>CM056742.1:22190791-23659103 GCA_029851415.1 Eretmocerus hayati
AAGTGAACTTAAAGTGATCTTCGCGCACTAATCGCTAAGAAGATAACTTAGCGATGAAAAACAGATAATCGCTAAGTGATCGCCCCCCACTTGGTGTTCACTGGGAAGTCTCATTTTGGAGGGTTTTTCACGTACTTCAAGATTTTATCAGTACGAATCTGGATCTTCCCAATATGAGCTTGAAAAGGTGCCAATTTCGATGCTTTTTAGAAGAATCTCTTGGCTCTGGTAGCTCAAAACAACAGGAACGGACCGGAATAGATCTAAAAGGACTTGAAACTACAAGTCTGGAGCTTCAAAATCTGTTCTCCAACATCCTTCTACATCACTTCTACTCTGAGCTATATTTTCTCTGAGGAGAGTTTTCCCCAAAAAAGTCCCTTATGGAAAATTACAAAGAAATTCACTTTTTGGGACATATTGCAAAGGTTTCTCGTTCTTCTAGATACCAGGATCGGAGATCATATTCCTTTTCAAACGCAGTTGTCTGTCTTTTCCGAATTTTGGTGTTAGTTTTTGCGAAAAATCTTTCTTCACAGGAAATGTCATAGCTCGGAGTAGAAGTAACAAAGAAGGATGTTGGAAAACAGATTTTGAAGCTCTAGACTTGTACTTTCAAGCCTTTTATGGTTCATTCCAGAATACTCCTATACCTTTGAGCTACCGGAGCCAGGAGGTTCTTCCAAAGATCATCGGAATTGGCACTTTTTCAAGCTCAAAATGGGAACGTACTGATGAAATCGAGTAATGCCAGTTTGAAGTACGTGAAAAGACCTTCAAAATGAGCTCTGATGAAGTCATTTTTGGTCAAGTAGAGCCTCGTAGATCCATTTACAAAATGGGGGGGGGGGAATTGTGGGTGTCCTGAACATTTTGACCGGCAGTGTATAGTTATAGAGGATACTTTTCAAATCAATCGAGTTCCGCCGATGGGACCCATTGCCACGGGCGTGTTCATCCCTCTGATTTCTATATAAATAACTTGTACATTTTGGTTTTACGAGCAATGAAAGTTTTCAAGTATTACACGAACGAAATAAAATTTGATTTGCCTATGCCGCGCCAGTGATTTGTGTTATTCGGCGCACTACGGCATATACACCAGTTAGAGCCTGTTGATAATTTTGTAAAGAATCTTGAACATCACATTTTCGATTTTTCATCAATCTTTTTCGATTTCAGACCACGAATTCAGCCAGAAACGTTTTCAATTATGATCCATAATTTATTATTTTCCTCGATGTACGTTTCCGATCATTGTTGAAGATTGTTTGAAGAAAAATGATCAGATTCAATCAATGTACGCATGCTCGACACTTCGTTCAACGCTAAAAGTGCGTATGTGCATACATCCGCTCTTGACCCTTTCACTACGGAATTGCTCCTGGTATCAGGAACGCTATTTTCTTCATCAGACTATGTTTCTCGGGTGGAAAAATGGTAAAAAATGGCAAAATTAGAATTTTGGAAAAGGTTTGTTTTTACATTTTTTCTCGCGCATGATTCCATAGAAACCGCTAGTGTTTCACTTTGTTCCTTGTAGTAACAGGGTTTTTTTTCAGAAATTTTCCAGATTTTTTTCGATGCATTACAAGAAAATTATCAAGAATTATTGGAAACCGATAATGTCCCCTGGAGGGGACTAAGTAGAGAACTGGTTAATTCCAAGGCAAAAAGATAAAATGATTGATAAATTGTTCCAACTTCTAGGACACTACATATCTCACATACAAGAGCAGGGCTTATTAAAGCAGAATAAATTCGCCTTCAGACTTTTTTAATAAACGTAAGAGAAGATGTTATTCAAGAAAGCAACTCTGCAGTTTATATTGATTGGTTTACAAATGAACATTCTGGGAATAGAATTTATATAAAAATCCATGAAAGTAACGATTATAATTACATTTAATACAACTCAGGTTCTGATGTAGGTTCGACATGATTCACCTACATGATTCAAGAACCTTGGCGAAAATCGGCAATGTTATCGTACGTTCAAACTTCAAACCATTGTTCGCAGTACTATCGGAGCAGAATTTAATTTTTTTGAGAATCGGTTATCATGATGACATTGTGACGTCCCGTCGTTATTTGTCGTAATTTTTAAGTCAGAATATCATCAGTTTTCACTCTGCACGGAAAATTTTCCCGATCTCTCTATTTTTCTCTTCCGTACTCCTAAATAGCGTCCGCAATTAGTTGTATTCATGTTCATCAGTATATGCGTGCGTTTATCTATTTGCGCTGACTCCATGCAGGATCGCTTTCCTCGCGCCACTGAGGGTATGAATCACCCTGTTTTTCACATTTTCCGCCCACTTTCCCCAGATTATCGCTCTTCTGAAGTGTCATCGTCGCGTTAGTCCAGTCAGTCTCGGTCGGGCAAGCCTTCGGGCTGCAGCTCGTCGAGTTGTCCTCTGTAAAATCTTCTTGTATCTTTGAAATTCTGTATTCATTCCCAATCGGAATCCAAAAATCATTCGACTATCCGAGTCCTGTCAAGTCTGTCTATGAATCTCTGAATCTGTGGAAATCTGTTTTTTAAATCAGGAAATCTCTGAATCTGTGGAAATCTGTTTTTTAAATCCGAAAATCTCTGAATCTGTGGAAATCTGTATTTAAATCTGGAAATCTCTGAATCTGTGAAAATCTGTTTTCTCATCGGAAAATCTGAAAGTTAGGTGAACCGAAAGTCGGTGTGAAATCTGTGTTGTGGAAGTCTGTCGGAAAATCTGAATCTGTCTGAAATCGAAAATCTGTTTGGAATCTAAAATCTGTCTCAGGTAAATTGTGTTAAATATTGAAAACTACTCTGCGACAAGAACTAGGCCATAACTCTATGAATCAATGGGAATCAATCTGGGAAATTGTAAGTTATCTGAATAAATTTACATTTGCTTTGAACAAACGCTTTTATACTCGAAATCTATTTCTATCGAATCATCTCAGAATTTTCATAGATATTTTGAATTAATGAATCCGAAAATAATAATTCACGGTTATCGGAAATGACAAAACTGTGAATCTTCTAAGAGAAGTATTGAAGTAATCTAATTAAATTCTCAAATCGGTCGTAAGGTCTGAATCCAGTTCTTCAATCATTTCTGATATTCAGTTCATGAAGAAGCTATCCAAGAATCATAAAAATAGAGACCCGAGCGCACGCAAGTGCAAGAGCCAGCTCAAAGCCATCATATTGTATATATGTATATTCATATACACAAACAAGTGACGCTCGTAACGTCACAACATGTTCAGGTAGGTATCTCTCATTGTTAAGATGATATTCTCGAGATCTTGATTATCAAGAGATTCAAAGATGATATCTAAGCACTCTGATGGCATTGTGATTCTCATCAAGAAATTCAAAGGTCCTTTCGAAAAATCCAATAACCGTCTCCTCGCTTTTCTTTTTTTCAATCGTGACACCACCATCGGACCATAAATAGGAAATTTCTTCAAGAAATCATCTGAGAGGATCATTTTTTGGAATTCTTCATTTCGACTAATCACGGATAATTCATTCAGATTTTTAAACATAACATCACGCAGAGTCGTGAATTCGCCTATGCGAATCTGCGCCATGAGCTCAACCTCTTTGCTTTTTCATTCAATTTGCTCACGTATAAGCCAAGCGTTTTTATTCTAAAAAAATGTTGAAGTAGTGATGCCACAAAGAGGTTGTAAGGTAACACATGATTGTCACTGCTAATCAAAGTTAGTATTGTTTCGTTCCATTCATTCGTCAAGTTAAAATCGGGATCATTATTCAAAAGTATTACAATCTGATCTCATAGATCTTTGGCTACACTCTGCGAACAACATCTAGGAGAATTTGCATGAAGAAAGAGCAAAGGCGTCTCGTTTGCTAGATTTCGAGCGTTTATATTTGCTCCGTAGCTGATAAGTACATCGATAATTTTTGGATTGCGAGAGTTGACACAGTGTAAAGGTGTATTAAATTCCGCATCTCTAGCATCAACTTTTGCTTCTCTCTCGACGAGTAATTTGACTACGTCATTCACAAGTAATGATCCCATAAAACGCTCTGCGATCAAATGAAGCGGCGTTTTATCGTCGATGTCATGACCTTTCATTTTAGTGCGTAGATTTGGATCAACTCCAATGTCAAGGAAGTACTTAATAGAGTCTCGATGAACTACAGCACAAGCTACATGGAAAAGCGAGTAACCATCGGTTCCAAAGGGATTCTGACCACAACCGACGAGGCCTTTGAGATTCACAGAAAACCCATTTAGTCTATGACGATTTAGTGCCAAGTGAACTGGAGTGTCACCATTTGCAGCTTTGCAAAGAGGGTCCAAACCCAAGTCAATGAGCAAATCCGTGTCATATTCATCACCGAATTCCATGAAAAAATGTAACGACGTGTAGCCATCCCACGGAGTATTAATTACAGGAACAGCTCTATGTATGTTCGTTTCATCTTCAGCTAGATCTTCAATCTCAGAATATTCATCATTTACTTGAAAGGCGTTTAGAAGCAGCAAACAGAATCCTTTATTATCAAAAGACTGCTGTTTGCCGCTAAATGATGATGACCAATTGCAATATAGCATTTGATACATAATATAAAATGCCCTATTTCGACGTGACACATTATTGCATGCATCATTAAGAGCAAGATCGTAAGATGTCATGCCATATTTATCAACATTTGAGTAGTGTGCTTCTTTATCTAGAAGTAGATTTACCAAGTCCGTCGACCCATATTTTGCGGCAAAGTGTAATGGTGTGTACCCTGGTCAAAAGTTGGAGTCGAGACTCACAGGAGTGTTTACATCTACACCGTATTCTATAAATTTGACAACAACATTGAATTTGTTCGTAATACATGCCTTGTAGAAATGAGATAGTCCACCTTCTGAATTAGCTGGATTGGTGGATATGCTTACTTGGGCTTTGAGAATCATATCAATTATAGGCTGATTCCTTACCATATCAGCGTAATGAAGAGGAGTAAGTTCCCTGGCATCTTTGATAGTTATACCAACTCCAATTTTCAATAGGAACTCAACTGTTGCTGTGCACTGGAACTTTACAGCAAAGTGTAAAGGGGTATAACCAGACCAAAATATGGACTTTTCACACACAGCCTCATTAACATCTGCCTTGCTTTGAATCAGTTTCTCCACGACATGAACTTGGTTCCTCATACAGGCAATGTGTAAATGATTCAAGTTTTCATTATTGAAACAGTTTCCAGTCCATGAGCATGCAAAAGGAGATCAGTTAGCACATGCTTCTCAAACTTTGCAGCCAACATTAGGGGTGTTTCATTATTGAGATTCTTTGCATTCACAGATGCTCCTCTTTCCAAAAGTTTCTTGACTGTATCTGGACACCCCATGTATACTGAACAGTGCAATGGTGTCCGCAAATCATTACCCTCTGGATGACCATTAACTGGACAGCCTTCTTGAAGAAGTGTCTCAACAATCTCTTTCTTCCCTCTGTTTAAAGCTTGCTTCAATCTTACATACTGATTCTCATTGAACTTAAAATGCGTTGAAGCTCTATTCTCAAGGAGAGAATCTGACTTTTCGTTATGAGCATACATTTGGTCAACTTCCAGCTCCATTACTTTGCAGTGAGAAGTAAGCAAAATCTTTACTGCATTATTAGCAGAACTTCAACAAAGCCACCTGAGGTGCCACCTCTGTTCTGTCACAAGGGTGATTATTTACTTCTCACATTCTACCCTCAATTCTACCATACCAAATGGTTTGCACAATGTAGAAGTAAAATTATCTAGTTAGCACAATATCCAAGTGGAATAAGAGTCCTTGGTTACAATCCTTCAATTGATTATTCCCTTTACCAAGGCCTCCGTTCAAAATTGAAGAAATGTCTCCAGCTGCAAAAAAAATCTCCCCTCAGCGAATGAAGTAACACAGTATGGTTTCAGATCAAATATAAGTAAACTTAATTGATTGACACTTTTTAATAGTTGCCCGAATTTTTCCTCTATATCGCGGGCTATTACAGAGATTCAGAATAAAAACCGAATATAATTGGCAACAAGGATCACTTAATTCATCAACAAACCTACAATCTTGACTCATTCATTCTTTATATACAAATAGGAGAACGAAAATCAGTCAAATTTGCTTTCAGAGTGAGGAAAAAATAACTCACTTGTTGCTGTGTTCTGACTTCTGACACTTCTGATGTCTCGAAGTCTTCTGACGCTGCTCGAGACTCTCGAGTGATCGCATAGGAGGGTTTCCATGGAACTTTTAACTATTGACCCTCTGAAATAAAAAAAAAAATTTCTCAACGCACACGTTTGAAATGGGTTTCATGTGATTCTTAGACCTCGAAAACATGTGAAAATAGTGGTGCCACTCTCTTCCAAGCCGAGGTATCTGGTTCAGAACGACATGTACGGAATTTCACACTTGAAACATTCGTGAATCATATTCAATCGAATAGATTCGATTCAAAACATTGTCTAGACGATCGATACGGATTATATTTTGCCTGACTTGACCTTAAGATGAATTTCATCATCGATTTCTCCGAAATTCGATATAAATTTCCAAAATCAAGTCAAGAGCTATGAGTCTCATTTCAATTTCTAGAATACACTGTAGTGTTATTTTGTTCATATTTTGGCCGTATACCATGTAAAAACCAAGAAAATCGCGATACCATCATATTTAGAGGCTTATTTAGCTTACCATCCGGATTCAAATATTTCTCCTCAGCTTCTCACAGAAATACCGATCGACAATTGCAACTAAAAATAATGCGGTTATATCCTCTTTGTGATGAAGAAAAAAGAGCACAAGGTCCCAACCCTGTGCTCCGCGTCTCCTGAGTATGACATCAAAAAATGACCATTTTGAAAGCCAGTGGCGCGATAACTTCATGAGCTTTGAAGCTCTATAAAATTTGTCCGGGTCAACGCACACTCACAAACCAAACGGGATTCGATTCGTCTTTTTTTCAATTCCAAAAATTCATTGCTAAATTCTCCGTTTCGCACAAGGTATTTCATCAATTTCGTAAACAATAGCCAAAAAAAGTTTTCCCACAAAACTCGGTAACATCGATGAATGAGAGCTAATATCATAGCCAAATCAGCGCACACCTCTGAATCAAAGATTTTCTCAAAATATGAGATAAGTAGATGGATATATCATTCCACCGAAGTAGTTGAGGCATAGGTATTTTAGTTACAGCCTTATCAATTCAAAAAATCGCGTTGGTACGTTTGTAAACTACCCAAAAATCATCTTTTGCGGTCTGCTATTGACCAATCGGGATGCGTTTCAACAAAAAAGAATGTAGTCCATATTGAATGATGCCAAATACTATAAAATGCCACTCAGGCGCACTCCGAATAGTTCAAAATACTCCTGGAACACTGCAGTAACACAAAAGTTAAAAGTTCCGTGGAAACTCTCATAGAGATATTACAGTGATCGTCGAAATCAATGAAGTGAGGTTATGAACGGCATGCAGTTGCAGAACACGAAACAAATTTTCATGGTCTTCTTCGTCTATTCTAATTCGGAAGGTGTTTGCATTCAGGAAAAAAATGTAGCTCGTCGGCTAATCAATTTAAGAGTGCTCTCTACTTTTTGAAAAGCGATGGTGGCGCCTCTAGCGGCCAAATTGGTATATTGCCAATAACAATTTTTGAAAACAAATAGGAAGGAAACCAATAGTACCGCTCCCTTCGGATTATTTTTCTTCAAATAATAAAAAAAGTTTCATCGAGATCGGTGCAAAATTCAGCTCAAAAATTTGCAGATAGATTTGTTCAGTGTTGCTGAATTGTATCTGCAAATTTTTGAGCTGAATTTTGCACGGATCTCGATGAAACTTTTTTTTAAATTTGAAGAAAAATAGTCCGCAGGGAGCGGTACTATTGGTTTCCTTCCTTTTTGTTTTCAAAAATTGTTATTGGCAATATACCAATTTGACCGCTAGAGGCGCCACCATCGCTTTTCAAAAGGTAGAGAGCACTCTTAACGGCGAATGCAACTGATTGACAATTAAATATAAAATGTATGTCATGATTAATCCAATAGGCTTGTCCACGATCATGCACAATTGTGCACGATCATGGCTTGGCTGAGCAGACAACTGTAATGGGGAATGTGGTAATGTGGAATGTGGCATCGCGGACGGAGTGCGGACCGGACCGAGACGAGATGGCACTATTTCGCGATAATACGTTTTCTTGGCAATGAAATCCGATATCACAAAAATTGCTCTCTCATGCTATTTCTTTTTTCGAATATTTCATCTCTTCAAGACACTAAGAAAATAGAAATAACTGTCACATCTCTATGCGCGCACCAGTGCGTGGAGTAGGTCGTCGAAGTCGTCTTATACTCTCGAAATTCGACCACTGAGTGGCTAAACTCACTTGCTAAACTTAATACAAACTAAATAAGTAAGAGTTAAAAAGAATTTTTAAAATACACTTTTATTAACTGCGCCTGGTGCAATGCAATACATGAGCATCTGAGACGCGTGTGTGCAGCGGGTGTCTCGAGAATGAGCTAAGGCGCCACTATATCGCGAAGTCCCGAAGTCACAAACATGCAGCAGACGATTTGCGGCATCCCTCGCCTGCCACGCGGAAGGCCCGAGGCCGGCACCAATAGTTCTTCTTTATTAATTAAATAATCTAACACTGCGCTGCTTAAAATGACACAATATTATGTATTCTGATCACCCACAACAGTGCACACCCACGAGATCAAATGGAGCGAGTAGCCGGAAGTTAATCATCGGAAGTCACGTGATAAGACCAAAATTACTAGATCTAGGACGGAGCAAACAGTGTAGCAGACGGAGCAAACGGTGAAGTGTAATAAAAGTGTATAATAATATATAAAGGACAATTTCGGGGTGAAATGATAGAGGTGGCACAATCCAATAATATATAGGATACACTTTAAGGGAGCTATGAAATTCCCACAGTCATTAGCTTGCTCGAATGACATTTACACTTTAAAGACTCATCGTGTGATTTATTGCCGATTTACTAATCTCGACCCGGCTGAAAATGGTCGCGCGACATTCGCGCGATAGTAGCGTTCTCGTGACGCTACCGTGAGGCGACCGGGCGCGCTATGGTCGCGCGACGAGAGTGTAGCCTCACTGTAGCGCGACGAGATCTATTATGGGAATGAAGTGATCATCATTGTACAGGGTATAATGGGTATTGGCAGAGGAGTCGAGTGATGAATATGGCGCTTGCGGATTTTGATTCACATTACGCACAGAGTTTATCCATGAAGATGCCTCAGTTCGGATGTTAATTAATTCGCATCTGTTTCCAATTCGGACTCGTCGCATCACAGTGGCGTGCTCGTGAGGCTACCGTCACGCTACAATCGCCCGACACAAAAAGAGCAACATATGTAAATAAACTCTTTGCTCGATTGAAACGGCATTCATAGGATGGATTAAAAATGCATTAAGAATGCAAAAAAATTAAAAAAAAACACATTCTATTCATTATCAGTGATATTCCTACTTTGAAATTTTCGGTCGACACTTGGGCACGAACCCACGACCTTCCGATCCAAAGTCTGCTACACTAACCTCGCGGCCGACGAAGCGTGTTACGCGGGGTGTCATAAATGGCTTAGTTGAAGTTGAGGTTGTCGTATATAGCATATTTCCAACTGGCCAATATTTGCGTTAGAAAACATGAACGATTATCATTGGATGAGCAAATGGGTGGCAAAACGCTATATACACTACAAAACGACAACCTCAACTTCAAGTAAGCCATTTATGACACCCCGCGTAACACGCTTCGTCGGCCGCGAGGTTAGTGTATCAGACGTTGATTCAGAAGGTCGTGGGTTCGTGCCCAAGTGTCGACCGAAAATTTCAAGGTTGGAAAATCACTAATAACGAGTAGAATGTGTTTTTTTTTAATTTTTTTGCATTCTTAATGCATTTTTAATCCATCCTATGAATGCCGTTTCAATCGAGCAAAGAGTTTATTTACATATGTTGCTCTTTTTGTGTCGGGCGATTGTAGCGTTACGGTAGCCTCACGAGCACGCCACTGTGATGCGACGAGTCCGAATTGGAAACAGATGCGAATTAATTAACATCCGAACTGTGGCATCTTCATGGGTAAACTCTGTGCATAATGTGAATCACAATCCGCAAGCGCCATATTCATCACTTGACTCCTCTGCCAATACCCATTATACCCTGTACAATGATGATCACTTCATTCCCATAATAGATCTCGTCGCGCTACAGTGAGGCTACACTCTCGTCGCGCGACCATAGCGCGCCCGGTCGCCTCACGGTAGCGTCACGAGGCACGCTACTATCGCGCGAATGTCGCGCGACCATTTTCAGCCGGGGAGGTTAATCTTTTTCGTGTTGACTTTGGAGGATTATTTTTTGGATTCAGCAAAATGATAATTAGATACGATATACCGATTGAGGAATCGTCATTTTCCTGGTATTGTATGTATGCACATACCATCATTTACGCAATTTTGCCACGATACTTTTGAATCCTACTTGATAAGGAAAAAATATCCAATCCGGCAAAACCTATTTTAATTAACATGTATAACTTCCTCGGGCTTATCCATTAGGGTCTCATTTGGTGATTCACTTTTATTTCGGCGGATGAGCTCAAAATTATACGATTCAAATATTTATTCGAGTGCCACATCAGGATACACTACCCGGACAAAAGTTTCAGAACACCCAAAATTTTTCCTCCAGTTTTGTAGGTGGAACTACTAGGCTCTATTTGATCGAGAAGAACTTCATCAGGGCTCATTTTGAAGGCCATTACGTACTTCAAGATGACATTATTCGTTTTTATCAGTACGCATCTAGATCTTTCTAATTTGAGCTGCCCATTTCGATGATTTTTGAGAGAATCTTCTGGCTCCCGTAGCCCAAAGGTACAGAAATATTTTGAAATAAAACTCCACAGGCTGAAAGTATAAGTTTGGAGCTTTTAAATCCGTTCTTGAATGTCCCTTTACGTCACCCCTACTTCGAGCTATGACATCTCATCTCAGGAGAATTTTTCCGAAAAAGTAGCACCCTCATTAAAAAATGACGAAGAAACTCACTTTTTGGGACATGTCAAGAGGCGCGGTAGCGCCTCGCTGGCGAGTATGAGCAGACGAAAAATCGAGCGAGGCGCTGTGCCTATCTATACTTTGAATTGGGGTTTTTTAACCTCACACTTTTTTTCTACTTGGATTATTAATCTCGTAACGTTGCTCATAGAGCTCTGCAATGCTTTAGCAAAGCCTTTCTGAAGCGATTCAGAGTTGTGTACAATTATTTTCTCAATCCGAGCACTGGACGCGTTTTATTCAGCACCGCAAAATTCATGCCTTCGTTTTACATCTCAGTTCGATTTCACCAGCCCCGTGCTTCGACTCGAGAAATATCGAAACGTCTCTGCTACACATGTGTTGGGTATGTAAGATGGTCGAGGAAGAGGAAGAGAGAGAGAGCGAGAGAGAGAGAGAGAGATAGAACCGCGTACGCAAGATCTTCCGGTCCGGTTGACGGCATTCTGCAATTAGGCTGTCTGCTGCGTACCGGGCAACGCGGCCCGCGGGCACCGATCACGATCAGCTGGTTTCGTTATTGCGGATAAATGAATTTTCAAATTATCTGAATTTCTCGATTCTATAATTATTGCATCAGATGTGGATACTCGAAACTAGCCACGACTAGAGGTGACGTAAAGATCAAAGCGCCATGCGAGAAGGACAGGGAGGAGAGATTCGTCTGCTTTGTTGTGTTTTGTGTGTTCGTCGCGGCTCCGCAATATCTTGCTCTTGCCTGCAGCAGCTGCATGGCTCTCCAGATTGAACTGAACAAAATATACGCTAATAGTAGGGTATTTTTATGGAAAAATGACGGAGCAATGTGTAAGAAATTCTCAAGTGCGGTGGGTACAAGTGCTTGGAAAATTTGTAGTTACCCTTGCATTTTTATAACCAAGGAGTGAGATTCCCCCCCCCCTCATTCACTTTTTTTTCAAAAGTAAAACTAGGCGAGTATGAGGTTTAGAAAAGAACCATTCATCTCCAGTACATCAAAACTTTAAATTTTATACGACATGGTTTAAACTCTTGGAAGGAATGAGATCTAAAAAAACCATGTCGAGTATTTTTTGAGCCGATTCGTCTTGATCATCATATCATCACTGATAGAGACTAGAGCCACTTTCCTCCAATCAAATCTTTCTTTCAATTCATCCTAATGGTGGTGGTTTGACAATTTCTTACTAGCTAATTGTCGCTGAAATGACCCGAAGTTTAGGAGAGTAGAAGAGGTACAGGGGAATATCGAAATAGAGAAAATATAACTGAATTCAATTTGGTGTTCACGATGATTCACTAAAATCTCATATCATACTCAGTTATATTTTCTCTATTTCGATATTCCCCTGTACCTCTTCTACTCACCCAAACTTCGGGTCATTTCAGCGACAATTAGCTAGTAAGAAATTGTCAAACCACCACCATTAGGATGAATTGAAAGAAAGATTTGATTGGAGGAAAGTGGCTCTAGTCTCTATCAGTGATGATATGATGATCAAGACGAATCGGCTCAAAAAATACTCGACATGGTTTTTTTAGATCTCATTCCTTCCAAGAGTTTAAACCATGTCGTATAAAATTTAAAGTTTTGATGTACTGGAGATGAATGGTTCTTTTCTAAACCTCATACTCGCCTAGTTTTACTTTTGAAAAAAAAGTGAATGAGGGGGGGGGGGTTCCAATGACTTCTCGTTCTCTTGATCATGATATGGGAGACAGATACCAGGATCAGAGATTATATCCCCCTTCATACGCATTTGTTTGTCTTTTCCGAATTTAAGTTCAAGTTTTTGCGAAAAATCTTTCCTTGCAGAAAATATCATAGCTCAGGGTAGGAGTAACGTAAATGGACGTCCAAAAACGGATTTGAAAGCTCTAGATTTATATTTCCAAGTCTGTTGAATGCCATTCCAAAACATTCTTGTACGTTTGAGCTACCGGAGCCAGGTGATTCTTCCATGCAAAGATCATCGAAATTGGCACTTTTTCAAACACAAATTGGGAGGATCCAGATTCATAATGATAAAAATGAATAATGCCATCTTGAAGTACGTAAAAAGACCTTCAAAATAAGCCCTCGTCGAAGTCCTTTTCGGCCAAGTAGAGCCTAGTGATTCCACTTTCGAAATTATAGAGGAAAAATTTTCGGGTGTTCCTGAAACTTTTGACTGGCAGTGTATATTTGGGACCCGAGTTGAACCAATCTATTAAATCTTGTTTCTTTTCTATTTTAAACGAATGAGGGTTCAAAGATCAGTTCGGTGGAATGTTTGCATCCTCAGACAAGTAGTTTTCTGGCTTCCAAATTGAGATAATAATCTCTGATTGTTTTCAGCTCTAAAATACGTGACAAGAGCAAGGGATGCGTGCTTATTTTGGGCATGTAATGGATTTCTTTTATACCAGTTCCCTATCAACACTCATATGAGTAATTCCACGCAAAATAGACGCACGAAAAAGCGTCATTTCTCAGATTTTTTTCTTGACTTTATTTCCCATTCGATTCTATGGTACAAAATATGAACCTTACACCACCCATGGGATCCCATAGAAAGTTTCCAGGTATCTCCGACGTGCATTACTTTATCCTTCTGAATATTCTCCAACAACAAAATATGGGTCTTATTTTCCAAAAAAAAAAAAAAAAAAAATCATATCGCTGGGAACACATGAGATATACGAGGGTGCAATTTCCGGCATTCGAAAGGTTTTCAAAAAACCTATCCAAGTCGGTCTTGTAAGATTGATTTTGAGGTTATGGGTGACTTTAGTGAGCAAGACGAAGAAAAATATAAAAATGTTATTTTATCTAAAAGCCTTCTTTTTAGGTATTCCTTGAAATTTTGATTTTTAATGTAAAATATTGGGTTGATTTGGAAAAAAGTAGTCTTGAACATTTTTTTGGCATCCTAAAATCTGTTTTTGCTATTTTCTGCAAATCTATTTTCTAGGCCATAGTTGAAAATCGGTTATTTACTGCGCACGAGCAGAAATTTGGATTCCTGAAATGAAACCAATTTCATTGAAAAGCCAAGAAAATTTCCTTCAAAATGACCAATTTGCGAAGTCAATTCCATCAACTGGGACGGGGGCTACAAAAGTATGCAATGCCTAACATACCTCCTGAGGCTGTATTTTCACGCTGGCTTTTTTTCGCCGCGGCGAGCGATCTTCGCCATGGGTGTGAGAGAGAACGACTGATACAACTTTCTCTCTCACACCAATGCCGAAGATCGCTCGCCGCGGCGAAAAATCGCTATAGCGTGAAAATGCAGCCTGAGATCCAGTGTTCTCCTGCCTCCTGGACATTGTAGCCAATTGTAGCTCTGGTCCAAATGCATGGAATTGACTATGACGAGCGGTCATTTTGAGGAAAATTTTCTTGGCTTTCCAATGAAGTTGGTTTCAGAAATTTAAATTTCTACGCGAACGCGAAAACAGACGATTTTCAATCTCTTACAATAGATTGAGAGACTAGAAAATAGATTTGCAGAAACTAGCAAAAACAGAGGATTTAAAAAATGTTCGTGACTATTTTTCTGAAAGAACACAATATTTTTCATCAAATAACAAATTTTTAGGGAATAAAATAATATGGCTTTTTGAGAAATCAATATTTTTGTATTTTTCACTCTTACCCACTAAAGCCGCCCATAACCTCGAAATTCAATTCTATAAGACCAACTTCCAAAGGTTTTTCCAGGATCTTTCGAATGTCACCTATGGTGTTTGGGGCCTGGGGCATGGCGTAAAAATAACATGTTATCTTTACGCCATGGTTTGGGGTTTGGGTGAGCCACTTCGGCTTCCGTACATCAGTGCAGTAGTAGTACCTAATCGCTAGTAGTACCCTACCCATCCCTACCCGAATTACAATGGCGCCAGACGCTGACCTGCGCTGACATGCGCTGACCCGTGCGCTGACCAGTGACTCAAACTCAAGCTGTGGCTGAAAAAAATACATCGGGAGCATTTTCAGGAAAAAAGACATCAAGTTTTCAACTGAAAGAATTAGCTTTTGTGTTGAATTTCAATTCTTGTCCCTCACGAGCAGTTCGTGTGACTTGTGACTGTAATAAGTCAAAGGTAAATACGTGTTTAGTCAACCAGAGTCTATTTGCTGCTAAGATCTGAATGTGCGGTTATAATGAATTGTCTCTTTTATAATTATTAGATCACTTGAAAGAAAGAGGTCCCAAGAATAATTATGAGCAAACTGAAAGTAGTCTCAGAGACCGTGAAACAAACCAACGGTCGATTTCTACGTACCTTTGAAGTGGAGTGGAAAATTGATGATCTACTCCAATGCACAATAAAAAGCCCTCAAAGTGAGGGTGAAGAGAGCGTATATTTTAGTATGTCACCAAGATTCTCACTGGAGAAAGAGTCAGAAGTTGTCCGTGAATCGGTGAACAGTCAGTGGCAGATAGTCATTCACCGCTTCAAGACCTGGCTATTAGCTGCTTACTTATTAAACTTTGATACTGAAGAAGATGATCTGAATGGATCAGAATTTGAATTCTCATTTATGGATACAAGTGGACAAAGATTAGATGGTATATTTATGCTGCCTGAGTCGATAACACCCTCTATCACAAATCTCAGTGACAAGGCTCAAATAACAGGGTTGAACTTTTTTTACCTCAAAAACATATCTCATCATGGTAAGTTGCTGACAACGGAATCTCTGATTGTTTCATGTAAAATGAGCAATGTGTCTTCGTGTAAGTCTTTGATGGTTCCTCAAAATAATCAGAACGACATTAAAAACCTATTTGAACTGAATGAAACGCAATCAGGGTACCAGTCAGTTTCTAAAATTACTTTTCGCATTGAAGGAAAAGAGTTGCGAGCTGATAAAGGTATTCTTTCTGTGAGAAGCAGAGTGTTTGAAGATATGTTCACTCACAGTCTGGGAGAGACTAATGACAATGTGATAGATATATTGGATTTTAGCTACGCTGTGATGAAAGAACTTCTCCGGTTTATTTACTGCCAAAAGGTTGAAAATTTAAAAGAAATGGCAATCGACTTGATAGTTGCTGCTAATTACTTTAAGCTGACCCCTTTGAAAAATATCTGCAGGAAATCTTTGATCGAAAACTTGTGTCTGAGTAATGTTTTCCAAGTGTTTGCTATTGCCAATACAATTAATTGCATTGAGTTGAAAAGCAAAGTAACGGAATTTCTGAACATTAATCTGAAAAAAGCAGTAGAAACACCAGGTTTTGAGGAGTTTAAAAAATCCAATCCAATTCTGCTCCTGGACATGATTGTCACTGCAATAAAGAAATAAGATATATGTCACAAATTGGAACAAGCTAGCACTCGATACTTATTTTTCAAACCTGTCAGAATGCTGTCCAAGATTTTCAAAAATATTTAAACGAAAAATGAATCCCTTTGTTCAGGTGATTTGTTTACTAAAGTCCAAACGACACACAATGACTTTTTCGCTTTTTGAACATTATTTACTTGAATTGTTACCATCTTTGCTATTCTGCACAAACTTTAGTGTATTTTAGTTTTTCGAAGCCATTCTCGCGCAGTTACATCAAGCTTTTGTGAATTTTGAAGACTTATGAATGAGAGTTATCATAAAACCAGTCAAATTATGTGAATTCACCCAACCCTCATATACTCTGGTCAGGCTATTTTCACCGTCTTATTTTTCTTTACGACGACGCGACTAGTTTGAAGTCGTCTTGACGTGCTTGAAAAAAAGCTACAAAATGTGCTCAAGTAGAGTTATTTTGGACCAACGAGATCCGAGCAGTCAAGTGAGCAGAGTCAAATTTTTTCTTGGTAGCTGTGCACAAACTTGTGACCGGTAGTGTAATTAATTTTTTTAATTATCGCAAGGCACAGAAATATTCTCACAAGGTTGTCTACAAATCGCTTACGGCGTCATTGGCGAGACTTTGCGAATTTTCCAACTTTACGATGAGCCTTATGAATTAGGATCGAATGAAATCGAGAGTTAAGTTTCGTAGCTTCGCGACCCTCTAGCAAATTATTATCCACACATTGGTTTGGTTTTATTGAACGTGCATGACTATTATTACAGCTTGTAACAATGTTATATAAAGAGTGCGGATTGTGAGCATTTTTGGCCAAAAACTGGCCAAGTCTAACCTAATTGCATTGTCACTATATCTGTACATTGCATGAGTGGCCAAAAAAATTGGTCACATTATTTCTACCAGAGATGTGCACTGGTCCATTGCATATTTAATGAGCGATGTATCGGGGCATAAAATATCTTGTTGGAACCAAAGTCAGTCAGTTTTGTACATGTTTGATTTGGGGCTATGGTAAACTCCGCAATTCATTCTCGCGATTTGTAGTTGTATAACTATAAGTCATTTATTCAATGAGAGGAAGTTATTTCATACTATTCGTAGAATACGATGTTCGTTATTCATTCAGGCATATCATCCACAATGGCTTCTTGATTTGTCCTAAAACTAAAACGTAATAAAATTTCATAAAAAAAACTGAGTACCCATTCGAATTGGAATGATGACTTATTACAAAATTTATTGAATTCTGAGAGATATGTACCTTCTTTTCCAAATGATCTCCATTAAAAGAAACCAAATGGATAACATGCTACCGCACATAACGATGTAGATGGGAAAATGGCACTCTCTGATACCGACACTCACGAATGAATTTGATGATCCCGAACATACTGGTTTTTGCGTATACAGACGAGCCATTTCTCTCATTTTGAGGCCTCTTTCTTCGATCTTCATCGCACTTGGATCATCATCGCATATATATGAAAAATAATTAAACGAATGAATCGTCAGTATATTTTATCTGATTTTCAATATAACTAAAAGTATATATCTCAAGTTTGAATTGGTGAATTTAGGGGTTTTGAGATGTTATAATTACAGAAACGTGGTCTCAATACGATCACGATTAATAGCATATGCTGTTTTATACGTCGAGACGCGGAAACACACAATTTTCGCGTGGTGTCGTAATTTTTTTTTTTTTTTTAGCAGCAATCAAATTTTTATTAATGTAAAGATTTTTGAACTAACAATAAGTATACCTGTCCAGGTTTATCGAAAAATCATTTAAAATATTGTAGTAATCATTTTATCGATATCCACAACCATCAGGGTGGTCTACATCAGCTACAGATTTTTTTGTCAACGATCACTTGTGTTGTATTTTGACGATAATACTCACTTGACTCTGAATATTTCTCCATAAGGCGATTGCTTCGTGATCGCAAAAGTTGGACGAAACGTCCCTAAGGAACGTATTTCATGCAGGCCACATTTTTCATGCTCTTCAAAAGTATCTTGTATTATTTTATAGGCTGGTCCAGCTTCCATATTGAATGCAAACGAACCATGACGAAGTCTTTCTATACCTTCTTTCGAAGGTAGCCAATTGGATTTTCCACTCTTCGTTTCGACTTTCTGATCAAAAATGGCCCTTCGCACCGGGTCTGTGTGGACCTAAGGATTTTTGTTCAAATTTCAAAGTTCAGCCATCGTTTTCACTCTCCCAAATTTTCGATAATCATCAGGATTGGTGCCCAAATCTAAAAATCAGCAGATCATATCGCAATGATC
The DNA here is from genome assembly GCA_029851415.1 of Eretmocerus hayati. NCBI lineage: Eukaryota > Metazoa > Arthropoda > Insecta > Hymenoptera > Aphelinidae > Eretmocerus > Eretmocerus hayati. The sequence goes on from CM056742.1 coordinate 22,209,489, forward strand.
ACTTCTGGAATAAGTGTACTCAACTTGCCGCACTGTACCCAACTTGCCCCTATATGCCAATCTCGGGAATGGGCACTCCTTGGCCTCGCGGCAATTTTTTTTTACGTTTGTTATGTTGAACCGTCACGGTCACACTGGGTCCATGGGACCCCACACATGCTTTCGGAAAACTTATGAAAAACCTATGAGATAATAAAAAGTAAGAGATACCAAAGTTGATGCTTGTCAAAGATTTGGGTCGATAGCTTCAATTAACTAGAATGAGACCGAGGTTTTCTCACGTTGGGTTTGATGGGCCCAGTGTGACTTTCTTGTAAGATTTTGAAGTGTGACCGTTACGGGTTATAAAATATGAGAAAGTAAGTAGTTTCCATCGACTCCGAATCATTCCTGCGTCTTTCAGAATATTTCTAGTGATTTTTCTATTTTTCGTCATTACTTAGCCAAGAAAGCACCGATGAAATTGCATTCAGTAAAACCGACGCCAAATTTTTTTGGTTGGTTCAATCTTGACGTACTTTGGCGCATTCGTTTCCTCGTCTCAAGACCTTCAAAACCCGCTCTTTAGAGTTGCAAAACTCTGATTTGGAGCTAATTCGTGTACAAAACACGGAGACGATTTGAGAATCAAGAAGGCCATATCGGAGTGTACCCAACATGTCTCCATATGGTTATATCGGGAAGGCGTGCAGTATGGCTTTTTTTTACCAATCAGAAAGTGTTTATCACCTCAAAATAGATCAGAAATAGTGTTTCGAACCACCGAAAAGCTCCAAATGTGCGTGCACGGCGATAAAAACTTTTGATCGCTGATTTTCATCACTTATTTTGGAAGAATTGAGACAGTTCGGCTCCAGTCCATCAAAATTAGATGTTGCTTAGTGCATTTTGAAGGTCTTGGAACAAGCTTCAAAATGAGCTAGAGCACGTTGGAAATATTGAAAAATTCTGTGATCGTGGAAGAAAAAAAAACGAAAGTGCTTCCAAGAATGGATGAAAGTATTTAGTATTGAACCTTGAAGATTCGCCGGCTGTAAACTATGTCCTCTGAACCACATTCAAATGGACTATCTAGTAGGTCTTTCAATCCTTGAATGGAATCAGATGTAGATCGTAAAAGGGCTGCAATATTAGCTGAATAAGAAGTGTACAAATTGACAGCAGATGCCAGGAGTACGAGCAGTATAACATATGACGGGATTGAACGAGGCTGTAGTCCAAAACCTGTAGGAAATTTTTATTCAATATCACTACTATTCACTCTTACCATTATATGATCCAAATAACTATTTGAAGAAACTGGTCATGGCCGAAATCACTGGTCATCTTGCAAGATAGTCCGATTTTAATATCTATACCTTGTTGAGCAAAGGCACCGACAACTATCAGCATGTTATCGCTCACATTTGGTTTTTTCGAGGATTTGATTCTTTCAGAGCGCCAATCCCACTTTGTGGACAGGATTAATGCAACCAATATCAAAGCCAGCAAAATTCCTGTTGCCATCCATAGAGACCGACTGAACGGCAGGATGTACAAATTATTTTCGAAAGAAAGTGGCGGCTCACGGAAAATGAAGACCAACCTGACAATATTTTTAGCGATACAAATTATATCTTTTGGAAAATGGAAAAGTGAAAAGATATGGAAATAAAATAAAATAAGGTACCTCGTTGGGTAAGACAGGCCAATGAATTGAGCTGCTTCAAGACGTTCGTGTAAAAATATCAAAGATGAGCCACTCACATCTATCTCCTTACGGTGTAGATAACCGGTCATGCCGTCGTAAGACCCATTTTTTAATCGATAACCCCAGTTATCCGAGATAGTGTAATTGAGCCTGCATTTATAAAGATCTGATGATCAAAAATCTGATGTTCAATAGATTGACACTGGCTAAAGAGTTTTTAAATCAAAATTAAGGGTGATGGTATTCTTTCGTCCTTGGAATATAATGATGAGAATGTGGTTTATTCTTCGATCTTCAAGGACAGGGTTTCGGAAGCTAATAGAATCTGCAAGCTTCCATGGTATGAGAATAAATCATTCTCATACCATGGAAGCTTGCAGATTCTATTAGCTTCCGAAACCACTTTTTAAATCAATTAATTGATACTTTGAAGGACTGAAACAAAATAGGTTACCAATCTACGCCAATACGCCATCAAATACGAAATCCCACCCTTACCACTCACAAATTTCCCTACTTGAATCATTTTTGGTTCATAATCGAATCTCTGAACAATCTTATTGGGTTCTATAATACCAATATCTCCCCGTTTGGGGGTTAATACCATAATACATACAAACAAATACTGTGTAAATTTTCTTTTTGCAAATATTTTATACAAAATTTTCTTTAATTTTAATTTAATGTAGTTATCCCTTGAGTTTACATTTTTCCATCAAATGTTATTTCCTTAACTATACGACCATCAAGATAAACGAAGACGTTTAGATTTTCCAACAATTTCTTGTGTGAAGGTCCTAATAGGACATAGTCTGATGCAGAATTTTTTATAAGACGGCAAACCAATCTGGGTTTACAAAAATTGTTGAATTCTCAGCATCTCAATCATTATAAGGCCGTCCACAAACTATGTAGACGTGTTTTGGCCATTTATGACCCCTACACGACTCTACACCGCTCCCTGTACTTCACCGTAGCTTTTTGACCAAAATCAACACCCCTTCTTCCCCCAAAAAACTAGGTCGTTTTTCGAAAAGTCATGCGAAAAATTTTTCTAGGGGAAGGTACTAAGACACCAAATTTAATATCGATTCCTTTCCTCCAAGCTGTAGTCCAATTGAAAGGTTCATCTCATGAAATATTGAGTTGAATGATTTCGACGGAAGACTCTGTAGTATTCTTTCAGAAAATGCTATGAGATTTTGATTGCAAGAATGATTTTTTAAAATCTAGATAACGGAGCATTATAATTTTCCATGCCTGAGATGAAATCTGTTCGCATTTTCGGAGAGGAAATAGCATTTATCTGTAGAAATCATACAACATACAACGCAAAATTCTATGGGTTGAATTTCTTAGTTAGGTTAGAGTTTACAGGAATAAGGCGATGTTAGGTCGAATTTACATGAAGAGAAATCGCAAAGCCTCTTCAGTCTTCCTCCAGTAGATGTCGACCCCCACCAAACAGTGAATGTTGCTACAACGTTCCTGGGAAGTTGTCCTGTCAACCTGGAAACGTTCCGTCAAGGTCGGGAAACACGTTGCCGACACGTTGACGCAACGAAAAAATGTCTACCAGATGCGCGTTGCCTCGACGTTTCCAGAACGTTTTTGCGACGTTTCAGAGGTTTTTCAAAGGTTGCTCGATGGTTTCCAAAATGTTTCCTGTGCAACCAATACTTCGAATATTTTTTGTTAAATAAATAAACAAATTGTTTATAAAATTCCCGTTCTCGCAAGCTACCAGCTCCATCCCCGTTCAATCCCATCGATTGCGCTCAATCAGAAACATGTCCACTTGGTACAAAAAAGACGGGAAGATTACGCTTGAATGCAACAAGAGCCAATTAACAACAATTTTTTAATAATAATCCATTTATTTATTCATATTCGAAACCGTCCCAGAAACGTTCTAGAAACGTTGAGGCAACGCGCATCTGGTAGACATTTTTTCGTTGCGCCAACGTGTCGGCAACGCGTTTCCCGACCTTTGGCGGAACGTTTCAAGGTTGACAGTACAACTTCCCAGGAATGTTGTGGCAACATTCACTGTTTGGTGGGCCTCGATGTCTATATTTTCTAAAATCTAGAAAAGATACTCCACATAAGACTGTTAGAGAGACTTTTACTTCCAAAAAGGACTTTAACAGTATAAAAATATGACCCAATATTCTTTAATATGTGAATCGGCCTATGTAATGTGAAGTTTTTCATAGATTTTTAAAAATATCCCCTCCCCCAGCTGTCCACGTAGTTTTTGGACGGCCCCTATCGTGGGATGAAATGTTGTTACGTGATGATTCTCATATGATGGAAATTTTGCTATATTATGAATATTCCCTTCGATTTTTTGCTAGAATGCGATCTTCTTGCTCAAGATAAAGAATGGCTGACTTTTTTTATACTTACGTAGCATTCATGGACTCAACCAATAAGTGTAACCACGCGTAACCAGTTTTAGAATTGGTATCAACATGACGCTCCAGTCCATCAGTGAAATGTTTTGGTGTATCAGGACTCGTCACCTATGAGATTTGACAATTATCTAAATTGAGAAAACTCTCAATCAATTTGAAGTATGAATGGCGGATCATCATCTCTTAAAATTTGTCTAATTATCGAGTCGACTGAGCTGGACATTGAACAACTAAGGATGAAAACATCGACAAAGATGGAGGCATAAAATGTTATGAGTGGACAAACTCTTTTTTCTCTTAGAATTTTTCTATAAGTAGCAACTGAGTACGTATGATTTAATCGTGAAAGTACTGCATAAGTCAAGTTCTCAAACGGTGTAACATTGATCGCCAAATCAAGAGTGTGAGAATTTCACAAAAATATAGATTTTCTCTTCAAAATGAATACAATGTGCTGAAATTAACCCTTGAATGACCACGTCAAAATTCACGTTTTCATTGCCAAGCACGTGGTGCTTTCCAGTCTTCACGAAATCGAACGTATCTAGGCTCATTCTAAATAGACCGGGAGCTAGCTGACATTTTTTGGTAGTTATTCCTACCAGGACAGGTCATTAACTAATAAGTCATTTGTGGTGCGAAGAGGACGACTATGCAGTGACAGACGGGTGAGCCGTTCCGTTTTCGTGCGATTAATAAACAAACATGTCGGATAATTCGATATTTCAGAATCATTTTCTACAGAGTAATCCAACAATATTCCGTTGATTCAGTTGAAAAAAAGTCATCGCTGACTAGTTGGCATACTCATTTGACGATTCCTAGTGCCTGCCATACTCGATCGAAAATGTCAAAATTTTCAAATATTTAGAATCTATTTCTACAGTATGGCACTTTGATATTCGGATAGATTGCATGGGAATAATCCATCGGGGAAGCATCGCCATACTAATAGGGTGATTCTGAATCAATCAAAACCGCGATCAAAGTTCCGTGAAATGGATCAAATTCAACTGCTCCGCTACGCCATCTCTCGAGGAACGATTGAGTCTCTCGGCCACGTGGAATTCCATGCATTTTACGCAACTTCGATCGCAGTTTTGAATGATTCGGAATCGCCCTATCAGTATGGCGATGCTTTTCCGATGGATTATTTTTATGCAATATATCCGATTATCAAAGTGCCATACTGTAGAAAATATTTCTGAGTATTCGAAAAATTTGACACTTTTGATCGAGTATGGTAGGCACTAGGAATCGTCTGATTAGTATGCCAACTAGTCAGCGATGACTTTTTTCAACTGAATCAACGGAATATTGTTGGATTACTCTGTAGAAAATGATTCTGAATTATCGAATTATCCGACATGTTTGTTTATTAATCGCACAAAAACGGAACGGCTCACCCGTTTGTCACTGCATAGTCGTCCTCTCCGCACCACAAATGACTTATTAGTTAATGACCTGTCCTGGTAGGAATAACTACCAAAAAATGTCAGCTAGCTCCCGGTCTAAAAGTTCATCAATAGAACAGAAAAAGATGGGTGGGGTGTAATACACTCCGTGAGGGATCCAAATAGAAAATAGTACGTGGGGTGTGGTACACCCCCAGTGTCATTTAAGGGTTAAGAGCACAGCTAGAGCAAGTCGTTGCCACACATCTGAGACAAAAAATTTCAATTTGATGATGATAACACTGTAAATATTCCGAGGTCTACAAAATTCCTTCCTATTACACAAAAAATTTTTTTGCAAGATTCCTAAGTTTAGCTTACTTTTTCGACCACAAAGATCTGATTCGAACCAAGGAAGATGTTTTTAGATGATGGATCTAAAGCGAATGCACAAAAGCTTTTCATTGTAACCGTGGGTAGATTCCATTATTTACAAAGATGATCTTGGCAAAATTCCAAAATACACTTTTCAAAACAGTCCATGATATTCGTCAGCACTAAGACGGATACATTTTTTTAATAAAGCAAGGTAAACAAAACTAAAGCGCCCGGAATGGCTGTGTACCAGACCCGTGGTTTTTTTACGAAAAACTCGAGGAAAAACTAATCCAAATCAAGAATAGAGTTAGGTTCCAAGGCTCTTAGGATTGCCATTTATTTGAAGAGTCGAGATAGAAGCGAATTTTTTGGTCTCGTGGAAATTCACAATTGAATCATCCAATTCCAGACCATGACTTTGTTTGACATACTAAATGAATCAAATATTACTCTTACCGGTAAATTAGACCTCAACAACGTCTTCTGGATATTGTTTCTTCTCCTTGATGCCACGCTTGTGTCTAAAATATCGAGCCCTTTCAGCTTCCTCCAAGATCCTCTATTTTCAATAATCAAATCAAGCAGGGAACTTGATCGATAAGCAGATAATATTCTGAATGTATCTTTATCTATTCTTTGACCGATGGTAACGTCGCTGTCTGGATACCAAGCCATATTTTGGAAATAATCTGGTAGACAATAGTGTGAACAATCGTTGAATGTCACATCTCTCAGATCTTGCAAGATCAACCACTTTAACGGAGCTATGAACTTCCCACTGTCGTTAGCCTGCTCAAATGACATTTTCACTTTAAAGACTCATCATTTATCGATCGATATACTAATCTCGAGGCTAATATATTTCGTGTTCAATTTGGAAGATGATTTTTTTGGACTCAGCAAAATAATAATTAGATACGGTATCTCGTACGGTATACCGATTGAGGAATCGTGATACAAAATTTGGGTCTTCTTTCTAATAAAAATCATATTGCTCGGATCACACGAGAGATACGAGGACGCGGTTTGCGGCATTCAAAAGGTCTTAGAAAAATGTATCGAAATCGGTCTTGTAAAGTTGATTTTGAGTTTATGGGTGGCTTTGGTGGTCAAGAGAATGAAAAAATACAAAAATATCAATTTTTCAAAAAGTCATTTTACTTATTCCTTGAAAATTTGATACTTAATGTGGAATGTTAGGTTCTTTCAGAAAAAAAGTGGCCAAAACACTTTTTTTGCGTCCTAAGGCCTGTTTTTGCTATTTTCTGCAAATCTATCTTCCAAGCGATTGAAAATCGTCTGTTTGCTGCGCATGCGCAGAAATTTAGTTTCCCTGATATCACTTCCATTCAAGAGCCAAGAAAATTTCCTAAAATAACTACTTTGCGAAGTCAATTCCATCAACTGGGACGGGGGGCCGCAACATATGGAAGATGAACCCTCCGCTTGGGTGCAATAGGCGTATGCCATCCTGCGCGGATTTTCTCTATCACTCCTTCCGGTACCCCCGACATACCTCCTGAGATCCAGTGGTCCTCTGGACGTTGGAGCTCTGGTCCAAATGCATGGAACTGACTTCGCCAAGTGGTTATTGTGGAAGAAATTTTCCTGGTTTTTCAATGAAATTGGTTTCAGAAATCCAGATCCCTGCGCATGCGCAAAAAACAGACGATTTTCAATCACCTAGAAAATAGATTTGAAAAAAATAGCAAAAACAAACCTTAGGACGCAAAAACATATTCGGAACTTCTTTTTTCTGAAAGAACACAACATTTGACATCAAATGTCAAATTTTCAAGAAATGAATAGAATGGCTTGTTGAGAAATGAATATTCTTGTATTTTTCATTCTCTTGACCACTATAGCCACCCATAATCTCGAAATTCAATTCTACAAGACCCATTTCGAAAGATTTTTCCAAGATCTTTCGAATGCCACAATTCGCATGCATTCCCTATATCCAATCTAATGCGATTCGAGGAATATGAATTTCATTGAAAAAATTACCCAAATTTTGTTGTTGGGGGTTATTTAGAAGGATAAATTAAATTGTGCCCCAAATTTCTCGAAAATTTTTATGGGGTCCCATGGGTGGTGGAAGGTCCATATTTTGTACCTTAGAATCGAATGAAAAAACCAAGAAAACAATCTGAGACACGACCCTTTTTCGTAGGTCTGTTTCGTGTCAAATTACTCAAGTGCCTCTCTTATCAACCCATTCACTACCGCGAGCTTGGGAAATCGAGAAATGTATTTTTGACATTCAGAACATGTTTTCTTGATAAAACAGGACAAAAAGGGCAAAATTGAGATTTAGAAATTTTTATTTTTTATTTTATTGTTTTTGCTTCCAATCAAGTATTTGGCCTCGGCCTCTAGTTTGATTGATTCCTTGTATCAATATGGGTGTTTGAGAGCTTTTCCAGATTCTTCTGACGTTTCCAAAAAAAAATATGTTCTGATTGGCAATCGATCAAAACAAATTTGTCCATTTATAATGGACATTGTGCATGAATGGGTAAATGATTTAGATACTTTTTAACCATTTTTTCACACTCGAGTAGTTTGGAACCAATGTTCTGATAGTTAACAAGTCTGCAAACAACAGTATTTGCGCGTTAAACAAAATCCAGGTAGTGTAAAGATCTTACGTCAACTTTATTTAGTAGACTCGGAAAAACAGGAAGATATATAGATGGCAGTCCAGAAAATTGACCGAGGTGATCAAGAAGATTTTTCCATGATTGATGTAAGCTTCATCAACAGCGCGTTTAAACTCACCACAATTTATAGATATTCATAAGAAAGAGATCGTAAAGAGATAATACGTCCTAATTATTGGTACACGTATCTTAGAATTATAACTTTAGTACCTTTTTCAAAACTTGATCAGCTTCAGCGCAGTCTAAATCAAGTAGCATGACAATATTGTGGTTCGGGAGTCGATCGACACTTTCTTCAAAGTCATCGAAGCTCAGATGATCGATTGGTGCATTGTCTTTTGAGGCAATCTTTGTAAATAGTACGTTTTCTTCTAAAAAGAAACTTAAACTAATTCAAAATCTGATCACACTAAAGCCGAGTAAAGCATTCATATTGTTATGCAGAAAATTTAAATAAGTATTAGATTCAATGATTAGAATAGTACATTACGCGTCGAGTGCTGGAAACATTTTTTCCTTCGGGAAACCAAGCTGGACGTCGGCGATGGCACCGTCCAGCTTGGTTTTCCCGAAGGAAAAATGTTTCCGCACGAGACGCGTATGCAGTTTTATACGTCTGTACGCAGAAACAGCTTGTTTCCAGGCCTCATCGCGTAGCGAGGAGGCCTAGAAACACGCTGTTTCTACGTATGGGCGTATAAAGGCACATTTTTGCCAGTATTTTTCGATAGCTTGAACATTTCATGTTATGCTCGAGCCACTGACATACAAAAATGAAATAATCAATGGTCATAATTTGAAAAGCTCTCGATGAATGAACAAAATTTTACAGGTAAAAGTGAATTGGTTCAATATTCGAATAACGAATTCATTCTTCATTTTATTTTATCTTAGGAAATATACGGTCACCAGGACCCTTTACAAAACTATACAAAATTGATGGCTTATCAGTATTTCGAAATTGTATATGATATATCCATAGTGATCTGTAAATTGGGCAAGTAACATAAGACTTAAGTAAGGCATCAAGAGTTATAAATAGACCATAAAACTTAAATTGGTCTTTCAAATTGATAAACGAACTTAGAAGAGCCACGGAGATTACATAGCGGGTATTATCTTTAACGAAAAACTTGAAGGACCTTCGTTCCTCTTAGGCTGAGCAGGAGCGTATTCGAACCAAAATCATCCATTCGCCCAAACGCCTAATGATATCGAAATATTTTTATCCTAATGAAAAATACCTGGAGTAGTGCAAAGTAACGTGCTGATTGTCGGTATTGGAAGATATAAAGATGCGCGAGCGTCAAGCACAAGATCGAAGATCGAACCATCAATATCGAGACAATTTATCCAATTAGTGAAAACGAAACACTCATAAAGGAACAAATACACACAATAGCGCATTTTATTCCTGATATGAAATTAATAAATAAAATTTATTCGTAATAAAGGTCAACCTTGAAATTAACTGTCTTAGAAGTAATGAAAAGATGTCAACAGATTCACTTTCCTTTTCTTTATTACAACTAGACACACGATAGTAAAAGTATAGTATGTTTTGCTATAGATGATCTCTTTAACAAAAATTCTTGATTGTTACGTTCATCCAAATAATAGGATTGGTATCAAGCTGATGCTAACATCTAATCACTATTCCGAAAGAACCTATCAACTTCAGCTTGTGCAAGGGGTATTATGAGGGAATAGTTTAGGCTCGCGTGTGTGTACTGCGCACACATCAAATTGGTAAACGTAGACCTTGGGTGTGCAATTGAAACTCAAATCACAATGTCTATGGAAGATAATACTTTTTTTCGAAAAATTGATTTTGCTCGAGTAAGCAAAGAATCCATTTATGACAATTTATGAATATTGGTTCACTTTTTCATTCAAAAAAAAAAAAAAAAAAATTAGTTTTCGGGCAAAGTCTTCGAATCTCATTCTCTCAGCTCGGAGCTGTCCACGTGGAGAAATTTATCCGCTCTGTAAATTGATCCATGGATTTGGTGTAGATTTGAGCCTGCCAAATCTATGGAACATTCTTTCTCCGATGAATTCGAGAATATACTGACTCTTATCGTGATTGAACTCATCGATGCACCAAATGTTTGTCGGGTCACGCTGTTGTTATACATATGAGATAATTCCACGCGAAACAGACCTACGAAAAAAGGTCATGTCTCGGATTGTTTTCTTGGCTTTTCCATTCAATTCTAGGGTACAAAACGAGACAAAACGTGAACTTTTCACGTGCACCCATGGAACCCCATAAAAATTTCCCAGGTATCTGAGGCGCACTTTTATTTATTCTTTACAAAGATCTCCAACAATACGATTTGGGTCTTTCTCTCAACGAAATGAGTATTTCTCAAATCATATGAGAGATGCGGGGATGCGGTTTGCGGCATTCAAAAGGTTTATGAAAACCTATTGAAATCGTTCTTAGAATATTGCTTCTGAAGTTACAGACTGCTTCAGAGGCAAGAGAATGAGAAATACAAAAATATTGATTTCTCAAAAAGCCATTTTTTATTCCCTGAAAATTTTTCATCTGATGAAGAATGTTGTGTTCTTTCAGAAAAAATAGCCCGGAACATTTTTTTGAATCCTGAGGCCTGTTTTTGATATTTTCTGCAAATCCATTTTCTAGGCGATTAAAAATCGTGTGTTTTCTACGCATGCGCGGGAATTTTGATTCTGGAAACCAAATTCATTGACAGGGAGAAGCCAAGGAAATTTCTTTTAGAATGACCACTTGACGAAGTCGATTCCATGCATTTGGACCAGAGCTACAACGTCCAGAAGACTACTGGATCCCAGGAGGTATATATCGGAGGTACCGGAGGGAATGATGGAGTAAATCCGCGCAGGATAAAATATGGCTCACTTATGCCTTAGGGTGTGTCCGCAAATCAAGCGCGTGAGCCGCTCCTCGCACCGCTCGCCAAATTTGAGCCAGCTTGGGCGTTTTTCACGTTACCAGCTGATCCAAAATAGAACTCGAGTTTAGCTAATCAAAAACGATTGACGATCTCGTAGCAAACAGATGCAGAAACACACAAGCGGGCTCAAATTTGGTGAGCTGCGCATGAGCCGTGCGCCAGCGCGCGCTCGGCGTACGACGGCTCACGGCTCATGCGCTTGATTTGTGGACACACCATTATGCTTCGCACTCAAGCTCAGGGTTCATCTTCCATACGTTGCAGTCCCCATCCCAGTTGATGGAATTGACTTTGCAAAGTAGTTATTTTGAAGGAAATTTTATTAGGTTTTCAATAAAATTGGTTTCAGGAATCCAAATTCCCGCGCATGCGCAGAAAAAAGATGACTTCAAATCGCCTAGAAAATAGATTTGCAGAAAATAGCAAATACTGGCCTTAGAAGGCAAAAATAATTTCAAGAGCATTTTTGTCTGGATGAACACAATTATTACATCGAATAACAAATTTTCAAGGAATTAAGAAATGGCTTTTTGAGAGATTAATATTTTCGTATTTTTCATTTTTTTGCCCTTTGAAGCCGTCCATAACCTCAAAGTCAATCTTATAAGATTAATTTCGATAGGTTTATTTCAAGACCTCTCGAATGCCGCAAACCGCATCTCTGGGCCCGTATTCTAAATTTTGCGGTAAATTTTACCGCAAAATTTGCCGGCATCGGTGGCGCTCCGTCGGTAATTTGTAAAATTCGAGAAAATCTGCCGCATTTGCTGTAGCTTGCCATCGGTTTGACATGTTTTTCACGTCAAATGCCATCGGCAACGCAAATACGGCAAACCGCGACGTCGAACTGCAGCAAGTGTGGCAAATTTTCTCGAATTTTACAAGTTACCGACGGAGCGCCACCGATGCCGGCAAATTTTGCGGTAAAATTTGCCGGCATCGAGGGAGCTCTGTCAGTAACCTGTAAAATGTGCCGCATTTGCTGCACTTTGCTGTCGCAGTTTGCCGTGTTTGCATTGCCGATGGCATTTGCCGTAGAAAACACGGTAGACCGCGACGGCAAACTGCATCAAATGGGGCAAACTTTACAGGTTACCGACAGAGCGTCACCGATTCCGGCAAATTTTGTGGCAAAATTTGCCGCAAAATTTAGAAAACGGGCCCTGTATTTCTACACGGATTGGAGAAATATAAATTTTATTGAAAAAAGGACCCAAATTTTGTTGTTAGAGGTGATTGGAAAGATAACTGGAATATTTAAGTGGGGTCCCGTGGGTGGTGAAAAGTTCATGTTTTGTATCATAGAATCGAATGGAAAAGCCAAGAGAATATTCTAAGACATGACCTTTTTTCGTAGGTCTGTTTCGCGTGAAATTAATCATATAATAGATAACAATTTTGCTCAAGACTTCTGACTTCCCTAACTCAATTCAACCAGTTATGTATCTTTGATAGACAAATGAAAAAGACAGTTTTGTATTCTCAAATTACTCAAGGTAGTCGGGATAGACCTTTGGATCTTGAAAAAAACGAGATAGGATTCATTGATCCATACTCTCTCAGAATACGAGAAAAATCGGAGACCGATTGACTGATCTCGTAGGAAATGGTGATGAAAACAAATGTCAAATGACCTATGGTGCACCATAGGCCATTTGACAATTGGTGCACCGTAAATCCATGACTTTACGGCTTATATTGAGCTGACTTAAATACAAAATTTCTCTTGCGAGGGAGCCCAAATCATTCGGAAAAAGAGTGCGGTGAACTTACTATTTTGCAGAAAAGCGTTTCATCATAACAAGGCAATTGAAATGGAGCTCGATCATATATTCCGGGCTTCTCACATTTCCTGGCGCATTTTGTACTCATCGTATTTTCCTTTCTCCCGCGATATTAGGCTCCCTAAATACTCGTTGATCAAAGTCGCAACGGATACTCAAGCCATACTGCAAGGGAATTTCACATTACGTATTTTGCTCGAACCTAACGATCAGGTCATTACGAAAAGTTCTCAATACCTTCAACTACAGTGAAGATCGATTATGTTTTTTTTTATCAATGCGGATAGTGAAAAAAGAGGTCAGAGAAAATCCAACGAATTTCAGTGATTTCTGTGAGTGAACAGAGAAGAGATTTCTTCCATTGTTCAATCCGCAACAATCTCGTACGAATTTGGAATATTTATTCACACACTTCATTTCCAAAACTCCGAAATTCAAAACACCTCCCAAAATGACTTATGGCTAAAAGAGAAAATGTGCAAAAATCACACGATGAGATTTTTATTAATGCGGACCTCGTGAAAATGTTAGTCTAGCTGTACGTCTTGTCGACTCAAAGAAAATCGAAACTCAATCTCGAGCTCATTCTATTTACACAATAATATTGCAGTAGAAGTTCCAGAACAAATCGGAAAATCAGATTAATCATTAATCATGATTAATTTTATTATTTTTGAAGTTACCCGCAAAACACACGAATTTCCCATTCGCAAACTATATATTACTGGCTCGGTTACATGTTAGCGTGAAATGAAAATCCAATGCAAGAAACCCGATGGTCCAATTTTTGGATTTGAGCCTTGAATGATTGATTGAGTGAGCCAATTTTGGAGGTGCCCTCACTATAGAGTGAAACGGGCCCTCGAAATTCTGATTGGTGGAATGCTTAATGCTATGAATTTGTTGTCCTATTGAGCTGTGCATAGAATTGTCAAAAATATCGGCATTTGACGAAGTTATATTATTTCTGGAAACAATCCAGTGCGCGTGAAGGAGATGCTAACTTGGTTTTCTAAGAAAGCTTACCCTTCTGTGATTACCTTGGCAAACGTATTTATTGATGAGTATAAAAATAAAAGATGCAAGCATGTATATGTATATGGTTAATAATGGGATAGTTCCAAGCTATTGCTTAATCATACTACTTAAATTAATCAGATCCTTAATCTGTAATTTTGAAAGAATGGAATGGAGGATGAAAGGCTGTTCATCGAATTGAGATTGTAAGAGTTTCTTCAACACTCCAATAGCATCATTCATAAGAGCTTGTTTTGCTTCAGCGATCATGCGATGATCTCTCAGCCGGCAGAAATACATTCTGAACATTTCATAATTCTTTGGAGAATCCAAGATAGCAACAACTTTTTCATTATTGACAAGATGAGTTATATCTTTTCCTATGAGCACATCGTACAAAGTAAGTGACTCGAACAAAGTACTGGTTTTCAATAACTCAAGTTGAGTTGAGCACTGCTCAAATAATTCAAGAGCATGGGGCGTGCTTGTCAAGAAGTAGTTTTCATAATCAAATTTCATTGGGCGATTTTGGTCCTTGAGTAGAGCTATCTGGGCAATCAAAGGACTGATATAGAATAATTGATCTGAATGATATTTTTCATCAGAGTTCCTATTACTTTCCAAATCATGCTTGTACAAGGTGATAAGGAGTTTATAAGCTAGGAATACATCGGGAGTAGATATGTTGGCTCCAGCAGAGATTAGGAAAGAAGTTATTCTGAAATCACCTCTGTGACCAAATATCGAGCTTGGGTGAGCTTTACTCAACGCCATCAGAGGCGCTGTAATCATAGCTTTACTCAAAGGTGTTCGTTGACAAGTTTGGGATGGGTCATCTTGATCAATTTCTTTACATGATAAGTTCACATCTGCGCCTGCTGTAACCAAATCGAATACGCAAGAAAATCGTTTAGAGCCAGCGGCTATGTAAAGGGGTGTTAAGCCTAAAT
Organism: Eretmocerus hayati; assembly: GCA_029851415.1. NCBI lineage: Eukaryota > Metazoa > Arthropoda > Insecta > Hymenoptera > Aphelinidae > Eretmocerus > Eretmocerus hayati. Next base: position 22,224,727 of record CM056742.1, read on the forward strand.
CATTTCGTTCGTCAACATCGTACAAACGCTTCTCAATCAAGTATTTCATAACCTCCTGATTTTGATTGTAAGCAGCTTGATGTAGAGGAAATCGAACTCCCGAATTTTCTACCTCTATCCCGTTTTCGACGAAAAAGTTGACAGCCGCCATATTTCCAAATCTGAGTGCAGAAGCAAAGGGTTTGTACTTTCCGTATTCAGGGCAGTCCACGGGTACTCCGAGGGCCACAATCTTTTTGATAATTGCGAGATTTTCGGTTGCCTTTAACCCTCCTCGACCAAGAATCATCTCCTCAGAGTTTAGACTGTGTTTTGGGCGGTACACTTGAAGTTGAGCAGCATAATACAAGATGTTGTTGCCGTCCTCATCTCTGGCATCGATATTTGCTCCTCTCTTCAATAGGAGCTCTACCATGGTAAGGTTATTTCTTGATACAGCAAGCTGCAAAATGGGAAACAATAAATTATTACACGCACAGAATTTTTCGATAAGAATTACCAGACTGGTAAAGGAAAAATTACCCTACATGCCGGCAATCGTGGGACGCGCCACCTAGGAGCGCCAATTTTTACGGGCATGTAGGGTAATTTTTCCCTGTACCAAGGAGATGGTTTCTGTCATGCCACTTAGCAGTGATGTTCCTCTGTTCAATATTTAAGTCACCACGAGTAAAAATGAAGATCATTCAACAAATTTCAATTGGTTTTATCACTTTGTATGCATTGACCTCGAATCAAAATCCAGGCATCTTCATCAGAACGAGTCAAATAATGTATTTCTATACCTAAGTTTTTTTGAGGTTAGATGAGATGCTGAGCTGGCGGGCTCGCAGCGCGCGCAGGCGCACCCGCAGCTCTTTATGCTGGTACGGTAAAAATTACCCTACAAGTGCCCGCAAAATCTACCCAAATTCACCGCACTTTTTCACCAAATTCGATACAATTTTTGACCTGAAATAAAATTTACCTTACAGATAGGTAATTTTTCTCGACACTCATCCGCAATAAGTAGGCTGAAATGTCGGACGTCCCACGATTACCCTAACTGTACCCGTAATTTTAATCGAAAAATTCTGTGCGTGTACTCTATGAATAATTGTCTGACTTTCAATTATGGATCTTATGCACATTTTTCTCATAAAATCTCAATTTCCAAGATGTGAGCATTATGCCTTGAAGGATTCATCAGAATTCAGAAATGACTTAGAATCATATCCTTTACGTGCGATTCAGGTAACTACAGCATAGATGTATCTCTACTTCCAAGGCCTGATGAATTCATATCAAGAGAACTTTATGATGAAAAAATTTTCAAATCATTCAAGGTAAATTGGATGGGATTGAACAACAGTCCATTAGTCTGGAAGCTCAGATCTTTACGTTATTCTATGTATTTTGACGCGCTGAATCGATTTTCCGAGGTCACTTTCCCGAATTTGAATTGCATTTTCAGTTTTCAACAATTTTGTGTGCAAAATTTAGGTTCTTTGCCAATATTTCGAGTTGCATGCATTTTCCGGGAAAGCTTCATCAGATCAAAAATGTAGATCGTAAAATTTTCCACCATAAGGTCTGCACAAGTTTCCTGGGAAATGAAAACCCGAGTCGGAAAGTGTGCAAAAAGCGCTCTCGGCGCGGTTAACATGCGTTTGAATGCGTTGGGCCGTCAACGTTGCGTTGTTAGATGCGCTGCCAATTCGACAGTTGTCATTTTTTGGCAAAGCGATCAAGTGCGTCTTGAAGAGGATGAAATTCCCTTCAAAATGGCACAAGTCGTATCTCACTGAGAACAAAGGCCGTCGAGCATGGCCCAGAAGAAAGAGAAATAAGTGTGTAAATTAAACGGTGCCTCAATTAAAACTAGCGCCAGAGATTAGAGTTAGAATCTGCAATTTTTTCACTTTCTCTTGCTTCACAAGCTTCGTACTTGGCGAGATACGACCTGTGCCATTTTGAAGGGGATTTCGTCCTCTCCAAGATGTACTTGGTCGATTTGCCAGAAAATCACAACTGTCAAATTGGCAGCGCATCTAATAACCCGAGAAAAAAAAATAGTCTGGAAAAAAGTCTGGCAGAATTGGTCTGGCATTTAGTCAGTCTTAGCGGACGGAGCGAGACTTTTTAGTCTTAGAGAATAAAGTCTGGTTGACAATGTCAGATCAGTGCGTGGACTGTTGCCGAGACCAAATAAGATGCTCTGCGTTTGGGAGGCATTTTTGAATGATTTTCAGACATCCTCTCGAATGACCAGTGGTCTGGCTCATTAGACAACATTTGTAGTTAGTCTTGTGATGAGTCTGGTTGATTTTCCCAGATTCGATTCCAGACTATTTATCCAATCAAGGTCATTTTAAAAAGTCTCGTAAAATGTCTGGGGAATTTTTCCAAACTAAACGCGAGAGGTTTCATTCTTGGGAAGGATCTGGCTATTCCTTCCAGACTGCACCGTAGACAAACGAAAACGGTAGTTTGCCTGTCACGAGTCCGGTAAGAAGTTTGGCAAATTTTCCCAGACAAAAACCGAGAGCAATTTTTGAATATTTTTCTCAGCGAATAATATGTAGTGTGTATAGAAAAATTCCTCAGAATGAGGCAGAAATGGACGGAGCTCATGATGGAAGATCTGAAATTCATCAATCGATATAATGCATATTATTTTGGGAATCTCAGGGCGTTCCCTAAAGCAGCATATTAATCGGCGCGATGCGCGTGACGATCGATTGATACATTTTTGTTAGCACCGCAGCCGCGAGTTGATTGAGTATGAATTCAGATTTTTCAACGCTGCCCGAGCCGATGCAGCCTTACCCTCGCTGAGGCTTGAGGAAATCAGACAAACATCATCATTTTGTACTTACTCCACCTGCAACAAAGAAAAATAACACACGAAAAGAATCACTCCAAATTTTCAAAAGAGCTGCCACGACGCGTCATGTTAGCGTATATAAGTAAGAGTAAAAGGAATTTTTAAAAAACGCTTTTATGAACTGTACCAAGAAACTTTGTCGAGCTTGGCATGGGGTAAAATAAGAAGAGTTTGATAGACCGACGGAAATCGGCTGGAAAAGTGATGCGAGGTGTGCGAGGACGTGGCACTTGCACGAAAAGGATGTGTGGGTCTCGTATCTTGTATTCAAATTTCGGCGCCATGAAACGAGCGATGAGCACTCTGCTCACTTCAAGTCGCATCGATATCGATCTTAGCACTTCCTCCCTAGATCACCTCGCGCAAGCGAAGAATGACTCACTCACTCTGTTGGCCGAGCCTGCCGTTGCCTGCACAAGCACGTGTTTACAAATGTGAAACCGGAAACCTCAAATTTTAAGACTAGACGAGCCAAGTGCGGAAAACTAGATGAAAGTGAAGTGCAATAAAAGCGTTTAACAAAGAGACATAAGCAAGTTTTTATACTTCTTAAGTGCTCACATGCCAAGCCACGACAATCGTATACAAAGTAAGAAGAAAAAAAATTCGTGTGCGTTTGAGAAACGCGTAAGGAACGGAGTTCCAAAATTCGCCTCGATAAGACGTGCGGAAATGTCAATAAAGTCTAAAATTTTGATCGACTTCAAACTGAGTTTCAAGCTTTTGAATGCTCATCATGTAACGATACCGATAAAGATGCACACCAATAAGCACCTGAGTGATTGAGATAGTTTGCATCATTTTTTCAAGTATTATGCACTATTATGTAAATAAAATGATGAGTCCTTGGCCTTGAGTGAACTCTTGGGAAGGTTATGGTGGGGGACATAAAAAGCTTCTAAATTTGAATCTGAATCTTCACTACTCACGGTCGTTCACTACCTAATTCAGGTTCACAAAATGTATCAGAGCTGATTGAATATCAAGAAGAGAATTTTATTGGGATTCACTGAATCTTTGGATTTAAGATGTCACAATGAAACTTTGTACCTTTTAGACATGGGAGCAATGTCTTATTCGTCCGGACTTTAACCCGATCAGAAATTCCCCCTCGTCAACAGAGCTTCCCCGCGGGGACCCCGCGGGGCAAATGTATGGAGAAGCATATAGAGGTGTAACGCTTTCCCCGCAGGGCATCCCCGGGGCAATATTAGCATAATGTACAAGTAATTTCTCATGAAAAATTTAGTATTTTTTTGGCCTTGTTTGTGATTACAACTCATGTCATTCCTCAAAAACTCAAGTAAGACTGGAAAAACGAGAGAGAACTTGGGTAGATATTTCTGTAGTCTGTGTTTACCTACTTCTGCTGTAAGGAGTTGGGATCTGGACTCTGCAGGTTGGTGGTGAGGAAAGTTCTCTCCCTGGACTGAGATTTGAGTCAAAAGTGAGTTCTCAGTGATTTTAGAATATTGTGTGATCACCTGAAGGAAATTTCCCTCAAAGTCACAGATCTGCAGAAATGAGGTTAACTCAGGGTTTTGATGCTTTTCGCACTCCATAACACAACTATCAGAATCAACTCAAGCTACAGAATCAAGACCTGATGCTATATTACAGGTGATACACACCCTCAGCCAATTTCTACTTCTCTGTAGAATATTACATGAAATGCAGGCATAGTGAAAATACTTGGAAAAAAATCTACGCTCAGTTATATCTGGCACTATTGAGCTTGCTTGTCCCAGTTTTGAAAAATGCTTTCTGCTTCACAGTGATAGGGAGTGCATGAATAATTGTCACAGCATCTTCAATGTGCCCTTGGAGTATTTCTCGCCTCCAATTCTCATGAACATTCATATTCTGTCATGAAGTTCCTTCAGAGCTTGAATATCTTTCTATAAGTCTTGGCTCTAAGTCGCTTACTTTATATTCCAGAGTACCAATTGTAGAGTTAAGCATGATATAACTCATCATTACCAGAATATTCACAGGAAAATTAGTATATCCCTAGCTATCTTACTTTGCTATGCCACAAAAATTAATCAAGTGCAAGCATTTGGTACTTGGTCGAAAGGAAGTATAAATTTAAAAATGTGACAGTAAACCAATTCTTGATGGCACTCATTGAATAATCTCTTGCATCTTCTTTTTTGCATCATAGAAAAGTAAGATATTTTGGATTCATGTACACAACTAGAAATTAATTGTAAATATTCTGGTGATAATCGAGTTATCATCATGTTTATCTATCCAATTAGTATTCTAGAATGTGAAATCAGTGTCTTAAAGCACCCCAAGACTCATAGTAGAATATTCAAGCTATGAAGAAATTTCTTGACAGAATATGAATGCTCATAAGAATTGGAGGCGAGGAATACTGTAAGAGCTTGGTGAAGATGCTGTGACAATTGTTCATACACACCCTGTCACTCTGAAGCAAAAAAGCATTTATCAAAACTGGGATGAGCAAGCTCTATAGGGCCAGATATAATTGAGCGTAGATTTTTTCCAAGTGTTTTCACTATGCCTGCGCTTCATGAAATATTCTGCAGAGAAGTAGAAGTTAGCTGAGGATGTGCATCACCTGTAATAGAGGATCAGGTCCTGATTCTGCAACTTGAGTTGAATTTTACACTTGTCACATGGAGTGCGAAAAGCATCTGATCACTTTAGTGGCCTGCGTAATGTTCTTGAGTTAACCTCATCTCTGCAGATGTGTCAAGAAAATTTCCACCAGGTGATCACACTATATTTTAATATCATTAAGCACTCACTTTTAACTCGAATCACTGTCCAGAAACAGAACAATCTTCATCACTATATGATCACATACTGCAAAGTAAAGTACCCATCTCCCCATAGCGGACACAGCAGAAGTGAGTAAATATTTTGGACTCTACTTATAATAAGGCTCTTTTCCATGCCTGAGATGATTTTTCTGTTTCACTTGAATACTCATCAGAGAATGATTTGAGTTATAATCACAAACATGTGCAATAGTGTATCGCACTCTTCATCTAAAATAACACTTACTTATGCGAGTATTGCCCCGAGGATGCCCTGCGGGGGCCCCGCGGGGAAGCCACCGAAATTTCTGATCGGGAAATTCTGCCCAGAAAAACACATAAATATTTCTTTCATCATTGTATATCTAGCAATACTATCAACAACAATCGAATAGAGCTGCATGCATTGGCTGCGTCCAGATTAAGCATATATGCGTGTGCCGTGCATGTGCCGTGCAAGTTTCTGGGGGCCCGGGGGCCCCGCGTGCAGACTAGGCCGGTACGGCAGATTGCCGTTCTGAAATTTTTTCACTGTTTTCTGCTCTGCGCCCGTACTAAACTAATATATAGGCTGAGCATAAAGCTGCATGGCTGCATATAATTGATGTATATTGGGCTGCAAGGAAGTACTATAATCAAAGATGCTATAATTGTTGATTATTTTTTGCCAATCATTGATGCCACCTGAGGTAGTTCAACAATTATTTGTAATAAATTCATGTTTCAGAAATGATTCTGATCTCTGCAGATGGTGAGCTCCACTATTGTGGACTGACTATGGAGTTGTCAAGTGCATTTGAATTAATCAAAATACTTAATAAATCAGTTATTGATAACTGTATGTAATCTGGAGCTCACCGTCTGTAGAGATCAGAATCATTTCTGAAACAATATCATCTCTGATTATAGTACTTCCTTGCAGCCCAATATACATCAATTATATGCAGCCATGCAGCTTTATGCTCAACCTATATATTAGTTTAGTACGGGCGCAGAGCAGAAAACATTGAAAAAATTCAAACATGGCAATCTGCCATACCGGCCCAGTCTGCACGCGGGTCCCCTAGATACTTGCACGGCACATGCATGGCACATGCATATATGCCTAATCTGGACGCAGCCATTCAGACGGTAGACCATAGCAGACGAATTTCGGCATTCGGCATCTGATGATGCGATATGCTGATGAGAATGAGTACGCGCGGTTGCTTAGCGCAAGCAGTATACCTATATCGCAAAAGTGTCGCTTTTTCGTTGCATCGTATGGCGGGTTGCATCGAATCTCGTTCCACGGGGCCGTGTCGGTCAGCTGATCGCGCGCGATTTTACTCCTCAGACGAGCGTAAAGGAACTCCGTTCCAAAAAATAGTTGCAACACCAAAACATGATTCAGGTTATTGAAAAATTTCTCGCTGATATTGAACATAGATTTTATCCAAAACTATTAAAAATTTAAAGAACTTATCTGATCATTAGAGTTCGATACTGCACCAGATATCATCTCAGTCCTCTCTGCTCTGCCTGCGGAACATCATCATTGCGCATATTTGAAGAATAAGAGCTTCCTATGCTCTCAGTAAGTACACGTTTTATAAACATGCCTGTTTCAATCCATCTCTATCACGCCGCATACTTCCATCGATGAATGCACTACACTACTAGTGTTGGAATGAGAAAAAAATCAACTCGATTTTCTCCTAGATATTTCATGATTCTGAACATAACTTTGAGTACCGAATGTTGCCACGAGCTGGTACAAGACTGGAATCCTGCGATCAGATAAGTTCTTTAAATTTTTAATAGTTTTGGATATAATCTATGTTCAATATCAGCGAGAAATTTTTCAATAACCTCAATCATGTTTTGGTGTAGTGCAATTACTTTTTTTCTTCTTACTTTGTATACGGTTGTCGTGGCTTGGCATGCCAGCACTTAAGAAGTATAAAAACTTGCTCATGTCTCTTTGTATACGCTAACATGACGCGTCGTGGCAGCTCTTTTGAAAATTTGGAGTGATTCTTTTCGTGTGTTATTTTTTTTTTGTTGCAGGTGGAGTAAGTACAAAATGATGATGTTTGTCTGATTTCCTCAAGCCTCAGCGAGGGTAAGGCTGCATCGGCTCGGGCAGCGTTGAAAAATCTGAATTCATACTCAATCAACTCGCGGCTGCGGTGCTAACAAAAATGTATCAATCGATCGTCACGCGCATCGCGCCGATTGATATGCTGCTTTAGGGAACGCCCTGAGATTCCCAAAATAATATGCATTATATCGATTGATGAATTTCAGATCTTCCATCATGAGCTCCGTCCATTTCTGCCCCATTCTGAGGAATTTTTCTATACACACTACATATTATTCGCTGAGAAAAATATTCAAAAATTGCTCTCGGTTTTTGTCTGGGAAAATTTGCCAAACTTCTTACCGGACTCGTGACAGGCAAACTACCGTTTTCGTTTGTCTACGGTGCAGTCTGGAAGGAATAGCCAGATCCTTCCCAAGAATGAAACCTCTCGCGTTTAGTTTGGAAAAATTCCCCAGACATTTTACGAGACTTTTTAAAATGACCTTGATTGGATAAATAGTCTGGAATCGAATCTGGGAAAATCAACCAGACTCATCACAAGACTAACTACAAATGTTGTCTAATGAGCCAGACCACTGGTCATTCGAGAGGATGTCTGAAAATCATTCAAAAATGCCTCCCAAACGCAGAGCATCTTATTTGGTCTTGGCAACAGTCCACGCACTGATCTGACATTGTCAACCAGACCTTATTCTCCAAGACTAAAAAGTCTCGCTCCATCCGCTAAGACTGACTAAATGCCAGACTAATGCTGCCAGACTTTTTCCCAGACTAATTTTTTTTCTCGGGAACGCAACGTTGACCCATTTGAACGCATGTTAACCGCCCCGAGCGCTTTTCGCGCACTTTCCGACTCGGATTTTGATTTGCCAGGAAACTTGTGAAGGCTTGTACTGGGAAATTTTACGAACTTCAACATTGATTCGGTGAAAATTTCCCGGGAAATGCATATGAATCGAAACATTGGCGAAAAATCATAGGCCCGAATTTATAGTCGTAATCCGGAGTCCGGATGAGCTAATCCGAGGCGCCACCGTCGATGCGGCGAGTTTGCGAATCTATTAGAACTGGCGATTGTGGCGCCTCGGATTAGCTTATCCGAACTCCGGATTACGACTATAAATTCGAGCCATAGTTTTGCACCAATTTTTGTTAATAACCAAAAAGTAATTGAAAATCGAGAAAGCGACCCCGAAAAATCGATTCAGCGCATCAAAATACATAAGAAAACATGAAGATTCTCTGCGGGGGAATTGAAGTGACCATAGGGAGTATCGATGGGCGCCCACACTAATAAGGAGCAAAATCAACTCCAGCAAAATTGAGAAATCATGAAAGCTCTCAGATTCATGTATTGGAAAAGATTACTCATCAACTCTACTAGATATAATAATTAGAACTATTCAAATCAAATTCATAGTTTTGAAGTGGCCATCCTGGTAACATTCTAATTACCAAATTCCTGCCAAAATGTTGAATGATGATTACCATGATTGATATATCAATTACATCACATTCCTCAGCTTGAATGTACAGTATCGTGCAAGAATTCCTGAACGGTGGCATGAAATCCTCTCTTGCTTAAACATCGATTTCCTCGAGCTCACGTCAACGTAGAGGAATTGTAAAAAAATAATTCAGAAGATGAGAAAAAATGATAACTCTGTGGTTTTTGATTTTTCTTCCAACCCTTTCTGGTTGCACGAGCAGCTGATGTGATTTCAAGATTTTCGAGAAAATAGTACATTTCGATACAAGGGCGTAAAACGTTTTATTCGCGTCCGAGTGATGGGTTTCCGGCCCGAGCCGCAGGCGAGGGTCGGAATCATCACGAGGATGCGAATAATAGGTTTTACGGCCGTGTATCTAACTATACTTTTCGATAAACTGTGAGTAAAAGCCGACAAACTGTGCGCAAAGTGCACTTTTACGCACAGTGTATCGAAAATAGTATATTATGTACCGAGTTGCGGAAAACTGACGCTTTTCCGAACGAGGTACATACAGTATTTTCTTGCTGGAAACGGAGGAAATGCCTTTTCCAGCCGTTCTCGCGAAGCGAGGACGGCTCGAAAATGGCGTTTTCTCCGTTGGAAGCAAGAAAATGTTTTTACTCTATCAGCTGCTATTTGGATGCAGCAATTACACGAAAAGCATCTTGGACAGCGGGAAAAATCCCATTTGCAAAGATTTTTCGATTATTTTTCACATCGTGCGAACAACAGTGTGTGAGAGCTCTGAAAGTAGCCAGATTCTTGGATTTTTAATACAATACGGGAGGAAATGGCAGAAAATGGCAAAAAAAGACTACAGTTTTGGGTACTTTGAAAGCTTCCACACTCTTGTTTGCACGACGTGAAAATTAATCAAAAAAGAATTTCATACCAACGTTCAGAAATTTTTGCACGGTACTCTAGATCAAATCATATAAACAGTGTACACTGGCATACAAAAATTTGATTGAAAAAAAATTTTGGCATTGACAAGGAAACGCCCAAAACTTACCTGCATCGGGGAGCCGGTGCATTGCTTGGATATGTTAACATCAGCGCCAGCTTGAATCATTTTCTCAACCAATTCCAATTGATCTTCAGCTGCAGCCATTGCAAGTGGAGAGACTTTGGCATTATTGGTAACGTTCAAGTTGGCGCCAAGGTCCAGTAAGAATTTGAGTATCTTCCATGTTTTTTCCTCATTGTATTCTTGATATTCAATCAAATAATGCAAGACAGTAGATCCATCTTTTGTAGTAATGTTGATGTCGGCTCCAAGTTCAACCAACTGCTTGATCATATCAAAATATGATTCATCGCGGATGACCATAGAGACAGCACAATGGAGAGGACTGCGTAAACCAGGGTGATCTATGCAATTCAACTGTGCCCCAGCTGCCAAAAACAGCTTTACCAACTCTATATCATTCTTATAAACAGCTTCATGGACAGATGTCGAGCGATTTTTGAGATTTTCATCAACTGGTCTTAATCCAGCATCCATCAACATTTTTACCATTTTCCAGCGCACATCGCGATCTTCGATTTGAACAGCCAACGTCAAGGGTCCATCACCCAAAAACATAGTTTTGCAGTCCATGTCAGCACCGGCCTTGAGCATCATTTCAGTCATTTCCAAGTGACCATTGGCAATGTAAGAAAGGTATATTTGACGAAATGGATCACTCGGAGTTAGTCCATTAAATGGCATAGGCATTCCTGCAATATTGTTGGGAAGATCTTGCGGTTCCTGGTGAAATCTGAATCCAGCATCGACGATTGCACGCACAGTACCGATATCATTTCGAAGCATCGCCAGCAGCAACGATCGTTCCATGGGGTTGGTGATCTGCACAGCAGCGATCACAGCTTCCCCAGCTTCCTCTTCATCCATATCGAAAAGCTTGCAGTTCGAAAAATGTCCAAGAACAAGAAACAGCAGACAGCACACGATATTTACGCGATTACTAATTAGCCCAGGTACGGAAGAAAATCAAGAAACGACACAAAAAACAAAGGGCAAAGCAAAGGCAACTCGACGCAACGCAACAGGCCACATCCACCGGCAACAGATGTAAGAAGACTGGAGCTTGACATGCATGGGCTTGTAATAACGATGGACTGGCGGTCCATGTGTGCGACACAAACACAGAACAGAAACTGCGTTACTGCGTACTCCAGACTCTACAGCTTATTGCGCATAATTACGCAGCAGCTAATAAACAGTGGCGTTGCCGAAACTCGGGGACGCGAGTGCCTTTCCCTATGCCTATATATATAAAGCTCTGGAAAATCTCCAGTATGATGGAGCTTTTTTTCTATAAAGATGAACGCTCAGATGAACGTCCTGTGTTTTTCCTGCAAAATTAGTGCAAAAATGAACCTCAGCATGTTCGATTGCTGGCATGAGAAAAATTGAGGAAATTTTTTTTAGAATCAGTGGATATCCTGAATTCCTAAGGAATGTACGTCTAATTTTCTTCGATAAAGAGTCAATCAAATCAGGCTCAATTGAAATTGGGAACAATAAAACTCGATAAAATTTGTCAATAATGACAAGTACAAATATATAGGCCAGTGTTAGTTTCTTGGAAAGCCAAAAATTCGGAAAGTCAAGTTTTGGAGAGCCAATAATTGGGAGGGTTTTGAATTTGGAACGCAAAATTACGGAAAGTTGAAAAGTCCGAATGAATTGCGGGAGGACTAAAATTCGGAATGGAAAAATTCGGACAGACAAGTAGAAATTGTGAAAATTAGGAAAGGCAAAATTAGGAATGATCAGAATTCGGAGGGAAATTTTGACTATTCCGACTATATGCGCTTATATTTATCGTCCCATTTTTGATAAATTTTGAGTGTGAACTAATTGAGGCGATGGGTGGCAAAAGGGCGTAACTGCAAAACGGTCATTTTAAGAAAGTCAATAAAAACTTAATAAAAACCGCTACAGACATAATTGGACGAGTTGACTAGACTTATTTCAAAGAAAATAACATTCTCGAAATAGCCCAACCCGACCCGGGGGATGAAACTTGATTTTGAGCTCTTTTCAGCAATTTCAAAAAATGCAATTACACCCTTTTTCCGAATACAGGGTCAAATTTCGGTCTTTCTTCCTCACAAAAAGTGGAATCAAATCTCGCGATCAAGTCCAATCGTCTCCTCAAGTCTCTCCAAAAACAAACACTCCAAATTTTTTGACAGTGTTCCTGGGCATGTTTTGAAAGATATCTGATTGCTCTACCGTTCTATGGACACGAAAAGCTTCCATCAGTCGTGTGAAAATGACGAGAAATTTTTTTCACTAGGGAAGGGTGAAAACACTCAATTTGAAGGTGAAACAACATGTTTTCATCGTTACATATCAGGTGGAAAAGCGTTTCCAGGCTCTGGAGAATTTTTATAAAAATTTTCCTCGGTAATGAGGCCCTTTTCCCAGATCCACCCTCAATCACGCCCTGTTACAGAGTAATTACGCCCTTTTAAATCTTTTCAGTCAGGTACTTAAGCCCTTTTTCCAAATCCTGTTGGGCTGAGCAGAAAATGAAGCCCTGTTTTTGAAATGTTATCACCAGTTACGCCCTTTTAACATCTTATCATAGCAGTTACGCCCTTTTAACCGAGCCTTTTAACATTCTATCATTGCACTTACGCCCTTTCATCTGCCAGACGGGTTTTGGGGTTTTACGAAAAACGGATTTCGGGGTGGTAGATCTTGGTATAGGGGCTCAAAAAAAGCGATGTCCGGGAAAAGGGCATAATGGTGGTTACGCCCTTTTGCCACCCACCCTCTCAATTCCAATTCTACCAAACGAATTGTTGTGAGCGTATCACAAAAAAAAACAGCCGTTCAAAATCCGAGTTGAAAATTGCGAGGAAAATTGCCATGTTAGCATGACACAACTGAATGTGTTCCTAGTGATGAGTTGAAATTTTATCAATGCTAATCGAATCTCCTTTCCATAAAAAAACGAAATATCAATGATTGTTCCTAAATTAGTATTTTATACATCGAGTTGCGGAAAAGAGCGGGCACAAGTTGTTATTATCTTACTCGTGCTAAAAACGAAGTTTTCCGAGAAGTTTTCTGAAAATTAATGCTTTGAGGCAAGGTACTTTATAACTGAAAACAGAGGATATATGCCTTCTTCGAGCCATTTCTGCGCAGCGGAGGACCTTTCTATCCGCCACACAAGTGCAAGTGAGTGCAACTCGGGGTGCAATAACAAATTTACTCCAGGTGTGTTGTAAACGAGTGATGCATAATATGGTTGCAGCTATGGTTCGGTATCATTATGTATTAGGTTCTTGAAAAAAATTATATCCGAAATAAGTTTCATTCGAGGCAAGGATCGAGGTTTTCTCTGAGTTTTGCTTTCCCGGCGAGTTCTCTTTTGTATCTTGCCTTCTTGTAGTCCATCATATACATTTCGTAGCAAAATCTAATGGGCAGCAAAAAATTCTTTATCCATCCGATTATTCCTTGATCCTTGCTGATGATTTCTATAGAATTTTGAGTCTGGTAATGGATGTATTCTATTTATTAACAAAATTGTGCAAAACTCCCTGTTTTGGTCGTTTTGGGCTCATATAATTAGAGATTGATTAAAATCTCTAATTGGAGTTGCGTGGTCCAATGTCATCTACAATAATTTGTGAGCAATGAGTTTAACTCATTATCGTGATATTTGATGCGAAAACGGCATCTGTTTATTTTAAATTCGTATATAACTTCTACCGAAGTTGTAATAAGGCAAACTTGACATCCACCAATACGTAAATAAAATTTGATTAAAAAAGAAACTGGAAAAAAGTGTTCTTGTTATCTTCTTGTTATCATATCTTCTTGTGACAGAGCACTAGTTTTCGACTTATTTGCTTTGGTAAAGTATTGCAATCTTGATAAAACTTTTGTATCCTCTGCATTCTCCAGCCCATACTGATAAGATTCGTACAATTTCCAGTCCTGAGAGAGTGGATAGATTTGAAATAATATAGAAGGGAAATGTGTACAAATTACCGATTTCTAGGAACTTGCTCTAGTTCATCTCGTGGCCTGTATTACAGATGTCTGTAGCAAAGCCTTGAATAATTTCGTAAAGGCAAAATCAAACTTGTCTCTGCTCAGCTCCTCCTGCATTGCGCTCCTCGTGCATATTGCGTTGCTCGCGCATTGGCCTTTTAGGGACCCTAATTGGGCTGCTCGTACATTTTTCTCAAGGCTGCGCTACCTAGGGAGGGTAGAGAGAGCGCTACCGCATTCGTGGCACATGGGTGATGATGCATCTACGGCAGCGTGTAACGATCAGGCTGCCTTTCCATGGCACAAATATTTTGCCAGAATCAGACCGCGAGATTTGAAAAACCCTAACCTAACAATGAGTGCGAAAGAGATGGCACTACTTTGGTGTCTCTCTCTTACACATTGAGAGGGTACCCGCGCCATCTGCCATGGAAAGGCAGCCTCACCCCCGCCCGTCCACAGTGGGGCTAAAAACCGATTTCGGGACAAGATTCAGCGACACGCGAATTCTAAACCGATCGAAACCATTCAAACGGGCTTTTCTTCGTTTTTTCTTACTCTACAAGATACCTGCCCGGAGAATTTAATTTGGGAAGCTCTGGAGGCCCAGGATCGCGTTGAAGGGCGATCAAGACGAAAAACAAGAAGTATCAATTTGTACTGAAGAGTGATAAATAGGTCCTCCTTACTGCAATCATTTCCAAATCCAGGTGGGGGTGTTCGAAAAGCATTTGAGGTCGAGTTGACACCTTGGAGGAACACTTTGTGATGCTACATCGACGTATACTCCAAGAGGTCGTGAATATCGATGATATTCGAGTACTAAGTGAGTGGGGGAGATATTGCAGAGTTCTGAAGCCCTTAGATCAAGCTCGGGCATTCCTGTGACATGGGCTCACACATTGTGTATCTCTAACTCATGATTTGAGCCCGCCTAGAACCCCGTACATTACCGCCAGGATCGAAGAAAGTCGATTTTTGATGATTGGGGTTTATTACCAAGGTAGTTGAGCCTGAAATCCTGATTTAAAGTTAGGTTGCCGGAGTTTTGCAATGATGAGAATATTTCCCTTATCAAGTGAGACCAGGAACATGTATTTTGGGCCCAACCAGAAAATCGTACATTGCCGCCAGGATCGAGGAGACTCAATTTTCAACGATTTTTGGTTGATCGACCAACACGATTATGTGACTCCGCAGCTCCCCAAATCAAATTCTCCGGGAAGGAATCTTGTAGAGTGTCAAAAGACGGGAACGATCCCGTTTGAATCATTTCGATTGGTTGAGGATTCGCGTGGCGCTGAATCTTGTCCCGAAATCGATTTTTAGCCCCACTGTGCCGTCGCGGAGAACGGCGAAATCCCGTCGCTCTCCGTAGCGGGAAGCAGAAACACTCTGGAAATCAAAAAATTGACATGATTCAGGAAACTAACAGAACCTTTTGAAATCGATCATATACTCGCAGACGAGCCTCCAGTGAAGTTTAACACAATTTTGAACATACAGAACATATTTTTTTATCAACAAAAACGCGTTTTGCCAGCTTTCGAGGATTTCAGAATTTTCAACTTAAACTCATCGAATCTCCGCGAGTTTTGCATCTGGAGCTTCCAAATTTTGAGGATATCGTCTTCGATGTATCTTTGAAGATATAACGTTGGTCTGAAATCGCGATGAATTTTTTCAACAAAATGGCGGCTTATTACAAATAAATTCTCACGAGAATGAGATTTTATTTTCAATTGCAAAAAGTGTGTTACAGAATTTGACACTTGATATTCTACGTGCACGCATGTCTGAGAACACTACTTGAAGAAGTTTTTGGTACAGTTACAGGTCCCCACGTTCAATAGCCGAACTACAATAATTATTTGATGAGCGAGCGCGGACGCGAGCAAGGCTGGTAGCTCGGGCGCTAGGAGGGTCTGCGTAGATAACTCATGTTTTGGATGGTTTCATACTCTCTCCTTCGATACTCCGAGGCGCTAGATCTATTCGACTAGACTATGAACTTGGAAACCCTGACCTTTCATTGTTAATAACATTTTTTTTGTGCCGAATCATGATTTTTTGCAAGAACTTGAAGAAATACGCACTTTCGCCAAAAATCTCCAGGAACGAAAGTTGTAGAAAATAAAATTCCCTTACTAATTATCCTTACACGTTTCTCAGGAAACCGAGGCATCGCCTGGGAAATGCGCTAAACAGTCGCTAAAACTCTCATGCCCTGATTACGTGGGCATGAGGGGGTGGCCGATGTAGCGCTACTAATATGGCTACTATATGCTCGTTGTGACCATGACAGTTGTCAATTCAAGACAAAGCGACCAAGTGTATTTGAAAGAAGACAAAATTATCTTCAAATCGATGGTTGGTGCTATTTCTGCCAGTGTTGAAACCCCTTAGTAATAAATGAGACAAAAAATATTTCCATTCCTAGAGTAAAGTATTAGCACGCAGCCTGTACTGATGCATGCGGATCCAGTAATAATTTTTCTCTCGATGTATATTCAAAGAGGTTCAGATCTGACGAAATCAACCAGTGACTGCCACTGATTGTTTTGGAAGGAATTGTGTCTTTCTCACGATACACTTGGTCGCTTTGTTATAAATTGACAACTACTGAAGTCGCAATGTGTATCGTCGCAGCGTGTAACTTCATCGTCCACCCCACTCAAGTCCATGTAAGCCGGGCATGGAAGTTTTAGCGACTGTTTTACGCGTTTCCCAGACCATGCTTGGGTTTCCTGAGAAACGTGTAAGGATAATTCGTAAGGGAATTTCATGTTCTACAACTTTCGTTCCTGGAGATTTTTGGCAGAAGTGCGTATTTTTTCAAGTTCTTGCAGAAAATCATGATTCGGCACAAAAAAAAATGTTATTAACAATGAAAGGTCAGGATTCCCAAGTTCATGGTCTAGTCGAATAGATCTAGCGCCTCGGAATATCGAAGGAGAGACTATGAAACCTTCCAAAACATGAGTTATCTACGCAGACCCTCCTAGCGCCCGAGCTACCAGCCTTGCGCGCGTCCGCGCTCGCTCATCAAATAATTATTGTAGTTCGGCTATTGAACGTGGGGACCTGTAACTGTACCAAAAACTTCTTCAAGTAGTGTTCTCAGACATGCGTGCACGTAGAATATCAAGTGTCAAATTCTGTAACACACTTTTTGCAATTGAAAATAAAATCTCATTCTCGCGAGAATTTATTTGTAATAAGCCGCCATTTTGTTGAAAAAATTCATCGCGATTTCAGACCAACGTTATATCTTCAAAGATACATCGAAGACGATATCCTCAAAATTTGGAAGCTCCAGATGCAAAACTCGCGGAGATTCGATGAGTTTAAGTTGAAAATTCTGAAATCCTCGAAAGCCGGCAAAACGCGTTTTTGTTGATAAAAAAATATGTTCTGTATGTTCAAAATTGTGTTAAACTTCACTGGAGGCTCGTCTGCGAGTATATGATCGATTTCAAAAGGTTCTGTTAGTTTCCTGAATCATGTCAATTTTTTGATTTCCAGAGTGTTTCTGCTTCCCGCTACGGAGAGCGGCGGGATTTTGCCCTTCTCCGCGACGAGCGGGGGTGATCGTTACACGCTGCCGTATGCATCCCATATAAGAGCCTTCAGTTTACACCGAGGTTCACACTGTTTCTTATTGTATATGGGCGCACTAGAAGCCCCCGGTGTTTCCATATTCTGCTTTAGAGCCACCTGATTTTTCTTTGCATCAAAAATCTTTGGCTTGCTTGCAGGCCCGATGCCGGGCTATATATAAACGATATGCCAGTAAATAGGCAGCCTGTCTAGATCTCTCGTGGTTTTCTCCCCATAAAGACGCACTCTCGCGTGCTCTTCAATAAAGAGAAAAAGATATTTTATTTACAGAACTTCTCATTGATCCCGGTCCTCACCTTACGATAATATCAATTCTCTTTAAGATGGAAATTGCACGAATCTGATCAAATAAGCAAGAAGACTTACATAGAATTCGAAAAAATTTCACTAACCAATATCCCACCGTTTCGCCCTTTGTAGTCTTATTAAAAGCGTACTCATCATCATCAAAAAGTTGAGTCCTTATTTTCATGTATTCGTAAATTAGTTTTCGTAAGCCGGTAAAAAAGGATTACCTGTTCCGGTCACCTCATCGGATCAGGTGCCTGGATCACCTGGATTACCTTACTCATCGGGTCAGGTGATCCTAATACTGTCTGTGGCGGGCTTGACTGGAGCAATCTTTCGGCACGCTATTTTTTGCAAAGAGATTATATTTTTTGTGACAGTAGGGTAGGGATTTTCTGAATAAGTTTCTGAATATTCATACGCGTACAGAGCAGTTATGAAAAGACAATTTGGCATCGAAATTTTTCACAGCTGATGAGATATTGTGTGTATGGAATTAATATTTTCCGTGGATGGTACATCCACTGTACTCACAAACCTCTCCTCGCTAAGTGATCTACGCGTATGAATATTCAGAAAATTATTCAAAAAATCCCTACCCTGTTACGAAAAAATAGCGTGCCGAAAAATTGCTCCAGTCAAGCCCGCCACAGACAGAGGATCACCTGACCCAATGAGTAAGGTAATTACCTTACTCAAGGTAATTACCTTACTCATTGGGTCACCTGGATTAATCCAGGTGATCCAGGCACCTGATCCGATCAGGTGACCAGATCAGGTAATCTATCTTTCTTTATCGGCCTGCGAAAAGGCCAGCATTGCATGAAAGTGTTGACGAAAAAGTTTAATCTGTCGTTCATGAATTATATAGTCCAATCAAGGTATTATGTGAGTCTCCGTTCATAATTTCATATACAGAGAGAGAATGGTAAATTCTCCATAAAAAACGCACGAGAGCAATATAGGCGAAGGCGCAAAAATTGGATTTCACATCCCGAGTGACATGTTTTCCCATACGAGACGTCGGAAGCGAGAGTCAAAATTGTCACGAGAATGCAAACTCACGGTTTTCTAGCCGGTTACAATGTACGAGGGTAAGTGCACCCAACATGCCCCCCCCCCCTCCACTTAAATCTCGCACTTCAATATTTCCCAACATATATGTTACGCACGGCGTAAAAAATACAACTGTGCGCAAACGGCTCATTTGCACACTCTTGCGGTGACTCGTGCGCAAATTTTCGTTTGACCCCTTGTTGCTTAATTAATATACTATTAATGCACATCAAAATGTAGCCTATTAAGCAGTTTGAGAGCAACTAATAAGTGAATTACGATCGTTCATGGAGTATCCACTTTCATGTGCAGAAGGTGAGTATTTTAGAGCAGATTTTAAATACGACAAGTCTAAGCCAGCAGAGGAAATGATCCATTTGTTACATAGCAGTATCGCAGGCTAATCAAGTCAAAAAATATTCATGGAAGGTAGCTTTGTGTTCGGAAAAAGAGACATAACGTTATCAAAAAGCTCTAGCGGAGATCCCACGAATATAAAGTTCAAGAGTATTTGCTTACAAACGTGAACAATTTTCCGACAAATCGATTACCTTGGATGCTATAAGTTTAAGTGTACCTAACTTGCCCCCATATGCCGATCTCAGAACTGATCTCTCGGCCACCTTCCCGGAAATTTGTTTTACATTCATCATATTAGAATATCTCGTTCCCAAAAACTTTTGGTTCGACCAAATTTTTGCGGTATGGCTTTTTTCGGGCTTCTTTTAAACTTCTTTTTACAACTCAAAACGTGTTTACTGCGTCAAAATGAGCCGAAAATAGTGATTCGGACGAATTCATACACTCTATCGCTGATTTACATTGTTTCACCGGATGGGTGCATGTTGCGTACACCATTTTGCGAACTCGCAAAAAATCGCTAAGTACACTGTAAAAAATCCGTGGCAAAAACTTCAACCAATTGGTTGAAGTTTTTCCCTCAACCAGTGGTTGATCACCAAATTCAACCACTGGTTGATTCCGACGCCATATGACTGAACGTGCGGCTCGGGAAGTGGATAAATGGAGGACCCAATAAGGGAACATCATTAGATTTAAAAAGTCTCATCACAGTTTTTGGACCAGTTAAATTTGAAAAAAGCGTGATAACATTCATCATTTCTGTATATATACAGAAATGCCTGTCCTGCAGGAGTCGAATACACGTCGTAAGGCTGAAGGGATGGATAGATGGCCTGATTGGGGGGGGGGGGGGGGGGGGGGGTTGACAGGATGGATGGATGGAATCGAACGGAACGGAACGGGATTGAAAGTGACGGAATGGAACGTAATGGAACGGACCGTAATCGGACGGAATGGAACGGAACGAAATGGAGAGGTGTTGAATGGAACGGAACGGACCGAAATGGAACGGAATGGAATTGAACGGAATAGAACGGAATGGACCAGAATGAAACGGAGTGGAATTGAACGGAACTTTTTTCCACTCCAAATACTCCGTTCCATTCCGGTCCGTTCCATTCCACACCTCCATCTCCTTCCATTTAACTTTTCCGAGTGAAATCTCACTCGGAAAGAGTGAGTTCTGACTCGGAGTTCGGAGTGAAATCGTGGCAACTCGGTACCGAGTGAGTTTCACTCAGAAAAAAGAGTGAGATTTTTCACTCGGGGAATCCGAGTGAATCCAAATGTTATTTAGCTGAAACTGAATATTTTCGTTTAATCAATACGTTGCGAGCTATAAAATTAATAAATTATTATTAATCTTCCGAAGGTTGGAAAAAAAGAAAAAAACCTATTCTGCCTGTAGTTGCATGATAATTTCGGTACTTTGTAATTCGGGAAGTGCGGGGAATCGAACTGGGGTCGTCTTGCTTGTCAATCGGGCTGCTTCTCCACTGGGCTACTGCTGCTGTTGACATCTGAGGTCCATAGCAACCTGTTATGTGAATGATGCACCGTGTAACTTTATACGTGTCGTAAGTGGAAATGAAAATATGAAAACTAGCAATGGTTTCGGGTGAAGAAATAACAAAAGTGAAACCTACCTTTCCCCGGTAACAGGGCATTGCTTCTATATTAATAGGGTTGATTAATTTATACGTAATATGATATAATATTGGTCTGTACGTGCATTTATAAAACTTATTGAAGAGGATATTGACATTACTTAGCTCAGTTTTTCAAGGAATATTGTAGGAAATCTATTATTTTTCTCTTTGTGAGCTACGCATTAATCCATCAGTAACAAACGTGCGGTAAAACATAACCTAAAATTTGATTTGAGCGACTCACTTTTGCATCCGAGTGAAATTTCACTCGAACTTTGGAGTGAAATTTTTGATTTTTTTGATATCTGACTCTTTACCGAGTGAAAATGACTTTCACTCGGAATCCGAGTGGAAAATCTCACTCGGAGAAGTTAAGAGAGTTCCGTTCTATCTTATACCATTTCATTCCATTTCGTTCCGTTCCATTCCGTTCCGTTCCATTCCATCCATCCATCCGTCGATCCATCTTACGACGTGTATTCGACTCCTACAAGACAGGCAACCCGCTTTGTCGTCCATACGGGACCGGGACTAATGTTTATCCCTCTTTGTTTGTGAAAAAAATGACGAAACTTGTTTTTCCGAATCAAAAGAGTCAACCGCAGACCACCATCGATCAATATCGAAGGCGCCGCATTCATCCTTATACATTCGTTGTGGGAAAAAAGTCAACCAGCTGGTTGAATTTTCAATCACTGGTTGGGCAATTTGGTTGGAAGTCAACCAATTTTTTACAGTGTAGGCATATTCGCTAGCGCGGCTCTGGTTGGTCAAAATTAAACTCACCCAGAATAGCCCAAGGGGGGGTATGTTGGGTATACTTGCCTTACTCTGCAAAACACATTGACCCGAGAGATCTCAATAGAACCATCTTGAACTACCCTTCTCAAATTGATTTTAATGAGGATAGCCGAATGATTGTAACAAATGGAGATAGATAACAAACATGGAAGATACTCAAATCCTTACTGTACATACTGGACCTTGGCGCCAACTTGAACGTTACCAATAATGCCAAAGTCTCTCCACGTGCAATGGCTGCAGCTGAAGATCAATTGGAATTGATTGAGAAAATGATTCAAGCTGGCGCCGATGTTAACATATCCAAGCAATGCACCGGCTCCCCGATGCAGGTGAGTTTTGAACGTTTCCTTGTAAATGCCAAAATTTTTTTCAATCAAATTTTTGTATGCCAGTGTTTACATGATTTGGAGTAGAGTGCCGTGCAAAAATTTCTGAACGTTGGTATGAAATCCTCTCTCGCTCAAACGTCAATTACTCGAGCCCACATCAACGTAGAAAAATTTGAAAAACCGCCATTTGGATGATGGCAAAGAATGCTAACTTCCTGTGTTTTTTTATTTTTCTTTAATCCCTCCCTGGTTGCACAAACAGCTGATGTAATTTCAAGAACTCCGAGAAAAAACGTTTTTACTCTATCAGCTGAAATTTGGACGTGGACGATACAGCAATTTTACCAAGGGCACCTTAAAGAGCGAAAAAATCCCATTTGCATTGATTTTTCAATTATTTAATACGTTGTGCGAGCAAGGGTTGGGAGCTCGCAAAATAGCTAAATCTCATCCACGATGGAAGTCAACTTCACTCCAAATAATTTGTACTCATTTTGGTTTTTCGTCGTTTCACCAATCTGTAATGAATGATTCATGACTCTTTACTGAATAAAAGAAGCAATTTTTACAATCTGGTAATAGTTTTTTATTCAATTTCTTACCCATTCATCGAAATCACTTCAATTAAAAACAACAAAAGGGAGAGAAAAATTCCTGTAGCTAGTATGTAAAGGGCAAAATAGCACTCTCTGAATCCTACACTGACAAATCGACTCGACAATCCAATGCAAGGTGGGCGTTCGGTATACATTCGAGTCATTTCTCTCGACTTTAGTCCAGATTCTTCAATCTTCAAAGCACTGAAATTGACAACCGTACAACAAAATGTAAGAAATGTGCTGCACGGAAATAAGTCATAGATTAAAAAAAAAAAAAAAAAAAAAGAATCGTTCTTTTTGTGCTAAAGAGAAAGTCCGATGTAAAATCCAACCGAAAAAGAGTGATTTTGGAATAATTCACTATTTCTCAAAGCTATGATAAGCTTTGCTCAGAGTTTAATATGATGCAAGGTCCTCTGTACAAATGAATTCAATACTCTCAAAAAAAAATTGAGAAAACATCACATTAGATCGTCTATTTCATTGTTATTGTGGGAATTCAATGAGAATTGTTGAGGAGCACGTCTTATTGTCTTGTCACCGGAATGAATAGCAAAATTATGCGCTAATTTTTGCAAAAAATTTATGCCAAAAATCAAAAATTCCCAGAAATTGCACGTGCCTCACAAAAAGTATTGAAAATGTTGTATCTCCTCACTACTCAAGAGAATTCATATCGTATTCCTAAAAATCTGTACTAGAGTATTTGAAAATATTCCTGAAAATGAGCTGAGAATGATTTGAGCCTCAATCTTGTAAAAAAATATTCCCATAGAATGCATCTTAGAGGGTTAACTCTGACAATTCTGAAGAAGCTATATTTTACTAATCCATAAAATGAAGACGATCAATTCTCATTTATCGGAATGAACTTGCCTGATTCGGAATATTTCCACGTAAGGAGACTGCTTGGTAATCATAAACATGGGATGAAACAATGGAACAGCCACTATCTCGCGCAATCCACATTTTTCATGCTCCTCAAAAATTTCTTGAACAATTTTGTATCCCGAGCCTGCCTCCATCGCAATTGCAAAAAATCCTTGACGCATCTTCTTTACGCCATCTTCTGCTTTTAGCCAATTTTTTTTAGGTTTGATTTTCTTATCTATGATGGCTTTTCGAATAGGATCATCTTCCACCTAAAAATAGAAATGTCAAAAGACTACCTTTTTTACCAAAAATCTAGAGCTTTCTGCAGTTTTCTCCAAATTACAATCGTATGCGTGCCGTATCTCATTTGTACTAATGCACTTTTTCAATCCTGCAAAGTCTCAATAACCGTCAAAAACTGCCAAAAGAATTTTGTAGTAGGATTTTTGATCAAGAGATATAAACTTCATGATCAATCACCACTGTCAAAAAATGATAACAAAATGTAACAAGATACAGAGAACTAGTTCAAAAGTGCCTGTCATTCTAAAGCCATATTGGTTGAAAGGAAATTCTGATTCTCGACCGATTTCGAAAACTAATAGGTTTTTGCATTTCGATTTCGAATATGCTTCGGTGGGAAAATCGTTCGGTCCTCGGGTTTGAAAATGAGTAATTGATTCGTAATAAATTCTCCGGGGTAGCGAGTTGTGGTAGGCATTTTAATTTATGTTGAACAAAAATTTTAGTTCAAAATAAATCTCGGGATTATTGATCTCAACGCGGACAAAAAAACTTTTTTTTCTCAGAAAATCACTGAGTTGCCGTGAGGTACAAACATACATGAACGTTCATCGAGATTTCAAAGATAGCATATCCCAACTCTTCTACACTAGATCATTTTCTCAATTCTACGACAAAAAATTTTCAAAAAAAAAAGCATGAAAGAATGTATTTTACCTCAAACAGATGGCGCATGAATACAATATCATGAGCACCACATTCGATAGGACTGCTGAGCAAATCTTTCGAATTTCGTATTGAATTAGTAGTAGATCGTAGAAGTGATGCAATGTTTGCTGAATAAGAGATGTAAGTGTTGACCGCTGATAGCAAAAGCACCAGTAGTACAATCCTCGATGGTATTGAAAGAGGCTTGAGAACGAATCCTACAGAAGATTTAACAGGAAATTGATTTGTTATATCCAGTTCATAAAAGTACATTTCGATACAAGGGTGGAAAAAAAAAAATTTTTGCTCCGAGTGATGGTTTCCTGGCCTGAGCCGTAGGTGAAGGTTGGATGCGAAAAATAGGTTTTACACCCGTGTATCGAAATGCGTTTTTCGACAAACTGTGCGAGAAAATAGAAAATCAGTGCGGGAAAGACACTATTCTGCAAAGCACAGCGTGTTGAAAAATCTCTATATTCATACAGTTCAGTATTTATGACTTTAAAGCCCTATTGCACGTTTTTTTATTCGAGTTTTTATTAGTAATGTGAACTCGAGGCAAGCCAAAACAGGGATTGAGTCTGATACCAAAGTCTCTTAGAGAATTTTCGTACATTTTTCAGAAGATATTCGTATGGGAAAATTCAGAACAGCAATAATGACCGGTATACCTTGTTGAGCAAAAGATCCAACGACAATAAGCACAGAATCGGTCCATCCGGGCTTCGATGACCCATCAATTTTTTCGGATTTCCATTCATATTTTACTGAAGTTATCAATGCACAGACTATCAGTGATAGTAAAACTCCCAGAGTAATCCACACTGATGTATCGAAAGGCAAAGCGAATAGGTTGTTATCGAAAGAAAGTAGTGGTTGACGAAAAATATATACCAGTCTATCCTTGAAAAAAAGAAAATCACTCATAATTTGCTCTAATCTACGTCTTCATACGATTTTTCACTAGAGACAAAAAATTGGTTAAACATTCACAAGGTATTATCTCTGTATCCTTAAAATGATTTTAAAAGCTATGATATTTTCTTTGAAAAGTATTATAAAATCACCTGGATGGATATGAAATAGGAATGAATTCGGCCACATCGAATCTTTCTTTAAGCATAATTAATGAAGAGCCACTGACGTCAATTTCTTTTCGACTCAATTGACCCATCATCCCAGTCCAGGATCCGTTTGCTTCTCGATAGCCCCACGTCGTGACAACGGTGTAGTTGAGACTGCCTCAATGATGATTAATTTATTCATAAGATCGTATTGTTAATCTTTTGATCTTGTCTTCACGCGAGGGTTATGAGTTTAACCGTTGTCATTACTTTTTGTTCCGAGCAAAAGAAAAAATCGATTTTCAGTAATTTGAGATAACTTATTCATCATGCATCGAAAAATTCTGGAGAAAAGTCTTTTAAATCTGTTTAAATGCTAAAAACTATTGAATTAAAAATGAGTCCAAACATGGAAGTACAAGAGAGAGAAGGACATTTTTTTAAATCTTAACCCATGCTGTCTTTTTTCATTGTTTTTTGCACCTTAGAAATATTTAAGGGAAAACAGTCCCTGAGAGTAGGAGCAATTAATGCTTTATCCCAAACGGATTATCTTTGACAACTTATGGTTGTTTAACCGGGGAGTCGAACTGACATTTCTTCAGAATGAACGAAATTTTGGTTTTTTTAGAAGTTCGAAGATCATTAGCGCTCAAATTTATACTGGTAAAATGTGGAATCGCAAAATTGGTAAACTTTCTCCGTGCGATACCAAAGAATAGATGTTTTGACATGATTCACCACACCTGTAATGCTAATCACACATATCTATACACGGGAGACCGGGGTGAATCGGGATAGGGGCAAATTTGGACAAGCCATAATAACTCGGACGGGGTCGAGCCATGGGCTTCCGCTGCGTTAATACCATCTCAAACACTGGTTTTTTCGGTGGTAAATCGTGCGATAGTTAGAGTCTACGTTAGTATAGGGTCGGTTTTTAGGCTTGCTCGCAGTTTATTTCATAAATGTAAAAGTTTGCACCGCTTTTGAAATAGTGAACGGGCTTGATCGCTGCTCAGAGTCCAAAAACTACTCGAAAAACTACATCACAAGATGGAAATTTACACGGCTCGACGCGCAAGCTGCGTAATAAGCGGCATATGCGTCTCGTGTCAAAAACTTTGTTCTTCACGATAACCTTGTTGGACGTCGGCAAAGTTATCGCAAAGAACAAAGTTTTTTGGCACTCGACGCATAATATACTATTTTAGCCACCGTGGATTAAAATCGGTCAAAATAGGAGCTGGTAATCGATTTTACGAAAAATAAAAAAAAAGGGTCGGGGGTACTTTAGGGCAGATTGGACGGGGCGAATTTGGACAAACATGAGTGCTCGCTCACGCGCATTTTTACTATCGTATTCGCTGATGATGGATTGATTGCCTATTAGACTATCATTTGGATCATTGGCGTTAGGTGAGTACAGGCTCCCGTATAATAGAAAAAATCAAGAACGTCGGTTCTTTTGATAAGCAAGCCGATTGTCGGTTGCTGAAGCGTCTATTCCAATAACTTTTCAGAAAAGGACGATGAAAATGACTCGCTCGCTGCGGCTATATGGGAGGATGTGAAGATCGCGGGCAGGTTTCTCTGTAGATTTTGGGTTATTTAACACGCAATTTGGTGAGCAAACGCAAGTTGAATCAGCGAAGAATGTTGCCGTGTACCTACATTTTGAAAGGCTGTCCAAATTTGTCCCCGATTTTGTTTAGAATTGCTTCAAAGAGCAGAGCGAATATGTACAGGTTTTTTCCAAACTTCAAGAAAAGCTATGAACGCGGAGACCTAGGGATCTGAAAATTTTGTTGCTATCCATTTTATAATAATTATTGTACTTTAAAGTCTCGTTAAAGTCTCATAGCCAAGTTGCAAGTATTGCCAGATAGACCCGATGCAAAATCTGTCCAATTTTGCCCCGGTCTCGCCTTCATACTCACGTTGCATTCATTGCATGTATAAGATGGTGAAGCCACACATAACCAGTTTTCGGATTCGTATCTGTGTGCTTATCAACGCCATCATCCAAATGATTAAGAGTGTCAGGTGTTGTTATCTGTGATAAAAGATGGAATTCATCTCAATTATGATGAAAATTATACAATCCAAGTATTCAGCTATAGCCATCTTATGTTCTTACTGCTATGCTGGACTTCAGAAGTGTTCGATGAAGATTTCTCCTACTTTCAGATGTTAATGCAGACTTATTCAGGGATTTGAAACCACCCTTCGAACTCCAAAATCCTAATACTCGAAAAATCATGTCGTGTTCAAGATTTGATCGATATGCTGATGTCAATCGAAAAGTATCTTTCTTTATCCTTTGTAGAATGATAACTTGGCTGTCTGGATACCATGACATACTTTCGAAATAATTTGGTAGACATAATTTCGAACAGTTGTTCGTGAAAACCCTTCTCAAATCTTGTAAAATCAACCACTTGAAAGGTGCAATGAATTTTCCAGAGCCATTCGCCTAATAAAGGATAAGTTTTGTGATAAGTTTAAGTTTTAAGGATAAGTTTTTAATAAGGATGAGGATAAGTTTTTTGCGGTGTGATTCAGAAGAAAGATTCCACATTCGCCATGCATGAAATCACATAGATGGTGCCATCTTACAAATCGCTATTTCGAAAAAATACCCTCCTTACCTTTCTCATAAAATTTTCAGCACCATTACAATCGAGGTCGAGTACAATCATGGTATGGTGAGACGAAAGTCGTTCAAAGTTTTCAAAAGTTGGATAATTTGCTAGCACAAAGTATTGTGAAAGAGTTCTTGACATGACTAATTTTTCCTCTGAAGAGTGTTTAGATTTATTAGATAATGTACGAATAAATAATTTCCACATCATTGGAGATATCATCATTCAGAATCAAGTTACTCGTGAGATTGCAATTTTCTTATCAATAGGAGGCGTCGTAAATATTTTAAGCCACGTCGTACAAAAAATTTATCAAAGTGATCATAAAACATTCACCTATTTTTGCGCAAAACAAAGCATTCACTGTCTGCGCTGGGTAGAACAATGAAAAGCTTGCCTCAGCAATAAAATGAGATAAAATTTCATCGATTCCATGCTGATGGGCTAGATCAGAATAAACTGATGGAAAGATGAAGTTGAGAATAATAATTGTAGGCGAGAAAAATCTCATCCTAAATTTAAATTCCTCTCTTCTAGTCCGAGAATGAAACAATACACATGTCCTCAGCAAAATCTGTATTGTCACAGAACTATGCAGAATTCAATCACCTGTCGAAGATACGATTTTTTCAGTACCAAATGAATTTTTATTTGGACCCTAAAATAGGTAGCGGGGGGAGGGGGTGAATTTGCATTTGGAGTCAATTATAAACTGCATTTCTCATTCAACACGATGTTCCAGTACATCTTCAAATTTAACTATGCAAGAGCAAAAATTTTATCTCATAATTCAATCGTCAGTAACTATTGAATGAAAGAAGATAGATCGACCGTGAAGGTATAGCAGAAATCTTGAAAATTTTTATCCCGTCGACTGTTTGAATACAGAATCCTGATGAGCTTGTTTTTGTATAATATTTATAAACTATGCGCAGCTGAAAATTACGCAATTACAAATTTTACATCACTTTACGGTATAACTTGCAGAAAAATTGCAAGTCATTGTTTGATGCATAATTTTTTTGAATTTCCAACGTCAATCGATACCAAGTCAAATATACGTTAAAAAATTTTAAAACCATAAAGTGATTTTTCATAATCTCAGAAAACTTTTTTTCTAATTCAGGTACGACGAAGAGCATCGCGGAGATATTGTCGATTCACTTACAAACGATACATTATCATGACTATATCTTACTTTTTACTTTGATGATTTGGGTCTACTCACGAATAAAACTTCTCAACCTGATTCTATTCGAGGTGGCAACTGTCCCTAGCAGACAATGTATTTGAGATGGGAAACGGCCTCGCAACAGTTCAATTTTTGGCCACCTTATGCATTTCTCTTTGGATTAGTGGCGCTGTGAGTCGAGTGCCCACCTCGAATTGATCTCTTTGAAATTGGATTTATTATCCCTCAAAGGAAGTTCACAAGGAATTTAGCAAGCTGATAATACAATTGTCTTTGGGTGAAGTATAATAGCATGAACTCCATACGATGATTGAAGGGATTATTTCGAAATTCAATATTCTGACGAGAATGGTACACATATGGCATTTCTATGTGGAGTGGATCTCTTCAGATAGAGTAAATTGCACTCTATACTGCGCTTCAACTTCACCCTGGTTAATGTTGAAATATATGAAGAAAATATCCCACTGAAATGTCTGTTATCTATTTTTTCATCGTCATTACGATTCCAAAATCCATTAGTCGTGCCCTTGTTAGGCGCGATGTCTTCATTTTTTCACTATCACGATCTTCAGTTACACGCAACAGAAAACTTGACAACTTAGTTATCAGGATGAAATGTGTACATTTTTCAAAAAAGCGTGGAATATCAGACTGATCATATCGCAGAGAAATACGTTAAAAAATTTTCACATTCAGTATGGTCGTATGATAGTCGTTATAGAATACACAAACTCTATCGACGGTACATATTATGTAGTGTCTGTTTTAGAAAGGTCATTCGATTATTGCACATTGCCCGATTTTAAAAATGCATTATTTTTCCTTCTTCATATTTGCTATTTTGCCATGTGAGAATTAATTGTTCCGCTATATGAAATGGAACCGATGTTTTCAAATGATGGGACAAAATAACGAAGTTTGCTTGAAATCGAATGAAACCGCGGCATTCAAACTTTTTGCAGATCGAAAATTCAGCGTTCGCAGTGCATAAATTATGTCATTATTAGCGCCCAAAATTTTTTTAATTAATTTACCAATTATTCATCACTTATATGGTGGTTATTGGGTCCATCCAATGTATCATTTTCAGAAGCAAGTCAAAGTAAGAGTGATGTGAATTTTGAGTAAAAATATCAACTAGCAAGGTTATTCGATAGATTCAATATATTGAATCAATTCACTTGTATAATACTGCCTGCAGAACGTAGCTCTGATAGCGATCCATTTTTTGTCACTCACAAATCGAGAAGTAAGGCAATTTTCCAAAAACAATATTGAATCTGCTCCCGAGAAAATAATAAGTTTTGTTGAAAGTCTCGCAGAAAATCTTGCCAAAATTTCTTCACCGTGACTCATGGTACTAAGGAATAGGAATGGATAGCTAAACGTGTTGTGATACTTTCCTACATTGCAAGGTGATGGCCTCAGCACACTGACTGCAATTTCCACTTGGTCGACCACACCTTGCAATGTAGGCCTGATTTTGATTAGTCACACCGTATCACAACACGTTCAGCTATCCATTCTTATACTTTAGTACCATGAGTCATGTAAAGAATTCCAGCAAGATTTTCTGCAATCAACAAGACTTTTTTTCTCGATCTGCTTCCCAATAACTCCAGTTCTCATCCTCCTCTTCTGCATCCATATAATTCCTAACAAGAGCAGACAATAAAAATATCTATACCACAAATTAAATAATAGCGCACAAAGCAAAGTCACAACAGTCTTCCCATCCAAGGCTGGTGAATTCGGATGAATTTGCTCAATTCCCTGCTGGGTGGGCGTCAATAATGACCATATATAGTCTCATAGATTTCTTGGGATTCTTCGGCGCAGTACCGTTTGATACTCTTACTCGAAAAAACTGTGATTCTCTCTTGATGAGCTATGATCTTTTCGAGAGGATCTGTAAGTAATGGGTTTGAATGTGACACTCATGTTCTTCTCAAACTTGACTTGTAATGTGTCTCTTTGATTGAAGTAATTCTCCATGTCTATACGGAGGACTGAGCGATAATAGATACGGCTCAGGCCGGAAACGCATCACTCGGACTCGAAAAAATATTTTTCCACCTTTGTATCGAAATGTACTATTTCGCAAGAGTTGTGACGTTGATCAATGTAATTCGACAAGAAAATCATGGTCAATGCTAATTTGGTCCACTTTATTACTTCATCTACATTCAATCATTCTAAATCAGTTCACTTGTATAAGACTTCATGCAGGATGTAACTCCGCTAGCGTTCCATTTTTTGTCGCTCTCACATCCGAGAAGTAAGGCAATTTTTGAAAAAGTATTGAATCCGCAGTTTATCAACTCTAGCACTTGTCCTCTTTTTCCGCATCCATATAATTTCTAACGAGAGCAGTACATAAGATATGGCTATACCACAAATAATAACGTACAAAGCAAAGTAACAATCTTCCCATCCAACGCTGGTGAATTTGCTTAATCCGCTACAGGGTGGGCGTTTTGTTAGTAATTTCAGCAGTTCTCTTGATTTCAGCCCATTTTCTTCAATTTTTAATGCACTAATTCATCACAAACACACGAAGAAAACTTTTTAAGAAATCATCCATTAGAATGAGTGTGGTATAGTAAGGGTGCGATTATTCTAAAAAAAAAAATTCGAAATTGTGTTTGAATGGTAGCATTGATAGCGTGCAGTCAGAAAATTTAGATTGAGATAAAAATCAAAATAAACATACTTGACTCGTATTATCTCGAGATACGGTGACTGCTTGACGACGGCAAATGTAGGATTCGCGTGATCCATGAAATAAATTTCATTGAAACATTTTTCATCCTCCTCGTACTTATCCTGAATAATCTTGTATGCTAAACTTGTTTCCATAAAAAATGCAAAAAATCCTTGTCTCACACGGCTCAAACCATCTTCTGCAGAGAGCCAGTTTGATTTGTTATTTTTTATTGATTCAATTTTTCGATCTATGATTGCTCTTCGGAGAGGATCACTTTCGAGCTGATAATGAATGATTAGGAAATATTAGAAGCGTACATCACTTATTATCACTCATGAATCAATGCTATTAACCTCGCTATTAATATTTATGACGCTATAAGAAAACGTACAAAATCATTTTGATCTCGACTATATTCTTTCCGATTTATAATATGGTGAGTTTGCCTAATTTACCCTCATAAATTCATTTATGCAATTTTCAGATGTTTGAGTGCTCACAAAATTGCATAAAATAGCATTCGCGCCTCGATCATGAGGTTCCCCGCTTCCGAGCGTTTATTTCGACCCTCGCCTGCGGCTCGGGCCGAAAACCAATCGCTCAGAAGCGAGCTACAACCTCATAACCTCGGTGCGAGATCTACTATTCTGTTCGTGGATTTTCTCTGAATTTAAGATCGCTTGTTACTAATTTGACTCAACGAATCTTTTCTGAACTCAATTCTTCTCTCCACAAAAATACGTCTACAAAACCCAGAGAATTTGAAAGTGCATAAAATTGTGGCAGAGTGGTGTAAGAAACGTCTCATTTCGTCATCTTCAAGCCGAGATATTTCAACTTCACAGAAAAAAAAAACCCAAATGATCTCATATCGATCGACCGCTAGTAGATGTGGGAACAGACGAGGCATACTGCGCTGCACTCTTTTCCGATAATCGCTCTTTCCAATGTTCAAGTGTACTCAAAATCTGTTGGTACTCTAATTTTGCAATGAAAATTTTATAGAATTCATGAAACAAGCCAATTGATATTTGTCGAGCCAATTTTTATTGAAATGGTTTTTATCGACGAAAGAGAAAAGGTACTTATAAAAAGAAAATGAGAATCAATACTCTCCTATTAGAGTCTCTCTTCAAATCACTCGAAATGCTCATTTTTTTCATATTTTGATGTAACAGATGTAGAATGATTGCGTAGCAAGTCGAGCCAGCGTGCGTACTTGAGATCTTGAATGGAAGCAAATGAGTCATTTCTGCAGTATCGAGTCTACGTACGAAGTAATACGAAATTATGAGCTAACTAAGAGATGAAATCTTGAGTAATGACATACCTTAAAGTCAATCAGATTACTATCTATCGAATGAGCACCACATTCAATAGGACTGTAAAGTAGATCCTCCAAATTTTGTATAGAATTTGTGGCGGACTGCAACAAAGCGACAATATTCGCTGAA
This sequence comes from Eretmocerus hayati, assembly GCA_029851415.1. Lineage (NCBI taxonomy): Eukaryota > Metazoa > Arthropoda > Insecta > Hymenoptera > Aphelinidae > Eretmocerus > Eretmocerus hayati. The sequence continues at coordinate 22,258,582 of CM056742.1, forward strand.
AATGAGGCGTAAAGTGTGATGCCGGATATGAGCAACATCAACAAAACCATTCGCGACGGTGTTGTCGTAGGATTCATTCCAAATCCTGGTAAAAAAAGGAAATTATTCATGAAAGATGGATTATTCATAAATGCATGAAATTTCTCCTTATCAGAAATAAACTACTCCGAAACACGAAAGTACCAGAAAGTACAAGTCGATGCATTCCAAACACAACTTCATATTTGACAAGCCAACTTTTTCAGCGAGTATCTTCCGAAAAATGACGATTTATGTGGAAAAGTAGCTCAATTGCATGATCCACGCATCACGTATTCCCCAGAAAAGGCAATTTTACTCCGAAGGAATCAGCCCATCGGGGGTTTTAGTCTGAATTTTTTATAAACGAAAATACACAGAAATAAATTTTTCGGCGATGACAGTGTCTCAAGTAAATTATATGCTGTATTGTAATACTTTTAATGACTAAACCCTTAATCGGACATCGTATCAATAGTATTTCATCATTCTGTGTTTTACCTTGCTGAGCAAAAACACCAACGATAGTCAACAAGTTATCAGTCCACGTAGGTTTCGAAGAAATATCTTGCAATCTTGAATTCCACTCCCATTTTGTAACGATAAATAGACAACAGAATATCAAAAATAGCAAAGCAATTATTGCAATCCAAACCGATTTACTAAATGGTTGGATAAATAAATTGCTTACGACTGAAAGCGGGGGTAAACGGAATATAAAAGCCGATCTGAAAAAATCATTCTAAAATTAATGAGTTTCTGCATACAAATACTGTTACAATCTGAATTAGTGACTAAAATTTTTTGAGATACCTGATGGGGATTGAAAGTGGAATGTACTGGATATCGGAAAATCTATCAGCATCAAAAGGTATCGCTGTACCGCCAATATCAATTTCTTTACGACTAAGTTGACCCGTTAAACCATTCCAAGATCCGTTGATGTCGCGTTTACCAAAACTGCCTACCAAACTATTATCGAGCCTGTTTTTCAAACGAGAAATTAAAAGGATGATGAATTAAAGTAATGCGAATGGTTTGAAAGATTACAGCAAAAGTTTTAGTGAGGAAAATCTAGGCGATGATGTAACTCACGTGGCGTTCATTGCATTGACAAGATGTTGGAGCCATCGATAGCTAATTTTTGTTATGGTATCGATATGTTTATCGTGATAATTGTTCAAGTGATGAGCACTATCGGTATGTGTTACCTGTTGGAATAAGAAAGAGCTTGAACACAATCAAAAACAACTATCAAAATGAAACTTTTTCGGATTATTTGCACGGGCTCGCAAATATTAGAGCACCGATTATTATGGATGGAATGATCCTGTAGTACTGAAAATTGAATACGATTAATCGAATAAACGGCTTCGAACCGAAGCGACATGAATTGTACTTTTGACATTGGATTAAATTCTTAGTAATAGCACCAAGTATCATTTTAAAATGACCACTCAGCTCGTTTGACAAGAAATGTCTTCTAATAAATTTTCATTCCATATTACTTGATAACTTTTCAAAAATATTTTATCAGGGCTCGCCGGTAGTTTCACTTCATATCAATTTTAAGTTTTCTTATTGAGCACTTGAAAAGACTCAGAGAGAATTGGTTTTCCAAATTTCCAAATCTAATTGAATGCCCCCGAGCAGAATTGAATAGTCAGAATTTCATTTTTCTTAATTGAACGTCACTTCATACCACTATGCTAGATTTTATTGGCGTTAGCTGGAGATTCTGTCGTCTTCTCGATGCCACATCCGTATCATTTAATTGAAATCCATTCTCAGGAGTCCAAGTACCTCGATTTTCAACAATCATATCTCTAAATGAACTTGGACGATAGATCGACAGTATCTTGAAAAAATTTCCATTTTCTCTACGTAATAAGATCACATCACTGTCAGGATACCATGTCATTTTTTTAAAATAATCTGGGATGGATCTATCTGAGCAATTTGCGCATTTGTCCTCACTTATTTCTTGTACAATAAGCCATTTGAGAGGAGCTGAGAACATTCCCGTATCATTTGCCTGAATTTGAATAGAAAATTTTCAAATATCCATTTTGCTATTGAAATTAGAGCATCAACGCTGAATATGATTAGTTCCATTCCAAATTAAAATTTAGTTCTTGTGGATGAATGTCCATACCTTCTGTAAAACTTCTCGCACTCCTGGGCAGTCGATATCGACCAATAAAGTAAGCTGATGAGATGAACGAATTTTTGTCTCATTGTAGGTTGTCAAGTTCAGATGATTACTTAGCACCCGATACTTTGAAAGAATTTTCGAAAATCTTGCTATGTTTTCTAGAAATAAGTTATTTGTAACATCAAATTTCTTTCATAAAATGAGTGATAATAATATATGATCAAATTTGATTACAAAAATTTCTGATGAACTGTACGAAAACTACTCATTGGAGCCACGGACGTACACAACACCGATAAGCAGTTTTGTTGCCAAGAGAAAGAATTTTGAATTATTTCATAGACGACGTAACATAGATTTGCGTAGCTCACCAATCTCAGCACAAAGTAGTGTGCTTAGGGTAGTGGTCGGATAGAATAAAACCGAGCAAATGTCAGCCACGAAATTCGAAAACGGCTCATCAATTTCAAAACTTTGAATTGAGTTAAACAGTAAGGTCGAAATTGTGAAAACAATAGAGAATTTCATGAGGAAACAAAAATTATTCATTATTAATTCTCAATCTGTCGAAAATCCAGCTACACCAATAACACTAATTGGAAAACCTACTAGTTTCTTTCAAAGTTTTATCTGTTGCAAGAAAAACTGTCGAAGAATGGAATAGTAAATGAGGCCTTTGACATCTCCTTAGTGATTTGATTCAGTTATGCAAACGAATGAGGAGCGTTTTGAATGTTTGCCTCTCTATGCTCTAAATTACACACTGCATAAATTGCCATCCGTAACAATAGACAACACATGGTGCAGTCTGAGTTAAGTGTATAGACTCTCTTTTTGTGCCTCATAACGCTATTTTTTTTTTTTTTTTACATTATTGGCCATCACGAAGTCTTTTGATGGGAAAATTTTCAGGTCGAAATTCGCCACGTAATTATATAACTCTCAGTCTATACAAAGACGTTACAATTGCGACAAAATCACGCGAATTAGCTCATTATCTTCGTAAAAGATAATCCAAATCTGAAATACTGCGAAGGGCACTCATATTAGCCGTGCTCGGCCGTGGTTATATTCCTGACATTATCGCAAACTAGAAAAATATATACCAATAAAGTACGATGCAATATCATTGACCGTAGCCAAAGTAAATTAGTATCAACTGTGGAAGACTAAGTTCGTTGGTAAGATTAAGAAAATATTCAAATTCGGACAAGACATATTTCAATGAAATAGTTCATTATATTTTATGCGGACAGACTTTGAAATTGGTACAAAAATCTTATCATTATAAACAAAAGACACGCTTATAAAATTCAACGAATTTAAAACGCTATTATTCCGTAGAAATTTTCAATCCCTTATACTTCACAGTAAGTACATGGAATGAAGGGAAGTCTTATTTCTTTTTTTTTACTCTTTTCTGATTTTGTGTTGAAATTTTCAGCTTTTTATTCATATACCAGAATCATTCATTCTATTCTTTGCAAACATAAAATTTTCTAAACTCGAAGGAATCGATACTTTGCAATGAAAATAATTTTCATCTTCGAACAACACTGAGTCTCTTGACTACTCCACCATAGCCAAAAGTGAAAATCATTCATTCGGATTTTCTAATTCCACCGTGAAAAAAAACTTTACAAATTACAGTAGTTGCATTTTTTGGTTGGTCGAAAAATGAAATGAGTTTCTGCGTTACCGCAAGATCGAGGTGTAGATCATTTCGATGCTTCTACATTTATAGAATTCAATCTCTGCATCAGGATTGAAATATCAACAAGAAAAATGCATTTCGTGCGATCAATGATCAGTTATGTCTATTACTCAAAGAAAGATTATCTAAAATATCGGCTTAAATTTGTGTTCAGACATGCATATATCGCTAAGAGCATTCGACTGATTTAGATTACACTGATTACAGGCTAAAAATCAATAAAATGCGATTGATACTTCATTTGTGACATTTGCCATTTCATATCCATCAGAGTAAAAATTCGTGGACAAAACTTGCAATTTCAAATGATAAAGTGGCGCTTCCGGTTAAAAAAGTTGAAATCAATTCATAAAATTACCCATAAATCTCGATCTAATACTAAAATTTGTTTCAGTCGTAAGGTAGCATTTTGCAAAGCTTTCAAATGCTTTTGTTAACAATTTTAAGGAATCGGCATACCTTAATATTATACGAACAATAGTAGCATAAGTAATTACAAATTCATTCTTCAGCAAGCTTCTTTGAATGCTCTTATCACAAAATTTTGAAAATTTTCTAATTCCTCTCATCAGACACAAATAATACAATTTGTTTGGAGTTGTCACTACAATAGCCTACCATCATATTGGCTGTTCAAATTTTACTGCATGCTACACTTTAATGACTTTCATCCCAATATGAGGAAAATTATCAACAAATTTTGAATAATATTTCAGTCGAGCTACACGCGTTGACAGTGAAGATTCGTATCCGTCACGGGATGGTGCAACAAACGTACACGAGTCTCGAGGACGATTCTCAACGCAGGAGTTGGTATTGTAAGGTTCCGGCGTAAAGCGACGGGCACCGCGGGCACCAGTGACTACCAAGTGCCGATATCATACCTTCTGTTTGGTGAAAAGGATTCGGTCATCTAGTTACGCATTAATCCCCTCCATAAGGCTCCTCAACCATAAGTAGATTTTTGGTCGGAGGTTCGTTACCAAATAACTAGATTCGTGATTGAGTCTTTCCAAATTTTGATCACGAGGAAAGATTCACGCACTTTCAGAATCCTCGCCATCAAACGGTTCACTACTTCTCGGCAAAAGAAGCGCCACATGTTGATACCTTTAGAAAAAAACAACAAATAAGTTAGTTCTAGATGTAGAGGATAGAAAAAATGAATCTCATTTATTCAAAATGAATTAACACTTTGAGATTGTCTCATTCAGTGAGAGGTAACTTACTTGTTGGATTTGTATTTCTCTTGTATCGCTTGTTGAGGTAGATTTGGAGCATTTTTAAACGATTTCAAGAGGCAAAAAATGCACTGTTTGAGGTCTTGCAAATTGTATCCAGTTGACAACTCCAGTTCATGAGGCCAAGGTTCTTCTTGGAAAGTATGGCGAGCCAAGGCAACTGCTGATGCTGCTAAATGGCTGGGAAGGAACTGCAAATATGGATCAGCCTCCAGAAGTGACAGCTCACAGAGGTACTGCAAAATAAAGTACAATCAATTACACATCTACCAAGTTCATAGAAATACTACATTGAATGATATTTACCATTGCTAGGTACTGCACTTTCTCTGAAAGATTATTACTAATACAATACTCCATTAGGAATGCTAGTGGTGTTGGTACAGTAAGATCAAATGATAATACTCTCAATATAAGGTGTTCCATCCTTAGAACTTGTTTTTTGGTGTAAGTATCATCTGTGATGTAAACAAATTCGCTAACTTCTGGTGGATATATTTCTTCATATTTTCTATGGAAGAAAAATCGTAAGTAGAGTGCAGTTTTTAGATAGGAAGATTGCAATTTGAAAAAAAAGTACGGATCGGTAATGGAACTTACGCGGCTATAAACATCGCAGCGGTACCCACTAACTGCAGTTTAGCTCGTACCACACTCATGTATGACAAGAATCTATCTATGTAGGACACAGCCAAGTATAATGTTTCTGTATGTAAACGATATTCTTCAGATACTTCAACTAGCCAGTCAACCAATATGGTCCGCATAGAGTATGTGATGTCGGGTTGTTTTTTCATGTATCCTGGTTTTGGTCTGTGCAGCACCTAAAATTGATAGAGACCATAATTATAATGATACTAATAAATCTGCTCAAGGAATTTTGATGATATTCAACTTACTTCTGCATTCCTGAAATAATGGTAAATGTCAGCCCTATATTCGTCTATGTCATAGAAATTTGATCTACTTGCTTTACAAGCCTCTCTTTTAGATCTGGAATCTTTCTTCCCTGATTCAGTCAGTGATAGTGTTCTATCCAATGACATAGGACTCCCCTTGGGAATATGAGCTTGCTCATCATTTCTCTCATCTTTCCTTGTAATTTCAATTTCTTGAAGGACATGCTGGAACCTCTCAACTTCATCTTTGGGTGACTCAACTTCAGGTATTGATTGACTTTCTTTTTCATATGCAACCTTAACTTCTACTGTTGATTGGATCTCTATCTTTTCTGTTTCTTGCACATTAATCACAATATCAGATTCTGTCTGTAAATCATCCTCATAAATCTGGAATAATGGCTCCTCTGTTTTCTCTTCATAGATGGTAAATGGCTCATTATTGGCAGGAATGTAGCTGGTTTTTGTTTTGCTGTATTTGTCATCTTTGCAAATTTCCTAGAAAAAAATTATTACATTAGATTTGTCATCAGACTGTTTTGAAAAAACATTAAATAATGGAAAAACTAGGGCAGTCATTTATATAGCTCATTCCCATTATTTTCATTGGCTGGCGAGATTAGTCTCATTCGTAATTACAAGAATCCGCGGAACGCTCCAAAATCTGAGTGAAATATTTTTCGCAAATTCGATTTATGCAGAAAAATGCGCTAAAGCAATCGCGACTTCACTAGGACCTTTACATAATACGTACTTTCTCTCCTCGTAGAACTCAGGTAGAATGACTAATGTAAAAGTTATCCGAGGCAAAAACTACTCCATAAATACTGACCAAAAATGAATGAAATCCATATCCAAAAGTATCACATTCGAGTCTCTCATATTCTTGAAAAGAATACGCATCATGCGAATTACTTATTCCCCGGTCAAAATTTCCGCTAAATTTCGATCCACTTTGCTTGCTTATTTCGACGTAAACAACGCTATATATACATGCAGAATTACATTCCAAATAGAACGTCCATGATGTAAAATGTCTCCCAGCATGCAACACCTGCTCTCCAACTCTTCTCGAGAACCTGATTCTCCTACCCAAGATACTTCAGATTCCCAAACGACCATCAAAGACACAAATCATGAATTAAACAATCGAAAAATAAATAAATTATTTCTCGTACCTATCGAAAAATAAAACTTGCGCCGAATTTCAAAGACGCACGCACGCGTCCATTCAAATTCAAACCAGCCATCAGCCAACCGTCATCGTCTACGCCGCATGCCAAAACCGGAGCACGCGCGACTCTCATCAAAAATCATCTAAATCATGAATAAAAACACTTACCGATTTTGATTTAAGTTGTTGTTTAAGCTGCTGTTGTTGTTGTAACAACAGCTGTTGCTGTTTATTCCTGGCCAAATTATTAGATATGATTCCAAGAACCGCTCGCCTGTTGCCCATCTGCTCTTTTAAGGATAGTTGATTCGTCGAGGAGACGACGTTTTCCTTTCCTGTGAGTTGTACTTGCCCTCCTTTTTTATTAGCATTTTCTTGCTCCTGTTGTTGTTGTTGTTGTTGTTGCTGCTGCTGTTGTTGCTCCTGAACGCGTAACGAGGCCATCTCTCGTACTGCCGCGTCCCGGGCAATTCTAAAATCCAGCTCAATTTTGATGAGCTAACTAATATACACCACAAGGAGAGTCCGCTTCGACGCTCGTTTTTACCTCACAGCAAGTGAGGAAAACGATGTAATTTGAAGGAGATCGTCAAAGACTTTTGTAGATCATTTGTAAGTCCATCACGAGGTTGGTTTAACGTCGTCGTCGTCGTCGTTGTCCTGTCCTTTTAGATTGTCCAAGTCGCCGTCGTCGTCGTCGGGAGCGACTTCCTCGCCCCGTACCGTACCCGCACCACGACGCGCGTTTTGCTTCACTTACTGTATATCACTGTGGAAATAGCATTGAGGAGTTGAGGAGCGGATGGGAACAGACACACAACAGCTGGCGGTCCGTTGACTTTTGAATTGGCCAATGGGGTTGTCGGAGCTCAACTGCTGGCCAATCAAAAATCAAATATTGCGCTGGTAAGGTTAGGTTGGTTGATATATATATATATGTACATATATGTATAAAGTGGGCCCCCTTTATTTCTCATTGTCCTTTCGTTCTCCGACTTCTCCGATCGAGTCTTTGACCTGCGATCCGGCTTCTTGTGTTTATGTTTCGCGAGGGGGCCCGTTTTTGTATGGAAGGGCCCAAATTATTGATCCGCACATGCCCTGCGAGATATACCTGTGTCAATTCTCACCTGTATAGCGTGGGAAAAAGGACATTTAAATCGATCGACCTATGCGAGTCGTGAAAACGCGAAAAAAGCCACATGCGGTCTTGACGTGAAAACGCTGTGATTCCTCGATTTGGAATACTTCCTCTCGCCATCCATTACCGGGTGTAGAATTGTCCATCAATGATCAATGACCATACTCACGATACTCACCAATACTACTGGTCCAAGAAGATTTGAAGAAGTTCCGTACTTGTAATGGATAAGGATAAAGGTATAAGAACCAATGCAATAATTCATTGAGATATTTTTCAAAAATTTTAAAGTTTAACTCAGCATCATAGAATAAGATGAAATTTGTTCACAGTTCAGAGTGAAGACAAGCAGTTTCAATCATTTCGATTTGTTTATTTGAAAAATGCAATATTTAGATATCTAGAATCGTTGAGTAAGATTGACATTATAAACATTACTGACTAAGAGCAATATAACATGAATATATCTTATGAAAAGATGGTCAAGACACAAGAGATAAAAATGCAATAGAAAAGTACACAAAAATTATCAATACAGTAAAGCATCCATAGATTTTTTTCAGATCACAGCAAAAGTATACACATAATGGAATGCTTACACTGTTTAAGTATTCAAATAAACTCAATGCTTTGGGCTTAAAACATGAACATCTCATATTTCATCATTTTTGTCTTAAGGAATGTCTTTGTTAGAAACATTTTCCAAAAAGGTTGAGTGACCAGTGTCTTGCCAATGAGCTTACCCACAGATGACCAACTTCATCCAACACTCATGCATAAATTGATGAATTCCATTACAGACATAGATTTACATCTTAATTTAAATCACTCTCAAACTGATTATGTTGAATTCATGCAGCTTGGTGTGAAATTGAGTAAATTTTAAATATCTTGTTGTTCAACACCTTGGTTCAGAATTTAGAATATTACACACGACCAGTAGACTTGAAAAGATGGTTTTTAAAATTCTTTGGGGTTACTTTGTTTTAACAAGGCATGGGCTGAACAAGATTCATCAGAGATCAGTCTGTGAATTACATATTGCTTATTTTCAGCTGTCACTGATCACTCCACTACAAAGACAAATGCTTTTGACTAGCACTAGATTCACAGATGTTTGATGACAAAGAATATTTCTCCCAATCAGAACAATCCAAGTTGATCATGAAACCAAACAGATTCTTGACTACTATCTTAGCCTTAAGGTATATAATCATGCAATGAAAGATAGGCTTTCTATTCAATTCATACAATGTTTGCAAGCTATAATAGTGCAGTCTTGCTACATTTCAATCTATCTAGATAAAATACAAAGGCTCAATCAACTTCTCTTCAAGCAATCTCAAACCATGAAATAGTGTCAGCAATCAAATTTTTCAAAGACAACAATTCACAAACCGTTGCATTTTCAATTATATCAACAGGTTGAGTTGGATTGTTATTTCTAATAATCTTTAAGGCGCTCAAATCAATACAGCATCACAATATTTAGAAACCAAGAAAATATTTTGTTTGAGGCAATCAAGCTTATTCCTCTTTTTCTGCCTTCTCGTCGTCTTGTTTTTCGTTTTCGCCTGAAGAATTATCACCCTCGAACTTTGGACCAGGTGCCTCCTCTCCTTCCAACACAATTTCTTCTGGGTCTGGTGCTCTTGGCAAGAAACTTTCATCTGGATACATATCTTTGAAAATTTCCTTTGCCTGTATGCAAAAAAATGTGAGACATAACTATTCTGCACCAACAAAAAGTCAAGAACTACTTTTGGAAAAAATTTCACCAAACCTGATTAACAGCAAAATCGAAGTCCAAATCGAGATCAGGTCCAGAGCACAAATGGATGTTCTTAGGCGCAGAATCATTCAACTTTATGTCACTAGCTGGTAAATTGAGGTACAAGGACCATAATACTTGAGGCATTGTATTTTCAGAAATGGCTGGACTATCCCCCTTACTACCTTGCTGAGCTCCGCAAAATTTGATTAAAATGATTAGTACACAGTTCTTGTGAGATATTGACTAAATGTTCATTAAGGCAAACAAGTACCTGAGCTGGATGTTGGTCTGGAGCAACAGTTTGCGTGTGAGAGTCTGTTGGGGTACGAGAAGCATTGCTGCATAGAGTTTCAGCTTTCAAAAATTTCTTAACAACATAGGCCAGATCTTCTTTAGCAGACTTTGTCCGTTTGCAGGTCATGTGAATCATAACTGAAATCACAATGATAGTTTCAAAATTATTGATAAATGACGAAATTTCTTCTTGTTGCCTATCAAAGTTTCTAGGTGAAATCTCAATTTAAATTAGAATTTTTTGTTGTCGTGTGAGAAAAAATTCATTACTCACAAAGCCCTTGAGGACAAGCATTTGTTGAAGGTCCTAATTCAATTAGTGTCACTGCTTCTTGACCAGACTCTTCGGGTGGATAATACAAAAGTGTTAGATTTTCTTTCTCTCCTTGCATAATTGATCTGAAAGAAATTACAAGATTAGATGATACATTCACTTTGTTGCTCTGTGATAACTAGTCTCAAGTTTCTCACCTATCAGTAATGAAAATACCACGAGAAATATGGTTTTCCCCAGTCTTGGCAACAATTTCAGGGGGAAGATGTCCTTGCCCTACTACAAGATGCTCACAAGCCAATCGTTGTTTCCCACTCAAGACAGCTGTGCATTGATTTCCTTTGACTACAACACCATCCAAGTGTCGTTTTAGACAGTAGACACCTCCAAACACAGCGCATAATCTGAAAATATCAAGTCACAAACTAGATCCAAGTAATTCTAACAGGACTAACAAGAATAGTTGAAATAGATACTGCAAAGATGAACGACTAGGGAAAAGATAGATAGATACATACATACGAGTTATTCTGCCTTAGCGCAAAAATGTAATCATTACAGACATTCTAAAAATAACTCAAAAAAATGCGAAAACATTGCACATACAAGATAAGATGGGATCTCACCTGCAAAAACACTGGGGCAGTTCACCACTCCCATACATAGGCCACAAGAACGGTGTATTACCGTAACGGCCAAGACTATTGAGAAAATGTTTGGTGCGGTTGACACCATCTCGGCATGAAGTCTTATCTGTAGCCATAGCTATCGCTTGCATCACATAGTGCTTAACAATTGGAGTCAGATTCTTAGTGTTGAGATATTCCAGGAAAGTTTTATCGCGGAAACCTAGAACACGAGTAATTTTAAAATCCCAGATGCCAATTTTAATTAGAAATAATTATGCAAATACAGTGAAGGATTCAATGAGATAATCAATAATCGAATATTTTTGCTGGTATTGACACCATGCACAGAATCAATCATGATCAATGCTTACTCCTCTTTTTCAAAACTATGAGGACAAGATTGATAACATTGCAATGGTAAATTGAGAAAAAAGCATCAAAAAATCAGAAAGTGCATTTGGTTTACAGACTAGGAAATTCAATGGGGGTCATATAGAAGAGACTGCATTTGTCCCAGATCCTCAACTAGTACTCATTTTCCTATGTTGAAGACATATCTCCCTTCACTCTAAAATATTTCTGAGCAATTAGAATATTATTTCATAAACATTACCATCAAACTCTGGGCTATCTGCTCCCTTATCCATGCAAGCTGTGAGCAACTGCATGAGCATGCGTTTTTCAATAACACTCACAGTCTTGTTGGCAAAGACATCTGCCCGTGAACAAGGAACTTGGACAAGTTTGCCATCCATGCATGTAGCTACTCTTGACACAGCACGAAATTCTGCATAACGAGCTATGTTACTTGAAATCAGAAGTTCCACTAGTTCACCTCTTGCATACAAAAGCTGAAAAATTAATTTTGTCATGAGTACTCATAGCTAGGATTATTGTTGTTACTGTGGATTGATGTATCATTTGAATGAATTAGTTTAATAAGCAATTCAGGATGCTTGAGAATCATGACCTTTGGTGCCAAATCAATGTTGAATCTCCTATACTCTCTCTTAATACGATCTACACTCCAAGGCTTGGTCTCTTTCTTATCACTTTTGGTTTCATCCGTTTTTTCAGCACCATCTCCTGGAGCATCAGCCTCAGTTTGTGTATCTTTTGTTGAAACATCAGGTAAGTCTGCATCACTAAACCAGAGTATAAGAAATTTGATTAAGATTTAATCTCTCTGAATAATTTACAAAGTATATGAGAAGTACTAAGAATCCTTACTGAGAAACAAACCACTCCTCAAGAATGTTTTCTATGGTAGAATACTGATTGCTAGCTTTCAGGAATTTTTCATCTGCCTCTAACTGTGGCTGGAAATTTTGTGACTCATCCTGGACAGCTTTTAGATCTTCCATCCATTTTAGTAAACAATCAAAATTGAATGTAGCCCAAAGCCCTCCATAATACTCATTGCTGCAATGACAAAAATTGGTCAAGAGATTGCAAAATGATCAGCTTACAATAAAACTATACTCAAATATTTCATCTCACCTATCCAAATGTAGGACTCTTTTGCCAACACGACTGGCAGCAGCAGCAACAATGGATTCTGTCATTCCTGAAAACCATGAGCAATAAAATAAGTTCAGACGATTGTTCAATGAGCAGCAAACTGATATGGGTGGATTGGATGCTAACAATATTTTCAACCTGAAGATGGAAAGCAGCATACTACATTGAACATTGAACACCATATGTGCAGGCAAGTTAAATTATCAGCAAAAACCCATCTCAATCAAAATAACCATTACATCAGCCATTCTCTTTCAGAATCTCAATACGTAACACAACAAAATTCCATCCACGAAACACATCCATCCTGCCCAACATGAGTAATCTCTTCAAATTGATCGTCACATCTGCCAGCTTGGACATAAGCCACGCGAAATTCTGTGCACGCCTATCAACAAAATACACCGCTGGACGCGACGACGTCACAAAAAGCAACGGGGCAATGACCACTCGACGTGGATGGAAATTTAATCGTGGATAACTGGGTCTATAATTGAGAGGATCGATAATCCACGAGGTAACGGAGCAAGTATCGCGTCAAGGTAAGTTATTTCCACCGGTAGACATTTTCCCAAAGGACTGATAGTCCATATATGCAGGTGGCATTATGGAGCTGCAGGTGAACGACTTTTCTAAGCGAAACGATATTATTACGGGTGTATATTATTGATAACTCACCCGTGCCGACGACGATGACGTCGTATTCGGTGGGTAGATCGTCTTCCATGGCTAGTTGATAAGGGTATTCCACCCTGGAGCTGGAATTTCTGGGCAAGTATACACCCGTACACACCTTCTGGAGGCGATCCTCGGGGCGATCAAACTGGCCAGCTGTCGTCTGCCACAATCTGTGTGAGTCAGCTTGGTACTTGTGTTTGGCATGCAGAATGCGCCGCATAGCAGCGGAGCAGACAGCAAACGCGAGAGAGGGGAGAAGGACGGCAAAGGTGCATCAGGCTCAATTTCATTTCACGCGGTCATAATTTCACCACTGTCAATTTTTGTAGGAAACAAATGCACCCATGCACCATAAAAATATAACGACAATGATATAAACTTGTGTTGCTGAGGGCTGACAGATTGTCATTGTTCTACTGGGGAAAAGGAACTTTCGAGAGATTTTCAAAATATGTAAGTTCCTTATTGTGTAACGCAAATTGCTCATGTAAGGTATTTTTTTTCTTGATCCGAGTGATGTAGAAATGACCCAGGTTTGGATCAAAAGTGCACACCCATAGTCAAAATAAAGACTGTCTTGAGCAAAGTCCAAAGAGCTTGCAATCTCTTGAGAAAAATATCTGTTCTATTCTTGGGTTGCAAAATTGTCAAATGAGTAATTTGTCACTTGATAGTAAATAGTTATACAAAAAGTTTCAAAACATGTAGATAATGGAGATAATTCAATATAATTCTTGGAGATAACTTGAAATGAAAAATCAGATTGTATCATTTCAAACAAATCATTTATATACTTGAAGTATTAAAAAGTATTAATACACTTCATAATCGACCTATTAAACCTATAAATGATTCCATGAACAATATTTTGCCTGTACATACGCAGTATCTCTATGGTAAAATCACTTCCAAGTTTGAATCTTATAAAACACGGTACGCTAAGATATTGGAACCATAAATGATTCAGTCCATTGCTTTGTGTAGGTAGCTTGTATAGAAAAATACGAGACTTTCAAAGCAAGTTATAAACATCTCACTGAACTCAATAAAATTCAATAATCATTAAATTCTAATTGATCAATCGCATATGCACAAATTTATCACAATGCTGAAAACAAAATCGGAAATAGATATTGTGCATACTAAAATGAATGTGCACATACTTATTTACAATGGCAACAGTCAGCAAATTAGAATGACAATATATCAATATTTACATACACTTTTTTTCACTGTATCACTTTCACACTTTTCAGTTGAGTGAAGTCTGCATATTACTATTTCATCCCTAAAATATTCAGCAGCAAGAGTACACCAAAACATCTTTGTTGACAATTGATCTCGCAATTGGGGATGTCATTCATCTTCATCAGTCTCACGATACACACAGAATAGCTGAAAAGTAAGAAGAGATGATAATTTTAGTGTATTGATGAGAATGAATTTATTTCAAAATTCTCCAAAAAATTCAATTCAAAATGAAAAAGATGTACTAGAAGAAATTGGTTGAATTTTGGATGAGATACATAGAGCAGAACCAGGACAAGCAAATTTCTTGATTTGTATAAAAGGGAAAATCTTTCAATTTTGACCTAGTCTCTCCCGAGTTGAATTTTTTTGAAGAAACAGCAGTTTCGTGTAGTATCAAAAATTCTAGTTGGTAAATTACATTTGCAGAACCTGGATATTGTTCAACTCACATTTGATCCACTGTGCTTCGAAGACTGCCACAAGTTCCTGGCTTGCTCTCAATGTCATCACTTTTTGGCTGCTTTTCTAGCAGATTTTCTCCTTAGCACCTTTTGCTTCTTAGGTATGTGGCGAATTATCAGCACTGAAAAAAAGCTTGATTAGCTAGAGTATTTTCAAATAGTTACATATCCAAACTAGTAAGTCAAGTACAAAGAATGCAGAATGTATTTCAAAGGACAAATTCTTAGAATCTTGACTATTCAGATGAATTCAAGAATAACGCTGAGAAATTGACTGCAAAATGATTGATCCTGTTGTGATCAAAAAAGAAAGAAATAAGAAACTTGGTGATGCCAGGGAGTAGATAGCTAATCAAAAATCGACACAATTACAATTTTAGAGAATTGATGAAGAAAACGATTGTAAGAATAATTTGGTTATCATTTAATTGATGAGACATCTAACTCACCATCATCGTCATCAGTCGAATCTCTCTGGCGTTTCAACCCTCTATCGCGCTCTTCTAATTCCTTTTCTCTAGCCCTAAGCTGCTCCTCTCGTTCTAATAATATTTTTACACGCCGCACCAGGATGACATTCTGGCGCTCAAGCTCGTCCTCCCGCATCTCAAGATTGTGACGATCAGTGGAGAGTTCTAATTCTTGTTGACCAAGCTCGACATGAAAAATTTCAATGACATTTTCTTGTCGCTCAATCTCGGCTTTTCTCTCCTTTAGCTGGAGGTGCTCATGTTTCAATGCCGCTTCTTTGGCGACGAGTCCAGATGCGATTTCTTGGAGAATATGGAATCTTCGCATAAGAGCGTAGGTGACGTCACGTGGCCCTTCCTCATTACGTTCGACGAAATCGGGGCAAGATCTCGATTCAATCATTTTTATTAAACTTGGTGTTATGCTGCAAAAATCGAAGTTTATCAGTACACGCATATTATAGAGCTTCCTTTGGGATCGAAAATTGATTTTTTAGCAGTTTAGTTGAGATTTCACTGGTCTTGCGCTAAACATTCATGAAAGTTGATAGGGGATAAGATGTATAGAGAAACTTTACAACAAACTTTCAATTTAAAGAAAAATACCATTAAAAAGACAGAATAATTTAATTAGCTAATCGAATCAACAGATACTTCGCAATATTCGTGATACTTTTGTCAAAATTTCGATCCATATTCATCGAAAACAAAGCTGCGCTGCCAAAATTATCCTGAAATAACGTGATTTTGCTTGGATTTTTAGACAATAATACTTAATTCTAGCGTGCGATGAGGACAATTTTTTCTGTCTTGTTTCATTCACGAAGAACGGTGTCGCAATCAATAAGAAAAGGAGCCTATCTCGGGCTGTAAGTAAAGGCTTAAGCATTACACCGAGTAAATTTCTCTACGAAAAATCGTAACAACTTGGAATAGTCACTACCTATACCCGATTCCAAACGATAAACTCATTCCCGCCGAATAAAGTGTCCAGTAGCAATTTGTCTGAATGAATCTACGATGTTAAAAATTTGATCCGTGAGTCCCTGCATGAGGGCAACGAGGCTTCAAGATTCATTTGTTACGTGAGAAGAGGCGAAGAGCTCGTAGAGTCACGATGATTATCTGCTTCAAAAAAAGTGATGTTGAACAAATTTTGAATGCGATTTGCGCAAAGTTGTAAACCACACATTTCTACAATGCATGTAAAATCGCCCGATCGAATCGTTGCAAGGAAATCTATCTTGCAAATTCAGAACAGAGATTAAAATCAGGGAAGATATAATAATTGTTAGTAAGCACACAAAATGTATTCACAATTAACGACGATAACAAGGAACCGACCGAGAATCAACCGACGGGTGAGCTTTACAATTACGCGCGAAAATTCAAAAGCCGTAAATAGAATGATACTCAGTGTACTCACTCTTTATTCAACGATTCAGCAAAGATGACAAGGAAAACTGTGTTTTTTGGCTGCGGTGGTAGTCGGACAGATGTTTTCCGACGTCTGAGCTTCCTTGGAGAAAATATCCTGGCAGCAAGTCCTGATACCTCTCGTACAATCGCTGACGACGAAGCTGCAGCTCACTCAGGTACACAGATTTCTGACGGTAGTTTCACCAGAGGCAGATAAATGCCCAGTAAAAATTATCTCGAAAATCCTTTCGAACAACACCAAGAAAAAAAGCGCCGACACTAGCAAAAAGTTTAATCTCGAATCTACACGATAGCACACAAAAAAGGCAAACAAGACACGATACGAATAAGAAGACAACTTGTCACGAAAGCAAGCAAGATGAATCTGTCAAGATCTGCGAATCTCCCATCACAGTTTGCCCTTCTGCTTCTTGCCTCCCGCCCTTCCATAGATAATAGACACGTGGTTAGGGCCCCACTAAGCCCCGCCTTCATGAGCCATGCCAACCAATGAGGAGCAAACGCCGCTAGAGAAGGGATGTTGCCTTGCCCCTTTCATATACTCTCAATATGGGCCCGACTCAATATACAGTCGCCAGTACAGTCCCATTTTATTACGTGGTCCCATTCTTCTTGTACCTGCTGAAAACTGAGACGGGATGATAATAAAATTACAAGCGCTTACCGATTCTGCGGGGCCAGCCCCAGCGACAGACGATGGCGTTTCGATGAAATCTGTCTCTTCTGGCCGTCGCGCGCCGACAACGCTCGCAAATTTTATTGTTATTGCGAACAATGAATACGCCGGGAAGCAATTTCGGGCCCCGTCTATAGCTGGACTGACCGGGAAAACTAGAGATTAGCAGACCGGGTAATTCGTCTTTTCGATCGCGACGTTGTACAATGAAAGAGCGAGGGTTTTCCCCGGTACCTGGTGGTTGTGTTTCCTCCGGCGTTAATTGAAACAGCCGGCAATGGCTGCAACTAATTTGTATGTCGTTGTATACATATATGTACAAACAGCTATTGCATTAATTTACTTAGTTCTGTCTACTTAACATTGCATCTGGTGTGGCATAGAATTTTCTAGAAAATCATCGTTTCCCAGGAGATATTTTTGCGTATTTTTTATATATAATCGCGGTTGTTGAGACGCGCAAATTGATTGAATACCAAGCGTGGTTGAATTTAATCAACTATATAAATATAAGCAATAGATGAAATCATTTATTCAACAAAAATTGTATTGTGTGCAATACCAATACTTGATATGTATAGCTCTCTTCTCTACTGATTAATTTTCGCGCGTGCCTTTTTGTATTTCTATATAATTTATTAATGGAACGCATGTAAGAAACCATAAAGAGGAAAGTGCAATGTGCTGACTTTTTTACTTTTGTTATGCAAACGTAAATGAATTCTACACCCTCGAAAATGCCCAGTATAGATTTCTAGTTTAAACTCATTATGAGAACTTGATTTTCCAAAAATATTCTGGAAAAGAAAAAGTTTATAAGGATGAATGTAAAAAATAGATCAGTGCTCGAAATCTCTATTGGTTCCGTTGAATTGGTTTTCCCATTTCCCAATCTCGTGATGATTGCAACACTGGGCCTTCGACTTTGACCGAAAAGTATCACGTGTACACGGTGCGCGAATCAACTACTCGCTGCATATTATTGCGGCGAAAGTTTCGAAACAGACTCGAAATCTAATTTTTTGAAGCACTGTACTCAAAGTGTATCCTGCGCACAACTTTCTGGAGGTTTATCAGTACCAAAACCAACGAACGCAAGAAAAACTCAAAGAAAAACGGCAAAGGTACCCTGGCACCGAAATTGTGAGCTGTGGAAAATCCAAAAAGACAGATCGATGCACCGAAAATTCTACTTCCCGAATCCGCAGCCGGAAAAACTCTACCTTTTCTCATTTTCTTTGAATTATCAAAAAACTAGCTCATTTCACCCATTCTGGTGCGCCTTAACCCTTGATCGTAGCGACACACTCTTGGTCTCAAAAAATTCTACTCGGCCCAACAAAAATTCTACCACCTCGGTTTTTCACAATTTTCTATTGGATTTTCCGTGATCAGTTGAAATATTTACCAATCCCAAGCCCTGGTGTGAACGTGCTACATTAGGCCACGTTCACACCAGCAAGATACGCCACACCGCGGTAAATGTATCAGCTGACCGTAGTTGACCACGAGTCAAAGCCTAATTACTGCTAATCACGGAAAACCCAATAGAAAATTTGGAAAAACCGAGGTGGTAGAATTTTTGTTGGGCCGAGTAGAATTTTTTGAGACCAAGAGTGTGTCGCTACGATCAAGGGTTAAGGCGCACCAGAATGGGTGAAATGAGCTAGTTTTTTGATAATTCTAAGAGAATGAAAAAAGGTAGAGTTTTTCCGGCTGCGGATTCGGTAAGTAGAATTTTCGGTGCATCGATCTGTCTTTTTGGATTTTCCACAGCTCACAATTTCGGTGCCAGGGTACCTTTGCCAAGAAAAACCTATTTCTAAACCCCGTAACCGAGCCCGTAATGAAATCGAGGACGAAATGGAAGTAAGTTAAGCGTATATACGTGTCTATATATATACGTTTCTAGCTGACTTTTCGCCACTTTATTGGTTTTACCAGTTTTGTCCATAACTTTTGCTAATTTCAATATTTTCAAGTCCCGTTTAGCTCACTTAGAAGCCTGTTTTAGTATAGCTAATGGCAATACATTCGTGACTTATTCGAGCTCTGTGCAAACAATGAATATATAGACCGTTGGTGCCAATAAGATAGCATTTTTGATGACCGCTATATGTTTTTAAACGCTTTTATTGCACTTCACCGAGTTGCTAGTTCGGCAGCTGCCCGACTAGTGAATTTTTTAAAATAGGGACACTATACAATTTCGTCATTTCTGTCCAATCATGATGCACAATTTTTTGTTAGCTCCTCCCACAAGATATACGTCGTTTGCTCGTACGCGTTAGGGCCAAACAATATTGCTGAAACGAGTGTGTAAAGTAAACGTAAGTGTGTGGTTTAATACTTTGTGCTTGTGTCCCGGTGTATTTTTTTTCTCAGCGTATAAGTTGCCTAATATTCTGGCTTTATCGTAGATGACATGGTTACCAATGTGCGATCGTAAACATTTCCACGAATTGTTACGTGAGAGGGAGAGAGATGGCATAATTTTGGTGTCTCTCTCACACATTGAGAAGGTGCTAGCGCCATCTGCTTTGGGAAGATCGTATTTTGTCGATAGGAAGTATGTTTACGCAGATACGCGCGGTATGAAATACGCCAAACGTCAATGATCGAAGAGCGCGAGTATTTGAATCCTATGCAGACACGCGAGCGCGGCCGTGTACTTCATTGCCCATATGAGAACATGGAGCACGCATGCATCAACCCAATTTTTGTTTTTTTTGGTGGTTCATGACCCGAGAAACAAAGTTGCAATTCGGTTTTTTCTTACAAGTTCGGAGAGTACTTGCTTTCAATCATTCAAAATCAGTACGTCTGACAACTGAATCGGAGTGCACGGACAGTAAGTATCGCGCGGAAATCTGAATTTCAGAATAATTCGAACTATTTGAATGTCTGGCGCATATACGAGCAAACGCCTTTTGTCCAACTTTCTGTATTCAGGCCAGTTTTGATTTGTTGCCTCGGATCGGGTAAAATCACGTATTTCTGATCACTCGTAGCTCGTAATGATTAGGCCTGGGGGTTGATTTTGACAAAAAAATGATTAAATAAACGAACAACTAACTATGCAAGATATAACTGAGCACATCAAATAGTTAACTATGTTTCTAAAGTATGATGACAGTTAACTATATGATACATTTTAATGGTGAATATGAAAAATGGTTGACACAACTTTTGATTTCGGTGTTCGATTGCTAAAAAATAGCTTCTACACCTTGTCACGAGAAGTGAAAGCGTGGGGCGCAAAAATATCCAAACAAACCATTACGAGACCAAGTGTTTCATTTCATTAGTTCGTTGAAACCTTCATATATAGCTCACTATTTTCGAGGTATACACATGAGGTATCATATTTGTTGAGAAAATGAAGATGCCTGATAACTTGTGTGCCTGGACCAGAATATATTACCAAGTTTCTTAACAACCTTATTACAACAATTATATAATCTCAACTGCTTGGGATAAAGATGCCCCACGCCTTTAGTTTTTGTGATAAGAAGTGGAAGTCAATTTTTAGCAAGCGAACACCGAAATCGCAAGTTGTGTCAACCATTTTTCATTTTCACCATTAAAGTATATCATATAGTTAAGTGTCATCATACTTTCGAACATAGTGAACTATTTGATGTGCCAAGTTATATCTTGCATAGTCAGGTTTTGTTCGTTGTCAAGTGAATAAAAGCGTTTTTTAAAAGTTTTCTTTTACCAATTTTTATTTAGGCTTAAATGGGATGAAAATGAAAAAATTAGAATTCAGAACGATGATACATTTACGTGTACTTGGCATGCATGGTGAGCGAGGTAAAAGTGCCTAATACGCCCCCTTTACTTTCCTCATAGTTTTGGCTCATCTCAATATTTATCAACGTATCTTAGCTCATTTCAAAGCTTATCTCAAGACCTTAAAAATAAGTTCGAATACCTTTGATTTTGAAAAATTTGAGACAAGCTATTTCAATTCTCATAAAGGAAGATTTTTCTCTTGCGATCAAAAGAGAGTGCGCCTAACACGCCCTCCCGTGCAAAAGACGCCTATTTCCATCATATTATTCGGGTTTTGCGTAAAACCAGAATATTTCGGCTTCCAGATCTCCAAATGAGACGTACTTTAGGTCATTTTGCAGCTTCCTTTGCACCCTCTCTCAAAATTTTAGAGTTGTTTCATGAAGTGAAGACGAGAGTGAAAAGAACAAGTTGAAAATAAGGCTATGGAGCATATTGGGCACACTGTACTTTTTTTTTAGTAATATATGAGCATAGAATCGGTTAGAGATTGAATTGTGCATTTTTACAAAAGGCATTTTAAAGTAAGGACAAAGGCAAGAGAATGAGCTGAAGTACGTTGGAATTGGTAACATTGATTTTGTTTGGGATAGCTTTTAGTGACGAACAAACGAGCGAACAAAAAAAAGTCGAAAGTACCGAAAACTACTTTTTCGGTCTAAGAAATGCGCGGGTCATTTAGGATCGGTCCATAACGTATTTTTTTTTTCTTTTTTTCATATTCTAACGTAACGAAAATGATAAAAATGTGCGGCAAGGTCTGCGGATGCGTACATTCGAGAACTTATTGAATGGGGGCATATTGGGTGATGGGGGCATATTCTCGCGGGCATCCTAGACACACCTTCCTCATCAGACGCACAAAATCAATCAATTTTGAGGTGCAGCTGAAAACATGTCTGGAAATGAGGGAGCATTTCATTGTGAGTGCGCATTAATACATTATTCAACGGAAATGAACAAATTTGCTATTAATACTGGTAGTTCAATTCTTACTTTTTCTTCTCTCGCGATTTGATGTTAACTCTCTATTTGTCGTCTGATAAATATTTCTTATGTTAACAGAGAGATTTTGCAAGGATTTGTTGAAAAATTGTCTCATTTACATTTGGAAAAACAGTTGATCTCAAATTCTAATAAATTGACGGTATGATCTATGATCGTGGGAAGTGAACGACCGCAAGCATTGTCACGCATTTTTATTTCTAATGGATATTATATCTGAAAATATTATTTGCGAAAAACGAGTCATTTCAAATGACCCTGATGGATCATTCCAGCCCTTATCGATAAAATGATAGAGTCTCTTTGCATTTTTTGTTTTTGCACAGCTAGTAAATTGCATTGAATAAAGTTTTTTGGTCCAAGTTCATCGGTTATTATTATACTTATAATTATAATATCTCGAGATCTTCAAAAGACCGTCCAAAATGCTCGCCGACATGCGTTGCTTCAGAATTTCGAAACATGGAATTGGAACAATTTTGGGAATGAATATGGAGATATTAGTCGTACGATCTTTTTGAGATGTACTTGCCCTCACGTGCGTAAGTATCTCGGATGAGCGTTGTTTAGCTATTTGAAATATTTTCATCCTCGTTTTCACCAGGTGTACATAATGATGAAAAGTAGTGATCTACGACTCGCTACGATCCGAGCTACGCTACGATCGATTAGTAGCATTATTCTAAATTTACACTCTATTGCAAATCTGCTGCATATTCTATGCCCTTTATTGCAGATTTCCATATTTTCAAAGCTGGGGTCATTTAAGCATGTCCTCTCGCAAACATATAAAAATTGGTTTTCTCGCAAATCTGACATGAAAAAATTTTACTTGTCAGATGGGGACGTATGTAATTAGCCTGTTTGAAAGTTTCTTCCCAAGGTCCTCTGGAATAAACCCAGAAAAAAGAGTTAAGATATAAGTACATAATTTAGAATTAATACCAACGAGTTACGTAATATCAAACTATAGCACATATAATACATTGTACTATGAAGCTCTGAAGTAAAAAATTAGCACCTCTTCAATTGCCTTCGCCGTCATCAAATTTTTCCTAAAACAGAGTTCATCAGGTCAACTTGACCTTCTTTTTTCAAATCATTGCGAATTACGTGCCAATCATTTTTACACGATCATTCATTCTGTGTGTTTGTCTACGCTATCCATACATATTATCGTACAATAAAGTATGTTATGAAACAAAACTAGTTCTCTTTCTCATAATTTTTGAGGATTACAAAAATTAAATTTTGTAAAGTGTATTGATTATCAATAATTGTTCGCTTCGATCAATTTACAAAATCATTAGATTTTATCTGCAACGAAAAAAATCAGAAAAGATTGTTTGCTTTCGTGCACATGGTCCTGAAATGAAGTGTGTCGATATTTTGCGGCGCCAAAGCTCATCACTCGTCGCTCCAGGTCATAAAAGTCATTTACCACTCGAAGAAGAAGATGCAGTCTAATCACGCGCTCGATCACGCAAGTCTGATGGACTCCTCCGACGCGACGCTCGAATTTTGCTACCATAAAATAAAAGTGCCACCGCGTGAAAAGCTCCGAAAGTACCAGCTCAAAAATTAACCCTGGGTTTTCCCATGTACCTGCTACTTTTTGTGCCCACATCCACTGATGAAAATCGCGTTTACATCATGCACCGGAAACGCATCTTCTTTGGACGATACGCCATCGGTGATGGACTAATAAATCGCACCAGCTGTTCTCGAGTTTCGATTTCTGTATGACAAAAGCGACAGTACACTGCGATTGAGAAGCACATGATGATGAATTTTCAACTTAAAATTGAAGGGTTCATTAGAATTTTTTAAACTAATTTTTAAACCTTCTAAAGATATGTTGGGATCGCAATTAAATGAAAAAAAAATGAATAAAACAGTGCTTGATTAGATAGATGATGGTCTCATCGCCTTTAGCATTATGCATTTATATTTTTGAATATTGCCTAACGCTTCTTCGAAAAAAAATCGGAGAAAAATCTTTTCCGCGGAGACTCGCTTTTTCGAAGATCAGTGTATATATCAGCAGATCAATCGAATCATTTTGGATTAATATCGTTCTCCGAAGGATATCGAAATCATCTTCCTAATATGCCTCTCACTAAATTTCTATGCAATCTTTGAGGCAAACTTGTTCTCGAACAGAACTTTTTTCTAGATTTATTTGACGAATATTGATAGGGTTTTCTTTTCAGTTTTCTAGTTCAGTTCTTGATGCTCTTGCTAATTAGCCTGTCGATCAATTTAACTTTGCACACACTGAAACACGATTTTGTGAGTTCTAATACTAAGTTGAGATCGAGCTAATTAATCAAGCTCGTAACCGATATGTTTTAGTGGAAGATCTTTGAAAAAAGGCTAAAATTTGAAAGATGTAACATTCAATTTCTTATAGATAAACAAAGAATACTGGAAAACTCATCTATAATGTGAACGACTCAAACTAGACGAGGAAACCATCAATGAGCTGTAAGAAAAAATAACGAACAACAGAACCATATAAATTTATTTTATGATGATACAGCTATGAGACCCGTCAACTTTTATAGTCAACCAGCACGGAATTTATATTCACTAAGAATGTTATTCCAAAAAAATTATCGCTTGTAATTTTGATTTAAGATTCCAGAAATGAACTGAATCAAATCTTAGAACGTGAAACGATCTTGTAATTGACCCCGGTTTTGGACCAATGTAAAAGAACTGAAAATTTTATGATACATTTCAGATTTTCTCTTATAATTATCAACAGCTGCATCATATTAATTTGAATCATAAGCGTCATATATTATCGTCTGATAAAAGAGTGTCTCATCGACAGTATGTTATGGCGAATCAACTATGGGCACATAAAGACCAATCATGGGACACGTTTTCTTAAAGTTTTAATCACTCGAAATACGAGAGCATTCGTCTTATATCAACATCTCAATTCGTATGTCTTATATCAATCTTGTTGTAAAATGAGACTCTAGATAGTTGTATCTTTGCTAAATCTATCTAGTCGATGCTAAAAAGCCGTTTTCAAAAGTGAAATGGCATTCTAGGTTTCACAGAAAAATTCGCATAGTTTTTTCATATTTGTCACAACCGAGGTCACAACTCACAGACAGGTATGCAGCACTGAGAAAAAATTCTTGGTCGTACGGCCAAGCGTATTGTCGTACGACCAAAATGGTATTTGCTGCAGAACAATACCGATTTTGTTATCGCATCAATCTATCAGAACGGTTTGGTGATCTGGTATTAGGCCAGAATAGTTAAATATAACGCGTATATTTCGAATGCCCCGATACTTAATGGATTAAGAGTCATATTACGGTTCTTTTGCTACAAATGCTACCAATTTTTTCACGGGATAGCACCGCAAAGGGACAAATATAATCCAACGATTTTTTAGGTTATTCGTGCCAGATTGGTTCAGTAACAAAATCATTTTGCTGTGGTGACAATCCAGTATTGGTCTGACGGCAATACCACGTAACAATACAGTCGTATTGTTCCGACGGCAATATTTTATTCTCAGTGAGAGACTTTTTATTAAACGCTTTTATTGCACTTCACCGAGCTCATAGTTCTTACACTAGTAACATCTAGTGAACATTTTAGATCCGGTCCACCGTCCAGTCCGCGTTACTGCCCTCGTCAAATGTATCAGATCCAGTTCATTCAACGTTCCGTCCACCTTACTGCCGGTATCAAATGAATGTCGTCGTAGACGTAGCCATGAATTTGTATATATGTGTAATCCATCGTTCAAGTGCGACGTAGGGACCCTAATGCATACTACTCTATACTGTGCGACCGGAAGTGTCGTCACTCATCGAGCTCGCTCAGATTTATGAAACTGTTGCAGGCTGCGACATGTTTTCTTGATTTGCCCGCACCTCAACCCGGGTCACTGAAATTTCTATTATCGTCTGCTATCGTCTATGAACCATCAGTCTTCTGTTGCCGCTGCCATTTAGCTCATTTAGTATTTGCATTTTCCGATTCTTTTGTGGTCGCGTGTTCCTTGTGCAGTTGAGTAAATGTCAAATTCTTTCACTG
Organism: Eretmocerus hayati; assembly: GCA_029851415.1. Taxonomy (NCBI): domain Eukaryota; kingdom Metazoa; phylum Arthropoda; class Insecta; order Hymenoptera; family Aphelinidae; genus Eretmocerus; species Eretmocerus hayati. Next base: position 22,285,263 of record CM056742.1, read on the forward strand.
GACATGGCTATTCCTCAGTGCCAATTAATAAGTTCAAGTACCTTGTGGCGACCATGTGTTGGATCTAGAGTTTGGAAGAGCCCGTACTCAGGTTATGAGTAATCCTTCGCATGTGTGTAATGATGAAGGATGAACCGATATCAGCGATCGAAAGACAATGTTTGTCATTGTCTACACTGTCTGCTGCATCCGAAGATGAGTGACTCGCCACATAATAGTGGTGACATATTTTAATACGAGAAACCCAATTATTACTTATTAGCTGCAATATTCGCTGCCAGCACACGTGTTTTCCCCATAATTCCTCATATACGTCGCACAATTTCTCCCACGTGATTTACATCGGTCTACCGAATTCTATCTGCACTACACCGGACGAAATCCTCTCGCAAATAACAACATTTTTTGGAAAGTGAATAAAAGCGTTTTTTAAAAATTCTTTTTAACTCTTACTTATTCAATTCAAGTGCATAGATCGAGATACTTTTTGGCACGAGGGTTCGATGTTTAGACCAGTCGAGCCAGATTATCGAGATCCTTATTTGATCAAATAAGATTAGATTGTGTAGAGACGTGAGCGCCGATTTTGTCACGAAACAAACGTCTTTTCGGTGAAAAAAGGTTTGTCTTCGTTTCAAGCTTTAAACAAAACATATAAAAAATGATATGAATTAATAATCAAGTCTATATAGATAAGAGATTTATTATCGGGTAAGAATTCTTTGTTTTAACACAATCGTGGACAGGTCAAAAAACGAAAGGTGTTCAGATTTCAAGTAATCTGAAATTATTCATACACTGGAATGAAATTTATTTCAGAAATGATGTGAGCCTCCATGTAAACCTAAATTTTCCAGAGAATATAACGAGTAATACTTTTCTATCTCGCAAAATATGCATCTTGAGATTGGCATCTGAAACAAAATCAATTTCTCGCGACCTATGGAAATGAAGTTGCACATGCGTTTTGCGACTATGATCGTGGTTGCGACTGTATTGTCTATTACAGCCTAATAAAAACGAGAAAATGTCATCTCATGATTACCGCCACCTCAAAGACCAAGCATAAAAAATCGAAACTGAATCGATAACAAAAGATTTATGCACGCTCTCATCCGAACTTGATCAAGTCGACTTTGATTCGAGTGAATCTTCTGCACCTCACTTTTCATATACACCCGTGTTGGAATACATTGCGTTTCATGATTTAAATCGAGCAAGTGCAATCATATTCGATCCTTGCTCGTCAAAAAACACAGTTACAATCCTAGATGATTCAATGACTTATGGTTTCGAAGCTAGAATTGAAACAATCACTAAGCCCAATACTGCAATTCAACTCTTGCAATCACAACTCCAAAAACATCTGCAGAACTATTACTATAATGAGAGCTGGATCGACTCGGTGCAGTAGATTTCCTTTCATTATTGTGCAGTGATGAACTTCTGATAGTTCGACACAAGATGCTCAAATTTATAATTTTCAGAATGACATGGTTGATGAGCCGCTTATAATCTTTTTTAATTCAAACTGATATAGTTTAGTAAGGAATATTAATCAAGTCAATAGCTTTCTCTAATTTTCCTAACTTGCCTGGTGACACTTGAACAGTTATATGAAATTTTTTACTGTACATACACCCATGAAGCTAACCACCTGGCTCAATCACTCTTGCAATAAGTTGAGTGCAGAATATTTGCGCTCAGTGCAACAAAATTCCTGATACATTAAAATAATAATGTTGAGATAGAGGCTTTATAACATGCAAGCATATGTGTTATTCGAGTCATGAATCAGCACAATGGTAAAGATCAATGAGAATCTGAAAAATGACCAAATTTTTAATCCAGCTTATACATCAAATTAACAAGTCAACAGTTACTCGATCAATCCATTGAACAAGAAGTTGTATATTTGAATTAAAGGTAAAGCCTATCAAAGTGCTACTGTTGAGAAACAGTCTCTGAGCAGATCATGCAATACCGTATTACAATACATAATCATTGATAATGTATGAGAAGTAATTGAGAGAAAATGCAAAAGGTTTTGTTTGAGTATAATCACAATACCTTGAACTCCGTCAGCATGTAACTTCTGCAGTCATTTTGAGGGTTTCATTAAAATTTGAAGTGACTCTTGAGGACTATAATTGCATCAAAGAAAATTCTCGACTCAAATATTGCTTGAAATATTGTCACAGGAGCACACTTGAGCAATTATCAGCTTCTGCACACAACTTACCAGCTTGCTTTTCACAGCGCAAATGATATTCCCTGCCCTCTAACTCTCCCAGATAAGACACAAAATGTTCTGGACGCATTTTATTCGTTTAATGGGAAATTCGGATCAACTTATCAAATGCATTTGGAATGCATCCGCCGTAACGTTACTTGAATGTCAGATGTCTAGATTTTTATAATCTATCATTTGACTGTGAATAAGTATTTGTCTGCGAGCATGCGTTATGATAAATGAGTACACCTGTAAACTGTATGACTCGCAAAGACTGAATTTATCTCTTAATTTTGTTGAAAATTGTGATGATTATACTGCAAATTTATTTAATTATTTTACACCACACCACACGTGAACGTGAGCCCGCCGAAACTATCAGAAATGAGTAAATGGAGACCCTGCATGATGTGTATGTATGTGCCAATGTCGTCCGCTACGAGGTCCGCTAAGTATCATCAATCTGCTATCATAATGGGGATGAATTAAGATGAAGAGTCGATCCGTTTATTAGAAACGGTTTCAGTTCAATCTTGTTATCTTAAACGTCAACAAATGCATATATGGCTTGAGTTTTGAATTTTTGTGAAAAAGAAAAATCTATGAGTTGTGCGTGATTTCAACGTCGTTTTCCATGCAGCAACAATCATTCTTATATCTTGAACTATCTGCGCGATAGCAGGAAGATGATAGTTGATTCATCAAAAAAGAAGAAAAACAATCATTTATAGCAAGTTTTGGAATACGGTAAACGCTGGTATACTGCCTGACCCATAATGGACTATGGATTGACCATGATTTTGAGGTTAGAAAATTTTGGTCTGAATACAATAATAATGTGATTTGATACCTACTCATCAGTGTAACGCTGATTCAAAAGTCTCGATATTGATAAATTATCAAATGTATTGTTCAAAGAACGGGTCATAGTGTCAACACATTCAATGTCTATCAATATTAGAATCATGGTCTGAAGAGGTGATGGAATACAATAACTACATGAATTCGTATAGCCTTGAAATTTTCCAAAATATGCCTTATATTCATATCTATTTACATTACAATCTCATACTCTCAATGCTTATTGTATCAATTCAAAAAAAAATGGGAGTAATATTGTTTCAAAATAGTATATCATCTTCAATGCTTATATCAAAATAACTAGGAATATTGTTTCATTATGTTAATTTTTTGGAAGCAAGAAGCAGAAATCTAAGTTGAACATACACAACAATTGAATAATATCCTATCAGGGAAAGGTGCAGCGAATTAACTTCTCTTAAACACTCATATACATATGTCTATGCTTTTAGGCAAACGTAAAATATAGCTCTTATGGGTAACACTAGAAAAAGAATTATAAACTAAATTAGTAACAATCATAGTAGAATCATCTTCAATCACCAAGTAGCATGATAGTGCAGATTAGTATGAGCACCTCTAAATCAAATCTATCTTCTATTGTGTCCTTATCTTTTTGACAGAGGCATCTTTGATGCCAAAGGCATGTTTCATATTTTCTTGCCATGGCTCGGACTTCCTTCTTGCCTGGAGTTCAATCTCTGTTTGTGTTTTAATCTGGAACAAAAAAGAAAATTTTGAATCAGTCTAAAGGGTAGTCTATTTGTGAGAGAAGTGTCCAAGGTGATTGAAGAAACGATATTGCGATAAGTACTATTCCGGCATTTCTAAGAATCGATGCGGGCGTTACACTTTACCCATTTCCTACAAAATTTTGCAGAAAAATTCTGAGTATATCTTTCAAAAAGTTGAGGCATGAGGAATTTTCCGGGATAAAATTTTCATAAATTGAAATGGTCAACAAAAATTCCAGTATACATCATTTAATTCACGAGATGGTCATGGCTCATGATTCCTCATTTAATCAATTTTTCTAAAACTGGGATTTCAAGTTCATTTCAACCTAAAAATTAGAAGTAAGTTCAAATGAATGAAATGGTAGAAAACGTACCAGTTGTTTCTCGGGCAGTGATGCTTCCAATTGAGAATTTTCCTCAATGTCTCTATCAGCTCCCTCGATGTGGGTTACATCCATGTCCCGATTCTGTAAGGAAACACAAAAATAATAAGATAGATATTCAAGTTGTGTCATGAAAAAAGAAATGATTATCAATCAATTGATAATACATAATACATTTCCAATTCCACTATTATCACTGACTTTGTATGAGTCATAAGATAGGACTTCCTACCAATACTATCAATATTTATTGTGATGAGATCTTACCATGAGTTTTTTCCTGTGTCTAGTTAATGGTGAACCTTGCTGGCTGGTCACTGTTGAACATGGTCTTAGATCAGAGCCAGTTCTGGCATTTGATACTTGGCTACCATCAGATTGAGAATTTGATACCTGTAAAACACGGCATTGAATGAAATACTACACATACAATCTATCTTTTATACATTTTATGAAGTCTGAGCATTTGCAATACCCAAGATTTGAAGAACAATATTCTATTTTCATATTATTCTCCTTAACACATGAATATTTATTCATAATCAAAATAAAATGAACATGACTCTTCTGTCTCACTATTCACAAGGATTTCTGTGATGATTAGTGATTGCTTAGTGGGTGAGAATTCAGGTGTATGGAAGATTCATTTACCTTATTTTTTTGATGCTTGAGAATGCTAATGAAACCAATTGGTGTGATGTAGGCCGGAGAATGAGGGGTGCCAGATTCAACTTTTATATTTCCCACTGGATCCATAAGTGAGCCTCTTGGATGCACCTGTAACAGTGAGATGAAGTATCTCTGTAAATTTGATTTGTCGATCAAGTTCTACATTTTTTGGGATCAATGAACCAAGTAAATTTCAAGATCTATTCTCTGTAATTATGTGAGAGGTGAACTACGAAATTGTCAGCCAATAAAAGATAGCCTAAGCAGCAAGTTAATGGTTTAACATCAATATTGTAAATTGAATGAAGATGAATGAACACACCTTCTTTCTGCCTATAGATCTTCGTAAAGGCTTTTTGTCCTCTAAATAATCTTCGTCAATAAGTGCTGGATGATCAAGGCCATCGCTCCTCTTGAAGCAGCTGTTTTCCATAGGTTCCTCTTTCACGAGATGATTCATACCATTCGATAAATATTGCTCTTCTGGTTTTTGGCTCTGCATTTGTTCAATCTGCATGGAGTATTTCTCCCTCTGCTGCTCAAAAATAGTCTTTTCTTCTGAAAATCGCTTTCTGTCATCGAGCAGTTTGATTATTGAATTATTAAACAACAGCTTTTGTTCTTCTAGCTCTTTTCTTTCTCTGTCAACTTCTATTCTCATCATTTCATGACTATGAAAAAGATGCTGATTTTCGTGTTTTTGCCTCCGCATTTCTTCGATCTGCATCGAGTGCTCCTCCCTCTGCCTCTCAAAAAAGCCCTTTTCCTCTTCAAATCGCTTTTTTTCATCAACCAGTTTGATTCTTAAATTGTCAATCAACGACTTTTCTTGCTCTAGCTTTTTTCTCTCTGCATCAAGTTCCATCTTCATCAATTTATGACCTTCAGATAAGTGTTGCTCTGCTGCTTTTTGTCTTCGCATTTCTTCGACCTGCATCAAGTATTCTTCCTTCTCCTTCTCGAACATGGTCTTTTCTTCTGAAAATTGCTTTCTCTCATCAAGCAGTTGGGTTCTTGAATTATCGATTAACAACTTTTCATCTGCTAGCTCTCTTCTCTCTCTGTCAAGTTCTATCTTCATCAATCCCAACTTCATTTCGATATTATTGATGATCTCATAGCGTTCAAATTGTTTGGTTTTCATATCATTCAAATTGTGTACTTGACTTGCCCATTGTGCTCTTTCACTGTCAAGTTCTATCCTTTGCTGATTGAGAAAATCTTTTTCCTTTACCAGCTGAGACTCATAATGACTTAGATACGCCTGTTTTTGGCTCAGCATTCTCCTACTGTTCCCAAGCTCGTACATTTGTCGTTGCACAATCTCTTGGTCATGTTTTAGTTGACCTTGTTCACTTAAGATTCTTGCTTCCTCGTGGGCAAGATACAGTTCCATTGCCTCTATTGTAGGGGTTGAGCAGGCAAGGAGGGTATCTGGGCTCGCAAACTCGTTCATTAGCTCTTCGAATTGCTCGGACAACGTAGTGTTGATGAAGAAATATTGTGCGGCTCGACTTTGAATCATTAGATCATCCCCAGATCTAATTTTTTGATTCTGCGAACAAAAAATAAGAAGATGGTCTTATTTTCCGTAAAACATAGCTTCATTTTCACTATCGCACTTGAGAATATTATTTGCAAGGTTCATTTCTTACCGAGAAGATATATCTTTTTAGAGCGTGAAATAACGAATCGATAAATAAATCCGAATAATTATCGATACATCTTTTGGCTCGCAGAATGTCGACTTTTCTGGCAAAGATACCATTGAAAATTTTCATGACAACAATCATCATCGTTCACAATTGAATTCTATTGTAGGCAAGAGACCGATTTTGATGTGGGTGAACAATTTTATCGTAAGATACTTCGTGCGCTACTTTGACTAGCCAAAATCTTGACTTTCAAATTTCAATTGCCAATTGAATAAATCACATGGAAAAAATGACGCGACAATCGGCACCAAGTTAATCAGATTGGAGATATTTTCGTGGCAACTTTTTTTTCTCACAAATCTCACAAACAATGATCTCACGTTTACTGGAAAAAATGAACTTTACGCTGACGAATTTTCGAAATTGAACACGCGAAAATTTTGCCGATGAATGATTATTCATAGAACAATTTGAATAAGTACTCACATGTCAGGGCTTCTGTTTCCAGGGGCTTTGCAGGAGACGATGCAGCAACACGGTCGACTCGGAGCTTGCAAAGCTTGCAAGTCACGACTGCAGAAAATTTAGATAATGACAGTAGGTCGATGCTCTGCAAACAAACTGCTGCAGGTTGGTCTATCGAATGCCGCCGCTCCCGGCCGCTCCGTTTTGCAGGGCCGCTCCGTTTTGCAGGGCAAAATGTTGTACCAGGATTATTGATCTGCCTCGATCGCTTGTGATCAATGTCTATCACACACCGTGTATCATCAGATCGGTATCACGCACGTCAACAGTCAACACACAGATTCGACGTTAATAAGAATCTTATATCAAAGAAATGAATACGCAAAACGAGCCCAAGTGGCTGTCGAAATTCAGCGCAACAAGTGACCTCGTAGCTTGAGCACGGGATGAACGAACAAGAAACTTGGGCAAAAACTTTGAAACTCGAGATATCGAAGAAAACAGTGCAAGCTTACGCGAAAAACACCAGGGCAAGACTGTGCCGATATCCGTGCGAGCTTGGTCCACGAAAGACCTTTTTTTGGAGCTTGTTGGAGCTCATGGATGGGACCAACCCCCTCTACTAACAGGTAAGGTCCCACGCGTACTCTTCCCCTTCATTCTCATTCCCAATTGGCTACTTTGCATCCCTACTACAAAATCCTGCACCCTAGCTCCCTTTCCCTTCACCTGATCAAAAGGAGTGGAATAAGCCCCGCCCTGAACTATACAAAATCAGGCCCAGCTGGGCATCATCTGTGATGGCGGTGGCGGCGCCGACCGCGACGGGCTTTATTGACCGTCGCGTCGATACAGACAGATTATCTGTAGCAGATTTGTCTGCTCGACATCGGCGCAAATACGGATTATATTGGCCCCTTTCATTGTATCTTCTAAATGATGTCGACGCGCACAGAGGGTCGAGTCGGGTACTTTTTGAAACCGGCAGGTACACTTGGGGAAAAACCGGGAAATGTTTTGGACTGGTACTTTCAAAACTCTTTCTTGACGTATATTTATTTACGATTTTATTGTAGTACATTTAGAGCGTCGCCGGGGCCAGCCATCTCGCAAGATCGCGACGTCTTTTTTCGTTTTCCCCGCGGCTGATGGTTTTATGGAACGTCGCGACGAGAGCAATGAGGCCCGGCGCCGTTGAATATCGATGAGACTCATCTATCGATTTGACAAAAGATGCGCACGTGCGCAAAATCTACTATTGTATAGTTTTGGTCGAGGCTGTATGGTACTGCGAATTAATAATGGTTCTTGGATATTTTACCGGAAGGAAGCCGGTGGCTGTTGATGAACATATCACCAGATTTAATTTCAAAAAGTTGGGGAATTCCAAATGTATGATAGTATGATACGAACATCATACTCATGAGTTACTCGTGAGTTACGAAACCCTTTATAAATCTTGGACAATTTGTTTTAGTAGAAGACATCCTTAAGAAAATTTGAAAATTGATTTGAAATCTCACTTGTTGATGCTCGAAAGAGTGATCACAATATATAGACAATGCAGTTTCTTCTTCAGTGGAGGTTTTTGATAGGGAAGAACAACTTATTACAAGTTTTGATACTTTTTAACATTTGTTTATAGCAGATGGTATACAGTTTTTTTTAATAACATAGCGCATGTGAAAGTCGAGAAGATTACTCTCGAGATCACTCATCTGAGCAAAGTAAAAACATTCACAGATATAATATGCCTGTCAATCGATATCACTTTTAAGGAAAAATTTGCGAAATGGGAACTTTTGAGAAAACGTAATGGTTCACAAAATGAGTCAATCGCGGATCAGCTAATGCATTTACAATTGGTTTCATAGCGTCGAAGAAAAGTGGCCAGTACTCGTTGACGACAGCAATTGCAGCATTATCTGAAAGAAAAATTGGCGATACAATCGCCCGCTAATCAAGCTTAAGATTCTCTTCCATTTTTGGTTCAAATACAATTTTCTGACACAAGATGTTGAACCTCTACATGTTGAAATCCGACATTTTGAGACGGTGACATACAATCATTATAGCAGATAAAATTGCTAGAGATGCAACAAGAAGATCGCGAATAGCAAATTGAATAATTGGTCACAAGATTATATTATCCCTCTATCAAATTACAAATCATTATGCATTTTAACTTCGCTCAACGGTGAATGATCAGACTCTTTCCCTGTCAAATTATTTGCTGATTCATCGATATTATTGTAGCTGTAGGATAATCAATGACAACCTCGATGACAACTTTGAAAAATAGTAATTGCATACACCCTGACGTTTTTTTACACTGATTTTTCTTGAACTTTATATAACCCAAGACACAGAGTGTGATATTTTATTTTTTCATATGCAGAGGTACTGGACCTCGTATACTGGACTTTCGAAAGCTCAAGAGCATGGTCCAAGACACCTACGTCTCAAATCTATTCCAAAAATTTTTGATCCGCCTGGACAAAAAATCTCATTTGGAATCATAATTCAGATTCAAATATACTGACATGTGGTTTGTGTATCAAGCTTCTCGTAGATAAGCAAACGAGAAAATCATTGCTCAAATCATCCAAGGATGTGTAATAAAATTTACAAAATTGTGTATGTACTTACTGAGCTCTTCGTTACCATTCAATAGGTCGCTAAAGTATACCTTCATACTTTTAACTTCTGGATCAATTCTGAAGTGTTCCACAGTCCATTTGTCATTTTGAATCGGTCCGGTCAAACTCCACCGTGCTCTTAAGCCAAGCATTGTAATGTTGAATTGACCTGCGATTGAAAGTTAAGAAAGAAAAAAAACATCGTATAAGTAAGTAATCAACTCATTTTTAATTGATCTTTTGAAATATTGATCAATTAAGGACTTCTGTACCCCAAGCGTAAGTTGTCATGTAATTTATTGTTGTAACAATGTTCGAGTGAAAAAATCCTGATCAGATTTGCAGAGCATGTCGAGGAATCTTTTTTTTTCAAGAGGGCATCGAATTTACGTAAACCATAAAATCGCCAAAAACACACGTGTGAATCGAATTTTTTGCGCAGTCAGAAAACTTGTTCGAGATGCTGTATTCTATATACCATTTTTGAGCCCTTTTGTTCTTGAAACAGAGCAAGCCATCAACTTGTGATATTCGACGTATAAAAAATAGACCAGTTTGAAATTTTAGAGATGAGGAAACACCAAAGGTTTGATCAAAGTTTGCCATAGCGATATTTTTCGAATTTTTTCTAGTTTATTATTCATAAAATGAATCAGAATAAAATAAAATAAGCTGAATCTTTCCATCAAATACCCTATGCAATAAGTTCATACTGTATGTTATTTCTTGTGGAATGAAATTCACACAACATGAACGAATTTGGCTGAAAATTCTATTAGAGTATTATTATTGATCAGGAACTTATGAAACTCAGTTGGTTAAATTTGCCATTCTACGTCAAAAAATACACTGTTATGAAAATTAAGAAATTTTTTTGCAATTGATATGCATCGTTTTAGTTTCCTGCGCATCCTTGTGGAATAATTCATTTCGAATCATTTCGAAACCAACACTGTTATTAATTAATTTCACATATAATTACCTTTTCCACCGACAGGAACAAGTCCTACAGTTCCATCTGCTTTGTAGTCGCATTCTATGAATACTTTAGGGATCTCTACCTCAACATCCAAGTCTATTTGATCGTCATATAAAGTGGGCTGAACTGCCAGAAATTTGGTTTTGGCTAATCCATAAATCTTGACGTCCCGCAGAACAACTTGACCAACAAAACCATCAGATTGAAGATTATGTTTCACTGCATTTATTTCCAATGGATCTAATGATGGTAGCTCCAGTTTTGGGATACCTGGAAAGAATTTTTGAACATCATCAATCGAATATTTATCAAACGTTGAAACTCGCGTCGTTTCATAGTACGGTAGGAATCCATTAGAGATTTGTTGAAAATACCAAACGAGACATATTAGCGAACATACGAGACCACCGTATTTTTTTCTACTGACTGCGGAATTGGATTTTTTGGCGAGTGGCCGTAATAAAAAGATGGATTTCGGTAATAATAACAGAATAGACGACCAAATTCAAAGCTATTACACTTCATAAAGCAACAATAAGCCGATACACAACATGAAAATTCTACGTCAGGTTCTCCACAGATGTATAAAAAATGAGGAAGATCCGGTCCTTCGGGGATGGATGTTTTACAAACTGTATGAGTGATTCATTTCTTCTCGAATTTCTTGAGATTACTTGTACGAAACGTAGTCGAATGCATCCGTTTGGCTATCCAATTGACTCGAGAATTGACTGCTGCTTATTTGCTCGAGACTTTGCGAATCATGATCACAAATGAGGGTTTCCACGAAACTATATTATCGAGCTTCTGGGATGAAAAAAAAATTTTTTCACCGCACACATTTGGAATGAGTTTCATATGACTCTTAGACCTTGAAAACATGTGAAAAAAGTGTTGCCACTCATTTTCAAGCCAAGGTATCCGGTTCCGGACCAAAAGTGCGGAATTTGACACTTGGAACATTTCTGGAGCAACTTCAGTCTAATATATTCGACTCTGATCATTGTTTGGATGGCTGTTAAAGATTATATTTTGCCTGAATCGACTCTAGGAGAAAGTTCATCATTGAACTCTCCAAAATTCGATCAAAATCTGAAATCGAATCGCGACCCATGTGTCTAATTTCAATTTCTGGAGTATACTATAGTGTATAATTTCGTAAGAAATTCGCCATATTATCACATTATTAGACGCTTATTTTGGTTCCGATTGAGATCCAAATATTTTTCCTTAGTTTCTCACTAGAATACCAATCGACAATTGCAAGTCAAAACAATTCGATTATACCCCTCTCGTAATGAAGAAAAAAGGGCAAAACATAACATCTACTTGTGCCTTACGTCTGCCGAGCGCGCCTCCTAAAAATAACGATTTCCCAAGCCAGTGGCGCGATCTTTTTATAAGCTTTTCAGCCGTGCAAAATTTTTCTGGATCATGGCAGTTAGGAACCGAGCGGGATTTGATTCATCTTGTTTTGGACTTCAAAATCCCCTTCCTTCATTCTCCGTTTCGGGCAAAGTATTTCATCATCTGAGCAAACTATAGACAGAGTAAATTTTTCACAAAACCGAGTCACATCGACGAATGAGGGCTGTAATCATTACCAAAGCCAGGCGCATCTCTGAATCAATAAACGGTTCTTGAAAATATAATCTTAGTAGATGAATATATAATTTTCAGAATTTTGAGGGCCGTCGCGATGCATAGGGCCCCGCGCGCAGGTAGTCGGGCCCCTCGGCTGTCCAGTCCACCCTGACGTGAATATAGGTATACTCACAACACCAAGCAGCGGCTGCTCCGCGCCGCCGTTGCGTCCCGAAACTCACTTTGAACTAAATTTACTCAAAATTCACGCCGGCAACCTGTGATGTTTTTAATGTCATTAGACGCGCCGTGCAAAATATCGTAGATTTCTTTGTCATAATCGATGGTAAAGGTTTAGTTTGCGCGTGGTCTCGTTTATACTCGCCGATCCCATAAGAATACACGTATAAGGATTTTTTCTCTCAAATGATTTTTCTCTCGATTTTCATCGGCGACCTTCTCTTTTTTTAGCGGATTATGATTTCTCATGAGTTTATCTACGACTTCCAATTACTTTTAGACCCCTTCCCACTTTAGTTAAAATCTGCGCGAGCCACCTTAAAAAAGCAAAAGTTTGCACGCAAAACACTAAGAAATCGGCTCGAAAGAACGCGTTAAAGTGAATAAAGTCCGTCTTCTGTCTTGAGCGATGGCATATACTGTATAATGCCACTTTTTCAGGTAATCAGCACTTCAGAATATCCGTGGGACACTGAAGTTACAGAAAACTTGAAAGTTTCGGGGAAACCCTCAAATGAGTAGCGTCCACAAGAATCGTGGAAATTTTTATTTTTGAAATAAACTTCTGGCTTCTCAACCAAGTTTATCGTTCTCAACAATGACGTGCTTCTGGCGAAAATCGACTATTATAGGTAATGATCTAGCTACACGTGTATTTTGATATCTCGATTGAACTATCGAATTGATATAGTTGAAGCTCAGACAATTTTAAGATTCATGCAAGTTTTCGAAATCTAGTGCAAATTGGCCTAGAAATCATGCCAATAATATTCTTGTAATAGTGGAGCAAATAAGCCTCGAAAAGACGCTTCCTTCTAGATATAACTGACTAAATTCAACCGAACTGTCCAGTTTTGGGCTCAAATAATAGGTGGCACATCCAATAACTAATATTCAGAAAAATTATATTGTTCAAAAATTTGGGGGAGGTTCAAACGACTAATAAAAACATGTGTTTGTCGACCTTTTCTTCGGTTTTTCCATTATAAATAGAAAGATATTGTTTTTTCGAGAAAACTTGTACGTACACTACAGTGGTTATTGCAGATCTTTAAAGAATATACAAGAATGATCCATACTCTTTTCCTCGTAAAATTCATCTCTACGGAGTTGTTTTTGAGCAAAGTTAAAATCGAATTTGTTCGAATAATTTCGCAAAAATTGTTCATAGCAAATTCAAACTATTTTCCCCAAATAATTGAGTGAATTTTGAAAAAGAAAGGTCTCTTGGTATTTGTTTCTAAGTTTGATCGTTTTCGAGTGATAAAAAAGCGTATTTCGCGTCTTCCAACTCCAACTGCAGTCACGAAAACACCGCATTTAGACTTTGATTCGTGAAATTCGCTTTTTTCGTTACTCGAAAACGATCGAACTCGCGATCAAACTCAGGAAAAAATACCAAGAGACTTTTTTTGTTCAAAGTTTACTCATTCATTTTGGGAAGATAGTTTGAACCTGCTGTGAACAATTCTTGCGAATTTATTTAAACAAATTCGATTTTAACTTTGATTAAGAATAGCTCCAAGGGAATGCGTTTCACGAGGAAACGAGTATGGATCATTCTTGTAGATTGTTTGAAGATCTACAAATTACTTCTGTACAAGTTTACCCGAAAAACCAATATTTTTCGACTTACTGTAGAAAAACCGGAAAAAAGTCAAAAATGCATGTTTTTATTTTTAATTTATGATGCCCCCCCCCTCCCCCAATTTTGAAACAATTATTCTCATGAATATTGGTTATTGGATGTGCCATCCATTGTTTGAACTAAAAACTGAACGGTTCGGAGTTGAGTTCGGTTTAGTCAGTCAGTGAACGAGAGGCCGTACACAAAATGTAGTTTCGAATTCAAGCAGTCTTCAAATTCAATTGAGTTGTATTTTTGGAAACTTGAAACCAATACTTAGATATTCTTTGACTTGATATAAAAAGTGCTGCTCTTTCCTGATCTGGGAACGGTTCTATGATGTCAAAAAAATTCCGATTTGTATAACACGAAAGAAGCGCTCGAGTGCATGAACGCAAGAAGTTATAGTATAATTACTACTAGGTATTCACCGCGCGCAAGCGCGCGGATTCCTTTCGATTTATCGGTTATTTTCCGGACAAAAGAGTATTTTTAAGAGTTACACCGATCCGCAATCAGCTTCCTCTATACAAATACCACTGCCAATTTTTCGATTTTAGAATTAATTTATATGGAATTTTAGTTTTTCCCAAAACACAGATGAGATTCTCAATCCTCGAATACATGGCGAATAATTTGCAATTATTATAACTGTCAGGAATTAGCATGTCATGATATTAAATCAAAGCTCATCTGAACTACTACATACTCTTACCAAATCTACACAGATGAGTTTCATCTCTCATTTCTACATGATGGGCATTGGAAGGTTTGGATTTTTTATTGGATTGAAAAATCCATACATCCGATAGCCAACTTCAACAGACTTCATCAACTCTCCACTTAGATTCCTTTCTATAGCTTTTATTTCTGATGGGAGCTGATGAATCAACTTTTGGATACAACTTATCTTACATCGTCCGAGAGTGTCAGCTGAAAACATTCGTTTTTGCGGAATAGCCCATATATCTATCACAAATAATGGGGGGGGGGGAGGGCAGCTCGTAATAAGACTGCTTAAGATAATAAAATCGTCTATCAACTACTAATTCGAACCATTATCGAATGATCCTGAAAACAGGCAACCAGACATACTTGTTTGGTGTACGTCCGCGTGATCGCGACCTGTGATACCGACACACGTGGAGGCTATAGTAACCTTTTTATAGTCTCCATGCCGACACACGAAACAATCCAAGATGGTCGAATGTGACATCTTAGCAGTGGTCGATAGCTCTCGACTCTAAAGATATGGACATTAGATCTCACCAACGTGAACGTAGCTGCACTCCGAATTCGATGCTTTCGAGAAATTTATCGATCAATCGCACAATCGCAATTCGTGATAGGATAGGGGATACCCAATCGTCTACATTGAGTCGCGCACTCTCCTGCTGCTCGTATCAAAGCTTTTCATCCTCGCTCTCATCTTTCTTTTTCGATTAACTTCAATCATGATCTATCGGTCTAGTTCTAAAATCTGATTGAAAAATTTGTTGCTTAATGACACATCGCAAATCATGTAAATACTCTCTAAGACTCAAATTAATTTATATTTCAATTTTTAGTTATGAGCCGATAGAATTCGTTGTACTGATCCGTTCAAGAATACAACAGCTGATCCATGTAGAGTAAAATTTGATAAGAAACAACTAAGCATAGCTTAGCGTCGGCACAAAATTTTGATTGATAATCTATAGCAGCTTGTCTGGGGAGTTTTTTTGACGAGCTACATGCAAAAAACAGCGTAAGTAATAAAAGGATGAAAAAAGTATTTGTCATTTCATGTTTGAATAATCGAGATATTCAACACGCAAGGTATAGTTTGTTGAATCTTTGTGATGTGAACTTGATTACCTTGAACAATTGAAGGCCATGAATCTTGGATAGTGTTGGTCAGACACACGGAGTATTCTTCACTGTTTCGTCGACAAATATTTGATCCTGGCGCTGTAAAAATCTCGAATAGAACGTGTGAGAAGTTGTGGAAATTTCATTAATGTACTTCATTTTACAGGATGTTTGAAATGAGGACTCTCGTGTAACAACTGTCAAAGTCGAAGGTCTTTTTGAGAGGACCGAAAAGACCGTAGAAAGATGACATTTTTAGAATCTGTACTCTCGTCTCAACTTCTACCTCGGCCTCTCAAATCAAATAACCGATATTTAAATAAAACTTCAATCTCATGAAGATTGATCTATATATATATTATAATTGAAAACGCACATCAAAAAGATGTATAGCTTTTGAAAATCTGTTTTTATAAAATGTTGAGGTAAGAAAAATTAAGATAATTGCATGTGTATGTTTAGATTCTAAAGATATTTTGCTCAATTTTATCTTGAGATTATATTTTGAAAAACTCACGCAAATCTACGGTTGCCTCGATACTGATGTCACTTCCTAGGATCACGAATAGAGAACTTACGAGAAAACTGATACGTGGTCGCTGCATGATGATTGCACGACGCTCGAAACCGGTATGCCTGAGAGCGAGTTGACTCCGTCGTAGTTATATGCACCGGTGTTTTACTCGTGATTTTTTTGTTCTCGGAGTTGATTATTCTGATCATTGGTCTTTTTGATATCACTCTTGGCCTTGCTGGAATTCTTTTTGTGAATCATTTCTAGAACATCTCGTTTTGGAAATAGTTTTCCCCAAAAGATTCCAATCGTTTCATGAATTGCGTAATAGTCGAGGTGATAGTTCATTTCCTCGATAAAAATGCAAGCTTCTCCTCATTTTTAACGCAAAATGTGTGTTTTACGATAAATTTTTCCAACTAGGGACATCTTTTTCACGCGAACTCGGATAAAGATATGATTAGTTGCTTCAAAAATCGAATTAAATATTAGAACGAAAATATTGGACTAAATTGTGATAATTTCAGAAGAAGAGCATCACTGTAAAAGAAAGTTCTTGCAAAATCACTAATTACTACGTATGTCCTCTAGGGTAGCTGCATTCAAACAGTAAATTCACAAAATATTAGCGATTTTGCTAGGAAGACTCTCGCGAATTTACCTCCAGACGGAGCTCGTTTAAATTAAATGCAGCGAAATTCTCCCAATCTTTGGCGATTTCATCTTGATTGAACTAGAAAATTTATGGAATCGTGAAAATTCAGAAAAGAATTATTAGGGAAAACCATGAGCATGTATTTCATCATCCATGAGGATTCAGTATTTCATGAACTGTTTGTTGACGATATAGTCCACAGATCGAGCCTTTTTGAAAACAAATGGGATCGAGAGGCGAGGACTCATAAAAGGACTTCCTACCGTACACGTGGACAAAAATATAAACGAGGTTCAACGAGGGCCCGTTTCGTATCAGCTAATGTTGCTTTTGATCCGACGTGCGAAGAAGAAGTCCCCACGAGGATATCATATCATTAGCGACCACGATGCACAAACTATATATAACAGTAATAACCTAAAACAATCGACTAAAGTTTCAGCTTCACCTCGGCTTTCGGAAACATTGCTGAATGCATCAGGACGTGGACAAATGCTTAGATCGTTCTTGTAATAGTTAGGTAAGTAAGCTATAGAATTCGTTCACTAACTGACAATAAACCGCTCAGGGGTGGGCTCAAATGATAGGCGGCACTTCCATCTCTGTTTTCGACTCTGTTGTCCCCGTCTCAAAAAAAAAAATCGGGTCCTGAAACTTTTGACCGGCAGTGTGTCTTGCTTCAGATTGAATCTTAGATTCAAACTTGTGGGATTCTCGCAATCTCAAATTTGAGATATGGAATAGACTCGGGAATAGAAAAATTTGACTAAAATCCTCGTCCCAGACTGATTGTTCACTAGAATTTGTGATATCACTCCATCGAAATAAGTATCGGGAGAGGGTATATATGTCGTAAATAAGAAGTTGGATATTTTAATTTTATTGACACTCGATTTCAAGAGCATAATTATATACATACTCAAATTCCGCAGCTCTTTTGCCACGAGCTTCAACCATTTTTCATTCAGAAATGGAGCAAAAATCGTCGTAAACGGTGACAGATCAAATCAGCCCCTTTACTAAAATATACATATTTACATGCTCTACAATATTTTTGAGCCATTTTCGGGAGCTGACTGCCTAGTTCTTACAAATGCATGGACCTATGCTTGAAACACAATGAATTTATGAATTCATTAAAAACCAAAGGATTGAAGATGAAGGTTGGTAGTATATAGTTACTACTGTCCAGGGCTTTCGCATGATTCAATGTACCTATATGCACGAAGTTGGAGTTGCCACCAATTCGTTTTTCACCAACAACAGTGAAATAAAAATATTAGTTTTGAGTTGTGCTCGTGGAAATATTCTCACCGCACTTCCTCAAGGTACAACAAACATAGTGGAACATCTTAATTCCTCATTTTGATTTGAAATACATAGGCAAAAAGTTGAATGCAACGTATATGATGAAAGGGATTCCTTATCTAACGATATTGCTTTAGTTTTTATTTCCATCTCGCCTCACACATTTTTTTCGGTTCGACATTTAGTAATCATTTACAGTTATATATACATTGGAATGTATTTCACTGTCCATCCAATATGTGATCCTATTCGAGAGTACAAAAAATTTATCAACACCTTCTTATCAATTTCATTTACAGAGGAACACCACAAGATAAATATGATATCTGAGTATTTTTTTTTTCTCGAGAATTTATTTTGGAGTTTTAACAAATCAATAGATCCATAAATGTAGATTTTTTGAACTAATTCGATCAATTCAATTTGAAAGTGATATGGTAGTTCTCCCATAGTAGTTTTGGCTTGGCCAACTTTTCGTTATACATCCTATACGTATGACAATAATTTGTTGCCTGAATATTCTCTCGTACTCCGGGTACAATCATGACCGTTAAACGGTACCGAGCTTCAGTATACATATAATGGAAAATATACAGTCCAATCTCAAACAAACTATACGCTTACGAAAAATGGCACTCGAGCATTACAAAAAAAATATCTCTATCAAAATTGTATTGTCTTGCCCAATAAATGTATGAAAAAATGCGACTTCTCCGAGAAAATTATGACTGATTTTAATCTCGTCCAATTTAATATTCAAATACAAGTAAAATTGCCATTGCTCACCCAATTGTATTTTTTGCGTATCAATTCCCCTTTTTTCATGCGAGAACAATTGCATAATACAACTGGTGAGAATACGAGTGTTATATTCAATCTTATTTTTTTCCAAATCTTGGATAACTCCTAGTTCAAAAATGTTATCAATTTTGCAGTACAATGAATAAGATGAAACTGTCATGATGTTCCAACACTTCTAACATGTGATATACTAAATATTTGTTTGAAAATTTTCTCAAAATTTAACCTATTTCGGAATAATGATAGCCCGTGGTTGCGAGAGTTTCCCAAAATTCTACATTGGACTCAGACATATTTTGGCTCTTTGAACATTCGTAAAGTCAGAATTCATCTTTTAACAAGAATTGAGAACTATAATGATGTAAGATGAGCACAAGATAAAACTTGGCAAAACTGAGCTTCTTCTATTTCCTTTCTTGACATTATTCTCTGAGATCGCAGACTATGAGGGCCTCGACAGCAAGTGCGCGTTTGCCCTTTTGGCTCTTTACCCTCCAACCTCAACGACTGGGAGTAAACCTCTTGTAATTTTTGATGGCAGAAAAATCCATTATGGCCGAATCTCAAAAGTAGGGAGGGTAGAGTCCCAATAGGGAGGGCATAGAAGAAATCTTCTATGCCCTCCGTAGTCAACAACGTCCGCGTCTGCATGCGCAGCATGGTCTGCGCAATTTTTCCACCTCCTCGGCCCACGAGGTCCACTGTGAGCCCACTGCGCACCTATTGCGCATGCATCGGCATTTCGTGGACATACGGTGGAAGAGAAAGTGCAAAAGGAACAAATTTTCACTTTCTGTGGAAGCTCTTGGTCTGTCAGAGGGTTCCCGTCAGATTCAACTGGACAATATTTGAAATTTTACCAGGACCAACATCACACAGCTAAAATAGCTTAGGAAAAATCTCAATCTGAACCAAGAAGAAATGACATTCAACAAAGAAATTTTATACATGTGTGTTTCTTTCAAGATTTTGAGACTCAGATCCACGGTAAACAAGCATAAGGCGAACAGCCTTGCTGAAAACCTTGATAATTCTGAATCGCAAAAACAAAGGGAAGAGAACTATGCCTAACAATTCTACCCTGAACGGGTCAGTGTTGCCTAGATACACCACATGCCAAAGCTCCATCTGCTTGTGACGAAGCTCGTCTTCTTGGTGGTGTTGCAAAACCTTGAACTACAGCACCAGCTGAAGCACCTGATGAGCTTAGTTGATGTTGCTGTTGTTGTTGTTGTTGTTGTTGTGGCTGGTGATGCTCATCGCCATCGGCTGGGGGTGGAGGTGGTGGTGGATGGGTTTTTGAAATATCCATACCCGTGGCAACGTACGAGAACAGGCATAGTACAGCGTACGCTATGTGGTCCGCCTGAGATTTTTTTTTTTTTAAATTCAGTTTGTGATATGAAAGTTTTTTTCGAGGTTTGAATCTTCAAATTCAAGTTCGATAGGGAGTAGTTTGAGATTACTTACACTTCTGATGATTTTTGAGTCAATTATAATGTGTTGACATGACGTATCATTGAAAATGATTAGGAATATGACAATTTCAGGATTTTTTGTTTTCAATCAAGTTCTATATTTAAGGTTTTGAAAGTAGTTTTCAAGCTAGAAATTTTGAGATGATGTTGGAAAATCAAAATTTACGACGAGGACCCCGAATGTGGGTAAACAACTCGATAAACAAGAAAGTTCGAGGCCTTCCAGTTCATGATACGGAAGGTCTCATTATGACAAATTAGGCAAGTATGTGAAATATCTGGCAGATACTGTCTGTTTGTAATTTTGTAGTGATTTGGATACTAACCGAAAACGAAATGATCAAAAAAATCAATACCGTAGAAAGTCCTCTTAATAGGTGATTAGGTTCATGAGAATGATGTAACGCCACTGATCACTAAAGCAGTGATGTGAAACATTACAGAATATAAGCCAAACATGGAAAATGAAAACGTGATGATCAGATCAGGCTTCGAATCTGTACTTTTTCTACAGATCTTAATTGCACACAATTAAATCGTTGTAGCAGCTGTCAACTTTCAGGTCAACTTTATTGTCTTTTTTTTTTGTAATAGCAGATGTGAAGTGAATTAACGAGTCATTCATATCACGGAGCATGATTAATTTGATGTTTCAACAAACGTGCAGTATACAAATTGTCCAGTTGAAGCATATATAGATATATACATTATAATCAGAGCATTTTTGAGAAACATAAGGAACATTCAAACACCAAGTATCAAAACATCACAAAAATTGTGAGAAAGCACGATAGTGAAAAGTAAAGTATAAATAAGGATCGAAAAGTTTATCAATAAAGTTTAGAAACTCGTTCTTTAGGTTCCAAACCAATATTTCCTGATAGTCAAAACCTATTCAACTGTGGCATCTGAATATTTTATTCTGATCAACCCCTAATCGCAAACTTTCTCTCATATACCTTGTATATAAAAAATATACAAGAAAAATTTAGAGGTATGAGATTTAAGAATAGAAAAGTTAGAACTATTAGCTGAATCTTCTGAATGAATTGGATGAAACTTACAAATTGAAAGGAAAACAAAAGAGTGACACATCATGCGGTTTTTTCTGTATTTGGCTTCTCGATAAGGCCAGCCTCCATCGAAAGTTGCATCGTTAACGCAACTGAGAAGATTCTGTGCATGCAACGAACTGCTTCACTGGCCTGTTTGTGCAACAAAATCCATGGTCATGTAATAGCAAAGAATACATTTAGCTCATTTGCAGAGATGTTGGAGGGTGCATCTTATTGAAATATATTGAGATTAACATTCAAGTGTACGAATAGTACATTTCGATACAAAAGGTGTAAAAATTTTCTTTCGCACCCAAGTTATGTAAGTCCCGATCCGCAGGCGAGGGTCGGAATCATCTCGGGAATGCGAAAAATAATTTGTATACCGTTTATCAAACTATACTTTTTGATAAACTGTGAGTACAAGTCGTTAAACTGTGCGTAAAAGTGTACTTATAACACACTTTATTCACTTTTTCTTTCAGCTTATCAAAAAATATGGTTCGATAGACAAAGATGGAAACTACTTTAGCATCCTCGTGATGATTAATTCCGACCCTCACTTACGGCTCGGGCTGGAAACTTCTAACTCGAATGCAAAAATATAGTACATTCCGATGTAAAATGATCTCGTGTGAGGTTCTACTTGCTCAAATCGAGAAAAAAAGAGTACATTTTGCTCCGAGTTTTTGAGCCAATAGGTTGTAGATCGCTTCTGAGCGATTGATTTTCAGCCTGAGCTGAAGGCAAAGATCGATTTAATCGCTCGGTAGCGAGGAACCTTATAAAAAAAGTGCGAATACTAATATTGTTTGCAATTTTGTAAATATCCAAACATTGAATATTGCAAAAAAAAAAATTTTACACTCATGGATCAAAGTGTACTAATTCGGTTCTCTGTAAAATTACAAATTCGCGAATATTTTGATGAATTGATTTTTAACTATTGACCAATGACTATTTCATTAAAGTTCTATGTAGAATCACTTCCAACATCTCTTAAGACGGGTACTTGTGTCCACAAACAATGAAAGGAAATAAAAAACCAAACAAGATGAAAAACATACATTGCCAACAATAAAAACTATCGATTTTCTCAATGATGTCCTTATAAAACATAAATAGACTTACCAACTTAGACTTGTATGAACGCTTGATTATTTGCCTAGTTTTGGGATCTGAAAGGGAAGATAATTCATCAAAATTAGCACGGCAAACTTTCTTTTATCGTACAAAAAAGTTACTATTAGACATTGAAACAATTTTGATTCTTGCAAGTACGATTTTTCACAAATTGTTCGACAAATTATATCCCACAGTTTACCCACTTCGTCATTTTTTAGAAATTCAAGAATGTACGAGAATGAAAAATACAGTATCTCTCCATTACAAACTGGAAAATCCAAGTAGGCTCTGTAGTTTTGTACGGCTTTCCATTAGATCGAATTTTGCCATCATATACTGCGGAAACATTTTTCCAAATAATGGCTATGGGACATGTGAGTTTCAGCGCCTCCGAGCGGCGGAAAACGGCATTCCACGGGAGGTAACATTCGAAGTTTTTGAACGTGTTTAGTGCGGGCTTTGGTCTTCTCATGCAAGTAGCTCAAAAACCGTAGCTCGGATGTGGCAACAGTATGCGAGGCGATTGTAGGGTTTTCAAAAACAAAGAGTTTGAGTGCTTGTGAGTCCAAATCCGAGCAAAATTGAGTAAACTAGAGCGAGTTGAAATTTCTGCCTATGCTTTTTGCATGGGCGCGAGCATGAGCGTTGCGGCCACTGCTCAACCACCGCTTCTGCCTCGACTCGCTCCGATATTTTTCTCGCTTCGGGCTCTGTGAATCCTTCAATAATGGTCTGATTGATACGTATAATAGCTCAAAGTTTTCGCAATTAAAAATCTAACAACTTTCTCGCTTACTGTTACGAGGTTTGAGCGATAGGTTCTCTCAAAAATGAAGGAAAACCCCTACCACGCGCCTAATTTGCATGCTCTATTTCTGACCTTGATTTTTGGGAAAACCGTTGCTGAAACCTTATAAGAGTAAGCGAGAAAGTTGTTAGATTTTTGATTGCGAAAATTTTGAGCTATCATACATGCCAATCAGAACATTATTAAAGGATTCACAAAGCCCGGAGCGAGAAAAATATCGGAGCGAGTCGGGGCAGAATCAGTGGCTTGAGCGGTGGCCGCATAGCCCATGCTAAAAGCATTAGGCAAAATTTTCAACTCGCTCTAGTTTACTCAATTCTGCTCGGATTCGGACCCACAAGCGCTCAAACTCTTCGTTTTCAAAAACCCTACAATCGCCTCGCATACTGTTGCCACATCCGAGCTACGGTTTTTGAGCTACTTGCATGAGAAGACCAAAGCCCGCACTCAACACGTTCAAAAACTTCGAATGTTACCTCCCGTGGAATGTCGTTTTCCGCCGCTCGGAGGCGCTGAGCTGAAACTCACATGTCCCATAGCCAGATTGGGCCCATCAAATGCATCCGTATCATTATTGTTCAATCCTCATCCTTAAGAACCCCCCTTCTCTTCTTGTCTATGCCATTTTTCCTCGATGCCATTTATTAGTTATCTATTGTTGATGAATGGCTTTGAAACTTTTCTACTTGTGTTACATCAATACTATGGTCATCTGTGATTTTTACAATACCCGCCAAAAAGAATGGAACACGGATTCCTTTACTAAAACAGCGATTACTCGGACGTCCTTGGGTCTACGGCAATTTTGAAAAAAGCATTCGAAAGATGAGAAAAGAGGCTATCGGCTCATGTCCTTCAAAATATTTTTTGACGCAAAATTCATGGTTTCAATTGGCTCTGCAACTCGCTCTGCAAAGTGAAAAATTTTTCAATTCAATATCAACCATCGATAATTTATTGGGAAATTACGATAGCGTAAAAATCCTTGCGGGATCTTGTAGCTCTTTTCAAGACCTTCAAAATCATTTTTTATACATAACTCTACGGTTTTTTACACCTGAGTTACAAGCAATCAAGTGAGAGCCAATTCACACGCGTCGAGGGTAGCGGAGATACAAAAAATGTAAATATCTTTTAAAATTCATAATATATGAGTCAGATATGTTTTAGAACGCACTCGAAACGACCTCAGATAGCTTGAAGAAAAAAAAACTCATACCTCTAGATCACCAGTACCCTCGACCCGTACCAACTTCCCTTTGCCAGGATCACTCGTAACTCGGGTGCAAAAAACCGTAAAGTAATGTTTGAAAGATGATTTTTAAGGTCTTAAGAAGAGCTACAAGATCTCGTAAGGATTTTTGCGTTATCATGATTTCCCGATAACTGATCGATGGTTGATTGAAATGAAAAATGTTTCACTTTGCGGAGCCAATTAAAACCATGAATTTTGCGTCAAAAGCTTTTTTTCTCATCTTTCGAATGCTTTTTTCAAAATCGCCGGCCGTAGACCCAAGGACGTTCAAGTAATCGCTGTTTTAGTAAAGGAATCCGTGTTCCGTTCATTTTGGCGGGTACTGTAATTCCACAAGCTTGTGCGACAGCAAACTCATGTTTACATCGGGTTTAGGCTAAGGATATAATATTTTGACGGAATACTTACTAAATTCCTCTAAAATGAAGATTCCTCCCTTTTGAGAATAGCACTTGCGGATATGCTCGAGTCTTATAAAAAACTGAAATAAAAATTATTAATTGTTAATATCATTGCAGTGATTTGTTTTTTTAGTAAACTTAGGCGATGCGTGCATAGGATCGAGGGCTATAAGATTTTTTAGCTATGGCTATAAACTTTTCATAGCTATCTTACAAGAAACTACATTATGAAATCTGAGAATTAAGGATCTGTGTCGTTTCAGGGTTTAGTTTTATGTTATCAATAATGGATATGAAATGAATGTTCAGATTTTTCAAGAGACAGTCAAGGTCGTAATGGTATAATTTTTGCGTGGCATTCCATCAATAGAAAGCTTTAAAAAAAATCAAAACGAGCCAAAGTACAATAAAACATGCAGCCTCGACTAGATCATCTATGAAATGTTTATTTTATTTTTTGACAAATGAGAGGAAAGCACAGTTTCAATCGAAAAGATTGGAGAAGATGGTTTAGAGTACCGATCCTTGATTTTAGCAAAAAAAAAAAAGAAAGTTTTGAAGTTTTGATTTAATTTTCGTGGTGATATGCTACGTCAAAGTAAATTTTGATTTGAAACGTAATAAGTTGATCACCATGATTAAATATCGGATCTTGCATTTCAACATTCTTTTATCAAAAACTTACCGAGGAAAGTATAAAATCAATGCAAACGACTCTGAAATTTATTCTGAAACTCTTACTTCAATATTTTCTGCTATGATGAGACAAGTATTCTTAATCATCTCTACATTCAATTGCGATCATTGATAAATAATGGAAATCTAAAAAAAAGATCGCGGAAAAATTTTGATTTTTTGTCACTCCGAGAATTCTTTATTTGTTAATAAGCAATTTTGACCAACATTGACTCTGTTAACGATTCTGATGTATGAAAGATTAGTAATGAATGAAAAAAAGTTGATATTGCAGGCAAGACAGGCAAAGACATGCTAGACAGTGAATATAAGGCAAGGCAATTAAGGCAAGCAGGTAACTCTGGAGATGGCCTACTGTCATCAAATATTGTGGATGACGATATTTAGGATTGTTCGCTTATAGTGTCAAAATGACTAAATGACTCGAATGTGCAATTGCGGAACGAGTGAGTGAATCTAATTAGGATATTTGATGGGCTCTGTACCTCAGTAATGAGATAATTGAATGTGACTACTTTTATTGGTGGCTCAGGATTATTTGGGTATGATACTTCCAAGCAGTAAGATAATACTAATATAAAGCATGATTTTTTTTGGGTGTCGGCTTACAATTAACTACTAAGGCATTTTATCGGAGTGAGGACTAACAGTTATTGAATTTTGGGATTGAATAATTTTGTGATAAGTGCGTATTGAGATGGAAATTTTGAGGTTAGACTGTGTAAATTTCGAAATTGAATGTAATTTTTTAGACCAATCAACTGAATTGTAAACAGTAAAATACGATTGCCGATAAATAATTGCGCCATCATCAAACTACTACATACTGATTATTTTGACTGGCCATTTATTGTTTACTGTTAACGAACGAAAAAAAAAATAGATTATTAAAAGATGAAAATTTTTCTGGTAGCTATTGAAATCTTACGATTAAAGGATAAAATATTTGGCATTTTTAGGAGTCCATCGCATTTCTTGTCGTCCCTCTATAGAAAGATATTGGAGGACAGAATGAAAAAAAAAGAGAACTAAGAATGAGGATTTTCAAGTATTGCGAAAAATCTTCTCGGAATCATTGCATGATCTCAGCATGCTGAGTCTGGAAGATTTATCAACTTCACTGATTTCCAGAAAAGATGGATCATTGTAAAAATATTGACAACTGCAGATTTACAAAAAATTGAAACATATTTTGTGATTTTCTGATTGGACAGCTTCGGACCTAAACGGTACAAATCATGTAAGATTGGAAATTGAGTAATATTGAACACGAATTAATATCGAAAAATCAATAAAATTCCAGAAATTTCGATGCCCCAGGTTAATGAAAAATCGTTTGAATTTTCCTTACAAACAGCTGAATGAGCGCCTAAAGGGATAATCAGTAACATCGTCCAAATTTGTGGCCCATTTTTTTCTATCGATTTCCAATAATAATTGTCGATTATGATTTTCAAACACATCAGGGAGGTATGGAAAAAATCTCAAAAGATTCTATTGATCCAAGAATGAAATTAACCACAGATTGATATCAAATACCTGATTACCAAGGAAAAAAAGTCCAAAAAGTTTGGAAAATTTTAATTTTCACATTTTTTGTTCTACTGTCATACCAAAACATAATCTGGACGTTGGGAATACGCTCTTCAATCTTCAGAGCCCGTGATAGTAAATGAGTAGTTTATCAGTAAAAATTTCTTTGAATTTAAAAAATATATTCTGCATACTGCAAAAAAAAATTACAGATCGATCTTACTGAAATTTTCAACAAAATTTCTTGCAGTGTCATTCTAATATCCCGAAGTTTGCTCTTCTTTATTGGTGATCATCCTCAGAAAAATTCCAACGATATCATTCAGAGTAGAAACGCTCGATGTTAAAGTAATTTGTCCACAAAATATCAGTCTTCAAAATAATAACGCGTTTTTTTTGAAAATTTGAAATTGTTTGTGAAATTCCTGTCCAAAGCCCTCAAATTTTCAATGTGATATTTTTTTTTGTTCAAGAAAGCTTCCTCCTACAGGTTTGGTGCCTTATCCAGTACTAGCAACAACTCTGTGATCAAATTTGTGAATTTTTTTTTTTTTTTTTAGATCCGTGCACTACTTGTGATTTAGCTCTAAAAAGTGGAGATATTATGGATATAATGTTGCTAGCGTGGGATTTGGCGCAACGTTATATTGATTCAACACTTATATTACAACTAACAACAATCATTATGGCGGTATATAAACACAGTTATATAAACAGAGCAAGTCAACTATAATTTTGATGCAGCTCCTTTTCAGGATATAACTTTGTGATGAAAATCAGAATGTTTATGTGATATGTTATTGTTAGTCGCATTAAGTGTGTGTATCATATTTTCATTCAATTTCACAATCTGTTCAAGTTTGATAACTGTATGCGAGTCATTCAAGTGAAATTTGAAAAGTTTCAAACATTTTTCACCGTTATAGGGGACAGCTTATTCAACAAAATTGATCACAAACATCATGATTGATAACTTGGATTATTCTAGCGCTCCATCAAAGCACCAGAAACTCGTTTTTTTTTCTTTCTTTTCATTTGATCAGCCAAATGTGTTAGTGTAAGTGTGGATTAAATATTCGGATGAGTATACGTGAGGGGTCAATTTTTACTTAAGCACTCTTGATACACGGCCAACATTAACAAATCATGTTTGTTGAATGATTATGTGGTAATTATTGCCAGTAGAGGGATGAAAAAAAAATATATGGCAGAATAGGTAATTTGTCATATATAAAAAAAAAATAAAGAGCTATGTAGGTGTTTATATGAAATAGAGTAAATATATCATAGCTAAACAGACAGTGATAATAATTTGCTGTAAAGGTCATTTCAAACTATTACAACGGCATATAACGATGCGTGTCAAATTTTAAAAATATATTTTTTTCAAGTACCTCGAAATCCTGCTTTGCCCACACATCAGCCAAAGGGCAATTCGTCCGTTGCACACACGGGTCAAGAAATCATAAAAAAAGAGATATTTCGAATTAAATTAAGATCACACGATATGATAAAAATGTTATTCACCGTTCATTTATTTGGGATAGGATTTTTTCTATAATAATACTAAAGGAGGCAAATTAAACTTGATAGGATAGAGAAATGGGGATTTACTATTTATTCTAGTGAAGAATACTGTTTCGAGAATAAAATTGGAACTTATTAATACACTTGAAAATTAATTTGGATATTCAGTATCTCAGGAATGAACCCCATATAAACGTAGCTAGTATTTGATGATTACAAAAAGACTAGGTTGAGAGTAGTGATCCGCATTTCAATCAAATCACAGAAAATTTCTTAAACAAATTACTTGAAGATTTTTCAATGAGGAATTCCTTTCATTGCTCAAGGACCATCTCAAAAGTTCCCCAAGCTGAGAGAAAAGTCTATTAACCTTCTCAAAAATTCGTATGATTTGAATTTTCCAAGTTTCTTGCAACATATTATCAAACTACACTACCGGTCAGTAGTTTGTTAACAACGAAAAATGAAAATTTCAAAATAGAAAATTCGATTTCTGCGGCCTCGTTGATCCG
The DNA here is from genome assembly GCA_029851415.1 of Eretmocerus hayati. Classification (NCBI taxonomy): domain Eukaryota; kingdom Metazoa; phylum Arthropoda; class Insecta; order Hymenoptera; family Aphelinidae; genus Eretmocerus; species Eretmocerus hayati. The sequence continues at coordinate 22,314,854 of CM056742.1, forward strand.
AACCAACTTCAGCTCAGCTCATTCTGTAATTTTTTTTTTTCCAAATACTTCAATTCTTTGTAGATTTTTCTCTGCAGGACAATATAGGATGTCGGTAGGACGACTTGAATCATTGGGAAAATGTATAAAAGCCAGATCAACACTCAGACCTGTGCAAATCAGATACAACTTGATGGATCGGAATGATTATAAAAATATCTAAAAGTAGAAGTCATAAGCTTCGAAATTTGTTTTTGGAAACTCTGTTAGGTTGTTTTTGGTCCGAACTCTGACTGTTTGCGTAAAGGATGATTTTTCTTGAAAAAAAATCCCAAAATTCATGAAAGGTGGAGAAATCGGACTTACGATAGTATTTCTGTGATTTCTCTCAAGTTTTCCCGAGTTTTCCCGTATTGTTGACGGAAAGAATCAAGAGCAGTGCTTATACCAGTTTAGATATGAGGCCATTCCTGATTTATCAATGGTGGGTCTATTTTTCGAAAAAAAATTTTCCTTCACAAAAACAGTCACAATCCGAACCCGAAACGGACTAAAATAACTCTCAACAACGAATTTCAAAGCTAATTACTTCTACTCTTAGATGCTTTTTGAATCATTCCGATCCATCGAGTTGTGTCTGATTTCCAGAAGTCTGAATGTTAACCCAATTTTAATGAATTTTCCCGAGGATTCGAGTCTACCTACTGAAACCCTCTTATGCCGCAGGAAAAAAAAACTACAAAAAATCCTCAAAGTATTTGACAAAAGCTACAAAGTGAGCTAAGCCAAGGACATTTTGGACCAACAAAGCTGCAGGAATCGAACTATCTAATTTGGACCTTTCATTTTTAGATGTTCACAAACTATTGACCGGTATAAGTGTATTTTGTTGCTTTAACAATCAATGATCTTACTTGATACAATGATATTGTGATATTTCAATCCGACGACAAATTTTTACATAGATTGGACAATTTTTATATTTTTTTGTGCTGAAAACAGTTTGGTGAATAAACTTTCCTCATCGACAGTCACGACAGTTAGAAATCATTATTTGCATCCAGCATTCAATACACGATATAGTTGAGAGAAAAAACAGCCACGTAGTAGTTTCTTATTACTGGACAGTTGAAAATTGAATGAACTCGATGGAGCAGAAGAGTAAGATGAAAAAAAGATTTTTGAAAAAAAAAATCAAAGGAAAGTCAGAGCACGAAGCAGTGATTAGGTCAAAATACAGACTGTCCCCAATTTTTGAAACTCATCCTAGAGTGTATCGAAATATTTTCAACTTTTGTAATTCAAGTACCAATAATATTGATTTGGTATATGAGGGTTTCCGCGAAACTTTCAAGTTTTGTGTAACTCCAGTGTTCCACGGATATCCTTTGCTCTTGGTACCTAAAAAAAGTGGCATGATATAATATCTGCCATCATTCAAGACTTACTTTATTCACTTTTGCTAAAAGGCATTCTGGTTTGTCAACAGCAGACCGCAAACACTCATTTTTGAGTGTTTTGCGTGCGAACATTCACTTTTTTGAAATTGATATTGCTGTACCAGAAATACCTATCTGATAAAGTTATATGTTAACCTACTATGATTATATTTCTGAAAAAAGTTTGATTCCGAGGTGTCCCTGGCTTTGACTGAGATATTGAACCTCATTTGTTGATGTAACTCAGTTTTGTGAGAAAATTTTTTCTAGATACATTTTGCTCAAATAATGAAATACCTTGTCCGGAGCGAAAAATGAAGGAAGGGGATTTTGAAATCCAAAACAAGACGAATCAAATCTCGTTTAGCTCACAACTGTGCCGTGAGTCAGAAAAATTTCGCACAGCTCCAAAGATTATAAAAATGTTGCGCCACTGGCTTTGAAAATCGTTATTTTTGGAGAGCACGCTCAGCGGACGCAAGGCACAGGTTTGAAATGTTTGCTTTCTTCTTCACCACGAGAACAATGTAATCGCATTGCTTTGAATTGTAATTGTCGATCGGTATTTCAGTGAAAAGCTAAGGAAAAATATTTAAATCTCGATAGTAAGCAAAATAGGGCTCTAAAAATGACGTTATCGCGAATTTCTTGATGTTTACACAGATGGCTGGAATATGACCGAAATAACCTCGGAAATAACATCCCAGTATACTTCAGGAATGGAAATTAGACACATGGGTCGATTTACGATTTTGGAGATTTTCATCAAAATCCGGAGAATTCAATGATGAATTTTCCCCTATAGTCGATTAAAGCAAAATATAATCTCTGACAGCCATCGAAACAATGATCGGAGTCGAATATATTAGACTGAAGTTGCTCCAGAAATGTTCCAAGTGTCAAATTCCGCAATTTTGTTTCGGAACCAGATACCTTGATTTGAAAATGAGTGGCACCACTCTTTTCACATGTTTTTAAGGTCTAGTAAACCTGATTCCAAATGTGTGTGATGAAAAAAATTCATTTTTCATCCTAGAAGCTCGATAATTAAACCTTTTGCGGAAACCCTCATATGTCGGAATTTTGCCATATCACTAACAGTGAATAATTACAATGAATTCAGAATTTTTCAGAGCTGAATTTATAGCTGCTGGATGCTCAATCAGAAATAAATCGATATTATATAAATATATAATAATTGAATATACAATCTATATAAGACAGATAAAAGTGATTATAGCTGCACATCGAGCTTCATGCATAAGACATTGAAATATACTCGGAAAATGGTATGTATTGTAAACATAATAATGGACTGGTGATGTATAAAATTTCCATCTAGCAAAATGAATCCAAAGGATGTAGGGTAAAATAAAAAAATAGAAGAGGATGTAAGATACACACAATTAAAATGTAGGTTATTTTGCACTAAACAAATGATATTTCTGCTTCAATGTAAAAATTTTCTATATCATTAATGTAAAGTTTGAAAAGATCTTCCTGTGTTCAAGAAACTATTAAAATTATTATTAGTAGTATATGGTTTTCGGAAGTACAAAATTTTTAGGAACATGAGATTGTCACGAACTAAACAAATATTTTGGTTAGTTCCACCAAAATGAATAGATTCTTGACTGACACATTGAGTTTTTAGGACATATATGTTTCCCTCCTCATACAGTAATGAAAGTATTAGTCACATAGATGATAATCATTCATCCAAAGAGTGACGCATACAACTCTTGCAGAAAACTGCTTCACACTCTTCCTAAATTTTGTGAATGTGTTTGAAATTAATGATACTTAAATCAGCGCGGTAAGTTATTCTCGAAAAGACGCCCCTGGCTGGTGTGAAGTGCATAATTTCGGTACAATAGCACAAATATTGATGGGCTTAAAAGATAAGAGGCACATCCAATAATCGATTTTAATGAAAACCATTGCTTTAAAATTGAGGCATATCGTCAAGAACAATAAAAAAACATGAATTTGTCGAGTTTTTTAATTCTTTCCTCGGTTTCCCCGCTATAATACTATATTTTCGAAAAAAACTTGTGCAGGAATAATTTGTAGCGATTTTCAAACAGTCTACAAGAAAAGTTATTTTCTTTTGGATTTGAACTGTTTTTCCGATATAATTGGGTCAATTTTGAATAAAAGGGATTCTCAGGTATTTTTTTCCAAACTCGATCGTTTACGAGTGATATATTTCACAGATATCGCGAATTTTGCGATTTTCAAGTCTAGATTAAGAGGAATAATAATAGAGTGAAATATAGCAAAATTCGTGATTTTCAGAGTTGGAAGGGATCAAGCCTAGGTAAGAGTACCAGAGATTTTCATCATTTAATATTAATTAAAATTTCGATCGAGAGTTAGATTCCGATGGATGCATTTGCCGAGAAAAGAATACAACTACAAAAATAGTTCTTCACAAGTTTTTTCGAAAACCCAACATTTTCCGACAATTAACGGAAAAATCGGAAAAAAATCGATAAATTCATGTTTTTATTGTTTATTCATGCCGCGCCCCAATTTCTAAACAATAATCGTCGGCAATATTGGTTATTGAATCTGCCGCCTATGGTTCAAGCTCATAATATTTTATTTAGTAGTCGTATTGTACCGAGTTTATCCGGTGAGTGATCGAATTTTGAGGGTGGTTCGGACTAAATGGTCGTTTATCAGTTTGAATAGAATCAGCACATCTAGTTGAAAGGAAATACGTATATTTACATCATAGTTGAGTATTTTTATAAAAATTTTGTTATGGGACATGATATTGAGAGGTCCTTGCATCAATGCAGTATAAATAAACAGAAGATATATCATATCCATGATCAAGACCATGAATTAGTTTGAATGAATAGGAGAATAGATCAAACAGTTGAAGAAAGGAAAAAAATTCGGATCAATTCTCTCTTCCATTATACTTTTGTTTCCTCTGGTGCACCGAATGAGAAGGTCATAATGAAAATCATAATTTTAAAAAACATGAAATCAATGATAATTCTCAATTATAATGATAGGCTTCTCATCCCCGACAATTCACAAATAATACTGTTTTTTTCTCTTGATCTTGGAAGACAAAATAACCAGAGTAGAACACTTTTATAATATGTTGAATATTTGTATATTCATGACAATCCGTCGACTATTAGCTGATAGTCGACCTCATCGGGCTAGGGGAGAGTGGGGCAAAATTGGATAAGTGAGATAGCTCGGTCGGAGGCAATACCATCACAGACAATGATTTTTATCGCGGTTAGACCTGCCAAAACGATACTGGAAGTCTACGCTGACATAGGGGTGCTTTTTGAGGGCCTCACGTGGTTTATTTTGAAAATGTAAGATTACACGCAGCTTCTGCAGAAGTGAATCGGCTTAATCGCCATTCCAGGGTCAAAAACTACGTCACAAAACAAAGATTTTGAGCCGTCGTAGGTCAAAATCGGTTAACTTGGGCCCAAATGATCACAATTCTGCAAAAAAAACGCCTGGGGGCATTTTTGGACGAATTGGTGGGGACGAATTTGGACAATGCAAAATCCCATCTAAAACCGGTCGACTGATCGCCTGTCCATTTTTTCCGATGGTAATTGCCCGTACTGAGGCGCGTATGCGTTTGTGTGAATTTTTCAAAGCGCGGGAGGTTGAGGGAGAGTTGGATGATTGAAAATGGGTGAGAAAATGAAGTTACGATGTCCAACGACCGTCTCAGGAGATAGGTCAGAAGTCGCTTTCAACGTGTTCCAAGATTTAAGCATTTTCACTCTCGCATTCGGCGGCATTGCCTTGAATGTTACACACTATCAGCAGGATCGTTGACGTAGGGGCGAGTTTGAATACCTCGCATGTGAAGAAAAACGAAAAAAAGTCGACTCTTAGAAGCCGCGAGTCGATTGATGATTGTTGAAGACGATAGTGCACCAATGAAGCGCCTATCTCAACAATGCTGAAGAATGACACAAATATGGCTCGCTTGGTCGGGCTATGGGAGGATGCAAAGGTCTCAGGCGGGTTTCGCTCTTGTTTCTGGGTTATTACCACGTGTTTTAGTGATCGAATGCGATTCTAATAGGTAAGGAATAATACCGTATACCTCAATTTTGGAAGGCTGTCCAAATTTGCCCCCAAAACTTGTCAAAAGTAACCGCAAGCTCGGGGCGAATTTGGACAGATATTTTTTTTTCAACTTCAGGAAAAAGTATGAAAGCAGTGACCTAGGGGCTCGAAAATTTTTTTACAATCTATTTAACAGTTGAACTTCGAAGTCCCGTAGCGCGCCCAGCCCCAAGTATCGCCAGATAGCCCCACTGCAAAATCCGTCCAATTTTGCCCCACTCTCCCCTATACATCCAAAAAACATTGCACATCTCACAAGCTATATTCTAACGGTCTGTTCGTTCTATAACAGCTGACATGATGTGGCCAAAAATTCCATAATATAAATATTTTATACAAGAGTTTGTTTGATGTGAAAGAGTTTTATTGGATGTATAGCCTGATGAGGTCGACTAATAGTCGACGAAACGTCGTAAATATACAAGTTTTCAAAATCTTATAAAAGTGCTCTACTCTTGTCACTTTGTTCTACAAGATCAAGAAAAATCAGTATTATTTGATAATGTCTATTATATTCTCCTTCAAGCATTACCCTTGGTCATATGATTTGAACTTTCATTCAATTTTTCCTTCTGATTGAAAAAGTTTATCAACTTTCAATATTATCTTGACGCTCCCAAGATCGTGAAAATGAAGGTATTCAAGAATCGAAAGTATAACTGAGACAGACTTCACAGGATTGTGGAACCACAAGAGATGCATTTATATAGGAGCCATGGTGAAAACGATATACAATGATAAAAACCCAACAAGTATCGATAAATCTACAATTTCCCAAATAATTTCGATGGCAAATGAGATAAAACATTGTTCTGATCAGTTGTCAATTTTCGACTCATTATTTTCTACTCTACGTGAGACTAATTGTTCCCACGGATTATTATTCACTCATCTAAATGGGATAATATTATCATGGATGATTTTTTAAAAGTTTTTATCAACTAATGAGGGGGCCCTATGTGTTCACACCAAAAGTTACCACTACAAAGATTTTGAGGTTTCAGAATTGTCCCAATTATTGCGTAAGTCTAGTCTATCGGAAACCAAATAATCTCAAGTTCTTTCTATAGAAAATTATTAGACAATAATTCAACCCAGTATGTGTCCTGGCACGGAATAGTAAATTTGTGTCAATCCTAAAGATCTAAATAATCTATCGTAGGAAAGTAGACCAAATTACAATAAATAGCAAAAATCTATAGAAACGTCACGTAATTTTGCTTTACGTACAAAATACTTTGACCCAATATTAAGAAAAGATATGTAGGTATCACTAAAAATTAAATCCATATTCATTAGGAAATTTTGAACAATTTTACACACACAGAAAACTTCTATCAAAGTTTTCGTTCAAAGAATACATCACCGCCTATCGAAAAGTCAAATATAAATCAAATAAAATGCAATTGTAAAAATTCCTGCGTATCTCAATTCGATTGAAAATTCACAAAGTGATTCCCGAACTGAAAGGAAAAATCTCCCATTTGAAAACAAAGATGTCAAATTTTGACAATAAAAGAGAAAATTGGGCATAAGGATGAGAAGAGTATAAAGGGTGCAAGTAAAAAAATAGATTTGATTAATGACTAACGTTACCTTGCTATTAGCAAAAAGCAGTCCGACGCCCTCCATGCATACTTGCAGAAGGCCGCCTTGGTTTGTGTGCATATCTTGCACAGGAAATTCGCCACCTAGCTCAAGATCGGCATTCGCGCCTCTGCCTCGAGCTGCGGCTTTTTCCATTGCATCCTTTATACAATAGTACAACGCTTTGCACTGTAATCAAATTAAGTAACTATTGTTAGAATCATGAATTATCTCGTAAGTATCAAACTCCTGTGATGAAAATTTTCGGAAGTTAGACGATGAGTACATTACAGGCAGCCCCCGCTATTCGCGGTTCCGGTATTTGTGAAATTCGCTTTTTCGCGGTTTCTGATTTGCGACATTCCCCGGTATTCGCGGTGCTCTGACTCGCTTATTCGCGGTTTGAATCTGGATCTTCGAGATAACTTAGCTCACGAAACGTGAATTTTCGATGGATTTCATCCGAATGTGTTCTTCCAATCCAACTTTGTGATTGAGTGTTCATCATTTCGAGGGTGTTGCTATTGTTATTGTTTTCCAAGACTGATTAATTGGTTGTACGACACAGTTATTAGTGTACCTGTGTACTATCTCAATTCTACTCATGGCACCGTGCGTAGAAAGAACGCATATTCGTCAATTAAAAAACGTGATAACGTATTGTGAGCCTTTCGAAAGAATTGAAAATGTCAAATTTGCTTGCCATTGAAGGAAAAATGGCCGAAGTTCTTAGAACTTCCAATGGCTACTGACCAGAGATTGTATGTTCGTCAATTTCGCTATAGTCAAAGGTGACAGAGCTCGTCGACCGCACGCTCGTGGATGGATTTTTCCAACAGATTTTCGAGTGAATTCCAGTAATTTTTCAATCGTATCATACTGTTACTTCGTATCTTTCACATATTGAGTCAACTTGCTAAGCTTCTTACATGAATTGGTTATTTCGATGCGGTCACCGTGCAACCCGGAAATTATATCTTATTTGGATGTAAATCAAAAAATTTCCACGAAATGAAGTCGGAGACGATTTGTCCATTACGTATCATCACCTGAGTTGTGGTGGACAATTCATTATTTGTCACCAATCACAAGACTATCACTAATAAACGAGAATAACTTGCCCGCGGGTACTTTCTAACCTACAAATTGGCACATTTTCGTTCACAAAACTCTCAAAATCTAGTCCGATTTGGGCCAAACGAAGAGTTATCCAGGCCAAGTTAGATGATAATAAAGCCTGGATAACTCGTCGTTTAGCCCATAATGGAAAAGATTTTGAGAGTTCTGTGAACAAAGTTCAGCGTGCACGGTGACCGCATCGCCTTAAAGATGATGTGCAGATTTTTTACTTACTCGATCACGGATCCACATATGTATACGTAACCCCCCTTTTCCCATAAGCCCAAGGTCCCGGTATTTGCGGTTTCGGTATTCGCGGCATTTCCTTTATACGCATTAACCGCGAATACCGGGGGTTGCCTGTATCTTGTAAACATCGCATAACCCTAGTTTAGCTTGCAAGCCCAGGCAACTTTCATCACGAATTATTCAAAAATAATACGCTATCGGTCCTTGCGCCCATTGAGACTTTTATTCAGCTCGTTAGAATCTATCATTCGATTACCAAACGGACAGGATTAGCTGAAACCCATTATTCTATGATTTATGGCGGGGTCCTTTAAAAGTTAGCCTTATTATTGAGTCATTTTGGATATGTTATAGATTTTCCAGCAAGGTTGCATTCTTTTCAACTTAGGTCTCAAGAAAAACTGCGGACAATGAGTATCTTTTCCGCATTGATAGGACCATGAAAAAAGTTGCTTTGAAAATTCGCTGTTGCAACCATATGCATATTCCTTAGAGCTTACAGTTTTATAACCCACAGTCTACCGTAAGAAATAACACTGATGACTGTAAGGAACAGCTGTGAACCCTAATAACTTTCTTACCGGGTTTCAGAAAATAGTATAATATGCGTCGAGTGCCAAAAAACTTTGTTCTTTGCGATAACTTTGTTGGACGTCGGCGAAGCCGACGTCCAACAACTTTTGTGCGGGCTAACCCGGCTCTACAAAAATTCACAGGCGATTATTCATGCTTGAACTAGAAGCTGCGAAGAACTAAAACGGATTACAGAGATAATTCCATTACCTTTTTAGTGTAGTATTTGTGAAGTTGTGTTTGGCCACCGTTGCGCCTCCACAAGCAGAGCACCTTAGTTTGAGGACTGTAAGTCATGTTGACTAACCTTTCGTACCACCAACGTTCAACTATCACACCGTTAACTGAACGTAAAACCAATCCATCGTGACGCACTTCAAGGAAACGAAGGTCACCTTCAGCGTTAGTGCCTGCATGAACCGTAAACGATTGACGATGCATCTGTCGTGACGTCAGAGGCTTCAAATCTACGTCGTTGCCATGCTGTGGAAGCAAAATTTTTGAGGATATACCTTCTCAAGTTGATATAGACCTGAGACTGCAGTTTTTAATCATGAGTAATAATCAATTATTGCTTCAAAAATTTCTGACCAAGTTCGAAACTGATATTCGAAATATTTCTCGAAGTGGCCTTGAATCATTCTAAAAGAGGAGTCATGGACATGAATTTGTAGAGTAGTCAAGACTTACCAGGTCTTTTATTTGATCAAGAAGCTGATTGAGTTCTTGACTATAGATGAGGCCAATGTGACTTTTGCCAAGTAACCTTCTCACTTTCTGCTTCAGCTCTTTCTTTTCAACGTTCAACATGACCAATATCGCCGTTAAATTATGCAATAATGTACATAGCAACCTGTCTTCGTCGTGTTCCAACCTCCTCTGTTCGCTTGTGCTCAGGTTTTTATACCTGAAAAAAAAACAGTCAATGTCAGTTCATCACATTTTTAAGGAACTTGCTGCATTAAAAATGAGCATGGAATATCGAAAGATTTCAGATTGCAATAAATTGTACCAAGGCACATTGAATGGGTGATTTTGTACGACTTTACAACTCCAATGGAAACCCTGTGTCTCTTTGATAGAATCTGCAACTCGCATTTAGATTATTCCTGTCTAATCCGTGGATGTCTTCTTAACAATCCTAACCCAGAATGCTTCCGAAAAAAACAGTCAAAGATTAAAGATTTTAACAAACCTTTCCATCATCTCTCCAGGGCCCTGATCCATACCAATCATGTCACGTTCCTGTGATACCGCGTCGAAGAAAGCATCTTCCCAGAACTGCATTTGATCCCAGAGTATTGAACGTTCTTTACCTAATAGGCCTTCAAATAGATAAGTCCTCGCCGATTCGGGGCTAGGACTTGTCGTCGATGGTACAAATGCGTTGCCACCTACGTTGAACTTATTGCTCAAAGATGACCTACTGCTAGACCATACACTTGCCGTCCTCTGCTTTACCTGACGTGAGAACTAAAATGATAAAACAGTCCAAATTTTACATCAGGTTCATTCAAATTTTTTCCAAGATAGTTGTTTTTTCGATGGGTGAAATGAACTTGAGATGAGTACCGAATGCATAAGAAAACATAGCAAAGAAACGAGTAAAGAAGATGTCGCGCTTATTATACAAATGACCAGAAAATGAGAATAAGTTGTTGAGTTCAGAAGATGAACTTGTCAGGCACTCACATTGCCTTGCTCGACCTCGCTATCTGATACAGTACTTCGGAAAGACGCTTGATGTGCTCCTCTGAAAGCTGGATTGGTCGTAATGCTTCCTCCATCGGTAGATAAGGCCTCGTTACTTCCTGCTCCATTCCCACCTTTTGGCTACAAAGTAACATGTAAAACAAAAGAGACATCTATAGCAATTAACTTTGAGAACCGTTATCTTCTCTTCATGTATGACCCAACTCTTAAAAATTGTCATAATTGAAGTTGAGTTTAGTTATTAGCCTACCTCAGAATCAAAAGATGTAAGTCTGCTGAGTAGGAATTTTTTGTTCTTTATGGCAAACATGTCAAAGAACATGTCGGTTGTTGACTGATTTTCATCACCATTTCCACTCTGTTGTGATTGAGGTCGTTCCAAACGTAATTGTGGTGGTTCCTGTGAGTGACCTTTGTGATGATTCCCATCATGGTTAGGGGACTGAGGTGATTGGAGGTTCTCTCGACTTCCAAATGGCGTCGATGCCTGGAATGTGTATCAAAAGAGTAAGTAAGTATGTAAACATCCCAATTGATCAAATATCACATGCTAGGCATTTAGAAGAAATGTTATGGTGTCAGGGCTCACCTGTGACATAAGGGAGTTGTCAAAACCACTTTCAAGGAGGTCTTTACTCCAATAATGTGTATGAGCAATTTCCATCATTTGGAAGACTGATGCCATGCCACCGGCAGCAGCGCCACCTGATGATAGGCCAAAGTTGGCATACGTGTGGGCCAGTCCGTGAGACATCGCCTGGAGGCACTTGAGCATTCCTTTGTACACGGGCTTTGTTATACACTGGAAATTAATCATAACAACATCTGTCAAACATCTAACCTTGTGAAGAAACTCAACAACGAATCGAGTCATGGTTGTCTTAGCCAACCATGAATTCGTGGTTCCTTCGGCGTGAGAAAGAAGCTATTTTTACTCACCACGTCATCAATGTGATCATCGGGGCTGATTTTCCTGTTCAGTCCTTTATTCAGCCTGGTAACCATGAAATCCCGATAACTTTCATCCTCCATCAATTTTTTTAACCTGTTGAGCTTGAGCCAGCCAACTCCTTCACCTGCCATCACCTGATTTATAACCTGTAATGAATTTTTTCCATCAGAAGAAGTTTATGAGTGAAGTTTTCATTGAGGAATACGCACATCGGTAAGGAAGGCCTGGTTATCCGTATTAGTGTTGGTCCTCTCGGTATTTTGTTGTCTTCTCAGCTCTTCCTGACTGTTTTTGTTTGACGCGTGCTTTATTAAAGAACTACGTTCTACGAGATTCGATTTTCCTGTAAATGAATATAAGAAACAGAGTGTAGTTGTTCAGAGACAAGATGTTTAAACTTACTAGGAGAGGTCGTCACATCCGGATCACGGATTTGGCTGTTACTTTGGAAATAGTCTTCTTTTAGTGCCAAAAGACGAAACCCAAAGTTGTAGACCCTAACGCTCAAGCGTTCTTGAGCTACAGCTATGGACATTAGCATCACCCATATGGGCCCATGTTGAAAATCATGAATATAGGTATACCTGTAATGCTATATTGTCCTTGGCTGTAGCTCAGAAACGTTTGAGCGTTAGGGTCTATAATTTTGGGTTTCATCTTTTGGTGCTGAAAGGAGACTATTTCCAAAGTCTCAGCCAAATTCGTGACCCGGATGTGATGACCTATCCTGGTTAGCTTTTGATATGGCATGTTTACAAACCTCCAAACAGCTGTGACTTTTCTTTGGGCTTTTGGGATTGAGGTGATCCTGCTGCGGCATTCTTGTTGGCATTGTTTTTACTTCCTGTAACAAAATTTTTTCCATGGTATTTATATTCTCAAGTAATAGAAATTTGAGATACTGATTCATATTCCAATATTGAATGAGTATAAGTGAATATCATAATTTACGTACCAAAAAGACCACTGAAGCCGCTAAACATGTTGCTCGTTTCTTTAGCAATACCATTCAAATCACTACCAATATTGCTGAAGAAATCACGACCAATTTCACGCCTACCAGTTCGGGCATCCGGTGCTACCACTTGGGAAGAGTTTGACTCTTTCCGTGACATTGTACCGGCTGGAGGTGATGACGGTGGTGAAGACTGCGAATCTCCAAGACTCTGGAAAAAGTTCACACATTCAGTGAGTCTTCTTCTAGAAAGACTTTTGGGTCATTATAATCCATGACCAATCTAGTACCTTCAAGAGCCCTTTTTTCGCTGCAGCTTCTTTTGCGCTCTTTGTCAGGTCACCAATTGTGCTTTTACCAACATACGTTAAGTCATCTAAGGTATTTTTACTAACACCAGCTGCAGTTTTACTCGCTTCTATAGCTGTTTTTGAAGCTTCTTGGACAGATTTGCTTGCTTCTCCCATGGCTTTTTTGGTTTGTTGAGTTAACTGAGCACACAGTAATTGTGAATTTTATTTTACATTTATTTTCGAGAATCATGGAATCAGCTGTGAGAATCAATATAAAAGATCATGTGACTGACCTGTTCCAAGGGTGCGAAGAGACTTTCTTCTCCAGCTTCAGATATTTTTTCTTTAGCTTGGTGTTTCAACTGATTTTTGGATGAAAAAATATATTGATCAAATTACATTGTTGATTGCATATAGAACTTCAAAAAAATCAATCACGACACCGAATAAAGAGCACGTTTGATTTAACTGAAAAACTAAAAGACACCGATACACGATCTACTGTATGACAACCAAATGAAAACAAAAATTTGAGAAGTGAACCGGAATCGTATAAAAATGTATTGCATGGGCTGGGTTGAAATTTGATTCGAACATATTTGGAATTTAAAATTTAAAAATGTCCCATATTCTCAATAAAAATGTCATTCACTTCCCTTACCAAGATAATTTTCCATTATCTTTTCAATGATCACATCTTTTGAAGTGAAAACCGAGTTAAATAATAGTAAGATTCCGGGTTTTAGTATATTGCAAAGGTAGTTGAAGAGCTCTACGAGAGCCAGAGAGTCATTCTTCTATAAATGCACAATAGAACTTTCACTCAGTCATTCGTTGAATTAGCTTTACCTTGTATCTAGCTATCAGCTTACTATTACACTAGAAATAAACTTTTTGGAGGAATATTCAGAAGCTCATGGTACGTTTTTTGATAATATCAGAGATAGTGACGTATAGAAAAAAATTGGAGCATTTTGGTACAATTTTTCAGGCTCTCTAGGGCGAATTGATCGGTATTCCCAAGGTCTTCGATCTTCCTCCAAAACTGCTTTTTCCGAACTTTTTTTCTACAAGAGTCTTTCAAACAGATCTCCAAGAACCTTTTAATCGAAGCTCACTTGAATTTCATGGGTACAAAAAAGTAGTCCATCCAACTCTGCGATGATATTTACAGAATTATAAAATTACCGTAAGTCACCAATTTGAATATTGTATGAAGTAAATTCAGCTATTTCGAACTTCATGCACTAGAAATAGTCATCATCCATTCAAATGTGGTTTTTGAATTAAGTTCAATGGGGTGAAAAGAGCTATTCATGCACTGGTTTTAATGAGTAGATTCTGAAACATCAAGTAAACTTTGAGCTAAAGCATGATATATTATGAGACAAACTGACATCATTAGGTGGAGTCTAAACTTTCTTTCTAATAAGAATGAATTGACTATCATAGAAATAAATTCAGACCCATTTGCTCTCGTGAACTGACTATTCCTGACGTTGGCTAAATTAATATCAAAATAACTCGCAGCGGAAAGATTTTCTTCAAGAGACTAACGTAATTAGAGTTTTGCTTTCTGTCAAGGCATGATGAACTAGTTCAAAACTTCTCATCATAGCCAGCTCGAGATCTTTGCTAAAGTAGTCTTTTGAAATGGTATGAGTTCATGTCATGCGTCAATCATTTGAAAGTTTCTTGTGGAGAATTTAACTACTAGTGTGCTTGCTCTTTCAGAAGATGAGTAAAATATTTAAGAATTTAGGTCAACATTTTTTAAACATTTCTATCAAATAATATATTATGATACAGTAGAGTTTGGTTGTTACAAGCTTAAAGGAACCAAAGAAAAAGTCTAGTCATAATTGGACCTCGTTATATTTGGATTCGATATGTTTGCTATCTACGATGGTGGGGTCCAAATTTTATCAAATTCGTTGCTTGTTATCACCAGATTCTACTCTACTGAATTTTCACGATGATATTGTCAGATGATGACAGTTGAAACGAAATCAGACTTTTATCTACTTTTTGAGACCTGATTGAATATAATTCGATAGATGACCTGATTTGATTTTAGTTTATTTCCAAGCGGTCAAAAATGTAACAACCACGCAATTTCAACTGTTTCTATCCGATTCCGTGGAATGTTTTGCCTTTTGTCGTACATCTAAGTACTATCTGGACTTGACGAAGTAGATGAAAGTCATTTGGGAACTTGAACCAGAAAGAAAATGACTGATAAGCTGAGTAAAAGTACACGATCAAGTATACTGGGAATCTTTAAAACTTCTACAATAAACTATTTGACTTTCTGCTAATAACTTGATTTTTACAGGTAGTCTCTGTTTGATAAATATTTTTCCGAAATCTGCCTTAAACAATCGAAATGTCTTTCATGAAGATGAATGAAGTCTCAACTCTGAACTACTGAATCCAATATTGTGATTTACATTCCCAATATACTTCACCAAAACGTTTTCAAGCTTCTACAAAACATGCATTACAGATTCCAAATTCAGAGTTCAGGTCTGTAACCTAATAATTTCTTCGAAACTTTGCTCACAATTCAAGAGCAAATTTCTATGAAATCAGATCACATAGCGTTGAACTCTGAATTCAAATCCTGTTTCAGAAATACAACAGACATCACAAGCACACCCATCATTCACACCTTATCCATGTGTGCGAGTAATCCATCCTGGCTGCTCTGCCTCGTAGTCTCTCTAACTAAATCCTTTGCCTGGCTGGCAATTTGTTCAAAAAGTGAACCCTGAGATCCCTGTCTTTGAGGTACACCAGGTCCACCATTGCTACTATTACTACTGATGCTTTGTCTTTGGCTAAGCTGTCTTGGAAGACTTGCACTTGAACCAGGTTCGGTCATTTGTCTTGGTGGTATTGGTGGTGGTTGTGAACCAGTTGATGGTCCACTTAGACTTCCAGTACGTGCCAAAACGTTTCCAACACTTGGTTGCCTTTGTAAGAAGGTTGGTTCGATTGGTGGTACCTGTCAAGAGGATATTTTTTGATCAATTTTAATGAAATTCTGGTGATAGGAATGGTCCAAAGCAAGTCATGGAATGAGAAAATTGAAGGACAAATTCTTTTTTTCAAAATCCAAAGTCCTGTGTAAAATGAAAAATGTCTTTGTAAAAATTCAAGATTCCAGATCTCGATATCGTTTCCATTAGAATTCGATACTGCCAATGGAATTATTTTGAAATTATCTTGGATATGTTTGTAATTTGCAAAGTGAGAACTGAAGAATCGATGATTGCTCCATTCATTTCCATTACTCTAAACAATCATGCTCCCATATTACCGGAATAAATATGTTGCCGAAAATACCAACATATGGACGGCTTATTAGGACTAGAATGATAAAAATATATTCTAAGGTCTTCCCGGTTTTCGAAAAACTGTTTTTGTGTTTGATAGAGTGCTTTCATCGGTGATAACTTTCTTGGAATAGTACATTTTCGTAATGAGTGCGTTAGCCCATTTTGGGCACTTGGACATGCCTGTCGAGCGAAATAAGCCATCAGACATGTTCTCCAGTACCTGAAATGGGCTTGCAAGCAAAATGCGGGTTATTCTTTCATTGTAAGAATCCCAAAATCGCTTTTGAATGCAGCATTTTTAGATTAGAAAATGAAAAATTATTTTTGCATCCCACTAATGGACTCTGGCTCCAGATTATAAGTCATTCGACTTTTTCCGGACAAGTGATGACCGATAAAAACAGTTTTGTTTAAGGAAACGTTTGACACTCTCATATTTAAGGAAACGGTTTTTTGCGAGATTTTTCGACAATCTGAAATGTACTCATATTGTTCTGGTCCAATACCGTCCATATTATACATCAATTATTGAAGATAACTTTGAGAATGTTTTTCGAATACACATGATCTGATGAATCCAAGAGTAATGGAACAACCATCATCAATCTACAGTAATGATCAAAAATCATCGAAGTATTTACCAAGACACAAAGTCACAAAAACAGAATCTGTGGTATAAAAATAAAAATACTGTGGAATCATCCTA
The DNA here is from genome assembly GCA_029851415.1 of Eretmocerus hayati. Classification (NCBI taxonomy): domain Eukaryota; kingdom Metazoa; phylum Arthropoda; class Insecta; order Hymenoptera; family Aphelinidae; genus Eretmocerus; species Eretmocerus hayati. The sequence goes on from CM056742.1 coordinate 22,331,885, forward strand.
CGCTCAGGCTGAAAGCCTTGATCACATGTTTCAAACTTTTAATTGAAAATGTCCTCAATAGATTCTATTCCTGTCTGAATAGAATAAGATTTAGGTAATTGGTTGAAATGATGATAACATTGTTGATGAAAAGTCGAATGGTACATGAATATGTCATGCAATTCGAGTTGATCACAAGTTTTGCACATGAATTTATGAAAGATATCGTGTCGATCAGATAAAGAGTAGAATCACACTCAAGGGGAGTAGTGATGATGATGATTGAAGACACAAAAGTTCTATCAATGTCTTGGTTTGATTGTTTGTGAACATCAAGTATAACGCAAGATTGTCAAATTTCTTGGTGACCTAATTATCAGTTTCTATCGAAGTATTAGTACCGACACACCGTTCAACACAATTTACAAAAATAACAACAATAAAAAAAAATTCAATTAAATAAAAAATAAAGAAGTAAGAAGAAATAGAGATACGACCATAATACATAGGGGACAATGATAGAAAGATATGATGCGAGCCATATTATCGCGGACTCACTGCACTGATAGATCTAGTGAATCGTGAGCTGCGCAAAGGGACTGAGGGCCTGTATTCCGAGTTGAGTTCAATGCTGCGGCGACGAGTCGCGGTCATGATGATTGTTCGCGGGCTCATCATCGTTGTTGTGGTCGTCGTTGTCGTCGTCATTGTTGAGGCAGAATCCGACTCAACGCTACCAACTTCCGTTTTGTCCTGCTGGCCATCATTTGATTTTTTTTGTTTTATATTTTCTGCTATCAACGCATAAGACATTTTTGACTAACTGTGATACAATTAACCGTTGTTACTTCACTCGTGTACTCAATTTTTGCATTTTTTTCATCTTCGTCGCGGGTCCCGTATTATTCACTCACTTGGCTCACATTGTCAATTTATTGAAGCAAAATTATGAAGAATATGAGTCTCCTGCACTAGTCTGACGAAAGATGATTTGATGCCTGAGCAAAGGTAATATAGATCTTTCAATTATTTCAAGCCGGGAAATTTTTGAAAATATTACTATATTTGAACACTTCCGTTTCTGTTCTGAGAAGAATTCTATCTTCCAATAGACGTGCCAGTTTTACAGCACACGCTGGTCTTAAACTACGTCTCGACTACGTTTATATTCGGTCGACACAGAACAGACAAAATTCCTGTGCGATGTGTCGTCGTGCAGTTAAGGCGATGCGGTCACCGTGCAACCCGGAAATTATATCTTATTTGGATGTAAATCAAAAAATTTTCTCGAAACGAAGTTGGAGACGATTTGTCCATTACGTATTATAGTCTGAATTGTGGTGGACAACTCATTATTTGTCACGAATCACAAGGCTATCACTAATAAACGAGAATAACTTGCCCGCGGGTACTTTCTAACCTACAAATTGGCACATTTTCGTTCACAAAACTCTCAAAATCTAGTCCGATTTGGGCCAAACGAAGAGTTATCCAGGCCAAGTTAGATGATAATAAAGCCTGGATAACTCGTCGTTTAGCCCATAATGGAAAAGATTTTGAGAGTTCTGTGAACAAAGTTCAGCGTGCACGGTGACCGCATCGCCTTAAGGGACTATCTTCCCACAAGAATCACAATCGCATTCTGGTCCATTTGAAGAGGAAAAAAAAAGAAAAAAACCGGAAAAGGCGATTTTTGACATTTTTCAGTCGCAATTCCTCTATAACTCGAAAGGAACATATTTTATCGGAAAGTATGTAGAGCAATTTTTGTAGATTTATTAAATTCTACAAAATGAGTACCCATAATTTTTCTGATACAACTTACTGGTTGCAGATATTCGAGGATCCTTCTCAAAAATCCATTCTTCAACTCATTTTAGCTTTGTAACTTCAGTAGAATACATTGCATCGGAAAATGTGTAGAGCAACTTTTTGCAGGTCTTTCAAAAACATATTAGAGAGTTTCAGTGACTTTTTCTTGTAAAATGCATCCTATATGCGTTATTAATAGATTTTTTGGATAGATTTTTATCCCCCTCACCAATGAAGGGAATATACATCTCGGCCTAAATTCTGAAATAACGCAAATAGGTTGAGTCTCAGGAAAGAAAAATACCGACGATGAGTCTCTTTCGATTGTTTCTTGGAGGCCTACAAGAAAACACACCACGAATTTTTCGATAAAATGTGTCCTGCTAAAGTTATGAAGCTGAAATGAGTTAAAAAGTGAGTTTTAGAGAAAAATTTTCAAGTATCTCCAACAGAATGAGTTGAACAAGGAAAACTGTGCGGGTCTTTTTCGTAGACTTTTTAATAAGTTACGAAAAGTTACTCAACACATCTTCCGATGAAATGTGTTCCTTTCGACTTATCGAGGAGTTACGACTGAGAAATGTCAAAAATCGCCTTTTCAGCTTTTTTTGAAAACGGACCAGAATGCGATTTCAATTCTTGTGCGAAAATGATCCTTCTAAGTGCACAGAGACGCATCGCACAGGAATTTTGGGTGCTCTATATCGACCAATTATAAACATAGCTCGAAACCAACGCGACCATGGTGATTCTCAAGTCGTGGGTTCGAACTCAAACTAGCGTGAACGAGTCCGTGGAACTTTTCAATTCTTTGAAAAATTCATCAGCACGAGTCATGCAAATTCCTTTCACATATTTGGGATTGGGACTATGGAATTAGACTAATCGACTAGAATATAAATAGAAAATTGTGAATTGAAAGAGAAAATTGCTACGTTCATATCACGAGGCTTGTGCTTCTGATTGTTTTAAGAGAAAAGTTGAGATCGTAGTAAGTGCAAGGTATACGTGATATTGCTGTGATTGACATATTAAATAAAGATGTACACACTTATGTTGTGTACCGATAGTAGTTCTGTGATTTGTCACAAATGATGAGTGAGTCGAAATTTTTGTCGTAATGAAATGAATGCGTAGTGACCAGTAGGTAATTCAGGAAATTGATGACGAGTGAATAACAATGGAAGATTTGTGCACAGTAGTATGAGTAAAGATTAGGTCAGACGAGATTCAGTCATATTTATATGAATGCATTTGAGAAGAAGGATGTTTATGGTAGAATATGAAAATTTGAATGGTGTCAGTTTTTTAGGATGGACTTACATCGTCACTTTTGGCTGCGGGCTGAGGCAAACTCTCTTCCGTTGATTTAACCATTTCAAGTTCGGAATCACGATTCAAGCTGGGTTCACTCAAATCACTGTGACTTGACGAACTACTGGGTGGACTTTCAGCTCTCTGCTGTTGTTCTTCTTCTGCTCCAGGGTATTGGAGTGAACTCGGTGGCTTGTAAATGTGGCTCGCATCGATCGACAGAGATAAACGAGCTGGTTGTGTCACCGCTGAAGCATTTGACACTAAGGGTAAAATGTTTTGGGCTTAGTTGAAAAGATGTACGAATCTTAATGAGGTCCGCAAAAAATGACCGATTTCGTGGATTGAAACATTTCAACGAGTCGTGAAATATAAAGAGAAATATCAGCAAAATTAGTTGATTGAGGCTGAATTCTTGACTCTCGTGAAACACAGAAAGAAGTGTGTTATTTTTTTTCTATTTGACGCGGGTGATTTGTTCAGAAATCATCAATTTGGAATGAAATTTCAAACTCTAATTGGTGGGAGACATTCATCTCATTGCTCGCCGTACGGGAAGAAAAACCTCTAAAAATATTAGGATCACAGACATGAAAGAAACCAATTTTCAAACTGATCAGAATTTCTTACAGAATGACCTTGAATTGAGGAATAAAGATTCTCGTGCGAAATTGCCAACCCAGATTTTTGTAATCCACCTTGTTTATCTAATACAAATGAAATATTTCTAGACCTCTGGCACATCAAAAAAATCACGTCAGTTTCAAACCATCTCAATTTGCACATTTATACTCACTTGGTGACAGATCCGAACTAGCCATCTCCGATACAAAATCGCTCAAGCTAGAATAACTCGAGCTTGTACTATCTGCAGCATCCGAATCTGATCCACTTTCATCTGTCGGCTGATTTTCCGTATCCTTAAGCTGTTTTACAGCATTTGACAATCCACTACTCGAATCCCAAACATGAAAATGTATAGGTTCTAATGTCGGCGCATACCATTTTGGTTTATCACCAATTTGAGCAGGATCACAAACTCCAGTTTGTACTCTTAAAAATGCCACATTACTCGGTGTTAAAGACCACTCGGCTAAAAATTCAACAGCCTGAGTTCTTGCAAATTTATCCAAAAATGGACTTGCTCTTGGTCTAGATCTTAAAAATGAATTTATTTGAAATGCTACAACTGGTCTTGGATATAGCCTTAAGGTTCTTGTGTGTTCTGTAAAATTTGCCAGGAGATTTTGAGAATTGAAAAAACGGACCATTGCTACTCTTGTTGCTACATCTACTGAATCTACGTCACTTCCGTAGATGAATGGATTGCTTAATTGCTGCTGTTGTTGATTGGAGTTTGAATTAGAGTTTGAATTTGATGCTGGTGAATGTTGACCTGAGGCTATTGATGCAGCCATTGATGGACGACGTGGTGATGTTGAACCTGGTGAGGCTATTGGCGAGCCTTGATCCATACTTGGTCGATGTTTTGCTGATGATACGCTGAGGGAGATAAGATTTGAAAGATGATTTATGGGCACTTGAGATATGTGTTCTTTTAGAACTCTATTGTGTACAATCTTTAAGATTTTTGAGCTTGTATTTTCGATAATTTGTTGTGGGCAAATTAGAGTTCGTTCGACTTTTTATGGATTTTGAATCATTAAACGGGATGGATTGATGCCACGGTAATGTTTTGAAAGTGAATATTCCAATCCCAGCTGACTGACTTGGGGATTTAGGTATATGAATTATTCAATTTTTTGAAAATTATCCTATTAGTGGATAAAAAATTGGTCTAACTCTGGAAAATGAGTAGGATTTTTGGAAAATAGTCAATTTCAAAAGTCATTCAGATAATGTTCTGGAAACACACATGACAATTTCCTTGACTTTTTTTGTTTTGTATGAAAAAATCTGACTTGCATAGGTATTGCACGTTTATTAAAAATTCAAATTGTAATTATTCATTCTTCAAATTTTCTTTTTGGGTGTTCCGCTCAATTCTTAAACTTTTGTCACTGATGAAGAAAATACTGATACATGGAAAATATGTATCAAGCAGTCAGTCAGAAATTTAAATCCTTGAACTTCAACAATTGTTGAATTGGTATTCAGGGTTGAAATAATTTGATTCTATTATGAGTGAAATTTGAAACAGAAGTATTTTAGTCGTATTTGATAGAAAAGTGACCCCTTTACTTCAACCCGTTGACCATACAACTCCAAAACATAAGGTTGACCACATAAGGGGTCAGTCAGACCCCATGCAGAGCATTGTCATTCATTTTTCAACGACCAGATGTATATTTAAGGTATATCCGAATTGATCGTTGATGGCGCCAAAGGCATAATTTCAAATGTTGGTGGCCGAATTTAAATGTTGAAAGGAGTCTGGGGTCAAAGTGACCCCTAGTGTATCAATGAGTGAAGGTATTTTCACGTCAGATATCTTACCTTAAAGTTGAATGATATGATGCACTGCTTTCTCTCCTGCTTTGAGGTGAATGCAGCTGTGACGGTGCATTTTGTTGAGGTATTGAAAGTTGTGGCGCTGGAACTGACATACTGCCCATCGCCTGTGTAGTCATTTTGATTGAAGATTAGCGTCAGATTTTTCAGAAACATGCACTTTGGAATTGTCTATGACGTGAATCTAAGATTCACAGCTAACAAATACTGACAATCAAACTAATTCCTACAATTTATTTCTAACTCAAAAGAGCTTCTATTGCTCTTGGTCCTCCAGAATTCGTTCGAATCATGGATTTGAAGGAACATATGAATCTATCTCCCATTTGATTGATTAAAGTTACTAAATCTAGAAAAGCTCATTATTTATATTTTTTAAGGTGTTTTGAATAAATAAGAAAAAGGTGCTTTTCTCAGAAGCTAATAAAATTTCATTCGATAGGAAGCTGCTAAATTGCTAAGGTTCATGCACAAACATATAGCTAGTTAGTAGCTACATAGGATAACAAATAACGTTGATTGTAATTTATAAGAGAGATAATTACACCAGTGCCTGCTGAATCCATCAGTTGCATTGCCTGTAGAAGCGAATGGGCAGAGAAGAGAATAGAGAAAATAAAAAGACAGTTAGTGACCCACATTCGTCGGTATAGATAGTCGCAGAAGTGATCGTATGAGATTGAAAATACATTGATGCGTTGTGAGAAGGAAGATGAAATGAAAGTTGATTGAGTAATAATTTGCAAGAGTTCCTACATGAAGGGGCATCTCAAACTCAATCGGTGATCAGAGGATTTCACTTTCCCAGTGCTCTCGACGAAGAAAAAAAATACTTCCTGATGTATGATTTTTTTTTTCAAACAGTGGAGAGTAGTCAGGCACGCGTGTTTCCAACTAGTCTCCCATCAAAATTGATGTTTTCGTCGGAAAAAATTTTAGTGGCGAATCGAGTAAAAAAATGGTTGAATTAGATCTTTGAAGAATTTTCGTATTTTATATCTGCATTTCCACAACATTTTTCTATTATAGCTCAGTATATTTTTTGTGTGGACAGAGTTCTTTATTTGATTTTTGGATGCCTCTTGATAAAGTAGAGAAAAATTATAATGAAAATTGTCCATGGCACGAGCAAAAATGATGAACGGACCGAATTCTGAGTAAGTAAAACAATTGACTATATTGGTTGACCAATCTCATGCGACATGGGTAGTAAAAAACTACTCATGATCTGAAAAATCCGACACAAATCCAAATGTTGGGGGCTTTTTTCAGTTGGATGTAGAAAAATGATCCAAAATTCACCATCGTACGTCGTATTGAAGATGAATGGTTCGTATTCAACAATGATGATCAATTAAAGCCTATTTTGTTCCCACATGACATTTGATAGCCAAAATCACCAAAATGAGATGAATTTTAAAAAAATAGACAAAAAGATCAGTTCTGTCAAGAGATGCCCTATCATCAGAACTCTAAAAGGCTGCAGCACCGCCAGATGAGAATGAAAGTATGGCAAAGTATAAAATGATAAAGTTCCAAAAGAATAAGAACTTGGAAAGTTTTCCTCACCTGCAACAAGTGATTCTTAAGAATTGATCCCTCGGGTTCGGGTAGTGGCGGTAAAACATCTCCGAGTCCACTTGGTGCACTTATTCTATTGCTATCAAGGTCAACCAGCCAGACATCATCGGGTATCCTAAAGTTTTTCTTATACATCAGGAAAGAGGCCGGTATTCCAATAACATATGGCGTTGGTGCCAATAAAAGTTGTTCGGCGCAGCTCATACACGTAGGTAGTAGTGGTATTGCAGGAAACATATATTCCAGAGGGTAGATCATCGTTACGAATGCCATTACAGACATTGACAGGGCGTTATAGTCGCGAGACTGCAGTAGAATCTGAATTTTGGGGAATAGAATTATGATGTTGAAGTTATATAAGGCTACTAGTGATGTCCACGTAAAAATAAAAGGTCCCTCGGTAATTTTATATGAGACTTATTTCTTGGCAAAAATCTGGAAAAACTCTGGAAAAGTCGTGTGATTCGTCCAAACGTGGTCCAAACAGACTAACCTGCTCAAAAAATGCAATTCTTCTATCATATTATAATGGGAGCCTGAGCCATGAGCAAACCTTGGGATTTGCACCGAGACTATAATTTTGCTATTATTTTTCCACATTTTTTCCAAAAAAGTTCTGCAAAAAATTTTCAACAATACTTTTCCCAGGGAACTTTTCTTCCTTGTTTTTATCAAATTTGATCAAACGATAATGAGGAGTGGGTGGAGATTTCACCCAAAATTAAATCTCCGGTGAGCTGTTGAGTTAGCTATTCTCGGAAAATGTATGAATATATTGGATAAATGAGATACACGGTACGTGGTAATTGGAAAATCGCAATTGATGAGAATGTACGCGCGTGTCGAAGGCTATTGAATTTTACCGTTGAATTCATGGTATACAATTCGAATGCCGAGTAATGAATTGTAAACACGTTGGCAACACTGGCATCATCGATTCGTGAATTCTGTTTCAAAATCTTCAATTATGCCATTTTAAAACGAGTGAAACATATTGGATGGCTATCCACTCTGCGAATATTCATTAATTCATGCGTGGAGCGTGTATCACGAGTCGATACTTTATCACGAGTCGATAATTTTGAGTTCTTGGCTGCATTGTGAATAATTTCAGCTTGTTTGCAACAATATTCTGAATTAATCAATGGATGGTGCAAGTGGTTCTCACAATTATTTCAAATGATGAGATGGAAGGCGATAGAAATATTTGAATCGAATGAACAAAAATACGTTAATTATAGCCACCGTTTATTTTCTGCTAGAAGTGAGAAAAACTGAAATACAGTGTCTTAGACTGTCACGTGAACGAAGAATAAATCAATTTACTCCTTCATCAAACCAAGTTTTGGATCTGACTTGAAGAGTCATATGAGTGAATATGAATTGAAAATCGAAAGTATACTAGAATTCGTCAATCACTTTGCGTGTGTACATAAATGTACAGTTATTGTTTGGAAATTATTCCGGAAACTGACTTCGTATGCTAGCTAAAAGTATTAAAAACTGTGGCAGTTCTGAGTTCTCAAACCGAATTTATCTACTGACCGTTGATTCATATGGGAATTTCCCCTATGTTTTCAGAAAATGACAACAAGAATCATTTGGCAATCTTAGAAGAAAATTGGTAAAAATGTAATCTATCATCAAATGATGAATTTCAATTGATCATTTGTAATTCCCGCCAGTGATAAATATAGTGCTTGATCGTATCGATCGAGTACAAATATTAGTTTGATGTAATCTATCGTCATTTCCCGAAACAAACTCGTAACCTCCGAACCGCACCTGCGCTACACCTGATCATCATTTTTTTTCTATCCATGTCAAGTTGACATGGTTTTTGTTTCAAAAGCAAAGAACCAGTTGTTGCACTGACATCCAAGTTGATACATCTTTTCATTAAATTTCGGACTGGGAATAGATTCCCGCGAAATGATACTCATCATGACTCTTATTATTATATGTATAGCAAAATGAAGCCTCCAACACCGCATCTCGCGTTACGTCTGACCAAACTCGGACTTTTCTACTTGTCCAATCTCACTTATCGCACACATGCTTTCTCAACAGCCCAACCTGCTTACCCCGCCTTGAAATAAACTTTTCCATTACTAACCTTATGCTCAAGTAATATCAGCGTCAAAACCTTCAAACACAGATCAACTCCAAGTAATTCCAATGGCAAATGTAGAGGAAAATCAACCAATGTAAATCTTGTATGATCCGGCAGTGCAAAACACATTGGTGGTGATGCATCCAATAATTCCAATTCCACTCTTGTTTTAGCAGGTACAGGAACTGGTGCACTCAATAATCTTAAAATCCATGTTTCAATTTCTCTGACATCGTGAAGTACAATTGATGATGCAGCAGATTCCGGTGCAGCACCACTCAATACGCTCCATACACTTGTATCCCTACGAACCGTTGCGCGTCTGTTTGTTTTTTTTTTTTGTTTTGATTTTCCACCACCACCATCATCATGATTATGCCAATGACATGGTTTTTTTTTGACATCCATATTGTGCAATTTTTCCATGATAAGATCGATGATGATCGATGGAATTGTGAGACAAGTGGCAGACACAGAAGTATGATGACGAAGATATACGATGAGACAAAGATTGAGAGCAGAGCAGAAAGAGATACGAAGTAATGAGTCGAGATATGTATATGAATATTAGCTGATAAATATGATTTTTATAACGAGATTTATGGATAAGAATATGTCTAAATACTATGACATACGCCAGGCATATCATAATCATTCACACTTTCGAAATTTTTGGGGTTGGAATTAGACCTAGTTGGAATTGATGGGATTTTGATTGTGAAATTTTGAATGGATGGTTTTTTTAAAGGAGTAAGGGTGGTGCTGTGATATTGACGTGGTTTACCTGTGTTGTCGAGAAGGGCGCTGTCCTGGCAAGGCGTTCTCATTACAGGCGTCGATTAGTCGTTTTAGGATGAATAGGCACTCGCGAAACGTCGAGAAAAACGGATGGTGCGAAATTATGCAGAGCGACGTCAGCGAGTGACTCCTTACTTTTTGTTGCTGCAATTTTGAAATAAATCTTGTTTTCTTGGTAGTTTTGGTCATTGTCAGAATGAATTTATCCATTCTTCAGAATATATTCGCTGATTAAGGACATATCATTCTTCAATTAAGGAATATAGCGGCTTGTCATGCCCTTGACACTCAATACTTTTTGGCTTTTTGACTTTTTTGGGGTATTCTCAAAATCTACGTTTCTTTCTAACTTTTTTGATAGAAATTAAAATTGAAATGCAATGCTATTTTAGAGCGGTAGATTATAAGATTTTCAAAGCAATAGAGTACCATTTTTTGAGTTTATGAGAATTTGAACGCGCCAATATTTTATGTTCCTGCACGAGGCCTTAGATATGCCGTGAATATTCATTTGTGGATACACTCTTATACTGCAAAATCACCCACGTATTGTATTTTCCAGACCAGAAGCTATAGATAGTTTTGAGTATTTTGTGAAGGTATTATGAATGGATATAGTAGAAATTCCATAGAACTTGTGAAACTTCGAGTCAACGGAAATTCAAAGCACGTGCTTATTTTTCATCAATTTGAGAGGGCGTATACCCTTTGACTTATCAAATTTACGACTTTGCAAAGTTCAAGAGTCAATGAAGTTACTTTGTGCCACAGTATCGATAGAAAATTGAATATTCTGCAGACGATGTCCATCCCTTTTAAAGTGATGCTGCTTCTGCCTGTTATACCTTCACTGAGAGACTACTGGTTCATTTTTGCCCCGAGAAACGCTGCTCTGGCGTCGCGCCACTTGTGGGGCAAAAGTGAACCAGCTATGAGCGGGAGGCGAACCATCGTGGTGTGCAAACGCACCACGTAACCGCTCGCGATCCGCCGGCCCTTCTCGGATGCGTGGTGCGTTTCGGCCCCACGGCTGAGCGGCAGCGTCGCCCAGCGCGCTTCGGAGAATCAGCCCGTCGGGGTTATGGTAAACAAAGCGACTTTTGAATATCATATAAGTATAATTATACGATATTCAAGAGTCGGTTTGCTCCTATATATAGGATATGTCAACTCTTTCAATATCATCCAATATTTTTGTAGAAAAAATAGTGAATCAAGGTAACAATTCAATCACAAGACTCTTATGGGGGACAGATGAACATGTGCAGCTGTTGATCAATGCCTGCAAGAGTTGGTCGTTGATCGCGCGAGTGAATTCTTGCCTTGCGCGCTAAAGGTGAAGGGTTCAAATCCCTTGACAATCAGTTTTTTTTTCTTTTTTTTTTTTTTTTTATCTACATCACCCCAGGCTTCACATCATTTTTTTCTACAATGTTTTCATAATTCTTGGACCTTCATCTTGAGAACATTTCAATCAATTTCGAACCATTTTATAGAAATTTCATCAACGCTTTTTGCGGTAGTCTTGAAATCGGAAAATATCCATTTTAATCAAATATCGTTCCCCGTGGAAAAACTTACTATGAAACTTAGTGCACATCACCTGATGATCTAAGACAAAATACAAATTGCTAATAAACTGCAACTGAGCAATTCGACAAGTCACACAAAATCATAAAATTTCTTCATTGTTTGTGTTTTTAAAACCCATAATCCATGTTTCTTGGAAGTACGTACTTAAACATATAGGTATCTCATATTCATGGCCCACGTATTCAAAATGCTGAACATAACCTCAAAAAAGCAAAGTTAAGTTGTGTCATGGTCATTCGATGAAAGCTTTCGAGCTTGACGGTATGTATTAAAAGGGTCATTTAACAAATGTTTACATTGAGATAACGATAGCATATGGATTAATTGAAATTCATGAGAGGATTCTTATGAATGATTTATCAAATTTATTCACAATATACTAATGGATAAATATGAATGATTGTATAAAATATCTCGAAGATGATTTTCAACGTTATCTCAATGTCAGAGACACTTCGAATATACATCCCCAAGATCAGATATTCATCGAATAACCATAAATGAACTTGAAGTTAGGTATTTTCATCTTCAGGACTCTCCTGAGGCGATGCAATGCTCTAAATTTTTAGTATTTGAGTTATCAGAATAGCCAAATTATCACCAGTATAAATTATATATGGGTATTTTGATAAAAAGTAACACGAGATCAAAAATCATAAATGAGACAGATTACATGGACTACCCTTCTCCCAAATAAATGGTTCAAATAGGGACATATTTTGGATTTTTCTTCCAAGTATCTGAGATATCAGGATGGCCGAATTATCACCAGTATGAATTATGTATTGGTATTTTCACAAAAAAGTGATAAGAGTTTGAAAATCACAAAGGAGACAGATTCCAGAATGTGTTTACCCTTCCGTCAAATGAATGGTTGAAATACAGTCATATTTCAGATTCTTCTTGCAATAATTTCAATTGATGGCTGTGGTTCCAAAGATGAACTTTAAGTCCCACCAGACATTCCGAAAAGAATTGTGTGCATCCGTTGGGTATAAGGTAAGTTTACCCAACTTGCCTCTTTACCCAACTTGCCCCCATATGCCGATCTCGGAAGTAAGCACTCCTTGGCCCCCGGGAAATTTTTTTCACGTTTGTTATGTCAAAATATGAGAGAGTAAGTAGTTTGCGTCGACTCCGAATCATTCCTGCGTTCTCCAGAAAATCCAAAGTGATTTTTTTATTTTTCGTGATTGCTTAGCTAAGAAAGCACCTAGAGAATCGACTTCAGTAAAATCGGTGCCAAATTCTTTGAGTTCAACCAATCTTAACGTACCTTTGCGCATTTGATTCCTTGATTCAAGACCTTCAAAATCCATTTCTCAAAATTGTAAAATTTGAATATGGAGCTGTTTTATGTGCAAAACACGGAGACGATTTGTAAACAAGGGTACCAACATAGGAGTGTACTTAACATGCCTCCATATGTTTATCTCAAAAGGACGTGCAGTACGACTTTTTTACGACTCAAAACGTGTTTATCACATCAAGATCTGTCGGAAAAAGTGTTTTGGACCGGCGAAAAGCTCCAAATGTGCGTGCACGGCGATAAGAACACTCTGTCACCGACTTTCATCGCTTATTTTGGAAGAATTGAGACAGTTCAGCTCCAATCCATCAAAATGAGACGTAGCTATTAGTGCATTTTGAAGGTCCTAAGACAGGCTTTAAAATGAGCTTAAATGCGTTGAAAAATATTGAGGTAGACCAGAGTTGTTGGAGAAATGGCTTAATGGGGGCGAGTTGGGTACACCATTTTGTAAACTCTAAAAAAATCACTTTTTGGAAAAATTAAGACAGCTCCGCTCCAATTGATCCAAATTGGACGTAATTTAGTGCATTTTGAAGGTCCTTAAACAAGCTTCAAAATGAGCTAGAGCACGTTGAAAATTATTGAGGTAGACCAAACTTATTGAGAATAAAATATTATGACACTGCACGTAGATGGGTAGTTTTGTACGAAGGACTGTTTATGGCACGAGCGCAGCGAGTGCTATAAGTCCTTCGTAACAAAACTACCCATCTGCACGCAGTTTCATATGATATTTTATAGCACGAGAATCTAAAAATCATGTTCAAAGTTGCGATTTTTAGGTTAGAGTGCTATAAAATGGCTTAATGGGCAAGTAGGGTACATTTACCTCATTAATTTTACTCTGTGCTTTTGTTGAGAAAGAAGAGGCGAATTTCACAGAACACGAAGCTGCAGCTAAATATCGAGAGGCTATTTAACGTAATGAGAGCCCAAAAAAGAGTCAAGACCCAAGTCAAAATCTCAAGTTATTACGAATATTCCATTTTCGTGTAATAAGTCTTATTTCTGTTGGAAATTCCGTGGAAACCTCTGTTTCAATTTCTCGAAATTCTCATTTAGGCCATTTTTAAACCTCGCATTTCAATGTAGGACTTACTGGTTTTCCATAAGAAAATAGTCTAGAGCAGATTCTTCTACCATTTCTTTTTTGTACTCCTCAAGACCTCGAATAGAGTGATTCAAAAGTATTCTATTATGGATAATCATCGGATTTCCCCCCATGATATCGATGGCTCAGAGTAAAAAGGAACTATCTCAAAACGTAAGAATTGAAAGGAACTATCCAAAGAATTTTGGTAGAAAAGAACTACCTATCTAAAAACAGAAGAACTGAAAAGGACTATCTGAAAATGTTTGGTTGAAAGGAACTATCCAAAAATTTCTGATTTTAGAAAGGAACTATCTATAAATTTTCGGTGAAAAGGAACTATCTGTGAATTTTTAGTTACAAGGAACTATCTAAAAGTTTTTTGTTGAAAGAAACTATCTAAAAATTTCTGATTTTAGAAAGGAACTATCTATGAATTTTCGGTTAAAAGGAACTATCTGAAAATTTTCGGTTAAAAGGAACTATCTAAACATTTTCGGATCAATTCATGGCCACACCCTAGAGACCGGGTTATAACCCTTCTAGAGAGTTTTCAAGGTGCCCCACAGCGTAAAAGCGATGTATATTATCTAGGCGCCTAATCATTATCATAGTCTCTATGGTTTGCAGCAAGAAACTAGAAAAGTTGATAACTTGACTAGAGCCGATTCATTGTCTCAACGCCAAGACCATTTCATATTCTGGGATAGTTCTCATATTTTTTAGATACTTGTTTTTAGCCAAGAATTGCTCAAATACTTCCTTTTAACAAAAAATGGTTCAGATTGTTCCCTTTGAAAAAAATTTTTTAGGTAGTTCCTTTTGACCGGATATTTTTAGATAGTTCCTTTTAACCGGAAATTTCTAGATAGTTCCTTTTAACCGAAAATTTATAGATAGTTCTTATCTAAAATCAGAAATTTTTAGATAGTTTCTTTCAACCAAAAACTTTCAGATAGTTCCTTCTAACCAAAAATTCACAAATAGTTCCTTTCCACCAAAAATGTATAGATAGTTCCTTTCTGAAATCAATTTTTTTTAGATAGTTCCTTCTCAATCTGACACTTTTGGATAGTTCCTTTCAACCAAAAATTTTTAGATGGTTCTTTATACCAAAAATTTTTGGATAGCTCCTTTTGACTCTCACGTTTTGAGATAGTTCCTTTTTACTTTGAGCCATCGATATGATGTGTTGGGGCTACGAACAAATACGGTTTTCGAGATGAAGTGAAAGAATGGTTTTCCTCGTATTCTCTGTATACAAGTCTTCTTGTATGAAAATGGGGATGAAAACCGAATTTTCATCATTTCCACCTAAAATGCCGGTTCAAAACGCGGTTTGAGAGTTTTCATGATGAAAAATCTTAATTTCCCTGGCTCGCAGACTCAATCCGGGCGCAAAGGACTTATTTCTCTTGGTGAATAAACTGTTTTAGCACTTGGATTAAGTGCACGCGTTCAGGGCAATAATGTATTACCAGTTTGATTTTTTCATCGGGTCCTAAATGCGCTGAACCGCACCCCGGTATCGTTTACTGCAATCAAATTCAATACTGAGAAGTTGTCTTTCTCTCAACGAAAATCCAGAGACGGGAATGTATACCTACCAAAAGCATGAAAAGTTTTTTGATAAAAAAACAGTGGAAAAATGATTGTTACATCACTGTGCGTTAATCATCTATTTCGAGCGGAATCATTTCGTTAACTTGTTTAATAATCATCAAATTCAATTCGTGATACAAGCTAAAAGATTAGCGAAAATGCTGAAAAGCTTATAAAAAAATCGAGATAGAATGAACGCGAAGGATAAAAATACACCACGTTTTTTGAAGATTGAGATTACCAACAAAAAAAATTTTCCCACCCGGGCGCGAACCCCGGTGGATGCAGCGACGATGACCGTGATGAATGCCACGACCACTGTGCCACCGAATCTGTCACTGGAGTATGCTTAGAAACCGCACAAACTCATCGGCCCCTACGGCGAGACTTGAGTTTTACACAGTTTCACACGTTGGTTTTGAGGTTAGGTTTAGGTTAGGGCTCTGATATTTACTAATCAAATACTCTTGGGAAGCAGAAATTGCTGTCCGCCTTTTCATCGAGTTATTAGTCACAGAATCAAATCGACAAACAAGATAAGCAACAAGTACAAACACGCTCCCGAGACCGCGGCCGCTGCACAATAATAAAGAGTGCAGCGGTCACTTGACACACGTCCCTCGCATGGTACAGAAATGCGCCAAGCGGCTGGGGCATGCCCGTCGTTTTCTCTGGTATACCCGTTCTGCCACGCTGGGGCAGAAACGCACCAGCGCAGCGGAGCTTAGGCACCAGTGAAACGGCCGTGATTCGCCCCAGTGTTGCAGCACATAATGTGCCAGTAGTCTCTCAGTGTTTCTTCAACGCAATCATGACTGAACACATTACATGTGTAGATTTTCTAAAAGATTCGTTTGATAGAATGTAAAGAACCTTGGACAAAACTGAAGACTAATATGCTTTCATACAAAGGTATGCGTTATTTCGTGAATTTTTCTCACAATCAGGTACAAAATTAGTTGAGTGACTACAAAAATCAAACCGAGTACTTTTAACAAATTTTCAAGACTTTTTCAATAGGTGTGAGGTTCATCTTTAGATATTCTGATCATCTAATCACCACGAATCATGAATTTTGATAAACAGTCTACTTTGAAATAAGAATGTGTACTCAATCATTATAATCGATATGAATCCCTTATATCTATCCCTGTCTGGCAGATATTTTTTCATTAATTCCTCAAAAAGAATATCCCACAAAATTTATTGTCACTGCTTACCAACAGAGTAAAGTTGAAGTGATTATGTCTTAGTAATTACTTTAAGCGCATGCTGAACCACTATTTCAAAATAAGGCATTCATAGCACAGTGTATTCTCAAAGATCACAATCAATCTGTTAGATTCAAGAGCCAGATAAATTGGATTTAATTCATCTATAGATCACTACACCGTCAATCGGTTAATGGATTGACCAGAGTGAATCCACAACAAAGGCCATTCTCCTTCCAACAATAGCAACAGATGATGAGAATTCTCAATAATCTCAGTTACCACATGATACGGTCAGATCAAATTTTTAATAAAATTGTTTCAATTTTTTTATCCACATCAATGACCACAACCTGCTAAAATCTATCAATGAATTTAATCTCCTATTCAACTCGACCATATTTATAAAACTTAGGATTATTCTAACCAGTGAAAATCACCTCGCTGATTTTCACCGATTTTTAGAAAATTTCACTGACTCTACTGCAAAATTCTTACACTTTACCCTTTGAAAATCTTCCATAAGGCCGAGGCCAATCAACTCTATACCCCCATGTAACTACATAAATCGATCGTCGCGATGAGATGGTTATCGTGCACTTTACTCACCACGCTACTCTTCTTACAACCTTCCAATCCACCCACACATTCACTTTCCCACACACCCACCCACCCCCACATACACACACACGTCTATATGTCTGATTTCGTACCTTTTTGCGTCGAGAGGCACGTGGCGAAGGCGAATGGCTTCCACCGCTTTCGCTATCGGCACTAGGCGCGGTGACCCCAAGTCTCGGGGCGTGGCTACTCGTCGTCGTAGTATTATTATTATTACCCTGTTGCTGCTGTTGTTGATCAACCGAGTCTTTTCGACCACTTTGGCACTCCTTTTCAGAATCGCTAGGTCCTATAAGGCTGCTTCTATGGTCGCTTCTTGTCGCACGAGGTGCGATTACAAATTGAAATAAACAAAGAAACAAATACACACAGACGCAGTTTAGCAAAGTTTTTTTGTAATGGGGGGAGGGGGGCGGTGGTGGTGCACCATGGGGAATTGCGTGTGTAGAATTTATCGTGTCTGATGAGTATGTAATGAGACCAGCTGGGATGACCTCGAGATTTTTTTTTCCAGTTAGGGAGAGGTGATGAATTTTGGGGTTTCTAAATTTCTTGCCGATAGGCTTAGAGAGATATTGAATAAAATGAAATATGTGAGCATTGACAAATTACTGAATCCGAGTTACTGATCTCGACTGAATCAGCTGTGTTGGCCTGAATCGGGATTCTTGTTTTTAAGGATCGAGTCAATTTTCTTCAAGTGGATTCAAAATTTATTTGCCGAATTTTTTCCACCGTGATACGAACGGGTTTCATACGATGAAAAATTTGCTAACAATCCATGCCTCTGACACGAGCAAATGGGGCAAATTTATCACAATAGACGGTATGGGTCCAGATATTGAAAAAAAAATTCGATTCCCTTCGTTAATAGCTGGATGAATTCAAATAAAACTATCTACTTTTATGGAAACTTTATATGTTAATCTAAATACTTGGAAAATCTACTTGAAATTTTGGTTTTTGCACAATTAGCGGCTGTTTCAAACCTGAGCTGGAGGAGAGGTCCTGAAACTAACTGACACGAATGTCGTCTGCCGTCCTTTGCATACAAATTGTATGGAAAATTAACCCAATGATCATTACAAAAAAGCTAATTTGTCCCACAAAATATCAAGAGTTCCCCTTCATGATGTTACCCGATACCGATTTTTTTTTTGACAAATGAAGGAATGAATGCGTAGTTTCAGATTTTTACGAGAGCACAATCGCGTATATATCTGAAGTTAAAATTCCATCTTGAAAATGCTAGAATTCCTCAATTTGCTAAAAGGGTTAGCAAATATTTCTGTCATTCAAGCTCAACAATTTTCCTTTATCGTGAATTTTTCATATCCCATCGTGAGCTATCGAGTAGCATATAAATTACTACCCTCAGGCTTTTTCGAAGAAAAGTAATTTGTAGAGTTCCAAGAAAGCTTCATTTCACGTAATACGCGATCAAAGGCTCGATAGCATGAGGTAGGTACATTATCAAATTAAAGTTTTAATGAGATCGAAAAAAATTTGCCGGTTTCCATCTCTCGATCAAGTTTTTTTTGTAGATAATCGTAATTAGATGGTTGGATAAAATTTCTCAGATCCCTTCAGACATTTTGAAAAATGGTCGCTGCAATTTTTTATTGACTCGCTAAAAGTTTAAATTTTAGTTGATCAACAACTTGGAATTCAAACTTTTTAAATACATTTTCGTAACCTTTTACACGATTAGATCAGGTGAGATACGAAACTGAATCTAAGAATCATCGTTGACATATCGCTCAAGCTAAATAAAAAAACCCGCCGAGTCAGCGTGTCTCTACAACAGAATTGCGATGCTCTAGGCTTCATTCTCGTGAGAATAAAAAAAAGGAAAAAAGAAGAAGTCAGACACTCGCAAGAAAAAGATGTCCCACTCTTAATCCAATAAATCTCAATGGTATATTTACCAATCATTTTTTATGAATTCTGCCCTCAGAAAACTACAATAGAATACTAAATATCAAAAAATCCCTCGTTTCCACGTGCTCTGAATAATTTCTTAGTCTTTCTATTGTCCAATATTCTCGTTTCTCAACTACCCTCAAATACATAGCCAATGTCTTTCTTGTCGATCAAACACTAGTCCTTACTCTTGAATTCAAAGTCCAACGGACTCAGAAATCACGTAAAACATAGAAAACGTTTCAAGAGAGTCAACCCAAAGAGCATCAGATCTATACCTTCTCCAAAGACGCG
The DNA here is from genome assembly GCA_029851415.1 of Eretmocerus hayati. Taxonomy (NCBI): domain Eukaryota; kingdom Metazoa; phylum Arthropoda; class Insecta; order Hymenoptera; family Aphelinidae; genus Eretmocerus; species Eretmocerus hayati. The sequence continues at coordinate 22,351,600 of CM056742.1, forward strand.
TATAAATCAACAGTCAACTAAGTAACTTATTCTTTCCTTTTTTTTATCTCTAAGACATCAAGTAGTGTCCCAGCGACACAATTCTTCAAGTAAACTTAAACATCGCAGAAAAAGAGCAAAATATATAAAATCTCTTGAAGCTTTCAGTATCCCTCAAGACTTTTTTTCCTTGTTATACTCTTTTATTTCAAGTGAATCAACAAGGTGGAATTGATATTCTGCTCTCGATCAATGCATCATGTATTGTATATATAAAGCTTTTTCAAGTTACGCAATGTAGTGCAACGATAATTCTGTCCAAGGGGGTTAAAACATGAAATAAAATCTAACATGGCCGCGCAGCAGATGGTTTTCTTGTGTATATCGAAAAAAATGAAAGATTGTTATGGAAAGTGCATTGTTTGTATTTATGGATAGAGTGAGGTAAAGTGCAGCTATTAACCTGGAAAAAGCCGAGTCCGATGATTTTTCCATGCTCTTACGCCAGCTCTCCCTTCGAAAAGTTGTATTCTGTTTGTCTCTTCGGAAACCCTGTGGCGTTCCTCCATTTGCTCCAGGTTTCTCTACTGGTCGATAAAAGTTGACGCATATTCCGTAGCGTGTTTTACCTGTTGATGCAATCAGAACGAGATCGGCCTTTTAGTATTTATCCATAATTGATTTTCATCCAATTCGAGATTTGTTGAGTTTTTTTTTTTTTTTTTTTTGTAAATGTGTGTTTTTTTTTCATACGAAGTGAAAGGATGGTCCATTGCCACATGCTACCATTTTATTGAATTTTAAAAAAACTTCGAGGACGCGTTTTGTGCGTGGCAGTCAGAATCATAGGAGTAAAAAGCCATGGATTGAGTTTTTATGAAAATTGACGTGTCACTTAATAGAAATGTTGGTCTTGTAGTACAACCACTGATCGAACTTTTATAAGTGAAATTCCTTTCATTCGTTCCAAATTCATCCATAGAAAGCTTAATGATAGTGCTCCCAGAGCGCAATCAAAAATCTTGATTTCTCGTAATCAAAGAGATCTATTTCTACGCACTGCTTATTCTTCAACTTATTCTTCAGCAAAAATCTAAATCTAAACATACTTTGATTACGTTGTACAACAAAATGTTGGGGTCGAAATGTCACATTGACGGAACCATGATTATTTACGTATTTTTTGACACTCAAACCAAATCCAAGATCCAAATTGCTCCAAAACGTCAAGATTTTTCCAACACGTTCGCTGCGACGGGTCCCACCGGTGGGACCCGCGATTTTTCATCTTTCGATCTTTACCGACTCAGACTAGCGAGAAAAATTAGCCCAAAAAAAAAATCTATCATGGCGTTTTACTTTGCCAAGAACGTAAAAAAATGAGATAAAAAAGAGTCTAGACCCTTATGGGCATTTTTATCGAAATGCGGGGGTTCAGCCCATGACCAGCATAAAATTACGAAAAAAACGGTGTCGCAGCGAACGTGTTAAATAGCAAAAAATTCGTTTCTTAGAGATTTTTCTGACGTGAACGAAAATTCTTACGTAGTAGCTCAAAACTGACCGCTGGGTCATGTACGGCGGGCATTTCCCGTCGGTAAAGCATATTTGGATACCCGGCGCAACTCAAAAATTTTCCCCGTGATTGTTAAGTAGCAAGGATTACCGCAAAAACAGGTGCTCTCACGTATTTGGGGGTCAATTTCACCTGTTTCTACGATAATCCTTTCTATTTAAGAATCACGGGGGGAAATTTTGACTTGCGCCGAGTATCCAAATATGCTTTTCTGACGCAAAATGACCGTCTAAACACGATCCTGTGGTCGGTTTTGAGCGACCTTATCAGGATTTTCGTATACTTCGAAAAAATGACTGGAAAAAATGATTTTTGCGTTATAAAAGAATCCTCACGTTCTCGAACAATTTGAGGCTTAGATACGGTTTCAGAGTCAAAAAAATACGTAAGAAAATCATGGTCCAGTCAATGTGACAATCTGACCCCAAAATTTTTTCGTACAGTGTAATCAATCAAACCTTTTTCGAATGAAATTCCAATTCCATCGAATGACCCGTAATACAATTCAGATCATCACCAGTTGTCAGTGGTAAACTCTCATTGCTCTTCCACCACTTTGAAAAACCCGAGCAATGAGAGAAGGGCAAAACACGCATAATATCAGCGTATAATCAAAATTTTTCATGAAGTTTCTCATCTTTACTTTTCATTTCATTCCATCAAAATCCTTTAGATGCATTCTCGCAACGAGGCTGTAAAGGTGCATTGATCGAGAGTGGGGTAAAATCCATTCTCGATTGATGCCAAAAAGTTCAGCAATATCAGCTGACTTTAACTCGCATAGGCCGATTAAATATATCTCCATAATTTAGATCATCACCATTCTCAACATTCCAACCGTGTAAAATGATAATCATGTCCATCAAGAGGTTCTAAATGTTTCGACAGTGACAAAAAATTTTGTTTCCGACGGAAGTGTAATAATGGATAATGAATCTGTCTCGATGTCAATTTATTAACATCTCTGGCGTTCTGTATACGTGGTGAGACGGGGCTTATCTATAATAATGAACAAAACCGCACGGGTACAAAAAGTACGGCTAACTCGATTTGCGGCTAATGAAAAGTACTATAGAGTGTCGGTCATCCTGGTGGCATGTCGTATACCACGGAGAGTTGTACTTCTCGTTATTAGGTTAATTCAAGACAAATGAATTTTCATCCTCTTGGGACATCGAAACTTTTTTCTCCGCTCAGACCTCGATCTGTCAATTGAATCAAAGCTCTATACTCTAAGCAAATTCAATTAAGAAATAACTGTAGTTTTTCTTAACTCAATTTCTGTAAAAGTCCGATAAAAGAGTTCCATATTCCAAGAAAACTAATCATAAAGTCAAAAGATTCATGCTATATTTTCAACACGCAACCCCTCAGATAGGGAAGACCGGGGTGAAATTGTACAACTTTTCTATATTTCAGGATTGAAAATTCGTAGGAAAATCAAGTGCTGAGGTAAGAGAAATTAATATCTCGCATAATTTGGAAATATAAAATAAATGGAGAAAATTTTTTTAGAGAAAATATAATTTGATGGCAGTGTCCAATTTTACCCCAGTCTCTTCCATACATCCTTCATTACCTTTTCATCAACCAAGACCTTGAAATTATACCAAAGTCATCAAGTACCCTCTAAAACGCACATCCTGCAATTAATTCACGCACATCATAACTCCATAACTTCATATAAGTACACGAGTCTCGATCTTGAAACACGCTAGTCCCATCAGGGGGGTACCATTTCCCTAGAGTAATTTTGACGAAGTTGCCGGCTTATGATCTCTCTACCATGACACAACTCTGTGTGTGTGTGTGTGTGTGTGTGTGTGTGTGTATGATGGGTCCTTGGAGACTAATAAAGTATGACTAGTGGGAATCGAGAGGTTCTAATGCGATTTTGATGTTAAAATATACTGACCAGAGTCCTTGTCTGTAAGTGTGAAGGTGAAGGATGTGGCCTCGCGTAGAGCTGAGCGCTTCGGGCCCAGACTACTGCAACCCTCTGGTTGACAAAAGTATACCATATCCAAGGGTAGAGGAAAATCCTTGTGATCTTCTAATGGATACCGTCGTAGTAGTTCTGGTACCTGGAATCAGACAAATTTTCATGTTGATGAAAATTTAGTTACCTATTCAATTGGTTTGTGGGAAACATGTGGAAATTGAAGGTTAATAATTCTCATGGGTATTTAAAGAGTCCCTGAGACTGTACTTGAGACTTTTTCGAGATACAAATCTGTGATTTTGAAACGATAATATTAACTTTTTTATCTCTCTCTCTCTGTGGCAGATCGTGTTTTCATTTAGATTTCTTATGCCAAAATCTTTGAGAACAAAAAACAATTGGTTTACTTGTCGAAATAGAAAATGGTTGCTGAAAACGAAGGGAAATGAGAAAAATGGGGGGGGGGGGGTATGTCGTTGAATAAAATTTTTCGATTATTGTAACATGCTGGGTTACGAATTTTACTGATTTTTTCGATGATCAAAGCAAAAGCTAGCGCCATGCGATCGAAATCATTCATAAAATTGAGAGCACTAAATGATTAGAAATAATTTATCTAGTTTCATGTGATTCTTGCGGGGAAAAGATGGATACCTATTTGAAAAAAATTTATCATCTTGGTGAGTGTCTTGTCTGTGAGTTGCTAATTTTCTCATACTTCCTACACTCTAAACCAAAAAATCTCTGTGAACATAACGACCATAAGTGAAATTCAGATGATGCCGAGTATATTTCGATCCAAACTATCAGCGAGGCTTTTTACATTTTATCGCACGGTTTCTAAATTTAACAGATATGTTGTAGAGGTAATGGACGAATCGAAGAATCGTTTATTCGTAACCCGAGTGCCTTATTCTACATTTATTGTGATGAAATTTTCACAAGAAGGCTCCCTGGATTGCGCAGCTAAAAATATCTTTATGAGTGCTTGTGTAAGTGCTTCATCTTTGGACACTCGAAGATAATCAAAATTAGACAGATTCCAATGAAATTTCTCAAATCAGGACCAGATTCCAAATATCACAGTTGTACAGTATCGAAATCTCCTAATTAGTCAGAATCACCAAAAATAAAATTAATAAATGGTAGGCAGCAAGTTGTTCAACATCATAGAGGGATGAAAATGAATGTTTTTTTTTTTTTACAATTCTCAGACAAATACGCTGCTAAAAGTGATTAGCATAATGCTTTCTCACGGCGTTATATGATAATAATTTTAACGAAAAAGGAAGTACCCTATATTTTGAGGTTTTTTTTTTGAGAAAGCATTTCAGAGAGATTTGGGTCATCCAAAAGAAGGTTTTCCAACAATATCTATTATTTGGTTGAGAGAAAATTTTGGAGGCTCCGTCGTTGGATAACGTACCACGAGCATTCGGGGCCCCGCGCCTTACTAACACAAGCGTCAGGCTACGCGACGGCTTGCGTAATTTTGGCCGAAACTATATTATTAAGGACAACTGCAAAAAAGCCATTCTGAAGTGGCTCAATAGCTCACACCTAAAATATCGTCCGTTCTAATAGCTCACCCCTAGAAATTGTTTGAGCAATTATCAAACGCCCGCTAATTGAACCAGTTATTGCATGGGTTAGGAGCAATCTGAGTGCCAGCCGAATATTATAGGTGATTGCTCACTCACTCGAAATAATGGCTCAGGCCTTGTTTTGCTGAAATTCGTTTTATTTTTTGCAAACGAGTCAAATTTCTTAAGCATTACCCCCTCTCTGATCCGTCCACACTGGCCTTGTGTTCTTGTATTGTTGAGATCTTTAACAAGATTCAGGGCAATACATAGAGCTTTGGTAAAGAGAAATAAATTAGATGAATGAAATGACATAAGATAAAGATTTCGTATTTCGATTGCCGTCACAAGCATTCTACAGTGCTTTCGGTGCGCTTCCGCCTCGCCGGACCGCCTGGAAGGACTCGTTGAGGAGGGGATAACATTAGACAAATCTGACTTGTATGCAAAAACGAGAACGATTTTCGGCAAAAAAAGTCCTGAGCCATTACTTTGAGTGAGTGAGCAATTACCTACAACATTCGGCTTACACCCAGATAGCTCTTAATCCATGCAATAATGGGTTCAATTAGGGGGCGTTTGATAAATGTTTAAACAAGTTGTACGGGTGAGCCATTTGAACGGTCTGTATTTTAGTGGTGAGCTATTCAGCCTCTTTCGAATGGATTTTTTGCAATTGCCCTGAAAATTATAATTTTGGCCAAAATTACTCAAGCTACGCGACGCGCTCGCTCACCAACACACATACACAACCCAACCCGATCGGAAAGTTGAGCAGGGCTCGGATCCGGTGCCCTATCCGGGTAGCCCTATCCCCTGCAGGCACCCTGTCCGGATTTCGGGGGTCTGGGCACCCATTATTGATCAGCTCCCTATCCGGCCTGATCCGGCTACCCGGACTTAGGGCTATTCAATCTGTTGCCCTAGCAGTGCCCTATGTATTTTTTTAATGAATCAATTTTTTTTTGTTTTTTCAAGAACTCTCATTATTCGATACAATATTAACAGAAGTACTTACGCAATCAGATTTAATAGCGTGTTATTGAGTATGTCATCGTTGAGCATCAATTGGTTAATTTTGATAGTGTTGGAAATAAGAAATGGTTTGTCGACTTTTTTTCTTTTCATTCCAAAAAAAAAGAAAAGATTGGGTTATGTGCTGACTTAATTCATCAACCCATACAACTTGTGCTCGAGAAATATATATTCAGAAGAATATCCATTTCACACACATAAGTCCTAACCTCTACGTCTTTCATGTGCAAATACATAACTTGTGAGACTTTTGCTATTAGGGTATTTTATCCAACGGTCCAAAAGTTCATTTCAGTCATGTTTTGTCATTCTTTTCGCGTCTAATTAGTTATTTAAATTGATAATATTACACAACTGTATTGAAAAATTTAAAGGAGGCGGTTTTTCTCTTTGGGTGATTGTAGGGCGCTGATAGGGCGATGCATCGGGCAGTCCTAAATCCGGGTACCCGGATCGAGCCGGATAGGGCGGCGGATCAAGAACGGGTGCCCAGCCCTATCACACCCAGACCAAATTGTAGGGCAACCCCTGCCAGATCCGGATAGGGTGCCGGATCCGTGGTCAGGATGCCCCTACAAAATTTCCGATCGGGAAGCTCGCGCTCGCGCAAGCGTGCCAGCGGTCGAGCAGCGGCTGCACACCTGTTTTTCGACAGTTTTGATTCTTTCGAATGTTTTCCTGCCTTTTATACGTCGGCAACATGCATGTTTTTGAATGAAATTCCAATCATTCATAAATGATCTATGCTTGGACAGTTGCTCGTCGCGGTAACACTGTTAAATTTTGAGATATGACTCATTCCGTGGTCATCACCCATAAGACGCCGTGTTAAATTCCAATACTTTGAGAATTTTTTTCTCAAAAATGAGGTCGGCAACCCGCATATTTCGAAATTGCAATAGATTGTATCACGGAGTATGCATCATAAATTTTCCAATTCAGAATGACTTAAAAAGTTTCGACGACTGAGCCTCCTTAAACTGGAGTCCTTTGTGAAAATTTCCTTCTCCCGAAAGGATCTTCATTTGAATAATGTTTTACGGATTTTATGAAAATTTCGTATCAGCCAATCGATTCAGAATGGCGCATAAGTAAGTCTTTGGGTCATTAAAATTGAGATAAATTAATCGTAAGGGATGGTACGAGGGAAAAATGAATATTAATTCAAATGTTCTACTATTTTTTGAGTTATTCTTTCGAGGAAGCTTCTTATAGAGATTCAGGCCATCTAGACTGAGGTTTTTTTAACAATATCCATCGTTTGGTTGAGACGGAATTACGATGCAGTGGGTTTGAGAAGGGTTAAAATGAAATTTTTTGTGAAAATTTTGATTTTTTCGGAAATTTGAGATTTGTGAAGACTCAAATGAATTTCGGTATTAACCAATCGATAGATAATGCAGAAAAAACCATAGTTTAGGTCATTGAAATCGAGATAAATGAGTCATAAAAGAAGGTACGAGGAAAAAATGAATATTAAGAAAAATTTCCCATTATTTTTTCAGTTATTCTTTAGAGGAAGCTTTTTAGAGAGATTCAGGCCATCTAGACTGAGGTTTTTTCAACAATATCCATCGATTGCTTGAGACGGAATTTCGATGCAGTGGGTTTGAAAAGTGTTAAAATGAAATCTTTGGTGAAAATTTTGATTTTTTCGAAAATTTGAGATTTGTGAAGACTGAATAAAATTCCGGTATCAACCAATCGATAGATAATGCAGAAAAAACCATAATTCAGGTCATTGAAATTGAGATAAATGAGTCATAAAAGGAGGTACGAGGAAAAAATGAATATGAAGAAAAATTTCCCACGATTTTTTGAGTTATTCTTTAGCGGAAGCTTTTTAGAGGGATTTGGGCCATCTAGTCTGAGGTTTTTCGGATGATATCTATCGTTTGATTGAGACAGAATTTGGTTGCAAGGGGTTTCAAAAGGGTCAAAATGAAATTTTTGGTGAAAATTTTGATTTTTTCGAAAATTTGAGATTTGTGAAGACTGAATAAAATTCCGGTATCAACCAATCGATAGATAATGCAGAAAAAACCATAATTCAGGTCATTGAAATTGAGATAAATGAGTCATAAAAGGAGGTACGAGGAAAAAATGAATATGAAGAAAAATTTCCCACGATTTTTTGAGTTATTCTTTAGCGGAAGCTTTTTAGAGGGATTTGGGCCATCTAGTCTGAGGTTTTTCGGATGATACCTATCGTTTGATTGAGACAGAATTTGGTTGCAAGGGGTTTCAAAAGGGTCAAAATGAAATTTTCGGTGGAAATTTTGATTTTTTCCAAAATTCGAGATCTGTGAAGATTCCATAAAATTTCGATATTAACCAATCGATAGATCATGCTGAAAAAATCATAGTTTAGGTGACTCAATTCACGGTGAGGCCGTGTGAGAAAAAGATATTTATGTATTAAGAGTCAAAATTTGAGCTGTTTTGCTCTAAAAACCCCGTGGATCAAATTTGACTGGAAGCTGAAAGCTGCCAAATCACTGGGCTCTCAGAAATTGGATTCTGTACAACTTGTAGAAAGCCAAAAATTGATATAGTGAACAATAAAAGAGAAAGCGTGTCCGATAGAAAACAACACACACACACAGATAAAGGGGTGCAAAGATGAGTCTCTGACGGATTTGGAAGGCCATTAGGAGGAAAAGTGTTACCTACAATTGATAGATTTTGGCGAGAGGAAGAGAATGGTCTAAGGCTTTTTCAGATGAACGGAATTTTGTTGAAGAAAATATTGGTTTTAGTGGAAATTTTGATCAAAATTTTGCTGGGGTGAAAACAAAGCTTTCTCTTTAGAGAAAGCAAAAATCGGAAACTGTTTTAACTATTCTCGATTTCCAATCAAATTTCATCCTAATATTGGTTTGAATCTCTCATCGACCTCCAGCAAATAAATTAGGATGATTAAACTTCCCTTTTATGCTTCATGCAACCGGAGAGATCGTTACGTCTCGAATATAGTATACTTTACCCTTCGTTATACCAAACCATTCATCTTTCTTACGTTCACTATCTACCTCCTACCCAAAGTTTCGTAAGCTCTCAACCCACCAACATCACCATCGCGTCCAACATCACATCTATTCTCACCTTTCTAGAGATAGAGAGTTACGCTTTTCACCAACAATCTTTACAAGCACCTTGTTCCTACATTTTATTAGATATTTTATCCACCCCAAGAAATTGCACAAAAATTACGAGAAACGCCCTGACATCTTTATCCCAACCTCGGATCTTCTCCTTTTTCTTAATCCTCTAATTAGCTCAAGAGTGATTCTCTATCCTAACCTACATATACCATACTAACCAAGCTCACACAACTCAACTGGACAATAAGAGTGAGTGATGAATAATTAAGGCAGGATTTAAACCTTCATTTACGTAAAGGTCATTTCGTGCAAGTCTATATAATACACTTTATTAATACGTAACTGAAAAAAAGTCAGTAGACTTCTTTCTTCTAAAGTTTGTGTGTAATAAAAGAAAGTGGAAGCGTGGGCTCCTTAGATTTCAAAGATATAGAAAAAAATTTTCTACCTTTCATAATTGCACTCGTTTGCAAGAGAGAGATCGTGGAAAATGAGATGTATAAGGTTGTAGATAAATGACGGGGTATGAATTTCTTCTCTAAGAAGTAGAGGAATGAAATTGGATCCAACCTGTGCGCGCAACGCTGAGCTTGAGATAATTTGATTCGCTTGCCTGAAGCACTAGATAGGCTGAACAATCTAAAATGAGAAAATTCTACTAGCGTTTGCTAGGAGAGATTTTACCTATTCTGCTCATGATGCCTTAGTTGTATAAGGTCTAATTTCATGGTGCAGATTATAATTAATTCATCTTAACTGTGAATCTTTTTTTTTTTTCATTTTTCACATGTTTTGAACTGGACGTTGGATGTAAGGATGAAAGGTGTCACATGTGTGTAGCACGTGAAAAGTTAATCGGATGAAAAGCGCGTGAGTTGTGACGGTGAGATTATGTTTTCAGAATGTAGTATATATCCGTGTGTGATGTCTACATCAGAGTCGTTATTTTCAATTTTCAACGAGCTAGATAAGCTGTTTCTACTCTGCTTTCTGCTTTGTTGCACGTGACCTTTTCCCCCTGATTCACCCTTTTATTTTCATTTTCAGTTTATTTACGAAAATCAAACGGGCATAAGTAAAGGGCCCTGTGTACCCAGATATCATAAGATTCGATCGCAATATTTTAAAGGTAACTAATACTGATGTATTAAAGAAAAATCAAAACCATAAATCACAACTGATATAGTCACTGGGAAATTTACCGCAAGTAAACAACCAGTGATATATGAATTACAATAAAGAGTATCAACGAAAACCCGAAAATATAAAAAAATGTTGAATAATATTTATGAAAAATAACTATGAAAAATGCTGAAGAATAATGATAGCTTTCTTTAAACAGTCCCTTTTTTAAATAAATGCGTGATAAATTATTTGCGAGATAAAGCTTATGAAATTATTCATATTTTCGTGGATTCCGACGTTTGCTAATAGCTAACGATAGATAACGATGTACTGAAGAGAAATTATATTTTTGCGCAGTGAAGGCATCCATGTGATTAAAAAAAAAACAGAACGATCGAGTCATTTTCATTGGATCTAATACCTAACATGGACATCTTCCGTTAGAATCCATGAAAAGCTGTTAATTGTCGGATTGATTTTTTTTTCTTTTTTTTTTTTCTTTACTAATTGAAACGAAATTTTTGGGAGAGCCAGGAAGAAAACCCGAGAAAATCACTACTTTTATGATCTATAAGTGTAAGTTTCGCGATGATTTGAAATTTGATTGAGCGAAATTACAGGAAAGTTATTATATTTCCATTGCGAAGACTCGAATCGATGATCTTGCTTGTAATAATTTTCAAACAAGTACGAAGACACGCATAATGCTATTTCACAGAATATGTAAGTTTCCAGCATATAGAAATGAAGTTACAAGTAATGGCGCCACCGGTGAGCCCCCACCAAAACAAAATGTTTAAGATTATTTAATCATGAAGCTGGTTCGCACTTTATTATTGGGTCTTTAGTCAGAATCAATCTAAACTTGAATTTTAGGCCCATCTTACTCAAGAAGTCATCATTTTTTACTCGTTAAATGGTTTTTGTTAGTTAAGCAAAAATATCATCATGGTACATTATAATTGATACTGTCTGATTGATCTAGTTCTGCTTTGATTCTTACATTTTTGAGACTAAATTATTTTTTATACGCTTATAAGGCGGTTCGATATTGACTCGCTAATCAAAGTGAAAATCCTGCACTGCACACTAGCAATAAAATCAAGAAGCCGCGTCGTTTATGGCTAGCGTAGCCTCATCCGCAACGAGCACAAAGACCTCATGTTAAACTCTCGCCGGTTTTTCAGTTTATATCTAAGAATTCTTCATAGAATATCCGTCAACAGTCTATTCCTTATCAAATTATCAAGGTATACAGAATTTCAACTTCCTTGACGCCTAGTTTTGATTGAATCTAGCTGATGTTTCTCGGAAAATATCCCGTTACTTCCGGTGTAGAAAATGTGACATGCTCGTGAAACATGAATTGGACATTCAATATTTTCATTGAGTTTTTCTTAAAAATTTCATCGTTAACACACATTTTTCTCATCGGTAATCGATTTATAAGCTCTTAATCTATAGCCCTTGCTTCTTAGCCAAAAAGTTGCAATACTATCGAACAACCTCAATAAAAGTTTGAGACTACGCTCAGATTATTGAGATTATTCAATTACTCGAAATCTTTAGTTTTCTGTCCTACACGTTACTACTTTTCCATTCTAAACACTCCCAATCATTTTTTCTACCAAAATTTTTCATCACAATGCTCAATACATACATCTACACCAGTAAAAAGATTCTGCGACACCCCCAGTACCCTATAAAAATTTGACAGTAGGTTTTTTTATCCACAAACTACGTTTTTCTTCCACGTTTCTTTCTCTACTGTTAGCGTTAACGAGTAGCGAAGCATAAATTGCAAAAAAACCATCGTTTCATCTGATTTGAGCATAATGTTGAGTCGAACGATGAAAAATTCAAGAGGTAGTTGGTGCTTTGAGCGCATGATAAACGCGCGAACTCGGTAGCGGATGCAAGCTATGAATTCGAAGTAGTAACAGACGTTATTGGTCAGACACACGCTCATAACTCGAGACAAATCACCTCTCACATAACAATGGCATCTCATACTTCAATAAAAAGAAAATTTTATCTCATCATCATGCACATGGAATTGTGATAAATTTAGACTTTTGAAAGGATAATGAGACAGATGAAAATAGTTACGGCTCGATTTGAATTCAACGCGAGATGAAAACGGATCGATACAGCACCGGGATGTCGTATAGTGTGTATATATATAGTTATGCATGTAGTTTATCTAGAGTGACTCGCGATATCAACAGGTGTATCGGGGTGAACTTGCCGTCTCGCAATGCATAAAAAACTAGGGATACATTGCCGTGTTTCGTATTTTAATCTATGTGAGATACCGTAGTGCATCAGATGAAATGTTTGATAATAATTTCCGTTTCTTCTGGAAAACTGATTGATTTCATCGAAAAAGGTACACACATCTGTCACGGGTTTTAAATTCTCAAAAAAAAATCAATATTGAGAGGATATAATAATCCGAACTGGTGAATTTTGATTGTTGTGTGAGAGTTTCCTCAGTACCTCATTATCTAAGAATTTCGAATTTTCTCTATTTCTATGAGATGAGTTTACTACAAACTCATTTGCAAGATTCAATTCATTGTCTGAAGAGAAATAAATTTGACTGACACAACTCAGACTTACAAAAAAGTTGACAACAAAAGAATAGAATGAAAGAGAAAACCTCCCCAATGGAGTTTTTGAATGTACACATCTCGAATTTCGAAATCGAAAGATACGCAAAACTCCTGCTACTCAATAACAAAATAATTTTCTACAATTCGTACAGTCTCAAGTACTCACATCCTATTTTCCCAATTCAATCATATCAAAAGAATTCAAATTCCTCTAAATAAAAAACTTTTTTCAACACTCACCTGTATAGTTTGTCGTGCTGGTGGCTGAGGTGGTGGCCTGGCTCCAACGATAGCCATATAATCAACCAACCTCGGGCAAAGAAATTTTTTTTGCACATCCATGTTGGCTGCCTATCTATTAATCACTTGATAAAGTCAACCTTTTTTTTTTTATTTCGCTCCGAGAGGCTACTCAAAAAAAGAGCCCCCGGAGCTCAGCCAACCGTTGCAAAAAATAGATTTTCAATACTGATGATGATAATAATGATGATGATGATGTTTGCGGTGTGTCGATATTGAGAAAAATTAAGCCACCACTACGAGCACTCATGACTGATTTTCACTCCGACAACGATGTCGGTTTCTATCCAGGCTCTGGTTCACTTGCTTCTGTTGCTTCTGATGCTGATGTTGGTTGTGCTCTACTCGATTTTCTTGTTGCTGGAACTGGTGGTGCTGCTGGTGGTGCTGATGCTGCTGCTTTTGCGTCGTCGTCGCGCGCATCGTATAGTATAACAGGCCAATATATATGGTATATAAAGGATGGTAGAGCTGTTGCTGGTTGTTGCTGCACCTGTGTACACATAATTGTTACATTTTGCGAGTTATTATTTGAGTTGATGGTCAGTATAAGTAGATGCTAAAGAGAGGTGAAATGTGTAAGGGAGAGCAGGACAAATTACGAAAAGATTTCCATTCCTAATGTGCGAAAAAATTATGGAAGTCGAGACCAAGAGGCCTAAAATTTCTTCTCTTTTTTTTATCATTTATTTGTGCTTGGAGGCCTTCGTTGGGTTTTTACCCCCCCCCCCCCCCCCCCCAGGATTGTCAGATGGGCCCACTGGAAACCATATCTTGTCCTTATTCGCCTCACTATCACCTGATCCCAAGTGACCAGAGAATTTTTTCAATAGGATCAGCTAAGAGAGGGTTTGAAACATTGCTTAAGACAGTCTTCTAATAAATAATTGTGATTGGACTATACTATTTCAGATATTTTCATGAATTGTGATTCACAAATTTTTTAAAATGCAAATTTTGATGAGTCTTGGAAGAAAAGTTGGGGAGGGGGATCACTAATACCATCTGTATTCAGCAATTTTGATGACGATAATTTTGAAAAGTCGCTGTATTCGGATTAGCTCAGTTTTAGTAAATGAAAGCTGATAAATACTCTCTCCCCCGGATCAGTGAAAATCGCTCCCAATATGCACTGAAAATCAGTGCATATGCACTGAAAATCAGTGATTGGGAGCGATTTTTACTGATTCCGACGGAGAGAGTATAAGTTTGAGGGTGAATGACTGTTATGATATAATTTACGATATTAAAGTCTTTATAGTAGATACTTTTCACTTAATTGAGCATTCACTTTGATGAGGTTTACTTCTAGTAGTCTTTATCAGACAGAATTCTGATCAAGAACCATTCTTCCTCCTCCTCTAATTTATACGTCTGTGAAGTGATCACGTACACTTAAAATCAATACTGTTTTCCGCGAATATTTTTCTAGCACACACACACACGTTTGACTAAATTTTCTTGCCATAAGAGCATCATTTCTCACATTTTGAGCGTTAAAAAAAGAAAGTTATGAGACGTAAGCCCATTGGTTTACCGCGTACCCTATACTCTTTCAATCAAATGCCTATCAAATACTGCAAATTACAAGCATCTCTCAAAGCATTCCAATTGCATTATAAAATTATTGTCTCATAAGTTACCAAATCTAGGTAAAACTCATCGTAAAAATGTCGACAACGCACTTACAACACTCATTCGTATCCTCACAGAGTAAATAGCCAAAATAAAAATCCAGAAAAATGGACTGTTTTTTCGTGTCAATTGCAAAAATACTAACGAGGCAATGCACCTCATATCCTGTGCTCTACAGATTAATCAAATATATATTTTTGCACTTGAGAGTAAGAATTTTTTTTATGCAGTGATACTTTAATGTGATGCCACACTTGAGTGACGCATCATAAAAATACTAATGAATACGATAAGAAAATTGAATATTTCACTATTCGCCCAGTGAAAAAGATTTTAATGCGAAAAACTTGTGACCATTTCCAAAAAAAAAAAAAAAAAAATATGAAGATCTCATTCTAAAACGGTTATTCACAATATATCAACTAAGCTTTTTGATAAATCAATCAAGTGATTATCTCAAAACGCAAAGAGAGATCAAAATTCTATTCAAACCATATCACAAAGCAAAATCAACCTTTGAATCGTTCGTCAAGTCAAGTTGATTCTCAGAGCGCTTAGGTATAGCTTGAATTGTCTATTATTTCAACCGTGCTTGTCTATTCTCATTGATAAGATCAAACAAGAAATTTGCCTCAGCATTTCAGTTAACATGACACAAGCTATACCGGCGTCTAACGTAGAAATATAGCATCTCTCGAGGTATAATAAGGCTTTCTTGGAAATTCTCTTAAGATTCAAGATACTTCCGGTTGCTTAGAAAGCGTCGCTGCCGCCACTGCTGGTTTGAATACTGGTTGCATAGAAGCAAATTGAATTTGATCAGAGCTATAAGGCTGAACGCTGGCTGATATATCTCTGAGTAATTTATAATCCAATATACTTCTCTGAGCCAACACTAAAGCTCATTGTATTTTTTGAATTTTCACCATGTAGTGAAAATATTTTTGAGTGAAAAGGTCTGCTCTGATATCTGAGGTGGATAATATAAGAGTTTGCTTATCTTGCATTTCCTGTGGTCTCGTGTTTCAGTCGACCCTTGAGCTTTCATATTTGTCCACTAATCGATATTAGCAAACACGCGCTTTTATCAAGGACTGATGTGTTTTTACTCGAGACTCCGTTGAATTTATACGATCTATTGTCAGCAAAAACAAGATCATCATTTATGCTCAATTTTTTTGTTCAAAAAAATAATTTGATTTAGTTAATTGATTCTTGGCGAACTTTTTAAACTCAGCTAGCTAATGGTGTTCATTAATTGGAATTATTTACACAAAGATTTTTGTGTGATCACATTTGTTAATTTTCGTGTCAAATACGATCAAGAATTTAAAGTTTATCTATTACCTATCCTTTTATTCTTGTCTTTTTTTTGCTAGAACCAAAATCTAATTTGGGATTACGCGATAATTTTTTCATTCAAATAATTCAAATCCTACCATTAGAATTATTAGAAATTCAGAAATGTGCCAACTAAAAGATTTTTGAATTGCAATCTTTCTCGAAAACAAACATTCGCTGAAGAATAAGTAGTGCGTAAAACAGATTTTTTCCGCTCAGAATTCGAATCAGCTATTTTCGACTTCTTTTATTGGTACGTTGATCAAAGTTTCAATATAAAGTTGCAGCAAATTCTAGAATCCTAGAAACAGCACTTGTCCAACTTTTAAATACCCGGAGTTGCAAAATTGCGTAAAACGGTACTCATGAAAATCTTTTTATACTTTTGTCTAGATCCGAGTGTACAAAAATTATCGTCAATAATCAAAAATATTTGTTATCCTGATTAGTATCGAACCTATTATTGCATGATTTGTCGAAATTTCCATCATTTAATCCATCATCTAATTTTTGTTTAATGCAATGAGTGAAAGGTTCATCGGGCTAACGATAATAGTCTCTCATTCACTCGCATTAGACCGATAAATTTGAAAATGATACAAAAACTCGAAACAACAAAAGTAATTGATTCGGTAGTATTATCTAAAGGTAATACTCGAAATTCGAATATTTTCCTCAACTTCTCAGAATAATAATTGGAAACACCTACGACGTCGTTGAGGAAATTACTAGCTCTGCACTTGACAAATCCAATTTCAAAATAACTCTTGACACGTGCTCGGCGCACTACCACGCATTTCATAGTAAAGTTTGCCAGGATTACTATAGTGCGCTAATCCCAAGCTTATTCCATAACTTGCGCGTGCAGACATCTGTAGAACGGCTGGCGAGCGAGATTCCTTCACCAAAAGTCATACACTTCCATGATTTCACCCCCCCCCCCCTAGTAGGAAGAAATTTTGGTAAGCTATAACATGCTCACACTCACATGACTGACACATCAATAATACACACATGCACGCCCACACAATTCCAAAAAAAATCATCCTTCTAATGATAACATATCGGTTTGCTAACGAGATAAGTTTTCTCAAGTTCTGAACCAGGCAATCGATCACGGAACACACGAATTTTTTTTAGTTGATTGCAGTACTCTGCTCCTTGCATAACTATATCTTCGACATCTTAAACTCAATCTCTACCTTAGATAATTGTGTTTCACATGTGGAAAAGGGTGAAAAATGGTAAAATCAAGATTTTCAAAACTCTTTGTTACATTTTTTTCTCCCTCATTACTTCATATTGAGCATTCATTCGTCATCTTTTCTGTTCTTTGTATCAACAGTACTTTTACAGAATTTTTTTTCAATTTTCTTTCCAGATGTATTGGAAGGAAATAGTCACTAATTATTAGAAATCTATACTGTGACATTTATTAGACACTGTAGCTATAGTAAACGAGTTATCTTGACCCTGTGGATTGTTTAATCGACGCATTGACTAGGAAATCATGTTTTTGTAATTTTGCGACAAGTTTGAGAAAAAACATGAAAATCAAGTTTACATGCAGTCAGTCTATGGGATCAAATTAGGTACATCTAATCATTACCAAATAGTCAAAATTATGAGCTATTTTCTAGGGCTCGCCATACACGTTGACACGGAAAGTCGCGAGGAAAGTCGGGAAAGTCGAAAAAACAACGGAATAAAAATATTCCTGTGAGGTGAGATTCTAAGTGCCTCTACGATCATTTTTCAACGAAAATCAACACTTGCATCAGCGGACTTCGAAATGAAGTCGATTTTTTGTTTATTTCATTGGGGCATGTAAAAAAATCTTCTTTCCCGCGGTTTATCGTGTCTTTCGTGGTTTTACTGTAATAACTTGGAAGGGATCATTTATATCAAAAAGTTTGTAGAATAGTTTTTTGTGAATTCTTTGAAGATCTTCAAGTGAGTATGCCCACATTCATTGAAAAGCTGGATATCCAACCTAATTAATTGAGAAAACTTCAGGAAAAATGCAAGAATTTTCCAAGTTCCTGCAATATTTCTCCTTCATTAGAGAATCTCACTGCGGCTGTTCCTCGTTTTCTTATAAATGAGAACATTCTCACTTGTAGATCTTCGAAGAAAATCTACAAAATTATTCTATAAATTTTCCAATAGAACTCATTCCTCCCGAGTTATAACAGAAAAATCACAAAAAGACAAGAAACAAATTTATAGACATACCCATCACAATGGGGAAATCGGAAAATCGACTTGATTTGAAAATACACCGACGGACTTTTGGATTTTTGTTGTAAAATGATCGTGGAGATACCTGAAATTGAACCCCCGAAAATTTTTTCATTTCATTGACTTTCCACTTTCTCCGCCACTCCGACCCATCGTAGACTTTCCGTTCGTCCATATATATGCAATTTAAGATAGTTTTATTCCCAAAATTTCAGACTTTGAATCTATGATTTCTTGCGTAACTATCATAAATCTGTCCAAAATTGCTCCATACTCAGAATTTCTCCAAATGCAAGAGAATTTAAATTCAGCAAAAAGTTTGCTATGACCTTCCTCCTATCTCAACACAGTTGACCACCTCTATACATACTCACTTATGCACACACCGGAATTTCAACTCTCTAAGGTATACGAACATGTTCTCAGGCTCTCGTGCACTTGAAAGTCAAAGACAGCCAACATCTGACTCTGGACTTGACCTAATTCTCAAACCTAATAGAATTATATGTCGGGGAGTAGTTGCTGATTGCGCAAGTATTAGATTCTCAAGAAGAATGGTCAAGTATATATCTATTGGGGGGTCGGCTTATGTACCAAGAAAGTGAACGAGAAAAAAAGATTTTCCGGAGCAGTGGACGCGATAAGGAAAGCTGCATTTTGTATAGGTATATAATAGCCATCAAGGTCGCGGTCGGGCGGGGGAGTCTAACTCTCTGCAAGCGCGAGTGATGCAAGTTTCTCTCGCGTGGCTGAGTATCACGCCAGACGCGTGTGATCGATTTTTTTTTTTTTTTTTTTTTTTCATGAATGTTTGCATGGGCACGAGCTTTGAGCTTTTGAAAATCATCGTTTTTTGTTGTAGTTTGGTGATATGAATTTCAAAGAGCTCAGGTAAAGATTTTGTCGAAACACAAGTATGAGACAGGATTTGGCTTTTGAAAAAATGAATGGCTCCGAGTCTTAGTGTATGATAGAATGACTATGATGCTGTATATGTGTGAGTGATTCTGGAATAAAAAACACGAAATCATTTTTGAATAACATTTGTTGATTTTGCAGAATATCCATAGATAGGTAGCCGACTAAATTGTCTTACAATAAATTCATTTTATGATAATAAAAAGTCCGGTAGATGAAGAGAGTCGAAATGGCATTTTTTAGACGAAGAAATTTGTTATATCGGACACAAAGAGACCTTAAGAATCAAAATTTCAGTAACGTGGATTTTCACCTCGGTTTTGAGTGTTTCTCTAAGAAGTACTTAAATGCTTGATAGAATGAATGTCTTTGTTAGTTTGATAGTATTTTATGTCAGTACTGCGTTCCAAATGTGGAACTTCTGAACACCCTTGGGTTCAAAATAATTTGTGGTATACTCTTGGCGAATTTCTTCATTTTTGAACTTTTAGACGGAACAAATAGCAATTTTTTCCAGCAGAATGCAAGTATCTTCGCTTTAAGGTAGTTGTCCACTAAAATTAAGAGATTACAGAATGCTTTGTAACTTGGTGAGGAATCAATTCAAGTATTCATGAATAAATGTGTAAAATTTCATGAAGATTGATCGTTTTGTTCCGGAGTCTTAGCCATGAAAAAATCAAGTGTTTTGGTCGAATTTAACATTGCGCTCATGGGAGAAGGCACGTAAAATGGCACACTTTTACATTTCACAGCCGATCCAGATTACAGAGAATGATGGGATTGCAGGAGGAAAAAGTTCATACAAAGATGAATCTTTTGCCCAAGCCCGCTCAAGATTGATCGTCTAGTTTTTCCGTGGCAGTTATCGGAAAATTGAGATTACGGAACGGCCTCTCCGCAAATACGGTTTATACGCAAATTATCAGCTTGTCTGGAGAAATTTTGATCACAAAAGTATATTAGCCCATTTTAGCTTGATTTTTGATGAGCAAAACAGACTCATACGACAAAATTATTATTTCGTTCAAATCTGTGTTAGTCGAAAAGTAAGGTTAGATAGCCATTGACTCACGTAGTTGGTGGACAACTACCTTAACCTCGGCCTTAGCGTAAGATGCGAGGACTTGGTTGGCAATATTCAAGAGGTTTTCTAAGGATCTAACAACATTCGTTTCCTGGGATTTTATAGAAATTATGGCGTTTATCGTGGGCAAAAAGACAAATAAACAAAGGAATGAATTCTCTGGAAAGCTTTTTCTATAAGAAGCTCAAAAAACCATATTTTGATGTAAAATCTTGTGCTCTTTCGGGACAAATAGTCTTCTACTTTGTTTTTTTTTGGATCTAACACCGTTTTTCCACGTTTGACGGGAACTTGAATTTGCCATCTAGAACCTGCCCACAACCCTCTGTCCTTCTCCGACCCCGTATAATTAACAGGGGTGGTCCCAACTTTCCGCACAAAAATAACAAAGTGAGTTATGGTTAACTCATGGACAGTTTTTGACAATTGTTCCCAAAACGTTAGTAGGTACGTCAAAATTCCACTCTGAACCAGTGTATCGATAATAAATCGGAGACTTGACTGTCTTTTGTGACTCGCTTTCGCACAAAATTATTCATACGAGTGTCAGAACGTTCCGAATTGATAACTTTTTAAATTGGTCGATTTCTCAAAAAATAGTCGGAAATTCCGTCAAATTCATCGTAGAAAAGTCGAAAGAAATCAAAAATTTGAGAGTACAGACATTCCTGTTTTTACGCGGATTATTTAAACGAGGATCTGATTATACGCGGTTCCGCAATTAATCCCATTCCTCTTTTTACGCGGATGATTTCCTTGATTATACGCGGATCGAAAGTTGATTTTCCGAAATCGAATTCCCATGACAGCTTGAAGTTGTATGCGCACGTGTCTCAGATAATCGGTAGAGGTTTTTATAGGACGATTTTGAGATATATTTTTGTTCGTTGCTCGTATTATATTTTGATTAATAATATATTTTAAAAATGAGGATTTACTTCGTTTTTAGATAAAAAAAATTGTGACACTTTGACGGAAATCTTCGAGCTGGAACAGAACCCCCTATTTCCCATAAGGACAATGCTTTTTTACGCGGATTTTTTATACGCGGCACTTTCGTGGAACGCATTAACCGCGTAAAAACAGGAATTCCTGTATTCCGTTTGTAGACACCCTGGATACTCTTTAGTTTACTGTAGCCGTATTCTTAAAACAAAGTCCCAAAAATGTACAAGAAGCAGCAAACTTTACTCTGCAAATATGAGAATGTGGTTTGATTGAACGTGAAAATTTGGCTTGAAAGCCAGTAAATTGAGTAAAATACCAACAGACTCTTCTCATGTTTATCAAAATATATTTCAATCAGACATTTGTTGTGGTGCTATTCGTAGGTTTCTTATTTTCCAAGATCAGAATATACACATTTCCAATTCTTTTACCCACAATCATGACATCATGTCTCTTATAAACTACTTCGTGTTTCGATAAAGGAAATTCAACAATACAGAGTGAGCCTCACGAAGCTCAATACTATAGACGCTCATAAAAGTGAATCCAAAACAAAGACGGTCTGCTATATTTACACTTCCACAATAAATATCGAATAGAATTTAAAAATCGCATAAAAGCACAGAAATATATCCACATATGGCATGAAAATGTACAGAAATCGTTTTTGAGCCTTATTTAGAGAGATAACTCGTCGTGAAATTCATTCACAATCAAATGAGGGGGCGCGTGGAAAAAGGACGTAACTACAAAAGGGTCATTTCAAGAAAATTAATAAAAACTTAATAAAAACCGCCAGAGGCGTATTTGGACGAGTTGACCCGACTTATTTCGAAGAAGATAGCATTCTCGAAATATCAGTGCAAGCCTCGTGAAATTAGAGTGATTCCATGGATTTTACAGCCATTTCAAAAAATGCAGTTACGCCCTTTTTCCGAATACAGGGTCAAATTTCGGCGCACCTTCTTCAGAAAAAGTGGAATCAAGTCCCCAAATCAAGTCTAATCCCTCTCAAAATTCACAAGCATGCTTATGGGCACCTACTGGAAGATATTTCATAGCGGTGAACTTGTTCGACCCACGCTCAGAAGCTCTGTACTCGCGGAAAGCTCAATATGGATGCCCAAAAATATGGAAGCTCTAAAGTCACTATATCAATGTTCAGGAACTTACTTTGAAGGTGGAAGAACATGTTCTGATAGTTTAGACCCATAAAAATGAAATTCCGTGCCGAGGGGAATCGTTTGAAAAATTTTTCGTATGTAATTACGCCCTTTTTCCGAATCGCGCCGAACCTACGCCCTTTCTCCGAAAAGTTACGCCCTTTTGATTTTGGTCACTCAGCGACTTACGCCCTGTCGAAATTTGAACAAGTTAATTACGCCCTTTTTCAATAGTTTCGGGAAGTGATTGGAAAAGTTCCGAGGGCGTAATGGCGTTTACGCCCTTTTGATTTATTTTTTTTGCAGTTACGCCCTTTTGAATTTTTTCCCCTGAAATTACGCCCTTTTTCCATATCCCCGAGGGCTGATCGAGGTAGTTTCGCCCTTTTAAATTTTTTTCAATGCAGTTACGCCCTTTTTGGGAATTGGTGGTGGAGTACACCGAAGTGAACTTTCAAAAGTTCCCAAGTGATTTTTTTCATTCTCGTGTATTGAAAGAACTTCCCCACAACTATCTCGCTCCTAATTTCTTGATCCAAGATAGAGCTATCCTATGAGCTCCACCAAAAAATTGAAATGTCGATTTCGGGCCGCTTTATTTTGCTCATAACTTTGAACTGCTTTGACCGATTTTGATCTTAAAAACAGCATTTGGGAAGTGATTCAAAAGACCATCGGCATGCTTTTGGTGGTTACTCGAAGATGCATTGTTTGTCACATTGATAGTTACTTATTTTGGTCGGCTTGACATATATTTTGCCGTACTAATGTGTTCTCCGAGGTTTTATGCGAGTCTATAAATTTTTTGAGATTTCTAGGGTTATTTGTTAGAGATTACTGAATTTTCCTATGTTTACTCTCGTAAGAACACGTGTATAAGAGCGGAATGCTTATGATTTTTTTACGCGGAAAAAAGGTCGGTGACCCCCTTTTTCAAAAACGGATATCGATTCGTAAACATGTTAAGTATACTTGTGAATTTTGGTAGCTCGATGACCGTCATCATTCCTCACCCGCGAGTGCTACTAATGTATTGCATGAGCGACAATCGAATGATTTTGAAACCCTTGCTATTGGTGTTCGTTGATTTTTCATGACTAACCGTGGTATTTGATTGGGTCGTGAACACTTTCCTGGATGATTCTATGAATAAGATGCCTAATAACGTACGGGTCCGCTGGATACTGTCGAGATGGAATATGGTTTTGCATTGGTGAAAAATGATGAGTGAAATGCGACGTTACTCAACGGGCTCTGTTTCACAAAATCTAAATAATTTGCGGCTTCACTATATACGTTGGAAATTCAATTCTGAACTTCTAATACCAAATATTTCGAGTGGTTTGATTCACTGCAAGCTGGAAGGCAGTCAACTCGGCAGTCAGACTAGTATGAAGAGATGAAAATTCGGGAAAAGGGCGTAACCTCCAAAAATTTATGAGCAAAAGGACGTAACTCACACAATTTCATGGATAAAAGGGCGTAAAGGCGTTTACGCCCTTTTGTCAAATCGCAAAAAGGGCGTCATGGCGTTTACGCCCTTTTCAAGATCTCGAGGCTCGTAAACACTTTTTTCAAAACGGGTTTCAAGGGTGGTTAGAACACCCCTCAGAGTACTCAAAAAGCGAAAGGGCGGAAAAAGGGCGTAACCGCCATTACGCCCTTTTTCCACGCGGCCCCTCAAATAATATTGATATATTTTCTGAAAATATCAACTGTCAAAATCATTTGATTTACGTACGATAATTTTTTAAAGTACGTGGTGCTTCATTTTCAAACTGAACAAGGTCTTGAAAAAATTGTCAGAGCGTAAAAAAATTTTTAGAAAATTAATTTATTTTGACGCTAATAAAGGACTACATTCTCTAGTGATGACTTAAATCTGCAACCGCATAAAAGACCTCGAACAGTATTATTAAACTGTTGCCCTCGTATTTGTCACTCTCTCTTTATTTGTTCAGTATTGAAAATTAAAATCACCTTTCACCTCCAATCCAGTTTTTAAACTACCCGTAAACTCCTAAATTTACCTCAAATCAACACTCCCTGATTCCAATTCCTCCTGAATGAAACAAGCTAATAGCTACTCTATCCCGAATATTTATTTATTCTCATGCATGCAAAATACCAATAAATTCTAAACAATTATTCCAATCTGAAGAAAACGTACCCTCTTCATAATAATACAAGACACGTTTCCTTCAATCACTTACGAAGATTGTCAAAAAGTTTAAAATGAGATCTTTTCCCTTAAAAATAACTTTGCTCCGCAATTCAAGAGAGGTTTTTCTCCCCACAATCCTCGGGGAAACTCGGGATAACACAAACTGATCGATACGCAAGCGCGCGCGCTCTCTCTCCCTTATGTAGTATTATATCCGAAAAAAGGGACAAGGTCAGCCCGCCATGCTCTATAACGATAAATTTTACCAACCACGATTATATCTAGCCCAGTTCAAATCAAATTTTTTACGTCTAGATATATGGGTGATTTCGCTATAACTTATGAACTTGATGTCCTGAGCTTGCACTCGTATAAGAAACGATCAAATATGGTGAGTCTAAGGATGATATCTGGTGTATTCTATTGAAAGAGCGATGTTCCCAATAGTTTTGGGAGCTGTTATGAATCTCATGTAAATCTGAGCTCACCAAAAATGGTCAAAATTCTCTTACCGTGGCAAGTCCTAAACTGATGGGGTTGCATATTTCAAGTTATCAAAATATTCACCCAATTCCCATGCCGCGTTACTCAAACATCAAAATTGAGTTATGAGGAGGTAAAATGTAATGAGCCAATTGAGTATCATGCCTGACTTTGAAATAATTCAAATACAGCCGACATTCTGTACTCGAATTGTGATGTGAATTCTCTGATTATTCCTATAAACTCGACAGTGAGCTTGCGAATCACTTTTATCAACTCTATAACGGCAATGAACAAAATTCCATCCCCTACGGAGTGATGAATCGCATGAGCAATTTCAGCCGCGATGATTCATGAGCAACTTTTCCGTAGAAAAATAAGAAGACGTACGTACCGTGGCCACTGTTCTCGAAAACTATGCAACATTAAGATCCAAAATTTTTTTTCTTAGTCGACTTCCATCGCCAAAGAGATGTTCTGCTTTTGTATGAATTGATCCGTTCCGATTTACGTCTTTGTGATCTCAGTTTTTATGCCAAATGTCCTTACCGTGTCAAAAATAGTTCAAAAATGGCTCATATTTATTACGTGGAT
Organism: Eretmocerus hayati; assembly: GCA_029851415.1. Taxonomy (NCBI): domain Eukaryota; kingdom Metazoa; phylum Arthropoda; class Insecta; order Hymenoptera; family Aphelinidae; genus Eretmocerus; species Eretmocerus hayati. Next base: position 22,377,433 of record CM056742.1, read on the forward strand.
TGACGAACTTGGTCTTTTTATGAGTCAGACCCCGACTTTGGTCTCGGAATATCTAAGTTATGGCAAAATTACCCATATATCCATGCATCCATCTGAACAATGATAGAAACCAATACCCTCCTTCAAAATTGCAATAATTTTTCACATTCTACACACACACATCAAAATGAAAAATACATTATTATACCAACAATCTTCAATTACCATCTCTTCCTTTTTCAATTCTGACAAACAATTTAGTCATTCAAACACATCACCGAACATCCACTACAAAATATCAACATCAAACAAAATCATATCATTACATCCGGTCACGCCACACTCTACCAAAATAATAATAATAATTATTCCACTCAATTTGTGCATCGACTCATCAATTAACGATAACACCAATTTGACTCTGAAATACCCAAACATTCTGATTTTGCAGAAAAAAAAGGTCAATGTCTAGACTATACTTAACCAACGAGACAAGAAGAACTAATAAGACAGACAACAAAATGTACACTTCCAAAGTATAAAATGCTCTTGGTCTGCAAGGACGCGACAAAACAGAACAGAAAGAGCAGAGAGAGAGATGCCGAAAATCGATTTCTCAAAGCTCAGAGTCGCGCGTTGGCGGCATATAGTGGCGGTGATGCTCCAAATTCAGAGCGACAGATGTTAAAGGTCAAGGTACCCCTATACCTAACCCCTATATATCTATCTATACATATATTGAAGTACGTATTGTATGTACATACTAAGAGTATCGATCGATTTTCCGTCAAGGACTAACGAGTGGATCATCCTCTGCGAAGGGATATAATATGTAATCCAAAATCATACTTTTACAGACGGTGCATGAGGTGTGTGTTCGAGCTTTTACAAAAGTTACTTTGATACACATTGAGTGAAAAATTCGACCGTTTTATATCAAAGTTTTCTGAATGACTGACGATATCTATAGTATCAGTTTTATTCGGCGTTTGTCCAGTTCGAGTGTCTCTGTTTTTTTTTCGATTTTATTTTTAACTTTATTTGGGTTTTTGTTTGGAGGACGTAGGATATTTTTCAACTTTTCTGGGTCACTGAACTGCGAAATTCAATTTTATTGCTATTTATACAAAATACACTCGTGTACCGTGAATAGTTCTGCAGTGGCAATTTCGTTTGCCGAATCGAATGTTTAGCGATAGGATTTGGTGCGCAATTGCTCAATTTGAGATATCGTAAGCCGCATCCCTGAATTGGATCGTTTGGAAAGTTATGCAATTTGTCATACGAATAGTTTCGTCACGAATTTTCTGTAGAACTGACAAGTATTTTGTACGTTGTTGATTGATGAGTTTTAAAACTTTTATTGCAAAAAATTCGAGTAATGACGGAATCTTCAATTTAGGATTGAAATGAATTATCTCGACTTCGGTAGCTGGAAGTGATGAAATTGTATGACTCTGGAAGTTGACTTGAAATTGAAACTATGCAATAATAAACACAGTCATGTCATAGAAAACATACAGACCTACAATGGCAAATACAAAATTTCTGTGTTGGTAGTAAAGAAAAAAAATTCTCAAAACGTTCCATAAGAAAGTTCAATTGTGTTCCAAATAACTGAAATTTCTTGGAAAACGATTCGAGACAAAATGAAAATTACTTTCTCAGGAGAAACCGTATAAATTCTTACATGAAAACTTTGAATGAAGGTCTACGAGAATTCCAATATCAAGAAGTTTCAACGCTCGCGGGAATTTTAAATCATATTTTCCTAGCGAGTAGTAGGACGAGAGGGAGAAATTTTAGAGCTTTCAAGAAGATATGAATGGATGAGAAGAATCACCATACATATAGTGTAGTAGGGTTGTCACCCCTCGAGTACTGTACACAATGTCGAAAATGTAGGTCACCGATATTTGAGTCATACTAACATGTAGAGAATACATCCTGATTGCCATGACGAGTCGTTTTTCAATGCCATAAGAGATGTACATACTCCGGAATCATACCAAAAACATCATTAACTACTCTGTTTAACAGACTGATTAACGTACACGTAATTATGAAGTATGTGTATTCAATCGAGCTCGATAGCCTTGATAAATTGTCATTTCTTAGTTCATTCATAGAGATTTTTTCTACAGATATTGATTATTCATGTAGAGGGCTTTGTCGTAGATGTTGCAATGACAGAAAACATGTAATTTGGATAAATTTAAAAGTAAAAAGTGTTTGAGTTCAAGAGGCACCAAAATTTGACAATTTTTAAGATTTCAAAAATAGATACTTGCAATCTTTCAAGCAGTGAGTCTAGTTTATTTCTGATCTGACTACCACGTTGGAAATTTTCATGATTTTAAAAATACGGTTAGGTTACTCTTTTTGCAGGCAACAACGAACTCATATCAATTCCAAAGTTACGATATTTGAGAAGAAATCGAGATTTTGGACATCTATTTCCATGCATTATTTAAAATTATTTCTAAAAGACAAAATCTTTCTCGAAAAATACGATCCTGATCAGCAAATTGCGAGTGCTGCACTTTGAATTTTATAAATATGGTCGTTTGGTGCGACCTCAATGCAAAAACTTTTGAAGATTTTGAGTCATTAAGATAAATTGAATATTTAAAATTGGCGCAAAAATGTTGGGATTCAGAAAAGAAACTGGAAATTTCCGTAGTTTTTGATTAGTTTGTGTACCCGTTTATCATCAATTTTTTCTGCATATCTCGAATTAATCCTGTCTTTGCTTCCGTGAAATTGCCAAAAATATCACATTTGGATTAAAAAAGTTTCCGAGATTTCTCTCTACCGCATTACAGTCGATGAATCTAATTGATATCACACCGAGAAAAAAAACATTTTTTTACATCATGAAAATATAACTCCCACCGAAACTCTACTCTAAAATTTACGTTCTGAAGTCTCCTCCCCTTTTTCATCCTGAAATCCCTCTATACCAATCCTCATCCATCAATTTTAGTACCTCCCATACACATTCCTTGCTTCAAATTCCACCACATCTCGCTCACAAATATGGCGCATATACCACAGACACCCGCTCCGACGCCAAAACTCTCAATCTCAAATTCTTCACATTCTCCCACATCAACACCTAACGGTGCAAACTCTCAACGCCAAGCACATATCGAGGAGTCAAAATAATAAAACAAGTTTCTCTGCGAAATAAGGAAAAATGGCAAAAGCATATAAGACTCAAGCTTCCGTTTCATGTGAGTCTTGGCACGTAAAAATTTTTCTACCCTCTTGAGAAATTTAACCCCATACACGTGGATAGCTTGTATGTATGTATGTATGTATGTACAAAGAGGTTGACGTATATAATTTTCTCCATGAGCCACGACTTTTGACAGGGTAAGATAAGAAGTAGAAAGTCTAGAAAAAAAAGGGGGAATCGCGTAGTTGCCACTTTTTTTTTACATGGTGTGACGCGTGGTATAAAGAAAGAGGGATTTATTTTCTTGTTTTGCGTTGGCTATGTTTTGACAAGAGGTGCTGTAACTCTTGGGAAAATAATCCCGGACGAGCTTTTTTCATTTTCTTGAGAAACACAAGTTGAGCTCTGTGAATATTGTAGTTGTCGCTTCGTGGACACAATGTTTAACATCACGTTCTGCTAGAGATTTTCTTTTTGTATTATTTGACGTCATGGTTTTTATCTTCATTGCACCTTAGGGAGTTTGGGGTCGAGAGTCTGGCTTATAGATGGTACAATTTGTCTTTTTAGAGACTGAAGAGTGCAATTTGTATTTTTTTTTTAGGTTAGTAATTTGGGGCAGTCTAGCTGGTGTAAATTGCTTCTTGAGCAACGAAAAAAGAAGTTCTGGGAGGCAATGAACTTTTGGGTTAATTAATGCCAGTTTAGAAGAGACATTTCTTGGTGTGCAGAATAAAATTTTAGTGTTTGAATTTTCGAGTGCTAGAGTAAAAATGTTGAAAAACATCGAAATTGGGAAGTATACATTTTTCCGTTTTTTGATCCACTTAAGCAAAATATACCATTTTGAGGAGATAATGTGGACTACTTGACTCGATCGCGCGAAATTCAAATCTAATAAATGCTTGAGTCGGCGTATGCGATCAATTTTAACCGTCGAGGAAAGGCGAAACGCACCAACATCAGCGTAGAGTCCAAATTTTTCATATCTCATCTCATTTCATGTATTTGAATTCTCCATCAAAATCCTTCAATTTGCGACACTCAAATTGTGAGGTGTTTTGAAGGTACATAGTTAGATATCAGAATTATCTGATAATCTGTCTATGTCACTAATATCAGCAAACTGTGCTGGTTAAAATTGATCGCATACGCCGCGCCGATTCAAGCATTTAATAGATTTTGAGGAGATAATTCGTGTGCCAATATGATTCTCAGATGCTTAGAAAACTCTTTGAAATTGTTCAGATTTTTGCAATGCGTCAAATTTAAATTCAAGTTATCACGAAATATTTAACGTCGTGTTCGTCTCGTATGATACACATTTTTAATAAGGAAATTGAAATTAAGGATAACTGGAAAATTCGTAGAGATCGTACAATTAGTCACACAATTTAAATCTATGTAGGTTCATCTCATAAAATTAACTAATATCATTTAAGTTTTTGCAATTCTGCAAACGATATGATTCTGTATCCTGATCTATTAGTAGCTCCTTCGATAAACGGATGTCAGGGTCCTATCAGTAAAAATTGATGACATTGACGAGTTTTTGAATTTATCGATAAATTTTTGAGTCATCGCAACCCTGGTAGAAATTTACTTCGATGTAACACATTAATAGACATAAAGTGGCTATTTTTGGCCAATTTCGGCTGAAAATGGCCATTTTATGGCTAATAATGTGTTACATCAGGATGAATTTCTACCAGGGAAATTGGAAAAGTAACGTCGATTCTCTGAGTCTTGAAGAATAATTTTCTACGATATCTTAAAAGTTTACTTGAGAATTTGGCAAATTTTCGATATCCAACATCCTCTCAACTTTGCATGAATTTCAAAATATTTTCGTCGTGCATGACCGTGAAAGATACACTACCGGTCAAAAGTTTAAGCTCACCCAAAAATTTCTTTTTCAATTTTGTGAGTTGAACTACTCGGCTCTATTTGACCGCAGAGGACTCTTCCGGGGCTCATTTTAAAGGTTTTTTCACGTACTTTAAGATGGCACTATTCATTTTTATCCTTACGGATCGGGATCTTTCCAATTTGAGCTTGGAAAAGTGTCAATTTCAACGATTTTTGGGAGAATCTTTTGGCTCCTGCCAATTTGAGCCACATGAATGTTTCAATATGGGAGTTGTGGGATACAAAAGTACCAGTCTAGAGCTTCAGAATCCGTTTTTGAACGTTCCTCTACGCCACTTCCAGTCCGAGCTATGACACTTTCTCTGAGGGAAGATTTTTCGCAAAAACTAGCACCTGGATTCAAAAATGACGAGAAAATTCACTTTTTGAGGCATATTTTAAAGGTTCCTCGTTTCCTTAATCAAGATGTTGATAAAAGATGACAGAAATGATGATTATACTTCATAAAAATGCGTCTCTGTATCTCTCTCGAATTGGAGTGCTAGTTTTTCCGAAAAATCTTTCCTCAGAGAAAGTGTCATAGCTCGGACTGGAAGTGGCGTAGAGGGGCGTTCAAAAACGGATTCTGAAGCTCTAGACTGGTACTTTTGTATCCCACAACTCCCATATTGAAACATTCATGTGGCTCAAATGGGCAGGAGCCAAAAGATTCTCCCAAAAATCGTTGAAATTGACACTTTTCCAAGCTCAAATTGGAAAGATCCCGATCCGTACGGATAAAAATGAATTATGCCATCTTAAAATACGTGCAAAAACCTTCAAAATGAGCTCCAAAAGAGTCCTCTACGGTCAAATAGAGCCGAGTAGTTCAACGCACAAAATCGAAAAAAAATTTTTTGGGTGAGCTTAAACTTTTGACCGGTAGTGTATTTGAATAATCTTAACATATCTCTGCTCTCATATTGAAGATATTTCAGTATAATCATCAAAACAAATCGCATAACGTAGTGAAAATCTTCAAGCTAACAAAAATTTATGAAGTTTAACTGAACCCTGCTCATCTATTGAAAAACCGACTTGCACGGAAATGTATCATTTTCCAGAAGATACGATTGATAGAATAACTATCGGAAAAATCTCAAATTCCTAATTTAGAAATCCCATTATAAAATGCCAATCGTATCTCAATCTGAATGTCAGTCAAGTCACCTTCCTATTATTGAAATACTCCTTCCATTTAATTTTTCATCTCTCTATTTTAAACGAGAGGAGGTATCAGGACCAATTTGGATTGAAATATTTTTCCTGTACGAGCAGCGCGTTATTTGATATCGCTGCTCGGATCATTTTCCAATATCTAAAATCCACCTCGATACCCTGCCTCGATTCATTTCTCAGGATTCAATAGGTTATAAGCTCACCATTGCAATTGCATTCTTCCAAGATCGATTTGAACTTAATATTCATGCAAAGTAAAGTTTATCATGCAGGCCATTGAGTAATAGTGATAGAGACACTTTTGCAATATGGATCTAATGCTCTCGTTTATTTTTGTCGTATTTTTATGATTGACTTCTTTTACTAACAACATATTGGATATTATTGTAATAAATAAGATAAGTGTCGGAATCATAAGAAAAAAATTCGATTAAAAATGTTGAACAAAAAAACTCATAGAGTTGAAATTTTTGTAGAAATCACAGTGTGGGATATAGGATTTACGATCCAAGTGAGTATAGCTTCGAGAGATGCTTAGTCCCGTAAGAGTAATATCGTAATCTTCCCAAGCTGCCGAGTGCTTTGAAAACTCTATATGTGTAGCTCTCAACCAATTCCGCCTCTTCAAAATCCACCCTCGCGAAAGATCTCAAACTCCTCTGAGATACTCCCTTTTATCAATCTTCGCAACTCGTTTTCTGCTCAATCTCACGGAATCATCTTTGAGATTGTAATTTTAAAATTTTTTTTTTCAGGATTGAGCGGTCAACGAATTTCCACATTGTCAATATGTCCTCTGACTACTGAATGAAAAATTAGTTGCATTGATGATATGAAAAAAATTCGTGTGTGCTGGCTTCGTGTGCCAATCGATTGTTGGAAGAGTTGGAATGAAAATTCAATTCAGTCAAAGAGTAAGTAAATTTAATTTCTTACTTTTCTACGTAAAAGATTGTTTTGGGATACGAAGATACTGAAATCACTGTGTTATGAACAATTTGAAGGAGGAGATATGGTTATTTTTGCTGGGATTGCAAATTTATGACCCAAAAAATCGTAAGTTGAAAACCTGAACGAAAATATTAATTTGATATGGATTCCAAAGGTGGATTTTCAGTTGACCTGACATTAAAAATCATACCCTAATAGAAAGAGCTGAACTTCAGGATTTTAATTGCACGAATTTCACAGAATCTACAAAATTGTTTTCGAGTAATTTTGCTACAAAACGGACGCATTGATACACAGACTGATCAGTATATGGTGATATCCTCACAGATGTCACCATATACTGATCATTAACCGACACTTTTGAATGTTTTGTACACTTGATGACCTTCAATTCAAAGAAAATGTTTTTCAATTGTTATGTGATACATGCAACACATTATGGATCGCTATTAAATCCCAATCTGAGTGGCCAATCCAAAGCTTGAGTTGATCAATCTCAAACTATCTTAAGCTAATTTGTGTGATGTAAAATTCTTAAAACAAATGCGATCGAGGTAAATAATAGTGAGATAAAAAATTTCATTCGATTTTTTGATCATGAAGTCAAACGTCATTCGGCTGTCTAAAAATTAATTCATCAGATCTTCATCTCACTGCACGGTGGGTCGGAAAGGCCGGAAAGTTGGAATTTTTTGTGAGGTTTGATTCTAGATGTCACCATAATCATTCTCCAAGAAGAATTCCAAAAAATTTGTCGGTGGATTTTGGAAATGAATACGATTTTTCTCATTTTCCCATCGTAAAGGGTGGGTGAAAATTCGTTTCTTCCACGGATTTTGTTTAATTCTAGCATAAGTCGAAAGGGATGAGTTTTATAAAAATTATGTGTAGGAGGATCTTTTTGGAGGATCTTAAACGATCTTTGAAATTATGTGCTTACAGGTATCCTGAGTGATCGAAAAAACCCGAGAAAAAAGTGCAAGGAACCTGAAGTTCCTGCGATATCCCTCTTTCATATGAAAATTTCACACTGGCTATTCTTCGTTCTTCGATGAATGAGAGCATATTAACTTTTAGATTTCGAAAAGATCTACGAAAAACTATAGCATAAATTTTACGTAAAACTCATTCCTCCCGACTTATCACGGTAAAATCACAAAAAAAAACGGAAAACCGTGAAAGAGACAAATTTCTACATGCACATCCTTTAAAATGGAAAAATCTACTTCATTTCAAAATCCACCAACGGATTTTTTTTTCGATTCTTATTGAAAAATGATCGTGGAGATATCTTAAATTGAACTCCATAGGAATTTTTTTTATCTCATTGACTCAACTTTTCAGCTTCTCCGACCTACCGTATCTGATTATTTCACTCTCATATAGAAACGTGACGATTATCCAGTTCTTGGAAATATAGAAAAATACATGTAATAGTACGTTATCGGATAATTGTCAAAGGGTACAAATCAAGGGCTCAAAGTTGTTTTTTTGAGGAACTCCGTCGACAGATTTCAGATGCATGACAAAATCAAGCATTGTACAGATTTGCAATCAGAGAAATATAAATATATGCGGCAAAAATATTTCATACGTTGCGTGATGGACTTTACCCCCATATTTAGCATAATATCGATAAAACAGCAATATGATACTATCATCATCAATAAAATTTCAACTATACGTCCAGAATTATATGTACATCATAATAACCGCAGAACTATCAACCGCTATCCTCGAAAATTATTTTTCTTATCATTCCTAAGGTATTTATTGTTATTTCGAAAAAGATTTCCTTTCTTTCCAAATGTATAAGGTTTCCAGTATGACAATCGATGAAAAATCATTGACTAAAATAAATTATCAGATAATACTCAAAATATAATATTTTCTAGGCATTTCAATCGCACTCAAAATGTCTTTAATCATGTACAACTGCCTTCAATCCTTGATAAAAACCAATCAAACATTTTTTTAACCGTCAAGTCATTGAATCAACCCCATAACACTGTCGATTCTTATAAATCGATGTTACAACCCGTAAAATTGTATTAAAATCTATAGATTTTATAATTTTACCACAATACCAAACTCACTTTTCTATTAAAATGGAAAAAAAACAAACTTCAACAGAATACTATAAGATAAAAATATGTATAAGCACTTTAACCGGTTCTCAGTACTGCAGTATTGCAGCACCAACGAATCATGACGATTATATACATACATACACACACAGAGTATAAAACGACGGACGCCGGGTTACAGATACACATACAGAGATACAAGGGTATAGTATAGTTGAATAGTAGTAGTAGTAGTAGTAGTAGTAGTATAGAATCTGAAAAGGAGGGGTTGCGTTCGCGAGGGACGATCGATGCAGCATCTGGTAAAATACACAGACGAAAGGTTATACTAGTATGTGTGTGTGTATTTCCACCCCACATATATCCACCACCCCCCTGTCACTACTGTACTGCGCACAATTTACACTTACGCACGTAAATTTTCACCTTTGCATTTCTTATACTTGTATTAGGTATTATCAGTATTGAAAAAAATGTATGCATGTGGTAATGTATATTTAAACACGATTCAATCGTCCATTCGCAGCTGTATACACGTGCTTTTCAACCTGACAATATTCAAACTATATACTCAGACACACACACACACATGATAAAATATGTATGTATGTGTGAGTGTGAAAGGCACGTGTAGCATTGCCGATCGAGCAAAAGAATAGTATATAGTTATATATGTAGTTATTATCGCGCTATCGCGTCCGGCGACACACACACACACACACACACACAGTAATACATCAAAAAGTGGCAATTCCATAAACCGGCTTCAATTTTTCTCACACGTACTGTACATACTATACGTGATTATTTCTACACTCCATATACCGGTACATATTTCTTATTGAATCTGTTTCATGCCAATTTTGAAAAATGAACCGTTAAGAATTTTCAGTAGTACAAGGCCGAATCGTTCAGACGCCCAAGTAGTTTAGGGACGTGTAAGGTCAGACATATAAATATACAAAGTACTCACTATGTAGATGTGTAGAACAGGAGCTTTTTTTTTTAAAAAAAAAAAAGCTTATGAAAAAATAGAGTTGGCAGCAGATGGTTCCATAACTAACGATTTCACTAGGTATGTGTGTATCGAACAACGACGATGAACAAACTGACGATATGCCAAGGCAAGAACAGCCGCTATACCTTACGTTTTAGTTGACGCGGCGCATTTTCACTGATATATATATATAGTTACTATTGTAGTTGTAGTATATACTGAGTGTGTCCATGGAATTTTGCGCTTGCGCAATACGTTCAATCGTTGAGGATAATACACTGATAGATTTTTTATGTGTGTATATGTGTGTGTTGGTAGTCCCCCTACGCTTTTGGTATAGTAGATATATAGAGTGAGTATAGAGTGTAGGGAAGGATGATGATATAATCAGTAAGTATGATGATTTTGGTTTGTGGTGTTGTTAATGTACCTTCACAGCTACAGTGTACATGAGTAATTCCGCAGGAATTTTTATAATTCGAGATTAAAAATTATGTACCAATCTCAAATTTTATTTCCAAAGCTTCTAAGATGTATTTTTCGATTATGGACCTGACATCCCGACACTGAGGATCTACAGTTTCGGGGTTCAAGATTTTCATTTGATCATCAAATAATTTTTAAAAACCGACTTGGATCTCAGTAGCCTTGCGTTTAAGGGTCGCGCCATCAGTAGGGCGTCCGTGCCTGACTAAAATTTTTAACAAGAGTTAATTTTTGCGCGATAGTATGTACTACACGGAGTGTGGGAATTAAGTTTCTCCATCTTCTGTGCAGAAATGTGACTTTTACGAAGGATTTTATGAGAAAATTGGTCTTTTTTTCGTCCTTGCATGGCCCAAATATGGCATGTAATTTTGGAAATTTATTTAATTCCCCATCGCCCTTCAAGATCGACGAGACTTGAGATAACTCCTATATTTTTGAAGGACTCTTCGATTTCCTTTTCCACACAGCTGATGAAAATGGGTGAGAAGTTTAGTTTTGCTTTTCGAATGATTGTTTTCGGTGCAAACCCTGGCGAAGGTCGAAATTTAGCACGGAGTAAAGCAAAAAAACTTTACGCCCGAATACCGAAATTCCTTTTTTTGCTCGACTGGGCGTAAAGTGAACGAGAACTGCCGTGCGTAAACCAGTGTTCACGCACAGTCGATGAAAAAATATTATTTAATATCATATGATTCGGAAAATATCACTCGGTGTGCGAAAACCACAATTCCCGACGATCGTATCGAAATACTATTATTTGTGTTATATTCGAACTTATATGAGTGGTTAGAACCACCGGTGGGGCCCGCATGTCTTCCCCCCAGTGATGAGAGTTATGGCCTTATGGGAAATAACATTAAGCAGGCCCCACCGGTGGGCCCTGCCGCACCTGGGGAAGGATCATCGATTTCAGCCTCCGCACCGACCGTGTTAACTACAGTACTCACCAAAATGAATGGAACACGGATTCCTTTACTAAAACAGGGATTACTCGGACATCCTTGGGTCTAAGACAATTTTGAAATAAGCATTTGAAAGATGAGGAAAAAATCTATCAATTCATGTCCTTTGGAATATTTTTTGACGCAAAATTCATGGTTTTAATTAGCTCCGGCGTAAACTGAAAAATGGTTCATTTCAATCAATCATTGATCATTTATCGGAAAATTATGATAGCGCAAAAAACCTTGCGGGATCTTGTAACTCTTTTCAAGACCTTCAAAATCGTTTTTTTATACATCACTCTACGGATTTTTTTCACCCGAGTTACGAGTGATCTGGCATAAAGAGTAAGTAGTTGGTGCGGGTCGAGGGTACTGTTGATCTAGAAGTATGAGCTTTTTCTTCTTCAAGCTGTCTGAGGTCGTTTGGGGTACGTTCTAAAACATAACTGATTCATATTTTATCAATTTACGAAGATTTTACGTCGAAATCGTGGATTACGCATTTTTTTGTATCTCCGCTACCTCCAACGCGTGTGAATTTGCTCTCACTTGATCGCTCGTAACTCGGGTGCAAAAAACCGTAGACTAATGTATAAAAAAACGATTTCGAAGGTCTTGAGAAGATCTACAAGATTCCGCAAGAATTTTTACTCTATCGTAATTTCCCGATAAATGATCGATGATTGATTGAAATGGAGAATTTTTCACTTTTCGGAGACAATCAAGAAGATGGATTTTGGGTTGGAAAAATTTTTGAAAGACATGAATTGATAGCTTTTCTTCTCATCTTTCAAATGCTTTTTGTAAAATTGCCGTAGACCCAAGGACGTCCGAGTAATCGCTGTTTCAGTAAAGGAATCCGTGTTCCATTCATTTTGATGGGTACTGTACATCTAATATTCACACATGTAAAAGTAATATATTATGATAATAAACCGACACAGTTGGTGGGGTCGCTGAGTGTCAGCTCGGCTGATCATCGAAGTTAAGCATCGTTGGGCACAGTTAGTACTTGGATGGGTGACCGCCTATCTCGGTCTAACCAAACTCGACTTGCTGACTTTTCTGATCGATTAGTTGACACTTACACCTCAGCAACGTGAGCGGGAGGCACGAAATGTTACAATTGCGGTGTTCATGCTCACGAAATGTGGCATATGAGCACCGCAAGGGTAGCGTGATAAATGTGCCGAACTCTCCGGAGCAGGTTTTCTCCCTTCAGGAATTTCCCTCGCTCCACGGGCATGATTCCCGGGCAAATGCGGAGAGAATTAGGTTAGGGTGAGTGGCTGGTTCTCAAACTCGCCACGATAAGAACACGAAATGCTAAACTCACGGGATCCGCTCCGGTTGTAATAGTCCATGGACTGAAGACGACCGTTAAACACATAAAAAAAAAAAAATATTATGATAATAAAAATGACAATTAAATCAAAGCAGGAAATCATCAATGATTGGTCTCCACTTTGGTTGATGCAGATATTAGTTAACATTGCGTCCTAGTTATCGAGCTCGCAAACTCTTCCACTTAGGTTCTTCTTTGGCCCTTATAAAAGATTTTTCCCAAGGGACCGAGATTTTTTTATCAAATGACAGGGGTTAGTTAGTTACCCAAGTCACACCTACACAAGTTCGCCTGTATTTTGCGATTTTTTTACGCATGAAAATGTTGAGCCTGACGATGGATTCTGAGAAAAAGTTGATGCGGAAAGGTCTGAAACGAGGTAAATTTACTTTTATCGAGTAAAACGATATGAATCAATTTGTAGTCGAAATCGCGCCACAAAATGTACAAACTCACCGTGCACCTGAAATTAGATCTTTTAGTCCTTGAAACTGTGAGATTTGATGCTCAATATCATGATATTTGATACGTTTTTCGATCGAGGATCACCACGACGCTTCCGACCTCACACTGATAAAGTCCAAAAAGAGGAAAAACCATAGAACACGGACCTGATACTTTGACCTCTCTTTCGATGATTTTTTTTACTCGTAACCCTTGGCCAAATATTGCACTAAAAAGAGCTCCAAAAATACATCGAAAAACGACTTGTATCATCTCATTATCAAGCATTACAAGGGTTCGTGCAAAACCGCACACATTACTTTAAAGTTTACGTGGAAATACCCGAATAGGACAACGATTTGATCCTGGTGGTTATGTGATAGCTAGTATATATAAACTGTTGCATGGTGTATCGATCGATCATTGCTTTTGTGTCAGGGTTTGATGAGTACGAGGTGTACGGTTATCCTCGATTCAGTGGATAACTGATGTCAAAGGGATCGGTTTGATGATTATGGGGACGATTATGCGGGTTTGGCGGTATATACGGGTTAGTTGAATGAGATTGCTGACATGAGTGTGATGATCGGTAAGAATTGGTTGGTGGATTCTCAAATTTTAATAGATGATTTCAAACTTGAATATTCTGAAATGGCCTTCTTTTCTCGTATCCTGTAATTTAATTGGATATTACCCTTTCAAATTTTCGCCGTCGTTTTTTGAATCCTCAAAACTTTGCAGATCTTTTGTCTAATTTCTGAGACAAACTGATTTTTTTTCTGAAAGTTAACGAGGAAATGTCAATCTGGAGCCTTTTTTAAATTTTATTTGCCGGTATATCTGGGGAATCCCTAACTCAATTTCTATTGATGAAAGCTTATTTTGAAGACTTTTTCCGATATCAAAAAGTAAGCCTCATATAAAATCTTGGATAACCATCCCGGTATACCAGAGATGAGAGCCCTTTTAAACAGTCCAACTTTACAATTTTTTCATTGATTTTTTCTAAAACGTCACATGATAAAACACTTCTGCAAATGGATTCGAATTCAGGAGCCCAGAGATCAAAGAAAACGGTCTTAGAATTAAACTCACACTTTTGAAGTAGATTTGTAGAAATCTCCATTCTGACCAAGAGGTTATAAAAAAAATATACTTGAATTATTTGGGTACGAAAAATCTCGAGCCAGTGGATACCACGGTTAGGTTACCGCAGTAAACACGTTATTCAAGTCTATCTTTTCCAACTCAACGTTTTTTACGACCTGATAACTATCTCATCAGATACCCAAATTATGATAGAAATAATTTTGCTCGTTCACGTATTGAATGAATCTTTGAAACTGATAAAAGGATAGCTTAATTATTGCCATGCATAAGTTTTATATGGATCAAGAAATTTCTAGACCAATATCATTGCTGACTCAAATCTTAACCGTATATATCTTATTCATATTGCTGTTTCTTACCAGAGCATCACATTTTGTTCTTTCAATTTTTAGAATTTTCTTTTCTGGGGCTTATTGTGAACTTTTTCCACTTCATCCGAATGAAACACATAAATACGACAATCTCAAACACGTACCTACACATAAATAAATTCATCCTCTCTTCAAAACTGTTTCTTTTACGAGGCATCTGAGGAAACTTTCATCTTACGGAGAAGATCAAATGAAATGCTTGCTGTTATTGCGTTTCGAATAAACATACTTTCCTGGTTTCATAGCATCTTACAAAACCTTCATATCGGTGAATCATCTCTCATAGTCATTGAACTTTGAAAGCTCGTTTTCATTCGTGAATTTCGGAAACTTCTTTTTCTCTATTTTGGGTATCAATTTCTATAAATTCTAGATGATTTATCGTTTGTGAAAAAAGCGTATGAATAGCTTTGAAGAAAAGTTGTACATTTTAATACGAGGATGGGAATTTATCACGGTTGCGGAAACCATTCCTTCCGAGTGTCGAATACTATTTCATGCAATTGTTCGATGTTTGATTGACTATAGAAATGCATAAAATACTATTTGCGCTTCGTTCATGAGGTGCCCCGTTTCGGAACGATTATTCCGAGCTTTCGCCTCCGACTCAGACTGATAACCAATCATTCAGTAGCGAGCCACAACCTTATAAAGTCGGTGTAAAATTGACTATTTTCCATTATCTGGATGGGAAAAAAGAATATTAAAAAAAACGTGCGGAAAAGTCACATTCCTGCACAAAAGATGAAGAAATCTTTTTTCACATATAAGGTCAGAAATAACAACAGGTCCAAAACAATTCTTGGTCGCATCAATTTTGATTTCTCACCAAACTAATCCTGACTATTTTCTCACCTTCTCTCAACATTCGTCCATATTTTATTGCTGCAAAAACCATGGCAATCAATAAATTTCCTCAATTGTCTTCGCTTCACACAACTTTGATCATCACAAAATCCATCCCCGTCCTCTTATACAAACTCGATCGCGGAATGACACTCCATCTTCCTGCTCTTCTAGTTTTTCAAATCTAATTTCACGGTCTGCATATCGATGTCTCTAACAATTATCAACTCACTTTCTAGAAATCGTCGAAACATTTCTCATTAAATGCCTTTCAACACCAGAATGATTATATATCTTCTCTCGAAAAGATACGATAATATGAGCGTCTCGTTCATCTTCCTTTGAAATTTCTCCTCGTCTAAAATATAATTAATGAAGATCAAGTATAATGAATCGAAATACAGAAAAATGAGCGAGCAGTTCATTTCTACCATTTGACGACACTCTGACCTATAAAAAATTTTCTCATCTACTGAAGCTTGAAATATCAGATGGCATTGCGATAAATTTGCGCTACTCAAGAAAAGTCGTTCGGCACCTTTCCGCTCTTCTGAATAATTTAATGAATTCGATCAAACCTCTTCCCATAAACTTTAGAAGCCAAGAAGTTCTAAGCTCAACAAGTGTATGAGACATTTTAAATATTCATACCGACCATCTTGCTTGAATACTTCAGATTTGCTCAGCCAATGTTCATAAATGCACACACATTCATGTTCTACAAAAATAAAAAAAAAAGACTCTGCTTTATCAGCGTAGGCATCAACCTATCGTCAAGTGAATTCCACCCACGCAATTTACCCCCTATATATCTAAATTAAGAATCTTGATCTCGGAGTATCTGCTGAAAATTTCTTACCAACTTTTAAAAATTCTTGTCACGATCATGATCTTGTTGATATATTTATCTTCAGGTCACATCTACTCGGTCTATATTTATTTTAACAAGATGAACTAACTTGGGAAAAAGTTACCTAATCTACTTTTATTCTATCTGTCGATAAAGTTTTTAAAGATGAAAAAGTGAAAGTGAAAGGTAGCTTTAGTGTTGACGTAAATAACGGTGAGATGTATAGATGTACTTATAAAAGAAGGGAGAAGGAGTCACGGGTGAATGTGATGAACACCCACGAGTTGTCTATCAGTGTTTGTGTGATATTGCGAATTCTGTAACGTTTCCGCTTTGCTCGTAAAGAAATAAATTCTGTATATAGGGTGGATGACGTGAGCAGAGTGTCACTGTTTCTTTGATGAGTATATTTACCACGTGGTTTGTTATTCCGACGTGCGATGTTGGGGTGGGATGATACACACATACTTATACATGAAGTTTGATCCTTGATGGTTTGTGTATGTTAGGAAGTTTTTGTTGGTCAAGTTCATCGGCCGAGGACATGTGTATTTGGAGAAAATATTTGTATAGGATTTTAGAGAACTCAAATACTGAATCGCAAAATTTTGCTCTAATGGTCGGATATGCTGAGTCGTTTATTCCTTGGCGAATTTTGATCGATTCGGAGGGCTCAGTGATTTTAAAGGTTCGTTTCTCGGTTCGTTTTGAATCTCAAAATCGGGCCGCTGCGTTCAATCTTGCTATCCGAGTTGCTATCCGAACTAGTTGACAAGATGGATAACGATTAAGTCAGCTCCCAAATATTAATTTTTAATTTTTTAAGGGATCTACAGTAGATTTTATCCGATCTGGTATCAAACTTATGATATGTGAATTCGTCTCCGACACAGGAATTTTGATTTTTCCGTTTCCAGATCAGCCTCCATGGATATTGTATTCAAAAAAATTTTTAAGAATGCATCAGATGTCCAAGTTCTATAATACAAATAGCTCCGCGCGAAACAGACCTTCAGACAAGGGTCATGTCTCAGATTTTTTTCTAACTTTTTTATTTGATTCTATGGTACAAAATATGAACTTTTTACCACCTATGAGACCCCAAAAAAATTTTCCAGGTATCTCCGACGTGCATTACTTTATCCTTCTGAATATTCTCCAAAAAATAAGTTTGAGTATTTTTCAATAAAATGCATATTCCTCGAATCCGATTAGAAATATGGAAATACGATTTGAGGAATTCGAAAAATCTTCAAGAAAACTTATCAAAATCGGTCTTATACAGTCAATTTTGAGGTTGTGGATGGTTTTATCGAGAGTGAGAGAGAGAGAATGAAAAACAAAGAAAATTTAATTTCTGAAAGACCCGATTTTCTAGAACCTTGGAAATTTGATAGCTTGTGTAAAATTCCGTGTCATTTCAAAAATGGTCCCACACCCTGTTTTTGCATTCTAAGGCCTATTTTTGCTACTTTTTAACAAATCTATTTTTCAGGCGATTGGAAATCGTCTGCGCATGCGCAGAAATTTGGATTCTTGACACTGATTCCATTGGAAAGCCAAGAAAATCTCTTCTAAAATGACTACCTGGCGAGGTTAATTTCATGCATTTGAATCGTAGCTTTATTGCATAGAAGATCAACCCTCAATTCGACTGCGTGCGGCAAGTCGGCGGACGCCATTGGACGGGGGCAGGCGCAGATTTCCCTTCGAATCACCTCTTGGGAATTATTGAGATTCGGTGGTTTTTTCAACACTGCAGCTCTGGCCCAAACGCATGAAATTGACTTTGCTAGGGGGTCGTTCTGAAGGAAATTTTCTTGGCTTTTCAATGGCATTGGTTTCAGGGATCCAAATTCCTGCGCATGCGCAAAAAACACACGATTCCCAGAAGCCTGGAAAATATAGATATATTAAGAATAGTAAAAATGGGCCTTAGAATGGAAAAAAGAAATTTGGGGCTATTTTTTCTGAAGAAACACAACATTTAACATGAAATATCGAATTTTCAAGGTCCTAGTAAATTGGGTTGATGGGAAACTGAATTTTCCATGTTTTTTTCCACTTTTGCAAGATAAAACAGCCTATAACCTCGAAATCAACTATTTTTCTGAAGACCTTTTGAACGCCGTAAGCCGCATCTCTGTATCTTCAATCGGATTTGAGAGATATGCATTTTATTGAAAAGATACCCAAACTTTCCTGTTAGAGATGATTCAAAAGGATGAAGTAGTGAACGTCGCACAGCAAGAAATCAAAACAAGGTTTTGGTCGCTAGCAGCAATCTAAAAGCATAGGCGTTAAATACCAAGGACTCGCCTCAATTTTTCGCTGTGTCGGAGATACCCGGTAAAATTATTCGGGGCTTCAAAGGCGGTGAAAACCCGATTATTCTGTACCATAGAATCCAATAAAATACTTGAGAAAAAACCTGAGACATGACCTTTTTCGTACGTCTGTTTCGCGCGGAACTGCTCATATAGAAGTGTATTTCAGTGCAGAGGCGCAAAGGTTAGTACTCGTTTATTAAAATATCTCTTCAATCGAAACTGAATATTAAAATATTTTAATCATGATGAATATGCAAAAATGATATTTTACAGCGTGCATGAAATTATATTCAAAATTCAACTATAACCACACTAATAAAATCCCAATTACTTATCGCATTTTTACACACAGAGCTCTAAAAATCAGATTTTCTACTCTTCCTGCGTGAAAAGAGCCAGTTCTCATAAACTATAAAGATGACTCTTCTTCAAAATAATGTTTATTAGGTATGTGAAGTCTGCGGACCAGAACGGTATAAGTCCATTTCAGATTTTCAAAAAATTGCTTTGGTATTTTGGAGGCTATTTTTTCTGGTCACCATTGCAACTGTCCAAAAAAAGTTCAACTACATCATTCAGAGTAGGCCCCCATTTGTAAAATTGAATATTAATTATCCCAAAAAGTAATCACCAATAGAAGTAACTTCGCGATTGCCAAAGGAATTTTTTTGAATTTCGAAATGAATTCATACCGTTCTGGTTCGAATCCGTCAATAATTTAATGTTTACCATAGTTCTGCAATTCAAACTGGTTGAATAATTTACATGAACTCACCAATTCCTGGAAAAACGTATTTACTCAATGAACTTCTTTTTAATTAAAAGTGATGGAATTTGCTGGAAATCGCTAATATTATTGACGTCATCTTTTTCAATGTCGAAAAAATTCTTCAATCTTATAAAAGTCCCTAAATAATGATTACCCGTAAGCTTACTGCATCTTTACAAAGTAATAGCTACAGCTTTGACGACAATTGCCCCACACACAGTTGTGGATAACAAAAACTTCCACGTGACCGACGCCAATATCGAATAATCCCACATCTCTCTTGAACTGATCCCGAATTCACGAGCACGTCTGACTAAACTCGACCGTGAACTACTTGGAGCTCCAACACTCGCAAACCATCAAAGTTTCCTGACCGGGCGTTCTCTTGTTACCTTATCTTCAAACAACTATACGTCAGCACAGTCCAAACATCCTTTCAAATGACAAAAAGTGAGAGGAAACTTTGACTAATACTTCACAGATCACGTCGTATTTAGTGAGGGTCTTCATTCTTTGTAACAGGGTTTTGCATCATTTTGTCAAACTTGAAGAAAATTCCATGCCCGGAGAATAGTTTTGACCGTAATTTTTCTGGAATTTTTTTGGTTTCATATCGAACATTTGCATAAAAATAGTCGGATTCCTTGTCAAGGTCAAGTCTTTTTCAGACTTCTTGTGACTTTCATTCAAGTATTACGTCGAAAGAAGCTGTCACATAAGAGAAGCCAAACCTTCGGAAACTTTTATGGAGAGTACGACGTCAAAGTGTTCCGGATGTTAAATTTTTGTTAACCCTTATCACAACGAACTGCGCTAACAGTAAGACTCGACTCGAGAATTTTTTCATTGTCTTACAAATTTTTGCCAGTTACCAAAAATAATATTCGCCAAGAATGACTGTTTTTGTCCTGTGGTCATAATCAATGAACCACGATAGTTTTCCTTTCCTTGCGAATTTTGAACGGCATTTAGCAACTGGTCTCCACGAGTATCTTCGAGTTATACACCCAGAGTCGTCAGAACTTCATAGCTTCTGATACTTCTCTAGACATTCCGAAAATTTCTATCACTGTATATTTTTGTATGAGCTAGAAACGTGTTGAAGCCTTATCTAACAATGTGTAGGGGGGATCGGAGTGAAATTGGACAAAATGTCAGTTTTGTATTTCAAAATTCAACTTGAAAATCAAATCATGCTTTTTAAAAAAATTTCTTTCTTCTCTTTCAACTACCAAGTTATACGCGACAGTAGTATTTTCCGGACCGAGGTCTTGATTTTCCTACGAATACTCGATTCTGAAAAATAGAAAAGATGTCAAATCTCGCCTTGGTCTTCCCTACTCCTTAAGGTATGACTCTGGTGGTTTTGGGTCAAAAAATCGATTTTTTTTTTATTGCTCCAATACATTCTTCATGTCTTTCTGAATGAATATTCACCATTATCACATCGGTTGCGACATTATTTTTGTCCCAAGACTGTGACTCCTGATTGGAATATACACACAAAAAACGTCAATTTTCGCGAAAATGGGTCATGGTACGATCTGGAGTGTACCGGCAATCCGAGACACTCCTGATATCCCTATATCTGACAATTCTCCATCCATGTGAACGCAAAAAGTCATAGCTAGGGTCCCTATGAGCCCCCCTCATCATAGGAATCTAGCAGTATCAAATACAGACTCCCCCTGAAATATTTATTATGTAGCGCGTTTTAGGAAGGGACGAGTCTTACCATATTTTATAAATAGTTAGTATGGTCACTCTAGTCTGGATTCTTATTAATATATTTTGTTGCCATGCATAAGGTATCGTCTAAGTGGCGCAATCCAAAGAATACTAAACGAAATTCTAAGAGGAGAAAAGCTGGAGAGAAAAATGTTCGAAAATTGGTTCATAACAAGAATAACCGTGTGAATAAGAAAAATCGAGATGCCCTTGAGGTTGGAAAAAAAACTCAACGTATATCAAGAAACTCCCGTCAAACAAGGTCGTCATCTAGTAATCAAAATTGCAATCTGAAAAAGGGCCAAAGTATTAGTGCAACTAGTCGAAAATTATCTCTCTTCAATAATGTTGAGAGAGAAAAGTCAAGAGATACACAGTATGATGATGAATATTTTATAGTTCACTCTGGCATATTTCACCATCTTGCTGAAAAACTTCAGTGCAATCATTGTGGAGTGTCTACTATTACATTTGATGTAGGTCACAGATATGGATTAGCATCAGAAATGATGTTTTATTGCTCCAAGTGCAATGAGATGGTCACTAAAGTGATTTCGAGCCCTCGAGTAGATAATACTGGTACAAGTGCATTCGAAGTCAACGAAAGATGTGTGGATGCTGTATTATCAATTGGAGCTGGATTTTCTTCTCTGCAAAGTATCTGCAGCAAGTTGGACATGAATTGCATGAGCCTCTCGACATACCATTCACACATGAAGTCTGTAAAAGAGAGAGCTTTGGCTCTCAAGGAGCAAGTTTTGGCAAAAAGCAGAGAAGCTGTCAGAAGGTTTTATATCAATTCTTATCCAGAACTTTCAGATCATGAAATTCTTGATATCATGGCTTCATATGATGGAACATGGCATACGCGAGGCTTTGCTTCATTATTTGGAGTTGGATTCCTTATAGAGTATAATACTGGCCTGGTCATTGATTATGAAGTTCTGAGTAAATATTGCCATATGTGTACCATCACACAGAATGAATTAGGTCCTGATTCTCCTGATTTTGCCCTGTGGTATGAAAATCACAAAGAGTCTGGAGAATGTAATCAAAATCACGTTGGTTCATCTTGCTCAATGGAAACAAAATGTGCAGAGATTTTGTTTATTCGCTCTCCTGAAACTTGTAAAGTTCGAGTAACAAAAGTGGTTGCAGATGGAGATGCAAAGGTTCATAAACATCTCTGTGAAGTTCAGCCATACTCAGTGCCAATCAGCAAAGAAGAATGTTTGAACCATGTTGCTAAAAGACTAACTACAGGTCTTCGACAAGTTGTGGCAGTCTCCAAGTCTCAAGGCATAACTCTGGGAGGAAAGGCAAAGGGAGCTTTGACGAACAGGGTTATAACGCAACTTGGCTCTTACTATAGATCTGCTATTGTCAGAAATAGGAACAATGTCAATCAGATGCAGAAAGATATAATGGCTACCTTAACTCATTGCAGTTCTACTGATGAAAAGCCAAATCATTTTAAATGTCCAAAAGGGAAATCAAGCTGGTGTTTTTACAATAAGGCAAAGGCTTCACAGTCAGAACCAAAAAGTCATTCATCAATGAAAATATATTTGAATGAAATGGTTGTTGAATGTATTACTCCAGTTTATAAGCGTTTGACAGAGAAAGATTTGTTGAAAAGATGCACAGAGAAAGCTACTCAGAATGCTAATGAAGCTCTGCACTCATTGGTATGGAAGAAATGCTCAAAAAATACATCATCTTCCAAAGATAAGGTAGAGATCGCTGCTGCCTATGCGGTAGCAGAATACAATTTAGGTTACTATCAAAGTGAGCAGATGCTGGCTGAGGTGAGTGGCAAAGTTGTGTCAAAGAACAGCTGTAAAATAGCAGAAGCCAAGGACCGTAAGAGGAAAAGATGTAGTGATGAAAGCTCTCATCCAAAAAGCAAGCAGGCTCGTGCTACCAGGAAGCTTAGGAATAAGCAAAAGGAAGCCTCTAGAACCAGGTTAGAGGGTGAATTATATGGAGCAGGTCTCTTCTGATCATATTTCTTCCACCAAATAGTTGAAAAAGTTACCCTAGTGTTTTTATACTCCAAGAGAATAATCTATCTTGGTACAAAACTCCACGGTTCATAATGATAGTTGCCTGACGATACTCATATCAAAGTTTGTGATGTTATGCTATGAAATACAAACTCACCAAAGAGTGAATTACTTATTTTATTGTTGCTTTATATTGTATTTTGTGTTGAAGCACAAAAGAGTATCATCTCAACTCCAGAATAAAGAGCATGGCTCATCTCAAATGTCTGTCTATGGATTTTTTCAAGAAAACCTCTTTTCTCACACTACGCTTTTACTATTTTGCAAAGTTTTTGTGCGCATCCAATCTTAATGAATATGGCTCAAATTTTTTTTACATATTATTCAATGTATTTAGAATAGGAGTTACTTATTCTGCTACAGGGATTGATTACCCTGCATACCTGTATACAACTTAGGTTGTATGAAAGGGGTCTTTTTTAGTGATCTTTAGACTTCAAATTCCAATAGGAAAGTGATTCCTCGACAATCGCATGAAAATCAGTGCATGGCTTGCTCAATAAGTAACTTTTGTTGAGTATGAATCATACTTTATGTCAAAACAAGGGCATATCCTTAGTCGTAAACTGTTTGCGCACAAAACTTTTCCAGTGACCATGATTTTGCTTGGTTTCGAATGACAAATTATGGAATAGTCAGGCATAACAGGACCAAATGAGCTGAAAATTTGACAAAATTCATATTTTATATAGGTCTTGATGTAGGGTAAGTATGGGAGTCATAGCTTTCAAAATAAAAAAAAAGTTGAAACCACCAGAGTCATACCTTAACAGATCACAAGCACGCGCGAAGAAAAGTTATATCGATTATCCCATAGTTGCGGGAAACTTGAACTGAGCTAGAAATGCCATCGCCATAACAGCTCAGGAGAATTCTCCATAGCTCGAGTGTAAATTGAATGCCGCAAGGGGCGCAATATTGCACGTGAATTCTAAGCAACGGGGGCTTGAGCTCGATCGCTATTTCCATTTCATCTGTATATATCGCACGCCATGTTACGTTGAACGTGGCACATTCATTATAAACCATTGGTGCATATTTCCAAGTTAAATTGTATGAGCTGACGAGAACGTGTTGTGGTTCATCGCTGCATGTGGCAGGATTATTAATCAAGAGTTAGAATGTATTTCATTGGTATTCGTGAGTGATTTCGACAATTCGATATGATGGTTTAGCTAAGCATTACTGAATTTTTGGTGACAGTTATCGCAATGGAAATGTAGATTCGAAATTTATTTGGCTGGTATTCTAGGTGTCAGAATATTACTATATCTGCAGAAAACAGAATTATTATGATGAAAATTGATGAAATAGAGTCATAGAGTTCATTAGAAACAATTTATTGATAAAAGGACTTGTCTTACTACACCCGTTTGTTTTTAGTTTAGACAGTTATCGAAAACATAGATTTATAAGACAAGTCGATGGGTTTTGTTTTGACCTGTAAGGCAATTATCATTTTTCAACGTAAGCAAAAAGCCATTTCTTGTTCAATTTGATTATAAATAAATTATAAATAATTATAAAAAGTACATCATTCTCTTCGTTATTCAGATGTTGTATTTGAACATGATGAATGTTCAATTTTTGAGATTGTCTCAAATTGAGAGCAGTTTTTGACTAATTTGAAAATAAATTTCGAACACTTCCTCATCAACGACACTCTGGATGTCGAATCGCTTCATATCTCAAGAAACTCTCCCCTTGGGTGAATCAAGTATTCACATCAATCACAATAAATTATTGACAGGAACTTACCTTTCAGTAGGCGATATTTTTATCTTCGACCGGAAATCACTGAATAAAGTTCCATATACAAGTGATACTTATTGATGTTTAAATCTGTTGAATCGCATTTACAACCATCGCCGTGAAATTTTTCATGAAGAATGTCCATCTGACCACAGCTATATTTCAATTGCGAGCAACACAATATTTATCGAACCAATTATCACAGTTTGAGAAAACCATCCCAAAATCTACCCATGAGAACGAACATTTTTCAGAATTCCGAGTTATTTATACATGATGGGTTCCTCGCGAAGGCGAGCTACGGGAAGGGGTCATCTTTCAGATTTTTTTAAACCTCTTTTGATAGACCTTATGGCCCAAATTGGGAAATTTGATTTACCTCTGGAGTCCAAAAAATTTGTTTGCCCGTAGCAAGTATATCCGTCGAGAAAGCGAAAATTCTTCGTGTCAAAAACGATCCTTCCCTCTTTTTGCGTTTATGACATCTGGGAGGGCATCGAAAAACTTATCGAAATAAGTTCTTGCAAAGTTGTTTCTCGTGTTTTTGGTGACTTGAGAGCCTCTTGAATTTAGAAAGATGTACTTCACTGCAACGTTATGATTCCTCAAAGAGCCATTGTCTTCTTCTTTTTGAAACATGCGTATTCCCGAACTTCTGCATTCTTCTAGTAGAGAATTAGTTTCAGAGCGGACTGAGGAGATCCAAGCAACTTATGAGCCATTTTCTAAAACTCAATTTTTGAGGTAATGGGAAAAGTTCATTTACTGCGCATGCGCAGGAAGTCAGATTGTTGGAGTCATCTCCAATGGAAAGCTGATGTAATTTTCTGCAAAATGACCACCGGCAAAGTTCGAGTTCTTGGGCTAGAACAGGATCTACAACACAATAAATTACGTCGAATCAAAAGCACATGAAAATGCAATTTATTAGCGCCTACTGAAATCGTAGAGTTACATGATCGTTTTTGGAGCTCGTTTTTGAGTATGAAAGAGGTTTCGAAGAAAGATTTGGACTGCATGAACTCAACGTAAAACTGTCCAAACTCTCAAAATATGTAATAAAAAATTCCGTTGGAGGTGACTCGGAAGAGATACGTTCAAGTTTTCATCGAAAAATACGAGCTTTTGCATCCAAGATAGTGTTTAGACCGCAATTTCATACTCAAAATCGACAGATAAAACTCTGAGGACGAAAAAACGTGTCATTAGGTGTTGAACTATAGAATCCATGCGTCAAAAATTTTTGCCAAAAATATCGACCGAAACAAGAAGTGTTATTGGGATCTCCTCACCTCTTTCGATCTCAATTCTTTGACGACACGTATTCGACCTGAAATAAGGTAAGGGTACCCAACTTGCCCCCATATGCCGATCTCGGGGATGGGCACTCCTTGGCCTCCCGGCTATTTTTTTTACGTTTGTTATGTTGAAATATGAGAAAGTAAGTACCTTGCGCCGACCGCGAATCCTTCCTGCGTTCTTCAAAAAATTAAAAGTGATTTTTCTATTTTTCGTGATTGCTGAGCTAAGAAAGCACCGAGGGAATCGCCTTCGGTGAAATCGGTGCCAAATTCTTTGAGTTAAACCAATTTCGACGTACCTTAGCGCATTCGATTCCCTGTTTGAAAACCTTCAAAATCCGTTCTTCAAAGTTGCAAAATTCGGATCTGGAGCTACTTTATGTGCAAAACACGGAGACGATTTGTAAACAAGGATACCAACACCGGAGTGTACCTAACATGCCCCCATATGTTTATCTCGAAAGGGCGTGCAGAACGACTTTTTTTCGACTCGATTTTTTTACCACTCAGAACGTGTTTATCACGTCAAAATGGGTCAGAAATAGTGTTTCGAACCACCGGAAAGCTCCGAATATGCGTGCACGGCGATAAAAACACTTTACACGGCTCGACGCGCCGTGTAAAGCGGCATATGCTATTATTGCCGATTTCCATCATTTATTTCGGAAGAACTGAGACAGCTTGGCTCCAATTAATCCAAATTGGACGTAGTTTAGTGCATTTGAAAGGTCTTTGAACAAGCTTCAAAATGAGTGAAAGCACGTTGAAAATCGTTGAAGTAAACCAAAGTTATAGAGAAAAAGGCTTAATGGAAGTAATTTGGGTACACACTTTTGTAAACTCTCAAAAATCCCTTTTTGGGAGAATTAAAACAGTTTGGTTCCAATTGGTCCAAATTGAATGTACTGTAGTTCATTTTGAAGGTCTTGAGACAAGCTTTAAAATGAGCTAAGGTACGTTGAAAAATATGGAGATGGGCCAAAGTTATTAAGAAAATGGCTTAATGGGGGCAAGTTGGGTACACCGACCTTATATATGTTCATCCAGATTCCGTGACAGAATTTGGGTGGAGTGACGTTTGAAGCGAGAATCTGCGCACTTCCATCAAAATCTATCTTCTTTGGTATATGGAAATTTCATTTCAAATCCAATTTTCATAGTAAAAATCGATACATTTTCACTCAAGACATTGAAATATCAAATCTGCAGACTCTAAACCGATCAAAATGCAGCACTGACCCACAAAATAGTATCAAACTGGACAAGTTTCCTACCGCGCCAGTACGCGCACCGTTAACTCGTCAGCAACACTTTTTGTTTTGGTCGATATCTTGGGCCCAGATTTGTCATTCGAACATTTTTTGACGCATGGATTCTGTACCTCTCTCAGAGCTTTATCTATCGATTTTAAGGATGAAATTTCCGTCTAGTGAAAGGTCATAGTTTTTGGCAGAAACTTAATGTAGCCCTTCCGGGTCACCTCGAACGGAATTTTTTATTACATATTTCGAGAGTTTGAACATGTTGGATTCATGCATTCCGAATATTTTTTTTTTTTGAGGGCTCTTTCGTACTCGAAAACGAGCTACAAAAGATCTTGTAAATCTGTGATTCCAGTATTAGGCAAACAACATTGTAAGAGCTTTTTCGATAAGTTTTTGACGCCTTCCCAGATGCCATAAATGCAAATGCGTACCTGTCGAAGAACTCGAAATATTTTCATTTTAGTTATTAAAAAGGGGGAAGGATCGTTTTTTACACGAAGAATTTTCGCTTTTTCGACAGATAATATACTTGCTACGGGAGAACCAAATCTTTTTTGGCTCCTATAGGAGATTGGTAATTCCTATTTTGGGTCATAGAATTCATCAAAAAAGGTTTTAAAAAAATTCTGAGAGATAACTCTTTTTTCATAGGTCGTTTTCTCGTGGAACCCATCGTATATCTCTGCCATTGTACACGACAACAAGATAAACGTGCTCAACTTGCGAAAAGTATAAAAAGCTCAAAGAGCTCATTTAAGTATCTCCTATATACTTGCACACATATCCTCAACTCTCTTAAAGGTATACAGTATAGGGAATACCTTGACAAGTATACGTGAATACTAGTTGTGCTTGCGGCCAATTTGAGCTTTGCCGCAGAACCGCAATTAGTGATGGAGAGAGGGAGATATGTATAGAGAGCTTGCAGCAGAGACTCTCAAGCTGATTATGATGGGGCGTCAGGTGCAAAAGCACGAGCAAAGGCCTCATCAGTTTGTCGCTTCAGGTATATAATGGTATAGATATATAGTGCATGGATAAATACATTCACTTGCCACGTGTTTGTGGTTCATGCTTATAGACTGAACAGGTAATAGTATACTTATACAAGCCGAGAACGTGTGGCATATAATGGACTGAACGGCAGGATGAGATCGATATTATAAGCCTGTGAAAATTGCACTCGCGGATACGAGACTCGTGATATATACCTACGTCCAGGTTATGAAGGCTTATCTCGATCACGAGGCAATATCTACATTTACTGTGGAAATTTCCAATAGGTGATATACATATGGTGTAGTTATGATATATATATATAGGTTTAGCTAGGGCTTCTGATATCGAGATGAGAAGAGATTTGACGTTTTCTCGATCTCCTACCCCGTTTGAGATGAGGAAATTTCCAAGATTTGTCTCATCTCGGCTGAGATTTTATGAAACCAAATCTCATCTTGTCTCAAAAAGATGCACAAATGCATTTGCGTGTCAGTAGTCCTCGGAACAACATCGTTGTTGATTCGTCATGTCGAAATGTAAGAAGGAATACTATGATATTTATCATGTGGATGATGTTCGAATTCATGATTATAATGAGATGGAGATTGATCAGGATAAGCTGAAGAAGCTTGGATAATCTGATGAGCCCACGAGAAATTGATCTATACATTCGAGTACCAAGTGAAGCTTCCGACTTGTCGTTTTGGGATTGGTGGATATAAAATTCTTAAAATTCCTTCTTTTACCTAGAGTGGCTAGAGATGTCTTAGCGACTATGCCAACTCCAGTGCTAAACGAGGAGTTATTTTCAGAAATGGCATTACTGGGGATGTCAAAGTCGAATTTGTTCAATTGTGATCTTCAAAAGTTGATTGTGGGAGCAATATTCACTCAATCCACTCGATTCTTTTTTTAAACGATAGATCTGAAGACTTAGCAGGGCTTCTTGGAAGCACTTTTTTGATTTATTTCTTAGATTACGTGGGAAAAATTAAATAAGTAGCGATTTGGAGTGTCGGTAAAGTGCAGATTTCTCAATTCATTTGTAATCTTCAAAAGTTGATTGTGGAGGCTATATTCACTCAATTCACTCGTTTCTTTTCTTAACTGATAGATCTGAAGCTGTAGCAGGGCTTCTTGGAAGCACTTTTTTGATATATCTCGTAGATTTTGTGTAAATAATTAAATAAGTAAGGATTTGAAGTGTCGGTAAAAGTTGACTTTCACATGTCCTTAACTAAAAATCGCTGTTCTCTTTCAGATCATCTGATTCGATGTTTGATATGCATTAATACATGGATGCATTGTGACTTGAAGAAAGCTATTGCTAAAGTTGGAATCTAGATTTTTAATGTATGACTGATGTTTTTAAATATTATTTTTATGATTCTCTGATTTTTTCGATCGATAATAATATTCATCTACAATTTGGATATGTTCATAGATGATTTCATTTGATTTCCTATTTATTTCTTCGCGATTATAATTTGATCTATGGATGGATGTGTAAAGATATCAAAAGCCGTGAAAATGTTTGCAATTCCTATCGTGATGATAATGTTACAGATTATATTTTATCCACGTAGTGAACAACGTAATCATTGGTGTTATCTAATAACTTTTTGGTGGAAACAACGTGATTAAGGATTTGTAACCATCCCAAATAAATCTAAAAACGTTCGAGATTTTCGAACGTTTCGAGTTTTCTCGGTTGGGATTCTCATCTCGTTGAGATTCCCGATTCCAAAACAAATCTGAAATCTCATCTCAATCTCGATCGAGATATCTCGAAAAATCTCAAAAAATCTCAAAATCTCGGAATCCCTATACAGGTTGTAGTTGTTGGACTTTGACGTTGACTGGTCATAGGATTATGATATTGTTGTCAGGGTACTGTTCATTCATCATGATTTTTCAAAGATCTATGATCTCGTGCAATGTTTGATATTTTTGTACACGTAGAATGATTGATAAATGTCTACTTAATTCATCTTGTGTATTATCAGTTTTGATCTACATACGACTCTGATCCAAGATATTTCAATTTAATCAATTTTGCACATTTTATCGTCCGCGATGGATTATAAAACTGATCGTATAACAAAATTTGAATTACATCCGTTTGCTTTAGACGTCATTTACCGGTCTCGGAATAATTTTCTGACGCGAAAAATATCAATAACTAATTGTAAAATGACAAATAACGTCAAGATTACCTATTGGAGAATTTTGCTTTTCCCAAATTATCTTTCTGCAAAATAGAAGCATATGGAGACATTATTGTTACGAGAATGTGTTCCTATAGAGTTTGCCCAGATTTTTTTTTGAATTTTTTCATATTTCTACCATGCGCCAAGTAAAATTTATCACAAATATCGGGTTTTGACCATGCCCACTGTTGGACAACATAAGAGAAGGGGTTGAAATCATGATTGAGATTAACCGGTAAAAGAATAGAGGTGCTGAAAAAATTTCATGAGCATTCGACACCTTCAATCTGAAAAGAGCTCGCCTTTTTCCGTTTCACAGAGGACTACTTTGATCACCTATTTTAGTAATTATCAATATTAATGACCTGCTCTTACTTACAGTTATTAGATAAACTAAGTGTACCCAACTTGATCCCATTAAACCATTTTCTCAACAATTTTGGTCCATCACAACAATTTTCAATGTAATTTCCTTCAAAATGAGCTAATGAACTAATGTTCAAATTCGTTCAAATGGAGCCGAGCTGTCTCAATTTTCCCAAAAAGTGAGTTTTTAGAGTTTACAGAAGGGCGTACCCAACTTGCACACTGTATCAAGCAATTTCCTCAACAACTCTGGTCTACCTCATAATTTCCCAACTTACTCTACCTTATTTAGAAGCTTGTTTCAAGACCTTTAGAATGAACTATTACTTTACAAAATTTAGAATTTTCTAAGAATTTAGAAATTCAGAATAGACTACTTTTAATTTCAATGGATTGGAGTCAAACTGTCCTAATTTTACCTACAAAAAAAACGATGTAAATCGGCGATAAAGAGTTTTTATTGCCGTGCAAGTACTCTTCGAGCAATTTGCCTGTCCCAAACACTATTTCCGACCTATTTTGACGTGATAACCATATTCTGAGTGGTAAAAAAAGTCGTACTGCACGCCTTTCGGAGATAACCATATGGGGGCATGTTGGGTACATTTACCTGGTTCTCCGTCGTGGGTATTTATTCAAGAATTCTTTCTTTATACCCTCAAACGTGCGTTGAGTTCAAAATCAGTGTAATATCTGTGGTATCTCGTGAACAGCTAACGACACGATCAGCTCCGATTCCTCGTCTTTTCTACGTATTCAGTTCCTGCTTTATTGTCATTGCCGATGTGCAATGTTTAGCTTTTGCGAAAAATCTGGAAAATTTGAAGTCATTGGTGACTTCATCTCACTTCATGATAAAATTCGATCTCACTCGATACGATTGTGATATTAAAAACTATCAGTCAATTCTTGATCCGATGATAAGGAAAATGATTTGAGAATCAACTAAAGTTGAACCGAAAGTTTTTTCTTATGACTTTGGATTATCAACATTTTTAAGCTTTTCATAAATCTGTTGACACCCTAATGTGTCCATTTTATAAATTTCTTGAAGTTCGACGTTGGCTGAAATAAATTTTTGACCATCGTAAGTAGCAAATAATAATAATATCCCAATCCGCCAAAAGTGTTCTTCATTCTAAAGTCTGATATTACAATCAACTCATCGTATAAGCTCTAATGGATTGTGTGGGATTGATTAAAAGTATACGCAATGTACACCAATAGTAATGAAAATTCTCAATTTTCTTATCTCACAAATACTTTTGTCCCACAAACAGTGTCGCTTAGAAAATTCTGTAATTAACAACAAAGTTCCATCCTCACAAACTTTATAACAGTATGATTCTGCATCAGTATAAAAAAATATAACTAGTACTAGTATGAAATGGATCACATTCAACTAAACTACATTATACTATCTAATGCGACTTTTTTACACATTTGACTACATTTAGTTTTATCCTTACTTGACTAAAATCCTTCACCATAATTGAATTAAAAATTCCTATGAAGAATTTTATGGATTGAAAAATATCACTTTCGTTCGTCATAAATAAAAACTTACTATCTCTGTACAAGTACGAGTAAGTAACGTTTTGAAAGGGAAGTGATTAGGGTCGAGATACTTCGACCCTTCTATACAGGAACGTTCAAATAAGCTTTCGGTTGGCAGCTAAAAAATAAAACGAAAACTCCGATCAAAAATCTCAAGAATCAGGGCAAATATTACAGTTATGGAGATCTGCCTTGTCCTGTATAAGATATACTTCGAGTAATATGGGATGGACTGGAGCCATACATTTCCATGAACAACATTGACCAGTTATAATGTTACAGAATTAATTCGTTGTACGACTTCGACGGGCCAATATTGAATTTTAATTATTTTGTTTTGTGAGATATACAAAGGCTGGAAATATATCGGAAACTCAAATGCAACTCTGAAAGCAATTTAAAATTCAAAAATATAATCAAACTTTTGATATCCGAATCGAATCCCTTCCAATCAAATTTACACAAAGACTAATCTTTGTACACAAAATGCGGGGATGTATACTGTCCTGCAGTTGACATGAATTTCACTCTATCCAGCGTGTAATTTTTGCAGGTTGACCCTGCAATATTCTTATTTCTTTCGATAACTGATAAATATATGTATAATATATCGAGATTCGAGAATTCTTAGTATTTATTAGGTAGGCATAACTTCTCTAGACGTGTCGTACGCTTAAAATAAGCAAATCCAGATCAAGAAGCTTTCACTAATCGCGTTCTCGAGGAGAGTGTCACGGCGCAGCAGTGGACAAAAATATTGAAGACTACGACAATTTTTAATAATTTTTATCGCAAATGACTCACGTAATGTAATAGAAAATACGTGTTTGCAAGTCCCCGCAATTGCAGATTCTTATCAATTTCTTTTTAACCATCCCATTTTTTTCTTGAAATACCTCATTGTTATGAATCATTACATTCCTCTCATCCATATTTCTAAATTTTTAACGATACCAAAAGCCGGAAAAATATGGATCTCCACTGCGATTGCCGGAAAGCTCTTGTCGGACGAGTCAAGTTTTATATTCTTATACAAAAAGTTTAGCCAAATAAATTATCTAAATTTTGAAAATCAACAGTTTTGGAATCATTTCAGAATCCCAAAATAATTTCAAACAAAGATATAGCCAACATTTAGACAAAATGTTACAAAATTACTCTGCTTAACTTTAATCCCTTTAGATTCATGCTAATAGTCTTCATTATCATGTCGGAGGATAGGCTGATGACATTAGGATTCCAAACTCAAATAATCTATACATGAGGCCTATCTAAACTATGAAAAGACAACATTTCTCTTCGACTAAAAAAATTTTCTAAAAAACCGAAAAATAAATTCGATGAAAAATTAATAGCTAATTACTATTGAAAAAAACTGAATTTTCCGATAGTAACCACTGTGTCAAATCATTCGAAACAACAGATTCATTAGTATAGCTCCTAACTGCGCGGCACAGTTTACATTCGATGTATACATTTTCATCACGTAAAAAATAGTATTCTTGACAACAGTATATCCCGACTTCACACTTACAATTCCACATATTCATGTATTATAAGTCATCCCTTTACACACTGGAATATTTCACCTGTTCATTTTCCCCATCCGATGATTTTCTTAGATATCCTCGGAATCTGCATCTCCGATGACCTCCTGTGTAACGCTTGGAATTCGTTATCTTTCCGTTTGGATTCACGAGGGATCTCACGAATGTCACAAATATCCGGCTGTTGGCCCAAATACTATTGACCACAGCAAAGACATCCGTGCTTTTGATGCCACCAGCTATAGCTGAATCGTATAGAGTCACGTAGTTCTTATTCTTCATCCAGATATATATTCAAGTCCATGGAAACTCTTGATGATTGCTCCTCTAGCGCGTTCCTGGATCCAGAGCAATTAAAAGTTTTCTGAAATTCTATCGCTCCATATCTCTGGAGTGCGGAATGGTGCTAAGTATTGTGTGAATTTTGCCCTAGAATTTATAGTGAGTAAGTAAAAAGCTGTGACCATCATTCTCTATTGAGCTTCAAGCATAAATTTGTGAATAATAAGAGCTTTGTCAAAAGTGCTCATAACTATGGATTTCATAGTGGAGTAGTTGAAAGCGTATTGGCTGAAAATTTGATCTTATCATAAGTTAGATAAAACAATTTGGATAAAATGAGTAGTAGATTTCGATTCAAAACCTCTAGATTTTCTGTTTGTCAAATCTTACACTACCGGTCAAAAGTTTTAGCGCACCCAAAAAATTTTTTTTTAATTTTATGAATTGAATTACTTGGCTCTATTTGTCCGTGGAGGACTCTTCTAGAGCTCATTTTGAAGGTTTTTTCACGTACTCTAAGATGGCATTATCAATTTTTATCCACACGGATCAAGATCTTTACAATTTGATCTTGGAGAAGGGTCAATTTCGACGATTTTTGAGAGAATGTTTTGGCTCGTGCCAATTTGAGCCACATAAATGTTTCAATATGAGAGTTGTGAGAAACAAAAGTACAATTCTAGAGCTTTAAAATCCGTTTTTGAACGTCCCTCTACGCCACTGCTAATCCGAGCTATGACACTTTCTCTGAGCGGAGATTTCTCACAAAAAATAGCATTCCAATTCGAGAGAGATACAAACATGCATTTTCATGAAGTATAATCATCATTTCTGTTATCTATTATCTATATCTTGATCAAGAAAACGAGAAAATCTTGAAATATGCCCCAAAAAGTGAATTCTCTCGTCATTTTTGAATACAGGTGCTAGTTTTTGCAAAAAATCTTCCCTTAGAGAAAATGTCATAGCTCGGACTGGAAGTGGCGTAGAGGGGCGTTCAAAAACGGATTTTGAAGCTCTAGACTTGTACTTTTGTGTCTCACAACTCCCATATTTGAACATTCGTGTGGCTCAAATTGGCACGAGCCAAAAGATTCTTTCAAAAATCGTCGAAATTGACACTTTTTCAAGCTCAAATTGTAAAGATCTTGATCCGTGTGGATAAAAATGGATAATGCCATCTTGGAGTACGTGAAAAAACCTCCAAAATGAGCTCTAGAAGAGTCCTCTACGGTCAAATAGAGCCGAGTAATTCAACTCACAAAATTAAAAAAAAAAAAAAATTGGGTGAGCTAAAAGTTTTGACCGCTACTGTATGTTGCAATCAAAGGCATTGAAAAGAGAATCAAAAAATGTGAAAAGAGATAATGAAAAAGATTCTTACAGAAAATGTTCATCTACGGTGACTATAGATCACAATACGCGAAATGATTTCGGATTAGAGAAAATTTTCAAAAAAATGTCACGAAATTACTGTGGGTCGTAACATAGCACATTTTGTAATGATAGATTCTTATTTTTATTGGTCTTATATAAGTGTGTCTATCAATCAATTGAAAAGCGCAAAGACTGGCGATATAAAATAGTTTTTGAAACTAGTTACACTACGCAATCTATTTTAGTACTCGTGAGCACAATCAACGCCCTGACTTGAATTACCCAAGTGGAAATGTTAGTTTCAAAGCCAAGCAATCGTTAATAGAAAGTGCGTTATACTACCATAGTGATGAAATTTTTGTGCAAAGTGCATCTAGAATGAAGCATCAACCGGCAATATTCAAAAGATAGTCTTCACCTACCTAATAAGCGGATAATATTGCTATCAAATTTACAAAATACATATTGTTCTTTTGGAGGCTTGGAATTTCAGATACAATTATATCTTTGAATTAAGAAGATCTTTTGTTTTGCTATTTTACAACGTGCTTTATTTAAGCTTATTACCACATCAAACGGGTCAATACCTTATTTTACATCTTGTATATTTCATACACAATATTATAAAAACTTTTAGAGTGCTTCGCAACTCTCGATGTAAACTTTTCTACACTTCCAAAGTACGATTCGTCATCTTCTATTTTCTCATTTATTGTAACTCTTGGTCTTTTTTATTGAGGAAAATCATTTGAAATAATATGTACCTCTATAAACTGATCGTACACTACGAGTTGCGATGGAACGATTTTGATGGTTCAAGAATAATAGCTCACTGTTGATAGGTTGTGCAAAATTTTGGAGAGAAATTAGTATTTACAAGCCGTGAAACGCAACAGTGGATTAAAGCAGAAGGAAAAGATGTGCAAAAGATGTTAGTGGAATACGATTTTGATTCATCGTGTAGGTACTGAAATACAATTCTAGATCTACAATAAATTATTCCAAGGATCCTAGACCGTGACGATTGTTAGTGCTAGGGGCTAAGAGATGCCATTGATAAATATCCTATACGCTTGAGTTCGTAAAAATGTTTCTATCCAACATTGGTACAATTATTTACATCTTCTCACATTACTTTGTTTTTTTTTTGTAAGAAAATATCCTTCTCCAGTTCATCTTATTGTGACGATAACAAAAAAGGAGATGATTTTATGTACAATATTATCGATTGTAATAAATGAATCGATTCAATCAAATAACGTAACTAAAAGAAATCCCTTCTTGAGATTGCTTATGTACAAAAAATGTTATCGTACACTTGGCCAATAAGTTCAGGAGTAGCATAATGTTCATCAGTCGCAGAATAAGCAAGCCAGAGGAAAAGTTATTTCAATTGATTGAGATCCTAATATGGATTTGATTAATTCCTTTGACTCTAGGAGTAAGTTAGGAGAATTTGAGATTCAATTGGAGTTCCAATATTTTCTTCACCTAAAGCTATTTTCATTCAGACACCACATGAACAGTTGATACTAGTATGATAAAATTAAGACGTTGAATATTATTACTTAGAGGTTGTGACCTTCACCAGACAGTGCTCACTCATCCACGACAAATAACAAACTTAAACAAGAAATAACAATCATTTGCAGTTCACCTATGGTTTTTGTTGCCTCAAAGACAATGCGACAAATATAACCAAGGAAAGAGCGTATCAGATTTATAAGCTATTTGTTAGAAAAGTGAGCATTGTATAATCACAATAATGAATGTACTGTTGCTTTAGCATGATAAATTGACATTCAATTCATTTTTACTGTTTTGAAAACATTGGTTGGTTAGAAGTCGATCGACCTACTGATTCATTTATGGGAGAAATGAAAATTTCCAATTGACAATTAGTCAATGATTCGTGAAAATTTTTTGAGAACAAATTCCTCCACCACCAATCGATTTTATATCTCACTCATCCAAGAATTTTCCTAGTGTGTGAAGATCATACTTATGATTCCAGCAACTATAAATATCCTTTGTTACGAGTAAGGAAATTCACTCACAGTAGCTGTACGCAGAGAGAAATTTGGAAGGACTCTGTAGATAAAAAGCTAATGGACACTCAAGAGGCGAACAGTTCAATCATTATTGTGACATTATCCTAATGTTTCTTTGATAACTTCCTACTTTGAGATCTCGTTGTTATCGAAGTACCATTTTTCTCAGCAATAGCGGACGAGCCTCGATTTTGTAACGAAAGTGGTACCCTGAATAGATAGATATTCAAGTGGTCGCAGATCTCCAGACAAACCTGAGCGCTGTACCTCAGCAAGTCAAAAGTCACCCAGATCTGAAAAGTAAGAATTGAGATAAGCTATGTCATTCAACCATAAGCAAAATAATGAATAGGCTTATGGCTTGATTTCTGATTTTTCAAGTCATTACTGAACCAATGTAATAAAATTAGAAAAGGTCAAAGGGATCTCTCGCTCGATTTAAAAAGTCATGTATGAACTGATCACCTAGCACAATATAACTGTTGCAATTTAAATCTTTTGAAATGAAACGTGATAAACATGTGATATTGATTACAAATATTTAGAAAACTTACAAAGCACAGCCAAAGGACATAGTACTCGGTGAAGAAAGTGTTGAAGTACTGATTTAAGAAAAGCATCGCTGGGCCTATTAACGAGCTATCCAAGTACTCCATTTCATTTTTCGTCATATGTGCAACCTGAAAATAAAAAGATTGAATGATGTATATCAGTGAAACGATTTTGTATTCATCAAGAGGCAAATGTCAGAGTTCATTCAACTTCATTACGTACCACAAGACGATTCGTCACTTTGGCAGCAACCATACCAAACGAAAGTATGTATAAGGACGGATGATTTTCGTATAGATTTCCAGTGCTCTTTTGGTAGATAATGAAGGCCGGTATCACAACAAAACTAAATGGTATGATCGGGGATAAAACCGACGTTCCCTGAAAAATATTTAAAATCTTGAAATATCTCAATCTCGATGCGAAAACGTATTATAAATATCGATCATAATTGAGATAAACCAGAGTAAATCAGAGAAATTCATTCAGATTGTTTCAGTAATAGAATTGAAATAATGACTCGAGCATTTTTTTGAGACTGGTGATATGTGAAGAAGTACATATCTTGTGATTTAAAAATATGGAAACCGAACATTGTGCATCATAAATATTTGGTCAACCGAGAAATCTCGTTGAAACAACAAACTCTGAAAGAATTCTATTCTTTTGAGGTGTACTATTAGAGAATCTAATAAAGAGTTCGTTTCTATTATCTTATCATGCCCCAACTTAGCGTTCAAGTCATTAATTCAAATCATTGTTTGAACCAGAGTCTCCCCGAATGTCATTTTTAAAGTCACGGACAACTAGAAAAAAAAAAGTGAAATATGGTGGGAATTTGATCATCAAAATTGAAACAAACTAGAATTCTTAGCTTCAAATTTTTGTTTTCAAACATTTACGGGGTTAAAACTCTTTCAAACCTGTATTGAATTGTGTGTGTACTTCATTCTGAATGTTTTCAATAGAGTGAAATATTGCTATTTTTTAATTATGGTGCAAGTAATCATCAGCTCATACCATACTGAAGCAGTTTCGAAAGCCCAAATTCAGAAACAACACAAGAACATGACATGCAGATAGAAAACAACATAATTCATGCAGACAGTACAGAAAACACATGCCCAAGCCAGAATTTTATCTCCTAAAATTCATTCCATATAATTGCCACAATGTTATTTGCATGATGTTATTTAGCATGGTAAATGCACAGTTATGAAATGTTTTTCTATTTACCTCGCCTAGCTTTATTTCTCTTCATAATTATAAAAAAAATCCTAATAACAAAAGATCTAGATTAGGATCTGACTCAAAAAATTTCTAAAACTAAAATTTGTCCCGTCTGTGTGACGCGGTATTTTTACTTTCACCTCGATGAATTACATTTTCAACGATTTTCGAACTTGTCGAAATAGAAATCTGAACCGTTTACAAATATTGTGTAGAGACTGGGCTAGTCTATGGTTTGATTAACGTTAACAACAATTGACATTGTCCAGAAATGTCAATCTAAAATTGAATGAACTGGGAAAAAAAATAATGACTTCAACCTGTGTGTGTCTAAGAAAAAACCGCATTTGGTTGAATCAATGTGATTCAAAACAGAATAGCAAAAATAAGTTGAACGTGAGTATCTCATATGTTGGATTTCAAAAAAAATAATCGTTCATAGAAAAGAGCAGTCTGTATTCATAAATCTTCGATCGAGTTCAAGGCTATACAATATTATCTTGAACAACCAGACGAAAAGATTATCAAAATCAAAAGAGATGACAATATCGAATTTTCCGGATTCAATATCTTTGGAGTAGTATCAACGCATGACTATCATCGCATCGTCTTTCCGCCCGGTCAAGGTTTTCGATAGCGCTCACCAGAAAAAAAACACCAGTATCTTTACCTGATATTTTTTTGCTCTTCTAGATATGTTAATCTTTCATTTACAAGCATTTTTTAGGGTCCGAGTTCGATGATCTTCAATTTTTTGAAAATATCTCTACGAGATGACCCCTATATAACGATTACGATACAGTTGTTTTTCATCAGAAATGTTAAAACTCTGTTTTGAACGATTAAAACCCTACCGACACTTTTGAAATCGGATAGTTAAAAAATGTCCGGTAAAGGTTTTTTTATCCGTTTACCCAAAATTCTTATCGTCGAGTATACAAATTTTGACTTATCAGAAGAGTGTTTATAATTGGAAAACAGTGAGACATCTTGCTTCGTTCCAAGAAGAGTATATAAGATGAAAAATCACTACAGTTGAGGTGTAGTTGAGAGAGTGCAACAATCAAGATGTGAGATTTATCAAAAATTTTCACAAACTGGATCTTGAATATTGAGCTTTCGCTCATTATTTAAAAAAAAAAATCACATCACAGAGTTACGAGACAATTGTTTCATCAGTGACTGAATTAAAGTGCGGTATACAAGTACAAAGGGCCTAAAAATAATATTTAGGAGACATACAAGTGGGATATGTTCTACATACACATCCTGTGGTTGGCCACAGGTTTTTTTTCTTTTTTAATAACTTACTGCAACGGTAGAACCATTTTTTCCAACACCACCCGCAAGAATGACGGATATGCTGCTGTTAGCTAGAAAAGCAGCTATCCCCACAGAGCCCCATAATGGGAAGATCTTCAGCTCTGTGCCAATGAATGGCAACTATACTTTGGCAGAAATCAAAATTTCTATTCGTTATTAAAGTATTTAAAAAATTCATTTTCAGGCTCGATCCTGTTTTAATTCAAATAAATACAGTCCTGAATTGATGGACTCGGAAAACTTGTATAAATCGATATTTAAGAGCTTCGGATTTACTTGGCAATAATGTCATGTATCATTTTCTTTCTTGATATTTTATGGTACATATATGGTACAGTAGCATTATTTGATCATTAGACAGCCAGTAGGTAACTACGAAAATGTTATATTTCAAATCACTCTTCAAAGTCTGTGAGTTGATTAGAAGCTAATCATACTCATCGATAATTTATCAAAATAAATACTTCAAATTTTTCTTGAAATATTCTAAAGCGAATTATATGCTCATCTACATCAAGCTATATTATCACTACTGTAATGAAGTAATCTTTGAATTGGTGTAAATGATTCGGTGGTTAGTATTAATAGAATATAGTGCAGATGATGAAACAGAAAAATACATAATGTGCAATTTATTAATCGCTAATGTATATGAATGACTGAATAGTCAAAATTCTTGTGAGAAATGAATGTTAGCCACAATTTATTTCAGTTAGATTTACTACATACTAGCTTATTTACCAAGATTGACGCAGGTACACACTTTGTGTTTGTTCAGTTTATAGAATAAAAAAGTATGACTTGATTCAACACTTTTACCGGTGTAAAGGGATTATTCTCAATGTTTTTCGACGCTGGTTCGAAACCGTGACTGATGAGATTATCTTCAACGAAAGTAATTATTTAAGACGCGAAATCAGCTATGATTAGGAGATCCGTTACTGAATTTGTATGTCGAACAGTGAACTGGTTGACTATTCGTATATCATAATAATAAACTACCTAATTAGGACCGGTTGTAGATTTTTTTTTCACCATTTTCACAGTTAAGATTTGACTTCTAATTGATATTATCTATATCATTCTAAGCACCGTGAAAACTTTCTACACTGTTTTGAGGGCTAGACAAACATATATTGAATCTGACAGTAAGTATTTGGAATAATCATTCGTTAAATTCATTTTGATGGAAGAAACTACTGGAGTGTAACACATTTCTCGAGATAATGTCGATATGATGGCAATATAACCTCATAATTCCAAGAATGATATAACTTTTGGTTCTAGTTGTCAGCAAATTATTAATGATTTTTCAGAAAATTTCTTTGCTGAACGATCATGTACGTCAATGTAGTTATAAAGAACGTGAACAGCTCATACTCTGAGACAATATATAATTACATGAATTGATAATTACCACTGGACAACAAGCAGTTCGGTCTGGAATGTCCACCTTAAGAGAATATGGTTTTCTCATATACGTTTTGACGTAGAAACCGAATCTGTGCTCAATTCTGCTTCTACGCGTCAGGATATTTTCAATCGCAAAAAACTGATTCTCCAAAAAACACAGGTTTTTGGATTTTTTTTTTTTTCAAATTGCAC
Organism: Eretmocerus hayati; assembly: GCA_029851415.1. Classification (NCBI taxonomy): domain Eukaryota; kingdom Metazoa; phylum Arthropoda; class Insecta; order Hymenoptera; family Aphelinidae; genus Eretmocerus; species Eretmocerus hayati. The sequence goes on from CM056742.1 coordinate 22,420,424, forward strand.
AGTTGATGATTATTTATTTAGGGTGTACCATTTGGTCAAAATGCATACTGGGATATGTTTATTTTGACCCGCTGAACACGATCCCCGTGGTTTTAAAATGCTACAATGTAATTATAGTCCACCTAATAGTATCTGAGAAAAATTCCAATTTCGCAATAGATTATAAGAAAATCATAAAACAGGCTAAGATGGACCAACTTGAACGTTCGGGGTCGCATTTCTTTTGTTTTGTTATAAACTTCGAAGAAAAAAATTGTCCGATACCCGTAGAAAGTGCGGTTTGATGTCACGAATTCTTTTTGAAAACACCTGTTTTTACAATAATCTTTGCTGTGTTCAAATCACGAGAAGAAAGATCCTTTGCACGGGGTATTCAAACATGGGGTTTCGACCCAAAATAACCGCCTAAATATGATCCTTTAGTCTGTTTTCATCTCCCGCATCAGAATATTTTGATAGAGGCATAAAACCTGTTTTTTCAGGGATTTTTGGCCTAGACAAAACTCCTCATGTGGTAGCTCATAACTGACTATATACGGGACCCTGTTCATCCGGTCACTATGGGTCGGAAAACCATGTTTGAATACCCCGTGCAAGGGGGAATCTTTCTTCTCGTGATGTTGATACAGCAAAGAAAAATTATTGCCAAAACAGGTATTTTCAAAAAGAATTCGTGGCATCAAGCCGCACTTTCTGCGAACATCAAAGTATATAACAAAACAGAGAAAATGCGATTATGGACGTTCAAATTGGTACCCATCCTAGTCCGTTTTATGATTTTTTTAATAATCTATTGCGAGATTGGACTTTTTCCTCAGATATACTAGGTGAACTATTTAGCTCATACGGCTTCACGGTTACACCGAAAACCACCGTGATCGTGTTCAGTGGGTCAAAATACGCAGGAAAACATATTTTGATATGCATTTTGACGAAATTGTACTCCCTAGCTAAATTAAAGACGCGGTAGCGGCTTGCTGGCAAGTACTTGAATCATCAACTTCGACATTTGAAAAAAAATCCAAAAACAGTGCATTTGGGAAAATCAATTTTTGCAATTTACAAAAAAAAAGTCCTGACAGGTAGGATTCGATAGGAGCAAACCCGAGCACAGATTCGGTTTCTACGTCGAAAAATACATGAGAAATCTTATTCTTCTATGATGGACATTCCAGACTCAACATTTTGTTGTCCAGCAGTGTAACATTCGTCAGCTTCGATGAGTCAATGATTTTACGAACGTTGTGATTCCACGTACATCACCACGAAAGTATTGGAGATTATAAATTGAAGTTACGTGTTGACCGATCTTCTCCTCCCACAGCACACGTCTGTTTAATAATTGCATCATTCATGATCGCTATTTCTTTCTTACAAAATTAAAATAAAATATCAACTTCACCGGGTATTTGAATGTTTTTTTACTATCCAATCAAGCTATGTAGGTAAATTCTAGCTCCAGATTCGTTATTTTGACATTTTGAATATTATACTGTGATTATGTTCTCGACCTCGTATTCTCAATCATATAATTAAGACGTAGAGTTCATAAAATTTTACATTACCGGCGCGTCTTTCATCGAATGTATTTCACCTTTGATAGATTACTGCGACAAACTTGATCGAGATTGCATCAATTATGTAATGATTGTTACAAAAAATTTTTGCAAATAGTATTAACAATTGCAATAAAAATCACACGAATTTAAATGGTAAACTGACACTTCTACAGGCACTGTGAGAAAAAGCCGAAGAAAAAGCCGAGGAAAAAGCCTAATCTATAACAGTTAAAATAAACTACATGATCTTCAGAAAAACAAAATGTCTTCTCACCAAACTATACAAATACTTTTACCTACTCTACATTACTATTTGAATCGACTATTTGAACTATGTCAATACTCCAATTTGATCCACTAGAAAATCGAAAATCAATCGAAAATCATTTCTTGCTAACCAAATCAGAATACAAGATTTGAGAGTTGGAACATTAATGTCGGGAAAAAATCGAATCAAGACGTTCGTATAATGTACGAAAAAAAAAAACAGACTGGAGTAACGGAGTTAATGGTATTGGAAAAATTAAGCTTTACTCAATTTATAATTTTTTCAATAATTACGGTCTCAGAGTATAAATACCATATGAGTTGTTCAGAGTCATAGTGGATCAAGCCCACTTTTGAGACTCATTCTTTCTGTGGTCATCCACAATTTAGCCATGAATAGAAGCCATGGAAATCATTCTCTAAGTCGAAGAATATGACAAAAAAGTTGGGGAAAATTGTCTGCAAAGAATAAATTCGAGTCCACCAAAACGCGGGGAATTTTCAGATTGATTTTTCACACAATTTAAAAGTGAACTTCGTCTAGTATGACTCTGAACTACTCACATGTCAATTTGGTGTTTGGTTTTAAGTGCGGAATAGAAAAAAACTACCTCAAAAGTAAAACTGATAACAATAAAGTATTCTCAGATGAAATGAATAAAATTGGAGTTTACCGTGAGAATTTACTATCTTTCACCGTAACTAGAAACGGGATTGTTTGAAAAAACTTACTGCAATCGTTGAACCGTTCTTCCCGATTCCACCGGATTCAAAAACTTTACAAAATTTACCAACGAAGTTCACGTACCCAGCATAAAATACCATTGCAATGACTTTAGCAAACGAATTCATCATCGGCACCGGTATCTATAAGAAAGTTCCAATCTCTATTTATTACAAACGTTTATTTTTGTTAATCAGTCATTATATTTTGAAATAAGATACGCCCAGAGTTTTCAAGAATTGTTCTTCATAATCTCAGGTTATCTCCAACTGAAGTGGACATTTTCTTAATACATAAATGCTGCAGATGTTAATCGTTAATGATAACATCATCAATGAGTTCAAAGACTCGAGAGAATGTGAACGATAATGCAGAAAAATAAAAAATAGTAAATCATGATCGTTATAAGCATTTACAAATCTACTATTTCATTTCGACGGATTAATTGCTCTAATGGAACAAAACCAAACAGAAGTATTCCTCCGTGGACGAAAAGTAAATGAAAACGTATTAAACCCGACTCTGACTGATGAAATTTTTTCATGAATTATTATGAAGTAAAAAACAAAACTTCAATCAAAACCTAAGTAGCTGGGTAACAATTCTGTTTCACATTCAACATTGTGTTTCTTGTATTCACTTTTGTAAAATGGAAATTCTTGTTGTTCGTTTTTGTATCCGACCGTGGTGCGTACTATCACGTTACTTGAAGGCTCCCTGACGAATCATATCGACTCATTTCTTAGATATATTTGATCCTCGGTCTATATGGATCATTAGTGGTCGTTTTAGTGAATTTATGATGATGATTTCATCTCACAGAGATGTGAAATATGTACACTTCTATAGATATGCCCCTCCTCCTATGTTGATAAAGCCCCCCCCCTCCCTCAGATTTTTATTGTGACAAGAATTAGGGAGAAATTACATGGAGCGCGGAGAGCGGAAAAAACAGAGCGGAGCGTAAAAAGTTGTAGCCAATCACAGCCCTCGTGATTCAAAATATTGGCGCGTTTGTGGAACTCGAATATTTCGCTCACAATCGCAAAGAATTTTCTCGATTCGGTTGGATTTGAGGAGATATTCGCCCAGAGATGTGACTATTGTCAATAAATAAATGATTTGAGAGCATGATTCCATTATTCTACCAATAAAAGTAGGTATCTCCGTAGGCGATTACATTTTGAGGTTATGAACAACTGTGTTATGCCTAATTAGTTAAGGCCGTGTCGGAATCTCGCGCGAAACGGGGTTACAAGTTACGCGATGGTTTTTCCATCCATTGAGACGGGGGTGGTCGCAAATGACTCGAAATTGCTCCAGAAATGTGCCTCTGGTACGATTTGTGAGAATAAACGTCTCTATCCCCCTGAAAACTCGATGTAAGGTGCAAAGTCGCGCTCTTTGAGAATCAGAATTGGAATATCTCTCGATTCTTCGATTCCTCATCAAGAGTGAGAGACGTTTGTCCTCTTGGGTCGTACCAGAGGCACATTCCTGAAGCAATTCCGAGTCATTTGCGACCACCCCCGTCTCAATCGATGGAAAAACCATCGTGTAAGTTGTAACCCCGTTTGTGCCGCGAGACTCCGACATGGCCTTAATTATGATTGTGCTGCTTCCAGCCCGTTAATTTGAATAATCATTGAATGTTTCTGAGATTTTTGTTCAGATTATACTCCCATGACTACAGTCGCACTCTGAAGAATTCGATTGCATGCGAGAACAACAGCTCAAACAGCTGCATTCAGCAGACGACACGCAGTTTTCTCCGCTCTCGCCGTGTGCCCCGGTTTACATGGGGCGTAATTTTGAACGCGGAGCGTGAAAACGAAATCTTTAAAATTTTCTCTGAGAACTTGTGAGGGCCAAAATTATCATAAATAACCTCGTATTGTATCCATATTTATAAAAGAAAAAGAAAATTATATTCGCACAAAGCAAAATTTACTAATTTTCGTGATGAAATATTTTACGCCGCGATTTTTTCCTCTCTTCCGCGTCCATGTAAACGGGGTACACGCTGTTGTGCGGAGCGGAAAGTTTGGAGCGCTCTGATTGGCCGGTACTTTTTACGCTTCTCTTATTTTCCGCTCTCCGCGCTCCATGTAATTTCGCCCTTATGTTTGGTAACAACCTAAATTTTTATAGAACTGTACTGTCGATAAGTATTTTATATCACGTGAAAAATTGGAAAATTACGCATTTGTTGGTACGACATACTGTGTATTTTCACAGCAATCGGCGAACTATGTCAACTGATTCGATTTCAGACATTTCAGAGAAATAAAACTTTTTCCCAAACACTTCCAATTTTCTCTACAATTTGAACATCTTGCTGAACATAGTTTGAGATATATACATCGCACTGAGGCAACAAGACAAATTCATGCAGCTGATTTAAAAAACTGAATATCTTAATCAGATCGCGGCAAAAGGCGCATGGCTAATACCGAGATGGAAATTAAAATTATCTATCATGCAGGACTTTGGCCTTTCTCTGTTGTTCTGAACTAAAATTTTGGGATTATTTCACCACTATAAAGTCAATCCAACTCTATTACTTTGGTAGTGGTACTTTCATCTCCGACCGTGATGTTTTATCGAAAAAGAGAAAAATATCCACGGTTCGACATCCTTTATTTTTTAATTGTCCACGTACGGCCAGCTTATCATCGAAAAAATGATCATCCCATACACAAAATCAATAATTTAGATTCTTCTGAGCTGCGATAGTTAGAGATTTTTGTCTCAAACAAAAATGATCACCGAGTATTTACAAGACGGAGACTATTTTTTGTACGCGGATGGAAATTTGACGACAGAATGAAGTACTTGGGAAAATGAACGAGGAGTAGAAAGAACAAAATATAAACAAAATATTATCAGCATATCGCAGAAAAATGAAAATTGTCTTCTTGCAGAAGACAAAGCTTAAAAACCGCGCATACACAAAGAAAATTTAGCTGGTTAAGAATAAGTATGAACAATGCATCATGTCAGTAAAAAAGTATAGCACCGCTCCTCATGCCATGCCAATCCCCGATGGAGTAAAAATATTTATAAGCTATGATTTAACCAAGATCTTATTAAACTTACAGCCACGGTCGAACCATTCTTGCCTATTCCTCCGGTGAATATCACCGAAGAGATGGATCTTAAATTCAACAGTGCACATATCACTGTCATAACTCCTATTAAATATTTAAACTGAAAACCCTCTATTAGAGGTATCTGTAAGAAACGGACTCGTTAGCTATAATATTAACGGCGGAAGTTTTGCATGTTCGATTTATAATTTTATGGATCTGTTGGAGTGAAGATAATCAGGAGCCAGTTATTTGATTTTGGCTATTCAGAATATCGTGTTCAATTCAATGTACAGCTACTAAATCTAGCATTCTATAGAGGATTACTGGCGGTAGTACAAAAAATTTAATGAGCATTTCTTTATCCACTGATTTAAAATTGCTATTCATTGGAAAAAATGGATACGACGAAAGTGTGAGGAACTACTTTACATTCTTGTTCAAAAGTAATAAGAACAAGTCTCACAAATAATGGTACGAACTCATACTATGAGGGGCAGTTATGATATCATTATCTAAATTTGAGGTAAGATGCTTTCATATGAAAAATGACGTGAAATACTGACAAACGAAACAATAACAGTGCCAAAGACAGACGTGCTAGTACACTCGATTTCTTGGTAGTGAACAACAAGTATTTTCAATATTCTTCTCTGCTATCTGTAGGTTCTCGGAAATTTAACGCTCGAAAAAAGCAACCAAGAATTGCGTATGAGAGTATAAACCAATTCACCTATTTTGTCACAAGAATGTTTCATACTACAGGAAAAAGAGGATGAAGAAAATTCCATAGAAGAAAAAAAGAGCTCATTTTGCACAAGTATAACTCATACCGTGATATTTTGAGTATTGCACTTCGTTGAGATATCCGAATATTAATCTGGTTTATTAAAACTTTTACTGGAAAATTTACGTCGATGCGAAAAACGCGAGGCTCAAATTCTTGTTTGCTTAAATTGACTCTAAAGGGCTTAAAATCAAATAGTGAAAATACACCGAGATTCATGGTTATTGCCTATTTACTGAATGATTTTGATATTTATAGCTTGCTGTTTCTATGCTTATATCAAAATCAATATTTTGATGTTATTTATCAATTTGATTTAATTTGAGGTGAAAAATTTGCTTGAAGATCCTGCTCAGAGTCGAAACTCTTCAAAAATTTTCGAGAAACCAATATAATTGAAAATATAAAAGATACAACCTCCTTGGTCCAGAATGTAGGCCCAAATGCTGCTGAGATGAGATGAATCATTATGATCGTAAACTGAGCTTCAGTAACATCAATCTTGCCAAATCTCATGGAACCTACAATGATCAGTGCAATCATTCATTGAACGTTTTCGAATTAGGATGATTAGAATAGATTCATCTTCTAGTGAAACTTATCATCAAAAATCAGATAGTTTGGAGTACACAAATTTCATATAGCTCATCAACTTTATGAGCCCAGTCTTTCACCAGATGATATAACGAATAATGATTAAATACTATCAGACTCTTACCTGAAACATACGTTTGCCAGTGTGCACAATAAAACAATGTCATTGCACAGAAACATTGGAAGAACATCCACATAGGATAGCGACCCAATTGAACAGCAGTGCATGCTGACAACGCGACGAATACTGGAAATTCGAATTTTTTGAATGAATATAACGAATATGGTGAATAATACCATTACAATTGACATTCTTTGATGTTACAAATATTGTACACAACAAAAATAGTATTTTCAAAGCAGTCAGCTACTGCTCCAGACTTGGTCAAGATTTCACAAATTATTCTAATGAGGTGATGGATAAATTTAATGTAAATTTATAAGAAATATCCATTTTCTCGTTCTGTGTTTTGTAGAAAATATGGAATGTAAGGAATATTTTATTCAAAACCAAGAGTTTGCTGATGTTTTAATGCAGCATGCCAAGCATGTGATTTGGATAATTTCTATATGTATAATATCAAATACAAGGAAAATATCAAAGTGAAGTAAACAAGACCACATCAAGTGTGGAGTAATCATTTTCTGATATTATACCTAGTAGGAGTAGAGTTCCCGATGACTCTATGATACATTTGATAGAAAATAAGGGAAGAGCAGATGAATTATATCTTTACAGGTATCCATGATGTTGTGTAAAACACTAAAAATCTTTATCCGTAACCATGTAGGCAGATAGATTACCTGTAGAAATGGAATCACATCCATGATCAAAAAGTTCACCAAGGGGTGAAGTAACTCCTATTTTTCTTGCTTGTTTCCCATCAATAGCGTCCAAACTTTGATAGATAAAGAGTCCTAGAGCACACAGAAGACATGCCCATCTTGGTGGCTGAAAATGTAACGAGTTGATCTTTTTATTTCTAAGAACAATTGACCTCTGGTGATTGCATGCGACAATCAGAAATTGCTTAGTCACTTGCAGACTCATCCATTCATTCCATCTGAGACCCCACATGATATAAAAAAGTATGATGACAGTAGTCTTGTAGCTTTCAACATACAAAAAATAGATAATTTTAGAAAGTTTTTACAAAACAATATTGAACCAATTTGTCAACTACTTAAAGTCACTCTTCCAAGAATTTAGATGATCATTGGCCGTGACTATGACAAACTTGGGGATTTATTTATGTAATCAAAAAGGAATTCAACAACTGTAACCCTGTCAGAAGTAGCATGAACCTACACAGCTTCAATATCAATACACAATCGCGCAAATTCAATTGTGGTCTGGGTCACCTCGCTGCAAGCTCAATGAAGCAATGACTCAATACTTGAGAAAGTTAACGCTCAAACCACCATTCAACACATTCAATGAAATAAAGTTGTCTATCGACTTCACTCTTTTATGTCATAATCCTTGAACGATTTACAATTCTAATAACATCTCCTAAAAAAAACTACAGAGAGTATCAGTGAAGGAATGCAGATGATCAGGATCGCACCACGTAAGCTTACGACCGCGTGGCAATGTATAAGACACAATCAAGACATGACTCAAATAATCAAAATAATCAATTGATAATTTCATGAAAAGTACAAACCTCAGATCTAGCATCAGGACTGTAAGCAACGAGTACAAGAGTCGTAGCAATATTAACAAGTAATCCAACAATAGTTATGAGGTTAGGAGCTAACCAGGTAGGCAGCTGTCCGACTAGGAAATTCCACCAAGGTTGTAATGCTTTATCAAGTAAGCTATCGCTTACACAGCTATATTTATGTTCTCCTAGCCTTCTCAATTGTCCAGCTGACAAAACTTTATCCCTGTGGAACAGCATCATCTCCACGAGCACACTATCACTCGCGCGCGGAGATGAGCTAAGCAGCTTTTATGTTATCGCTCGCGGCGTGTGAGACTGATTATGCTCCGAAAACTTGCACCAAGCAGACTGCACTGCACGATTTACACTTTTTTACTGCAGCACCGTATGAAACACATCACAGCATAGTATAGTGTACGATATAACTATACTTGTATCAAAATAACCGTTGTATAAGTATTATTATGCTTATATTTACTCCCTTTGTCGGAGTAGGTATGACTGGGATATATATAAGTATATATTTTCTCGCCGTAATGTAGTTCACGCGATGCATATGCCTAATCGTACGAGTAACGTACGATTTTTGCATCCCCTCCAAGCAGAAAAACCAGCTGTGTTCCTGTGTGATTTTGTATGCGCATATATATATATATATATATATATATATATGTGTGTGTGTATATATAATTATAGTTTTCGCGCTTTTTAATTGGCCGGAGGGGATGACACGTCACAAATCGCGCGCGCAGACGTAGCGTATCCAAATCGTACGATATAGATATTTATAGATATATAAGTATGAATGTTTTTATTGATGGATGGGGGGGGGGGGCCTTTGATTCTTTGAGGCTGAGGCACCTAATTTTTAGGGTTGTTTGAAAGAGAGATAAGTAAATAAATAATAAAATTCTGGGAATACATTTTGTAGTTCGTAGGTACTCTTTTTTAACGTCATTTCATTATCAGAGACAATTCGGCAAAAAGTCATTCGAATTCGAGTAGAACCAGGTTTTGTGATAAATGACGACTCGAGTTATGACGAATTAGTCGAAAATGCAGCGTGTATATAAAGATTACTAATTCGAGAAAGTGTATGAGTCTCATAAATAATAAGCTTTATAATCCAAATATATATATGGGTATTATCGCGAGATAACTCACCCGGAACGTGTAATGACCTTGCATTCCGACGAACAAGCTCTGAAACACCCATCCAAATTTTTCTACAGGTATTTTATTGGAATACGATTGATACTAAAGTTTCAGGTCGATCCGTCAAGTCGTCCCTTTTATTGTCAAAGATCAAGGGTCGAAATATAATTCAGTTCCGTGAACCGTAATAAATTGAATGAAGCTATACTCTCAGTTTTAGCGTCAAAGTAATCGATGTAAGTCGATTCGCCCAAATTTTTCTCTCAAAGTAAGTACAATATTGAACCAACTATTTTTCATAGGTTTTATGATCACAGTGCTTAGATCAGACTCCGAGCTGTGCATCTCTTTCTTAATGGGATTTTAATTAAAAATGAGGATTTTTTTAAAATAACGACGAAATGATGCATCCCAAATTCACTCAAAAGGACTTTACCCACCAAACAGTGAATGTTGCCTCAACGTTTTTGGAACGTCGCAATTGCACCCTCGGAACGTTCCGTAAATAGTCGGAAACCCCGTTGCTGGAACGTTTAAGCAACGTAAAATGTCTACGAGATGTCTGTTGTCTTGACGTTTCCAGCACGTTTCTGGGACGTTTCAGCGGTTTTTCAAACGTTGCACAAACGTTTCCGAGATGATTCTTGTGCAACCAAGACTTAGAAAATTTTTTGTTAAATAAACAAATAAATTGTTTCTAAAATTTTGTGTCTCGCAAGCTATCAGCTCCATCCCCGTTCAATCCCATCGATAGCGCTCAATCAGAAACATATCCACTTAGTACAAGAAAGACGGCGAGATTGTGCTTGAATGCAACAAGAGCCAATTAACAACAATTTATGAAAAAACAATCCATTTATTTATTTATATTCACAACGTCCAGAAACGTGCTGGAAACGTTGAGACAACAGACATCTCGTAGACATTTTACGTTGCTTAAACGTTTCAGCAACGGAATTTCCGACTATTTACGGAACGTTCCGAGGGTGCAATTGCGACGTTCCAGAAACGTTGAGGCAACATTCACTGTTTGGTGGGTATTAGCTCAGACAAAATTTCTAGAAAACATGTCAAAAAATCGAATCACACTGCGAGAAAAGGCCGAGAATCGAATTTCCCAGTGCTGCATGTACATTTGTAGCCAAAAATGAGCCATCATGTATTAATTAATTTCGTCAGTTCCATGAAATTCATCTGGATGCAAACAATTTTTTCAATGAAATTATGATAGTAATAGACGAAATCTACGTGGAGAAGTTTCTATAATGTCAACTCCATTATCTTTCCGATCGATTTTGCAGGTCCGTATATGTTAAGTCCATGTACTCAAAAACTCAAAAGCCGTTTCCTGGGACAATCAATAGTACGAAAAAGACGAAGAAATGAAATTATCTACTCCAGAGCATGGATTTTTGACTCAAATTAACCATTTCAACACGAATTTTAATCGAATTCTTAGGTCACTTGGTCCCATCGCGTCACAATTTCTCGCTAAACGATGAAATGTCAAAAACTAGAAAATATCAGTTCCGTGTACTACTTTCCCTGCGCCTTATACATGTGAAAATCACATAAATGAGTGATTCCGCCGAAAGTGGGATTTTCCGTGTTCCAGGTTCCCCCAAGTTTCTAAGGGTTGGAATGTGCAATGTAACAATTTTCTGGGGTGTATAGTATTGGTGCGCCACTATGTTAATAGTTTTTGAGACGAATCTAACGTCACCGTATTTTGTAGTGCTTCATGAAGAGTCGAAATGTCCTTTCCGTCCCCTATGGGCAACGCAACTTGGACTTTTGGATTTATCACGATGCAAATGCAAAGTCAAAAACCCCTATATGTATCTATGCACTTCGATTTGTAATACTTCAAATAACATAATTCACCACTTTGCGAATCCAGGTATTCTCTCGTGGTAAAAAATTTTTTGATCACGAATAAGTCCAGAGACAGAACATACAAGTCCTATATCATCATGCCGATTAACAAGAGACTTGCTCCATTAGTTTGAACAACGAAATTAAGTCGACCACTTCGGTTTAGACAAAGTAAGCTCGGCCGAGTGACCCAAGTCACCCCGGATGACCGGAGGATTCAAGAAAGAAGAGAAATGATAATAAGTTTACGTTCAAATTTTCCATAGAAATGACAGCTGGAGTGGCTAAAGTCGACCTGGATGACCCAAGAAATGACTATTATTCGTTCAAAGAGTCGTTGAAGTGGCGGATGGGGTAGCCACAGTAACCTCGGGGAAGCCAAGAAATTACAAGTTTTCGTTCAAACGATCGTTCTAAATGACTGTCGCACCTGAATCCAATAAGCGATAGCGCAAAATGTCGAGGACCTCATTAACCTTTCAAGAAAAAATCATTGAGAGAAGACGGAGGTCGATCTGGTGGGCTGTTGTATGGTGGATTTTTGCGGCATGAATATTTTACTTGAAAATTTTCTCTTCATTCCACCGAGACAAGGGTCAATGGAACCCACCTCATCACATATAAGCTGACATGTCCTGAGTGTTAGAGTTTTTAAGCTTCAAAATGAGCTTTTTGACGTCACTCTAGGTGGAATAGCGTCGGAGCTACGACTTTGACAATCTTTTTCCGAAAAAGTGGCCACAGTCTCCCCGGTGACCATAGACACCCCGGTTCACGGTACTCTGATTCACTTCAAAGACCTTGAATAAAACAAGCTTGAGAATCAGCTAGAAAGCGTTGGAAAATATCGAGATGTGTCAAAAATATGAGCAAAACGAAAACACCGGGGTCAAATTAGGAACAATGACCTTATTAATACTGGTCATAATCAATAACCAAAGTTGTTGATTTTGGCTGGGTAACTTAAGTGTGAGTAAATTTCTCTAATTATTAGGTGCGGGTCTCGACTCTACAATTGGGAAAATCTCAAAATGGCGGCGAGCCCCCCCCCCCCCGCTCCACCGGTTGACTTGATTTTGGCCGAAGTGATGTTCAAAAAAAAGTGATAATGACTCAAAATAGTCAAAATCACTTTACAGTCCCGTATATTTAAAAGGGAGCCTCATAATCTACTGATTCTAATTAGTGCATGTATAGGTGAATCCACGACACCTTTGATGTTGGAAAAGTTGAAAGAAGATAGGTTTAACAGTCACAAGTGTTTTTGATCAAGGTCCGAGTCACAAAATGAAGATGTGCGTCAGCCGTTATCAGAACGTTCATTTTCGCTATAAGTACGTCAATTTTTACAAGCCTCGCATCGGGACCGAGATGCATGTCGGGTAGGGGCGAATTAGATAGTAATTTATTCTTGATTAAACATCAGTTTACACGTTAGTTCCAAATGCATTGGGATCGAGGTTTTCGCGTACTACACGTGGAAAAATTTTTTTGACCTGACTTACGCAGAAATAATTTTTTATATAAAGCCGCATCGTCGTTCAGAATAAAGCAAACTTTTGTCCATGGACTGGATTTTTCGAGGGATTTGTAGATTCTTGTATAAGCAGAACAAGATATGTCATTCACACAGATACGAAATATTCACCACCCCCGTGTACTGTCATCTATTATAGAACAGCGAGACAGTAGGGATAAATTGATAATGATCGACGCTCGCTCAGACGAATTATCGCCACTCTTTGAAGCATCGATGGGCACAGCCTCGAAAAAAATTCGTTTCCTCACATTATTATGTGCCATCCATCCAAATTTCGAATTTTGGACCAATTAATCAATCGCCCAGCCTGTTAGAAGCTAAAACATATGCAAATGTTGCCTCTTCTCGGTCGAACATTGGATTTTCGTTGTAAAAAGTCGTCTCCCAGCAGTTTGCCCAGAGATCTTCAAAATACATCAGTGCAAGCGTCGAAAAAAACGGAAGTCGAAAAAATCACTGGGACAACTTGCCTATATTTTGCAAAATTTGCCCATGTATGTATAGTCATACTAATACGATGAATTTAGTCAATGCAGCGAGTTCACATCACGAAATTTTTTATTCTGAATTCTGCAGTCAGATAATTTCTTTTTTTACAATTATCTACATGAATTTTGCATTCAATATTTGATCATTGAATAGATTGACAAGACATATTAATAATTTATGACTATATCATGATAAGTAACATCTATAAGACTCACTTTTAATAATTTCATCATAAAACAACGAGCGCACGAGCCGAGAAATACACAGACGACGATGCTTTTCCATCTGAATATTTTAGTTACATGTATCATTGATACAGAACGTATTGAGTAAAAATAAATTCAATTGGAAATTGCATTCATAAAGGAAAAAAAAAATTTGAATGATGAACAACTCCCGTCGCATCTTGTATCATGGATAAAAGCTAACAATTGGTGAAATGGCGCTTAAAATGCTACAGATACAAGAACGAGGAAGTTATTGTTCATTATCACCATCAGCTAACAGTACACATTTCATACAATTTTATAATTTGAATTTTTTCAACTAAAATTTTGTAAACAAAGTTTCAGAGCATAATAAATCAGTTATGAGGAAAAATGCTCATTAAAAAAGATTTCATCGATTAAAAGGAATAGAAATGAAAACAATAAAATAGAATAATAATAATGGTAAGAATGATAGATATAATAATAAAAAAGGATGAGAAACCGAGAGATTACAAATATACATACTAAATACGATTAACAAAGAAGCATAATCGAAGTGTAATTTATAATTGATCGATGTTTATATCTCTCCATTCCTCTTCCACATACACATTGCCCTGCTTATATGTGCTTTTACAAGAGAAATTCATTTAGCAGGGTCAATACTCGAAAATAAGCGAACTCTCCCATATATGCTTTTGAATAGTCTCAATCATGAAATAATGAGCCACGCAGTTCATTCGTTCAAGATTTTGAAAATCATGCTATAATTTTACAATACAAGTATGTTGAATTTAGTAAGCGTGATTTGCAACGAAAAGGGCTGCATCTCCAGCTGCTCCAGCGACACCACCGGCGTATTTTCCAAGGGCTGCTTCGCTGTTTGCCTGTTGAATAAATTTTTTCAATGAATAACTACTCCTGGTTAACTAGCTCAAGCATAAATGTTATGATTTTATGCAATTTTCCGATGTTTGAGTGCTTACAAAATTGCATAAAATAGCATTCGCGCCTCGATTATGAGGTTCCCCGCTTCCGAGCGATTATTTCGACCCTCGCCTGCGGCTAGGGCCGAAAACTAATCGCTCAGAAGCGAGATACAACATCATAATCTCGGTGCGAAATTTACTATTATGATTTTTGATTTGTACTTTCTCAGAGAGAAAGGATTATTTAAAATTATTATTGAATTCTTGTAAAAAAATTTCATAGGCGAGGAATCGAGAAAGTTCAACCATAAATCTTAGATCCAATATTTCTATGATAAAATTCTTCCTTTAAATAAGAAAAAAGAACCAATATAAAACATAGTATCGAAGGGATTAATTTATAAATCATATAAAAGAAATCAACTTCTCGCTATTTGTTATTAGAACAAAAAAGAAAAATAGAACACAAAACAAGAAAAGATATTAGTTACAGAATAGATAGTAAGGGTGTAGGTATAGGAGTGATTTGTTAATACTTACTGAGATGAAAATAAACGTTCAAGCAATGTGTGTGAGAGACAAGTGATTTTTTTTATCTATTTAGTAAGCGTGCGCTTTGACGTGGAGCGAGGTTGAACCAGCCAAGCTCTTGATGCTGCCAGCTACGTATTTACCTTGGCAGGCTGCGCCATTGGCCTAAACAATTTTTAAGCAAAAACAACATAGATGCATGCTACTAATCTAAAGTAAGTAAATAAGTGGTAAAATAGATAAGCATAAATCTTGCTTGATAGCGAAATATTTTTTTTGCAAATTAGGTGCATAGGGAAGCTACTTCAACATAGACGCAATTTTAGTTGAATTTGGAAATAATTGAGTTGGTTTTCGAGTGTTAAGGTGCTGAGAATTTCTGGCACAAGTAGAAAAAAATATGCAGATAGTTTAAATATATTGGAAAGTATAGAAGGCTATACATTCAAAAAGAGGGAAAAGAATGGGATTAGATTAATCACACATATAAACATTGATAGAAATAGCGTTTAAAGCGATGTAAACGTTTTTTCAATAATTAACTATGAAATAAGAGGCTAGGCTTCCAAACCTAGGAAGATTGGACGGACCATGATCTCAAATTTTTGAAAATTTGTTTATAGACGATATACCATTTCGAAAGACCAACCAAAAAGCTTGATCCATTATATTTGAAATTTTCCTCAGAAGATTATTCTTCTCATTTTAGAATGATTTCTGATGCAATAACTCATTCTTCAAACGTAATTCTGTTTTCGTGACAGTAAAAAAGAATTAAATTGGCTCTACCCAACTTTGTATCGCACAAGCGGTGAAAAAATTCGTTGACTCACTAAAAATCTTTTTTCAAATTAACATTTGGGTTTGGAAAGCAAAGCCTCTACTACTTGAACTCAATAATCAGCATTAATCACACACGAATAAAACTCAACAAAATCAACAAAAAAAAATCATCACAAATCAAGATAGTAACAAGCAAAAATTCAAATTTCATCAAACCTTGGCACGCTTGATAAGTTCGTCCTGAGCAGCGGCAATTTGTTCCTTCTTTCCACCCCAGGCTTGGAGTACGGAAGCCTGGAGTGCACGACCGTAGCTGAAAGTAAGAGCCCAGGGTTTCTTTCCAGGGAATTTGTTAATAGCATCAAGATTGACGGATGCTTCTTCCTCAGATTGTCCACCACTGAGGAAAGTAATACCGGGTACTGCGGGTGGTACGGTACGCGAAAGAGCTGTCACTGTTGCTGCGGCAATTTCTTGGGGTGTTGCCTTTTTCGGGCAGCTCTGTCCGGGTGTTACCATGTTGGGCTTGAGGAGGGTACCTTCCAAGTACACGTGGTGGTCTGCCAACGCCTGAACGAAAATCGAATAATGCATGAAATTGAAAATTGGATATTTCCGAATGAATATTATATTGTTTCTTCTTTGACCAATTAAATGAAATCAATGCAGAGGAATGCATTTTGAATTCAATTTCAACTTAAATATGTTTCTTAAAACAATTTGAAAGAGTAAAATATTTGGGATGGGAATCAATTATACCAGCAAATTTGATACTATTCCCTATAGGGAAAGCCTATTCCCTTAGTTGAAGGATCTAACTAAATTATAGCTCAAAATTTCATGAAAATTCCTGAATTTTTACAATGAACGCCAGTAAAGTTGCTATAAAAGGTAAAATTGTTGTACAAAAACCTAGTAGCTTTCGTCAATTTTTTCTAATTTTCTCAATTTTTTAAAAATTACATCTCGACGTAAAGCAAAAATGTCCAACTCCCCGAGAATTTGATAACATTGATACTTCGTGGCCCATTTATCAGTCATGATATGAAAAAAACTCCAAGTTCACCAGCAATTCCTCAAAGACAAACAATTTTAAGTAGTAACATCCGAAACTGGTCAGACAACCATACAGTGACCAAAAATCATCAAAAAATCAAACTTGACAGACAATCCTCTTTCATTACATTCAATCAAAAAAAAATTTTCGTACCTTGTAGACGGCAGCGAGAACCTCCTCGGTGACTTCCTGGCACCTCTTAAGATCGTGATCACCATCGGGTAAAATTTCAGGTTCAACAATGGGTACGATACGTGCACTCTGGCAAATTGATGCATAACGAGCTAGTACATTTGCGTTCTCAAGAATAGCCAATTTCGATGGGCAATCTTTCTTGATTTTTAGTACGCAACGCCATTTGGCAAAATGGCATCCATCTTTTTTGTACTGAATACAACGAGCTTGAAGATCGTCAAGACCCTGAGTTGTGCATTCGTCGTCAGTTCCGAAAAGAGGTACGACACCCTTATCGACTTTGATACCGGGAATGATGTTTCGCTCCTTCATTAATGTAGTGAAAGGGGTACCATCTTCAGCTTTTTGGTAGAGGGTCTCGTGGAATAGGATAACACCGGATATGTGGTTGGTGATCACATCCTGTGGAGATAGAAATTTGATGGGTGTTAGTGGTTTGATATTTTTCGGAAGAATTTTTCTTTTTCGGAAGAATTAGGTATGTTTTTTCATTTTCAGAATTTTTTGATGTTGATCTCAGTTGATGTGCGAGTTGACGATTCCTGTCAGTAAATAAAAATTTCAAGTCTTTTATTGTATTTTTTAAGGTGACAAGTCTTTTATTTTCAGAACCCCTATTTTCACTCACATGGCGAGTCGAATAAAGAACCATATCTTTTACAGAGCTTTCTAAAAGTATGCAAATGTGCAAAAGTTGCCAAATGGAACTTACTCGAAAAGGACCAGTGATCTGGGATCGAGGACTCATTGTGTTTTTAAATTGCAATATTAAATCGATAATCTTGCTAAGATATCAATTCCACTACATGAAAGATGCCATAATCCAACGCCAAATGGTCCTTCATGGGGTATATCAAGACGTAGAAATCTATAGTTTTTTTTAAAAATAACAGAATAATGTTCCTCGCATCCACAACACATACATCCTTATCAATCATCGTATCTTGGCAGACAAACAGGATAAAATGATACGAAAAGTTAATGGGGGGCCATTGATTCAAGAATATTTGCAGACAATTTTAGACAATTTTTTCATTCACAGTCAAGAAATTCCACCAGCATAAATCCCAATACTTTTTTATCTAAAAATTTATTGAAATTTTGAATCAAGGTTGTTGACCTCTCGCGTTCAGTAAAGCTTATCGAATTGGGCATTATACATTGGGCAACGTTGCGAAACCTATCTAAATTGGGTACTCCAATGTGAAATCACCAAATGATATTTTTTACATATTGAATGCCATCCGTACATTGGATACCTGTCTATATTGGGCGTTTTTTTTTTTTCTAGAACCTCAAGTGCACAATTTAGACATGTTTCACTGTATATTCACGAATGCGAAGATCCAACCTCTTAATAATAAATGGATAATTACCTTGTTTGTGGTGAAGAGAAGCTGTCTGTAGGCCTTGCGGTTCTCTTCATTGTTTTCAACATTGATCTGCTGAAGTCGTTTTCCAATAGTAGCGGTTGACTCGTCAGCAGCGAGGATACCCTTACCGGGAGCTACGATCGCAGCTGCGATCTCTGCAAGCTCCTTCTTCAGCTCAGGGTCGGCCTTCAAGTATGAATCAGCCGGCATGTTTCTGAAATTTGAAAATATTTTCAATCCATGAATATATGCCTTTTTAAAAGATTCATCAGTCTAAACATTTGGTGATAAGGACTGGACTGACTATGGTGAAAATCTAAGAAAAAGATCGCGATATTTTTCCATTCTTCTGTGCGGGAATGTAGCTTTACGGAAAGCTTTTTCGATACACTCTTTCCCACTAACCAGGAAGGGTCATCACACCCGGATCACGGGTTCGGCTGAAACTTTGGAAATAGCCTTCTTTTAGTGCCAAAAGATGAAGTCCAAAATTATAGACCGTAACGTTGAAGCGTTTCCGCGCTACATCTTCAGGCGATAGCATTGTCCGTATGGGCCCATGTTAAAAATCATGAATATGGGTATACCTGTAATGCTATATTGTCCTTGGCTGTAGCCCGAAAACGTTTGAGCGTTAGGGTCTATAATTTTGGGTTTCATCTTTTGGCACTAAAAGGAGACTACTTCCAAAGTTCCAGCCAAATCCGTGATCCGGATGTGATGACCTCTCATGGTAAGTCGTTTGAAAAATAGAATTCTGCACCCAAATGGGGTAGTTTTTTCACCCTCGTAATATTCGAGCTTCGCCTTCGGCTTTGACCGAAGTATATCATGATTCTTGCCGTTGTGTTCGAAATACACTATTATCACATTGTAATAGCGTTTATAGTAATTTCCGTATAATTAATGTTACACATTTGAATCGGATTATGGAATATGCCACGCGAAGGCCTAACGAGGGAGGAGGAGGGGGGAGGAGGTCGGCGGAAAATTCATGGCAAGAATTTTGAAATTTTTCGTGGGCAACTGGCAAAATAATCATGTATATTGATATCTAAAACATCTATTGGGCAATACCGTCATTTTTCCTCAACTTTACCTGTACCTTTTGTTTCACTCCTACTACTTCTGGAAGTCTGATGAAAATGTCAATTTTGTAAATGGTTTCTCCACAGATAAATTTATTTTGATTACAAGTAGTTTTTTAAGAGTTTCTAGAATAGAAAGTTTACCAGGAGCTCTGTAAAAAAGTTTCAAAAATTCTCATCTATCACCTTGATGTTGATGAAAATTATCTGAGAATGGAACAATTATAGCGATGCCTGTTCCTTCCACCACCTCTGATATCCCCGATTAATTCACCCGCAAATCATTTACTCTTTCCTGCGTCTCAATGAAAGGTGTGTTGATCCTTGAAAACTCTCGTTAGGCACATTAAGTTCAGGAAATCTTAGAGTCTAAGCTCGACTTTACTCTGAATCGGCCGAAAGAACTAATAATTCAAGTGTCTCGCATAGAAAAGTTGATTCCGCACAATTTTAAGCCCAAGGAAAATTTTCAAATTCTCCTTTCATCAATGTGTGATTAGCGACAGTTTGTGAGAATCAGCTGATTGAAGCGTGATCAAGAACAATGTTGATAACCCC
Source organism: Eretmocerus hayati (assembly GCA_029851415.1). Taxonomy (NCBI): domain Eukaryota; kingdom Metazoa; phylum Arthropoda; class Insecta; order Hymenoptera; family Aphelinidae; genus Eretmocerus; species Eretmocerus hayati. The sequence continues at coordinate 22,440,893 of CM056742.1, forward strand.
ATCGAAATCTCTTAACAAATTTAACGGTTTCTCGTATCCAAATCATGGTCATTGACCTTTATCGCATCTCGAACGTTGAAAGATTATGACACTATCCTCGAATTCCAGATTAAATGAAGAAAAAAAAGAATTTTCCATTTTATTCGGACGAAAAAAATACATTTATCGAGAAACAACGGTGCTTAAGCTTATGAGATAGCTATATCGGCTCGAAATGATTTACATTAAGTCTTATCGATAAAACGAGAAAAAAAATGTGAATAGCATGCACACTAACTTTGAGCAAACGCAAAATTGAGTCTGAATTTACGAGCGCGACGATTGAAGTGATTGAATTGAAGACAGGGAATTTAGAGTCTAAGTATAAAGCGGTAGTGTAAAGTATGTGAGGCATGTGAACACGTTTTTGGCTAAGGATCTATCGCATTACTTTTCGTTCAAGGTCGCACAACGGATTTCGCTTTCGTACGACCCTTGTTTAGGACCGTACAGATATATATATACATAAATGTCATCTGCTCAGCTGATGACAATGAGATGGTTTAGGTGTATCCTGTACGGACTGCATATAGTGCATGCGAATCGAAGAGAAGCGCCTGCGCGTAACCTTGCACATTTAATAGTCACATGGTTCGATCGTGTATTGATAATTTTGTTCAGTTTTGACGTTAAAAGTTGGAGAGTTGAAAGAAAAATTCAGTTTTTTGAAATCATTCAAAGGTGCAGATTATGTATAAGGGTGGTCAAATTAAGATATTTTATCACAGTTATGATGAAATTTGATGGATTTTTGCCGTTATTATTGAGATGACGAAATTTGATGGTGCATGAGTGTAAGATGAATCGTTTTGAGAATATTTGATGGAAATCAGTTGTAAAGCTCGTCAGATGATTCATTCGATGATTAATTAAAACAGAAAGTTACCATTCGGTATTATATTGTGTTTATTCGACAGGCCACCGACAATTTCGCCTAATTCTAAACAAGAACGTATTACATTCTTAAAAATGATCGAATATTAATGGAGGACAGAAATGAGAAATCAAACAAAAATTTGTAAGACTTCAACAAATTGATTGTCTAAACCCATTTTCATTCAAACAAAATAGATAGATATATTTAACACAAATAAGCGGGTTATCGAATTCATGATCAAGTCTTCTGTCAGATTAGCACTTTTTCGGATATTTACTCATCTCAGTCATAAGGAAATAACACATCCAAATCAAGTAGCGAGTTTGATTGACGGAAAAATTATTCTCGAGTAAATAACACCGTGAAAAAAGCGATAATGTGTACATACATCCGAGTGTAAGTCTATCATGTAAATTTGAGTACGTCAGTCTATACTCACACAATTGCACAAGATTGAGTAATGATGTGATGAGATGAACACTGGTCAGAATCCCAAGCTCAACTGACGGCTGAGCGTGAAAAGTAGGAGCAAAAATATTGTGCGAGATGAACTTTTTTTTGGCCTCCTACCAGATATTTTCATTGCCAAGCTCGTCTACTCCCTCTATACTTGCGTTTTGTTTTTTGGTATTTACTTCCGGATTGTGTCGATAACAATAATTTTTGATGGTATTATTTGTGGCTCATTCAAATTGAACTTTGAAATTGTACAGGATACGAATGAACTAAATTGGGCTGACGTAACTGATTAAAAAGTCACAAATATTTCTCTAATTTTGACTCCTAAAATTACCATGCTTTTAGTTTGAGGATTTTGCTACAACGTTCAGATTTTGCATCATTCATTTGACGAGATCTCTGAGACTATTAACGAAATATTTTTACTCGCAAAACTGAACACTGAAAAAAAATCGACAATCAAAAACTTGAGCTCATCACGGTAAAATTCTTCTAAGAGCAAAGCAAGGCTGACGATATTCTAACTTCCTAATATATATAAAATTCCCTAACTGACGAGTTTGGAAGATGAATGCGTATGACGCAACAGCTGAGAATGCTCAAAACACGATAAGACATTTAACGCCTTGGGTTTACTATCGGATCAGCGTATTGCATTATTGCACTCGTTGCATTGTGAAAACTGAGAATTTTATCTCGGGTTAACAAGAGAAAAACAATACATTTTTTTGGCCTCGTTTGTATCAGTTAGATGAACATAGAATACTTGTAAGCTGTATGAAAGCACATTTCTTGATCAATTTTATAAAACCATGACGAGACTTTTTTAAATATTTTTCTAATTTCATAAAGGAAACAATCGATTCAAAATTAAAATTAAAATTTCATTTGGAAGTAATTGCTACTCATGTGTTGGGAATTCTAAATGTGATACACGAGTGGCTTGTTTGAGATAGACCGCCTTGAGAATTTAATCCAACAGAAAGAATTCTAACAAGAAAAATTCCAGTCGTACGATTATTTTGTTTTTTCCAATGTTTGTTTAAAGCAATGAGACACGAAATTCTAAGATTTTCGAATAAATGTTACCCTGAACTGCGAGAAATTTGGAATTTGATCAATTTAATTCTCGGCTTTTGTGAGAAAATATCACTCAAATTTTTCATCAGTCCAATGTATACAATTTCCATGATGATTAGAAGAACTTTTTTCGCACCCTTTCGTATTTCAAAAATGCCGGTCGATCTAGGAATTCGTATACACGGCTCAAAGAAAGTATACTACCCGATAAAAATGAATCGTGACGCACATAGCTGTCTATGACGTAAAATTTTAATTTAAATTGAGACTGAAAATCGATCTAAAAACCATCAAAATATAATGAGAAATGGGTACAACAAACTAGATCGACTAACAAACCAAATGTCTGGACAAAAATGAAGATATTATGTACGTATTCCCAAATTTATTTTGCACGCAATTATCAGATCGTGCAGAGGAACAAAATAATCATGATTTTTTTGTAGTCTACAAATCAGCAGACTAACACGAGTGCTTCTGTTGGAATTTGTATAGAGTAGAAGCGATAACGTGAGATAATTGATCTTGATTGGTCGGACTTTTTGGTGACTGAATAAATGCGCTCCGACCAAAATGATTTCGACAGTGGAAAAATTATGATAAGATTCTGAACAAGCGTTTTCGTGGTCTATAACCATCTCAAATTGCCGTTAATTCCTAAATCCAACAGCTCCAATTAACCAACATTTTTCCAATTTGTATCAAAATCTTCGATTCGGAAAAATTTGTTTTTCATTCAAGTACATGATTTCCGCGCAGAAAATTAAGATATCAAACATAACCGGAAATTTGAGAATTTCCGAAATTTTCGAGCGTTTAAAGGGACACCAATTGTATTACGCAACAGGCTAACACTCTTGCACCATCACATCCTTACCAAATATATCTATTGTATGTATCATCATCATCGCAATTTAAGTTTTTCGGGTATACACGATTTGTCGCGTGGCTGTTCCATATATCGTGATGCGAGCATGCCATGCACACACTCAGTAAATTCGATCGATGAAAGAAGTCTGGGGATATATAAATGCCCGCGAGAGCTGCGAATGTCAGCCAAGGTCACAAGAATCAGCCGCTAAATTTTCATTTCCTATATTCTGCAAGCTCTATTGCAAGCTCTGAAAGCTTTAACCCTCAAAACACCTTTAAAAAATTGTAAAATAAATTATAAAAATTGCACTGATAACTTACATATTTTATGAGTGTAGACAGCTGATTTTTTGGGTATATAACGAGGAAGGTCGACTCAGCTGAGACGACTAGATTGTGTATCGAACGCTGGCGGACGAGTGACTGATGATTTCAAGAGTATGATGATGCTTTGAGACGGTCGGTGGGGTGGGGTGTCGGCTCTTATGCTCTATATACGTTGACATTGAAGGTTCTCAACATATTTACTGGCGGGGATTTTAAATGTGTGACGGTCGGGATACCGTATAATATTTTGTGAATTGAGAAGCACTGGTTGCAACGCGGGAGAGCTTGATTTATGATTTTGAGAGTTGTGAAAATGATGAATGAGAATTTATTATTTTGCACTTACAGTGAAACGTCTGGAAAGTTGTGATAATAGGGGTGAATGAATGTTTATCGTGTTTCTTATTGCTATAGTCTTATAATGATGCATAGGCCTGGATGAGGAATATTTAGTCTGCTCATTGTATTCTTGAAATGCTTGAAAGTTTTGCAGGAATGATCTGAAAGTTTTAAAGCTTTCTCGTTTTTGAGACATTTTTTATAATCATCGTACCCTATTTTAAAGCTCATTACGAGGGCTGCAGAATAAGTTTGAGGTTGTTGAATGTTTCCGAAAAGAGCTGAATTATTCTGTTAGAAACAGAGAATTTTTTTTGTGCTCAAAGTTCAAAATTTCTTGTTCCCAATAGAATTGGACTTACTGAGCTTTTAACGCTGGAGAATCTCAGCTCAGTATTTTGCAACACATCACAGTTAATTTTTTAAGCTCATCGAATATCTTTTGGAACGAGCCGATTCACGTTCAATAATATATGATGGAAAATGACCGAGCTATCCTTATTCTTCCACGTTCTGAAATTTCGTCAATTGATCACACAGAATTGTGACTTTTCAATCTTTTTCATCCGAATCTCAGTATATTTTACATATCTTAACTCGCCCTGAAGATTATCTCAAGATCTTTGAGCCGAGTTGATACATGTCAAATTCTGATAAGGACTAAGTAGCTGAGAGCTGGGGGCTATCCGTTTTTTACGAAATTGAGATTTTTTATTAATGACGAATTTTTTTTCTTCAAAAATTGAGGCTTTTGAACATTTAATGCATTCTGAAATTCTTTAAACGCATCACAGCTAATAATGAAAATTTTTACAAAACTTTTTGGATAGGTTGACATGTATTGAAAAAATGCTTGAAAGACCTCACTTGTTAATTTTCTGGCCCTTGAATCTGATGTTAATTTTGGATCCATTTCCGCGGCGCAAGCGATCCTTTTGTGGTCTCTAGCCGAAGGCGCAAGGAAGGAAATAATCTCTTGGGACCAAGAAGAAGCTCAATCAAACACCTTTTTATAGTGTAATCAAAAATTTGCCATTACTGGCGAGGGTCAGAATTATAACGAGGATGCGAAAATCAACCCCCCCTTCGAGCAGTGTCGAATACTATTGTTCCATCCGTTATACAGTAAAGAAACTCGAAGAATCGATAAATTGTAGGAAAAATTGATATTCTCGCACAATTACGAACAATTATTCTTTTTGTGAGATAATCACAAAAGCCCTTCTTACTAGCTTAATTTTCAATAAAATTTTCCATACAATTCAGTTTTATACAAAAATGCGCGAAGTTTACATGCAGTACTCATCTTTATCTTTCCCCAATCAAGACAGAAAACGATGAGTTTCGAGCACAGCTTATAGAAAGTCAAAACAATCCATCTCTTTCCACGTCAACGATAACATCGTGAAAATATCTACGCACTGCAGGGGGCCATTAAAATGCATACAATATGAACATTTCCTCTCCAAAGATAAGCTCCGCGCGCTAATACACGAATCGATATCGATTCCGATCAGTTTTGTGACGGTCTCGATACCAATGTCCCCTTCCGGCAATCCCATTTGCGGATTCTCTCGATCCATACATGAATCCACCAATGACCGATGAAATATAAGCGAAAGACTTTCCGTGCCTGTGATCACGTGGATAGAGCTTTTTAGCACCACACACTTATCATTGCAGCTTTTTTGAAACCTAGTGATATATATTTTTCAAGGTCGACCAAGGGCACCTTCATTTCATCAACCTAATCGTGCAGTAATTCAGATACCATGAGCTTTTTTACTGAATGAATTTTGAACTTTTCTCTATTAGGCTATAGCTGATGATCAATGATAAACTTGGCATGGAATTGATTTGATGGTCACGATCAAGGCTAAGTGGTTAGAGAAAGAAAAAGTTTGCAAGCTGCACGAGTCGATTGGCTTTGATATACGGTGATCGATATATCGTATCAGTTTCACAATTGGCCCAAAGTCAATGTCAGTTAAAAGTTCTACTGGCTACAATTAGAATGACTGATATTTACAATGCTATAGGTGAATCGATGCTTCTTGATTTGTCACTTGGGAGATTGGCCAAGATTTATAGCCTCTTGTTTTGCTTTGTGATACATCTACGGCATGCGGTAAGAAATTCCGGAAAGCTTGCAAGCTTTGCGTGGAGATCTATGTATACATATTTTACTGGTATTTCTTTGTGAGCTGATGCAGTATAGCGTTATGTGGATTCCGAGGATGGTAACGTTATACTGATGGATGATGCAAATTCATACAAATTGTTAGAGATTGAACTGGACGGTGACGCTTTCATTAAAAAGTTTGAAATCAATTTTCACTCTTATAGAGTCTAATTCAAGTCAGAACCGTTTGAAATTTGACTCATATGGCGAGTTAAACTAACCCATTGACGCCTGAAATGACACTTTTATGACATAATTCTGGGGCTCGCTTTTGAGTGCAAAATAGTCTCAAAAAAATCGGAGTGCATGTATTTGACGTAAAATTGTCTGAACTTTCGAAGTATGTGATAAAAATGTCTGTTTGAGGTAATCCTGGAGAGCCACGTGCAAATTTTTGCTCTGAAGTACAATTTTTTTCATTCAAAATCGTGTTTAGATGGCGTTTTCACCACCGAAATTGATAGTTATGGCTCTGGGAGATCAAGAAAACGTGTCATTGGGTCCTAAACTACAAAATCTACAGATCAGAAAAATTGTAGAAGATGAAAAAGATGAACTGGGCCCAAGATATCGACCGAAACTAAAAAAGGTTTTGGAACGCCTTCCATTAAAACCTCTCAACCCTTTCGATCTCAATTCTGATCATCAAATACCCTCTGGAAAGAAGATCGTATATAACATGTTTCCGAAGTAAGATTGCCTGTTCCTTCAGAGTCTGTGATCAGAATTAGGACAGGATAACAATTGAAGCGAGTCTATCATTATGGGCATACTTACGCGGTTTGGAGTCTCGTCCGGTTTGATGCTATTTCAGATGTCAATGATGCATACTAATATTATTTAGAAAAGTCTGCGAATTCGATATTTCAATGTCTCGAGTGGCATTGTATCGATTTCCACGCTGACAATGGATTCGAAAAGAAAGATTTTTCGAAAAAAAATAGATTCTGATGAAAATACGGACTTTTCTCGCTTCAAACATTATTCTATCCTCATTTTGATCACAGGATTTGGAAGAACAGACAATTTCATGTCAAAAAGATATGTCGAGTGATATTTTTTTAGGAGCTTTTTGATGCCCAGCGTTGGGATTGAAAAGGTCGAGAGGTTTTAATGACGACGAAAAAGCGTCCCAACACTTTTTCTTCGGTCGATATCTTGAGCCCATCAGATATACGTCTTTCAAAATTCCTTTGACCCAAAGATTTCATAGTTCAGGACCCAATGACTTGTCATTTATGACCTCCGAGCCATAGCTATCAATTTCGGGGTTAAACCCGATTTTGAATGAAAAAATCGTATTTTTTGCAAAATATTGAATGTAGCTCCTCAGGATCGCTTCAAACGGAAAATTTTTACCATATATTTCGAAAGTTCAGACAATTTTACGTTTCATTCATGCACTCTGAATTTTTTTGAGCCCTATCTCGCACTCACAAGCGAGCCTCACAATGATGTCATAAAAGTGTCATTTTAGTTAAGGTAGAGTTCACTCATCGATCAAATTTCTCTAGAGAGAGATGTACGCATTCGCCGGACAAAATATTTGAACAAATCTGAAAAAGCTTTTTGTCCCTGAGCTGCTGTTTTGATCTAAATCAGAGCGTTTGTGGTGTCTTGATGATCGTAATTATTTACTTGACCCATCAGAATTCAAACCCAATTTCAAAGATTCCAAACAGCAGCTGAGGAATGGAAAAGCTTTTTCGGATTTCTTCAGATATTATGTTCGGTGAGTGTACATACGCAAGGGAGTTGTAATCGTCTCTGTAGCAGCTATGATCTTGTTTTTTTCATGCATCTATCTTTTTGTAAGTCAAATCCACGACTGAATATAATATTGGGTAGTCAATTTTGATTTTTTTTTCTGGTGCCAAGTCACGGAAATGAGTGATAAATAAAAAATTGGGTAAAATCAAAGTATGAGAAACGGTAATCATTCGTATCATTATTTTGACATTTTCTTTTCACTCACAGTCCCAGAAAGATATTCATAACGATTTTCCTACAACGATGAAACAGTGTCACGTGTCACTGGAGACTATACTTGTATAGTTGTAATCATGAAATAGATTCTGTCGTGTAAAAAATTAGCTTGATCGTAATACAATCAAAGTTTTCAGAATTTAAGTGTGTTATCCTACGTCGAAAATTTCATTCTCATCGGAATTTCTCGAAGAGTCAAAAATTATGCAAGACAAGCTCGATACCTCAATATAAATGTGATCACATTACCCGGTAATGTGATCACATCACAAAACTCATCATGCATAAAGTATCTTTTAGACGACCCTCACGCGAGTTTTCGAAATTCATCGCAAATCCAAGATTGCATAAAGCACAATCGAATTTGAGCTCCTCATTCCTGTTTGAGCTGAATACCAGAGTATCAGTGCATGTACGTTACGTACAGTTGTTATCTCGCGACCCAATATCTCATAAATATATACGCATACTGATCAAATGAGCCACGCAACAGTACGGATCTGTCAAGGGCCTGTCGAAAATATTAGCAAATTGATCAATGAATGATTCGTGAAATAGCTACCTCATAATTAAACAGCAATGACATTGCGTGCCGCGTGTGCAAAAATTAAATTCGACAAGGATTCGTAAATCTTACTGTTTTTCAAAATTGGTATATATGAAAATCGTTGCGACATGCGTAGCTGTGATAAGCGATTGATAGAACGTTTCTTTTTGATAATGAATTCGGGATTACAGGTCTGATGGCCAATGACCCACGCCTTGTCTTGAGACCGAATGTCTCACTGAAAATGAGACATACATGACAACTTCTGCGTAGAAACACCAAAAGATGTCAGGCTTCTTACTTACAGTTCTAAGCAAAAGTTACAACGTGTGAGACTATGGGAAAAATCCCCAACTAGTGTGAACCGCTTTCCAAATTGACATGACTGCCAATAATGTTTAATAGATATTCCCATTCTCAAACATATAGGGGAGAGTGGGGCAAAATTGGACGGGGGCAAAATTGGATAAGTGAGATAGCTCGGTTGTGGGCGAGTTTAGGCTTCCGCCGCGTGAAAACATTTTCAATACCATCACAGACAATGGTTTTTATGGCGGTTAGACCTTCCGAAACAATACTGGGAGTCCTCGCTGACAAATGGGTGCTTTTCGAGGGCCTCACGCGGTTTATTTTCCAAATGCAAGATTACACGCTGCTTCTACCGAAGTGCACTGGCTCAATCGCCATTTGGGGGTCAAAAACTAGGTCACAAAACGAAGATTTTGAGCCGTCGTGGGTCGAAATCGGCCCACTTGAACCCAAGTTATCGCAATTCTGCGAAAAAAACGCCTGGAGGCATTTTTGGACGAATTGGTGGGGGCGAATTTGGACAATGCTAAATCCCATCTAAAACCGGTCGACGGGTCGCCTGTCCGTGTTTTTCGAAGATAATTGTGCGTATCGAGGCGCGTATGCGTTTGGGCAAATTTTTCGAAGCGCGGGTGGTTGAAGGTGAGTTAGGTGATTGAAAATGGTCGAGAAAGTGAAGTTACGATGTCCAACGACCGTCTCAGGAGTCAGAAGTCACTTTCAACGTGTTCCAAGATAGTGCTCGATTTAAGCATTTTCACTCTCGCATTCGGTGACATTGCCTCGAATGTTACACACTATCAGCGGGATCGTTTATGTGGGGGCGAGTATGAATACCTCCAATATGAAGAAAAACCAATGACAGTCGACTCTTAGACGCTGCAAGTCGATTGCTGGTTTGCTGAAGAGGGTACTGCACCAATGAAGCGCCTATCTCATTAATGCCGAAGAATGACACAAAAATGGTCCGCTTGTTGAGACTCTGGGAGGATGTAAAGGTCACAAGTGGGGTTCCCTCTTGATTTGGGGTTATTACCACGTGCTTTGGAGGGTAAATGCGACTCTAATAGGTGAGGAATATTGCCGTATACCTCAATTTTAGAAGGCTGTCCAAATTTGCCCCCAAAACTTGTCAAAAATGCCCCCAAGCTCGGGGCGAATTTGGACAGATTTTTGTTTTTCAACTTCAAGAAAAAGTATGAACGCTGAGACCTAGGGGTCTGAAAATTTTTTTACAATGTATTCAATAGTTGAACTTCAAAGTCCCATAGCGCGCCTAGCCCCAAGTATCGCCAGATAGCCCCACTGCAAAATCCGTCCAATTTTGCCCCACTCTCCCCTATTCATCTATGATGGTAAAAAAATGAAAAAGCTCTAGTTAATTTGAATCGATGAATAGCGACCAAAAATATGCGCACGCCCGCGCCTACTCTGCGATCTGGGATACATTGCATGACAGACATTTGCACGGTAAAAGAGCTTAATTCTATTTTACATACCAATCTTAATCAGAATATGTAATAAAAATTTATTAATACAAGATAAACTCCCGTAGATTTAATTTACATCGATCTAATTTCAAGAAGGAGCAGAAATAGATTAACCCATTAGCGCTTGAAATGACACTTTTACGAGATATTTTTTGGGCTCATTCTGAGTACAAAATAGCCCTCAAAAGTAGGTACTCAAACTGCATGATGTGGTTGAGGAAAATTCTCAAGAAAGTACTAATTTATACTGTTGAAATGTGATCATATTTTGATGCTGAGGCCGAGTCTACATAGACGCGCTCACCCGGAGCGCGCGCGCTCTCTCCGCTTGCACTCTCCACCCAAACACCGGAGTAGGTACCGAAAATGGTATTTGAAAATTTTATGACGAGTGTTCCCTCTCAATCGGAGTATCAGCGCGAGTTTGTGAGATAAAGAAACTTTCAGTTCATCGCGTAAATTGTCCAAAAAACTGATTTGCATCGAGTAGAGATCGATGAAAGACGAGATAGAAAAATGTGAGGCGTGGTTTTGTCTCATATAAGCATCCCCCAACTTTTCATCGGGTTTCCCACTTGCAAACCATTCAGCAATATTCAGCATCATCTTGGTTATACATTCGTACTTATTCCAGAAGCTGAATAATGAGCTAAAGTGTATGAAATCCTGATTCAGAACACCCGAGATGTCCCAAATTCACGGAGGAATGACTCCTGTAACACAAATTTGATCTTTGATGCACATGGAATAGCTCGATTCTTCTTAACCAGAATTCCGCACACCTTTGCTCATTTCACAGTTTCTGGAGAAAGTCTCAATGCAAACCCAGAATGATGTTGAATATTGTTGAATAAGCCACGAGTGAGGAACCTGAGAAGTTGAGGGTAGTGATATAAAGGCACATTGATCGACATCCAAGTCTCTCACTTTTCGATCTCTAATAGATGCAAATCAATTTTTTCTTCGATTCACGTGATAAACTGGCTACTTTTTATGTCACAAACCCGTGCTGATACTCCATTGAGAGGGAAGACTCGTCAAAAGATTTTCAAATCTCATTCCGGTAACTACTCCAGCGTTTGGGTGGAAAGCGCGAGCGGAGAGAGCGCGCGCGCTCCGGGTGAGCGCGTCTATGTAGACTCGGCCTGACTGATTCTGGAAGAATGGACGCGTAATCTTTCCGTCTTTCTTGTACCAAGTGGGTATGTTTCTGATTGAGCGCAATCGATGGGATTGAACGGGGATGGAGCTGGTAGCTTGCGAGAACAGGAATTTTATAAACAATTTGTTTATTTATTCAACAAAAAATATTCGAAGTATGGGTTGCACAGAAAACATCTCGGAAACCATCGTACAACCTTTGAAAAACCGCTGAAACGTCCCAGAAACGTTCTGGAAACGTCGAGGCAACGCGCATCTAGTTATAGACATTTTTTCGTTGCGCCAACGTGTCGGCAACGTGTTTCCCGACCTTTGACGGAACGTTTCCAGGTTGACAGGACAACGTCTCAGGAACGTTGTGGCAACATTCACTGTTTGGTGGGATTTTACGTAGGAATAAGCCTATCTTTAGATCATTATAACTAAATATATTTAGTGGCTATCCGACAGGCATATTAGGTTCAGGAAATACCATAACGTAAAAATATTTTTACGCCATGGGAAGTAAAAAGGTTTGATAAACAAGTCTCATAACCCGCGATTGAGAACTTGTTCGGTTTGATGATATTTTGAATGTTAATGCTGCATTCCGATACTCTATTATTTTGGATTTCAGATTCAGTAGACTTGACATTTCAATGTCTCGAGTGACAATTTAGATTTTCACGGTGAAAATTGGATTCGAAATAAAGTCTTCATTGTAAAAAAAGGTATAGATTTTGATGAAAATACGCATTTTCTCGTTTTTAAACGTCATACTATTCCAATTCTGATCGCAAAGAACAATTTTACGTCGAAAACATGTCGTCTGATATTCTTTTATTAGGAGTTATTTGATGCTCTGAGTTGAGAAGGCTTACACTATTTGTTTCAGTGGAAATCTTAGGCTCAAATTCGTCTTTCAAATTCTTTTGAACCTGTAAATTCCGTAGCTCATGCCTCAATGAGACGTTTTTTTTTGACCTCCCAGAGCTTTATCCATCAATTATCGGGGTCAATATGCCGTCTAAACACGATTTTGAATGCAAAAAACCGTATTTCGCATACACAAAATTGAATATAGCTCTTCAAGATCGCCTCAAAGGGAATTTTTCGCCACATATTTTGAAAGTTCAGACAATTTTACGTCAAATTCATACACGGTGAATTTTTTTCGGGCAATTTAGTACTCAAAAACGACTAAACGAGCCTCGAAAAGATCTCGTAATTGTGTCTAATAAAAGTTCACTCTCTTTCTTCGATATCTCACATAACACGATAAACAAAAATAAGTGCAAAATGACCCAAATCAATAGAATAATCGATTAAATTCACAAAGCGCCACTTTGCGCTAAAAATTTCATTCCAGAAAAATTTCATACTCATAAACTACTTACCTTCCACCGTAATTCCATTCGTAAACGAAACTCGATCAATTATTCATCGCCTTCTTCGATCCCGATATGAACACTGAATGAAAGGCAAAATGCTTATCGCGATCACATCATTGCGTAACTATTTATAATCTACAGAAGACTTATAGGTATTCGATTCCCATATCATCATTATCATAGTCTTTCCAAAAGTTCTCAATTTTAGTTGAACGCACCATCAAAAATCATCAATTTCCCGGCGCCGCATACGTGTTCTACACTAACTATACAGTGGTACTTTACTATACAGTGTATTGTCGTCAACCATTGTTGGATTGTTGGGTAGCCGCTTGCGTACCGTGTATCCATCGAACGCAAAGTATTTATAAATAATCTACTCCTGGAGGCTGACGTGAGAGTTTAGCCCTTGTTGGGCGGCTCTATGAATTTTCCTGAATCTGCTGCACTCACCGGTTGCCGAAGAGAATATGATGCCGAGGCGACGCTTCACTTCTGATCTCACTTGCCGATTTGGGGGTTATGTTACGCTCGAGGTGATAATATATGCGTCCATCTATATCTCCATTATACCTTAGGATTATTCACTGTACAATGATCCGCGTGTCTTCTCGGCTTCTTCAATTTCTTGTAATTTTATATCAACGTTCAATTAATAAGTATTAATAAGTATTACTGGAATTACAACGTAATTCCAGTCTGAAAGGTTTCTCACGATCGATTTGAATGTTCCGAAAATCTTGACCGGGTGAGGACGCAACGCTATTTCTGAATGCGTGTACTGTTTGTTTACGGACTAGACTTACTTATTGTCGAATAGATGCTAATTTTTGAAAGCTGCTAGTGTAAAAGCTATTCTTCTACATCTACAAGCTTACAATGCTCTAGTTTCCCTTTGATTGGTATACGAGCAGATATTGCTCCTTGAACTGGAGCATTCAAGTGTGAGAATATCTGGATTATGTCCATTTGAGCATCAGTTACTGAATGAAAATCTTATTCTTCTTACAGAAAATTTTGTAAATAAGCAATAGAGAGCAATACACTGTGAGAAGGTGCTGAGGACTATTCCAGTTTCAAGATGGATGATTTATCAGATGGCAGACCTCGCAAGAGAAAACAGTTGTCTCAGGAGTCCAACTCGCAGTCGAGTGGATCACCACGTCGAGCTTCCTTTGATAAGGATAAAAGAATAAGAAGACCTCGGAGTGCTTCCTCTGGTAGTTCCAATGGCAGTAGAAGCCCCTTAGCCCAGGTCAGAAGGCCCATGAGAGGAGGCAGAAATGGTGCCAATCCTCAAGGTTTTGATAGAAGACCAAGAAACTTCCAAAATGGGGATAATAATAACTTCCGTAGAAATGATGGTAGACCTTTCCAGCAGAGAAACCCACAAGGCAGATTTCCTCCAAACCGTACATTTGATAATCAGAGATTTAATAGATTTGACAACAGGAATGGCAGAAATTTTCCACAGCGTAGAGACAATCAATTTGGACAACGTAACTTTGGCGATAGAAACAGAAATGCAAGAACTTGGGATCAGGGTGCAGATAACCGAAGATTTCCAAACCAAAGACCTATGGCTAGCAATTGGAATAGAGGTGACAGGGGCACTTTTAATCGTAGACCTCAAGACAGGAACAGATTTGCAACTGGTGATAGATGGAAGCAGAATTCATCAAATGAGAGATATGGACATAGTAGAAGCCCAATGAGAAGCCCAATGAGAAGTCCACACAGGAGCCCTTCTGAAAGCCCTCGAAGGAGCCCTCATAGGAGTCCTGAAAGGAGTCCTTATCAAAGTCCTCATAGGAGCCCCATCAGGAGCCCTCCTCGTAAAAGTCCTCCCAGGAGTATTGATTTACCTAGAATGAAAGAAGATAGAATAGGTAAGGATCACAAAGCTTATGAAGATAGAGGAAAAGTTGATAAAGCTCCAGTTCTGCCACCAGAACCTTTGCGTAAGAAGATACAGGATGCTAAGCTACTCATACCAGATTTGAACCTTCTAAAACCTTCTTCTGAGAAGAAGAAAAAGAAGAAAAAATCTCCTTCTCCAACATCGAGTTCATCTTCCTCAGAATCATCTTCAAGCTCAGACAGTGATTCTAGTGATTCCAGTGACAGCAGCGATGATTCTAGTGACAGCAGCAGCAGTAGCTCAGAGGATGAGAAGAAAAAGAAGAAGAAGAAGAAGAAGTTGGCCAAAAAGTTGAAGAAGAAAGAGAAGAAACGCAAGAAGAAGAAGAAGAAGTTGAAAAAGAAGCTTGCAAAAAAACGAACCTCAACTGGTGAGGATAAGAAGATTCCAGTCAACAAGGTAGATAATGAACCAGATCGATTACTTAGTGATATTTCACTAGAACAGTCAGTTAGAGCAAAAGCAATGGCTCCTATGTCGAAAAAAGACTGGGACAAACGTCAAACTGTCATAAGAAGAATTTATGATGAAGCATCAGGGAGGCACCGGTATGAATAGATATTACTTTTCTCAACAACTTCATGAAATCATTAGTTTTTTTAAAGATTTGATTCTGTTGACTTCCCATCTAAAATGTTTGCTCACTATTCACGGTTTTACTAAATTCCTGAGATTGATGTAATTTTAGTTGAATAAGGAGTTGACTAAAATATATATTTTGTCATTCCAGATTGATCAAGGGCGACGGCGAAGTGGTGGAGGAAATCGTGAGCAGGGACCGCCACAAACAGATCAATTCTCAGGCAACTAGAGCTGATGGAGAATACTTCCAATCCCAACTGAGAAAAAAGTGAAATTAATAGTCCTCATTATGCAAGAGGCTACTTTCCAAAACTGTTTTCTCAAATTGCATTGTTTATTGTCATATAATATCAGTACAATTAAGTCTTCGATTTTTTTTCCTGATAAAGTAAAATAATATTGTACAGGCATTTTATTTCAAAAATACACTTTACATTACGGAGAAACAATGATGACTATTTTTTTGTCTTTGAGGTTTAATTACATTCATATTCATATAATATTATTCAGACTGATTTTTGAAGTTCTAGGCAATTATTTGATCTGCATTTTGAAATTTCTGAGTTTCAACATGTGAAGGTTGACGTTTAACAGATTAACTAAAATTCAACTTGGAATTTTCAACGTTTGTAATGAAACTTCTTTACAAATTAGTTACATTCGCTATTTACAATTATCGTACAAGACGAGTTTTATGAATTACTGCAAGGATATGGTCAAGAATGAGCTCAATCATTGAGAAACTTCATGATCAATCCTAGATTTTGAGAGAGTAATTCGTTCTAGAACAAATTACATCAATCATTTTGGTAATTCTCGTAAATGCATGTACATGGAATTGTGCTCAATACATGCATTGGATTGAGAGTGTACCATGTAGCTCAAGTCATTTTTTTACATAAGCAGATTCCAGTGTGTTAATGTACGTTCTCTCACTTTCAATATGAACATTCTCACGTGCTCTAAGATTATATTTCACGTATCAATACTCGGAAAATTTATCACGCTACACTTGTAAAAAGAAAAGAAAAATAGAGATGATTCATACAAGGCAACATTCGCTCATGGTACAAAATGCAATCAAAATTGGACCCACTAAACTCACTAGTCTCACATTCACATTATACTCGCGAAAACTATTGCATTTTTGAGAACACTATTTATGAAACCTTCATACTCCGTAAATTTGGCATGTGCCAGAATAATCGGTGAATATTCAGAATCAAAAGGTTTGTGCATTCTTTGGATCGTTCCTCCAATGAGAAGCGATAGTTTTTCGGCTATAAATCTCAAATTTTTGAAGGATCGTTCGAGTCAGTATCTGAAATTTTTTCAAAATCTTTGTCAAGATATCTCAAAATTAGAATGACTTTACATACTTCACAAGACTTTCAGTACAATTGTATATAGTGTGCTGTGTGACCATCTCTGTAGATAGGGTCATCAGTGATGGATGCGCGGCATAGTGGACAAGATCTCTCTCTATCGAGCCAAGTTGTCACGCAGCTTTCACAAAATATATGCTTGCAATGAAGTCGAACCGGAGTCGAGTATTCTTCATGACAAATGGCACAAACACTTCCTGAAGCTGCAATCTGTTCCTTTGACGGCGATATGCCTAAGCTCTGAAATTACAAATTAAATTGTATAAATCACCAGCCCCGTCATTAAGTTTTTCAATATTATCTCAATAATGCCTCTGATTTGAATTAATTTTACTCTGGGTATCAGGAAATGAGTAGTACGAAAAGAAAGAGATTCAATTTTGGAAAAACATACCACACTGTGCAACATTTTCCATCCAGCCTCAAAAAATAATTTGAGATGTGACATAATATCACCAATTTTGTAAACGCCATAGATAATAAAAAGCAATATTCCTAGTACTTGGTCAGGACCTCTGTAGAGCATGTATAAATAATGTAACCACGGCTTGAGTGGTGCGCCACACCGATATAGCTGTGAGGTAGCTTCCACCATCAAGTAATACTTTCCCTGAAAATTGTTATAATGTTATTAGTTGATTTTTTCAGAGTGTGCTATAAATTTCATCTGTGAGAAAAGGATTACCCTTTTTTGTAAAGGTAGTATTCTGCTTGGTATGCTTGTCAAAACAACTTTAACTGCAACAGTGATGAGTTTCAATGCATAATCTGATACAGCCACAGTCCACAAGAGCTGAGATAGCGTTGATGATGGCATTTGTGAGAAAAATATGGGTTCCTTGAAGATGAAACTGATGAAACAAAAACACCCAATGATGTAGCACAAGATTCCAAGCAATGCTAGGTGACTTCGATTTTGTTGCTTCAAGATTTCCCTTTTTAAATCATTATTTGATTGGACAAACGTGATGACTAGCAGAATAAAATTGAGGATTTCTGACCCATTGTCATATACAACTAGAAGAAATCATTTTCAGTTAGTTATTAGTGATACAATGAGATATTTCATCAGATTATGGAAATTACTTACATTTTGTGAGGACTATAACAAAAAAAGGAATGTAGATTTCAATACTCTTATGGACAGCTCTAGCTTCAGCACTTATATCAAGAGATTGAATGGAATTCCCATCTGAATTATTATTGTTACTACTCTGATTTCCAGTGCTACCAGCTTCTCTAATATTATTCAAAGCCTCTGTGAAATGATGGTCACTAGTAGATGGCTGATGAGGTTCCGGAGCAAAATTTGGTGCGTGGCTATCAATATTAATGACAACCCCTTCGGGTGAGTGTTCCAAGGATGGAGATTGATGTGGAATTTGTCTTTGATGATTGGGATTTATCCATTCTTGTAGAGATAAGGCTGGTCTCTGCAAAAATACCATTGACACCCAAAAACTATTAAACAGTCATTACAAATAAGAGGTGATCATGCTTTAGCTTACAATTAATAAGATATATGAAGTGTATAAGACTCTTCTGTTTATTGAAAATCGATATTTAGGTAGCTTAGCTTTTTCATACAGTATCAGAGGAAGAAATAATTTAAAACTCACAGATCTGGATAGATTGATCAGTGGACTGATCTCTCCTATAGTTGAAGACAGATTGTCTGCAATGATTCTTCTAGGGTCATCCATCTGATTGAAATTGAAACCTAGCATCAACGTTGGATTTGAATTTTGAGGTAAATGTGAGTGGGGCACAAGTATTCCTGGAGATTGAGTGCTAGGAGTTGAACCACCTCTTCTAAGCTCTGATTCTGGTTCTCCCTCTTCAACAGTTATAGCTGTATCGGCCATAACCGGTCTCTACAAATAAACATACACAAATTCATCAAGATTTCTTATCGCTAGTATCACGGGTGCATTCAATTGCTGCATAATTATTATGAATATTTTGAAATCGCTCAACACCAGGCTTAGCAGAGTTGAGAAAACCACTCATTGCGCAACATAGTAGTTCCTCAGGGCAGACTTTGACCTGCACTATGAGATTGTTTGTTTTTGTCAGAGCACATCTTATTTGTTACTCTTTTAATGACTAACATAGTCAGTATGGTCTCTAGGTATAAACAAATGGCTCAAGTTAATCTCAACACTAATCAACCACTTCATTGAATGATAGCTCTCTACGTCAATTGAGAACAGATAACAGAGGAAATGCAATAACAGTTAGAGCTGAGTCAAAATTTGACACTGTGCTGCTCTCAATACGAATCTCAATCAACATAATACTATAGCAATTACTAAAACGCACCAACGCACTCTCAAAACCGTCTATTCAGAGGACACCAACTAACCAGAAGCACCACAAACCATGAACAACCTCATCTAAACAGAAGCCCAATACCTATCCATCACTCAAAGCTGTCATACTAATTTGCAATCACTAAGTATACTCACTTGGATGAAAAATCGTTCACGCGGACGAGCCAGATGTAGTGAAAAAGGGGAGCGGCTTGTAAGCGAAGGATGAATCGCTTCTCCAGGGTCACGTCATCCTTGCAACTCAAATCTCATCGACGACGTCCAGGTCGACGGTCTAACGGCATTGCGACCACTGATAATAATGAGTGACGGTGGTTTAGCAGACTGTTTTACGGGCACCACCACGTCCCGTATAAGCTGGTGGCTCCTCGTGAGTCGATTGATGATGACGATAATAATTCGATGATTCATATACGATGACGACGCCAGAGACCAGCTCTTTTACTGCAGGTGTTGAAAAGCAAAAGAGATTCCTCTTCTCTTCACGTTGTCCACGCGTGTTTTACGGAAAAAACAGCGCAGTTAGTAATATACCTAAGTTAATATAAGGTAGCACACGACACTACGATCACGATTTACACTGTCTTCTTATAATTGCGTTGAAGATTGAACACGATTGAACACGAAAGTGCACAAGTGCAGCACAGTCGAGTACTTATGTGTCGCTGCTGTTCTTTCGATGCTCGATGCAATTTTGCGTAGGCGGAGGATTTCGTCAACTCTGCACTAATAAGCTTGAATAACTCGACTTTGCATTGTGTATATATTCCAGATACATATATAAAATGAAATGTATGTAATACGAGTCTGAGATGAATCGATTTTTGCAAGGAAACTTAGACGGTTATTATTATTGCAGCTTTGCGCATGTGGTTTCGAGTCTCGAGAACGCGTGTTTGAAATCTGTCACTTTGCGGTTTTCAAAAAGATGATTATTCTATCAGTATAAATGTAAGAGGTAATAAGGGCTGCTAGGTATTATTTGTCGTAGGAAAAACACTGTAGAATCTCACACGATTTAAAGAGCTACTGCAAGTTTTCGCGTTTCGGAGCAAATTCACAGCTGAAAAAGCAGAACAAAAAACATGGCACCGGGCACGTTCCATTTAAAAATGGCTGTCAAAACAAAAAAAGGATGCTTCTGATCAATACAGCCGCAGGAACAATGTAAACATTGCCATGCAGTATTGACAAACAGTTTCGTCCTTGATATTTTTTAAATCAAATATTGAACAAGACAAGATCGGGTTGTAATATATGAGTAATAAGTATACCTAACGATAAAAATCAGCGAGTGTAATTTGCCGTAAAAGGTATACAGTGTACAGTGTATGCATCTAAACAAGAATGCAAAGTGTATAATATGCGAAAACGGAAGGGTTGCAGAGGGTAGAATATGTATTTTTGCACCCTCATGCAGTTGCGATTCGTTACACGACAAAGCCTGCGCGCGCGCGACTGATAGAAGGGGTTATAAATAACAAAAAATATTGGCATTTGCAGACTCCTCCAAGAGTCAAAAACACACATTGGTCCAGAATGTTGACAAGCGCCAATTATAAGAATTAGTTATGCCGACAAATCAAGGTACTGATGCATTAATGCTGGTAGAATGATCAGACGAAATAGGTGAGTGTACGCAGATAGTATTGAAAATTTTTTCTACTCAAGAGCTAAGACTTCCTTCCCCCATCACAACGCTTACATCATTAGCCCTAATTAGTGTCTCTTAGTTGCATAGTTCAAGTTTCAAACCTTCTGTCATATTTCAGATTACGTTGCAGTCTTATAAATAGATTTTGGAAACTTTTTCATCATGATTTCATTTTACATTGATTGAATTTACCATCTAAATTTTAAATTCATTGTTTGATCAAAGAAAATAGTCTGGCAACAGCATGAGTTTTTGACAATATAATTTATGATATTTTGATGAGTACTGGATAGTTTTTATATTGATATGGCTTTTTTCAGGACAAAGCACAAGTTGTACATAATTGGACTGTTACTTGGGATTACTGTACTTTACAATGAATTTCTAGTTTATGAAATTCAAGCTCTCAAGTGGTCTTATAACTACTGCCCACAATGTGTCACAGTTCTACTAGTAGCTGACCCTCAGATTCTTGGCTATCAAAATGAAAATTACAGGGGCTCTTCATGGGCTGTGTGGGACAGCGACAGGTAAGATTGAATTGGAGGATTTTAATTGGTCAAGATACTATCATTAAATACACTATGTTTGATTAGGTACTTACAGAAAACTTTCTCAAGAGCTGTGCGTCGATATCAGCCAGATGTTATAGTATTTCTTGGTGACTTGATGGATGAAGGGCATGTTGCAACCTCACAAGAATTTGAAACATACAAAAGAAGGATAGCAAATATTTTTGATACCCCAGATTATATAATGGTATGTGCAATCAGAATAAGAAGATTGACTCTAATCAAATTCAATTTAAGAATGTTGTTGAAATCATTTTAGAAAATCTATCTTCCTGGAGATAATGATATTGGAGGTGAAGAAGATATGGTATACTCACATATCCATGACAGGTTTAATTTTGCCTACACCCAACCAGATACCCTAATTTCCAAGACTGCAACTTTTTTCAAGGTAAGAAATTATTCTTGAAGATGTGTTAATTGGATTTACTTTTATTTCATTTGGTCCGTTGATGGTTTTCAGGTGAATAGGCTAACCCAATCAATTCCAAATGCTCCAAAAGAAGCCTTCCTCAATGATTATGCAGAAAGGAATACTACCAACGTTGTCCTGAGTCACTTACCTTTACTCTATTTACCTGGCTCATTTGTGAAGAATGTATGACAGCAGATTCTCCAATTTTCAACTTCAAAATGAAACACTCCTCATTGTGACTTTTAAAACTCATTTTAGGTTCTCAAAGAATTGTCACCACAAGTAATTTTCACTGCTCATGAGCATAAGGCATCACATTTGAGCTTAGACACAGCAACTGATCAATTGAGTGATATACAGATTTTTCCACACCGTGAGTCGCGTATATATCCTCTGAGATTAGATATGGGCGATGTACATGAAATCCAAATACCCACGTGTTCTTACAGAATGGGAACGCGCAATATAGGATTTGGCTTGGGTTTTATTGGTAAGAGAACTAGATTGTCATATGTTCTCCTACATATTCACATTCACTTTCTTCATAAAATTACTCCACAGATACTCCAGAAAAGAACTTGGACTTCACCATACTATGGTTACCAGACAGATTCTATCAACTTTGGCTGTATATATACGTTTTAACTGTAGTATTTTTTTTGATAATTCTTTTTTTACTGTGCACTTTTTGCACAAATAGTCATGTAGCTTATAGCCGTGTACCTATATGAATGGTCAAGCTCTCCAAGAGAATTTAGACTTCATGGAGCACTTTCAGAGTGAGTATCTAAAATTTCTCTTTAGACTATCCAAGTATGCAGAATTGGATAATTTTTACCTAGCAAAAATTTTTGAGCTTTCTATAGATACGTGATTGATGTCATGAGCGCTAGAAATAATTATATATCGTGATTGAATCTCCCTTTTAAAGATTTAGATTAACTTAGTACTTTTTCAATGATCTTAATATACTTAATTCAGTAGATCCGTCCACAATTGCCCTGCTTATTGAATTATTTGTAGAATAACTTTATATCTTACTCTTGGATCTTCACTGTGATTTCGATGATTATTGTGAATATCGTGAATGTGTTCAGTAATATTCGTGAATGACATGAATTTTGAAGATCTCTGCACTGGCTGGATTCTTCTTCCAGTGGTTCATGTATGTAAAACAAAAATATGTGACAGATAGCAAGATCTTGTGCCAATGAATGAAGTTGTCTATTTTCCACTTAACAAGTCATAAAATAAACTTGAATTCATGTGACTTTTTGGTGCATGACTTTTCGTTCATCATGTATTGGAATTTTAACTTCATATATTTCGTGAGTTGAAATATAAAGTTGTAAAGAAAAAAAAATTAGAAACATATTCCTCTAAGGGAAATCGATCTTCCTGACTGTTATATCAACAATGTTTTCCAATATTTGAGATTTATTAGTGATAACATTGCCAAGATAGGTGTCAAGATTTTACAAATCATCTTTCAATGTGCATCAAGTGTACTAGGAGTATTTGAATGTTAGATGAAAAATTCTTGAGATGTCTAATTTTTGCCGATTGTACTACGATTTTTTATAATGTTGTTGTACACGATTAGACAGTTTAAATGTATGTACGATACAATGAAAAATCTTATTAAAAAATCGTTGGATCTGGGTGTATGTTCATCATTATACCGTCGAAAGCCCTATGGCCAAATACCTCGTTCAAAAAATTTCCGAAATATGCCTCAGCGAGTACCCCCCCCCCCCCTCAGGCACCGCTGACCGCGCGCAGACCGCACCAAATGCGCACTATTTGGCTCGCTGACACACGCGTGTAGGGAGGGTAGAGCACGCGTGCATTCATGCCGGCATCGCGTTTTTGTTTATTGACATTAGTAAGATTCGATTTTCGACAGTTTTCTCGTTGTCAAAGGATCGTCATGAGTAAACGAAAAGCTCCCGACAATAAAGACAATCCAAATCATGATTTATGTGATTTCTTAACAGGTAATGATTGTTTTGAAGATTATAAAAAATATATTATAAAATATAACCTAGAGGCTATGGTTTTTCAACTTGACGAACGAATATTCAAAAGTCATTAGTCTTTTCACCTTGCCCAAATTTGATAGTTGAGAGTAGAATTGACTTGTTCGTAACTGAAAATTATCAACAGTGACATTCTGCAATTTCTGAGACATAGGTGTTTGAAAACTATAAGTACTAGTTGAATTACAAATTCTATAAACACAGGTTTTTTTCGAAGCGAAATAAAAATGGAGTCATCCAAGTTATGTGCAGAAAATTTTATTGCTCTATTGAATATGTAAACTCTATTAGCAAATAAGTTTTGACAAAAAATGATATCAAACTATATCCAATGTGAATAAGAGAAAAGTTCCTCATATGAATGCACTTCATTGCATTAGTTGGCTATCAGTTAACAAATACTACTGCTTAGACTGTGAAATGTGTCAACTGAGAGTTCTGAAGTCATTTGACACATCTGTAACTGTATTTACATATACACATGAGTTTGGTTGGGCTACTCCAGAAGAAAAAAATGTCGATAGACTAGATATCAACTGCGCAGAAATAGTTGCATCCCTTGTCAATGTTCATTCTGGCAGAGTCAGACTATATATTACAATATATTTTCCATTGATTAATCAAGTAATTACTGGTATGGGTTCAAAGATCAACATTGTCCAAATTAGCAGCTGATCCTGATGGTAGATCAAGGGTGATGAACTTGCCAATGGGCTTCACTGCTTGTCTTTGTTCTGAGAGTTTTCTCATCTCATGCCTTAACTTCTCTAAAATGGCATGATTGGGTTGATTCACAGCAGCTTTGCCTTGTAATAATGTTATCTCTTGTTCAAGCTGTTTCTTTTCTTTAAAGGATTTCACACTCCTTGATCCATATAGCCTCAACAATGATCCCCATGACTGAATGTGTGGATGTAGGAGTTGCAGAATTGCTTGAGCAGCTCGCTGCTTGCCATCTTTTTTGTTTCGACACACAACAGTAGCTTCATGCTTGCCTACTCTCATTGTGAACTCATTTCGTTGATGTTTCAATGTATTGACTGAATATTTGATGTGCATGTCGCCTAATCCAAAATTTCTTTGTAAACAAGTGACCAATATAGCATGAGGCAGAGGCTCTGTTGTCTTAGCACAAAAATCAGCAACTCTAGGATCAGTTATGGATATATCATCAAAAAATGATAAATCTGTTTCAGAATTTACTTTGTTTGATTTGATAACTTGATTTGAGCTGGGAGAATCATTGTCTTTTGAAGATTCACCAGAGATCTTATCTCTCATTTGAGGTATCAAAATTTCCAAAGTTTTTTTGGCAGCACAGGCTTTTGCTTGTTTTTTGCTACTTCCAAATCCATTTCCATATTCCATATCATTAATGCAAACCACTGCAGAATAAGGAGTGGCAGCATTCTCTAGTTCCTTGAATTTGTATGTAGGTTGCTTCTTTAGAGCATGCTGCACATACTCATGCAATATACAAACATAACTTTTACCTGATGGATTCATAATCCAGTGTTTTGGTGTTCTATTTTTCTGATGTTCATCTTGAGCAGCATCATTACTATTTGTATTATTACTCACAGGGAATGTGATCAATTTGGTTCCATCAGGAAGAGTAGGACGTTCCAGCTGTTTTCGATTCTTCTTATTTTTTGTAAATCTTCTCCTCTGTGACCAAGACTTGAACCGCATAACTTTTATGGATTTGAACTGGAATAGAGATTGACAGTAAGATCTCAGAGCTTCACCATCTACAGAGTTTGAAGCTCTGTTTTCTTGAACTGTTTCAATCTTTGCATTGGGTAGAGATGATAGCAGATCAGTTCGAGCCCTCTCTTTTTCCTTTTCCTCCTCTTGCTCTTTTAAGGCTCTTCTATACTGCAGACATGGTATAGCACTGACAGGAACATTGTGCTTTCTGACACTTCCAGGTCCAAGGAAATATGGCTTTGCCATAGTACATACTCTGCTCTGTTTGTGTAGATACAAAGGCATTCCGCTGTTATGAGTGACCTGAGAATCAGAAATATATGTATTCACTCAAACGATTCTATTTACCACCTTATTTTTTATCATAATCTGAAGAAAATAGTTACTTGCAACCATCCCTCTGGCAGCATGTCAAAATGATTATGACCAATTTCATTCAGAATCAACTTCTCCTTTTGCTCATACATCATATCAGACTTTCTACCAGATCGCCTGGCTTTGAATTCATCTGGCAAACCTTCTTCAAGCATAGCTTCAATTTCATCTTCAGGAACATCTGAATCTTCACTGTCATTTGAGCATCCTTCAGAGTCAGATCCATCCTGGTTGGAATGATGTTCTAAATCATCCAAGACATCAAATTGTCTCAAATAATCATCCATATTGTCAGATGTGAATTGGCTATCATTTTCTGCTTGCTGTGAATTCTGTATTCTACCAATTTGAATCTCATCTCCGTCTATTGGCTTATCTGAAGAATCTGAATGATCATCATCTTCTTCATCTATAACTTTAGAATTCCTAGCATCAGCTTTAAATACTGGACAAATGAGTGTATCGGATTCTTGCATTTTCTCAAAAATATTGATAGATGTAGTTCCAGATTCCATTATTCCAGAGTCTAACTCACAGTCTTGATCTTTATCTGAATAGTTTTTCAGCTTGGCAACACTTTGAATATCTTGTTGACCTGTTGCTTCTGATGGAGGTTCAAGATCATCTTCCAGTCCTATTTTGACTTGTGATCCAGTCTTTTGAGTGGGTATAAAGTCAATGGAGGAAACTACATTTTTACTTTGCTTGTCAACCATTAGACTGGTTCCTTCTTCAATAGGTGCCTCTGATACAACATTTGGTTGGCTAGATGAGTGGCTAGTTTTGAAAGGACATGTCTTTGGCTCATCTTTGTATTCTTCAAATGAATGGGACTCAATTTTGGAATCCATCACAATGTTCTTCAGCTCCTCTAGATCTATGAGACCTTCTGAATATCGAGCATACATACATTCCAAATCCTTGGTTTCTTGGGAAACTTCTGATTCGTGTTCTTTTTGAGGATGGAAAATACTGATATCATGTTGCTTTTCACTTTGAGCATCTGCTGGCTCATTTGAGAGGTTACAGTCACATTTAGATGCAGATTGCACAGTTTCACAACTTTCTTTCTCTTCATCTTCTCCTATTCTTCGTTTTTTGAGTTGAGGTTCTTCCATTGTCAATTTGAGAAATACAAATCACTTCATTGAAATTACCAACGAAACACTCTGTGTAGTCCCTCCACAGTACAAAAAAGTTCTTAGAAAAAGCATCACATGACTTTTAGAGTCATCTGGCAAAGTAGATGCGAAGCATCAAAAGATGAACAATGCATTAGAATTCATAATCACTTAGTGGATACACAATCATTTTTAGTAAAATGAATTGAAAGATTTGTCAACACTTTCCCTCCAGCTGACCATTGCACCCGATGATTTCTGCTGAAAATTCGCGAGTGCTCGGGTAAGGTAAAGCTAGGATTCGCAAATTTTGGGTTGGGTTGATATAGAGAGCGCCAAACTTGAATGACTCGCAGAAAATGAACGGACAAGATGCAATGGACGAGAAGATAGTTTGATGTGAGGGATTTACGAAAACAAACTGAAAATCTCAACATACATTTTTTTTTTCAGAACTCGCTAACTATGAGCGGAATGTCAGTAAGAACGTGTACAAATATAATGCATATCGAAAAGCAGCCAATACATTGGCCGCTCTGGATGAAAGAGTGAAATCAGGCGAAGAAGCAAAAAAGTTACCTGGTATTGGTGACAAAATAGCCAAAAAGATCGATGAGTTTCTCGAGACGGGAAAGTTGCGCAAACTAGAAGATGTAAGTCAAAAAGATCTTAATTATTGATTGCGTTTCGAGTCGATCTCTTTGCCCTTACACTTATTGTGGCATTGATAATTTCAAAATTCATATTAAATATGAGTAGTTTCGCGAAAACTTGCTCCTAATGTATCTCGGTCTGTTGTAGAGTCTACGCGTATTCTTGTTCGATTGTGCAGAACACATTCCTTATTTTTACTTTTTTGTACTCTTTCTTAGCAAGATGTCAGAATTGACCGAGCCTAAGGTTTAAGGGTCCAAAACTGCGATTTAGAATTCAAATTGTAAGTTCTTTGGCACGCCCGCAACCCTAAATTCGGTATCAATTTCGTATCTGTCAATTTCGTGGCAAAATAGCATTCTCTAGCTATAAGCCCTTATGAAATTTAACACACAACATTTTATTTTCGACTTCCAATACTTTTTATTTTTGATTCTCAATTTAGGCTTTCGAGCCCAGGAGTTCAGTTCTGCATTCCGGCCATTTTCGGGTCTCTTTGGAGCAAATTTCAACGGAACTACTCATACATTTCCCACTATCAGTGAGAAATGTGTGTATTAAAAGCGATTTCTGCCTTGCTCAAAGTCACGATCCAATCTTATTTTTTCTACGCTTTTATTTTCTCATTATCTTGTTGTTTCAAGACTCGTCTTCACTTCTGAGCTGTAAGAGTCAAGGTATTTGAAATTTTAGACGTTTCCTAATCTTCAAGCATACTTTTGTTATCGCATCGGCTATTTCATGGCTTATTACGTGGGTTGTTGTAAATGATATTCTATGCATATTCTAGATTAACAAGGACGAGAACAATGTGGCCATAAATCTCTTGACCAGGGTAACAGGAATTGGTCCATCAAAAGCAAAGGAGCTTGTCGAAGCCGGTATAAAATCAATCGAAGATTTGAAGAAGAATATCGACAAACTCAACCATCATCAAAGAATAGGGCTAAAGTATTTTGAAATCGACGAAACAATTATCTTGAAAGATCTTCAGATATTTCTAAATCCTATTCATTTTTCAGACACTTTGAGGATTTTGAAAAGAAAATTCCGAGAGAGGAAATAGAGGAAATCGAAAAATTCATCAAGACAAATGTCTCCGAAGTTGATAAAAGTTATGTTATCACAATATGCGGTAGTTACAGGCGTGGTAAAAGCGAAAGCGGAGATATTGATGTTCTTCTGACCCATCCAAACTATACCTCGGAAAAAAAAGATGCCAAGAAACATTCCAAGCATTTGAAAACAATTGTTACACATCTTGAAGAGAAAAATCTGATCACGGATACAATATCGCACGGAGAATCGAAATTCGCGGTAAGATAAGTCCAGACCGACTACAGCCATTTTCTCACACCACTTGCATCATTGAATAGGAAATTCCTAATGTAGGGAGTGTGCAGATTAAACGATAAAAAGCCGTATCGAAGACTTGACATTCGATTCGTGCCGCACGACCAATATTACTGCGCCGTTCTGTATTTCACTGGAAGTGATTTGTTCAACAAAAACATGAGAGCTCATGCACTCGAAAAAAAGTACACTTTAAACGAGTATGCTTTGAAAAAATTGACCAGTGAAGGTAACATTCATATGGTTGAATCACTATCTTTCGCTATGAATCTTGATTTAAAAAATTTTCTAAATGGTTTTAAATTTTTAGGCGCACCTGGGGAATCTGAAAAAATTACTTGTGAAGAAGATATCTTCAGCATTATCGATTTTCCATTCAAAAAACCTGAAGAGAGGAGCATTTGACTTGTGTTCTCTACGATCGAATCGTACTGTTATCTGTAAGACATTTTATTAGAATTTCGATTGTAATGAGTGAGGCAATTCTTTGGGCTACTTCGTGAGTATGGCACAGATCTGGTTTTGATTACAAAATAATGTATTTATTCAAAATGTCATTATGCAAATGGTAAAAAAATTTTCTCTTAATGAATTATCAGACGCAACGTTTTCAGTATCTTAAGAATAATATTTTCATATCACAATTGATCGAGGATTTTTCATTTTTTGGCCGACTTGAAATTGCAAATTACCTAAACCATTATTCATAGAATAATATGGGATAATGTTTAAATAGTAATTAGAATTTCTCTTTTGTACAAAAGATATGCGATAAATGCCCATAAAGTAGTTGTCCACAAGTTGATAGCTAAAAGAGATGTGTGGGTTGGCATTATGGGCAGTTTCCATGCAAATGGGAATAACTCCATTGTTAAATAGTGCCCCACATAGAGTAGTATTGGATTTGCTCCTGTCAAAAAAATTTCATTCAATCAATGATCATTCAGTTTCCCCACTGAATAACGAGGAGACAAAATCTCACCTGCATAGATAAACGGGGAGCCACTCCATATCTTCTTATGATCAATCAAGTAGTATAAAATGGAAAAGAGAAGAAATGCCAAGCTAGATGTGACCAAAACAAAAGACATGGACATCATGTTCTTGTTGATGGGGATCATGCCATGATCAACACTGAAATTACACAGCACTCCAGCAAGTAGACCCTGTCACAATAAGTGTAAGTTAGATTGGCACTATATTCATAAATGAAACTAGAGAACTTGATTCGTACCGTGATTGCAAACCATGAGAACCACCTAATAATTCGAGATCCGGCTTGATAGTATGTAACAAAGATTCTTCCAGCTTGAACGCCCATGAAAACGATGATAGTTGCAGAAAACGTGTTCATCAAGCCTAAAATCAGATAAGATGATCAATACATAAATCGTGTCTAGCATCGATCTAAAGTGTATTTAAAATTGATAGATTACCTTCTGGATCATGTGGAAGAGTCGGCCCATAAATTGGGTTCATAGTTTTCATGTACATATGTTTGCCGAAAACAAGTCTGTCGATGTAACCAGCAGCTCCGGCAGTGCAGTTTGTGTAATCGCCATGATGATGATAACCTCCGGGTCCAATATATCCGCGAGGACATCCAGGAACGTGTAGTAAGAATGTTATACATGAATGGATGGCTACAATTGCGATGACAACGATCCATTGAGCCCATCTTTCTAATATATCTTGTAGAAATACAAATCGTCCGAAATGGAAATTTCTTTGAGCACTTGCAAAGCATGTTTCAATCAAGGAACAAATAAAGTATGATACAGCCAAGAGTTGCAAAACACCTGGGAAACGCAACTCTGTCAACATCGAATCGTGTTGTGAGTTGATCATGAGCCCCAGTAAGATGAGGATCATCGTTCGACGTAGTTGTTTCATTATAAGTCTTGAGCGTGAGATTGACACCCGAAGATGTACTCGGATGGAGTTTACAATCGTAAAACCCATTGCCCATGCAAACCTTCAGAACAAACATATTTTGATAATTTTTACGATATTTTATACTATATTTGTTTGGATGAAATGATTACATACCATGGTAATACTAAATCTGCTACGGTGAAACCATTCCATGCAGAGTGATTCAGGAATACGAATTTTCCTCCACCATTATTCACAAAAATCATGAGTAATACTGAGATCCTGTGAAATAGATCAGCCGTGAATTTTGATGCAATTGTTTTCAAACATACTACAAAATAATTCATTACCCTCGAAAAGCGTCCAGCGCTTGCATCCGCATTCCCGTCTTGGACACTGTGAGCATTGGAGGAGCTGAATCTGATTCATGAAGCCTGTCCAAATCCTGTAAAATATTTGTAAATATGAGCTAGACTGCATTTATTTGCACTCTACTTGTAGATCATTCAACTCACGTCTGGAATTTCTGTGGGTCTGGTGAGATAAACTCTCACTGTATTAATGATTAATCGTGATGTTGACAGCAAAACGAAGGCAAATATGTATACCATGACTGCAGCTAGCAGAGCTATGAGAATTGATATGAGGATTATTGTTGTGCTTTTGACACAAATGTAATCATGAAATGAGAACTGTCATGATACTCACGCAAGTAAGGATTCCATGGTTCATAAAGAGTATATACTCCAGAACAATTTCCCTGTGGACCAAAGTCTATACCATAATTACCATGTTCTCTAAATGTGTAAGAACTCCTGTTCAAGAAGAAGTCCACATGAATTTAGTTCTTCAAAAACATTGATTAAGAAAGGAATTTTTCTGTAAACACTTACCCACACCACAGGAACTTGTCCCCTTCTGTGTCATTGTAATAGTAACGCAATGGATATCGTGTAGATATCTGAATGGTAGTATTACTGTTGGCTGACAGATTTGCGATAGGTTGTCCATCACACTAGAATGAGAATTAGTTTATAATAGTAATAGGCACTTTAGAACTAATGAAGACTCCTAAAGCTGAAAATGTAATACCAAAAAGCAATCATCCACAACACTCATGAAGGTGACTGTATGGTTGTTTTGATTCATAATGCTGAGACATGCTGTATCCATTGGAAGGGATTCATTAGTCTTCAAACAAGCTCCACTGAGGCTTTTCGAATCCATCTTCCTGGCTTGAAGATCCTTACAGTTTTGATATCTGTGGGATGACAAAAAACCTACGTCATATCCAACAGGTTATTGTTAAAACTTCACTTTGATGTTCAAAGTACTCACAATGATATAGCCTTGAACAATTGCTTTATTCTCTTCAAGGTCTATTTTATGGTGTCTTATTTCATGCACATAGATGAATGTAAATTTTCATTAATTATTCAAACTCTCATGAAAACTTTGACGAATGAAACAGGGCGACGCAAATTGCAACCATAGACATATAAGAGATATATGTCTATGATTGCAACAATAGCGTCGCCTAACCAATCTTTCAACTCCACAATTTTCTTTGAGTTAGAGCTGCTTTAAAATAATTCTTCACGACACGGAAATTACGCCTTTCTTCCAACAAACTTGATAACAGCTGCAACGCATCATTCTCTCGAATGATGATGATGTTTATTCTTTGCAGCACTTATTGACAAATGCATAATACAACATTGACGATTGATGAATCAGATCAGATCAGCCGAAACAATACAAATAAGATGAGTCCGACTGGTAGTGACCCCTAGCGGCATTACGGAATTCGCTCAAATTTTTTGAAATGGCAATTTTTATTGAATGATTTTTGCATTTATAAATCAGCAGTTTGCAGTTATATATTCAATGAGTTAAGAATCAGAAAATTAGATTGTTGAATCATAGTTTGGGTAGATTAATCACAATACCCCATAGCTGTTATCAGAGTACAAAACTTTTTAATAACACTATATTTCTTGTACATCACATATTATGGTTGGCTTCAATCTTATTTTAAATTTCCAAGTACTTATATTGAGCAGTACATTTTTACGCATTTCATAAATGTGATAATAGGTAGTACATAGAAGCATGAGTCACACTGAATAGTTCTTCTCACCTAATAACGCATTTCGTTTTCAGCTATATAACTCCACTCATATTAGAAATTAGTCATAAGTGATTGACTCTCCTTCACTTGGCTTTCATCAACTTTACAAAAATGATAACACCAATGAAGAATTAGTTTATAAATTCATTTTCAAGTCCTAATCCATTGCATTCCAGAACAGTGGATCCTTTATCATCCTTTTCCATAGAAAATTTTAGTCCTCTGCTTCCAAGCATTATTTCTGCAATTTGTTTTGCAGTCTCTGCATGGCAAGTCAGTTCTTTTTTACCAACTTTAACTCTAGAAGTTCCTTTGGCAAGAACCATGAAGATAATCATCTGATCTTGTAAATGTTCATCTACACAAGAGTCTGTTAAAATAGGATCCAAAAGTTGTTGGGCTGCCTCTTTGCCAGGTGGTATAGGACCAGGTCGTCCTGATCCTAAACCAGAACCACCAAAGATACACTCTCTATCTGTAGTTGCCATCAAGTTTATTCCAGATCCATTACCTATAGCTGCATTTCTTGATTCTTGATAAGTTTCAATATCAATTGTTGGGACTGGAATATCACGTTTCTTCAACTCTTCAATGATGGTAGTTCTTGCATCATTCCGCATCTGTTGAGCTGCATTTATATTGACAACACCAGCAACGTATGCTGAACCAGTGATACTATTCACAAGTCCAGAGTCAAGTAAATCAATAGGTTTTAAATTGCGTACAGGATTAACACGCAAATGAACTTCTCCTCCCCCCTTTGGGTAATATCCTTTTCTGACAATATCAAGTTCAAAGTCAGCTCCAAATCTGTTCAGTAGTGGCCTAAATACATTCTTGAAATATTCAATTTGCGGACCAAAAGGTACATTTGTTCCACCTTTGAGAATGTAAGTGGCTGCTCTCGATGAAAACAATGCACATGGCAAAGCAATTTGAATTAATAAGCAAATGCAACCAGCAGTTTTTGTATCGGCAATGAACTCATATTTCTTGTTTTGCAAGTATCCAGGTTTGAATGTTAAAGAAACAGATCCAATGTGGGCTCCACTCACTTCGGCATTACACATTTCTTGCAGAAGTTCTACGCCTTTTAGATGTTGAGCTGAGAGGCCACCTTTTGCTCGACCCGCTCTAATGCTATGTATTTCAACGGGTATGCGATAAAGTGCACTTAAGCAAAGCGCAATTCTGACTACTTGACCTCCTCCTTCACCAATAGCTCCGTCAATTTTTATCATTTCTTGAGACATAATCGTATTTTCATGAATTGTTTAATTCAGGAATTGGGTTTTGTTGTGGTTAATCGATCGTTTAACCGGTTAGTTTATTGTTTCACTTTATTTCGTTTATATCCTGAATGATCATCAAATAGTCATTTTTATGGAAGAGGAGAAAGCTGGATATTTGGAACTTATTTGATTTCTTTCTCTAATTGCCAATTATTGGCATGAGATCAATAATCAGATGTCAGTTACTCAGATAGTCAGATGTGAGAATATAATGAATTTGACAAGTGTAACACTTGAAGTGTTATGGTTGTCTGCTAGAACTATCTGCTTGTCGTCTGCTAATATAACCTATAGATTGCAATAGATTGCGCATTTGATGCTCCGGAAACTCCGATTCTCCTCGAATATCACCTCTTGAACTTGAATCGACATCATTATTATCATTCAAATATTTACAAAAGTTATTTTCATACATGGAAGGAAGAAAAATACGATTCAAGAATGACCAGCCAACGCATGATTCGATTCTCTTGAGGTGTGCTGTTATTTTTCTGTATGAGCACTGAACCAACCAAGAGAATATACATTTGTTCTTCTAATTATTCTCATCATGAAAAATCAAGACTATCAGGAAATATTGAAAGCCATACGCGGCTTTCGAGGATTGACGAGAGATTGTGCAATGATGCTGATTTCGACATTTAAAGGACACCTGCCCCTCGCACTATACAGTATTCTATCACAAGAAATACAAAACAAGACGAAAATTGCTCATCGAAATTTATATTCAAGGGATATTGATTATTATGATACATTCTCCAAAGCAGTAATGAGTGGTCAACCACCTGGTATTCTGCTTCGTATGGCTGTTCAACTAGACACTTGCCCTGCTTTACTTGCACGTAAAGTCTTGGAACTGTGTTACAAAACAGAGAATTCAACTTCTGTGAGTAAAATGATGAGGGATACCACTTTAATTGATCACAAAGATCTTGCACTAGATGTTTATTTGTGCATCCTTTATGATGATCAATATGGACCATTGGCAACTGCCATTAGTGAATCAGTAGGTGAAGAGTATGAATCAATACTAGAAAACCACTTAATACAGTCTGGTATTTCATTCCTTGATGAGAGTCATTTACGTACCAGAGGATTTGACAAAACGCCAGATTGTAAATTGGCAATACCAGTGGCAGTTGGAGATTTCGTCATCAACTGGATTGAATCTAAGGCTCAATTTGGGAGTGCAGAAATTCATAAAAAGTATACTCAAGAGCAGTTTCTGAGTTATTGGAATAGATTTGGTCCTGGGCTAGTTATTTATTGGTTTGGATTTTTGGATGATTTGGACCAATCATCTGAATCAAAATTTATAATAATGGATCACTTCCCAAAAAATATCAATCGTTTAGACCCAAATTCTCTTAAAATTTCATCGTGTGATGCGTAATCTATGCAACTTTTATTAACCATACAAATTATTTTTGTAATTATATATTTTTATATGCTCAAATAATTATAGATGATATGATAGCCAGTAATGCCTTAAGGATTTTATACTTAGGAATTTCGTGAAAGGCTACTTAGCAATGTAAATGAATAAAAATGGAATAAGAATGATAATCCCAAAGATGATCTCTTGTTCATTAATTAATACACACACCCTGAATCTAGAATGAACTTTCTGGCTATAACTGTGCATAGAATGTCATACACAAGCTAATGTCTAATTCAAAGCAGGGCTTGCATGAAAATATCCAAGACATGTAATGGTAAAGTTGGGGTGTAGTTGAACAAAATCAATCTTTTAAGGTGGAGAATAACTTTACTATCAAGAATTACATCAAGGTCATATGAATTACAACTTTGCTGATCCATTGCAGATTCTAGGAGGAAAATTATTGAGAGGAACAATATCTAAATAAATAGCTCAATATTTACATCTCATGTATCTCATATTGAATTATTAAGTACACACTTTACCATTCAGCTAATTGCTAGTTAATTATGATGGAACTGCATCAAGTCCTGGCTTTCCTTTCTGGGAGATGTTGGCCAACAACTTCTTGATCTCTGCAACTGCTCTACCAGGATTCAGCCCTTTTGGACAAGTCTTAGTACAATTCAAAATTGTATGACAACGGTAAACAGAGTAGGGATCCTTCAACTTCTCCAATCGGTTAACTGTAGCATCATCACGAGAATCAATGATCCATCTGTAAGCTTGCATGAGAACGGCTGGTCCAAGATACTTGTCTCCATTCCACCAGTAAGAGGGGCAAGAAGTGCTGCAGCATGCACACAGAATACATTCATACAATCCATCTAATTTCTTGCGATCTTCTACACTTTGCAAATACTGTTGTCCTCCAGTCTTCTTTTTATCCTCCCTCTGAAGCCATGGCTTAATACTCTTATACTGAGTATAAAAGTTGTTCATGTCCGGAACCAGATCTTTGACTATGTACATGTGCGGCAAGGGGTAGATCTTAGTTACTTTGTTAACATTCTGATCGATCGAACTGATACAAGCAAGGGTGTTGGTACCACCGATGTTCATTGCACAAGATCCACAAATTCCTTCTCGGCATGATCTACGAAATGTCAAAGTTGGATCGATTTCGTTTTTGATCTTGAGTAAGGCATCCAACACCATAGGTCCGCAATTGTTGAGATCAACATGATAATCTTTCATGTAAGGTTTCTTCTCCGGTTCGTCTGGATTCCATCGGTAAACAGAAAATGTTTTCAACCTGTTAGCACTATCTCGCTCTAATGATACGTGAAATAAGCGAACACTTTCTGCTCCAAGCCTTTTTGGTGCTGATAACAGAATACTGCAAACGTAAGCCATGTCTTTGAGAATTTTGGGAGATTAATCTAAAATTTGAGAAAGTTGCACACTATCTTGCAATACTGTGAGACTAGCACTAGCTCCGAGGCTGAGCTGTATTATTTTTTTATGTAAGTTCGGGAGTCATCGGAGTGGTTGCCAGCTGACGACGACGTCTAGAGACCCTAGGCCCTAGGATACCCTAGGAGGGCTGTGGCGTCCTCTATGAAGTCCTCCTTCAGTTAGTAGTCGCGCGAATTGAAAATCTCACAATAAAGAGAAAAAAAACAAATCTCAAAAGTCATTAGGAACCGATATTGAGCTTAAAATATTTACAGGATTTATTCATTTTATTACTCATTTTTTGATACAGAAATGAATAATCCATTTATCGGAGGTCAAGTGTGGTTCATTCGATTTGATCATAAAAAGTAACTTGGATACATGAAGAGATTATGTTAATATTTCGAAATCTGTCTTGTTGTACCTTGTTATTAACAGATAAATAGCAAGAAATTATGAGGATATTCAATAATTACTCTCCAAATAAATGACAAGGTGCAAATTAATTAATTGTAATGATACATACCTACACACATCTGGTAGCGATTGAAAATATAAATTTCAAATAACTACATTCACCTTTTGAACAGAGTCACCTTATTCAATAGTTGGATCCATTCACAGAGCCAAGAATGTGATTCATAGTCTTAAAGAACTCAGGCAACGCTTTCAATAAGATACATTGTAGTTTAAAAACTATAAACTTGTTTTTTTTGTTGTTATTAAGAACAATATTTACAGGGGAAATGCCTAATTGCACAGATGTTCCAGAGTGAGTAGAACTCTTCTCCAAACATGCAAAATGGAAATTAGATTAGGAAACTAATCAGACCATGAGTATGTTAAAAGAGTCTGATCATGTTCAATTTTCTTCTGGCCAAGGCTTGTTGACACCTTGTGAAGCTCCCATTCTAGATGGATCTTGACTTGGATAATGTATAGGAGTTGGGGTTGTTCCAGGTGGGAAGATAGGGGTAGTGGCTGCTACCATTGGAGGGAATAAAAATGGAGGTGGCATGGGTGGAGGAGGAACAATCGATTGTGACATCATTCCAGGGAGATTGAAGAAATTATTTGTAACATTTTCAGGAGGTGGTGGTAGAGCTCCTGGCAATCCAGGCACAGGTTCAAGAGTTTCTCTAACTTCCTCTGCAGCTGACACAGATTGCCTGCCTTGTGAACGTCCCCATTTTATTGTTAATCTTCTACCTCCAAGTATCAACTTATTGAATGTTTTTTCTGCAGCTAATTCAGCTGCAGATCGAGAAGTGTATTGAATGAATGCACATTGCTGTCTTGGAACCATCGTTATAGATCTGATTTCACCATATTGATAGAAATGATCTCTAAGTACTTTTTCTGAAATCACATCACCCAAGTTTCCAAGATACAATGTTGTTATGGTAAGATCTTCAGGTGATTCTAGCTTGGGCATTGCAGCTGCTCTTCTCATGAGTTTATCTGCCACTGGATCATTAACACCATAATATCTATCCTTGATGTTCTGATCAGCTAAAGGATCATCTGGATCTGTTGGTTTCTCATGGCGGTAAGGACATTCTTCACCTCTTTTACATTCACCTTTGACCCAAAATGAACATATGTGAGGTCTATTTCTCTTGTAGTAAGGACTTGTTCTGGCAAGCTTCATCAACAAATCACTCGCTGCAGCGGATTTACCAACGCTGCCAGCTGCTTGAGTTGGATCTAGTTTACTTATTTCTCTATCAATATTCTGTACATAGTATTCCTTGTTCACTTCTGATCTTGGAATATCATCTTTAATCTTGAGAGCCGCATCTCTAACTTGGATAGGAAGACCATACTCCAAGTCAAGAAGGCATGTTTGACAAACATTTTTCAATCTGCTACACGTCTGGCAAATTTCTGTCTTCTTGAAACGCATCCTTGCTCCTGGACACCATCGGAACACTGTGAATGGCCTCATGCAGATTTTACATTCTTTGCCATATTTCTCTTTCGTCTGCAATCAGATAATTTTGATTAGATAAGTTCCAAGATGTAGGAGTATACAAGAATGAAAAATATTGAAGTCTAGTTACCATTCGTATGTATGGATTATCACCCAAACAGGTCTGACAGAGAATTGGGAATTCCTGAAAAGAGTAATTAACAGATTTTAGAAACAACTCAGGCAGGTTAGCTTCTAGATAACAAGGTCATAGTTATGAATAATACTTACTGCATCCTCCCAATTCTGTCTGTTGTATGTATTTGTTGTCTTTGACATAGACATGTTGAACGATTTTTAGTCCCTTTTTCGACGCAATAAAC
Organism: Eretmocerus hayati; assembly: GCA_029851415.1. Classification (NCBI taxonomy): domain Eukaryota; kingdom Metazoa; phylum Arthropoda; class Insecta; order Hymenoptera; family Aphelinidae; genus Eretmocerus; species Eretmocerus hayati. Next base: position 22,480,478 of record CM056742.1, read on the forward strand.
ATTAAACACAAAAACACAACTGATTCATCGTCACCACTTCGAACATCTTATGACGCCACCATCATGTTGGGCCGTGCCTCCAACTTGCAACGGCTCCAAGCTCCAACCAGCTCCTATATATACTACGTCGAGAATAGGATGTGCATTCATGTGACTCCAAATCACCTCCAAATGGCTCCAACTTTGATCTAACCTCCGTCGTAAGACAAACCAATAGGTTAGGTTAGGTTAGTAAACTAGCAGAACATAAACGAAATTCTGATTAGCAAGTGTCAGATTTTGTGATTTTGTTATGATCGAACAACGCCCACTAAATTTCGGTCGGGAGCACTTATAAATTTTAGTTTTTGTCTACAAAGGCAATAATTTTCAGAACAATATGTTGTCTGTGCATATACAAAGTAATCTAAAATAATCAAATTATTATCATGTCTTCCGCACATCTGTCAAATGGAAGACTTAACATAGGATTAATTCAAGAGCAAGCAAGAAAGCAATTGCTTTGTTTACTAGAAAAATGTGATGGCCCAAAGGTGAGAAAAGATATTCATGATCATTCCAAAGCTATTATTCCTCCCGAGACATTCAGCTTGAATTTGTTCCAGGCGATTGTGTGGGATGAATCTCTTGGAGGGCCTATGGGTCTTGTTGCAAAGTATGATATACTACAAGAGCATGAGGTCATCAAAATGTATCCCTTGGTGGGTGGACATTTACCACCTGCTGATGTTTCAAATGTCATTTTCATTACAAGACCTCACCTGGATCTAATGGATTTGATTGCACAGAATATTCATGGGTAAGTTAACTATGAGACTGAATAACAGTATTTCTGATGAATCCAATGTTTTAACAATCTTTTTTTCTGAAATTTTAGGGAGGAGGGGAATAGACAGCGTAAAGAGTTCCATATATTCTTTGTTCCTCGCAAAAGCTTGTTGTGTGAGAAAAAACTACAAAATCGCGGAGTTTTTGGAAATTTTACTCTTGTTGAAGAATTTGTCTGTGATTTATTTCCCTTTGACAATGATCTAGTCTCCATGGAGTTAAGCAATGCCTATCGCGAATTTTTTCTCGAAAATGATCCTACCTGCTTGTATCAAGTAGCACAAGCTATTCAAAATTTACAAAAACTCTATGGTCCTATAAACAGAGTAACTGGAAGAGGACCTGCTGCGAGTAAAGTATGGGAATTGATGCAGAGGTTGGGAAGAGAAACAGAAGATATACGAGTTAGCAACAATCAATCCCCAGTCATCGAACACTTGTTATTATTAGATAGATCAGTTGATCTCCTGTCACCACTCATTACTCAGTTAACATATGAAGGCTTGATTGATGAAATTTTTGGCATCAGTAACAGTAAGTTTGCTTTCTATATTCACGATGCTTTTTGTCACAATTGAGTGCTAGTGAAGTACAGAGAATCTGATTGTTCCTTCTACTTCAGCTACTGTCAAACTACCTGCTGAAAAGTTTCTCAGTTCTGATGAGTCTCCAACTGTGATGTCACTTGAAAAGAAGAAACAGCAAATAATCCTCCACTCTGGAGAAGAACTATTTGCTGAAATTAGGTATGTATCAGATTTATTGATGGTAATTACACTGAAAAAATGTGGGACTTTGAGTACTAACATAATTACAGAGATAAGAATTTCAATGGAGTTGGGCCAGTTCTTAGTAAAAAAGCAAAGGTGATCTCATCACAGTTAGATGAAAGGCATGGAGAGAAGAGTGTGCAAGAAATAAAACAATTTGTTGCAAGATTGCCTCACATGCTTGCAATGAAGCAGTCTCTTGCAAAGCGTGAGTTCTTTACTAAAAATCCAAATAATTTGATTCTATCAACAGGAATATCAAAATTTCAATCCAAGGGTTTATGATGATTTTAATTGTTTCCAGATACAACAATAGCAGAAATGATCAAAGAAGTAACTGATTCAACCAATTTTTTAGAAACATTGCAAATCGAACAAGAATTGTTGAATTGCATTGATACAGATAAGCCCAATTCCTACATAGAAGACTTGATAGCACAGCAGGAACCCATTTTAAAAGTTCTCAGGCTTTTGTGCATCCAGTCAATTACTAACTCAGGATTGAAACAGAAACTCCTAGACTATTACAAAAGAGAAATTGTACAGACTTATGGCTATCAGTATTTACCAACATTGTTGAATCTAGAAAAAGTAGGGCTTCTGAAAGTTCAACAATCTACCAGGCAATATTCAGTTTTAAGAAAAGCTTTAAGGCTCACAGTAGAAGATGAAAGTGAAATTACTCCCAAAGATATAAGTTATGTACATTCAATATATGCTCCTTTGAGTGTTAGATTGGCAGAACAGTTGGTACAACCTGGAGGTTGGCAAGGTCTAAATGATATTTTGGGTCTTCTACCTGGACCTGCAGTGAGTAGCGTCTGTCAAAAATCAGCTCCAACAGGACGGCGTGAGTATTTGACTTTAGAACAAAAATATAAATTGAAAAACGTACAAGCATGTAACTTAACTTCTGTACAATTTTTCTTTCAGGAAACTCAATTACCAGTGAAGATTCAACTTCAGAACCACCAAAACTCATTCTTGTATTTTTCATTGGTGGTTGTACTTTTGCTGAAATTTCAGCTCTTAGATTCCTTTCCCAGCAAGAAGATCGTAAGTGATAAGAAAATGTTTACAAGTATTTATTTACAAGTTTTCATGAATATTTTTTTCCAGTTAATGTGGAATTCGTCATTGGGACAACAAAGCTCATCAATGGAAATACTTTTTTATCGTCATTGATGGAAGAAATATCGAAATGAGAAATTGTTACATGTTTGCTATGTTTTGTATTTTACATGTTTATAAAAAATGTCGTCATTTTCCTTGTGAACTCATCTTGTTGATAATTTCTGTGCAATGGCTTCGAAACGAGCTTCGGAATTTTTCAAAAATCAAACACGTTCGCTCTCTACCCCCACCACATTTCGGACACTCCCCCTCGCGCGCCTCGTTGAGCTTTGTTTTCGTTTATTCTGTGGTCTTCTGCTAGGCCAGAGCTGACTCGAAAAGTGGGCAGAAATTTATTACGCCCAACCGCAAGTGATATTTCATTATTGAAAACGTTATGAAATGAAGTTATCTGACATTATCGGCATTACGTCTCCAGCAATTTCTCTCTCTGTGACTGATGAATTTCGAATTACTCGAGAGGACAGGTTAACTCTTAATAGTACTCCAAAACCAAAACCAATAAGCAACAATGTGTCCAGCATTGTCAATTGAAGATGAAAGATGTTTTGGAGGGATGACATTTTTTGCTCAGAGTCATCCAGCTGAGCTTTGTGGAAGCAATGGTTTACCCTTGACACCCAATTCTATAACTATATTGGGTAAATCGCAATTCTTAAAAACAATCCATCATCCAAATCTATCAACATATTTGGATGTAATTCGCAGCAAGCATGGTAGCTACAGTATTCATAAATTGTAGTACTTCTTAAAATCGAATTCAATTGCTAATCATGAGGAAAAATTGCAGAAAGAACTATAGTTGTTGCTGAATATAAAGGGGAACCTTTAGCCTCAAAAGAGAACCTATCTCATGATGAAATCATTAAAATTGCTTATCAGTGCATACTTGGATTGACACATATGAACAGTCATGGTTTGGTCCATGGTCATCTCAGCCCTGATAATATTCTTGTTGACAAGAACAAAGATGTACAGCTTTACAATTACGGCTTGTACTATATGACAGACCATGGAAAAAACGTTTCGTTCCCAATTGGGTATGATTATTCTTTCCTCCTACTTATTTCATGCTCTCACTTTCTATTTTTGATAACTAATCAATTATCTATTTTAGTTACCCAAAATATACTGCCCCAGAAGTTTTTCTGTGTCATGGAACTAGGAGTATCAAAGTGGATTCGTGGTCATTAGGAATGATTATTGCTGAGCGTTTATTGGGTCACACTATTTGGTCTGGGATCAAACTGACTCAATGTTTGAGAAAAGTTCTCAGTCTCATACACTCTGAAAACAGTATATTTGAACGTCTGTCCCATGAAAATAATTGTTATGACACTTATGAGGTGAGTTCATCTCCTTGGACTGTATAAGTAACAATTAAATCTCAATGGTCCTTCAAAAAGGTGCTTGTGAAGTACCTTCATTGGATTAATCATGTACAATAATTTACAAACTGAGGAGAAATTCTCTCCATCAAAAAGATGGAAATAAGTTATGGAGTAAAAACTATCCACCATCCAATTGTAGGAACTTTCACCCTCAGTAAAGGATTTCATCAATTCCTGTTTACAAATACACCCTTCAATGCGAAAAACGCCAGAAGAGCTTTTGAAATTACCAATCTTTGAAGAATATATCAAGAAAGATGCAAGAGAGAAACAAGAGAGCTTGTATGAAAACGTTATCAGCCGAAAAATGGACGAATTGTATTATCTGTGGCAACTAGCAGGAGGAGACATGTCGGTTGAACTCAAGAAGCAAGGACTGATTCGATCGCGACCTCCAATCCTATCTATACCAAAGTGAGTTCTGTTGAAAAATTCTGGGATGTTTTAATTGTTGTCTCAATTTAAATATGGGTCTGATTTTCCAGTCTAGTTATCTTGCTTGGGCAGATGTTCGGACGTCGAGATACTGCAGGACTTTTAGACCTTAGGGTTGTTAAGGTTCCTCTTGACACTCTCATTCAGCGACTTTCCCACATTCCTTACGTTGCTAATTACCCTAGGCTCACAAGTCAGTGAGTATGCTAGTAATGGTTGATCATAATTCAATTTCACGTCTTCTCATATTACAACGTGGAACAATTTCAGAATGCTAGTACAAATTGAGGATGATCTGACCGATGCTGCCTCTCAATTACCTCTTGTCATAAGAGAAAGAGATACGGAGTATCAGTTTTACCGGATTGTCTTATACGACAGGCTACTCCAGGTATGATTATTCAATGACGAGTTGGCTCATACAGATTTACTCTTTTTAATATGATTATTTTCTATTTCCAGATTTATCCTATAACAAAGGAGGCAATCATAAGAGAAGCCCACAAAGATATTCCTCCTCTCGTAAGAGCGTCCGTGTGGGCTGCTTTATTAGAAATTTCAGGTGATATTCAGAAACGTTACGATATGATAGATAAGGAAACGCCGACGCTCACAGATCGTCAAATTGAGGTCGATATTCCGAGGTGTCATCAATATAGTGAACTTTTGTCTTCAAGAACTGGTCACGGAAGACTTCAGAGATTATTGAAAGCATGGGTTAGAGACAATCCTCATTATGTATACTGGCAAGGACTTGATTCGCTTACTGCACCGTTTTTATTTTTGAACTTTAGCAATGAAGGTGATTTTTGTTATACTTACTCTGATTTCAACAACAGATTGGTTACTAGTAATGCCTCAACTAATTATCATAAATTTCATTTCTGTTTCAGCTCGAGCTTTTGCTTGTTTATCTGCTTTTATTCCCAAGTATCTCCACAAATTCTTTTTGAAGGACAATTCTGCAGTAATCCAAGAGTATTTGGGAAAATTCTCTCAGATAATTGCCTTCCATGATCCACAGTTGGCCAATCATTTGAAATCAATAAGTTTTGTCCCGGAATTATTTGCTATCCCTTGGTTTTTGACGATGTTTTCTCGTAAGTTTTCCGAATACTGATTAGGTTTGCCCTAAGACATGAACATTCATTACTTCTCCATATTTTTAGATGTATTTCCCATACACAAGATTTTGCATTTGTGGGACAAGCTTCTATTGGGTGAATCTTCATTCCCTCTTTTTGTTGGCCTAGCAATTCTAAAACAACTACGAGATTCCTTGCTCACATCTGGATTCAATGAGTGCATATTGCTGTTTTCCGATCTTCCCGAAATCGATATAGAACTCTGTGTTAAGGATTCCATGTCAATGTATCAACGGACTCCAGCTAGTATTACTTATCGCAAACATCAATTTGATCAGTCTAAGGTAATTCGACGGAAAAAATACAAGAAATTAATCGTGAAATGACAATATAATTATGTATTCTGTCAGGCTACTGACTGGATGGAGCCAGAACCGGGAACTGAAAAAATGCCTAGAATCAGTGTGGACGACTTTTTGGAGTTACTTGAGAATACTTCCGACAAACTTATTGTTGTTGATATTCGCAATAACATACAGTTAGTACTTTACTCTAACTTCTCAACAAAATTCTCCTTGTTACTCATATCTGATGATGGAACTGTCAAAGGTTATTACTTATATTCAAAATTTTTGTTCCTTTTTTAGATTTGAAAGAGGTGCTGTAGCTGGGAGTATCAATGTTCCTTTCACAAATGTCCAACTCTCAAATGTTCAGATTGATGCTCTGGGTGCGCAGGCCAAGCCATTAGCCAAAAACAAAGATAAAATAGTAGTAATAATTGGGCCTAATGATCAAAATAACATTCTGGTTTGTAAATCTTAGATTTCATATACCAAGCAATCGATCCACTATGAACTTTCTATAATCGTGTTAATCGTCCCAAAATTGTTACAGTTCGCCGACTTTTTGATGAGCTGCGACGTTTTTGGAGTTTGCTCATTACAAGGTGGAATTTACGCATTGCGTTCGAAAGCACCAAATATTTTAGTTCCTGCTCACTGAATGATGTAATGTAGATAGAATTTGTATATTGATGTATATTGAAAAGTAATGTGTCGATGCACTTCGTAACTGTGATAATCAAGACGGCGATGGCGCAAATGAAATTGTGATGCTATTTTTCACTAATTTCTATATTTCTATCCATACAAGAATGTGAACTATTGTTCGACTTTTTTACATTTAATGTACTCTATTCAATTTTGTATACAAAATAGATTTATATACGTGATGATAGTGTAATCATCAACCTAAATCTCCTTTTGTTTGTGCTTTAGTTACCATGACAACACGCCCATGCTTCCAATCTACTCATAAGTAGAATACTCAGTGCAAAGTGTTGGTAAACATCTAGAGAGGATTAGTTGGTAAAACCAGTTCTTAATTTGTTAGTTTAATCAGATTATTCACAATGGAGAGCCACCTGTCACCAAAATTTAAAAAATGGATGAAAAAGTGTTTGAGTGATGAATTCTCAAAGGCCATTGATAATCACTTGAACGGAGATCGTGACCCATACGATGTAGCTCAGAAAATTATCAACTCAAGTGAAATGACGGAATTGACACACGCAATAAGAACTTCTTTTGTTGAACAAATTGATGCATCAAGAACAACCACAAGACAGAATTCTGCTCTCAATTCAGCGGCTGTTGCCCGAAATTCTGTTGCTGATTCTCGTCCTCAAACTGCACTTTCTTTTCTTAGTGATTTATCTGGTGATGAATGGTCTTTGAAGGAAAATACAGATGAAATCGGTCAAATAGTAGAATGTATGGGCTATGATAAACCAGATCATGTAAGACTTGCCAGTTATGAAGCTTTATTAGAAAATGGATTGAGCAACTTGTCTACAAATAATTCTTGGCCAGCCCTTCTCAGAGCTCTGAAAGATGGTCTCATTGATGGTAGTAGATCTGTGTTTGAAGAAAGTTTATTGATCCATGCAAAGCTACTGAGCTGTCCTCAGTTTTCTGATGCATACATGAATTTGCTAAGTGCTTTTACAGATCTATACCATTCCAAAAAATTGTCTGATACACTGCCGACTCTGCTAAGTGGAGTTAATTTCAAAATATTTCTTCATGAAAAATTATTCAGAGTCATGAAACTGATTTTGGATCATCATGATGAAATTTTGAAAGGTTTCAGAACGACTGATAAACCAGTTGAAGATATGATAGAGCATTTTGTATCACTGTTGTGTTCACAATCAATCATTAGTACAAATCAAAAGAAACCATTGAGCACTCTACATATTTTGTCAGTGATTGAACCAATAGCTGGTTGGAGCAAAAAGTGGATGCATGGTCTCATCACTAGAAGAGCTTTGTGTAATGCAATATCAAAATCACCAAGTCTGATTCAAGAAGTCGTGAGCTGTGTTAAGAAAGGACTAGAAAATCCTCCAACGGGATTTTCAGTTGTCATAAACGATCCATCAGATGTTTTCATATCTGGTGATTCAGTGGAAACGTTCACATTTCTTCACTGTCTTCATTTGTTAACTCAACTTTGCAGTTACAGCACTGGTCGTTCTTTACTTTCGGAAACTCTGAATGAAGACACTTTTTCAATGCCCGATTTTATGTTATCACTTCTGACTTCATTGAATATTTTAGCTTCCTCAGAAGCATCTAATAGCGTTTATGAAAGCATTCGAGTTGCCTTATCAGAGATACTTAAAGAGCCAAATGTGCTTTATGATGCTAGATTTTATCATATAGCTCTAAGCCCTCTGATGAAATCAGAAATCAGAGTATGGCCTCATACAATAGATGTTTTAAATCATATGTTAGATACTGTCGATGGAGCATCATTTTTAATGTCTGAATATAGGGTAAGTTCAGGATCAATGGATAGGAGTCCAAATTATCCAGTTTTGATCATTCTCACGTATGCTTCGAATATTTTGAAACAAACAATTGCTGTGATGAGTATTGAACACGTCGTTGATCTATTCAAATTTATTGGAAATCTTTTTCATGTTAACGATATTTTTTATACTATTGAAGAAGTTGTTAGGGAAACTTTTTATCCAAATCTCAGCTACATGTTTAGTAAACTGGATAAATATTATGTTGAGAACGAAGGTAAAACGCAGCGCCTCGATAAGTAAGTATATCCCACTTTTCATAACATTTTCCACTCTAGTTCGTTTTTTCATGGTTACATTGACGAGCTTAGTAATGTGTGATATCATCGTCACGAGTTATTTTACGAGATCAAATTCATAATCTACCGTATCAAGATTCTTGGCGGAGTTTAACTTTTTGCGAGCCGGAATTTTTTCAATCAGAAATTACATCAGTAGAGATTTTTTATAGCTAAGAATGAGTGCTTTTTATTGCATCCCGGACGATTTTTTGAAAATTGTATCCAAGAATGTCGCGGTCTATATCGGTTATTTCAATAATCTGATGCTAGATGCAAGATTTTTCTAACTCTGGTTCTGCTCGAATATTAGAATCTTTGAAGAAACTTTTCCGGCATTGATGACTTTAATTTGAGTTATACTGAACCCTTTGAAATTCAAACTTGTGAATCTTTGAAAGATATTCTAGCCATTCATCAATTTGGAATAATAGGCTGACATAGGAATAAATTACGAAATAAAAAATTACGTAAAAATCAAGTAAAGGATTACGAAGCTGAAATTGATTCTTAGGAGAGTTCTAGCGTACCGGAAAGTGATATATTTCGATTTTCATGAAAGATAAATCATCGTTTTATACCCCTTTTGACTTATTTAAGAATCTGGAAATTTTTTGTTCCCCAAAAAATCTTCAAGGTCATATATTTTTACAGGGTTACAAAAGAAATGCTGTTGAAAATAGTATCAGTACCATTAGGCCTCCAGATGCTATCGAATGAGCCATTGGTTTTTGAAGAATTAGTTCGTGGATCAATAGTTCCACTTCGAGCTTCATGGAGCGCCTATGACGTAGTTGGTTTCATAGCAAATTCTGGATTTTTATCTCACGGTGTGCAGATTTTAGAAAATCTAGCACCGCATGCATTATCAACGGTACTCGTTGAGCTGAGCAAGCTTTTGGAAGATCCTCAACAATTTCACGATCCTTGGGAAAACGCTGATGTCAATGTTTTCTTACATGTTTTGGCACTATTTTCTCTGAATACGAACAGTAAAAATCCTCATTGTATTACAGGGGTGAGAATCAAGAAATCAAAGAAAATTTGATTCTATAGGTTTAAGAAAATTCAAGATTCAGGAAGAAAATGTGAATAATATTCGATATAGCAAGACACATATCACTTTTGAAATTCACTGATTGTAATGATCAAAACCACAAGCTGATGGTTACAGCCAAGATCCCAAAGCTGTGAGAACAGCAAGAGCGTACGAAATCGAGGATCAAATTTTCCAATATTGCTTTCTTCGATTTTCACGCCTCCACGTATATCTCATGAAACTGTAGGCCTGAATTTTTATTTCACCCGTTTCAGGTTTTATAGCTTTTATGGTACCTGATGATGACGAGGAAGATGTAATCGAGGACAATGTTTATCTTACAAATCTTTACGGGGTCTTCCTAAATTTCCTCGATGTGAACTCTCCGTACCATCATTTAGGTCTTTTATCGCTAAAAGCTGTGTACTGGAATTTGGATATTTACGTATACTTGATCAATTTGTTAGACTTCAAGGTAAATGAAAGACTTTTTTCATAGACCTCACATATTTTGATCATGACTAGTTACGACGATTCATAGAAAAAATGAGCAGAAAATTTAAGTGATATTTCTTGTTCATCGTTCACGATACCAAGGATCTTTTTTGACAATTAATAAGTGATTGAAATTTGAACTAATTTTGATTAAAACTCGCTCTTTTTAAAGATAATCTCTCTTCTTGAATGACAATTCAATAGCGATCGGGATATTTTTTTCTCTTCCGGTTCATACTGAGATCATATGATGTATCTGAGTAGAATGCAAGTACCTAGTCGATTTATTGCATGCATCGGTATAGTTTTGCGATACGATTCTGCAAAAGCTTATCTTAAGAAATGGTTTCATTTAAGAACAGCCCCATCCCTGTCCGCGCGAGTTGATCAACGCGGGCAAAATTTTATCATCTCCTATTAACTTGATACACTTTCAACCCACAACATCTTTCGCAAACTCTCAAAATTAAAACTACCCTGTGCATTAAAAATCCACAGGAACGACTCTTGGAGTTACAATACGATTGCAAGCTTTCTGAAGAAGATTCAGGTACAAAGTACGCAGTAGACGAATTGTCAGCTTTACGTCATACTATCCTTTTGGGCGCACATTATATCAGGCCCAAAAGAAACGTTCAATTAGATCCTGGTCCTGAACAAATGAGACTTTTTTCGAGTTTACCTCCACCACCCGATTCTGCTCTACCCGACGAACAGCAGCAACAGCAACAACAAAATCAGCAAAAAAATGATCGAGATGAAGAGTGGAGAGAATACAGTGATGGAGGAAGCGAGCTTGCAGTTTGGCTCAGCGACGATGGCCCTGCTCTCAGAGATTTTGGATGGATACTCCAGACTCGAAATGCTCATAAACATTCGCCCGAGCGGATATCGGTATAAAAATTCATTCCTATCTGTATGTAATGTAGAAATTATGGACTAGTTAAAAAACCAACGATTCATACTAATTTATCGAGTAATGTTCATGATGAATTTCGGTTTTCTACAGAAATCGGTCTTCAAGATATTTGTAATCTAAGATTATGTTCTAGAGCTTAGGTTGCCTCTGGATTTACGATATCAAAATATTATCGCGATCTTTTGATTATGGTTATATCCAATTTGTCAATTTCACAAAATCAGTTGGCTTCCAACCTTGTATCCATACAATCTGCGAACAATATAATTGATTAGGAGATTTCAATATTTAGGAGCTAAAAAAATGTCCGTTCAACATAAGTCCATGCTCGAGATTTAGATAATTTGAAAACTATATTTCAATTTCATATTATTCATTACAGAATTCGACGCTGATCAGTTTGTTGAATCAAATGGAGCAAGCCATACCGACGATCGAATGGCTAGAGCCATTTGAGTGGAATACGGAAATGAAAACCAACGACGATTATTGGCTTCCAGAAGAAAATTGTGGTATAGATTTAGTCATACACTACTGCGAAATTAATTGCCTGTTGAAAAATCAACACAATGAAGATATCAAGACAAATTTGAAGCTCTTCATCCAACTATCTTACGGCTACATAAAATACAAAAAATCTTTGAAATTTGAAGGTTTTGACTGGTTTTTGGCTACTGTATTTCTGATTTGTGACGGTGACATTGAAAAGTAAGTTCAACAAACCCTGCACCTTATAACTCGTTATGTCAATCGTCTTCAAGATCATGGGAACGAAATTCATTAGTGAGAATTTCAGTGCCTCAGTTGGCCGCGAATCAACCCACGAACTGGAGCAAACATTTGTACAACAAATTGTCCGAAAAGACGATAATTTAATAGACGAGGGCCTTTTAAACAATCGCCACAAATAATTTGTTGCACATGTACCTCAACAGATTCGTAACGGGACTCGAGCTAACCAGATTTCATCATTGGCAAAATTGGTCTCAGGTTGAAAACTTAGTCGTCATAGTCGTAACTTTGTTACTTAATGACTCCAGATCTTTCTTTCATCATTGACCTTATTTTTACTTTGACTAGCAAATTCGTCAGTATCATAGACCATTATTCGATTCGAATTATCATTCAATAAATGATGAGATTTTTCGTAACGTTTAGGGCGAAAATGTTCATTTCTCAAATTCTTCGACTGCCTTCGACGACCTATATGTGGCCAGCTTTGGGAACAGTAATCGACGAGAATCACGAAGAGGAAGCTTCAAGTAGGCTATTATTTGCTCATCTACTTGAAAGTATTGTAGCTCTTGAATTTCCTACGATAAAATTTACCTTGAAAGTAAGTAATTTTCAAAATTGATACCTACTAATTATAACAATTTCGTCAACGCAACTATAACACTCGATAGAATGAATGCGGATTAGACTGGTGGATGATTTGTGATAGACTACTGTCTCAATGTTTCTGGGGCATTCTTCCATGGGCTGAGATATTACACTATTTTGCCATTTGTATTATGTACTCGGCCGATTATATCTTATATTATTGTGCCTCTATATTGAATCATTGCGATAGTGAACTGTTGAAAAGTATCACCAAAGGGCAAATGTGGCCAGAAGGAATGGTGAGCCAAACTTATACACGACTCATTTAAATTACCTTCAAGTCTTTTCTAATTCTAATGTTATTCTAAGGTTCTTGAAGATTATCGTAGCCACGCTCAAATAAGTTTTATGGATCGTTTGGGGAAGAGGTATGGAGGAAAAGTACTTCCGCCGTTGACCCAGCGAAAATTCAATCAGGCAGAGGATACCAATTCGACGATCGAGCGAAGTGAATAATTTTATGGTAAACGAATTCTATGTGAAAGAATTAATAACTTTATATCGGTCACTTCATTGAAATATATTGTACAGCTAAATAGCGCGAGGTTGAACGATGAAAAAAATCAGACAAATACAACCTCAAAACCTTCTGAGAACTGTGTGTAACTAATATTTTGTACGATAAAATATCAACACTGGTTAAAAGTTTCATGTACATAATATTTATAATACATTATATCAAAATCACGTTTATAAAGTAGCTCGCACATAATTTATTTGAAATCATCTAAGGCAGACTATTGTCTTTCGATTACCAGCTAACACTCACAAGCGCCAAGACTTAGCGGTCAGAATAAATGCAACTGTAATTCGTACTTTCGGTGATCGAACTATCTTGAATTTAACCAAGAGTTCTACACTCATCGGAATGAACATTATGTCAAAACTGTATAAGAATTAGTTACCTCTGTGATGTGATCAAACATGATTCGAAAACACCTTCAATGCGCATATTTACATATCAACGATCTAGATCTGTTGAAGCACCGGCAATCAGTCCTCGTGGATAGTGAATAGCTTGGCTGCCTCATTTATTTCTTCGTAAGTTGTACCTCTTGCAAGTAGCTACAAAATATTTGATCATTGCAGTGATTTTTTAATCAATTTAGTAGTATTTTAAGCGGAGGGAAAAAGTTCCTGAAGTGAATTTCAGTTACCTGTCTAGCAATAGCCATCCGATTATAAACATTCCATAAAAGAATCCCGACGACTGTATCATCTCGGACATAGAAGATAACTCCTTTGCTAAAATCATCTTCTTCTTTTGAGGTCTTTCCAGATTTATCGCTTTTGGAACTCACAGCCACAGGTTTTACTTCTTGATTGTCAGATTTGGATTTATCGTTGCTCTAAAAGACAATTATTCAAAGTAAAGAGATATTAGTGAAATTATAAAAAATCGTTGAATGACGGAGATCAACTGAAAGGGATTGTCAGTAGTAGACCAAGTCGAAAAGCAGACTTTGTTTACACACCTTTTCGTCACCAGATGAAATCTGATTTGACACAGCAGCCAAAGCTCGGTCACTTTCACCTTTGGCAAACACTCCAACAGTTTGTAAAGTGGAATCAATGATACCAATTGCCTCAAAACCAGCTTCTGGACCTAAATCTGACCAAAACATTGACTGATGCAAATAAGGTTTCCGCGCTCCAGTCATATTTTCACCGGCCAATTTTCCCGAAACAACAGCATGATCATGGTGCTCAACCCTTCTCCTGCCAAGTTTGACATCGTAAAAGCATGCTGCATCACCTGCTACCCACACATCGTTCCTTGCTTCCAATTCTGCATTTACGAGGAAACCTCCATGCTCGGGATGTATTTCCAGATTTGATGTTTGGGCTAAGCCTGTGTTTGCCTCCACTCCGATTGCAACAACAACCTGATCCGCGTCCATCTGAAGAATAATTTGAACCGTGGAATTAATAGTGGAATTGTGACTGAGGGATAGTATAAGAAATTGTTTCAAGTAAGCACTGAGTTGTGAGATTTCCAAGAAATCGGGAGATTGAAAAAAAAACATATAAATTTTGTTAAATCAAATGCAGTATCTAGATACAAATTCCAAAAGCGTACTGCTACGCTTTTAAAAGAAAGAATGATTAAAAATAGCGACGTTGAACTGATATGCTACTTACAGTTGAGCCATCAGTCAGAGTCAGATGTAGTCTGCCATTTTGTAAAACGACATCATGTACTTCAACATTTGATTTACATTGCACACCTTCGGATTCTAATCTGTTTACTGCCCACTTACACAAATATTCTGGTAAAACTTGTGATAGTACATACTTTTCCTTATAAATCTGATGGACATTTTTGTCTGTATCCCTGACTGTAATAAGTTAGAATAAATGATCAGAATCAAGATGACTGGTTCTTTCTTTCACCAACCAAGTTGACAACACTTACAATTTCTAGCTATAGACGTGGATAACTCTGAACCTAAAAAGCCACCTCCAATTATTACAATATCCTTGATGTCGGCGTTCTTCAAATTGTGCACGAGTTCAAGGAAGTCATCCTTTGTTCGGAAGAGTACAATCTTTTCTTTGATTTTCTTATTAGCTGATTCAAAGATGGGCAAATTTTTCGGTGAAGCGCCTACAATCAGTTAAAACATGTCCGCATTTTCATTCAAATGTACATAACAATTTCTGAAAATTCATTTAATTCTAACCTGTTGCTATGAGACACTTGTCATACTTGATACCATAGTTATCTGATAAATAGATAGTTTTACTGGGAACATCAATTTTTTTGACTTGCCAGCCTCTAGCAACTGCAATACCACCATTTTCTGAACCCTGTAGTTCTTCTGTACCTAAATAAAATTCTGGAGGCTCATGGAACAAACTAAAAGAATAAGCTTTCAATTAGGATCTAAGCTGAATTGATTTTCAGAAAATTACAAAGATATTGCTAATTCTACCTTCTCTTAACACCGTTCCATTGCCTGAATGTAAGCTTGGGTGACACAGTTTCTTCTCTATTGTACCATAGCTCCTTGGATAGTGGAGGTCGCATGTAAGGAAAGTCTCCTTCATTTGTGATCATTAAAACCTGTAATTTACGATAATTAGATAATTCTAGAGATCCTATGGCTTTTTAGTTCAACAATTGAGAATGAAATG
The DNA here is from genome assembly GCA_029851415.1 of Eretmocerus hayati. Taxonomy (NCBI): domain Eukaryota; kingdom Metazoa; phylum Arthropoda; class Insecta; order Hymenoptera; family Aphelinidae; genus Eretmocerus; species Eretmocerus hayati. The sequence continues at coordinate 22,496,251 of CM056742.1, forward strand.
AATCTCACTTACTTTAGCTTTAGGATCCCGTGATTTTATCGAACGAAACGCTGAAAAAGCTGCTGTGCCACTTCCTATCAATACATATGGTACCTCTGCTGGGATTGAGTTAGAATTCTGAGGAATTGGTTCAACAGGCCGTCTTTTGTACTTTCCAACTTCTGTGACAAAAAATATTCTTTTGATGAATCATCAATTGATGTAATTGATTATTTTATCCCAAGAATTTTGAAGATACTCACTGACTGTCTTTTCTTCATCAGTTTCCGTAAACCATTCAAGGTACTGCAATTAAAGCATGGGACAGTTGAAGATCAAGCTTTTAAAAATCCATAGCTGGTAACTCCTATAAACTACTTACAGCATATGCAGACACTCCAGCCACAACCAAAGCAGCAATCACATGTTTCCAATACTTGAACCCTTCTTCATTTGTACCAGCACCTCCAGGTTTGTGACAATCTTCAGCAATAGGACAATCTGCTGGACATGAATAATTAGCAACGTCGCAGGGGGCTGCACCTGACATTTGAAGCTTGAGGTCTTGGGGTGTTAGTGGTGGCGCAGATGATAATGGGGCAGGTGGTGGGGGTGGAGGTGGCAAGGGTGGCACTCTTTCGTAAGACTTTTTTTTGGGAAGACATTCTTCTACTTTTGCAGTCCCACTCTTATTCTTCTTACCCTTTGTATTGTACTTAACGCAGCTAGTGCTGATAAAACCTGGAAGAAAATTGTGCATCAGACTGAAATGGTCGAAGAATGTTAATATACTTGTGAAATGAAGGAACCAAGAACAAAAATAGCAATTTCATAACCATCACACTCGTTTGTAGTTTGTATGAATCAGTCGACTAAGGATGTGATAAGTATTAACTAGAGTGGCATTTTAATATCAGAACTAGGGAAGATTCTTCAAATGATCGTAAGGATCATAATTTGTACAATTAGAGATTGAATAGAGCAGATTTGCTTGATTACATGCCATAAGCTGATGCAATAATAAATGTCATGAGAACTCTGGGCAGAGTCAAATATTTTAGGACTATGGTCTGAAAAAACTTTTATGTGATAATGCAGGAAGATGTTATACTCAAAACGTATATATGACGAATAATGATGAAAGAGCAAGCTGAAAGTAGTACCAAGAGGTTAGGTTTCCTCATGTCAACACGCCGGTTTTTCTCCAAAAGTAGTCAAGATAAAGATGAAAAATTGAAACACAAGAATTGGTCAATAGATTCAAACATCGTATTGATTCTGTATCTACGTAAGCACGAGCAAAACGATAAAGAGATTTGATAAGCAGACTAGCACGCAACACATGACAGGAGTCACAGGAGCATTTTGAAACAACAATTTTTCCTGGGATGAATATTCAATAACTCACCGACGCGGACTGGGTAAGGTATTTTAGCCGAGTACACGTTCCTGGTTATCCTGCAAAGCTGACTGCCGGCGACCCGGCCGCAGCTCAGCATTTTTTTTTGATTTGTTCATGCACCTCGTGAAACACCGGCGTCTCGATGACTACTGCTAGAACAGCATTTCTCAACTTTTCCTTACGCAATATTTTGTGGATGCGCGCGCAGTTTGATTCTTTGCCTCCACCAATCAAAATATTCTGGAGTTTGTTGTTATTCAGTTCCAAATTGAAGACCATCACGCGTGATGGTTGATCCATTGTATTTTGCAGTGCATGGATAAATTAATCGGCTGAGATTGCAATTTAGTTACACGCAACGATTCAATGGATTTTATCTGAGTTATTGTGAATGATTGCAGCTGTCGATACGTGATAATTTACTTATTGGCACGCTCGAGGACCTCTCTCTGACTTGCTTGCTTGAAGATTGTTTTGGTTAGCACCTGTTTTTGAAAAAATCAGCGATCGTCACCAGAATTTCGAAGCTGCGAGTGTTGGTATGAAAGTCATACACTGACATGGAATCGGTGAGTATTCAAGATTTTGTATAATTTTAGGTGTATCTCGATGAAAAATTTTGAGGTTATCGATCTCCGGTATTATCCCGCGTTTCTTTGGGTCACGTTCACAACACTCAAATGTAGTTTTTTTACGATATGCTTACAATGTGAAAAATCCACTGTCTTTTCTCAATTCGAGACAGATAAAATTTTAGGTGGATGGGTCTGAATTGACTCACGGGTCGCGTGTTTTTATATTCTGATTTATAGACATTTCTTATTTCTCTCACAGAAAAAATGGTAATTATTATGATATGAGTAACAAGCCATCAATCGATGATGTATGTACAATGTCTTTTCATTTTTCTAACATCTTAGTTATGCGATTAATGGATATATTGGCTAATTTGAGACCCAGTCATTGATCTTTTTCAAGGACAATAACTGTCCTTTTTCAGTACTGTACCACAATTAGAAGAATACGATTTTTGGATTCCAAAAGATGGAAAACTTTCTACAGTATCCGCCAAAATGAATGGAACACGGATTCCTTTAGTGAAACGGCGATCACTCGGACGTCCTTGGGTCCACGGCAATTTCACAAAAAGCATTCGAAAGATGAGAAAAGAGGCTATCGGCTCATGTTCTTCAAAATATTTTTTGACGCAAAATTCATGGTTTTTATTGGCCCCGCAAAGTGAAAAATTTTTCATTCCAATCAATCATCGATCATTTATCGGGAAATCACGATAGCGTAAGGATTCTGGCGGGATCTTGTAGCTCTTTTCAAGACATTCAAAATCGCTTTTATTTTTATACATAATTCTACAGTTTTTCACACCCGAGTTACAAGCATTCAAGTGAGAGCACATTCACATGCGTTGCATGAAGTTAGCGGAGACCCCAAAAAATGCGTAATCCACGATTTTGACGTAAAATCTTTCAAAATCCATAATATATGAGCATATGTTTTAGAACGCATTCAAAACACCTCAGACAGCTTGAGAAAGAAAAAGATCATACCTCTAGATTATCACCTTCAGTATACCGGGTATACCCTCGACCCGCACCAACTCTTCTTTGCTAGATCACTAAATAACTCGGGTGTAACAAACCGATTCCGAAGATCTTGAAAAGATCTACAAGATCCCGCAAGCATTTTTGCGCTATCATGATTTCCCGATAAATGATCGATGATTGATTGAAATGAAAACTGTTTCACTTTGCGGAGCCAATTAAAACCATGAATTTTGCGTCAAAAGCTTTTTTTCTCATCTTTCGAATGCTTTTTGTGAAATTGACGTAGACCCAAGGACGTCCGAGTAATCTCCGTTCTAGTAAAGAAATCCGTATTCCATTCATTTTGGCGGGTACTGTTACAGTATAAGTATGATGGGATATGACATAGGAGTGATTCCGCGAAAACTATTGACTTTGATGTCCTGAGCTGCCATTTTCAAACGGTATGAGGTAGGCCTAATCTGAACGTTGAATACTTCAACTGCCATCATTTAGGACCAACGAGAATAGGTTTGAGTGACGATACTTGCTGTTTTCCATTCTCTAGAAATCGATTTATGCCTAAAAACACAGTTTTTTTCTTGTTCTTTTTCCGAACCATCCATTCAAGCTCGTAGTTTCACTATGCAACGATAGATAATGCACTTTTGCAACACACCATTCGAAAGCGTACGATTGGAGGAGTAATATTCTACACTATTGCAAGTTTCCTTTTCGAGTTTTTCACAGCGTAACCAACGCGAACATTTTGTGATGGGAAATCATGTCACATTCCGTAATCTCCACTAAACACCTTCTCGAGCTTTTTTGTGAGGGCGGAAGGCTTTTTCCCGAGTGCAATCTTGTTCCATTTTGATTCGACTAGAGGTTCCCGGTGCGGTGCGACTTATAATCTGAAAGAATCCGGCAAGTGGATCTAAGATTTGCTGATTTTTTCGAAAGGTAAAAAAAGATGTCACATCCGTCCCATATGAATTTGAGCGTCTCAATGACTCCAATGCCTCAATATTGCATGTTTTCTATGTATTTTGGTGGCACTGAGAGGTATGTATTCGGCCGAGTCAATCTGAATTGATACGAGCTTGTGAGATGGGTTTGAAGGTCGACGAAATGTCACATCCCGCGTAACACGTGAAAACTGTCACATCCCGTCATTCGCAAGAAAACGTAATAGTGATCTAGCGTCGGTCGCATGGATGATAAGCACGCTGTTGGGCTCAATCTCCATTTTTTGTACTAGCGATATCCCACCTGGAATAATCAGCATTTTGACTCGAAAGTGACCTTGTAATGAATGGGAATCGAATTATCCAGAGAGTAGAAAATGTGCCAAAAGGACAGATGTGACCCCCAAAGTTAACACTTCTGGTGGAATCGCCCATATAAGAATATATCAGACAACCGTTGCTTCACCAAAGAATCTACTCCGTTCACACCGAGTTATTGTAAATTTTGCTGTCACTTCATCGAAGTGGAGTTCCGGGTCTGAGCAGATGAGCTCGGAACATTACTTTGGATGAGACTTCATGATTGATAGTATTGATACCCGTTGATTCATCGTAGTCAATGACGTTATTTCAAAAGGATTCCAACAGGGTTTGGAATTAGGTCTTATACGTTCTCCGAGAATAGCTCTGGAAGAGTCTCGTTAATTAAAAGCAAAATTTGGCATCCGTTGGAACCCAACAGAAGATGATCAGAGTTACTTATGAAAGTATATCCGAGAGCGATTCGGGATTAGGAACAAGTGTTTTCGGAGCTCATTTGGAACCTCATCAGATCAGTGAAATTTTTGAGTGCCGTCAGATTTCTCGAGATGAGGTTTTCTTTACTATTGAGGCGATTGTATTAGTGATATTGGATCAAAAACCCAATTTATTTCTAGAAAAGTATATTTCATTTTGCTCAGTAAAAGTTCTGATTATGATTTTTCCCAAAAAATGAAGCTGAAGCTAGCAGGTGGACTTAGCAGGTGGTAGGGGCGTATCAAGAGGCTCGGGTGCCCTTGGGCATGGGATGGTGTGATCGGGACGGGGGGATTATTTTACTCTTCTGGACGTGCAAAAACTTCATATTGCGATGGATATCGATTGGGAAGTGGCAGTTGGAGCTGGGTGTTATCCAGGGGTGGATGAAAACCGTAGAACCGTTGGGGGCGAGTCGTGGGGAATGCGTGACTCTAGTATACATTACATTTACTGGCGCTTGCACACGAATAATTCTGCGAGCATGGGACCAATTAGGATTCATTCAGGATGTTCCAAAGAACAAACCAGAGGTGTGTGGAAGCCGCAGAATTATTCTAAGACGGTCAGTTAACCTCAAAAGTGACGGTCACGGCAGTACAGTGAGCTTGTTCCCATTTTCAAAGTCAAGATGCTGTTCTCAGGATAATTCTGCGAGCATGGGACCAATTAGGATTCATTCAGGATATTCCAACGAACAAACCAGGGGTGTGTGGGAGCCGCAGAATTATTCTAAGACGGTCAGTTGACCTCAAAAGTGACGGTCACGGCAGTACAGTGAGCTTGTTGCCATGCTCAGAGTCATGGTGCTGGTCTCAGAATAATTCTGCGAGCATGGGACCAATTAGGATTTATCCGGGACGATCCAAAGAACGAACGAGGTGAGTGTCAAGGCTGCAGAATTATTCTAAGACGGTCAGTTAACCTCGGAAGTGACGGTCACGGCAGTACAGTGAGCATGTTCCCATTTTCAAAGTCATGATGCTGTTCTCAGAATAATTCTGCGAGCATGGGAACAATTAGGATTCATTCAGGATATTCCAACGAACAAACCAGGAGTGTGTGGAAGCCGCAGAATTATTCTAAGACGGTCAGTTAACCTCAAAAGTGACGGTCGCGGCAGTACAGTGAGCTTATGGTCATTTTCGAAGTCACGGTGGGAGTCTCAGAATAATTCTGCTGACATGAGACCGAATTGGGATACATTCAGAATGATCCAAAGAACAAACCAGGAGTGTGTGGAAGCCGCAGAATTATTCTAAGACGGTCAGTTAACCTCAAAAGTGACGGTCACGGCAGTACAGTGAGCTTGTTCCCATTTTCAAAGTCATGATGCTGTTCTCAGAATAATTCTGCGAGCATGGGACCAATTAGAATTCATTCAGGATATTCCAACGAACAAACCAGGAGTGTGTGGAAGCCGCAGAATTAATCTAAGACGGTCAGTTAACCTCAAAAGTGACGGTCACGGCAGTACAGTGAGCTTGTTGCCATGCTCAGAGTCATGGTGCTGGTCTCAGAATAATTCTGCGAGCATGGGACCAATTAGGATTTATCCGGGACGATCCAAAGAACGAACGAGGTGAGTGTTAAGGCTGCAGAATTATTCTAAGACGGACAGTTAATCTCGGAAGTGACGGTCACGGCAGGACAGTGAGCTTGTTCCCATTTTCAAAGTCATGATGCTGTTCTCAGAATAATTCTGCGAGCCTGGGACCAATTAGGATCCATTCAGGATGTTCCAAAGAACAAACCAGGAGTGTGTGGAAGCCGCAGAATTATTCTAAGACGGTCAGTTAACCTCACAAGTGACGGTCACGATAGTATAGTGAGCTCGTTGCCATGCTCAGAGTCATGGTGCTGGTCTCAGAATAATTCTGCGAGCATGGGACCAATTAGGATTTATCCGAGATGATCCAAAGAACGAACGAGGTGAGTGTTAAGGCTGCAGAATTATTCTAAGACGGTCAGTTAACCTCGGAAGTGACGGTCACAGCAGTACAGTGAGCATGTTCCCATTTTCAAAGTCATGATGCTGTTCTCAGAATAATTCTGCGAGCATGGGAACAATTAGGATTCATTCAGGATGTTCCAGAAAACAAACCAGGAGTGTGTGGAAGCCGCAGAATTATTCTAAGACGGTCAGTTAACAACACAAGTGACGGTCACGGCAGTACAGTGAGCTCGTTGCCATGCTGAGAGTCATAGTGCTGGTCTCAGAATAATTCTGCTAGCATGGGACCAATTAGGATTTATCCGGGATGATCCGAAGAACGAACGGGGTGAGTGTCAAGGCTGCAGAATTATTCTAAGTCGGTCAGTTAACCTCGAAAGTGACGGTCACGGCAGTACAGTGAGCTTATTGCCATTTTCGAAGTGATATTGGTAGTCTCAGAATAATTCTGCGGACATGGGACCAAGGGGGGTTCATTTAGAATGATCCAAAGAAGAAACTAGGAGCGAGTCAAGGCCGCAGAATTATTCTAAGACGGTCAGTCAACCTCGAAAGTGTCGGTCATTCCGGTATAGCGAGCTTGTTCCCATTTTCAAAGTCATGATGCTGTTCTCAGAATGATTCTGCGGGCATGGGACCAATTGGGATTCATTCAGGATGTTGTGAGGACCAGAAAAGAACGCTTTGAATTGTCTGAAAGATGCTGGAGTCTACGCCAGGAAAATATTCTCACGATTTTGAAAATACGAGAACCCCACTATACCAGCAAGACCGTCATTTCCGCGGTCAACGGACCATAATGGAATAATTCTGCGGCATTGACACCCTCCTCGTTGGTTCGTTGAATGGATCATTGTGAATGAATCCCAATTGGTCCCATGTCCGCAGAATTATTCTGAGACTACCACCGTGACTTCGAAAATGGCCATAAGCCCACTTTACTGCCGTGACCGTCACTTTTGAGGTGAACTGACCGTCTTAGAATAATTCTGCGGCTTCCACACATTCATCGTTTGTTCTTTGGATCATCCTGAATGAATCCTCCTTGTTCCCATGCTCGCAGGATTATTCTGAGACCAGCACCATGACCCTGAGCATGGCCACAAGCTCACTGTACTGCCGTGACAGTCACTTTCGAGGTTGACTGACCGTTTTAGAATAATTCTGCGGCTTCCACACACTCCTGGTTTGTTCTTTGGAACATCCTGAATGAATCCTAATTGGTCCCATGCTCGCAGAATTATTCTGAGAACAGCATCATGACTTTGAAAATGGGAAAAAGCTCACTGTACTGCCGTGACCGTCACTTGTGAGGTTAACTGACCGTCTTAGAATAATTCTGCGGCTTCCACACACTCCTGGTTTGTTCTTTGGAACATCCTGAATGAATCCTAATTGGTCCCATGCTCGCAGAATCATTCTGAGAACAGCATCATGACTTTGAAAATGGGAACAAGCTCACTGTACTGCCGTGACCGTCACTTCCGAGGTTAACTGACCGTCTTAGAATAATTCTGCAGCCTTGACACTCACCTCGTTCGTTCCTTGGATCATCCCGGATAAATCCTAATTGGTCCCATGCTCGCAGAATTATTCTGAGACCAGCACCATGACTCTGAGCATGGCAACGAGCTCACTGTACTGCCGTGACCGTCACTTGTGAGGTTAACTGACCGTCTTAGAATAATTCTGCGGCTTCCACACACTCCTGGTTTGTTCTTTGGAACATCCTGAATGAATCCTAATTGGTCCCATGCTCGCAGAATTATTCTGAGAACAGCATCATGACTTTGAAAATGGGAACAAGCTCACTGTACTGCCGTGACCGTCACTTGTGAGGTTAATTGACCGTCTTAGAATAATTCTGCGGCCTTGATTCTCTGTCAGTTTGTTCTTTGGATCATTCTGAATGAATCCTGATTGGTCCTATGTCCGCAGAATTATTCTGAGACTACCACCATGACTTTGAAAATGGGAACTAGCTCGCTATACCGGAATGACCGTCACTTTCGAGGTTGACTGACCGTCTTAGAATAATTCTGCGGCCTTGACTCGCTCCTAGTCCGTTCTTTGGATCATCCTGAAGTACGTTAATCCGCCTATACCTATAGTTGTTACTCGGAGAATTTCCCTTGAGCGGACACTGGGGCCCCTGTAGCCCCGTGCTTTTCATCCACCCCTGGAGTGCCCGCCTTCATTACAAGATCCAATTCCCTCAAAAAATAGAACTTCCGGCCCTCTGGAGTTATGGAATACTTGAATCATGCCACGAGAACCCCATGTCTCAGGGCCCCCGAAAAATCGTATCCGTCCCTGAGTTCCACCTGCTAGTCCACCTGCTAGCTTCAGCTTCATTCCCAAAAATCGACATATCTCACCCTGATTCCATAATTTTTTGTATGATCGAATAGCAGTATCGTGAATATTTGAGGCAATAATACTTGGTTAGTATATTTCTTTGTAGGTAGGCATTTTTGTGAAAAAAGTTAACGTTATCTTCCCCAAGCTCTAAAAGTTCCAATTGAGAGAAGCTTGTGAGGGTCCTTCGGGGGCAGGAATAATATTTAGTTAAGACTCGCTAAGAGCTCCTTCAGAGTTCCTTCAGAACTGTTCAGAAGTTTTCGTCCAGAATTTCCGAAATATTGTTTTTAAAGTTCCGATGGATGTCAAATATTCCGACAGGCTTCCAAAAGAGATCAGTTTTCCTTGTCTTGAAGCAGAATTGGTCTTGTTGTTTTGTGGGATTATATAATTTGTTGCGATTCACGGAAATCTTCGAACCATCAAAATCTGTGAATAGGCAAAGTTTTAATTTGCAAAATTTGAGCCAATTGGATATGTTCCTCGAGCTTCACTCATCAAAAGAATTGCATCTCATCGACCTCCATCGTATTATATTGAATTTTTGCGACACTATACGATTGCTCGACTTATGGCGAGAGCGGTTCGAACTCGAGAGTTGTTGTGAGTATCGAGACTGCATTACTTTTCTCGACGGTACCTACCGCCAATATGATATTTCACAGGCGAAGTAGATTTGTTTCCATTTAACCGACAATCCGAACAGTTTGTCCTGCGTTTCTTGATTTTTTCGACCCAGAAGTACACGAGGGTCAGGCGCGAGTTCGGAACATGATTAGAATAACATCAATATAAGGTAACTGTGCCTAACTTGCCCTCATTCAAATTCTCGAATGTACGGACCCGCAGACCTTGCCGCACATTTCTTTCATGTTTGTTACGTTGAAATATAAGTCAATAAACGTTTTGGACCGGTCCTAAACGACCCGCGCACTTCTTACAACAAGAAAATGATTTTCGGTACTTTCGACTTCTTCTTTGTTGGTCACTAAAAGCTAATGCCAAACAAAATTGATGTAACCAATTCCAACGTACTTTAGCTTATTTTCTTTGTCTTTGTTGCAACTTCAAAATGCCCTTCTCAGAATTGCAAAATTCGATTTTTAGCCGGTACTACGCCCATAATGCCCATATTACTAAAAAAAAGTGCAGACCGAATCCATATAAGATCAGACAGTAGAAATGGCTGACGCCACGGATTCTTCTGGAGATTTTCCATATGATTCTAGGTGCAAAATGAGGGGACACATATTTTTTCATTTGGCCTAGAACCGCTTTGTTTCGGAGCTGTGAAATTTTTTACATCTTGGAATCATGAAATTTCAGAAAGTTGACCATTCTAAAATGGTAAAATATGAATATTTGGGCGTTTCTTTGAACTATCCACGAATACCTTGATATGTACCATCAAGTGGTAGATATTACACCGTAATTCATTGCTATTAAGGGGATGTCGGAGTCCTATCAATATTGCACAGTTACCGACGTGGTCGAGTTTTCGGATTTCTTGATGAATTGTTGAGATATCAAAAATCTAACAGGTAACGCCGATTCTATGAGCTATACAGAATCGGCGTTACTTACCAGGAGAGTGTTTCAGATCCGGGTCACGGATTTGGCTGAAACTCTGGGAATAGTCATCTTTTAGTACCAAAAGATGATACCCAAAATTATAAACCCTAACGCTCAAGCGTTTTCAAGCTACAGCCAATAACCTATGCATTACAATATACCTATATATACTATCTTTTAACATAGGCCCATATGGGCAATGCTAAAGTTTTTTGCTGCAGCTCGGAAATGCTTGAGCGTTAGGGTCTATAATTTTGGATATCTTCTTTTGATACTAAAAAAAGACTATTTCCAGAGTTTCAGCCAAATCCGTGATCCGGATCTGAAACACTCTCCTGGTTAGTAGAATCCCGATATCTTGAAAATTCATCGAGAAATCCGAAAACTCGACAATGTCGGTATCCGACATCCTCTTAAGAGAATTCTTTTTATACTCCTCAGAATGTCAAATATGAAAATTTCAATCTACGGGCAAGCATATTTCTGTCTGAATTTTTTTTTTTTTGAGAATAGGTTGAATCAGGAGGAATGCATTGGCATTGGTTTGAATTACGCTAAAAGACAGTGCGGGGGTCAATGGAATCATTTTCCGTGAAATCACTGATTTTTCGGGAATTATCGTCATTTGCAGCCCACAATCAGTTATTTATTTATTTTTTTTTTTCGCTTGTTCAACGTTCGTCTTCAGCCAATGGACTATTACAACCGGGGCGGATCTCATGGGTCTAAAATTTCGTGTTTTATCGTGACGAGTTTGAGATCCAGCCACTCACCCTAACCTAATTCTCTCCGCATTTGATCGTGCCCGTGGAGCGAGGAAAAACTCCCGAGGGGGGAAAACCTGCTCCGGAGAGTTCGGCACATTTATCATACTACCCTTGAGGTGCTCATGCCACATTTCGTGAGCATGAACACCGCAATTGTAACATTTCGTGCCTCCCGATCACGTTGCTGAGGTGTAAGTGTCAACTAATCGATCAGAAAAGTCAGCAAGTCGGGATGGTTAGACCGAGATAGGCGGTCACCCATCCAAGTACTAACGGCGCCCAACGATGCTCAATTTCGATGATCGGCCGAGCTGACACCCAGTGACCCCACCAACTGTGTCGGTTACAATCAGTTATTATAACTGCAGTAATACCGCAGAGCTATATCTTCATGATATAATGTGAATAGTTCTTGTGTCTAAGAGGTCTGATTTTGCGAGATTCTTCAGGTTATTGTGAGAATCCTAAAAAATTATTTTCCAAAATGTCGTGATTCCCTCATAAGCATGCACCGCTTCAGGGTCATGTAGTTGGAGATAGCACGAGCATGAATAAGCTGAAACAATTTTTTGAAGGAATTCAAGATTGCTAGAACTACACAGCATCCATGAGTGGACATCGATTTCAGCGGCTGATTAATCAAAACTCCGAAATCATGTAATTTTTCGATTCAAATCTCTCTATATGAATTGTATATTGAGTTACAATATATTCACTCTTCTTATCTTGTAGCGTCAAAAGTATTTTTACACCCTTATCAGGATTATTTTATCACTGGTTTTTTCCTCATCATTTCCATCAGTAGAGTTCTTTGACAATGACAGAAATACAAAGAGAATTATCAATTTCCTCCGCATTTTTGAGAATGCCGAGATTTATTACAGACCAATTGCTTGTATTGACTTCTGTGTATCAAGCATCTAATCACAGATCTCTAAAATATCATCAGAGTGTTGCAAAACTCGATTGAGGTGTTCAAACCACGATAATTTCCGAAAAATCGGAGATTTCACGGAAAACGATTTTATTGACTGCCCTGTCTTTTAGCGTAGTTCAAAGCAATGCCAATATCTTCCTCCTGATTCAACCTATTCTCATATAAAAATTCAGACAGAAATATGCTTGCCCGTAGAAGCTATTGAAATTTTCATATTTCTCATGAAAATTGACATTCTGAGGAATTTAAAGTGAATTCTCGCCTAATAGCAATGGATTACGGTATAACATCTGGTATATATCAAGGTATTCATGGATACACAAAAAACGCCCAAATAATCCATATTTTACCATTTTAGAATGATCAATTTTCTGAAATTTCATGATTCCGACGTAAAAGTAAAAAATTTCACAGCTCCAAAACAAAGCGGTTCTAGGCTGAATGGAAAAAGTTGTGTCCCCTCGTTTTGCACCTAGAATCGTAGAAAAAATCTCTGAGAGAATCCGTGACTTCGGCCATTTTCACTGCTTGACTATATGTATATGGATTCGGTCTGCTGTGTTCCTAATTTGCCCCCATAGTATTTTTGCAAACTCGTTCTTCACTCCATTCAAATACATCGATCTAATTTAAGAGGTTCAAAGGGAGGTAAATAAGCTACAAAATGAGCCAAAGTACGTCTTTTTTGGAGATCTGGGAGCCGAAATATCCCGATTATACGAAAAACCCGTATAATAATCTCATGGAAATAGGCTTCTTTTCCACGTAGGGGAAAATTAGGAACACACTGTCAAAAACTCGCAAAAATCTTTCTGTGCAAAAATAAATATTGAGATGAACTAGAATGGAGAGCAAAACAAAAGTAGTTGGGGAAAATTAGGCACACTTACCTTATTTCGTGGTTTTCCGAGTTTTCAAACTTTTGATGGTGCTAAAAGTCACCCCGGCATCCGGATACGGTAAGGTAGCTTACGATGAATATTTACTTACACGGTGCTCGTAAAGTCATTTCGGACAACGCAGCGATAGTTTTCGTACTCCATGTCCCTTATACATACCTTATCAACAAGGTAACGTTTTCAAATGTTTAGAAAATTCTTCGAACGATTTTGCATTTTTTCGACTTATTAAGAATCCGGTAGTACCGCTGATTCCGGAAATCTAGTCAAACTCACTACCCAGATTCATGATATACCAAAAATTCATCGAAAATTTCGAAAATTCTGTATCGCCGACAAGTATGCTTATTTTTCTGTTTTGATTTACATGAAGTGTCAAGAGAAAGATTCTCTTGCACACGCCAAAAAGACCATTCCTCCTAATATTCTGGGTGCGAGACAATAACTGCCAAGAGTAATGTTCAATCCAAATTTAGATGAAAATCAAAATCCGGTGTTAACATTTTTGTCAAAAATCGAAGACGTTCGCCCTTGGTTCGAGACAAAATATATTAAATCGTGGGACAGTCAGGTTTTACTCCCTGATGTGAAAATGTTACTATGAATCTTTTTACAGGAAACAGCCAAGGCAGCTCCAACATCCAATCGTTCTCAAAATCTCACCACGTACAAAGAGATAGCTCAATTTTGTTATGCTGCGTGGGAGAACAATGAGAGAGCTTTGTTGGAATTACTACGAAGTGGATACGATATTAATGCTACGATTGGACCAGATAGTCCGTGTAGATCCTTCTCATCAGATTTGGAAAGTATGAGTGCACTGCGCTTCGCGTGCTTACGCGACGAGACGACATCGATTGAAGTACTTTTGGATAATGGTGCAGATTTCACAGTAAAAAATTCTTCTGGATCAACGGTGCTTCATTCCTTGGCTGAGTTTGAGTGTGAAGAGCCATCAAGAATCATGAAAAATATCTGGAATACATCAGAATGCGGTGCAATGCTAATACTGTCTGCTCACGTGAAATACAATGTCACAACCAACCCTGTCAACAAACATGGACTGTCTCATTTTCACATTGCTTGTCTATATCGTCACGCCGAGGCAGTAAAATTATTTATCAACAGTGGCGTTCCAATAAACGACGTAATTCACAAGGATTCACCAATTTTACCAGGTTTCACGGCATTACACATTGCTTGCCGCTATGCGAGTCTTGAAGTCGTTGAATTATTGATGGAAAATGGCGCTGATGTTCACGCTCGTAATAAAGATGGACTTGTACCTCTGCAGCTCATCCTTCCACGTGTAGAGGAGCTATCTTTTCTTGCATTGGATCGAGACGAATTTCAGGACGATCGAGAACTTCATTGTAAGCTTGAGGTTGACACGTACGAAATAGCTTCTATTCTGATCCAGAAAACCATTGATTCTGAGACACTCATCAATCAACTCTGCATTGCTTGTGCAAAGAAGTGCACAGCTTCTGTTCATGAAATCATAGATAAAGGCTTAGATATCAATGCTCGTAATGATTTTGGACTCACAGCGTTACATTGTGCAGCATTGGTTGATTTTAATGTGACAAAATTGCTTCTGGAACGTGGCGCCGATTTATTTTCAAAAACTACTGACGGCACAACTTGTCTCGATCTTTGCATATGGAAATATGGCTATGATACGTTACGATTGTTACCTTTCGATGAAAAGATTGGAAAGTATATCGTTAAAGAAAGTCAATCTTGGAAAATTGCAGAATCTCTGCAGAACAAGACAAATTTGAAGAATCTCCTATCAGATGATGAAGTTGCTCAAGAAATTAATGCGGCTTGTATAACTTCAGATTCGCCCGTGTGGCCTGGTGTGACTCCTTTACATCTAGCAATAATTTTTACTCGAAGAGACCCGCGCAAAAAAGACCGTGGTGATCCTAGGTGTTCCACAGATTTAGTGCAAACGTTACTATCTCGCGGTGCGAGTATGCTCAAACAGGATGCCAAAGGCCAAACTCCAGTACATACAGCTCTTTACTGTGAGAAATTTGAAATTCTGAGTCAATTGCTGAACCCATACAATCTATCTCCGGATATTCGACGCTTGATTTCGTCAGAGAATCCTGTGGACGATACTGGGTTATCACATTTCCATATAGCATGCCTGATGGGATATCAGAAGAGTATCAATCTATTATTGTCACTTGACAAGGAATTGATCAATAAACCACTGAAATCGTTCGTTTCGGTCACTTCAGTTATTGGAAAACCTGAAATTCTATTGGAAGCTGGCTCAACACCATTGCACATAGCTGCAAAATCAAAAAAAATTGAAACTATTAAAGCACTTGCTGCGTTAGATGCTGATATATTTGCTCAAAATGCAGACGGACTGACTCCTATTGATGTTATAGCTTCAAATTCTGAATTTGAGGAATTGGAACTTGTGGATCTCACTTACTTTTTGTTTATGAAATACTGCTACTCAAATTCCAATTTTGTGTTGGACGAAAAGAAAATGGTCCGTTTTATAACACTCTGTAAAGCTTTAAATCCCATAGTTCTTTCTTCTCGATATAGTTCTGCTAAGTCACCATCAGTTGAATCGGCGTTGGCCGAATGCATGAATCAAGATGGAGGTTGCCAGGAAGAAAATCTTCGATGTGTACAGGCATTTATAGATTGCTCTGAGAAAATCAAATTACTCATGAACTACAATTTGGATTGTGATGCCAAGGCAGCTAAATCTATGACTAGTTTAAAGAAAATCTTTGAAAAGGGACCTCAAGACTCACTATCACCTCGTGAGTGCTTCGTAGGCTACACTTTATCAAAATCATGTCATTGTTTTTGCAAATCTAACGCCTCGGTGGATAAGGATACACAAATGACGTATCTTCACTTGACTTGCGCGTAAGTGCACTTTTCCATATAGTAGCATAATGACCTGAGTAGAAATATTTATTTTCCCACCCTTGTATTGAAATGTACTATTTTCTCTTCCCGCTGTCTCTTTCAAGTAATGTCATTTTTTGAGACGATCCGTCTTCTTTGGCTCTGATTTTCTTCCACATTTTTTGCCAGTGCCAGATCATTGAGATCATTGAGATATTCAACATATCCAAACGAATCCAATATCAATGATAATAGAAGCAGGGTTCCATGGATAGTTTCTATTTACCAATGAAAAAGGGTTGATTTTATCACAGCACATTTCTCGATGCCCACAATAATATTTTTTGACATTTTTTGTTGCTCCTCTTTTATTTGCACAAAATATAAGGTTGTCAAAAGTAATCTTATAAAAATGTGTAAAACTCTACTTCTACAGTCATGACTTTGGTTTTGTCACAACGTTTGGTTTGGTTTTTTGAAATTATATACCTATTGTGTCATCTTGGGAATGTACAGTGCCTCCTTAATTGGCTCCCACTAAGTAAATGGCATTTCCTTATATTTACTCAAAAATTTGTATGATAAATTTTTCCAAAATTATGACCCTGTGCAAGTGCCTACATCTAATGATAATGACCGTATCCGGACGACCATACATGCTTGTACTTAATACAACGGCTGCTTTGTACTTAGAACGTAGAATAGGAATCATGATTTGATAACTAAATTATTTAATTTGGCTCTATTAACCGTATTCTATTTCATACTTTTTTTAGACTCAATATCGAGGAGTGGTTAGAGTCAGTCGTGAAAGAAGATACCGACTTCAACTGTCGCACGAGCCTTGATTCACCAATTTTTCCTGGCTCTACACCTCTACACTTTGCATTAAATTGCTGTACAGAAAAAACTGTGAAAGAGTTTGTCAAGCTCGTGCAAATCATGTTGAACTATGGAGCTGATCCAACAATCCAAGATACCAAAGATGAGACACCTCTTCATCTCGCTGATAGATTTGGCTTCAGTGAGATTGTAGAATTGCTGCTCCGGGATGAAAGAGTTGCCAAGAAGAATTTAATAAGTAAATTTGGCCAGTCTCATTTCCATATAGCCTGCAGCAATGACATTTCTGAAGTTGTGGAAAGATTTTTGCAGCACGGCGCCGATGTCAATGAACTAAATTACTATGTTGATAATAGATTATGGAATAGTGACTATATTGATCGTTCTCCACGGTCTTCAGAATTCACGCCACTTCACGTCGCAAATAATTTACATGTGATCAAAGTATTGTCGAAGCATGGCGCTGATCCGGGAATCACAGATTATAGAGGTTTCACAGCTTTGCATTGTGCCGCTCAAAGACTACGTGATGCTGATGTCTTGAAGGCGCTTATAAGGTATTTTTGATTTTTCATTTCCTCTATCATGAACATTCGTCAATTTCGATGCCATCTCGCTACGGCGATGGTTTTTTTTTCTTACACGCAGTGTCGTGGACATTCAACCATTATATCAAAAGTCCGCGATCCCTCTGATATTCATTCAATTTACTTATATTTTTTTGTATTTGGATGATACCGAACAATCAAATGCATATTTTCAGAACTGATTCCAAGTCTACCGTATGATTCAGTGAGAGATTCAGTAATTCTCGATAGTCAGCGTAGGTTTTGGAATTTCATAGAGGAGAATAATATTACTTTATTCGCATGTCAGTTGGAAACAAGCTGTTTCTACGTATTGATTTATAGAACTGCATACTTACACGTCTCGCGGAGAAAAATTTTCCCGCACTTCACATGTAATATACTATAAAAATTTCTCTGTGAGGTCTCAGAAATTTCCATATGACCTTATTAAAAATTAGGCTAGTAATTTTTGACACTTTTGTCATACAATTTTTGATACAAGTCCTTTACGGTTGTACGGTAGCAATTTCATGTGGCTATTTTTGCCCTTAAAACTTTTTAGGAAAGTGAAGCTGACTTCAAGTTTTGACATAGGTACCTGGTATCGGGCTTTTCTGAATTGATTTACCTGGTATCCTCACAAATTCATACGACATAATTTTTCATTAATAATTCCCGACAATATGGTAAATTTTTTCTCCATTTTCGCGATTTTTGTAATGTTTAGGTGCTTACAAAATTGCGGAAAAAACATTCACGTCTCGTTTATGAGGTTCCCCCCTTCTGAGCGATTAGTTCTATCCTCGCCTGAGAACCACCCAAAGAAGAACGGGCCCACTTGTAGTATCCGTCGCAGAGAAAGTATGATTTTGACAACAATAGTCTGAATGATAACCATCATACGGGAACTAGCTCATCGTGCTCTTTGCTTTGTTTTGACTAGACGGGAATCGTGATTATCAATTTTCCTTCACTGAATCATGATTCGCAACCAAAAAGATGATCCAACGAGCACAAATTCATTGCAAGAAAATTTTCAACTCAACAAAATTTTAAACCTTGAGTCATCGAACCGCGAATAATACGGTCAAATGCCGCGAATACGGGATGATTCCCTCAATTAGGTAACCGCGGATATGCTGTGATCGCGAATACCGGGGTTTGCTTTTATCACAAAATGAAGAACTCTTTGATTCATATTTTCAGATTCATCATTTACTATGGATCGAATTCTTCCATTGATATTTTTACATTTTTACAGAGATGCTGGCGCAGACGTTCATTCAAAATCTGCATTGCAAGAGACGGCTCTTGACCTCCTCGTAAATGCCAGATTGGAAGATCACGAAGAATACGACATTGAATCTGAGATGCAAGTTCTTTTAGAGCATGGTGCACGTGCAAACTACGAAAATAACGGAGCACCTTCAACTTTTGCCCGCGTCCTGAAGTCTAATGACGTAGAACTCCTGGAAACTTTAGCCAAATATGGAACTGATCTGAATGATTTAAATAAGAGTGGGAGGACTGCTATGCACGAGTTGTTCTATGGTTACTTGGAGAGCGCCGATGACTACATTCTTATCACCGACCTTCTTTGCCAAAATGGTGTTGACATTGATTGTCAAGACTCTTTGGGTGAAACTCCTCTTCACGTTGCTGTCCAAAATGAGAATCCTGATAAGTTGATCGCTTTATTGGCATGTGGTGCCGATTTAAACACGATTGATAACAATAAGTGCACGCCACTTTCTTCAATAGTATCTAAGGATTCTTTGAGGAGTGATGCCTATGCAAAGCTTTCATCCACTTTGAAGAAGAGAATCTCAATTTTAACCAGGCATATACGAAAGATGCAGGCTTTTAATGTGGCAGTTGTTCGACAAAACACAGATCTACTGAAGGAGCTTTTTGGAATCGACGACAGCGAGATTCATGCAAGTGATTCGAAAGAAACTCAGCAATCTGATGAATTGAAGAAAATGGAGACTGTCGCCCTTGGCGAAAATATGTCGTTGAATGATGTTATGTTCATGGATTCTCACCAATTGGGTAGTTTAGCCGAAAATGATGCATTCAAATCAGTCCTTAGCTCAGAAAAATTCCATCAAGAATTCCCTGAACTCGGTGGTATCCTGAAACTAAAATTCAGAACTGCTCAAAGGAGGAAAGTAATTAATTTGGCACGGAAACATTTGTATTCATTATTAAGAATGCAACTGCCTGAAACTTGTACGGAAATCATTGCCGCCTGTTTAAGCAATAGAGATTTAAAGAGAATTATTCACGAGACGGCTGTAAAGTAGTTTTTGAAATTCATGACAGTTTTTCTTTTCAATTGTTGTTGAGTTCAGTCTTGTGACTCCGTGAAGAGGGCACAATAAAATTCTACATACTAGTGGCATTACCATAGGGTGTGCTCGCATGAATTTGTTCTTACTGCCTACAATCAGTTCAGGTCAAAATTCTGCAGAAGTTGTTGATTCTACCAATCTTCAGAATTGGACCATTGGCTCACTTTTTCACACATAGAAACACGAGAGTGCGAGATATTTTCAACAAGCTTGGCTTTGCTTCTTTGATCACGTAGAAGGAGCACACTTTGAAATACCGTACGTAGTCTGACGTAATATATTGATGCGGCGCTATGAGGGCGCAGACAGGGAGACAGGTATGCGTAGAACCGGAAGTCCTCCAAGTTGTTCAATCCAATGTAACATGGAGAACTTTTTACACTTCCAGGCGTCGATCGGAGACCTTAGTGTAATTTGTAAAGCCTTGAAGACTTGTTGGCCCTGTCTTTGAGTGGAGTGACTCTAGATTTGTATGTAACAGTGAGCATTAGCTCAACTGCATGACTCTATTTCGTTACGAATCGTTCACTTCTTATTATAGTGTAACATCAAGCTTTACTGGCTTGTAACCAAATAAAGATTTCATTCAAAAAATACGCTGCTAAAAGTGATTAGCAGAATGCTTTCTCACGGCGTTATATGATGATAATTTTAACGAAAAAGAAAGTATCCTATATTTTGAGTTTTTCTTTCGAGGAAGCATTCCAGAGAGATTCGGGTCATCTGAAAGGAGGTTTCCAACAATATCTATTGTTTGATTAAGAGAAAATTTTGATATAGTCGGTTTAAAGATGATTAAACTGGAGTCCTTTGTGGAAATTCCCTTCCCCCGAAAAAATTTTCATATGAACAATGTTTTACGGATTTTATGAAAATTTCGTATCAGCCAATCGATTCAGAATGGCGCATAAGTAAGTCTTTAGGTCATTATAATTGAGATAAATTAGTCGTAAAGGATGATACGAGAGAAAAATGAATATTAATTTTAATTTTCCACTATTTTTTGAGTTATTCTTTTGAGGAAGCTTCTTATAGAGATTCAGGCCATCTAGACTGAGGTTTTTTTAACAATATCCATCGTTTGGTTGAGACGGAATTACGATGCAGTGGGTTTGAGAAGGGTTAAAATGAAATTTTTTGTGAAAATTTTGATTTTTTCGGAAATTTGAGATTTGTGAAGACTCAAATGAATTTCGGTATTAACCAATCGATAGATAATGCAGAAAAAACCATAGTTTAGGTCATTGAAATCGAGATAAATGAGTCATAAAAGAAGGTACGAGGAAAAAATGAATATTAAGAAAAATTTCCCATTATTTTTTCTGTTATTCTTTAGAGGAAGCTTTTTAGAGAGATTTGGGCCTTCTAGTCTGAGGTTTTTTAAACAATATCCATCGTTTGGTTGAGACGGAATTTCGATTTAGTGGGTTTAAAAAGGGTCAAAATGAAATTTTTGGTGGAAATTTTGATTTTTTCGAAAATTTGAAATCTGTGAAGATTTTATAAAATTTCGGTATTAACCAATCGATGGATAATGCAGAAAAAACCATAGTTTAGGTCATTGGAATTGAGATAAATGAGTCGTAAAAGAAGGTACGAGGAAAAAATGAATATTAAGAAAAATTTCCCATTATTTTTTCAGTTATTCTTTAGAGGAAGCTTTTTAGAGAGATTTGGGCATTCTAGTCTGAGGTTTTTTTAACAATATCCATCGTTTGGTTGAGACGGAATTACGATGCAGTGGGTTTGAAAAGGGTTAAAATGAAATTTTTGGTGAAAATTTTGATTTTTTCGAAAATTTGAGATCTGTGAAGATTTTATAAAATTTCGGTATTAACCAATCGATAGATCTTGCAGAAAAAACCATAGTTTAGGTGACTCAATTCGTGGTGAGACCGTGTGAGAAAAAGATATTTATGTATTAAAAGTCGAAATTCGAGCACTTTTGCTTGAAAAAGCTCATGGATCAAATTTGACTGGGAGCCGAAAGCTGCCAAATCACTGGGCTCTCAGAAATTGGATTCTTCACAACTTGTAGAAAGCCAAAAATTGATATGCTGAACAGAAAAAGAGAAAGCGTGTCCGATAGAAAACAACATACACACACACACACACACACACACACACATACACGGAAAAAGGGGTGCAAAGATGAGTCTCTGACGGGTTTGGAAGGGCATTAGGAGGAAAAGTGTTACCTACATTTGATAGATTTTGGCGAGAGGAAGAGAATGGTCTTTGGCTTTTTTAGATAAAAGGAATTTTGTTGAATAATATGTTGGTTTTAATGAAAAATTTGATCAAATTTTCGTTGGGGTGAAAACAAAGCTTTCTCTTTAGAGAAAGCAATAATTTAATTTCGTCAATAAATGTTTGGGGTGCCTCACTTGTCGTGTGAGCATTCAGTTCCAATGAATTTTAATTTAGATCATCATCTTCACAATCAATTTGTAATGCATTTGTCTAGATGAATATGGATAAAAATATGATTCGTCATCACCATTTTCGATCATGAATATGGGCCATTACGGAGCATTTCGGCCAGGGCTGTAACCAGGGAGATTTGGAAAAAATCCCAAAAAAGTCATTTCTGTCAGTACAATGTTTGAATAGTTCGGAAAAATTTTTTCGCAATTTTTTCGGAGCCCCCCATAGGCTTGAGGGTACATAAATAGTATATTTCCGTACTGAGCGCGGTAGTCCATTTTGGGCACTAGGACAGACATGTCCTTCAGTGCCCAAAATGGGCTTGCAAGTGAGGTGCGGATATATTTTTTTATTACGAGAAGCCTAAAATCCTATTTAAACGTTGCATTTTTAGGTTAGAGTAATGAAAAGATCCTCTGGAGGACCTATTGTAGCCTATTTTGGAATAATCATAGCTCCGACTAGACTCAATATTTTTCTAACGTACTTGAGCGCATTTTTCTCCTTAAGACTAGAACTTTTGGAAAAAGGATAACTCAAGATTGATTATTGAGCCTACCGACTTGTTAGGAGCTATTTGCTAAGAGAGGATTTTAGCGATTTTTGGGCCTGCTCCAAAGTGATCTATTAGCTCGTACTAGACAGGTGATAATCGACTTTTACTAGTAGTCATTTTGAAATTCTTGAAAAAACCTACAATTTGACTACTGATAAGAGTCGATTATCTCACTTTTCTTAGGACTTACAGTCGATACAAGTTGATCAGTTTCGTGAAAATGCCAAACTTTGAGCTCAATTTAAAAAAATTCTTTTTTGCAACTATGTGCGCGAAGTTGTAAAGAATGAGACTTTTCTTCATTATTTACAGTGCGACAAGTAATGCGGAAATGACTTTTCGCATAGTTTTACATTCACGCACTGGTGGAGAGTGAGACAATGTAACTTCTCGCTCTAATGATTTTTTATTTACGCACAGTTCCAAAATATGATTTCACATCATCCCTCTGGCCGAGTCTACATAAGAGAGCATGCGCGCACCCGAGAGCGCTCTTGCAAGTTGCAGGGTGCGCTCGCTTTCGCCGCTCTGCAACGAAGGTTCAATCATGTTTCAAATTACTGTGCGAAGACTGAAGGGATAGTCTCGCACCTCAGGATCACAGTTCTAACATCAAAGCTAGGGATCATCACGGGGGGGGGGGCTTGATTCTCTAAAAATCAGCGTTTTTCACATTTTTCGCTAATTTTGTAAACTGAAGGTCTCTTAGCCAGGGAGTACACATGGGTCGAAATGCATATCAAAATGTGTTTCCCTATATGAGTGATTCCGCCGAAAGTGTGATTTTTTGGGACCAAAATCGTCGTAGGGAGTGATTTGGGTCAAAAAATTATTTCAGCCCCAGACGAGTTCCGGTGTCTCGTAGCAAATGATTTACACTTGTTTGGAAACAAAAAGGAAGTATCTAGAGCCACGTATCTCAAAAGTAGAGTCAAACTAGATATGTGTAGTTTAAGGGGTCGTAAAGGGGACGGAATTGACATTTCGCCTTAGAAATATTCTCACGGCTCGCCAACTGATCGGAGACTCTTTTCCGCATAGATTTGATCCAATGCAACCAAATACTTCAAAAAAATGTGTTCCACAAAGTCATATAGCGCGTTGGAGAGGAGCACAACATAGGGACGGAATTGACCGAAAATTTTGTACGCCATTTGGAAAACACGTTTATGTGGTGCACTCGGTCGCGCATTCGAGTTTTCGGTTTATGTCGCGCATCGATTAGGTGTATTTAGGTTTCTAGAAATCAACCTTATTGGTGAGAATGGCT
Source organism: Eretmocerus hayati (assembly GCA_029851415.1). Taxonomy (NCBI): domain Eukaryota; kingdom Metazoa; phylum Arthropoda; class Insecta; order Hymenoptera; family Aphelinidae; genus Eretmocerus; species Eretmocerus hayati. Next base: position 22,520,337 of record CM056742.1, read on the forward strand.
CAATAGACGATCGGGGACTTTGCTGACCTAATTAGTGTTATGTGAGCAGTTTCGGTGCAAACCCGTCTTCAAAATGTCGGATGTCGGCGCGCGAGCTAAGCAAGTAATTTTAATTCGCAAAGTGGTGGAATATATTGTTTGAAGTATTACAAATTGTAGTGCATAGCTACACATGAAGGTTTTCGACTCTGAATATGCGTTGCAGTGAATGCAAGAGTCAAAGGTAGGTTTTCTACAGGGGACGGAATTGACATTTCGGCCCTTTATGAGGCACTACAAATTACGGGGACGTCAGAATCGACTCAAAAACTATTAACATAGTTGCGCACCAATAGAATACACCCCAGAAAATTGTTATAATGCATATTCAAACCCTCAGAAACTTGGGGGAACTTGGAACACGGAAAATCACACTTTCAACGGAATTACTGATATAGGGAACGTAAAATACGTATACGTATTTTGACCCGCTGAACACAATCCTGGTGTTTTTTGTTTTCAGAGCACTGTATTGCAATCTCGAAGCCATATGAGCTTATTGGTAGTTAGAAAAAAGTCTAATTTTGCAATAAATCTTCGAAACATCATAAAACAGTCTAGAATGGACCGAATTAGACGTTCAACCTCGCATTTTCTTCGTTTTGTAACATACTTTGAGGGAGAAAATTCGTCCAAAAGCCGCAGAGGCATTGGTTTCACGTCAAGAATTTGTTTTGAAACACCTATTTTGGTCATAACTTTTGCTGTGCTAAAATCAGGAGGAGAAAAATTTCTCCTTGCACAGGGTATCCAAATATGGTTCCCCGACGCAAAATGGCCGTCTAAACACGATCTCGTGGTTTGGTTTGGGATACCATGTCAGGAATTTGGTCTAGGTCAAGAGAACTCCTAAAAAACAGGTTTCTTGCGGCTAAAAGAAAATTCTGACGTGTTAGCTTTGAATGAACCACGAGATTGTGTTTAGACGGTCTTTTTGCTTCGGAAAACCATGTTTGGGTACCCCGTGCAATTAAAACTTTTCTCCTCGTGATTTCAGCACAGCAAAAGTTATGACAAAAATGGGTGTTTATAAGAAAAATTCCTGGCGTCAAACCAGTGCCTCTACGGCTGTTGGAAAAATTTTGCTCTCAGGGTATGTTACAAAGCAAAAAAAAATGCGAGGTTGAACGTCTAATTCGGTCCATTTTAGACTATTTTATGATTTTTCGAAGATTTATTGCGAAATTAGATTTTTTTTTCCAAATACCAGGTGGACTAATTAGCTTATATAGCTTCAATCAAGGTTGCATCGTAGCGTTCTAAAACTACCGGGATCGTGTTCAGCGGGTCAAAATACGTAGGAAAACATATCGTGATATACATTTCGGTGCATCTGTACGCCCTGGCTAAGAGACCTTCAGTTTGCAAAATTACACTGTAAAAAATCGGTTGACTTTCCACCAAAGTCGGCAACCAGTGGATGGTTGTCAAAATCAACCAGCTGGTTGGCATTCAACCGCTGGTCGGAATTCAACCACTGGTTGACTTTTTTCCCACAACGAATATATGAGGATGAATGCGGCGCCCACGATATTGGTGATGGTGGTCTCCAGTTGACACTTTAGATTCGGAAAAACAAGTTTCATCATGTTTTTTCACAAACAAAGAGGGATAAACATTAGCGCCGGTCGCGTATATCAAGACCTTTGGAATGAGCTAAGGTACGTCCAATTTGGATATAGTGGAGCCGAGCTGTTTGAATTCTCCCAAAAGGTGATTTTTGAGAGTTCACAAAAGTGTGTACCCAACTTGCCCCCATCATTTAAAACAATGTAAATTGGCGACAAAGGGGATAAAATCGCTTTGATCCGTTTTTATCACCGTGCAGCGACATTTGTAGCTTTTAGCTGGCCCAAGACAGCGTTTCCGACTTATTTTGACGTGATAAACACATTCTGAGTGGTAAAAAAAGCCATACTGCACGCCTTTCCGAGATAACCATATGGGGGCATGTTGGGTACACTCCGATGTCGGCCTTCTTGATTTTCAAACCATCTTCGTGTTTTGTACATAAAATCGCTCCAAATCAGAGTTCTGCAACCCTGAAGAGCGGATTTTGAAGGTCTTGAGACAAGGAATCGAATGCGCTAAGGGACGTCAAGAATGGCCGAATATAAATAAACTGGCACCGGTTGAAGTGAACGCGATTTTCTCCTTAATTTCTTAGCCGTGCAAACACGAAAAATGGAAAACTCACTTTATATTTTCTGAAGAACGCAGAAATGATCCGGGGTCGATGAAAACTACGTATTTTCTCATATTTTAACATAACAAACGTAAAAAAAAATTGCGGGAAGGTCAACGAGCGCCCATTCCTGAGATCGGCATATGGGGGCAAGTTGGGTACACTTACTAGTATGCCTGATGGGATATCAGAAAAGTATCAATCTATTATTGTTACTTGACAAGGGATTAATCAATAAACCTCTGAAATCGTTCGTTTCGGTCATTTCAGTTATTGGAAAACCTGAAATTCTATTGGAAGCTAGCTCAACACCATTGCACATAGCTGCAAAATCAAAACAAATTGATATTATTAAAGCACTTGCTGCGTTAGATGCTGATATATTTGCTCAAAAGAGGTTTCACAGCTTTGTATTGTGCTGCTCAAAGACTACGTGATGCTGATGTCTTGGAGGCATTTATAAAGTATTTTTGATTTTTCATTTCCTTTATCATGAACATTCGTCAATTTCGATGCCATCTAGGTACGGCTCGATGATTTTTTTCTCACACGCAGTGTCTTGGACGTTCAATGATTGTATCAAAAGTTCGTGATCCCTCTAATTTTCATTTAATTTACTCATACTTTTTTGTATTTGGATGATACCGAACAATCGAATGCACATTTTGAGAATCGATTACAAGAGGACCGGATGGTCCAGTGAGAGACTCCGTAATTCTCGATAGTCAGCGTAGGTTTTGGAATTTCATAGAGGAGAGTAATACTTTATACGCAGGTCAGTTGGAAACAAGCTGTTTTTACGTATTGATTTATAGGTAGAAGAGCATACGCGTCTCGTGGAGAAAAAATTTTCCAGCACTTCACACGTAATATACTATGAAAGTTTCTCCGTTATAGGTCTCAGAAATTTCGATATGACCTTCTTAAAGATCAGATTAGGAACTTTTGACAGTGTTCGTCATGCAATTTTTGATACAAGTCCTGTACGGTTGTACGGTAGCAGTTTCATTAATTCAGCAAAAGAAAGATGTTGTTTTTGAGAAAACGAATTTTTTGTGTTTTTTGCTGAGTATTAGTTGTTAGCGAATCCTCATTCTGTCTCGACTCTTGAGCTGTTTTTTTCCATGTATTTCATTGTATTTGATCGTATACATCGAGGTACACTAGCCAATTCAACGATCCCTACTCTTTACAGGACTTTTTTCCAGTTGAAGATTTTTACCCCCTGTAAGGCTCGAGGAACGAAAAAATGCTCATCTAAGAAACGAGGCGGTTCTGGGAGGAATGAAAAAATACGTAAATCCTCATTTTGTGTGTAAAACCGTATAAGATCAGAGCAGACTCGATCCATGTCATCAAAAATTTTGCATGTCTGATTTTGACTGGATTCGGTCCTGGATAACATCATCGATCGATTATTACCGTTTCGTCGGAAACACGTAAAATTCAGGGAATGAAAAATATTATTTATTAAATTCAAAGTTGTTAATTTCTGATCACATTCGGAATAAAATCCCACGTGGTAACTTTCCGTGATTAAAATTGAGGAGAATTTTTGAAAGTGGAGGATTCTGAAATTCATTTCGTAAAGGTCGCTTCTGCAGTGAGCATTCGCGGAATCATACTCCAGAATATTATTCTGTAAGAAGAATAAAAAATAGATCGATCAGCCTGGATGATTTTAAGTTACTTAACTCACTAGCTGATGAATTATGAATGTCTTCGACAATTTTTTATCAATTTCAAGTTGCTGTTGGGATCCCTAATCTCGACGTAGTCCATGAACTGCCCCTCATGTCCTGCGAGTCCTGCAACGCGGCGTGAGGTGATGAGTATAGTGTCGTCTGCTAGAATAAAAGCATGGTCGTCGAATTTACTAACGCGCCAAACGTACTTCACACGGCGCTTCACGGATGAGTTTATCACAGCCAAATACTTAGAAGTATTCTAACATTCAGATAAGGGTGAATTCTTTATTTTGATCTTTGATGGGTCCAATAATAATTTTACCGCATAATCTTGAAAGTGCACGTCTTGGTTGTTGTTACCACTAGTGGCACAAGTGATTATCAGTCTGTGCCAGAAGTATCGTATCAAGCACGAAATCCTGGGAATATTTGACGACTAGCCGATTCGTGGTTATTCCATAGATGGTGAGTTCCTTGTAAATATGTAATAATTATACTTGTGAGGGGTTACAAAGCTAACACAGTCATTTTTGAGGTGATAATTATATGGGGTCTTTTCCTATATCGAAGTCAGCAGCACAAAGTCCCAAAATCTGATGTCTTTTGTCAACGAAGATAGACCTTTTGTTGACTCTTATACAGCTGTCTAACGCTAAACTTCATTTCTTTATTCACTGCTCTATCGACCATATTTCTATTTTTGTTGGTGTAAATTTCCACAGACAGTTTGATCCTGATACATACATACCCATAAGTTTAAGGGTATACAAATATGACTGAAGGGAGTCAATTGCTTAGAAATTCCAATTTAACCATATCATTCAACTTTCCCATCAACAGCTGAGGAAGTTTTGAATTGCAGTGACTATACAATCAAAGATTTGTGGATTGACAAAATATAAATCCCACTTTAGTATAACACACTTAGAATGATGAGAAACTTGGCAAAGGTCCATTGTTCTCAACAACTTTACTCTACCAAAGAGCATGACAATGTATAATCCGCAATCTCATTGGCTTCTCAGTTTATTAATGTGGCTTGTTTGGAAACGTGAGATCCGGTGTATTTCATTCAGTTTGGTATTTTTACAGCCAATGATATTGGTCGATGGCATGGTCGTATTCCTGAAAGTTTTTCTATGTATGTTCACAGGGGAGAACTAATATGGATGCCACAGTGCAAAGTGAGTCTGAAAATATTACTGCCTACAGAGATATAGCTCAATTTTGTTATGCTGTATCTGAGCACAATGAAAGAGCTTTATTAGAACTTCTACGTAGAGGATACGATGTCAATGCCACAATTGGACCCGATAATCCCTTTGAAGGTTTCTCTAAGAAAATAACTGGTCTAAGTGCGCTGCAATATGCTTCCCAAGTTGAGTCAGTGCAATCGATTCGGGTACTGCTCGATAGTGGTGCAGATTTCACACTAAAAAATCTATGTGGATCAACTGTTCTTCAGGCTTGTGTTGAGTCTTTAGGTTCATCATTATCAAAAATCATGGATTACATCAGCGAGGGAGATGATGTTGCTCAGCTTATATTATCCGCTCACGTAAAGAACAATGTCACTGTCAATTCTGTCAACAAACATGGACTGTCTCATTTTCACATCGCTTGCTTGGTTGGCCATGAAAAAGCTATGCAATTATTTCTCGACAGTGGTGTTCAGGTTAATGCACCAATATACGAGGACTCGCCAACTTTACCAGGTTACACACCTTTACACATTGCTTCTCGTTTTGGCAGTCTTGGCTCAGTTAAACTGCTAGTGAGCCGTGGAGCAGATGTTCACGCTCGTAACAGAGATGGCCTTGTACCTCTGCAGCTTATTTTTTCGCGTTTAGAGGACTTCTCTTATCTGGGGTTATATCGAGAGTATTGTCAAAACAATCGAGAATTTCATTTGGAACTTCAGGCGGACACATACAGAATCGCTGCGATCTTGATCATGGAAACTCTCAGTTCCGATACTCTTACCAACAAGCTCTGCATTGCCTGTGCAAAAAGATGTCCAATATCAGTGAGAGAAATTATTGACAAGGGCATGGATATCAATGCTTCAACTGATTTTGGACTCACCGCATTACACTGTGCCTCATTGGTTGATTATGATGTGACAAAACTGCTTTTGGAACGAGGCGCCGATTTCTTCTTGCAAAGGAGAAATAACCCAATGCCTGTTGATATATGTACATGGAAATATGGCTATGACATTATGAAATTATTACCATCTGTACAAAATCTTGCGAAGCATATCAATCAAGAAAGCCAGTCATGGAGAATAGCTCTAGCCCTGCACGATAACGAAAATTTGAAAGATCTACTGTCAGATAATGAAGTTGTTCAAGAAATTAAGACAGCCTGTATATCTCCAGACTCGCCTGTGTGGCCTGGTGCAACTCCGTTTCATTTAGTAATCATATTTGCGCGAGAAAACCCACGAAAACCTGAGCCCAACAGCACCTCATACATCCAATCTAGTCCTCAGTGTGTCAAAGATTTAGTGGAAACATTGATAATCCATGGCGCAAATGTTACGAGACAGGATACTAGTGGCCAGACTCCAGTACACACAGCATTTTATTGTAAAAAATTTGGGGTTTTGAATATGCTCTTGAATCCATACATGCGATCTTTCGAGACTCGACATTTGACGTCGTTAGAAAATCCTGTGGACAATACTGGATTGTCCCATTTTCATATAGCATGCATGATGGGCTGTAAGAGTAGTGTAGGCATACTAATAGATACAGCGTTGGTCAATGAACCACTGAGATCGAGTCTTTTATTCAGTTTGAACTCATCAGAGCCCGAAATTTTATTCAAACCTGGATCAACCCCGCTCCATATAGCCGCAAAATTGAAGAGAATTGATGCCATTGAGTTACTTGCATTTGTCTCGGCAAATATTTGTGCCAAAGATGCTGATGGGTCCACTCCTATTGATTTGATAGTTTCGAATGCTGACTTTGACGAATCAGAGTTAATCGAGCTCGCTGTTTTCCTGGTACATAAATACTGCATTTTGAATTCCGATTCTGAACTTGGAAGCGTCCAGGTGAGTCAATTTGGACCACTTTGTGCACTCTTAGACCCGATACTTTTCAGTGTTCGCTACAGTTATTATGGTGGTAAGACGTGTAAAGGACGCTTGATGATGCAGCATATGGAAAGTGGTGTTATTGATGAGATTGAGAAAGGAAAACTCGAAAGAATGAAAAAATTCTTTAAGTGTTTGGATGAATCGAAAGAATCCACGAGCCACGGATCGGACTCCAATGATGTCGTAAGCAGGTATACGAACTGCCTGAGAAGAATGCTCGAGAACAGTCACAAATATCAAGTATCAGTCCGTCAGTGTTTCAAAAGTTACTCTGTTTTGATGGTGGATCATTATAAATGCTTATCATCCACCTTGCTCGACGATGAAAGCGGGTTAACGTGTCTCCATATGACTTGCGCGTGAGTATACACTTTTATCAAATACAGAAACAAAAATTAACGCATGTAAATACATTCTTTTTTGCAACTGTGTGCGCGAAGGTGTAAAAAAAATGAGACTTCTCTTCACTATTTACAGTGCGAGAAGTAATGTGTGAATGACTTCTCGCACAGTTTTACATTTACGCACTGGTGGAGTGTGCGTGAATGTTACTTCTCGCTCTAATGCATTTTCATTCACGCACAGTTCCAAAATATGATGTCACGTCATCCCTCTGAATTTGGCCTTTCATTAAAACTTCGTTTTCAAGATAATCTTGCTCGGACAGTGGTGCATTTAATTACAACTTCGCGCACAGTTGCAAAAAATAGTATACGCAACACGTGCGAGAAGTTTTCGCACACGTTGCCAACTCGCGCGAGAAGTAACATTCACGCACTCGTTTGGCAACTTGTGCGGAAATTGACCTTCTCGCACTTGTTGCGTAATATAAGGTAAGTGTACCCAACTTGCCTCTGTATCCAACTTGCCCCCATATGCCGATCTCAGGAATGGGCGCTCGTTGACCTTCCCGCAATTTTTTTTACGTTTTGTTTAGAATTTTGATTTACTCAGCTATTTTGAAAAGTTCATAAATTAGCTAAAATTCATATTTATTTCATTATCCAGAAAATACTGGAATTATTTGCCTCCTTTATTATATTCTTTTTCAAATAGTCACTTCTTGCGCGGCGTGACCGTCTGCTGACGTGTCACAGCCACAATCCACCTTTACTCGATTTCCGCTCCACGCCTCATTCTTCCGTCGGCCACGCTAGCGAAAGCAAGTCGTTTCGCTATGCTCTGTACTTTTACTCTGATTATACGTTTATTAAAGTGAATCGGAGTGTTATTATTTATCAGCCCGCAATGCCTGATCCAGACTATATCTTAATTTGAACACGTTTGTTATGTTAAAATATGAGAAAATACGTAGTTTTCATCGACTCCGGATCATTTCTGCGTTCTCTAGAAAATATAAAGTGAGTTTTCCATTTTTCGTGTTTGCACGGCTAAGAAATCACCGAGGAAATCACGTTCACTAAAACCGGTGCCAATTTATTTTTATTCGACCAATCTTGACGTACCTTAGCGCATTCGATTCCTTGTCTCAATACCTTCAAAATCCACTTTTCAGGGTTGCAGAACTCTGATTTGGAGCGATTTTATGTACAAAACACGAAGATGGTTTGAGAATCAAGAAGGCCGACATCGGAGTGTACCCAACATGCCCCCATATGGTTATCTCAGAAAGGCGTGCAGTATGACTTTTTTTACCACTCAAAACGTGTTTATCACGTCAAAATAGGTCGGAAACGATGTCTTGGGCCAGCTCAAAGCTACAAATGTCGCTGCACGGTGATCAAAACGGATCAAAGCGATTTTATTCACTTCATCGCCGATTTACATTGTTCTAAATGATGGGGGCAAGTTGGGTACACACTTTTGTAAACTCTCAAAAATCACCTTTTGGGAGAATTCAAACAGTTCGGCTCTACTTCATCCAAATTGGACGTATCTTAGCTCATTTCAAAGGTCTTGAGACAAGCTTCAAAATGAGTTAAAGTACGTTGGAAAATATTGAGATTAGCCAGAATTATTGAGAAAATGGCTTAATGGGGGCAAGTTGGGTACACTGACCTTACTATTCTTTGGCCATTTCGTCACATTTTCATTCTTCTCTATGGTCCCCTGTGAGACCTTGCTTTCTCTCTATTTTCTTCATAGTCTCAACAATATACACCGCCCGTCAAAACTATCAGGACAGTAGGACACCCGAAAAATTTTTTTCCAATTTGATGAGTAGAACTACTAAGTTCTACTTGATCGAAAAAGACTCTATCAGAGCTCATTTTGAAGGTCTTTTCACGTACTTCGAGATGGCATTATTGATTCTCATCAGTACGAATCTGGATCTTCCCAATTTGAGCTTGAAAAAAAGCCAATTTCGATAATTTTTGGAAGAATTTCCTGGCTCCGGTAGCTCAAAGTTACAGGAATATTCTGGAACGTATCCGAAAAGACCTGAAAGTCGAAGTTTAGAGCTTTGGAATCCGTTTTTCAACATCCTCCTACGATACATCTACTCGCGAGTTATGACATTTTCCGCGAAGAGAGGTTTTCTGCCAAAATTAACACCTAAACTTGAAAAAGATAGAGAAATGCGTCCTAAGGGGTACATAATCTCTGATCCTAGATCAAAAGAATTAGGAACCTTTGAAACATGTCACAAAAAGTGAATTTCCTTGTCATTTTCTAATAAGGGTGCTACTTTTTCCGGAAAAACTCTCCTCAGAGAAAATGTCATAGCTTGCGGTAGGAGTAACGTAGGAGAATGTCGAAAAACGGATTTCAAAGCTCTAGACTTTCAAGTCTCTCAAGATCCATTCCAGAATATTCCTATACCTTTGAACTACCTGAGCCAGGAGATTCTTCCAAAAATCATCGAAATTGGCACTTTTTGAAGCTCAAATTGGGAAAATCCAGATTCGTACTAATAAAAGTGAATAACGCCATCTTAAAGTACGCAAAAAGACCTTCAAATAAACCCTGATAAAATCCTTTTTGGTCAAGTATAGAGCCTAGTACTTCCACTTACAAAATTTGAAAAAAAAATTTTGGGTGTCCTGAAACTTTTGACCGGCAGTGTACGTACATACCTGAGCGTAAAATTGGTTCCATATACATGAGAACAAATTTTGGATGCAGTTTTGGCTAGTCTAATTTTCCATTAGCAGGGTTCGTCGCCGAGACCCTATTCCTCTATCTTACCTTATTTTAACCCTTTTCTGGACTTTCCCCTTTTCTTCCCTAAAACCGACCTCAGGGCCCTAAGAGTACCCTAAAACGCGGTTCCAACGATTATTCCTTGCCTAAAATTTTACTCGCTTAGTTTTCCCCGGTGAAAGTATACCTCGTTCCAATCATTCCCGCGTCAATCTTTTCTTGGAATTCATCGTCCAGGTGTAACTTTTCCATGCCCCGAAGTATCGAAATAGTTGATTTTCGCACTTCGGGGAGTAATTTTTCGCGAAAATTTACTTTTGCTAGATTCTTCAATCGCGGGGTCCGTGCTCCACTGGAATTGGGCTTCTACCAAAATGACTGAAATCAAATTTTGTGTCATATGTCAGGTCCGTGCTTTGCCACCGTGTTATTTGCGGGAATACATTTTATTAGAATCTTTGGGAGTGGGACTTACGGTTGGCACATTTTCGATCGTCAAATATCGAAATTTTCCCGGAAGTATACTTATATTATATTATGTAACTCTCAACTTTTTTTTGGAGACATTTGCCTTTTATATTGCACCATAAATGAAATATGTTCTTTTTTGCATTTGTACGGATCAATGGGGTCAAATGGGGTAGTACCCCGTGACTGGAAATAAAGACTAATCTAATCTAATCTATATACGACCCTCAATACTACTTCTGTCGTCGCACTGAAACGAACGTCTTTGCCCGACCACAGAGTGCTTAGATTTTAAAATGAAAATTCATGATTCTGCGAGTGATTCTGGGAGTGTTATAATTCATCTTCTTGCGGCACTTTTCTTTCATTTACAAAGTCAATTCGTTCTGGGAAATGAAACGCAGTCAAAATCGAGAATCTATGACAAAAAACTTGTTGCAAAGTGAATGGATTGAGAAAAAAGAAGAGATATGTAATTTTTTAGTTCAGAACTTCCCTATATTTGGTACCCTATTTCCTGACATTATTTTCCCCTATTCCCCTATTCCCCTATTTTCGGGGTGCTGAACGGCGACGAACCCTGCATCAGTTTTTCCCTTCGTGGCGTACAAAAAACTTGCATTTTTGCGGGAGCATGAAGAGAAGTTTCTGCTTAGTTGAATTTTCTAGTATTACCAGGTTTTTTGGTAAAGGGATTTATTTGTAACTCTAAGCACGGGTTGAACATGATAGGAGAGGATATAAAGCACAGTGTTTTGGTCCGGAGAGTCACCATGCAAACTGACGGGCTATATTAATCTTTAAAATTCCTGAAAACATCACATTTCTATTTTTGACCGAACCTTGCACTCACGTAAGACCGAATGTGTCGAAGCATGTTGAGAAATAATGGAATGTACCAAAACTATTGGCAAAACCCCTATTTTGTAGCAATTCTATGGCTCAAAATTGGAACATTCAACACCTTTGAGGTCAAAAAAATGTTGTTCTGTGTCCGTGAAGAACTTTCGTGGAAACTTTTGGAGAAAACAAAATTTTTGTTTTTTCACTTTTGAGACTGAATCGAGATAGAATATTGTAAAATGAATTCTTGACACGACCGCGTTCGTGGCCCGCTCTGCCCCAAAAGCATTGAGTGCGTAAGAACGTTGTGGAAAATACCTTTTTCAAGTTAGTGAATTTTGAAATGTATCTTCGGTAATCCCGTCAAATTCATCGTAAAAAAGTCGGAATAACATCGGAATTTTGAGATTTCTTCGTTTGTAGACTTCCTGTTAACTAAATCGTGAATTTTCTATCAAAATCCCGCGACCGAGACGAAACACATAAAATCGATTCCTCATGAGAGCAATGCCTCATTATTCGTGGTTTCAGTATTCGCAGTACCCTCCCGGAACGAATTAGCCGCGGATATAGCGATGGGATCTTGGAACTTCATTCCACGGCTGCAGTATCCTAAATTGGTTTTTAATGATTATGAAATTGATATTTCACGAGGAATCCCGTAAGAGGATAAAATTTAGAGGTAGAATTAAGCGTAACTCTCAAGTCAATTTTTCTCTATTAAATTACTTTTCAGAGGTTGCATTGAAGTTTGATGGATTTCAATAGTGCCTATCTCTTTCGTGACATTCATCTCTTATTACTACACGTCGAAATATGTGTTTAGAATGTGCGTTCTTTACGAGAGCGAGAAATCGAGCAAAAAATAACGAATGTGAATTCATCACAAATTCTAAAAAAGAGATTGGCCCACCAAACCCTCGTGGTTCTTTTCCGGCATCTATAACGATGCTTCCCATCTTCTATCGTATGTGTAACATTCAAAGTTACAAAAATCCCTGGTCTCTGACTAATAACCTACGAGTTATATAGTTATATTGCAACATTGAGCGGGTATTGGGTAAAGACCCGAAATGTGCCGTTTTTGGACTTATGACATTCATAATTCTCGGATAAATCGTTTACATAATTTTTACTCGCAGATATATTCTTTCATTCAACCCTTGATTCCGACTATGATATATTTATAAGATTTTAAAGATGTTTAATCATTTCCTACGGAGTAACAAGTTGGAACTTTTTATTATTCGTATGATATTCTAGAGTCATGTCCATATAGAAAGTAAATCTGTCGTTGATTTGTTACTTGATTGAGTAAATTTCAAACGCGAGTGGGATTGAACTGTGTTAAGAAATTCTATCACGGTAATTGGAGGTCAATGTCTTAACTATTGCGAGCTATTACGCCAATTAATTAAGTATCCTTTGCACCACAACTATGATATGATTTATTAAATAATATCTTATCCTGCACTGTAACAAAGTGATTATGAATACTTTATCTTATGTTCAGGATAGGTGTGAAAGAAATAACCGAAGCTGCGATAAAACTAGGACGTAATGTTAATTCCCGTCTGAGTTCCAAATCACCATATTTCCCTGGCTCAACACCTCTTCATCTTGCGATAAGGGGCTGTGATAAAGAGAGTGAACAAGAAGTAGCTGATGGAACTGTGAAGTTACTGTTGGACCACGGGGCTGATCCAACAATTCAGGACAACAACGGCGAAACACCCTTGCACCTTGCAGATAGGCATGGCTTCGAAGAAATAAGAGACCTGCTCCTGCTTGACGAGAGAGTGGCCAAAAACAATCTTATCAGCAAATATGGTCGATCTCATTTCCATATAGCATGCAGTAGTGATCAACCTGAAGTTGTAGAAAAATTTTTGCAATATGGTGCAGATCCCAATGAACTCTGCTACGCAGTCGACAACAATTTATGGAAGCAGCTTTCTTCTGAGCACGTTCCATCGTTTTTTGGATTTACCCCGCTCCATATTGCTTCCAAGTTGGAGGTGATCAAAGTACTGCTTAAGCATGGTGCTAATCCAAATATTAAGGATTATAAAGGTTGGACAGCTCTTCACCAAGCTGCCCGACATGGTTTTGGTGCTGATGTCATTGAAATACTCATTAGGTAACCTGGTTTTTTTCCATCTTCCTCTGAACATGCATCAGTTCTTCATCTCCATTATAATCTGATCGGATGATATTCTATATAGTAAATAAGTACTAAGATTTTACGAGCCCAGATTCCCCAAAATCCAGTCGATGATGACGATTTGTTTAAAAATGCGCAGCACAAAGATGGTGAATTTCATTTCTGGGATTGGCGAGAATGAGTACGATTCTACATGATGAAAATCCAAAGTCTCGTCAATCTTGAAGGATGGCCGGAAGTCATATACATTTTCGACAATTTCATGACAGAAATTCTTATTGCAACGTTTCGTCCATCAGGTTCCGTGGACCTGATCAGGCTCGAGGTTTGTTATACTTGAGATCGTCGTGGTTTTTTGAACGATCTTGTAGTAGAGACCAGATATAACGTCTGGCTCTCGTCAATATAGGCAAGTAGAGTGATCACTCTGTTTACCTTTTGTCACTCTTTATCACTCTGTTTACTCGTATTGACGAGAGCCAAATGCTATGTCTACTGGTCTCTACTACAAAATCGTTCAAAAAACCCCGCCGATCTAAAAAAAAACAAACTGTGAGCTTGATCAGGCCCACGAAACCTAGTGGACGAAATGTCGCAATGGAAATTTCTATCATGAAATTTTTGGAATTCATTTGATTCCTCACCGTTGTTTAGAATCGACGAGACTTTGAATTTTCATCATATTGAAGCTCATGAGCAGCAAAGTCTACCATTATTCTCTCGAGTATGATTCTATATTCAAACAAAAGAAAATGTTGAAGCAAAATAGCAAACGACAGAACCCAAGTACCTTAATTTTACGAGGCTAGGAATTTATTTTACTTATTTATTGAAAGTGCTCAGTCCAATAGCTCAATTACAGTGAAAATCAATTCCTCGTAGTTACATCTTCGGGGAGAAAATCATTCGAAAATAATGTTTATGTAATTCTACACATTAATCATACCACGAATGTAGTAGTGGTACTCGAGTTGATTAAGTGACAAGGGAGACATTCAAACTAAGTTACGATTCAAGTTAACAGTAGTGTATTTGAATCAATTCCACTTCACTTAAACGTAGATTTTAACGGCGAAAGATTTATTTGTTTATTTTTTCACATTTCAGAGAAGGTGGTGCCGACGTGAATGCACGATCAGTATTACATTTGACACCTCTCGATCTCGTCGTAACAGAAAATGTGGAACATTACGGAGATACATCTCAGATACGGGCTCTCTTGGAGCATGGAGCTCTCGTAAATCGTGGTAATTTCGAGGAAAGCTCGACTCTTGCTCGTGCCTTTGAATCATATGATGTAGAAATTTTGCAAACTCTAGTGAAATATGCGACAGATTTGGGTAATTTGAATGAAAATAAGAGAAGTGCTTTGCACGAGCTATTTTCGGGCCAACTCAATGACACAGATGAGTATATCATGGTCATCGAGCAGTTTTGCAAGAAAGGATTCGACATCGATTGTCAAGACTCTTTAAAACGAACTCCTCTCCATACAGCCGTGGAAAACTTTTTGAATGACGGAATAATTGCGTTATTGGCATGTGGTGCCGATTTGAATATGACTGATTGCAACAAGTGTACTCCATTTTCTATGTTGATAACTGATATTGATGACATTGATCTTGGAAAGCTCTCTGATGGTGTGAAAGAGAGAATTTTAATCATGGCGAGACACGTGCGTAAGATGCAAGCTTTCAAGCTGAAAGTTGCCCATCAGAATGCACTCTTAGAAAGTAAATACACCGAAATATGTGATGGGAAATCTTCGGATGATGATGCAGAAAGACTTCAACTCGATGAACTGAAAAAGATGAAGGAAGTAGTTTTGGAGGAAAATCTAACATTACACGATGTAATGTATATGGAATCTTTTCAACTAGTCAGTCAAGTGTTGATTGACGAACTCAGACCAGTTTTAAGTAGAGAAGATTTTCACACAACGTTTCCAGAGCTCGGTGGTATTTTGAAACTCAAATTGAGGATCGCCCAACGAAAGAAAGCAATTAGTTCGGCGAGGAAGTCTTTGTATTTTATATTGAGAATGCGAATACCTGAAACCTGTACAGATATTATCGCCTCTTGTTTGAGCGATTGGGATTTGAAGACTCTCGCTGATATGGTGGCCAAATAGTCATCAATGTCGTCCAATGTCAATCCTTCTTTGCATTCAAATTATAATTCAAAATTTTCAACCAAATTTACATTCTTGGCATACATCCTCGGAAATTATTCACATCCTCGGGCCATTTTTGAGCAAATTTTTAGTCCCCCTCAAAATCTGATAATATCTTTAGAAGGGGACAAAATGCAAAAACTGTGGTGTAGTCCTCGCAAGTTTATATCGAGAGAACGGACACGAAAGGTCAAAGATGCAATCTGATTTCATTTCGAAAAAAATAATTAAAAAAAAATAATTTTAAAAATTCGCTTTTATGAACATAATAGCAACGAAAAATGTGAAAATAATCTTGAATCTCCTTTCTGCATCTGTAGCATAGATGTTGGCTAAGTTTACTGACTTACATGCTCCAAGATATTCATGATTTTAGGAATAAATATGATGCAAGCGTGGGTTATCAACTGGATTCATCAACAGTAGTCTTCATGATGTAACCCACGCTTTTATCATATTTATTCCTAAAATCATGAATATCTTGGAGCATGTAAGTCAGTAAACTTAGCCAACATCTATGCTACAGATGCAGAAAGGAGATTCAAGATTATTTTCACATTTTGCGTTGCTATTATGTTCATAAAAGCGAATTTTTAAAATTATTTTTTTTTAATTATTTTATTTTCATATTTTTAGTTCGTATCTAATCATTTAAAATGGACCATGATTCCAAAAATTTAATATCAGGCAAAAGCTTTGGATAATCTTTGAAATTTCTCTGGCTGATTATAATGAAAAGATGTGTTCATTCCTGCATAAGTATTGGGATAAGAAGGGCTGTAGAGTACAAATGGATCAGTAAGAAGTAGAGCGATCAGCCATGGTTGATCCCAAATTATGCTTCTTGTCATGTACAGCAAACCGGTAACTTTATAATGAATGCCAAGTTATTGGCAAATCAAATTCAGGAGGCTGTATATAGCTTATTGACAACATCAGTATATCTCTATCAATTAATATTCCATAATATTTTACAAGGATGAGCTCAATCATGAATAGGGATATCTGCTAATTCTAGTCAGTCGAGCGATGCTTCATACTTGTAAGAAACTGAATAATCCTTGAGCCCTCTATGCCTGCTGATACCGCACTAATACTTTGAAAGCATTGGAGTGGTGGAATTTAGTTGAAAATGACTGCTAAATTTTTGTAATGGATGTGTCAATGGTAAAAAGCATCCTCAGGAGTGTAAACGAACCAGCACTTGATACGCATGGAACTATTGCAACTGTTCACAACATAAATGGTCTATTCAATCACTAATCTGGAGTTCTGAACAATGGCATACTTAATTAACATTTAGGAGAGAGATTGACGTCAGTTACTAATCAAGTGACACACAGTGTCTCATGAAATACAATTCATCACTCTTTTAGCACTTGATCAGAACTATCGCTTGATTTTTCCACTGTATACAAAACTTGATTGCGTACTAGAAAATTTAGCTCCTCACAGCTATATGACAAAATATAGAACTATCAAACACCTGTCAGTAATTCTACTGGTCTGAACATTTGTTTCTAATACTCTTCTCAATTGCTTTGACACTGTTCACAAATTTATCTACAAAGTGATGAAGATGAGATTCATCGCAGGATAGATCAAGAACTGAAACATATTAATGAAATCACTTCATAACACAAAATATCTGCACTGAGCTGCAATCTGCAACAGCATCACATAACGCGGTTGAAGAATCGTAGAGGTTATGGGTATGTAATTTTCGCAGGCCGGCGGGCGAGAGCATTGCTTTATGGCCCTTTGTACCGTAATCACTGATGATCATTTATTGAAGTACTATTACGTACTCATCATGCGCAAATTAGAGAGATAGCGAGGATCTCTCAGCATCTCCGGCTGATCGGCTGATGTGCTCATGATGTGCTATATATGTGCTCTGCTCACAGCTGTGAGTTGTGACACCTCATAGATTCACCATGGTATAGTGGGCAGAAAAATTTTGTTTAATTCATACAATGTTCATATCAATCGATGGGGCATGAATTCCTCAGTCTCGGGATATGACTGATTTTAATTTCTCAACCTTCAATTTTCCAAAAACAGTGAATGAAGGTACCGTTGCGGTATGTCTGGCGAGGCTCGAGGGAGGTCTCCCCAAGTCCGATCTCCGGCTCAAATTATTCCTGAGAGTCCAAAACTAATTCCTCAACCCCTACTTGAGGACCAAACAATTTGTTTATTCTAAAAACCAAAGATTTATTGACAATTACCCCCACCCCTCGTTGAGCGGAAAACACGCGATGGCGTAGGTCAAGTGCGCAACAAGGCGCGAATAATTTGAATGTTTGAATGTGACAACTTTACGGGAGAGGGGCTTGTGACTTGTCTGAAACTCATAAACAGTGTGCGTTTTGAGGCACAACCAGCTCACCCAGGGTGTTAAGATCCGATGATGGTCACCAGGAAATGAGACCCGGCCTCGACTTAGTGAATCGGCGTCCGGGCCTTGACAATTTATTTTGGTGCATTTCAGAGGTGCGTTGCAGACGACGTGGAATTTATGGTCGCCCATGTGTGCACCAGGATGCACTGGGATGCACCGCAAAAGAGAAGTTTTCTTTAATGTAGTGCTCCAGGTTTCGGGATGGCTCTGGGACGACGGCAATATCTAGGAAGCGGTGGCAGAACAAAATTTGTGGAAATAACCTCTAATTTGTACGCTTGCAGTGAGGCTCAATTTCACGTGATGTGCGTTGAATTGTCATGTTTAGAAGTTTTCTTTAATGTAGTGCTCCAGGTTTCGGGATGGCTCTGGGACGACGGCAATATCTAGGAAGCGGTGGCAGAACAAAATTTGTGGAAATAACCTCTAATTTGTACGCTTGCAGTGAGGCTCAATTTCACGTGATGTGCGTTGAATTGTCATGTTTGATGCATTCAGAATTCTCAGATGCGATTCATGACTAGTTCCTGGATATATTACTCCACCCTGAAGAATGGAAACACTGGCACTGGATAGAAACCAAACAGCGGAGAGGACAATTCATTCTCGTTACTTTCAGTTAGTCAGAAAGTTAGAGATCATTTTATTGAGTCCACAGAATACTCATGTAGTTATTACTCTCATGAGTGCACTGCTGATATAAAAGCTTGATTCCTCAATGAGTGAGCAACAGTGTTTCGTGGAATTGTAATTGGTCGTTTCTGACTACACGTGTCAGTTTCGTACTACCTCATTGATGAAATACTGTCGAAGGGTGAATGAACTCCTTCAAGAAACTTGCTGATCCAAGTTACAGAATGTTATGGAATCAGCACCACACACAGGATCAATCTTTGTTGTGGTTTTCTATCAAATTAACGAGTTCTGCAATCATGTCTCACAGACATCAATTAGTCAGTCTGAGCATTTATTTGCAGCATCAGTAATATTTTTCATGAATGTGTGCATGGGGAATTATGGGATACAGTCCATGTCAATTTCCACCTATTCATCTGCTTTGATCAGTTTCTAGAAACATGTCACACATTGAAATACTCAAAACTACTTGAACATCTTCACACTTTCAATGGCAAATTTCCATTTCGAATGAAAACAGAAGGATTCAAAGGTTTCCGTGGTACTGGAGAGAGGCACTGGGCAGCAAATTTGACAGTATGGCATAGGTATCATAAGGTTATTGTTTCAATCAATGGAAGCTTACTCTATTTATCGAATGATTAGAGCAATGGTGCTTAAATTTTCCACTGAGGGCTCCATAATACATACTCAGTTGGGCATCGCTCTTATTCAACACCTAAGTAGGAATCTTCCTTTATTGTCAATGGAAGAGAAGCAAAAACTGAATCAAATGGCCCTCTAATGCTGGCCACTCCCACAATTATTCAGATAAAAATTGTTAGAGGTAGAACACTTTTAGGGCTCCACCTGAGATTAATATTTTGAGAATCCAGAAAGAAACTTGGAAAAGGATCTGCTAGCGGATCTTACAAACTTTTATTTTATACACGGGTCTGTCGCATTTTGGTATTTCATCCAGCAAGTCAAATCAATTCGACTGAAGTATTATATTCCGACAGCTATGTGCTTCTATCTTCCTCAGTTATCAAAGCTCACATCCCTTGATATGACGACCACGCGTTTTGATTTTTCCTCTTCTGAATACAAATCGGATTTTTTAAATGAAATAGCTGTTGAAGAGTCTTTCACCAATTTTCAATTGGAAAATTTCATGTAAAATGTAACGTAAGTATACCCCCCCCCCCCCCCCCTTCACCCGACTCTGATTCTTCGATCATAGCTTCGGCCTCCTTCGAAATTTCAGATGGTACCACAGCCGTAAATTCATTTCAAGACCTCCGAAATGAGCTATAGTACTCACTACTTTGATAAACCAGATCCAAGTTACCCCAATTTTCCCGAGTGATTTTGCGAGAGTTCATCATAAGGGAGTGCAAACCTGCGAATTCCCCGCGACATCCTTTTAAATAGTGCAAGTCGGGGTATGCCGCTGGTTCAACTAACTATTTCTTCCATGGTTTGACGCGATAAACATGTATCAGATCGGTAAACTTGAACGCGAAAGGATGTAGCGAGGATTGAAACGAGACTTATTGGCTCTTAGTTTTTAGAGCTAAATCAACTCTTGCAATGCTGTGCATTTTTTCAAAATAAACGTCATCTTTTAAAAATAGCTCCTAAAGAATCTTTCTTTATTTGTTGAAACAGTTTTGAATTGAAAATATCAGGATGCCACTGATTTCATAAAAATCACGATAAATTAAATTTATTAGAATATTGTTCATTTGTTCAAATAGCTATCCCCGCCAATTTCACTATGCGTTCAGATGTCAGCTGGGTTGACAATTTCAATGAATTTTGAACGTGACACGATTAATAATTTTTAAAATTAACTAGCGCTTGACGTCATCAACCAGTCCTTATCAGGGTTTTTAACGAAATCCATTTTCAATCGCGTTGAATTTCGTTGAGTCTCATTCGATGACCCATTTCATGACGAAATCCCACTCAAAAAATCATAATCGTCACAATATGATAATTATGATTTTTAGAGTGGGATTTCGTTATGAAATGGGTCATCAAATAGGACTCAACGAAATTCAACAAAATTGAAATGGACTTCGTTAGAAATGCTGGTCCTTATTGCGATGTCACGTCCGATTTTTGGGCAAAGAAGAGTATATATGTCAAGAAAATCGTTCGTAACTATCGCTCAAACATCGATCCTATAGCTATCCATGTCTTTACGCATTTACTTATTATTAGTCGGTAGATCAAGACATAAGGGCCCTGGTATGAATATTGTGTTAAGATGTCAACGATTCATGTAAATATTTTTCACCTCGATCGCGGGGTACGGTCACATTTCCAAGCGCCTTCGTTTCTTTTCAGAAGAAATTTGTTTCGTATCAGGTAATTGGATTAGTAGTGCACGGTAGTGTATTGCATCCAAAAACTCGATAAGGCGACTTAATCAATGTTAAATCCAAATGGAGGAAGACTGGCTTAACTGAAAACCGAAACTGAATTGAAACTGAGTAGTACGTTGGTAATCAATTGAGGGGCTGCGTTAAAAAAAGGGCGTAATGGTGGGTACGCACTTTTTCCGCCCTGTCACTCTTCGATTCCTCTGAGGGATGTCCTAACTATCCATGAAACCCGTTTTGATAATAAGTATTCACGTACCTCGAGATCTTGAAAAGGGCGTAAACGCCATTATGCCTTTTCTGCGATTTGACAAAAGGGCGTAACCGCCTTTACGCCCCTTTGTTCATAGAATTATTGGTGTGTCGATGGCTAATCTAATTTCCTCAGAATGTCTTTTGCCAAAATTGATCTGGAGCAGTTGAACCGTAGAAAGGAAAGCAAGGATGAAATTCTTAGGGAAAGTGCCTGGAAACTGGAGGCTAACTCGACGATCCCCATTTGAATCCGTACGTCTCTGGTTCTACTGTATCGAATTGACTTAAACAAGTGGTCATTTTGAAGCTGGTTAACCTATCCATTCAAACTACTTTCAATAACCAAAATCCGTGAACATGCCTAGGAAGTTCACATCGGTGAGACGAAATTACAGAGAATTGAACTATAACTCGTTCCATGTGAATTTTCTGCGCTGGCCCCAAAATCAGTTTCTAATAGGTGGCCGATCCAGTTACCTCCAAGATCACCACTTGCTGGACTCGATTTGATACAGTAGAACCAGAGATGTACGCATCCAATTCCAAATGTTAAAGCGACTTTCGAGCTAGCCCTCAACTTATAATCTATCGGTTCTGTAGCAAAATCGAGGTCGGCACGCATTTTTTTGCAATCGATTCGTCTTGACTCGCTGATTACTAATATCTAATTTTCGGCCCGAAAATCCGGGTCAGTTTTTTTCATTAACAAAATACTACAATGAAAGCAAATATGCAGCCACTCGATTCATTATGTTATTTAAAATGAAAAAGTAGTCTAGATAATTTCCTCTAAATAACCCATTATTTCTTATTTTCATCAACAATTGCAGAAGAAATAATGGGTTTAGGGGAAAGTGTCTGGAACACTTTTT
This sequence comes from Eretmocerus hayati, assembly GCA_029851415.1. Lineage (NCBI taxonomy): Eukaryota > Metazoa > Arthropoda > Insecta > Hymenoptera > Aphelinidae > Eretmocerus > Eretmocerus hayati. The sequence goes on from CM056742.1 coordinate 22,542,647, forward strand.
CAATTTAAATAACATAATAAACTGAGTGGCACATTTACTTGTAATAATTTGATTCATAATTCAAAGTTATGCCGAATTGTTATGAACGAAGTCGCTTTGTGCATCGGCAAATGTAGATTTACATACAAACGTAGATTTACATAATCCATCGCCGCATAAATCATGTAAACGATGTCAAATGCAACATTTTTTTTACGTGAAATTTTCCTCTCCGACCAGAGCTTCTCTACTTGTGCGCAAAAAACCATAAATTTTGCAGTATTTTGTTAATAAAAAAAAACTGACCATCAGGATTTTCGGGCCGAAAATTAGATATTTGAAATTAGCGAGTCAAGACGAATCGATTGCAAAAAACTGCGTGCCGACCTCGAATTTGCTACAGAACCTATATGGCTGGCTGATAGATTATATTACGAATTCTATAACTAGGAATTTTATTTTTCGTCCTACAGCTGCAATTCCAGCCCCATGCACTGCTCCGCATCAACTTCGGCAAGAGATATATGTTTTCCGCGAAAAGCAGACCAGCTACTGATTTAAAAAGTAATTTCAAAGTCGTAAGACATAGCGCATGTGCTATTTTTCACGTACCGTCAACCGGGGTAACTTTGGAACACGGGGGGTAACTTTGGAACAACCCATGAAAGAGTGGTTATCACGCACAGTTGGCTAGGCAAATGATCCTGAGGCCTTTTGCATTGGCGCGAGGGCCTTCATCAGGTATTAATCCGTTTGTAAGCTGACTTCTTCAGAAGTGCGTTTTCAACCCAACAAACAGTCTCTCGGAAAAAGTGGTGTGGTTCCGACTTTAGTAGGTCGAATTCGAAGTAGCTGCCCTGGGTAGCTGAGCTAGATTTCACTTGTCTGTACACATATCTGGACGAATCCAGTGTTACATTGGATTATTTTCACGAAGTTTCAGTTTTGTAGAGTAAAAACTGACAAGTATAATGTATTTTTTTTTTTTTTCAGAAACCGGGGTAACTTTGGAACACTTGTTCATGTACTCTCAATTATTTCCCAAGATTCATATCATCCTCGAATCATATATACTCGAGTAGCCGTTGACGAGAGCTTCAAAATGAAACAAAGAACGTCTCATTTCGACCCATGGAAGCCAAGTTATGGCAGTTTTTGTCAGAAACCGACTGTGAAGGTATTTTCCTCCTCGAGAGTTAGCCGTGGTGCAGATAGTGAGGTATGCTGAAGGCGTCTATGCTCAATTATAGAGGTTCAATTCAACCAAATGGACTTTTACAACAGGTCAATGGAAAGCTAAGACACTCAGTTTTCGATTACTGATGGTGAAAATCGATTGTGTGACCTAGTTTATGAATTAATTGACGAATAAATAATGATAACAATTTCTGTTCCAAAGTTACCCCAGTCCGTGTCTAACTTTGGAACACGACTTTCAGCGCTCATAGCTCCAACCAGAGATGTCCAAATGGACCTTACAAGTCCCGCAATCGAAAGCTGAAACTGTAAGCTTTCGATTGACCACAGATACGATGCACTTCTGATGTAAGACGTACAAGTTTCGCGAGGTTGAAGAAAAAAAACGCGAATTTTGTTCCAAAGTTACCCCGGTTGACGGTATCTTCGTAATTAGCATCTTCTGCGAAAAGATGCTGATCACTGATACGAAATTTGCGTTTAAAACAACTTTATACGTGTATTTGAGCATTTATCAATCAAAATGATACTAAATAAAGTCGTTCCCGATGGATATGATCCTAGTGCAATTGCAAAGTTCTATATGAGGGAATTTTGTAAAGGAATAACGTCTTCTTCAAAGTTCCTTACGATTTTTCTGAGAATAAAAAGCCCCAAGGGCTCGAGGCGTAAGAATAGAGGCTGAAATTTCACATACAGGTGGCTCATCATCACCCAGATCGGAAAAGAAGGATAGAGAAATCAAATCATGCAACCAAGTATTCATAAGCAGATTTTGGATTTTTGAGTATTCCAGCCCGGAGGTGTTTAGAAAAGACGCGAATGGTTTCCACCAAAAGTTGGTCGATAGGTTTTCGAGCCACTCCTCAAATGATTTTGGTGAAATCAAAATCGGTCAAATCAGCAGTTCAAAGTTACGAACAAACTAGGGTAGCTCGGACTCAATCTCCGATTTTTAGGTGCAATTAATAAGAAACTCTATCTTTGACAATGCAAGAAAATTGTAGGAAATTCCTTATCTCAGTACACGGAAATAAAAAATTCGTTTGGAAACTTTTGAAAATTTACTTGGATGTACTGCATCATCAATTCCAAAAATTAATCTCAGGTGGAGCCCTAAAAGTGTTCTACCTCTAACAATTTTTATCTGAATAATTGTGGGAGTGGCCAGCATTAGAGGGCCATTTGATTCAGTTTTTGCTTCTCTTCCATTGACAATAAAGGAAGATTCCTACTTAGGTGTTGAATAAGAGCGATGCCCAACTGAGTATGTATTATGGAGCCCTCAGTGGAAAATTTAAGCACCATTGCTCTAATCATTCGATAAATAGAGTAAGCTTCCATTGATTGAAACAATAACCTTATGATACCTATGCCATACTGTCAAATTTGCTGCCCAGTGCCTCTCTCCAGTACCACGGAAACCTTTGAATCCTTCTGTTTTCATTCGAAATGGAAATTTGCCATTGAAAGTGTGAAGATGTTCAAGTAGTTTTGAGTATTTCAATGTGTGACATGTTTCTAGAAACTGATCAAAGCAGATGAATAGGTGGAAATTGACATGGACTGTATCCCATAATTCCCCATGCACACATTCATGAAAAATATTACTGATGCTGCAAATAAATGCTCAGACTGACTAATTGATGTCTGTGAGACATGATTGCAGAACTCGTTAATTTGATAGAAAACCACAACAAAGATTGATCCTGTGTGTGGTGCTGATTCCATAACATTCTGTAACTTGGATCAGCAAGTTTCTTGAAGGAGTTCATTCACCCTTCGACAGTATTTCATCAATGAGGTAGTACGAAACTGACACGTGTAGTCAGAAACGACCAATTACAATTCCACGAAACACTGTTGCTCACTCATTGAGGAATCAAGCTTTTATATCAGCAGTGCACTCATGAGAGTAATAACTACATGAGTATTCTGTGGACTCAATAAAATGATCTCTAACTTTCTGACTAACTGAAAGTAACGAGAATGAATTGTCCTCTCCGCTGTTTGGTTTCTATCCAGTGCCAGTGTTTCCATTCTTCAGGGTGGAGTAATATATCCAGGAACTAGTCATGAATCGCATCTGAGAATTCTGAATGCATCAAACATGACAATTCAACGCACATCACGTGAAATTGAGCCTCACTGCAAGCGTACAAATTAGAGGTTATTTCCACAAATTTTGTTCTGCCACCGCTTCCTAGATATTGCCGTCGTCCCAGAGCCATCCCGAAACCTGGAGCACTACATTAAAGAAAACTTCTAAACATGACAATTCAACGCACATCACGTGAAATTGAGCCTCACTGCAAGCGTACAAATTAGAGGTTATTTCCACAAATTTTGTTCTGCCACCGCTTCCTAGATATTGCCGTCGTCCCAGAGCCATCCCGAAACCTGGAGCACTACATTAAAGAAAACTTCTCTTTTGCGGTGCATCCCAGTGCATCCTGGTGCACACATGGGCGACCATAAATTCCACGTCGTCTGCAACGCACCTCTGAAATGCACCAAAATAAATTGTCAAGGCCCGGACGCCGATTCACTAAGTCGAGGCCGGGTCTCATTTCCTGGTGACCATCATCGGATCTTAACACCCTGGGTGAGCTGGTTGTGCCTCAAAACGCACACTGTTTATGAGTTTCAGACAAGTCACAAGCCCCTCTCCCGTAAAGTTGTCACATTCAAACATTCAAATTATTCGCGCCTTGTTGCGCACTTGACCTACGCCATCGCGTGTTTTCCGCTCAACGAGGGGTGGGGGTAATTGTCAATAAATCTTTGGTTTTTAGAATAAACAAATTGTTTGGTCCTCAAGTAGGGGTTGAGGAATTAGTTTTGGACTCTCAGGAATAATTTGAGCCGGAGATCGGACTTGGGGAGACCTCCCTCGAGCCTCGCCAGACATACCGCAACGGTACCTTCATTCACTGTTTTTGGAAAATTGAAGGTTGAGAAATTAAAATCAGTCATATCCCGAGACTGAGGAATTCATGCCCTATCGATTGATATGAACATTGTATGAATTAAACAAAATTTTTCTGCCCACTATACCATGGTCATAGATTCTTTCTCTACTGTTCTCTACATGCTCTCCCCTTGATCCTGCGCACAAAGCCGCGTTTGCGTTTACACAATGTTAAATCGCGCATCAGAGCATTCAGAGCCTCGACACCAACACAACTATATACCAAAGTGTGTCAATGACACGCATCACACAAAGTTCCCCGACAGAAATCTTGTCTCCGAAAAACACCCCCTTCGTGTATATGGTGGGATGAAGAATGCACGGATGCGAGGGATGAACGCGCTGAAAAATTAGAGGACTTCAAAGCACTTCCTTGCTTAAACACCGCAGTTGAATACAGAAAAGCCAGAAAAAAGGCTGAAAAAATTTTCAGGAAAGTAAAAAGAAAGAAATTCAGGCAATTTTTAGCCTCACTGAACCCTCATGCACCCTTATCTGATAATTTCAACTTCATTAAAAGATACAAAAAAAGATTTTATCAACCCAAGGCATCTTCTATAGACTCAAATCTTATTCAAAACAATACAGCTTTATCTGCAGCTTTTGCCAAAATAAATAAAAGTAACAAGTACAATGACGATATTGACTGGAACTTCGACTACACTGATGATCCAGTCCTCAACTCCCCAATTTCTTTACCAGAAGTCAGAGCAGCTATTTTAAGGGCGAAAAAAAGTTCAGCGCCTGGCCTGGACGGAATCTCTAATGCTATCCTTAAAAGTTTACCCGAGTCGGGCATCCGGATCCTCACACACTTGATCAATTTAATTCTTGATACAGGGACATTCCCAAAAAACTGGAAAATCTTTAAAGTATGCTTCATTCCTAAGCCCATGAATAAAGGTTTTAGGCCCATAGCGTTAGCCCAAAATTTACTTAAAATTCTAGAGCGAGTAGTGAATGAGAGACTATTATGGTGGATTGAGTCGAAAAAGATCCTCCCAAGATTTTTTTACGGCTTTAGGCGCAATAAGAGTTGCAACGACTGCCTCGCGATCCTTCAAACGGACATCAATATCGCAAAAGCCAAAGATATGCAGATTGGTATCGTAGGTATAGATTTAGAAGGAGCATATGATAACGTAAATATGGAAGAACTATTGAAGATCATGATTAAGCTGAAAATACCTCCCAAAATAATCAAACTAGTAAAGAATCTAATTGAGAACCGCGAACTTCACGCATACTGCGAAGGATGTAAAATAGGCATCGGGAGAACTAACAAGGGACTTCCACAGGGCTGTATTTTGAGCCCCTTGCTTTTTAATATTTACATTCATCTCATAACAAACTACCTCTCTATGAATGTGAGATGTCTAGCTTTTGCGGACGACATATTAATATACTTTAGAGACACTGACATACTAAAGATCCTGGAAACACTTTCAACAAACCTAGGACTTCTTAAGAACTTCTTTGATCCTTTGGACCTAAAAATATCGGTTCCAAAAAGTAGCTTGATGATTTGCGGAGATAACACACTCCAAAACGGACAGGTTCATGTTAAGCTCGGTGATCTATTTATACCGAACACAAATAGTTTCAAGTACCTTGGAGTTATCTGGGACTCAAAAAACTCTTGGGACCTCCAAATATCGAAAATGATCCAAAGCGCGAATTTGGGCCTCAACATGCTCTCGTCGATAGGGAATTTCTCATGGGGGGTACACCCGTATACAATGCTATCGTTCTACAAATCTATTGTTAGACCGCGCCTAGACTGGGGTGGGTTTCTCATCGCAACGGCAAACGGCGCCCTTCTCAAGAAACTAGATATTGTCCAAAACGCTGCTCTAAGAAAATGCATTGGTTGCATGCGAACCACGCCAATTAATGTACTACACCATATCGCGGGGGTACCAACACTTGAATGGAGAAGGACTCAACTAGCTATGAAATTCTTATCCAAAGCTCACTCATTATACGATGACGCACTCATACCAAGGTTGAGGTATTTAGAAAACTTCATAGATACGAGACACGACAAGACTCTACTTAGCCCCAACTTTGGATTCCTTTACTCCACATTGATGAATTTCAACATCGGCGACAAACAAATAAGAATCCGCTCGTTACCCTCGTATATTATACCCTTTTTTGCACATTTTCTTAGCGAACACGTCGATAACTCGTTGGTCCGGAAATACCAAATTCACAAAAACCAACTTGGAAACATGGTCCAAAACTTTATACGAAGCGAATATTCCAACTCATACGTAGTATTTACCGACGGTTCCAAAGACGGCGAAAACTGTGGCGCAGGAATCTACACACTCCACGACGAAGGCCGAATGAAAATTAGAATGAATGCGCAAAATTCAATCTTTAGCTGTGAGGCCTTTGCCATTTTGAGGGCCCTACAAGCATTGCATAAATTAGAACCCAAGAGGGTTGCAATCTTCTCCGATTCTCTGAGCGTTCTGAGTAATTTAGCGAAAGACGGTTTAAGCTCCTCGATGCACCTATTCATAGCAAACATACGTGCTTGTATTCATGACATGGAGAAAAAAGGCTTCTCTGTAAAACTTTTTTGGATACCCAGTCACGAAAAGATCGAAGGAAACGAAAGGGCAGATGAAGTGGCCAAGGAAGCCTCCAAATTAAATCATATTCACTTGAATACCTTCTGGCATCTAGATTTCAATTCCACTATTCGCAAAACCATAAATCAAAACATGCTAGAATTTTGCAAAGATTATGGATACGGAACAAAATATATTGAGTTACAAACAGCCTTTTGCTCTAGGCCATGGTTCGCAAATTCAAAAAAGAACAGAAAAGACATTTGTTTGCTAAATCGCTTAAAAAGCAATCACAACTTATCTAAATTTCACCTCTGCAGAAAAAATATTTTAAGAGATGACATGTGTGATTGTCTCGAATCACCGCAAACTTTAGAACACCTCTTCTGGAGGTGCCCTAAGCTAGCTGAGCGGAGACAAACCTTCTTAAACTCAATAAGAGATCTTCAAATCTCAGTTGATACAGATATCTGCCTTTTAATGAATTCAGCCAGCATAGAAACCTGCTGGAAGTTCGTCAAATTTGCCATCGACGCTGACATGAAAGTATAATAAAATTTAGGGTAGTAGTGCAGTATATAGCTATAAGTATTTGACACAGTGCTTTCTTGCAAAACCACTATGTATCGGATTTGTTTTTTGTTTGTTTGTTTCTTGTAATCGTATTCACCCGCTGAATGTAAAAGGATGCCTATATAGGAAAGAGGAGAGAAAGGAAAAAAAAAAAAAATATATATATATATACGACGATACACGCAGATGTATATACAGTACCGTTCATAAGTTCTCGATGGTCTATCCCTCGATTACCCTGACTTGCAACAGCAATAAGTCAAATTCTATGCGTTGTACGAAAATTTTCAAGAAAGCATCTTACAGAGCAGAAAAAATACTAATTTTTACTGGGTTTTGATGATTTTTATCGAATATCTTTCAAGGTCCTGCACGCTGATGAAAAAATAGAAAATCTAAAAATTTTGTACTTTCATTGAGACACCTGCAGTTTTAATGCGAATAAAGATACGGCAATTCTGAATAAAGCATCTTGTAGAGCGGAAAAAATGCTATGTGTAGCCATTTTTTGATTTTTTTTACATACCGCGTGTGAGAACGTGCGAGCTGTCCAAATCCCCAAAATCACGGTTTTTCACCGTTTTCTGTGCCGTTTCCGATGATAAGCAGTTATTTTGGGTATCTACACAGCTCGTACGTTCTCATGCGCGGTACGTAAAAAATAATCAAAAAATGGCTACACATAGCATTTTTTCCGCTCTACAAGATGCTTTTTTCAGAATTGCTGTATCTTCATTCGCATTAAAACTGTAGGTGTCTCAATGAAAGTAAAAAATTTTTAAATTTTCTATTTTTTCATCAGCGTGTAGGACCTTCAAGAATATTCGATAAAAATCATCCAAACCCAGTAAAAGTTGGTATTCTTTCTGCTCTTTAGGATGCTTTTTGTGAAATTTTCGCACAATGCATAGAATTCGACTTATCGCTGTTGCAAGTCAGGGTAATCGAGGGATCGACCATCGAGAACTTATGAACGGTACTGTATGCTTCACCTAGCTGTACACTTTTCGACACATGCCATGCATGCGCAGCAACATTATTCAACACGGCATTCATAACCTCTCCGCTCTGCAGAATAGATCTCATTGCTCACCATTAACCACTACATAGAGTTACAGGATAGATCTCGTCTCAACGTCTCATCAACGTCATAGTCATCAACATCATTCTAAGATTCAGCCGCCAAAATCAAGAAGGCTGAAACTGGTAGTGGGCACATCCCGGGCGCAAGCTGGGGTAGCCAACAGGAGAAAAAAAAAAAAATCTTGTCTCCGCGCGCCCGAGTGCAATAAAAGCGAATAAAAAATATTACACATGCTAACTGTAATAACTCATGGAAATTTTGCTGGCGGATGTTATCACGCTTATGTAAGAGCTATTCTCCTAGTGTCTGACTGTACCGTATTCATATATTTTTATTTTCTTGTCGATCAAAATCACTGCCAGGGTGGATATTCTCGGAGTATCTTCATTCAGGATTCCTTATTCCTGCACAAAAGACCTGGAGACACGACTAAATTCTGTCCAGATATGGCCCCGAAAAGTAAAATTTGAAATTCGTTCGTTTTATAGAAATTCTCAACTTGAGTACTCTCCAATTTGTGAAGGAGATTACTTTTTTTTTTATTGAGTGTTAAACCTCATCCAAGTTCGACCATGCTCTCATTTTTGACCCTGCTCAAAGCTTATCGATCGTGATGGTTGAAATCTAGGAATAACTTCTTCATCCCTATGGCGCAACATCGATATCCCGTATGAGCGGCTTGGGGCCTTCGGTATAAAATATATGTTATGTACTGAGTTGCGGAAAATCGTTTTCCGCACGAAGCATATAACACGTTTTATCGCCTGACCACGGAAATAACGCGATTATTATTTTGCGCAGACCGATGGAAACATGATGTTTCCGTGCGGAAGGCGATGAAGAAATTTTTGCAACACATTCAAATGGCTATTTCGGGCCCGGGACTCCCGGGAGACCGATTACCCTGGCCCTGTTCGGGAAGCCAACGGTCCCAGGGCCCCGAATTAGTAGTACGAAAACAGGGCAGAAATGTACCCTTGGGAGCAGTCTGAACTGTCCACACTGCAGCCAACTTAAAATCATAACATAGGAGAGGGGCCATTAAGTTGGCTGCAGTGTGGACAGTTCAGACTGCTCCCAAGTATACTATATTTTCTAAATTCCGATGGACGAAAAAAGGAGATGCATGTGATTACTCAATTAAACAAAATTTATCGTGTGCGTATGGATGATGAAAAGTTTGAATATCAGGGATTTGTGACAAAACAATACAATTCACAAAATGTCTCAGAACAAAGGATCAAACCGTTATGCTATTTTCGTAGTGCAACTCTTGATCGTGGCCTTTTTATCCATGTAAATAGATTTACATGCCTAAAAGATAATATCTACTGCACCAAACATATTTTTTAGAAGAATGATTGTATCAGATTATTCATGTCTTTGATAAATTGTTTATCAATGGAATATATATTGGTAGCGTTCAAGTGATTATATCGATTCAATGCGTGCATCGGATGAACTTTTTTCGAGATAATGTGGTGGACGGTCTCTGGTTAATTTCTATAAAAATTCAGAGTAATATTCAGAGCTAATACTTTCAAAGCTTAAAAAACTGCTCGTGAATTGTAATACGCGCCATCAAAGCTGAAACTCGCAATCTAATAGATGATGTTGTAGAGCAGAACTGACCACAGAATCGTGTTCAGATGGTCATTTTGGGTCAGAAAAGTATATATGGATTCTCAGTCTAGATCCATTATTTCATTTGTGAGCTAGGGTGAGTAAATTCGTGCTCAATCCCAACCACGCCCAAAAAGCCAAAATAATGCCCATCTTTGACTCGGTAAATAGAAGCCACATCTTGATCCTGACTCCCGCAATTTTTTACACATATTTAGAGGTATACACTGTAAAAAATTTTTATGTAAAATTACAAGTCTCAGAGAGGGTAATAGTTGGATACCGCGCTGGGACGTGAAAATTTACAAGCGGCTTGTAAATTTCATTTACCGGCTGACGGTAAATTTTAGACCTGAAGAAATCTTGTTCAACTGAAGCGTACGGGCTACTCAGGGGCTTTTTCTAATGAAATGGAGTCTTGGAATAAAGCATCTTAATCCACGATAATTTTGAAAAGGGTAAAAAACCCGTGCGAGTCGAAAACTCATCGCTCGAGACCTAAACACTCGACCGCGGAGGAGCTTTTTAGGTTAGTTGTGCGTGGGCCCAGCAGACCAAACTTTAGATCCGCGCATGCTCGGTTGAGCTGAATTTTACAAGCCTGAGCGAGGGAATATTACAGAAAATTTTACCAGTCTGAGACTGGTATCCAACTATTACCCCCTCTGAGACTAGTAAATTTACAAGCGTTTGTAAAGTTACAAGAAATGGGATGAAACTCACAACTCCCAAAGTTGTATTTTTACCAAGCTAGATGGTGAATTTCATTCAACATTTTTTACAGTGTACTTTGGAGAATGATTCCACACAGATTAGTGCGCACTAGTTTAGATGGAAGCATATGCCATCGTAAATGATGCCGTTTCTGTTAAAATGCCGAAATTCGGCATTTCGTAACGTTTGACGGAAAAATTGAAAAAGATAGTCTACGCCAAACTTTTTTTACTGAAAATAGGTGTCTTGAAGAATATATTTTTGCACAGGTTTGGCTAGGAAAAATTGAGATATATTTCAGGAATTAAATCCTGGATCTTCGACCATCTCGAAAATTGCTCACATTATATCGACTAAAGCCTCAACAAAAAGTACAATAATCGACTTCTACTGGTGGACAATTTGTAGGTTTTTTACAGTCCTTCAAAATGACCACTAGTAAAATTCGATTATCACCTTTCTAGTTAGAGCTAGGCCGTTCAGAAGATCACGTCAAAATCGCTAAAATTTGCTCTCAGTAAATGGCTTCCAAGAGTCATCAGAGTCTATGATCGGATCTGGAAAATTTCTCAATGAAAATTACTCACATCACACGCTAAAAATGAATTGTAGCAAAATTTCTCGGTAAGCTATCAACGTTTTGTTGATGCTGTATTCGGACAGCATGAGTTGGCCTGCTCACTGCTGTCCTGGCGACTCTAACCATCGGAGTTTTTGCAAAAAAAAAAAAAAAAAACTCGCCCTGCAAATTTTTAGCGTGCAGCGAGAAAAATGCGCCCAAGTAACATACGTACCAATAACTCAAGTTTTGACAATGAGAGATCTAGCGATCCCTAGTCAAAATGTCCCATAAGTATAGTTTTTTTAATCGTACTTGAAACACGTAGTTCCTTATAGAAAGTAAGAAACTTGCTCAACCAGATTTTTCACGTCGAATCCAACGTGAACTGTCCTCTTCCCGTTCTTGAGATATCGCGAATCACGATAAATCAGGTCAAGACTATGATTCTGTATGTTGAGAGGATGTTGGATACCGATACAATCGAGTTCTCAAATATATCCGAGAATATATCTTTGGAATATTTGAGATATCTTGAAAGGAACAGCTAGGTGATGCCGAGTGCCGATTTTGACGAGATTTTGAAAGAAACAAAGAATCGGCATATGCGCATTACTCCATAGATTTGCGATATCTTAATTGCATGGAAAACAACGCGGATTCTTCAAATTACGTACTCTCGAATTGACGTTCGTTTGAATCGCCCATATAACTCAAATTTATAATCGAAAATTTGTCCGTACGTAGTCGATGGATGACCCTTTATGTTGTTATTCCGTTCTACCCTCCCTGCTCCACGGTTTCGTCAATTCTCTGTCTCTCTTCTTCTCTTTTCCTCGCCTCGTCGCGATCTCATGCAGCTGTTGTGTTGTGTTTGTGTCGTCTGCTTATAGTAGAATAGTAGAATGGTGGAATCATGAGATGTTTTGTTGTGAATTCAAAACATCGAGATCAACGTGTGAGTTCTTGATTTTAGATCTTGGTATTGTTTAAATCATCCTATATTCTGTGTTATTCGGAGTGATGTGAGTTTTCGCGCAATAGATCATCTTCGAATTAAACTGATGGTTTTCGAGGCAACAGGTCTATGGATAAACAAGTGATTAATTGTTCTGACGCCAGGCGAATAAGTATTTGATCAAGCAAAGAAGCATACCTATTAGTAGTCAGTTTGTTTCCCTCAACTAGAAGGTGAGTTTCTATAAACATATAAGATGATCAGCATGCGTGTGAAATGTGATTTGGGAAAGTTTTTCGGTTCAGCATTTTTGAGGTTATCTAATCGGGATCGCAGTGTTTGCACACTGCGGGCGCATGCGAGTGTGGCGCGAATTTCCAAATTCCGCCGACTTCTTAGCTTTCCTATAGATTATTTTACACCAGCTCATAAATCTCTGTGGGTTTCACATGACAAATCGAGCTTTCTGAATCCTCGCTTGTTATATCATGCTCCACAGGCATTGTAATTCAGTTTATGTCGTGGTAACGTATATGATTATTGAGATTTTTATCGTCAGTTCATCGATGAAAAAAAGTTCTTGAAAATGATCATAGTATATCAGTAGATCCGCGGAAACTTGCTCGGAACGAACTCAAAAATGGATGAAAGACAAAAGTGAGCTTCTGGGCTCGCAAGATGGGTTTTTTCACTCCTTATCTCATCTATATTCAGGATCAAAACTCAAAAATCTAGAAAATTAAAAAAAAAATTTACATGTTAAATCCCATAAGAGCTCAGCTCGAAATCGCAAATAGGCCACGGAATAGACGGCCATGGAATTGACATTTCATGTTTGATCAGCGAAAACGGATCGGGGGGTTATCGGATCGCTTTTTCCGCTTAGATGAGTCTTTGGTATACCAAATACTTACGAAAAGCCGAGCGAGATGCTGGATTGTCGATCTTTTAGACGTGTTGGTAGATGGCCACGGAATTGACACTCTTATTTACCCGGGCATTTTTTCGAAGAAGAGCACGCCGCCACTCCTCGGAAGTTAAAGCAAGAGGATCAAAATGTGCCCATATGCGAACGCTTACAAGTCGATAGACGCTCTCACGCAACACATATTGTCAAAACCGTAATTTTGGCGCGAATTCGAAGACACAATGTATGCACAGCGTTAGCTAGGTAAAAGAGGTAGTTGCGTCTCTTCAACTATAAAACATGTTCAAAATATATCCAAATTTGACGTCTCTTTATGGAGGAATCGTTTAGAAGTCGTATATCTTCATATCATGCTCTTGAGTGCCGAATTTAGGGGTGCGGACAGGGCACGGAATTGACATTTCGACCCCTAATTCGCACTTTTCGACCCTTAAACGTCCAGCTAGGTCTATTCTGACATTTGGCTAAGAAAGAGCACAAAAAAATACATAGGAAAAGTGTTTCGCCCGATCGATTGAAAACGCGTAGATGCGGCAGCAGACCGGGACACATTGCGAGCAACTTTCCGCGGATCTACTCATATAACAGATAGATCTTGAACCTCTTGAAGCTCAATTTGAACAAATATTCTTAAAAATGGATATTTTCACTCTTGCCGATGATGGATTTTAAGCTCTTTACTTGTTCATAGTTTGGAAATTTACTAGCCAAACTTTGGGCAAAGTTACATGTGTAAGAGAACGTCAACATAAGAATTTACTTTAAAATCCCGAGTCAAAAGAAAAGTTAGAGCGTTCGGAAGGCGAATGAAATTTTGAGTGCGCCAAAAGGATTCGACGTCGGTATCTGGAGTCTCTAAGGAAAATCCATGCGTGAGTCCCTAATAAAATTGAAGCTATGGGAATGAGTGTAACGTTAAATTGCATTAATGTAATTATGGAGTTTCGTGACATTCTCGCATAGATTTATTCTTATCGAATTCGAACCAGTCCTGGGGACGGTCTGGTTAATGAACTGCCTAGGGGAAAAAAATTTTCATCTCATTTTCGGTCTGATTTGTGGAGAACTCAAGGCTCTTTACATAATTGACACTTTCCAGAAATCAATGTCGACTTATTATTTACAAGAACCCTCTATGGCGATGAAATATATGAGTCTACATGGACAAACTCGAGTGGAACCCGTATCTTGTAATTTGTCCAGATTTGCCTCCCATCGAAGATACATAAATTCTTCGACGGAGGTCAAAAATTGAGAATTAACTCAATGCAGTTAGGATCGGGCAGCCAAAGAGGTTGATGCAACGGATCTTCCCCGCTCTAAACTATATGATTCTAGGGTCAAAATAACGGATACGTATTTCTTTGTTTGCTCTTAAATACTCTCTGTATATGCGATTTTTCAGGTCATGAGCCAAACTTCGATTTCTGTTCCTTTTGAATCGGTAAAACTCGATGAATCAGCGAGGTCTTGGAATTTCCTCCGAAACTCTCTTGCATATGATCATATTGCATGAAATGAATGGGGAACAATTATTTGTGGGATAATATAGGCCGACAATTCCTTGGAAATGAATATATGGGCAAATCTCAGGAACTATGCGGTTTCGACTTTGAAATTTCGAGAATTTCCAGAATGGCAGCACATCTCCGATAAACTTTTGTTTGGTCCAAGTAATGCTCAAACAATGATGAAATACTTGCGTAAATCATTTTGCAGCCCCGCCGTGGATTTGTGAGGGTGTAGAAGTTTTTCCCATGTATTTGCGTGGGACCCTCATATTTTCGTAATTCTAATTGGCTCGTGTGTATGTGAATACATGGCATCCTTGGTGTTGGAATAGAAGAAGAGAGATGAGTTCAATGGTTTACAGTGTTTTCTGAAGGTCTGTGGTACAAAATGTAGATGTGCCTCAACCGTCGAAACGCTCATTTTCGTCATTTGTCGATCCTCACAAGCCTCGCATCGCGACCGATATGAGGCTGTAGTAGGGGCGATTCTCATAGGCATTTCTTGAGGTACAAATATCAGTTTACACGTGGTTTCCATCCCAACGGAATCGAAATTTTCGTGTGCTACACGAAAAACGATTTTTTTGACCCCATTTACGCGAAAATAACTTTTCTCATTTCAAGCCGCATCGTCGTGCGGAATCGAGCACACTATCGTTCTTGGGCTAGATTTGTAGGTTTTTGGATGTAGAATAATATGTCGTTTCTACAGATACGAAATATTCACCGCCCCGAGTGCTGCATCCATTAGAAGAGCGATACAGGAGAAAATGTAGAATCGGAGTTCGCTCCAACGAATCATCGGCACTCCGACGCATTGATAGGCACAGCCTCGGGCGAAAATTATATGTTTCTATGTATTATAATCCATCACATATCCAATTTTCAGACCGATCGGTGAACCGCCCCGCCTGTGGCGAGCTAAGGCGTGAGAGAACTATGGCCCTGTTCGGTCGAAAATTGTGATTTTGTCACGAAGAAGCGTCTCCCAGTACCTTTCTATAGCAATTTTTAGACTTCTGAATGATGCAGAACTATTAAATATGAGTAGATCTTCAAAATGATCTAATGCGAGCGGCGGAAATAACGCGACTGTTGTTCTGACAACGTGAAAATAGGCCTGTTCGGCCAAACCGCATACTTCGTGAGATTTGCCCATATATTGAGCAATTCCACGTCAATTCAGCAATGTTTTCTCCGACCATTTTTTATCTCTCCATAGGTTTTTTTCTCGTTTCATAGTGTTGAAAAAAGATAGTTCCAACAGTTTATAGGGCCAAAAAATTTTTTTGCATCACCCAGGTCTATATCAGTGGTTTTGCCATAAACCCAAGATTTGAAACATTGCCTCGGCAATTCGCGTATAACTTCTGACAATCCTCACTAATCGCAATTCGGCTTACGGCATCTGGAAGAGGGGTAAAAAACCTATCGATTTATCAATAATAAAGCCCTTTAAAAGCCGTTCTGGTCCTTGCGAGACTAAAAATAGCCTCGATTCATGGTGTAGCCCATATCTTTTTTGACCCCCCCAAAAAAAAAATTTTTTTAATTTTTTTTCCGATTGATATTGTTCTAACCAATACGTAAAAAAATTTTGGAGTATTTCTTATGAGATTTGGCGTCTCTGGAATTCTTTTTGTGCGTAAAAATGTCAAAAAAGTAGAAAATGATTTCTCATGAAGCCGGAACTCCTTGTAGAGATCTGAATTTATTTTCATCGTGTTTGCCGAGTCAATTTACAGTACCCGTCGAAATTAATGGAACACGCATACCTTCACTAAAACAGCGACTGCTCCGACGCCCTTGGGTCTACGGCAATTTTCCAAAGAGCATTTGGAAGATGAGAATAAAATCTATTAATTCGTGTCCTTTAAAATATTTTTTGCCGCAAAATTCATGGTTTTAATTGGCTCTGAAAAACGAAAAATTTTCCATCTCAGTCAATCATCGATCATTTATCGGGAAATTATGATGGAGTGGAAATCTTTGTGGGGTCTTGTAGCTCTTTTTAAGACCTTCAAGATCGTTTTTTATGCATTACTCTACGGTTTTTTCCACCCGACTTACGAGCGATCTGGCAAAGAGAAGTTGGTGCGGCTCGAGGGAATTGGTGATCTAGAGGTATGAGCTTTTTCTTCTTCAAACTGTCTGAGGTCGTTTCGAGTGCGTTCTAAAACACAACTGATTGATGTTTTATGATTAGAAGATTTTACGTCGAAATCGGGGATTACGCATTTTTTTGTATCTCCGCTACCCTCAACACGTGTGAATTTGCTCCCTTTTGATCGCTTGTAACTCGGGTGCAAAAAACCGTAGAGTAATGTATAAAGAGACGATTTTGAAGGTCTTGAAAAGAGCTACAAGATTTCGCAAAGATTTTAATGCTATCGTAATTTCCCGATTAGTGATCGATGATTGACTAAAATGAAGAATTTTCCAGTTTTCGGAGCCAATCAAAAACATGAGTTTTGGGTTGCAAAAATTTTTGGAAGACATGAATTGATAGATTTTTTTCTCATCTTTCGAATGCTTTTTGTAAAATTACCGTAGACCCAAGGATGTCCGAGTAATCGCTGTTTTAGTGAAGGTATGCGTGTTCCATTCATTTCGACGGGTACTGTACATCGAAAATGTATTTTTTAAGAATCATTTGAATCATCGAAAGTCGTCAAAACACTAGAAAAGCATTTCCAAAGCACATTTTTCAACAGAAAATGGCCTCACCACCATGCCCATTAGGTTTTGGGGTCGTGAAACTATTTTCTAACGAAAGCCCTTGAAATTTCCTTCAAAATGACCTATTGTAAAAGTCTATTTGATGCACTAGGAGTGGATTTGTAGCCACTCGAATCAAAACAAGAATGTCAAGGATAAAATCTGTGATCAATAATGTTAATTGATAGATAAATATTAATAATGTTAATTGATAAGAATCAACAAGATTCGAGTGATTACGTTGCTTATCCTCAAGTTTATTTGATTCACACCCCCAATTCTCGACTTTGAACCTATATTCTGGAAAAATTGGCACATCCGTGAGAGTTTATTCAGAATTATTAACATTATTATATCCACTCCTAAGGAAGTCGAGTTAGCGGGCAAAATGAATGAAATACGTGCCTCTTCATTCTGTCTATGGGATCAAATATTGTATATATATCACGGAAGCAATCCGTGATTCTGAACTTTTTCTTTGTCTGGTATTCTATCTATAGAATCAGTTCACCATAAGAATGCAAATTTTAATTCCTTCGATTTGTATGTGATGATCACAGAGATGAGTAAATTTTTTAAAACATATTTCAAACTCGAGTTGTAACACAGGTAATGATTGGAAATCCGATATGGCTGTCCCGCGTAGAAATTGAAAATATTGGCGACATGTCGCCGAGCTATCGCGAATTCCCATTTGCGACAGCTCTGCGATAGGTCGGCGATAGGTCGGCGACATGTCGCCAATATGATTTTGCGACAGCTCGCCGACATATCGCCAAACCTGTATTTGCGACATGTCGCAAATTCGTCGACAAAATTTTTCAAAAATTCGAAATTTTATTCGATTTTGTGATTTTTCATGGAACGGGAATCGATCACAAGGAATCTGAGATTGAAATTATGGGCTTGATGGTACTTTTATTTAATTAAAAATAGGCTCTTGGTGTACAAATTCATCTTTACATATCTTTTGACTTCTTGTTTAAGAAATTCCAACGTTTTACGTTCATAAGCACATTCACAAGGTCCAAATAATTAGAAAAATTTGATCGCAGTAGAATAGCGCGTATGATACATTATTACAAATTCGTAAGAAAACTCGCTCAACACTCTGATCGTCGGGCTAAAATCACTTGATCTTATAATTTTTTGTGACACAGCACAGATATTCACTTCTCATTTTGGTGAAAATGATCAAGCTGATGAGTTTTGAAGCCGCATCTCGAAATCCGCAACACATTGCTCACTCGAGATGCCACGTCGTCGGGCCTCCCCATCGGAGCAAAGACGCTTCCGAGACGTCTGCGACTACTTATTGCAAGGCTGATGTAGGTGGACACATCAACCCCATGGCTGACTCTTTGTCTCGTGGAAAACAGACGGCCAAACTTTGACGGGCGAGACTCGATAAGGCATGCTTCCGCGATGATCATCCGGCGTAGCAGAACTCGCAGAACCCAATGCCATCCGTAGTTTTTCTGAAAAAATCACGCACACGCATTAGAAATGCAGCTTCTATTCTTGATACAGGTGGATGGTGATCAGGAAAAGCGAGATACAAGAGGCACATTTTCAAGATTTGAAAAGTAAACACTGCGTGCAATAAGGCGAGGTTATGACGGTCGACTGCACGTGAAAATTCATCGAAACTTAATTATATCGGTCAGAAATACTTATCTGATTTATTGAGATTAGCCTCCGCATCCTCGGAAAGCACCTTCTGCGATAAAGCTGCTCAGCAATACAATAACTATCCCAAACGCCAAATGTCAGAGAAGATTGAGGCAGAAACGAGTTGTCTGTATACTTTTCAATTCACCGGTACGAAGTGAGAGCAAGACGATCGATCAATATTATTCAGATTCGGGTAATGTAAACAACAATAAATTCACACAACCGGGCTTTTCTGTCGATCTTCTCTGACATTTGGCGTTTGGGATAATTATTGTATTGCTGAGCAGCTTTATCGCAGAAGGTGCTTTCCGAGGATGCGGAGGCTAATCTCAATAAATCAGATAAGTATTTCTGACCGATATAATTAAGTTTCGATGAATTTTCACGTGCAGTCGACCGTCATAACCTCGCCTTATTGCACGCAGTGTTTACTTTTCAAATCTTGAAAATGTGCCTCTTGTATCTCGCTTTTCCTGATCACCATCCACCTGTATCAAGAATAGAAGCTGCATTTCTAATGCGTGTGCGTGATTTTTTCAGAAAAACTACGGATGGCATTGGGTTCTGCGAGTTCTGCTACGCCGGATGATCATCGCGGAAGCATGCCTTATCGAGTCTCGCCCGTCAAAGTTTGGCCGTCTGTTTTCCACGAGACAAAGAGTCAGCCATGGGGTTGATGTGTCCACCTACATCAGCCTTGCAATAAGTAGTCGCAGACGTCTCGGAAGCGTCTTTGCTCCGATGGGGAGGCCCGACGACGTGGCATCTCGAGTGAGCAATGTGTTGCGGATTTCGAGATGCGGCTTCAAAACTCATCAGCTTGATCATTTTCACCAAAATGAGAAGTGAATATCTGTGCTGTGTCACAAAAAATTATAAGATCAAGTGATTTTAGCCCGACGATCAGAGTGTTGAGCGAGTTTTCTTACGAATTTGTAATAATGTATCATACGCGCTATTCTACTGCGATCAAATTTTTCTAATTATTTGGACCTTGTGAATGTGCTTATGAACGTAAAACGTTGGAATTTCTTAAACAAGAAGTCAAAAGATATGTAAAGATGAATTTGTACACCAAGAGCCTATTTTTAATTAAATAAAAGTACCATCAAGCCCATAATTTCAATCTCAGATTCCTTGTGATCGATTCCCGTTCCATGAAAAATCACAAAATCGAATAAAATTTCGAATTTTTGAAAAATTTTGTCGACGAATTTGCGACATGTCGCAAATACAGGTTTGGCGATATGTCGGCGAGCTGTCGCAAAATCATATTGGCGACATGTCGCCGACCTATCGCCGACCTATCGCAGAGCTGTCGCAAATGGGAATTCGCGATAGCTCGGCGACATGTCGCCAATATTTTCAATTTCTACGCGGGGTATCAGCCAATTATCTTTCTACTCCACACGCACAGAATTTTTCGATAAAAATTACCAGACTGGTACAGGAAAAATTACCCTACATGCCGGCAATCGTGGGACGCGTCACCTAGGAGCGCCAGTTTTTACGGGCATGTGGGGTAATTTTTCCCTGTACCAAGGAGATGGTTTCTGTCATGCTACTTGGCACTGATATTGCTCTGTTCATTATTGAAGTCACCACGAGTAAAAATGAAGATGATTCAACAAATTTCAAATGGTTTCATCAGTTTGTATGCATCGACCTCGAATCAAAATCCAGGCATCTTCATCAGAACGAATCAAATAATGTACTTCTATATCGAAATTTTTGTGAGGTTAGATAATATAGCTGGCGAGTTCGCGGCGCGCGCAGGCGCACCCAACTCTTCTTTATACTGGTACTGGTACGGTAAAAATTACCCTACAAGTGCCCGCGAAATTTATCCAAATTCACCGCACTTTTTTACCAAAGTCGATACAATTTTTCACCTGAAATAGGATTTACCAGACTGTATGGGTAATTTTTCTCGACACACATCCGCAATAAGTAGGCTGAAATGTCGAACGTCCCACGATTACCCTAACTGTGCCCGTAATTTTTATCGAAAAATTCTGTGCGTGCACCAAAGCGTAACATGGTGTGATCTGTTTTTCGCTTCTACTACTCCTAAATTTTATATTAGGGTGGATTAGGCTTATTGAATTGGTCCGCTATTCTCGCGGACAATGGTATTCATAAAAGGTATAGTCGTATTTCTGGTCATTTTTCTCCTCGTGTGTTCACAGGGGAGAACTAATATGGATGCCGCAGTGCAAAGTGAGTCTGAAAATATTACCACCTACAGAGATATAGCTCAATTCTGTTATGCTATATCTGAGCACAATGAAAGAGCCTTACTAGAACTTCTACGTAGAGGATACGATGTCAATGCCACAATTCCACCTGGTAATCCTTTTGAAAGGTTTTCGAAGAAAATAACTGGTCTAAGTGCGCTGCATTACGCATGTCAAGTCGAGTCAGCGGGATCAATTGTGGTGCTTCTCGACAATGGTGCAGATTTCACTTTGAAAAATTCATCTGGATCAACGGCACTTCATTATCTGGCTGAACGTGCGTGTGAATCGCCATCGAAAATCATAGAATACATCTTGAATCCAGAATATATCAGCTTAGAAATACTATCGGCTCACGTAAAATACAATGTCACAACCAACCCTGCAAACAATCATGGGCTGTCTCATTTTCACATTGCTTGTCTATATCGTCACGCGGAGGCGGTCAAATTATTTCTCAACAGTGGCGTTCCAATAAACGATGCAATTCACAAGGATTCACCAATTTTACCAGGTTTCACGGCATTACACATTGCTTGCCGTTATGCGAGTCTTGAAGTCGTTGAATTATTGATGGAAAATGGCGCTGATGTTCACGCTCGTAATAAAGATGGACTTGTACCTCTGCAGCTCATCCCTCCTCGTGTAGAGGAGCTATCTTTTCTTGCATTGGATCGAGACGAATTTCAGGACGATCGAGAACTTCATTGTAAGCTTGAGGTTGACACGTACGAAATAGCTTCTATTCTGATCCAGAAAACCTTCGATTCTGAGACACTCATCAATCAACTCTGCATTGCTTGTGCAAAGAAGTGTACAGCTTCTGTTCATGAAATCATAGATAAAGGCTTAGATATCAATGCTCGTAATGATTTTGGACTCACAGCGTTACATTGCGCTGTATTGGTCGATTTTGATGTAACGAAATTGCTTCTGGAACGCGGTGCCAATATATTTTCGAAAAGTGCCGACGGCATAACTTGTCTCGATATTTGCACATGGAAATATGGCTATGATACATTACGATTGTTACTTTTTGATGAAAAGATTGGAAAGTATATCGTTAAAGAAAGTCAGTCTTGGAAAATTGCAGAATCTCTCCAGAACGAGACAAATCTGAAGAACCTTTTATCAGATGATGAAGTTGCTCGAGAAATCAATACAGCTTGCATAGCCTCAGATTCGCCTATGTGGCCTGGTGCAACTCCATTACATTTGGTAATTATATTTTCTCGAAAAAACCCACACAAATGCGAAGGTAGCGACGCATACGACCGATCTTATCCTAAGAGTGTCAGAGAATTAGTGGTAATATTGATAACTTACGGTGCAAGTGTGACACAACCGGATGCCAAAGGTCAGACTCCGGTACACACAGCTTTTTACTGTGGAAAATTTGGAATCTTGAAAATGCTTTTGAATCCATTTGACCGACCTCCAAGTATTCTGCATTTGACTTCGTTAGAAAATCCCTCTGATGAAACTGGATTATCCCATTTTCATATATCATGCATCATGGGGTACAAAGATAGCATGTACCTACTAGTAAATGGAGCGGTACTCAATGTACCTCTACAATCGAGCATTTCATTCAATCTGGACTCATCAAAACCAGATATTTTATTGAAATCTGGTTCAACGCCGTTTCATATAGCCGCAAAACTTAAGAGAATCGATGCCGTTGAGCTCTTCACATCTTCTAATGCTGATATTCATGCAAGAGATGCAGATGGGTCTACTCCTATTGATTTAATAGTTTCGAATGTTGACTTCGACGAATCAGAGTTAGTAGAGATCGCTTTTCTCCTGATATACAAATACTGTATTTCAGACTCTAATTCTGAGTCAGGCAAAGTCGAAGTGAGTCATTTTAGACCACTTGGTGCAATTTTAGATCCAATACTTTTTAACGCTCGCCATGGCTATGGTAATAAACATTCCATATCACGCTTGATGCAGCATTTAGAAAGTAGTGGAATCGATGACAAAATGGAATTTGATAAATTAAAAAAAGTCTTCGAATGCCTGGACGAGTTGAAAGAAGTCGTAACCAATGGGTTGGACTCTAGCGCATTGGTGGCCAGATATACGAACTCCCTAAAGAAGATGCTTGAGAAAAGATCCAAGTATAAATTGTCAGTCCGCCAGTGCTTTGAAAGTTATTCTCAGTTCATGTTGGATCATTATAAATGTTTACCATCCACTCTGCTGGACGAAGAAAGTGGATTGACCTATCTTCATTTGGCAAGCGCGTGAGTATACACTTTTTATAAAATACGAAAATAAAAATGCACAAATAGTTTTTTTCAGCTTGCTCACCACTTTTCTCACTCTTTTTTACGATAAATCCTGGAACTTTAATTCTTTTCTAAAATTTTATGAATACCTGAAATGTATCTGGGAGTAAATTAGTTTCATGAAAGTAAATTTCAAAAGTGAACCATATCCGACACCGGTTCTTTTTCTGTAGTTCTCTCATGCCAACTATCAAGGACTCTCGCTGTAAAAGTTTAGCAGTCACCGATATGCATATCAGTAATAGTACATTACGCGACAAGGGCCGAAAGTCACCCATCGCGGCCCGGGTGCCGCACGAGCCGGTAGGCGAGGGCGGCATATCCGCGGCCGCGATGGGTTATTTTTGGCCCAAGGTGCGTACACTGTTTTTCGGTGACACTTGTATCGAAATTCTATGCTTTCCGACGCGATGTCGGGGCAAAATGCCGCTCCGCCGTACAGGTTAAAAAACGTCTGAGCATGCAATGTAGTGGCCCGAGGGCTAACTGCGCATGCTCGCTCGTTTTCTAGCCTGGGCGGCATTGCGGCATTTTCTGCCCCGGGATCGGGGCGGAAACCATAGGCTTTCGATGCCAGTGTGCCGAAAAACAATATAATATCCCGATCTTAGTGCGGCGGAGATGAGCTTAATGATACTTGCGGGGACGCAAATAACCAAGCAATTTCATGCCTTCCCATACGCAATTGCATTCTCATTCCGCAATGTTCCCAGTGGGCTGATTCTCTTACCGTGATTGAGAAGTTGAATTAAAGCTATTTGATAGTAGTATATTATCCACTCAACGATGGCGATAAGACTTTTTTTTCATCTTGATTTTTGCGTATGCAACCTCTTTCTAAGGTTATCTTGCGGGAGCCAACAGTTTCAAGTAGGTTTCGAACCCGCAAAGCCCTCAGAACCACTTATGAAGATTCACCGTAAAGTAGGTCAAGATTCGGACCGAGGTCGTCTGTGTTGCAGGATAGGACTCCCCCGCCTGAGGCCGCGGTGTCTTCATGAAAGACGGATTCACGCCATCGTTGCGCAAAACATCATATGTACCTTGTTCGAAAAACAAGTAAAAACGAAGTTTTAGCATTGGTCATGGGAGTTTTGCAATCGCGGCACTCAGGTACACAATCCAGGTACTATATTACCGATCCCTTCCGAAAATATACGAGTAGTTCCGTGAAAACGTTGAAAATACGTGTTCCATCTTGTGCGAACTTTCAAAACGCCTGGGAATAAAATCATCCAAGTCATTTTTAATGTACTTTTTGTGATCCTCGTGGCGCCAGTGTTAGTTCTTCAATCCACAGTCACGCAAAAAAATTATCATCGAAGGGCTCCAAATTCCACTTCCGTGTGACGTGATTTTTTCTTCCCTCAGCCGTTGTAAGTGTGGGGCGCGGCAGCGGGGTTTATTTGGAATTAGGGTGTGGAAGTACACAAAATATAATGGTATGAAGCATTAACCCTTAGTTACCCAGGTGGAAATCAGTTACACTCTAACCTACGTGGCAGCCAAACGGCATATCCTATAAAATATTTTGTATTTCCTCAATTTTCTTGTGGAAAATGTCATATAAAATTCACTTTCATATAATTTAACCATTCAAGAATCAATATAATTTCTGACTCATGGTTTCGGAGCACACACATTTTCTCTAAAAACCCCAGAAAATTTCAATTTTTGGCCATTTTTGTAGGCTAGGCTGATGACCAATTTCTTAAAATTTTGTAAAAACTATATCAGTTGCTGTCCAAACACTTTGAAAACTATTTCTAATGTTTCAAACAGACTTTAAACAAGCTATAGGGACCCGATTAGGAATAATGAAGTTGAAAATGAGCTTTCTGAGTTTTGTCGATGATGCATTTTCAGTCCAATATTTTTGATATTTTGGAAAAAAATTTTCTTGCAATTCTGGGTTTGGTTCCTTTGAAAGATAATGCCAAAGTATGAAATTACACACAGGTTCCAGACCCTCAGGAGAAAAGTTGAAGTTTTTGGTTGCCATTGAAATTTCATGTTTGCCAAATGGCTACCACCTGGGTAATTAAGGGTTAAATCCCTCAGCTAGAAGAACCAAATGGTCTTTTTCTATGTGCACGGCAAGTGCATACATTTTGCGCCAAAATTTCCCGAAAATTTCACTCATTCCTTCCCCATGATCAAACTGAATCTGCTTTGTTCCAGACCTTTCCGCACATTCGTGAAATGCATCGTCGGGTGCAAGTTTTTCATGTCCGAAAGTATCGAAAAAAGCGATACTTGAACAATATTTCTTGGGTTTGGATTCTTCCTCGTTCGTTGGCTAATATTGTATAATGACTGACTCCTATAATCTCTTCCTGCAATCGGACTTGATGAATACCCAAGTTGTGGTTTCTCCATCAATTTTTCGATATTCTAATACCGGGCGCGTGTGGTACTCCCATCATCAGGCAAAGAACCATCAAAGGAACAGTCAAATAACTTTTGATTGTGAAATATTATGGTGTGTGCAGAATGTGAATAGAGTCATTTTTCGTAAAATAAGATGCTGATTCAATTTCACGGCCACTTCTTCTTGATTAATTACTGGCGATTTTTCACATAATATGAGAGCAATCAATAGAGTGAACAAGAAGTCGATTGTTCGAGCTCTCAATCGACGTAACTTCGGTAATGAAGTTCGATAGCATTAAAAAATTTGGAGCTAGTCATTACATTGATATTGGAAGTTCGAGAATACATACTTTTTCGCGAAAATAAATTTATGCTTAATTTTTCGTCCAAGTCCGTGTTATACTGGTGTGACTCTTGAACGCCAGTTTACAAAGGTCCTAGTCAGCTCTATCCAATGTTTCTAATGGCCGAACTTAAAACTTGAAACCTCAAGACTTTGAACCGTATCGTAGTGAGATCAATTTTAGTGGCAAATATCGTAAGTTTCGAGTCGTGTTTCAAAATTTCAGTTCCGTGTCATGAGTAACGTATTATCCGTGTTGTCCTTATGGCACCAACGAGTGGAAATATGTATATTTGCGGGAGAGCTGATTCGTACTCTGTATATGCATTTTAACGAGTCTAAAAATACATCTTAGAACTAATCATAACTGGTCTTTGACGTTGCACATTTTCAACCTCCAAATATCCCAATCTTCGCGGAACTATTTACATTTATATTCAATGCACTAACAGACAATGCAGATTTACAGGTATTTTACCAAATAATAAAAAAATGATGTAAATATGATTGATTCGTCGAGAGTAAATCGAGATTATCTACAGACTGTAGAGATGATGATTGTTTTTGTAAATTTAAAGGGACGAATATTTGAATTCTGGTTTATGATTACAGTCAGACGCTAGGCGAACTCGGGCAACGTACAAGACGACATTTTCGAGATGTTACCTGTACATTTGACACGATGCCATCAGCCATTCGGTCTCTCCCTTGACACTTCTGGGCTGTCGATGACAGTCATAGCAAAGTTCAACGCTCGACACGGATGCGGGAGGATACTGGCAACCCGTGTCGAACCCGAATATCGCCCATTCGAATTTCTGGCTGAGTGCTCAGCACCTAAAGCATTTTATTCAGTGTTTTTTGTCGGAGCGCAAGAATTCGCGTTCTCGGTTGAATTACTCGGAAAAAATTCTGAGTGACCCGACCGGGATTCAAACCCACGCCCCCTCAAGCGCATTGTTTCGTCCCGATCAAGGCGCAAAGCCTCTAATACCGACTGAGACAATGGACGCTCATGCATTGTGTTTATTATTTTTGCAGTAAACGTTTCCTTTTTTCAGTATCCATTTAAAAGACGGAGCAAAGATGGCGATTAAACTGATGGGATGTGATGTGAATTCTCGCCTGAGTCCTCAATCACCATTTTTCCCTGGCGCCACCCCTCTCCATCTTGCGATTTGGGGCTGCCGAGAAGACACTCCAGAGGATTATGAAGATGGAATTATAGAATGTTTGCTAAACCACGGAGCTGACCCAACAATTCAAGATGTCAATGATGAAACACCCTTACATCTCGCTGATAGATATCCCTCAGTTCAAATAAAACATTTGCTCCTACATGATCCAAGGGTGGCTAAAAAAAATCTCGTCAGCAAATATGGTCGATCACATTTCCATTTAGCTTGTAGCAGTACATTACCAGAAGTTGTGGAGACTTTTTTGGAGCATGGTGCAGATCCCAATGAACTCTGCTACGTAGTTGATAACAATGTATGGAATGTGCTCCCTACAGATGATGTACCATTTTATTTCGGATTTACACCGTTCCACACTGCTTACGAATTAGAGGTGATCGAAGTACTGCTTAAGCACGGTGCCGATCCAAAAATTGGAGATTATAAAGGCTGGACAGCTCTGCATCACGCTGCCCGTCATGGTTTTGGTGACGATGTGATTGAGACACTCATAAGGTAACATGGATCTTTTTTAATTCATCTCCATACGTGCATCACTTCTTCATCTTCACTGTCATCTGATGTAACGATATCCTGTAGTATATCCTCAAAATATCTCAGGGACAGAATTATTTGAGATTGTCGGTTATAGCGTCTTGGAATAATTTTCGACCAAAATAGACTAGTGCAATGCTTCCTCGACGACAGAAGGCGAACTTATTCCTCATACTACAAACGTATTACAAATCTTATGCACGGTGTTCCTGAACCAACATTCGATGAACCTGAAGACCCCCCTGCCAATTTTTGTTCTAAATGGTAGTTTATGGTGTGAAAACAATATCCGATTGAAATTACAATCGCCCATGTAGGGGTTAAAAAAAACTTCGAATTTTTTGGTGTGAAAAAGTTTTCATTTCCGCGGAAAATTAATTTTTTTCATGATTCATATTGTTTATATAAGTGATGATATTATTCATTAGAATTGGATTTGTTGGTGAGTTTTGATGTCGAGGAAGGGATTAAAAATTGTTCACCCCAAAAAATTCAAAAATTTGATTTTTCTTTAAAAACCTCACATGGGCGATTTTAATTTCAATTGTATGCTGTTTTTTACACCATAAACTGCCATCCAGAACAAAAATTGGCAGGGAGATCTCCAGGTTCATTGAAAGTTGATTCAGGAACACCGTGAATGTTCATGATTTAGAGAAAATTTGTATGATCGTCAGACGTTTTCACTCAATCACTCGAGGAGTTATCATAAATAACGACATACATCCCTTGGGGTCACAAGATGAATGGTTTAAGTAATATTACTGCTGAGAAGGAAATCTCAGGAGCCCTTGATCCAATCTTAAGAATAGGTTTGATTAAAAAGTCAGTCTAAGTCGAACCTAGAGGTTGTCTGAACACTTGTCTAGAATTTCAAGTTGAATTTGATCTCATCTATAGTTTTCTAGATTTTTCGCTCCACACTCTCTGGGAAACGCGAAATTCATTCAGGTTCGATTCAAATGACTCGTTCATCATATTCCAACACAAGAAATATGAAAACGATTGCAAGAAGATCAAGGAGTACCTATTTTTTTCCAGGAAGGGAAAATTCATTAGGCACGATAGGAAAACTCCTGCTCTCCCCTGTGTGGGACTCCCAGAGACTTTGGTTTACCCACTAAAACCCCTTCGACACACCAACCAGTCTGGTACCGCGTCAGCATTACTTCCAACTGGTCGGCACGTTCGGCGCTGGCACGCGCATCCTCCGTTGCTCCTTCACGTCTCCTTCTTCACGATGATGTTGGCGGCTGCAACGATGCTCGGGTGAGCACCAGCAGTATCCTCTTCACCTGCCGCCACGTTTTTGACGTCGTGGCTCTCGCTCCTTTGCTTCCTTGTTGAAGATCGCGAGTTTCACGTACTCTGCAGTCCGTTTCCAGTCCTCTTCGCGCCGAGAAGCATAGTTCCCACGATGTTCTCTGGGCTGAGAGATCGCTCCAGGTGACCCTCCAGCTCCGCTCTCTCTGTTCCCGTGTCCGAGCACTCGAAGAGCGCATGTTCTGCACTGTCCCACGGGGCGTCGCACATCTGACACGCCGACAAACTCCTCTTCTTGGACTTGTAATGGTACGAACCGAAACAACCGTGGTCGCTGAATGACTGGGTAAGCCAGTAGTCCAATTATGTGTGAGTCCGCTCGACCCATTTGTCAAGTTGGGGTATAAGGCGGTAGGTCCATGCTCCGTCCGCTCCTGGGGAGTCCCACTTCGCCTGCCATGCAGTCAGGGTTCCTTCTCGTTCTTGGTCACGGATCACTTCTCTGTGCGCTGGTCACACATCAGCGACCACGGTCTTGAGCCTCTTTACAGCTCTCTATACGCGAACCCTTTTGTCGATAAGGAGGCGAGTGGGGAGCGTCTTCGCGAGTACGCAAACAGCGTCATGAGACAAGGTCCTGTAGCTACTTATGACCCGCATCGCCGCTCGGCGGTGCACTGGTGCCTTCCCCTTGTTGACGTCAGCCCCGCGCGCAGGCTTGCCCCATGCCGATTAGAAATGAGTTTCAAGTCTTGATCAAGTTTTGATTAAGGGCTTGATGAATTCTATCAAGCCTTGATCAAGAAAAAAACTCCTACTTGATCAAACTTGACGTTCTGACTTGAAGTTTCTAGGGAGTTATAGGGTCACTTAGGCTGGAATTCATAGTCGTTGATCCGAGATCAGGATCGTCGGATTAGGAGCGCTGCGATCGCTGTGCCCAGATGTAAAATACCTCGCCATGGCGCGATCGCAGCGCCCCAAATCCACCGACTCTAATCTCGGATTAACGACTATGAATTCCAGCCTAAGAGTTGAAAGGTTCAGCTCGACCTTAAATCCGAGATTACCAAACAACGAAAATGCCCAGAGATACTGCCTGCAAAATGTGCCTGTTACTGAATCACAACAGAGGCTCTATTCCTCCAATTTGGAACTCAAATCTGAGAATGAAATGTAATTTACTCCTCCAACTGGAATTCTTGATTGATATTTGAAAATCTAGGATCATTTTTCCCGACAGACTGCTCGAGCAATGTATTATTATAATTGCAGTTGGAACCTGATAGTTGCTCTAGTATACATTGACTGTCACAAAACACAAAATTCTCGCAATAAAGAATCACGTAAAATATTTACGAAGCTTATTTATGAATATGAACGATTACTAAATCTATTAGAGAGAGAGGCAAGTGATTATCGCAGTAAGCGCATCTTATCCAGGCATGGATATCCTGAGGACACCTAACTTAAAAAATGGTCGAAGTCTGTGTTACTTCCCAGAGTACTATAATGATAATTACAGCATCCCGCGTGTCTTTAATAAGTCTGGAAAGAGCTGCAGATGATTATAATTCCTGTGCAGCCGCAGAGTTATAACAATAATACGTGGCACAGACGCGTCCTGCTTGGCGTTGTCTGTAACACACGGTAAACGAACGACCAAACATCAAGTTAACATCAAGAAAGAGGTTAAGTTTCATCAAGTGGGAGTTTTTTTCTTGACCAAGTCTTGATAAGAAACTTGATCAAGATTTGATAAAATCTCCGAGCCGCTTGAACATATTTCTCATCGGGATATAGGTGCTCCGTAGAGCATCGTAGGAGCTCACGGTGTTGAGGAGCTCTCTCCTTGAGGGTTTCGGACCTCCTATATATTGGTCATCAATCGCTGCAGAGCAGCCCCGGTCCTGTCTGCCTTTTTAAATGCCTCTTGAAGGTGTCGCTTGTAAGACCACTTGTCATCAAGCCACATTTCGAGGTATTTCATGGCTCTCTTCTGCGGTACTTGTCCTCGAATGAGGAATACCGGTGGTTTGTAACCACGCTATTCGCGCCGTTTTGAGACGACGACTGCTTCACACTTCGGAATTGCAAGTTCGCTTGCTATCCATCCATTCCACGATCCAAGCTCTGGTTTGCCGTGTCCTGTAGATCAACCGGATTTGGAGTGACGGCGACCAAGGCAACGTCATCCGCGAATCCAACCAGTTGTCCAGGAGGTCGTCATACTGGACATTCCAATCGAATGTACTCTTCACAGACCCCTGCGGAGAGTGCCAGTTCCATGTTACCTTTATCCGTTTCAACCACGACAGATCGGTTCCTGAAATAGTCAATCACGAGTGTGAGGAGGTAGCCGGGCACTCTCTCTACTAGCGACCTGTAGATAATCTCCCAGCTTGACGAGTTGAACGCATTCTTCAAGTCCAATAGGTTGATTGCACAGTATCTTACGGGCTTAGCAACGAGGTTGAACGTCCTCCCGGCGGCGTCTTGTACCATTTGCACAGCGTGTAGAGTGCTGTGGCCCTTTCGAAATCCTAACTGCCGCAAGGACAGCCCACCTGTTTGCTCGTGAGCTCTCTCAAGACGACTGAGCAACATCCTTTCATGGAGCTTCCCCAAGTTCTCCAACATCCCCAACGGCCTCACCAACGATGGGGTCCTCTTCCTTACCTTTGGGTATAACGACGAGTTTCTGGCGTTTTCATCGCCTGGGGAAGACGCCGGGTTCCAGGCATTTGTTGAACAGCTCAAGTATCAGCGAAGGTCTCTTTTCTACCAGGAGTTTTAGCATCTCGTCGGGAATCTAATCGAGGCCTGGTGCCTTGCCATCTGTGAGTCTCCTCGCTGCGATATGAATTTTGCTTCCTTCGAACGGCGGAATGGCTTCAGTCACTGGCGGTGGAAAGGTCAACCTTCCCTCTCCTCTAGGAGACAGCTCTTCAACTATTCTGAACGGGTTTGGCCCGTCAGTCGTTGCTGAGCAGCCTAGCTGTGAGTGAAGCTTGTTCATAGCGAAGCTTGTAAGTCCCGCAGAATAATCTCGAAAAGAGGTTGAAAATGCGTTAATGATGATAAAAAAAAAAAGAAAATTGTTCACCACATGTTGAAGAGCGCCAACCAGCATCTCTGCTCACTCTTCCGTATGGCGTAGCGGAGTTTGCTCCTTGCCTGCTTGCACAGCAAGGCATCTGCTTCTGCTGTGGAGCGATTCTTCTTCTTCGAGCGTTGCGCCTGTCTGCGCTTGGGATTCAGATCCTTTTGAAGTTTTGCGATCTCTGTTGTCCGCCAGTAAGCCTGCTGGCGCCACTTCCATGGGACGTTTCCCACGGGACATAGATGCATCGCAGGCCGCTGAAGTCATATTCGTCACCATATCAGCCATCTCTTTAGGGCGAGCGTTCCGGGATTGCTCGGATGCTTGCATGATTGCCTCGTTAAACTTATCTCGATCGAGCACTTTCACTTTCCAGCCCACAGGAGGTAAGGTAAAAGCACCAGTATCGGGACACCGCGCCGCGAGGCACCTATATCGAGACAGCGACGTTGTACCGCAAGTACTTCATCGGTGATTATATAAGTCCCTTGACGAGTTTGATCGATGAGGAATGCGATGAGAGAATATTTTCAATACGGTGCAAAACGGCGTATCTTGCAGCATGTGATCGCAGACTCGTGAGCCTTCGATGCGGCTCACCACGAAACTTAGGAGATGCTATAAGATGACTCAAATACAATAAAACTGTCCGGTTTTTTATACCATTCATTTCTAAAGATCGTGAATTTGAGTTTTTACATAGATTTGATAGAATATCTGCATTTACTTTCGAGAATTTAAGTGTCCCGATTTAGATGCCATATCGGTCGGATTCTTCTATAGCTGGACACTGCATTTTTCTATCAAATTGGCCTTTTTTTCGGCAAAACCGACCCACAATGCAATCATTTTTGTTGTAGAGTGCTCAACAATCATGAATTATTCTGCGGTTGAACTTGATAATCGTGATCAGTGAATTTTCTCCTCCACGTGAACCCTTACCTCAAAGTACGCAAGCTTGCATGCACTTGCATAGGGCTGCCGTGAAATACTCGGACTGTAGTGTCACTGAGCATATTCACTCAGTAAGTTGTTTCAGAGTCAAGCACATATTCACAGAGGATACCGATTTCAGCCTGATTGATACGTAAGACTTGAGATTTCTATTTTAATAAGACAAAATGTACCCACAAACACACGATTTGGTGCCTTTACATTCCGAGCATAATGACGTCGATTATCACTTTGAAGACTCTTGAGAATCATTCAGAAGCAAGTTCTGGTCTACTTGCCACTCAACGTTCAAGAATTTTGCATAAAAAAATATTCCAACGCCAGGAATTCACTGTCCCGATATAGGTTCCTCCTTCTGTCCAGAATTAGATGTTCTTCGGAAGCCCCTGTCCCAATATAGGTGGAAATTACATCTTTTCGTATTTTATCGCTCCTGACGATAATTTTGGGGCTTTTTAGACGAAACAAATTGGAATAAAAAGAATTTTACCTACACTTGAAGATAAAATCACTGGCGAGTCCGGAAAACGTTATTAAGATACCATTAAAACGCTGAAATAGTGACGTCCCCTAAAGGCTGTCCCGATACTGGTGCTTTTACCTTAACATACGCTCGTCCGAACGCATGCCTCCGATCGTGGACTGGATAAGGCAGTGATCACTTAGGATTTCGCTGTCGAGGACAGCTCACGTGGCAACCCGCCGAACTAGGCAGGAGCTGGCGAAGGTCAGGTCGAGAACCGACGAAATGCCTAACCGATGAAATGTCTCACGGTCAATCTGGTTCATGACGACGAGCCCGAGCGTCGTCATCAGCTCGTACAAAAGAGAGCCTCTACGGTCTCGGGGTCCTCCGTTCCAAGCTGGTGCTTTGGAATCGAAATCCCCAGTAACTATCAAGGGTTCTGAATATAGCCTGATAGTGCGCTCAAGAGCATCAAGCTCACAGTTGAAGAGCTCTATCGCATTGTTGGGTGAGTAATAGCGGCTATATACTGCGACACCATCCGACATTCTTTTCGCAAAATTGGGACCGCTTTCGGGTCTAGCGCTCTCCCGGAGATCTTTATTGAGGATCTGGATGACCGCTCTCTGGTTTGTATCCAGAGTACATGTTGCACAGTAGCATGTTGATGCCTTTTTTGGCTCCGTCACTGGCCAAGAGATCGTACGTCCGCCCACTTCTGTTCAGATTAGCTTGCTGGCAGCTAGCCGTTTCCTCTTCGGTTTCTTTGGGAACCGGGTCCCGGACCGTCTCGCGCTTGCCGAAATGCAGTGCACGTTGCGACTCCTGAAATGTGGTCGCACTCTAAACCAAGCCTATGTCACTCAAGGCACCTGAGTGGGTTGGTGCATCCTGTTGCTATGTGTCCATCTACGCCGGAGTTGAAGCAAAGTTTACCTTTCTTCTCCTGCTTGCAGTCCGCTGCCACGTGCTTATACAGTAGAAACTTTCTAACTTGAATCTCAAGAGACCCGGCAAAAAATTCGAGTTATGGAGTCTTTCGAGATAAGGAGTTTTTCAAAATGACACTCGATATATGGTATCCTCGGTAACGTGTACTCTAAAATCAACCTACTCCGGCCAACTCGTCAAATCGTGACATATTAGATCAAGTGGGCTCTATGAATATTTCAAATATTTTCAAACACAGTTATCACATAAAACCATTCATTCTTGTTTGATGTTATGAAGATTGTAGTTTCATACGATCGACAGCATTCTTTAAGCTAGACAAAGCTGAGAATATCTTCTTCTCGGTCCCTCTCGCTCCTTCAGATATGATGTTTGGAATGCGGACCTTTAATGCAATACCTTGTTCAGTAGAATTTGATGATGTGAGTTCTTCGATAATTTTGAATTTCCCTGCTATAGTTAGAGTACGAAGTAGTCGCTCCGGTTGTGCCATTGTGGCCGTCGATGGATCACTGGCACGTTCATAATAATGGATTCGAGACTGGTCAAACAGAGAATTTCGAGTTAGGGAGTTTTTTTCTCGAATCATAGGCAAAAATCGATATAATTTTCGCCTTAGGGAGTTTTTGCCGGTGACATTTTTTTCGACTTAGGGGGTTTTCAGTTCACCATGTATTTTTTTTTCGAGTTAGGGGTTCTCTCTCATGAGCCCGGGCAATTTCTTCGAGTTGGGGGTTTTTTGTGTTAGGGAGTTTCGAGCTAGAGAGTTTCTACTGTAGCCGAGACAGTTGGAGCATCTCAGTACTCAAACCCTTTCTTTGATTCTAGCATTCACCCATCCGATCCTTATATGCCCTTCTTGTAGCAGGGGTTCCGCTGCAGCCACAGAGAGCACAGGAACAGACAGTTGGGTTCCTCTGTAAGCTGGCCGTAGGACTTTGAAAGTAACCTCCTCGTTCCCACCGTCTGGCAGGGCATCCTGGATCGCCCTGGCAACTTCAGCGCTGGTGGTATCCAAGTCGATATCTCGGATATCGGCTGCCTCGGTCTAATGCAATTCCCGGACTACCACACCTTCTCCAAGGCAGGATGCTATGGTTTCCCTAACCTCTGCCACTTTCGCTCCTTTTTCGAGTTCAATCGACACTTCGCCAGAATTGGTTCGTCTACCTTGTTGAACTCGCCACCAGCGAAAGCTCCATCGACCTTAGATTTCATCAATTCCAAGGTCTCCGCGTAAGTCGCACTTTCAGGCTTCTGTTTCACGACGATGGCGTCTGGCCGGATCCTCTTCCTTTTGGCCTTCCGTTTCGATTTCTTCTTTTTCTTCAGCCTCGCTCGTCTTCGCTGCGTCTCCCACTCCATTTCACTATCAGTAACCACCTTGCCACTCACGCTCCTTTTCGTAAAAAAGGGAGTAGATGGCTGGAAGCTCGGTGTGAACAGACCTTGTGGGGTTTGGTCAGTCCTCTGGACCCGTACCCGGAGTCCCTTCCTCTTCAGTCTCCTCTTCTCCTTAGCGTTCTCCGATGGTAGAGAAAACTTTTTCCTCTTGTTACTCCCTGATGGGGTACATTGACTGTTGGAAACAGTCACAGGCACATCGGCATTTCCACCAGGAGTGTGGTCGACGCCTCTCGCTACACTCCTGAGGATGGTACCGAAGTCTCTCCTCAAAGATTCTCCTTGCTTTTGGACTCCAATGAGTCGCTTCACATTGAGGTTAAGGTCTCCAAGCTCTGCCCTTACGCCCTTTAGTCAACTGTTTACCGTCTTGGCGATGATGTTCATCTGCTGCAGGTGGGATCTGATGTCCTGCACGAGACTCTCTTCTTCTTTTAGCAGGGGAGCTGGCGATTTTTTTTATTGTCAAATAACTTGGAATGTAGAAAAGATATATGTTATGCGCCGCGACTGAACTAAACCTTTGGTCGGTTTCAGCGATCTGGAAGCCGGGGGAGAAAATTGTTATTGTAATATTCATAACTTTTTGCAACAATTACTAATCACTCATGACTTAATAGATGGAACTTTCAGGCACGGTAGTTTGTAATTGGATATAACAGAAAACAACCTTCAGCGCTTCGTAACTCGGGGGAAAATGGTTCAGCATGACGTTTAAACATATTTTTTGACGACGTTCCGCAAAATTGATATGCACTATCAATGAAAATGTGTCAAACTTACATTAAACAATAGTTCATCCATTGCTCTATTCAAAAAACAACGACGTGCGTCTACAAGTGCGTTTGCATAAGCATACTTAGGGTATTAAAAAGACCTTTCCAATCATGTAAAGCAGGAATTTTTTTCAATTTTCCCAATCTGGACTCGCCTTCATTTGTGGGGACTGTTTTCTAACTCATCGATCGAGTTTGTCCCACAACAGCTCTAATGGGATTCAAATCTGGAGACTGAGGGGACAGATCATGCGATGACATATGCCAGTCTCTTTTTTTCATAATTTCTGCACAGATTAGATGCGTTCTTGGGATCATTATTCTCTTGAAATTGGAAGATCTCTCCAATCGAGTGTAGCTCTAACGGAAGAGCATGCCGTTATAGTACTTTGTGATCATATTTTTCGTCCATTACATACTCAATTTTCACCAGATCTCCGGGTTTTCTACCTGGAATGCAGCCCCACACCATGACGTTTTGATGCTTTCGCGACTAATCATTTTGAGGAAGGAAGCGTGTTTCTTGCTTGAGGAGGTAGAGTGTGCAAAATTTTGAGAGATTCGTTCACCGTAACTCTCGCCAAGACCGTAATTATTACGTATTTGGAGAATTGTTAAAGCTGATTGGAGATATCAGGTGGAAAGAACAACAATAGTTCCTCATTCGTTTCTAAAAATTCCATTCCCTGGTCTGACGAGAATCAGTATAATTTTACCTCGTCGGTCGAAACGTCGGCATCAATACTCCGATAATATAAAAATGTTGCTCAGAATGATCCAGATGAATTTTCTTTTTTCCCTATTGATAATTTTACATCAGTACTTTAGCCATCACATTCGTGTATGATGTGGGAATATTTATTCAAACGATTTTTGAAAAATTTCAGGAAAGGCGGTGTCGACGTGAATGCAAGATCAGTATTACATTTGACGGCCCTCGATCTCGTCGTAACGGAAAATGTTGACCACTACGGAGATACATCTCATATACGGGTTCTTTTAGAACATGGAACTCTTGTAAATCGCGAGAATTTTGAGGAGAGCTCGACTCTCGCTCGTGCCTTTGAATCAGAGGATGTAGAAATTTTGCAAACTCTAGTGAAATATGCGACAGATTTGGGTAATTTGAATGAAAATAAGAGAACAGCTTTGCACGAGTTATTTTTTGGTCAATTGAACGACACAAATGATTACATCATGATCATCGAGCAGTTCTGCAAAAAAGGTATTGACATCGATTGTCAAGACTCAAGGAAGCAAACTCCCCTTCATACAGCCGTAGCTAATGGCTCGGATGATGGAATAACTGCATTGTTGGCATGTGGTGCAGATTTGAATATGATTGATAGCAATAAATGTACTCCATTTTCTATGTTGATGAGTGATATTGATGACATGGATCTCAGAGAGCTCTCCTCTGATCTTAAGCAGAGAATTTCAATAATGGCGAGACACGTGCGGAAGATGCAAGCTTTCAAGCTAAAAGTTGTCCGTCAGAATGCACTTTTAGAAAGTCAGTACACTGAAATGTGTGAATCTTCGGATGATGATGCAGAAGGTCCTCAACACGATGAACTGAAAAAGATGAAGGGAATAGTCCTGAGAGAAAATCTAACACTGCAAGATATCATGTACATAGACAGTTCCCAACTGGTCAGTCAAGAATTAATTGACGAACTCAAATCAGTTTCAAGTTTAGACGATTTCCACACTAAGTTTCCAGAGCTCGGTGGTATTTTGAAACTCAAATTGAGGATCGCACAGCGCAAAAAAGCAATCAGTTTGGCGAGGAAGTCGTTGTTTTTAATTTTCAGGATGCAAATTCCTGAAACCTGTACAGAAATTATCGCCTGTTGTTTGAGCGATACGGATCTCAAGACAGTTGTTGATATGATGCTTCAATAGTCTATGTCGTCGACAATGTCATAATTTTTCTATAGTCAACTCATAATAATTGAGAACTCAGATCACTTTCAAGAAGAATCACGATTTCATATATCACAAAGTACATGTTGCAAAATTATCCAATTTCTTAGATAAATTTGGAGCAAGTTCACAGGTCTTTGAGAAATCTAATAACAACTTGACTGATTGATTTAGAAACGGTGGTGTCTATGTTTCACTCGGTGCCTCGCAAGAATAAGACGCATTGAAATCCTGTATGAATCGGTTTAAAAAAATGACATTGAAAAATACCAATACGATCTTCAGATGGTGTTCACATGCCTACTATGCGGTGGCTTTTTCAAATGGCATCTCGTCACTCGCATAATTTCTTACATTACTCGTAATTATTCATATTCCTTGTTAAAGCCATTACCAGAACGGTACTCCTTTTGCAATTTATCGCTGTCTTCGATTTTTAATATCCCTATTGAAGTTTTACCCGTGCAACGCGGCCGTAGAGCTTCATTTGCATTTTATATTGTGAGATGAATTTTCGAATCATTGTTGTCGCCTAAATTATACTCGATAACTCACTGATTAGCCCAAACTATAAGAGTATTGCTGAGAAACGGGAATGACTAGACGACTGGTGCTATATAAAATGAGCACATTGTAATTCGCACTTAGCTCCGATTCTCTTGTGATTTGGGCTGAATGACGAGAACACGCATTGAAGGTAAAAGATAACAAGTGCGCAACACCACGTCGTTTACCCAGATCAAAGAATTTGGGTGATATGAGAATGACTTTCGATTTACACGTCTGCTGCATGCCTTAAAGGGGAGGGTACACCCTAATTTCGAAGTCTGGCCTTAGAAATCATGGGGGGGGGGGGTGAAAGTCTGGATTTATACGTATTTTTTTGAGCTAAAAACGATGGCGTAGTCGAGTTTTCAGAAGAAAAAAAATTTGACCATATTTATACTGTGGTTCGCGCCCCCTTCGCCGGATCAACAAGCCCACATGATATTTTATTCGAAACCATGAAATGTACTCGGAAAAAATTTACAGACCGATCCATTAAATTCCGTGGGACTGGATACATTTTTCGGGTCAAGAATCTGAATTCTCTCGCTAAAATGCTTCAGAACTCGGAAAATATCGATTATTTTAAAAAATTACAAGAATACTTTTTTGTTCAGGTCTAATTATCACATTAAAATAGTAAACCAAAGAATGCAAAAGTTGGAAATCTTTATTTAAATAAAATCGGACATTACATAGTTACATAATTTTCCAGTGATATTTTTTCTTGATTCTGGGCATTTTTTATCCATCATTTTGATACAATTCTTTATTCTCAACAAAAAAGTATTCCTGTGATTTTTCAAAATGATCGATTTCTTTCGAGTTCCGAGGCATTTTAGCAAGGAAATTCAGATTTTTGACCCCGAATAATTGTATCCAGACCCACAGAATTTGATGGATCGGTTTGTAAATATTTGTCGGAGTACCTTTCAAAGTTTTGAACTGATTCTCGAATGGGTTTGGTGACCCGACCAAGGGGGCGCAAGCCAGGGAATAAATATGGTCGAAAATTCCTTCCTCTGAAAAACAGATTACGCCATAGTTTTCAGCTCAAAAAATACGTATAAATCCAAATCTTCAGCCCCCGCCCCCCATGATCTTTTAGGCTAGATTCCAAAATAAAGGTGTACCCTCCCCTTAAGATACTACTAACATACTGTGCAGATCTGTCCTTAAAATATAAAACATAGAACCCAATGACTTTCCAGGAATTTTTAAACTGACTATTGTCCAACTTTGTAAGAATGAACTTGATATTTTTGTCTCGTATGAATTATAGCAGGTAGCACTCCAGCTTTTGTAATAACTTTCTTTACCTTCATCAAAGCTTCTCTCATGATGATTGATATCTATGAGGAATCAGATGTTTTGACTCTTTATGAACGAGGTGGTGTGAAGCGTAAAATAGACTGAAACGATCCAAGCCAATCACCTGCATATGGATGATAAAAAGTTTCATAGAAAAGACTGAAACGTTTTTAGAAGCATTTTCATTCGTGCAGCTGTACATGTTCAATGTATAATACTCGAATTTATCGATAAGGCTAAGACGGTTCTTGTGCATTTATAAAGGACTATTGTATCAGAATATCCATGCTGTCAATAAAATATTTTCGAATGAAATTGTCATCCCCGATATCCAATATTAATTAATGAACAATTCTTTTCTTGACATGTCGCAAAAATGAAATTCCTTGAGAATCGGTTGAGACGACTAAGAAACAGACCTCGCTACTTCATCAGAATGCTTTCCGCTTTCGGTCCATGATATCAACCTTTGCTTTTGACTTATGCTGCAGAATTCTATTAGGTAGCTTTTTCAACAAAATATCGTATGGTGCAAGCTATGTATGCGTGGAACGTAAAGTCTTTCAAGTTCGTGAAATGCGAGAACATAACTTTGAATTTAATCTTGCTAACCTGTATATTTTCAAGTTCGTACCACTCGCGTTGGAGACTGTTTCGTGAAATCTGCCAAGACTTTTAATAAATTGACGATCTTTCGCTCTCGAGTATTTTGGAATTGTACTTTGGATTCTGAAATTTTCCTAAAGTATTCCTCGTAAGCTACTGTCGAGTAAGATTTAGAGAAAGCCCAATAATTAGCAACGGAAAAATTTTATGTTCCGCGAGAATCCACGTACTGATAACAGAAAACTTGCTGAAGCAATACTCGGTAATGGTTATCCACGTCAACATATGTACATAAAACATAGCAATACGAGTAATTATCACTCACATCAGTTCATAGAAGGTGTGAAATTCGTATAACACCAGTTTGTCATGGATCATAGCAGTATTTCACGATTTCTATAATCAACTCAAATTGTTGAAAATTTCATCTATCTTACATGGTATTAGTATATAGCTGATTTCGTAGAATAAGGGGATTCTCACTGAGATCCGTGCTCAACTTACAAAACTCCTGACACAAGTTGAAACGGATTTTCGTAATTATTCTGCTATTCGACCTATTACTTGCAAGATCTTACGATGTCAAAAACTCGAGATTTTCCTTCCTCTACTGTAGTAATGTCTAATTGTATAGAGTCGAGATTCTCTTCCGCTAAAGCTATGCCCATGGGAATGTGAATTAAGGATAATGAAATGGCATATTGACCAACAATTGGTCACTCAGCATTTGAGTAGATTCTTGAAATTTCTCAATGAATTCTTGAGATATCCCAAACAGTATAAAAGCATCGCCGATTTTGTGCTATCACACAACTAAATAGATGATGCTTTTAGTATCGGATACACCTCAAGAACAGAGATACCCAATAATTGAAATCATTTCTGACGCATGGAATTTCGTGGAAAACTCGAAACCCCTTCTCCGCAAAACGCCCCCCAACCAACGGCCAACCCAAGTCCCTATATATATACTCCCCACAGGCCAGTGCTGTCTAAACAAAATAGGCCAGTCTGTTTAAACAATTTTGCGCCAATAATGATAAGTTCTGATGTTTAAATCGATATGGTCAAATTAAAAGTTTCGAATTGAGCCCGCATGGGTTTTCCTACCGCATATATTCGCGGGGTAATGAAGCATTATATTGTGTTTTGGTGGGGGATGATATTCCAGCACTTTGAAAATTAGAAAATTCATTGCTTAAGTGGTCAAATTGTTCAAATTAAAAGAATTATAGGAGGATGTTTTGTTTGATTTTTTGGTATATTCATCTCAAAGTGGCGGACCATAACTTCACGCAACTTACACTCCTCTCTCTCTCTCTCTCTCCTCCCCGCCATGCCTTCTTTCCCGCCGCCCGCCGCCACAAAGTCAGCTGTTAGTGTCGTCTGCTAGGTGAACGGCCGAGTCGAATCACAATATGATTCATGTGAACGTGTTATTTTGTTGTGAGTTCAAAAGGTTCAAATATTGAGATCAACGTGAGTTCTTGATTGAATATCTTCGTGTTGTTCAGAATCATCTAAATATTCTGGTGCGTTATGCATGCAGAGTAAAAGAATCATATGGACTGCTGATATATTCGCACCCGCATACAGACCAACAAGTGGTTGTTTTTATGATGGGTGAATTAAAGTATTTGATCAAGCAGGAAAGTCAATGATCACTATTATTCATTTACAGTCAAGTGTCTCTCAATTAGGAGGTGAGTTTTTAAGAATATAATGTGATTGGCATGCGTATGATATGTGATTTAGAAACGCTTTAAGAATTGACATTTTTGAGGTTATATTATCGAAATCGCAGTGTTTGGCGAGTCTCGTGTCCCACTGTGCGTCTACTTATATTTACGAGTGTGACGCAAATTTCCAAAATCCGCCGACTTCTTAGTTTCCCCATTGATTTTTTTATCTCAGCTCATTAATCTCTGTGGGTTTCACGTGAAAAATCGAGCTTTCTGAATCCTCGCTTGTGTATATTATGTTCCACAGGCGTTGTAGTTTGTTACTTTAAGTAGGAGTCCTGATTGTTGAAGATTTCACTCGCCATTCCACCAAAACTATAAATGAGTATTATCGCGATAACTTACCCGGAACGTGTGACTGTCTTTCATTTCGACAAGCAAGCTCCAAATCACTCCATTCAAATTTTCCTACATGTATACTGTTGAAATACATTTGGGAATAAATTTTCAGATCGATCCGTTCATCTTCTCTTTTTTATTTTCGAATATTAAAGGTCGAAATGTCAGTTCCATGCATTATTGTAACATTGGCAGATTGACGTACTTATACCCCCAGCGCCAGCGTCGGAGTACGAGTCGCTGAGGGTATGCTCGAATTTTTTCCTCAAAGTAAGATGTTAGACCAACCATTTTTCATAGGTATTATGTCCAGAATTCGTGTTTTAGTCCCCAAGCCATGTGCCTCAATCTTGTGACGGAATTTTCACTGAAAATGAGACATTTTTTTCAAAAGCTCACAGCGTATCCTCAATTCGCTCTAGGTCGCTTTGTCGCGGACGAAATTTCAAGAAAACATGTCAAACAATCGAATCCCAGTGCGAGAAAAGGTCCACTTTCAAAGTTCTGAGTGCTGCATTCGTAGCCGAAAATTGGCCTAGTAATTAACTTTGTCAGTTCCGTGCATACCATGTTACCCCACTAAAAGTCAATTCATCTGGGCGGGAACAATTTTTTTTTCACTGAAGTTTAGTGGGAATAGATGAAATCTACAAGGAGAAAGTTCTATGTCGACTCCGTTATTTTTGCGAGCGATTTTTAGGCAAAATGTCAGTTCCGTGCATGGCAGTTTCGTGCATTCAAAAGTCGTTCCCTGGGGTACTTAATAGCACGCGAAAGACGGAGAAATAAAATTATCTGGTGCAGAGCAAGTGTACCCGACTCAAATCAACCATCTAAACACGAATTTCGAGGTCATTTAGTCCCATCGCGTCAGGATTCCTCGCTAGACAAAAAAACGTCAAAAACCGAAAATGTCAGCTCTTTCCCTATGCCTTTTATACGTGAATATCACATGAACCGTTCTAACTCGTTCCAAAAAGCTTTCTCTGTACGTTTTATCGCGTATAATTGCTCAATATGCGGAAAGGAATGGAAAAAGTCGACTCAGACACGCGCAGACTCAATATTCACTTTCTGAATTTTTGGACACAAAATGTGTAAGTTATCGCGATTATACCCATATAGTTTTAATACATAAATTTGCATACAACCTTGTTCACAACCTTGTAAACAACCTTGTGAACTACCTTGTAGACAGGGTTGTTTCCGAGGCGGTTTACAAGGTAGTTTACAAGGTTGTTTCCAAGGTTTCTCACGAGGTTTTTTACTAAGTTGTTCACCAGGTTGTAAACGAGGTTCGAATTTTCAGCGGGGTAGTATTCTTTT
The DNA here is from genome assembly GCA_029851415.1 of Eretmocerus hayati. Lineage (NCBI taxonomy): Eukaryota > Metazoa > Arthropoda > Insecta > Hymenoptera > Aphelinidae > Eretmocerus > Eretmocerus hayati. The sequence continues at coordinate 22,587,411 of CM056742.1, forward strand.
CTTCCTATAAGAAGAAAATATTTCTTTGGAAATGATTGTGTTAGAGTAGACAGATCTCGAACCTATTGAAGCTCAATTTGTGACAAATAATCTTAAAAATGGATATTTCTGCTCTTGCTGATAATAGATTTTGGGCTCTTCACTTATTCATAGTTTAAAAATTTACAAGCCAAACTTTGGGGAGAGTAACATGTGTAAGAGAACGTCTACATACAAATTTACATCGAAATCCCGAGTCAAGGAAAAGAGGTTTCAGCGCTCTAGAGGCGAATGCAATTTTGAGTGCGCCGAAAGGATTCCATGTCGGTATGTGAAAGATATAAGGGAATTTCATGCGTGAGTCCCTAAGAAAATGGAAGCTTTGGGAATGAGTGTAACATAAAATTGCATTAATGTGATTATGGAGTCTCGCGTGACATCCTTACTTTGACTCTTATATTTTTACCAAATTTGAACCAGTCTGAAGGGGCGAGGAAGGGGTGGCTGATAAACTTTTCAAGATAGATATATTTTCATCTCATTTTCTGGCTGATTCATAGAGATCCCAAGACTCTACGTAGAATTGACAGTTTCCAGCAATCGATGTCTACTAATTCTCTATGAGATCACGCCATGACGATGGAATGTATGCTTCTACGGACCAAATTGAATGATACGTGTTGTCTTATTTGGCCCGGATTCGCCTCTCGCCAGAGATGTATACATTTTTCGATAGAGGTAAAAAATCAAGAATTAAGGATATTAATTCGATAAGTCCGAGACCAATCATGCCTAGAATTATGTTGAGTCTAGGGGTGCCGTCGAGCGAGACACTCGAGAAATTTGGATGTTCTCGTCTCGACGAGAAAAAATTAACTGCGTTCTCGTCCTCGGTTTTTGGGACTCGAGAACGAAAATTTCTGATCTCGTCTCGCCGAGAAATTTCTCGGCCATCGACGAGACTTCTCGACAAAATTTTGGACTGAGCTATAGCGTTCGGTTCCACGTTTAACTATAGTCGATAAAAGCGATCAATTCAATCAAGAATCATATTGAGTTGCATTCAACATGGTTTTTGATAGAATAGAAAATACAATCTGGCGATCTCATAGAAAAATTTATGAGAACGGTGTTGAGATGCAGCCTATCCTCGCTTTCGAAGATAGGTGAGGGGAGTACTGAAACATTCTCGAAGAAGCAACTAGGTTCCTTTCGTTACGCTCATTTTGGATCCAAGTCACAAGGTTGATTCATTTGATGTCAGCCTTTAAGGTTCTGAGTTGAAGGAAAAATCTATCAAGAAATTTGGAGAAATTTACAAAAACAAGTAATACGTCGATGGATTCAATCAAAATCAAAGTCATGAGTCCCAAGACGTTGATATATGAATTCCGAAAATCAACGTAAAAATGTTTCCACAGTTATGTTTCAGCAGAGGAAACGTTCAGCTTGGGATATTGAAACAAATAATGCTTATCTGAGCGCACAAAGCTCCCGCAGATACTGATGTGTTGGCTTGGTAGAAAACCTCTGCAGCTGTTTATCCAAATCTGGCACGAATGGCTCGAGATATTTTATGTATGACGCCGACATCGGTTCCACCAGAGATAGTTTCTTCTCAAGGATCTCTGATTGTCACAAAACAGAGATGTTTCTTGAATGACATCATTTTGAGAGCTCTTCTATCTATCAACAGATCGATGGTTTCAGATTAGAAGAGCTTCATTCGTAAAATTGATCCACAAATTATTCTTCAAATCCGATTCTACATATTTTGACCCATATTATCACAGGTGTGGTGTTACCAAATCATGTTATTAATGTTTCCAAGAAGTATGTATTTTCGTTCATAATGCAGCAGATGTTTTCTAATACTCATTCCACTATCTCAATCCAGTTTTCGGAATTGTGGAATTCTCGCGAGAAATCTCGAGAATTGCAGGGAGCTTCTCGTCTCGTCGAGAAATAATTTTACGAGAATTCTCGTGACCTCCCTTCTCGTTCTCGCCCGATCTCGCTCGACGAGAACGAGAAATTCTCGAGCTCGGCGGCAGCCCTAGTTGAGTCTCATCAGTGACACAATACTACACAGTGAGAAATGTATTGAAAAAATCTCAACCAGCCGGTTGAATCAAAAGTTCAGCCACAGTGGTAAAATTCAACAGTCAGTTGAATATTCAACGGCTGTTAGTTTATATTCCGGATGACATTTATGGGTCAGAAGAACAAGATCCATCATTTTTTTTTATACTTGAATAAAAAAAAAAAAGAAAAAAACATCGGCATGCGTCGCGTCGCTGACAACCATTTCGGTCTACAATAATCCAAGTTGAGCAACGTTTCGACGGGGTTCGTATCCGAATGGATGACCACCCGTCTTAGTTTGAAAATGCAATTTCGAAGCCTACAGTTTTGTTTGGAACCATAAAACTAGGCAAACTGAGAGACAAATGCAAGATGAGCGAACGGTCATCCATTCGGATACGGTCACCGCTGAAACGTTTCTTCTTAATGTAGATTTTTGACCAAAAAGGCTTGCGAGGACGTCACCGTTGTTCGTCTCTATGATGAGTTCCGTTTAAAAACAACAGCTGAAAAATATCGATGCCTAATAAACCCCTCCTACTTGTGTTCTGCTCATAGTTTCGGCTTATCTTAATATTTTTCAACGTTTTTTGACTCATTTTAAAGCTTGTTCCAAGATCTTCAAAATGAGCTAATGTACGTTTGATTCAAGGAATTGAAACCGAGCTATCTTAATTCTTGCAAAAAAGATTTATTGCGAGCTTTTGACAGTGTGTTCCTGATATGCCCCCATAGTCATTTCACGGTTCTAGAGCTCTGGAAAAGCGATATCGGTTGCGGAGCATAACGGTAATGTATTAAATGAACGAATCGTTGTATAATAGGGTGGTCCTTATTTCCCAAACTCTTTTTTTACTTCTTCCACGGTTTTCTTGCATCCTTATAACTAGAAAATAGTGTTCTAACTGCGAGGGAGCTGAAAAAAATCTCTAACCGACCCGCCACAGCGATTTTTAAATCAAATTCCTTACACAATTATTGTCCTTTCTTGCGCATGCGCGTGATTGTATGCTTAAGAAAGTTTCTTTAAACGATAGCTGGCAAAATTTCCTTCAAAATGACCCCATTATGAAGTCGATTTGATGTATCTCGACCAGAGTTGTGGATGTTTTTCGAAAGTGGAAGAGTCCAATGTGTCAAATCTGTTAGTCGAACAACGGCCGTCTTTGACAGCTTAGAATCGTTCACTTCCCAAAAACAGTCATATATAAGTCTGGTTAAAATGCATCAAATCGACTTTATCAGGGGGTCATTTTGGAGGAAATTTTGCCAGCTATCGTTTGAAGATACTTTCACAAGCATACAATCACGCGCATGCGCAGGAAAGGCCAATAACTGGGCAAGGAATTTGATTTGAAAATCGCTCTGGCGGGTCGGTTAGAAATTTTTTTTCGGCTCCCTCGCGATTAGAACACTATTTTCCAGTCATATAAGGATGCGAGAAAACTGTGGAAGAAGTCGAAAAAGAGAGTTTGGGAAATAAGGACCACCCTATTGTATATGATGATATTCTCGATCATTGAGAGTGAACATAACCTCAAAATTAACATGAAAATCGATTATGAGCATATTTTGTGAGATCTGATGCGTTTTGAAGGCTCGACACTGTTGGATATAGCTCAATACACCTGAAACTACTGCTATCTCGACAAGAAAAAGATAAAAGTGATTGTGGCACTGCGCAAAGCCCTTTGTATGCGAAATAAGTATATAAGTAAATAAGTATGTAGGTTTGGATAGAAATCGAATTTTGCAATTCTGTGAGAAGTATTCTAAAGTTGATACAAAAACAAAAAAAAATGAGATGAAGTACGTTGGATTTGGTCACATTAATTTTGTTCAGCATACCTTTTAGTGACTAACAAAAAAGAGGTCGAAAGTACCGGAAACCACTATTCCTGTTCTAAGAATTGCCCGGATCATTTGAGATCTGTCCCAATCGTTGATTTTCTCTAATTCTAACGTAACAAACATGAATAAAATGTGCGACAAGGTCTGCGGGCTCGTACATCCGAGATTTTGGGTGGGGTCATATTAGGACATGGGGGCATATTTGGCACACTTACCTTATATTACGCGTCAAGTGCCGGAAACCTTTGTTCTTGACTTCCGCAAGGTTTTCCTGGAAAATAAAGTTTTTGGCACGAGACGTGATATGCTATTTTATCGATCAGTACTTAGAAACATCGTGGAAACTCGCTCTTCCTGCGTACGGTCAGAGCGCAAATGAAGTTTTCACCCTTTGGGGGGGTCCTAAAAAACTTTTCGCAGACGCCTGCGCAGCTATTTCTGTTTTGCCTATCGATTCCACCAGAGCATGACAATTCCCATCTTTTTCTACTAAATTGCATTTATCTCGAGTTTGGCCCAAGATAATGCTACACAGTTTGCGCCATTCGAACGATCTCGAAGCAAACCTATTGTAAATGGCCTTGAGAGTTTTCGTTCAGTCAGTCATGCTCTGATTAGGCAAAACCCGAGAACATCGGGCTAGCTTGAATATCTCAAAAAGCAATTTTCCAACCCCCCAAAAATATGTTTTCTCTAGCAAAATTGCACAATTGATTGCAATGAATTTAGTCCGAAGTTGTTCTTTGCTGTTTTAAGGGTTTTTGATCATTTATCTGATTTTTCCTTTTCCGCTCAGTCAGTAAATAGCGATTTCTGCGCATGCGTGTGATTTTACGAATTTCGAAATATCTCCAATCTAAAGCTGAGAAAATCTTTTTGTTGAAATCAACTACTTGCCGATTTCAATTTCGTCGACTGAGACTGCAAAAACACAGTTCTTCAGTCTTCAAGATTATTCACACCAGCAACAGCATGGATGCAGGGGAAGGACCAAAGGCTTTGGTTCGTCTGGTTCAGTAGATAGATCATCTCTTTCTGACCATCGGCTTTTTTCAATCAAGCTGCCATAGCTTCTTACTGGGAACATGGAATTGACTTCTGCAAATGTCATTTTGAAGGGAATTCTCTTAGCTTTCGATTAGAATTACTTTGTAGTTCGTGAAAACACGCACGTGCACAGAAATCGCTCTTTTCTGATTGATCAAAGAATGAAAAATCAGAAAATTGGTCAAAAAATTTATAAAACAACAAAAAACAACTCCTGACTAACTCCATCGCAAAGATCGCGCAATTGAAAATTGCTCTTCGAGATAATCAGGCTAGCCTGATTCCCCAGGTTTTACCTGGCCAGGGCCTGAAATCGCTAAATGAAAACTCTCAAGGTCATCATTCATAGGGTTTTTTTGAGAACTTTTGAATAGCGCAAATTATGTCGCATTATCTTGAGCCAAACTAGAGATGAAAGCAATTTGGAAAAAAGATCATGGCTTTACGCTCTCTTGAAATCAAGAAGCAAAGCAGAATTAGCTCGTGAGACATGTCCGAAGTTTTTTTGGACCCTCCAAGTGGGTGAATTCTTCATATCATAGACCATAGCAACGAACACAAAGTAAGAAAAACCGATCCGAGACATCAATATTTTCCACGTGTCGGTTTTTTAAAGGAAATTCATCCTGTATTTGTTGATGGAATTGGAAAAAGAAAATTTGTTTTCCTGACCCAAAAGTGTCTTCCGGTCACCATCATCTATTAATCTCATGGGTTCGGCGTTTTTTTACGTGACCGAAGAGTCGCAGACTGGATCGGCGCGGTGGTCAGCGTAATACGATCACCGCCGAAACGTTGCTCAACCTGGATTTTCAACCGACGTACTTCTGTCTTTAATCGCTCGGTTGAAAATTCAATCACCTGGTTGAAATGTTTGATTGGAAATTTAATCAATTTTCTACAGTATACATTAGAAAAATTAGCTATAGAGTCAGAATGATCAGGCACAGATGAAGCAAGAATCCATTTTAATGGGAAATGAGCAGAACTCAAAGTCTCAACAAATTATCCTTATTTTTGCCTGTAACATTTTTTGAGAGTAATTTTGAGTATGAAAAAAAGAATTGAATTTTCTGTCCACTCGTGTTGCTCAAAATCGGACTGAAAATAGTAAATATTTCCGTACTGACCAGGAGAGGTCATCACATCCGGATCACGGATTCGGCCGAAACTTTGGAAATAGTCTTCTTCTAGTGCCAAAAGATGAAACCCAAAATTATAGACCCTAACGCTCAAGCATTCCCGAGCTACAGCCATGGACATTAGCATTGCATCAGGTATACCTATAAGTATAATTCTCAACATGGGCTCACGTGGACAATGCTAATGTCTAAAGGTGTAGCTCAGATACGCTTGAGCGTTAGGGTCTATAATTTTGGATATCGTCTTTTTGTGCTAAAAGAAGACTATTCCCAGAGTTTCAGCCATATCCGTGATACGGATGTGATGACCTCTCCTGGTGAGCGCGTCAGCCCATTTTGGGCACTAGGGCAATTTGTCTGCTCGACAGACAAACTGTCCTAGTGCCCAAAACGGGCTACCGCGCTCAGTATGGAAATATACTATATTTCAGGCAAAAGCATGCATACTTTCTTGCGATTTTTATTTGAGCTCTTTCCTCATTAAAATTAGAACTTTGCTCCTGTTCCTGGTTATTTTATTTATTACTCACTGAAAGTTTTTTCATGTAGTATTGTATAATTGACAAAAAACAACATGATTCGAGTGTTCGCGTTACTCAGCTTCAGGTTATTTGATCTCAATTCTCGAATTTTGAATTTTGACCTATATTATAAAAGGGTTAAGGTTCTTGCCTTTCAATCGAAAATCCGTGGGTTCGATTACTAGTGCCGGTACCGCTGCGATTATTTTTTTCAATTGAGACTTAACTATGGTATCGGTGATCCGGAATCCACCTTTAACTGAAAGTTCCGTAGAATAGTGAATTTAGTCATTGAACACTTCGCCCGAATGAGAAAGAAATGTCGGAGATGGGTTCACGTCTCTTCTACAGGAACAAAATAACACATCAGTTTACACTTGTCAGGAGGGGCCACCTAGCCCATTTATTCGTGATTATTGCCATGATTATCACTCCCAAAGGGCGAGTTTGTGGACAAAATTAATGCAGTACGTGCCCCTTCATTCTGTTCATAGAATCAAATGTTGACCCACCGAAGCAATCCGTGATCCTCAACATTTTTCCTGCCTGATATTTATAGAATCAGTCTACCTTGAAAATATTCAAATTTGAATGTCTTCGATTTGTATTTGATTATCACAGAGATATGTAAAATTTTCGAAATATATTTCGACTATGCGTTGTAATGATCTGCTGTTTTACTAGTCCTCAATTTTATATCAGGGGCAAATTTGGCTTATTTCATTGGCTTGGCATTCTTGCTGGCAATGATATTGGTTGATGGCATAGCCGTATTTCTGACCATTTTTTTCTTTTATGTGTTCACAGGGAATAACTATGGATGCCGCAGTACAAAGTGAGTCTGAAAATGTTACCACCTATAGAGATATAACTCAATTTTGTTATGCTATATCTGAGCACAATGAAAGAGCCTTATTAGAACTTCTACGTAGAGGATACGATGTCAATGCCACAATTCCACCCGGTAATCCTTTTGAAAGGTTTTCGAAGAAAATAACTGGTCTAAGTGCGCTGCATTACGCATGTCAAGTCGAGTCAGAGGGATCGATTGGGGTGCTTCTCGACAATGGTGCAGATTTCACTTTGAAAAATTCATCTGGATTAACGGCACTTCATTATCTGGCTCAACGTGCGTGTGAATTGCCATCGAAAACCACAGAATATGTTCTGAAGACAGAAAGTATCAGCTCACAAATACTGTCTGCTCACGTGAAGTACCATGTCACAACCAACCCAGTGAACAATCATGGGCTATCTCATCTCCACATTGCTTGTCTAAAAAGCCACTTAGCATCGGTGAAATTATTTCTTGTCAGTAGTGCACAGATCAATGAACCAATACACAAAGATTCACCAATTTTACCAGGATTCACGGCATTACACATTGCTTGCCGCTATGCGAGTCTTGAAGTCGTTGAATTATTGATGGAAAATGGCACTGATGTTCACGCTCGTAATAAAGATGGACTTGTACCTCTGCAGCTCATCCCTCCTCGTGTAGAGGAGCTATCTTTTCTTGCACTGGATCGAGACGAATTTCAGGACGATCGAGAACTTTATTGTAAGCTTGAGGTTGACACGTACGGAATAGCTCCTATTCTGATCCAGAAAACCATTGATTCTGAGACACTCATCAATCAACTCTGCATTGCTTGTGCAAAGAAGTGTATAGCTTCTATTCATGAAATCATAGATAAAGGCTTAGATATCAATGCTCAGACTGATCATGGACTTACAGCGTTACATTGTGCTGCATTGGTTGATTTTAATGTGACAAAATTGCTTGTGGAACGTGGTGGCGATTTATTTTCAAAAACTACTGACGGCATAACTTGTCTCGATATTTGCACATGGAAATATGGCTATGATACATTACGGTTGTTACCTTTTGATCAACGAATCGGAAAATATGTCATTCAAGACGGACCGTCTTGGCAAATTGCTGAATCTCTCCAAAACAAGACAACTTTGAAGAACCTCCTGTCAGATGATGATGTTGCTCGAGAAATCAATACAGCTTGCATAGCCTCAGATTCGCCTGTATGGCCTGGTGCAACTCCTTTGCATCTAGCAATTATATTTGCTCGGAAAACCCCATTCAAATGCAAAGGTAGCGACGCATACGACCGATCTAATCCTAAGAATGCCAGAGATTTAGTGGAAACTTTGATATTTCACGGCGCGAGTATGACGGTCAAGGACGCCAAAGGCCAGACTCCGGTGCACACAGCTTTCTTTAGCAAACAGTTTGGAATTTTAAAAATGCTTTTGGACATATATGACCGATCCCTCGACATCCGGCATTTAATTTCGGTAGAAAATGCCGAGGACAAAACTGGATTGTCTCATCTTCATATAGCATGCATAATGGGGTATAGAGATGGCATACTCTTACTGACTCGGGGTTCTTCCTTCAATAAACCACTGAAATCGAGTGTTTCGTTCAGTCTGGACTCGTCGGAACCCGAAATGCTATTGAAATCTGGTTCAACACCACTCCATATAGCTGCAAAATTGAAGAGAATTGGTGTTATTAAATTACTTGCATGCCTTAATGCTGATATTTGTGCCAGAGATGCAGATGGGTCTACTCCTATTGATTTAATAGTTTCGAATGTTGACTTCGACGAATCAGAGTTGGTGGAGATCGCTTTTCTCCTGATATACAAATACTGTATTTCAGACTCTAATTCTGAGTCAGGCAGAGTGGAAGTGAGTCATTTTAGACCACTTGGTGCAATTTTAGATCCAATACTTTTTCACGCTCGCCATGGCTATGGTAATAGACATTCCATATCACGCTTGCTGCAGCATTTGGACAGTAGTGGAATCGATGAGAATATGGAATTTGATAAATTAAAAAAAGTCTTCGAATGCCTGGACGAGTTGTTTGAAGTCGTAACCAATGGGTTGGACTCTAGCGCATTGGTGGCCAGATATACGAACTCCTTAAAGAAGATGCTCGAGAAAAGATCCAAGTATAAATTGTCAGTCCGCCAGTGCTTTGAAAGTTATTCTCAGTTCATGTTGGATCATTATAAATGTTTACCATCCACTTTGCTGGACGAAGAAAGTGGATTGACCTATCTTCATTTGGCAAGCGCGTGAGTATACATTTTTTATAAAATATGTTTATAACAATGCTTACATAGTTTGTTTCAGCTTTCTCACCACATTTCTCACTCTTTTCTACAATAAATCCTAGAAGTTTGATTCATCTCTAAAATTTTATGAAGCCCCTAAAATATATCTGGGAGTAAAATTAGTTTCACGAAAGCAAATTTTAAAAGTGATCCATATCACGTGCTCTTGAACCTACTTTTATTGGAAGGTCCGAGATAAAATACAAAAACGAAAATGTACGTATGGACCTGGTTTTATTTTATACGCTTTTATGTACTTCACCCAGCCCTGGTTTCTCCCCTCTCGATCTAGTCCCGGGGCCATCTTTGTGGCATCCGATCTTTGACTTCCGTTACATATTCACATCGCAGGTCCGATCCACATGTGCACGAGCATGCGTAAACCAGTTAACGAAACGAAAGATGACGAAAATTTGATCATTGAGTGCAGTTCTCTCTAAAAGTATTCGAGTGATAGCAAAAAATCACTCGAAGCTGGGTTGCGACGCTGGTACTCGAGCTTCGAGTCGAAAAACCACTCGTTTCGAGTAAAATTTCATTCGAATACTTTTAGAGAGTTCCAATTTGTTTTTATACGTGTTTACTGGCAAAGGTACCCTGGAACCGAAATTGTGAGCTGTGGAAAATCCAAAAAGACAGATCGATGCACCGAAAATTCTACTTCCCAAATCAGCAAGAGGAAAAACTCTACCTTTTTTCATTTTCTTCAAATTATCAAAAAACTAGCTCATTCCGCCCATCCTGGTGCACCTTAACCCTTGCTCGTAGCGACACACTCTTGGTCTAGAAAAATTCTACCCGGTCCAAAAAAAATTCTACCTTCTCGGTTTTTCCCAATTTTCTATTCTAACCAGTTTACTGGTTTCCGCACGTACTCAATTGGAATTCATTATAATTTTCGAGTACGTGCTTTTTTCGAGTTTCGTTTAAATACGAAGTCCATCGAAGAATTTTGATGGAGAGATTTGAGATGGTGGAATAACAAGGATGGATAGTTGGCAAAGGTTAGGCGATGCGGTCACCGTGCAACCCGAAAATTATATCTTATTTGGATGTAAATCAAAAAATTTCCACGAAACGAAGTCGGAGACGATTTGTCCATTACGTATCACCACCTGAGTTGTGGTGGACAACTAATTATTTGTCACCAATCACAAGACTATCACTAATAAACGAGAATAACTTGCCCGCGGGTACTTTCTAACCTACAAATTGGCACATTTTCGTTCACAAAACTCTCAAAATCTAGTCCGATTTGGGCCAAACGAAGAGTTATCCAGGCCAAGTTAGATGATAATAAAGCCTGGATAACTCGTCGTTTAGCCCATAATGGAAAAGATTTTGAGAGTTCTGTGAACAAAGTTCAGCGTGCACGGTGACCGCATCGCCTTAAACGCGGATAGCGTTTCGTCCCTTGATAGTATGGATGGCTCTTCAAAGCAAAAATACACTATGGGGCACTGCCCGACGCTGATGTAAGTCGAATCGGAGCGTCCTCGTGTATGAATCGCACTCGAATTCACTTGCTTATTTGACGATTCACGAATTTTAGGATGGATCTGCCGTATTACTCAATGACAATTTTACTCATCTCGGCAGGTTGCGGCCCACTGCAATCAGATAATAAACTATGTCTGATAGATATAAGTGCTCTGGCGGCAAATTCAAATTTTGGAACCGAAAACGGTTTAAGAGAGTGAGCTGTGAATTCTTATAGCAGATCCTTGGAGTCATTCACGAGTCATTAGCCTGAATTTCAAGAAGATCGGTCGATGGGTTGAGAAAAAATCGTTAACTAGAACAAAACAAACCCACACTTGTACCAATAAGTCAATTTTTTATTCTGAAAATCGTCAGTCACACAGATTCTGTTCCCACCATTGGGTGCCCCTCGCAGAGATCTTCCGAATGTAGGTAACACTTTTTTCTCGATAGTAATCGGTGGTCGAGAAAAATGGTTATTTGCAAAGGCAATCCATGTTTGAATTTGTGTGCCGTTTTTTGCTTTCTCTAAAGAGAAAGCTTTGTTTTCACCCCAGTAAAATTCTAATCACATTTTCCGCTAAATCCAACATTTTCTTCAAGAAAATTCCGTTTATTTAAAAAATGCTCGGACCATTTTTTACTCTCGCCAAAATCTATCGATTGCAGGTGACACTTTCCCTTCTTACAGCCCTTCCCTTTTTCAGCAAATCTGTTAGAGACTCATCTTCCCTGCCCTTTGTCCGTGTGTGTGTGGCGCGCGCGTCGTTTTCTACCGCAAACGCTTTCTCTTCTACTATCCACCAGATAAACATTTGGCTTTCTACAAGTTGTAGTAAATCAGAAATGTGAGAGCCCAGTGATTTGGCTCATCTCGCCCCCTGGTCAAATTCAATTCATGGTCTTTTCAAAGCAAAATTATTGAAATTTTTTCTCTTACTACATAAATATCTCTTTCTAACACGTTCTCTAAGGAAAGTGGGTCACCTAAACTACGTTTTTTCGGCATGATCTGTCGATTGGTTGACACAGAAATTCCATTTAATCTCTCTGGACTTCAAATTTCCGAAAAAATCAAAATTTTCACCAAAAACTCTATTGTAATCATTTCCAAACTCACTGCATCGAATTTCCGTCTCAACCAAACGATAGATGTTATCAAAAAAACCTTAGTCTAGATGGCCCAAACCGCTCTAAAAAGCTTTCTCAAAAGAGTGACTCAAAAAAAATTAGAACATTTCTATCAATATTTACTCTTTCCTCGTAACTTCCTTTACGACTCATTTATCTCAATTTCAAAGACCTAAAGACATACTTTTCCTTGATGATTCTGAATCGATTGGGTGATACCAAGTTTTTTTCTAATTCCTAAAACGTTATCGAGGTGGAGTTTTTTCCCGAAAAAACACCATTTTCACCAAAAACTCCAGTTGAATCATCTTTGAACCCTCTGCATCAAAATTCCTTCCCAACCAAACGATAAATAATGTTGGGAAAACCTGCCTGTAAATGACCCAAATCTTTCTGAGATCCTTCCTGAAAAGAAGAACTCAAAATATAGGATGATATTCTCATCGATATTCATTATTCCCTCATGTCTTCCTCCACAACTCATTTATCTCACTATAAATGACCTAAAGATACACTTCTACGGCATTCTGAATCGATTGGTTGATATGATTTTTTTTAAAATTCGTAAATTATCATTCAAATAGAGGTTTTGTCTAAAAAAAGACATTTCCACCAAAAAACTCCATTTTAATCATATTCAAACTAATTGCACCAAATTCGGTCTCAACTAAACGATAAATATTTCTGAAAAGATGATAATAGTTTAGACTTCTTACATCTCTGTATCGTCATTGAAAGAATATACCAGAATATAGGAAACTATCTAGTAGTGTAGTGTAATCCAGTAGAAGATGAATGGTAGTTTTCTTGATATTCTTGGATTTTGATTAGCGTCTGATCATCTGCAGGGTTGCACGATCTACATGTTAGAAAAGTTACTACATAATGGTTATCAAAAGACATAGGCAACAAAGTTTTCCGCGATGATGATGGCCAACAGATTCGAGTCGGAATGGTGGATACACTAAAGTATCATTAATTAACGTATTTTTTCGCAATTTTCCGATGTTCGGGTGCCCAAAAATTGCGAAAAATAATTTTCGCCCCTCGCATATGAGGTTCCCCGCTTCCGAGCGATCATTTCAACCCTCGCCTCTGGCTCGGGTCGGAAGCGAAATATACTATTCTGAAGTTGACACCGAATCCGCAGCCCATTTCGTCCCCTAACGTCATAGTCTTTTTTCCCTCCCTTAAATATCAAAAACCGATTCTTTGGGCAGACAATGTGTCTACCCGTTTTCGTGACTATTTTTAAATTGCCGCTTCGATGGATTCGCAAAATCACGACTTTTGCCTCGAGTATAATCATTTCCTCTCAGATAAATCCTTGCTATTGATCACGTCATAGCGAGCTATGCTGATTGAATAATGTATAATAAGGTGGGCCGAAAACCCACTTTCTTTCGATATCGATACGCTTGGGGTCGGAAAAGTTAGGTTTCAACTAGTACATGTCGAAATTTTTTCGCTGAGCACTGAGAAACCACATCTTCAGTTGCAGCAAGAGCCGTGAAGGTTTTTTCCGAATTAACACAGGTTTAAATGGGAAAGTACCTTTTTTGCTCATTTTTTCTTCACTATTTAGCACGTATTTCTGACGCATTTTGACATTTTTCGACGTACCTTAGCTCATTTTGAAGCTTGTTCCAAACACTTTAAAATGAGTTGAAGTACGTCCAATTTCGTGTCATTGAAGCCGAGTTATCTCAGTTTGTCTAAAAGTTGAGTTATAACGAAAAAAACCGAAAATTGCGATTTTGACCTTATGTAGTTCACTGAACGATCGAAGCTCCGACTGATTGGACAGCACATGAAGTGTTATGTTCGAAAGTTTCCTCAAATCGTCTGCCACAGACCTCTCAGGCTATATCTGATATCATAACAACCCCTCCCCTTTTCTCGTACGGACTTGAGATCGACAATGGCAGAGTTACGTTTTTTTTATTTTTCATCTTTCTTTCTGGATTTTGTATTTTCTGATTTATTTTGTAATTTTCTTATTTTCATTTTCTTGTCTTTTCTGATTCTTTCATCTTATAGTTATCTTGATTTCATTCTCATGTTATATTTTTGATTATTCCCCTACCTCTTTGAAAGATATCCCATACTTTCAATAGATTTTGGAATCATCTCACAGAGGATTGAAATCTTTCTTCGAATCGAACTTCGGCAACGAATGCCTAGATCGAAGGGTTGATATTATATAGTTTTCTCTATTTTCCTCACCATAAACTTTAGAAAATGCCTCCGTTATCAGTTTCAGTAGCGGTTCACTGAAGACCGGCATCCACCTAGTGGTGGCGTGCCGAACTAGCGGAGGAGGTGCTACGACGAAGCCCGTATAAGAAAAGAGGAGGGGTTGTTATGATATCACAGCCTGAGAGGTCTGTGGCAGACGATCTGAGGGAACTTTTGAACATAACACTTCATGTGCTGTCCAATCAGTCGGAGCTTCGATCGTTCAGCAAGCTACACAAGGTCAAAATCTCAATTTTCGGTTTTTTTTCGTTATAACTCAACTTTTACAAAAATTGAGATAGCTCGGCTTCAATGACACAAAATTGAACGTACTTGAGCTCATTTTAAAGTGTTTGGAACAAGCTTCAAAATGAGCTAAGGTACGTCGAAAAATGTCAAAATGCGTCAGAAATACGTGCTAAATAGTGAAGAAAAAATGAGCAAATAAGTAAGATTTAAAAAGAATTTTTAAGATACGCTTTTATTAACTGCGTCAAGAAACGTTGTAACATTTGACATGGTGCAATGGAGAAAAACTTTTGAACTGAGAAGACTTTAAAAAAAAATTGCTCAATGCACAACACAGTTTGAGTATAGTTCAACTACGAAGATGCGCGCGCTGTTGGGTGGCGAATATAATGGTTATCCATCGTATTTAAATGTAGCGTCATCATCCAGTCGCGATTCACACTCATGATTAAATGCAGAGCAGACGATAGACATGCATAGACAAGCATTGCACCACATTGCACGGATGGTTGACGCGAGGTATAGATTCGTCAATTGATGCGATGAGTAGGCAGTCTTTTCCGGTGGACAATCTCGCACACGTACTAATGTCACTAGATCATCCGCTGAACCGGAAGGTGGAATAGGGTGACAAAACGAGAATCTAGGGGGGAGAAAACCAGAGCTCGGTGAAGTGGAATAAAAGCGTATAAACAGGTACTTTCCCATTTAAACCTGTGTTAATTCGGAAAAAACCTTCACGGCTCTTGCTGCAACTGAAGATGTGGTTTCTCAGCGCTCAGCAAGAAAATTTCCACATGTACTAGTTGAAACCCAACTTTTCCGACCCCAAGCGTATCGATATCGAAAGAAAGTGGGTTTTCGGCCCACCTTAATGTATAATCCGAGCAATAATTACGATTCGGTACTATTTAAAATGATTTCAATCTTAAGCTGACAAGGGAAGTCCGGAGAGTCCGGGTCACCAAATCCCACCAAACTTTTCTCACAGTCTCGTACCACCTAGAATATGAAGAATCCAGAGTAATTCCGTCAAATGGGCCTCCTGTTCAAAGTTACAGCCTATGACATTAGCATTGCCCATATAGGCCCATGTTAAACAGTGATGATATACTGGTAATGCTAACGTTTTTGCTTGTAGCTCAGAGCAGAGAGCCTATTTGACAGAATAACTCTGGATTCTTCGTTTTTTAGGTGGTACAAGACTGTAAAGAAAGTTTGGCGAGATTTGGTGACCCGGACCCTCCGGACTTCCCTCGTGAGTATGAACGAATAAATGCTCTTCCCTTATTTCAGAATCCATATGAAAGACGGGGCCGAGATGGCGATGAAACTAGGATGTGATGTGAATTGCCGTCTCAGTTCCGAATCACCATTTTTTCCTGGATCCACCCCTCTTCATCTTGCGATCTGGGGCAGCCGAAAGAAGACATCAGAGGATTATGAAGATGGATTTATAGAATTCTTGTTAGACCACGGGGCTGACCCAACAATTCAAGATGTAAACGGCGAAACACCCTTACATCTTGCAGATAGATATTCCTTAATCCAAATAAGGGAATTTCTCCTACATGACCCGAGTGTGACTCAGAAAAATCTCGTCAGCAAACACGGTCGATCACATTTCCACATAGCCTGTAAGAGTACGTCACCAGAAGTTGTGGAGACTTTTTTGGAGCATGGTGCAGATCCCAATGAACTCTGCTACGTAGTCGATGACAATGTATGGAATGTGCTTCCTGCAGAGGATGTACCATTTTATTTTGGATTTACCCCATTCCATACTGCTTACCGATTGGAGGTGATCGAAGTACTGCTTAAGCATGGTGCCGATCCAAAAATTGGGGACTATCAAGGTTGGACAGCTCTGCATCAAGCTGCTCGACATGGTTTTGGTGCCGATGTGATTGAAACACTTATAAGGTAATCTGGATTTGCTTTGCCTGTCCCTAAAATGCATCAGTTCTTCATCTCTATTGTCATCTGCTGTAACGATATTTTGTATATCCTTGACCCATGAATCACCGAGACTATCTAAAAATGGGTAGTTATTCTGTTTTTTTGACTTGATTCCCTTATTTGGAGGTTCTGAATAGGCGCATAGAAATTCATAAAACAATCCAGAACGTCACTTATTACCCCGGTCATCTAGACCGTCATAATGAGATTCCTCACCATTTTGGTTATTAATGAGTATTCTAGGGGTGCAAATTCGGTCAAAGGAGTGCTATTTACACCATTGGAAAACTCTGTGTACTCAAACTTGATGAAAAAACTCAGAAAACTTAAGGCAGTGTTCGTTATAGTAACGAGTCATTTTTAAAAATTTGAAAATTTGGCCAAAATGTTTTCAAAGTAGTCTGGAAACTCGGAGACTATCAATAAATCTCAACTATCATACAAAAACGTTAGGTATGTCCTCAAATAAGATGATGGAAACCTTGAGGGGCATTGAACATTGACATAGATGTACATACGGTGACTGTCAAAATTGTTTGCTGAAACTATTTTTGCTCAATTTTGCACCAAGCTCAATGGAATTGTTTTTGAGATTCGCCCAAAAATTCCCTACACGTGGGTCTGCATCGTTAGTTCGGTTGACTAATTATTTACAATTAAGCAGTTTTGACCGCAAGATGGCGCCACCACTGTTTTTTGGAAGCTTAGGAGCACTCTCACGGCAACTATCAAATTGTCTTCGAAATGTCAGTGTCAGAGAACCGGTGACGATTTTCCAGTTGGACAGATTCAAGATTCTCGAGAAAGAAATTGTATCAACGACTACAATGTATTTGAAGGCATTTTAACTGATTTCATCGGAAATTTTTTATCTCACTTGTGTATTCTGCGTGAGATATCAAAGCATGCAAAATATCAAAATGAAGCTGTGATCTTCAAGTATTTGCATGAACTGCTGAAGCTAATTTCTTTTGATCTCATCTTTTTGAGGAATTAATTTTTTTGGGCTTTCACTCTTTTGTTCGATAGAATCGTCCAGAACTTCAAAATGGACTTTACATATGGTCAATTTCGATTAGTTCTTTTATAATCATGATATCATATGTACGGTGTGGAGACATTCATTCAAAAGATTTTTCAAAAATTTCAGGAAAGGCGGTGCCGACGTGAATGCAAGATCCGTATTACATTTGACGGCCCTGGATCTCATCGTAACAGAAAAAGTGGTTCATTACGGAGGCATATCTCATCTTCGGGCTCTCTTGGAACATGGGGCTCTTGTGAATCGCGAGAATTTTGAGGACAGCTCGACTCTTGCTCGTGCTTTTGAATCATATGATGTAGAAAATTTCCAGGCTTTGGTGAAATATGGGACAGATTTGGGAAATTTAAACGAAAATAAGAGAACTGCTTTGCACGAGCTATTTTTGGGCCATTTAAACGATACAGATGAATATATCATGATAATTGAGCAGTTTTGCGAGAGAGGTATTGACATCGATTGTCAAGACTCTTCGAAACGGACTCCTCTTCATACAGCCGTAATTAATGGTTTAGATGATGGAATCATTGCGTTATTGGCTTGTGGTGCCGATGTAAACATGATTGATTGCAACAAGTGTACTCCATTTTCTACGTTGATGGCTAATATTGATGACATTGATCTGGAAGAGCTCTCCTCTGATCTGAAGCAGAGAATCTCAATGATGGCGAGACACGTGCGGAAGATGCAAGCTTTCAACCTAAAAGTTGTCCAGCAGAATGCACTCTTAGAAAGTAAATGCACTGAAATATGTGATGAGGAATCTTCGGATAATGATGCAGAAAGACTCCAACTTGATGAGCTAAAAAAGATGAAGGAAATAGTTCTGAAGGAGAATCTAACATTACACGATGTAATGTATATGGAAAATTGCCAACTGGTTGGTCACGAAGTAATTGACCAACTCAAATCAGTTCTGAGTTCAGACGATTTCCACACAAAGTTTCCAGAGCTCGGTGGTATTTTGAAACTCAAATTGAGGATCGCACAGCGCAAAAAAGCAATCAGTTTGGCGAGGAAGTCGTTGTTTTTAATTTTCAGGATGAAAATTCCTGATGCCTGTACAGAAATCATCGCCTGTTGTTTGAGCAATACGGATCTGGAGACAGTCGTTGATATGATGGTCGAATAAGTATTCGTGTCGCTAATATCGTTACTTTTTTCATTCAACTTACATTTGAGGATTCAGATATTTTTTGGAAAGTAATACGATTTCGTACATCTCAACATTCATGCTTACAAATTATTATCAATTCCGTAAACAGCTTTGGAGCAAGTTTACAGGTTTTTCGAATCTAATTATAACTCGATAAGGCGATATAATCTAAAATAGTATATTATGATACAAGGGCGCAAACGATGGTTTTCGCACTTCGAGTGACTTTTTCAGGCCCGAGCCGCAGGCGAGGGTCTAAGTAGTCACAAGAAAGTCAAAACCGTTGCGTCCGAGTAGCATACTATGTTTTTTGATCTTCTGTGAGCAAATGAAAAGCGACAAACAGTGTACAAATGACTCATTTGCGCACAGACGATCAAAAAAGGTGGTGTCAGTATCTCATCACTTGTGCCTTGAAAAAATTTTACGACTTGAAATGCTATATTATGAATAACTGAAATTGAGAAAAAGCCATTGAGAATAGCAATGCGATGAATTATGCAACTGTCTCCAGGAGATGCTTCGGTGCCTATCATGATAACACTTTCAAATGGCATCCCATCGCTCCCATAAATTTAATTGCTCATTGAAGCCATTACCAGCATCACACTTTTTTCACAGTTCCTTGTAGTAAAAGATCTTGAGACAAAACTAAAATTCTGTGTAGATGTTACCTCAAAGTATAAAACTCGAAACCCCTTGACTTTCCAGAAATTGTCAAACTGAGTATTGTGAGAGTGAACTTGATATTTTTGTCTCTTATGAATTATAGGTAGCACTCCAGCTTGGGTAATAACCTTCCTTACCTTAATTAAATCATCAATAAGGTTATCTCTCATGATGATTGATATCTATGAGTAATCAGATGTTCTAGCTCTTAATGACCAAGGAATGATGAAGCATTAGAAGAGCTGAAACGATTCAAATCAATCGTGCGCAATAGGGTGGGCCGAAAAAGGGCTTTTTCGAGAATCAATATGCCCTAGCGTGGAAATGTTGTGTTTGTATATATAAATGTGAAAAAAAATTTTGCTGGACGCTGAGAAATGAGATACTAGATCTCAGCAAGAGCCATCAAGCTTTCATTAAAATTAACACAGGCTTAAATGGGAATGTGCTTAATTCGACACTTTCTTCTTGCTAACTTTGTTTGCATTTCTGGCGCATCCAAGCATTTTTCAACGTACTTTAGCTCATCTTGAAGCTTGTTCGAGATCCTATAAAATGAGCTAAAGTACGTCTAATTTCAAGTGACCAGAATCAACGTATCTTAATTTTTCCTAAAAATGATCATCATTACAAATTTCAAAAATAAGGCGATTCTCCCTTCTAACTTTGCTCGTGTTTCTGGCGTATATGAACATTCTTCAACGTGTTTCAATCCATTTTTATGCTTGTCACAAAACCTAAAAAACGAGCTCAAGTACGTCCAATTTCGACTAATCCGAGTCAATCTATCTCAATTTTTCCATAAAGTGATCGACTTTCCCTCCCACCTTACTTCTTCCAAAACTCGAAATGGAAAAATTGAGATAGATAATCTTGGGTTAGTCGTAATTGGACGTCCTTTGGCTCATTTTAGGTTTATCGTGACAAACATGAAAATGGATTGAAACACGTTAAAGAATGTTCAGATGCACCACAAATACAAGCAAAGTTAGAAGGGAGAATCGCCCCACTTTTGGAATTTCCAATAATGATCACTTTTTGGAATAATTAAGATAGGTTGGTTCTGATCACTTGAAATTAGACGTACGCTAGCTCATATTGTAGGATCTCAAACAAGCTTCAAGATGAGCTAACGTACGTTGAAAAATGCTTGGATGCGCCAGAAATGCAAGCAAAGTCAGCAAGAAAAAAGTGTCGAATTAGGCACATTCCCATTCAAACCTGGGTTAATTATGATAAAAGCTTGATAGCTCTTGCTGGGACCTAAAATCTCATTCTCAGCGTGCAGCGAAATTTTTTTCACATTTATATAATGCAAACACAACATTTCCACGCTAGGGCATATTGATTCTCGAAAAAGCCCTTTTTCGGCTTACCCTAGTGTGCATATCGATGACGAAAATTTGGAATATAACACAAGGGTTGTGTCAGATTACTAGTGTTTGCAAAATGTCTCAGAGCTAATACTTGAATCGTAATTTAATTTTTGCGTTGTCACTTTCTATAGAAAAATCTTGATACATGTTCAATGTATACTACTCGATTTATTGATAAGATCAAGACGATTCTTATGCATTCATAAAGAATTAATATATCAGATCGAAGTACATATTTATGCTGTCAATAAAATATTTTCGAATAAAACAATCGGATATATCGTTCTCGTGGATACTGGGAAAAATAGGCCCATGATGATTCTTTACCAGATATCCAATCTAGTGAACAATTTTTATCTTGGAATGTCACAAGAGTCACGTTCTCTGCACATCCTGTTCAGACACCGAGAAATAGCAAAAAGCGCTCGTTTCATGGACTAACTCATAAAATTTCCTAATACTTCTATAATAGTACGAATTTTCACTCTCGAGTATTTTTGAATTGTTACTCTGAAACTTTCCAAGAGTATTCCTCGTATGCTATCGATGCCGGTTAAGATCACGAGGAAGCCGAATTGTAAATGGCAAAGTATTTACTCTCCACGGAAATCCGCATACGGATTACAGAAAACTTGCAAAATTCTGAATAGCAATATTGGGAATGGCTGTTCACGTCCAGTATAGATTGCAATACGATTGATCATCATCATCATCCTTATCGATTCATGGGAATCATGGGAGATGTGAAATTCATATGACACTAGTTCCTCAAGGATCATGGCATTATTTCACAATTTCCATTAAAAACTCAAATAGTTGAAATGTCTCACATGGTATCAATATTACTGGTTATGTAGACCTGTACTCAACTTACAAAATTCTTGACACAAGTTGAAACAGATTTTTGTAATTATTCTTCTATTCGACCAATTAACTACAAAATCTTACGATGTCGAAAACTTCTTACAATTGTACATTTGGTTTTCATACGATTATACAGTACATCATTCATACAGTACATACGATTTGTAGCTTGATTCATATATAAAATCCTCATTCATGTCATCAGATACGCATGAAACGATTGATTATTCTCGACCCATTGGCAACGTAAAATTGAATCACATGAATCTTTGAATATTTGATAATCGTTGTTTCGAACAAAGTACAAATGTATGGCATCAACTAAATGTTTATTGTCGATAAAAAAATTTGGATTATCGTTCAAGAAACTGTTTGAATTCAGTTATGATCTGATTGTTTTTTCGCCCTACCCATATTTTATAATTGAAATCTATAGGTGATTTTGAGTGATGCCACTGATTGCCAGTGGGCAAACAATCCGTCATTTCTTGTACTCATTATCAATGAAAATCATTAAATTATTCATCTTTTAATTAAACTTAATATTGATGTCGAAACGTTGATCGGTTTGATCAAGTTGAATATAAACAAGGAGTTCAAACCCGACATAATTTCCTTTTTCATCCAAATTTCTTACAGATTGAGTTTATAATAATTTAATCGCACTAATGATTGAAACGGACCTACGCCTTTCAAATTTCCTCGAATCGCATATTTTCGGTGATTAAATTCTTCTTACATTGAAAGCCACCAGTCTAGTCCTCACAGGAAAAGCCCTTCGCTTCGTAGCAGGGGCCTAAGATGTTGACTTCTTTTCTTCAGATAGGGTCTGAAGACTAATTTTCCTTCTCCTTTATTTTACAGTCACATTTTCTTTTTATATTTTCATATGCTCTTGAAATCGTGATTCGTTACATTCAATCTGCCATTATCTTAATCATCTGCTGAACCGCTGCGGATTGATAAACGGCCCTATCAAAGTTATATAAAACTTTGATTAATAACAAAGTTATTGTTCTTCAGCTATCAATTATTGTGCATTACACAGAAAATTCACTTGTTCAAGAATTTTTTGCGGTGAGCTTTCGAGGAACACCTCCCTCGAAATCTGATCGCAAATGCGACGTCGTCTACTGTTATCACAATTATCAGTTGGGCGAGTTTGTGCTATAAAGTGATATTATGTGACGAGTGATGTCATTCAGCCTATTTACAGAAAGATGAAAAACTGAGGCCCAATCATTAGTTGGCAGCTATCATTATTTATCGATTTTCATGCAAGGCGTGCTGTTCCGATGGTGAGTTTTATTTTTAGAAAAAATTTACTAACCTATAAAAACACCTGTGTACTGTGTATAACATTTTTAGGTTACCCTGCACGAAAATATCTTAGGACCCTTATTCTCCTCGCTTCTTCTCTTTGTCACATCAATATGCACAATAGGAATGTTCGTAATCACTGATGTTTATTAGACAACTTTTCCCACAGTTCATTAATACACTTGAATGGAAGCTCGGTATCATTATGATTAATTGTCGCTAAGTTTATAGAATCATAACAACACGCAGCATCATTAGAAAATTTATGATTCATTCGTTATATTTAAGTGAGAAGGAGTGATCCAGAATGCAATATTTTAACGCCGTAGAGAACGTTGAATTTTCCATTCGTACACACATTGAGTCACAAGTTTCAGAAGAGACTTTGATCATCGCAAATCGAGGGAAATTGGAATACACTACCGGTCAAAAGTTTGTGCACAGTTAAGAAAAAAAAAAAATTCCATTTTGCCCACTCGACTGCTCGCCACTCCTTGGTCCAAAATAACTCTATTTGGGCTCATTTTGTAGCTTTTTTCAAGCACTTTAAGAATTATTTGGTATTTCTTCCGCGCAGCTCAATAGATTCTTGCAAAATCAATCTGAAGCCTTGTAGGATTTCATGAAAATCGAGTCATTACGCAAACCTCCGCAAGTCTAGCGGGAATTGATGGATTTAGATTATTCAAATAGCATCTCAAAGTAGAAGTCAAGAGCTTCGAAATCCATTCTTATAAATTATTCTAGGTTATTCCTAATGCGAGCTGTGAGTGCTGTGACTCTTTTTGTGGAGGAAGATTCTTCTCGAAAGAAAAGACCAGTTATTGAAGAATTATGAATGGACTCTTTTTTCACTGGTACAAGCACTGATCTTGGTTCCTCTCACCAACAACATGGAAAAAATTGGAAAAACTCAGAGGAATACCACCGTGAACCCGATTTCTTCACCTTTCGTGGTTTTTGCGACTCTTCTTCGAGAAAGATCTTCACTTACAGTCATAGCTCAGATCAGAAACAAGCTAAAATAACTTCTGAGAACGGATTTTGAAGCTCTTGAATTCTCCTTTTAGATGCTTTTTGAATCATCTAAATCCATCAATTTCCGCCAAACTTGCGGAAGGTTTGCGTAATGACTCGATTTTCATGAAATTCTACAAGGCTTCAGATTGATTTTGCAAGAATCTATTGAGCTGAGCGGAAGAAATATAAAATACCAAATAGCTCTCAAAAAGCTTGAAAAAAGCTACAAAATGAGCCCAAGTAGAGTTATTTTGGATCAAGGAGATCCGAGAAGTCGAGTGAGCAACATCGAAATTTTTTTTTTTCCAGAGTGTAGCAATATAATCAAAATTATTGAAATTGCATTAGCCATAACCTTTCAAGTTTTGAAAACCTACTTGGAGGCAATTTTTCCCTAAATGTGCGTGTTTGACCAATAATTTGATATGAATTTTGACACAAATCAACGGAGAATGAGTTAAATTACGAGAAGAATTCAAGTCAGACGGATTCTGACTTGCTTCATCGCGGTGCTAATACATTTTTGGATTATTCTTATCTTAATTAAGGCCATGTAGTTTTGTCGATGAGTTTGGTGGCATTAGAGAATGATGCATCGGATACCACCGGAGAGCTCACTCAGAGACACGGCTAATGTTAACTCGGCATCGGAAAAACTCATTTGATTTCAAGGATGCATTTTCACACGACTTTTTTTTTTGCATAACGATTTTTCGCCATTAGTATGTCAGAGAGAAAGTTTATCAGTCGTTATTTCTCACACATAATGGTGGCAAAGATTTTTATAAATGAGCCTTTCATGAGAAAATCGACCTTAGCATTCAGATCGAATTCTATAGGACCTTGATTGAATTTCTAACACATGGTATGACGACCAGAGATCGCATTCAACTCAGTTGAGTGAGAACGTACTGCTTTTTAAAGCAAATATTTTCTGCAGTTTCAGTCCTGATACATCTTTAACATGAAATAAATGTGATATTTACATCCAAATATTCATAAAAAAGTCCTATAAAACATATGCTTTTTAGCAATGTGACTTTGTGATCGATTTTTGACTTTACCTGTCTTTTCGTCAATTCTTGAAAGACGAACACGTCGCGCATTTTCTCAAAGAAAAGCAATGCCTCATTATCTTTACCTTCACTCAGTCATTCACTCTTTGAGTATGGTTACAGATAGTTTGTGTCTTCATTCATTCTGATCAATATTGAATCACTTTGCAGGAAAGAAGTATGTCAACATCAGAAGAAACTCGAATGAATGAGTGTACCATTTCGTACATGAGAATAGCAAAATTTTGTTATGCAATATACTTGTATACTGAAGAGGCCTTATTGGAGTTCTTGAAGAATGGATACGACGTCAATGCTCAAATTGCACCAGATAATCCTTTCAAGATTTTTTCTGCAAACATGGCTGGTTTGAGTGCTTTACAATATGCGTGTGAACATAAGTGTGACGAGGCAGTTACATTAATTATAAACCACGGCGCTGATCTCACTCTGAAAAATTCAATCGGATCAACAGCACTTCATTCATGCATTGAGTATGAAGGTTCATTACCATCGAAACTGACGGATTACATTACTGAAAGATATAGTCGCATTGCTCCGAGTGTTGCTCTGATAATACTTTCTGCTCACGTAGAAAAAAATGTCACTGTCAATCCATTGAACAAACATGGACTATCTCATTTTCACATCGCTTGTGTAATGAGCCATTTGGGAGCTATGAGATTATTTCTGGATAGCGGTGTACAGATTAATGAACCAATACACGAGGATTCGCCAGTTTTACCTGGTTACACGGCTTTACACATTGCCTCTCGTTATGCGAGTCTTGAAGTCGTTGAATTATTGATGGAAAATGGCGCTGATGTTCACGCTCGTAACAAAGATGGCGTTGTGCCTCTTCAGCTCATTAATCTCCGTTTAGAAGATTTTTCTTTCCTGGCTCTATGCCCAACATTTGAAGAACACCCAGAAGGACATCAAGAATCAATTGTGAAACTTTCAAAGGACACGTACAAAATCGCTGCAATCTTGATCCAGAAGACTTTCAATTCTGACACTCTCATCAATGAACTTTGCATTGCTTGTGCAAAAAAATGTCTAATATCAGTGAATCAAATTATAGATAGAGTCGTGGATATCAATGTTCCAACTGATTTTGGATTTACCGCATTACACTGTGCCGCACTGGTTGATTTGGATATGACAAAATTGCTTCTGGAACGTGGTGCTGATATTTTTTTACGTAGTGTAGATGGGACAACTCCTCTTGATATTTGTATCTGGAAATATGGTTATGACATCATTCAACTTCTACCATCTATACAAAATCTTAGAAAATATATAAAACAAGAAAGTCAGTCATGGAGGATAGCTTTAGCATTGCACAATCATGAGAATTTGGAAGATCTACTGTCAGATGATGCAGTTGCACAAGAAATTAATACTCCTTGCATATCTTTAGAATCTCCTATTTGGCCTGGTGCAACTCCATTACATCTAGCTGTCATATCTGCTCAAAATGATCCTCGAGAGTATGATCCGGAGGACCAATGGAGTTCTCCTAGCAATCCCAGCTGTGTTAGAAAAATCATCAAAACTTTGATATCTTATGGAGCTAGTATAACTCACCAAGATGCCAGAGGTCGAACTCCGGTACATTTGGCCTTTTACCTTGAGAAAGACGTAATTCTTAAGATGTTGTCCGACCCAAACGTTGCGTTGATGAATCAACAAATTTTTCCATCAGAAAATCCTGTAGATGAATTTGGTTTGTCACATCTCCACATAGCATGCATGACGGAAAACACAGAAGGCATGAGAATTCTGCTGAACAATGATGCATCACCCAATGAACCAATAAAAACAGACTCGAAAGTTAGCCCACATCCAAAGAAATCGAAGATTTTATTAAAAGCTGGTTCTACGCCAATGCATATTGCAGTGAGGCTGAAGAAAGTTAAAGCCATCGAAATACTAATCGCTTTCAGTGCTGATATTTTTGCCAAAGATGCAGATGGATTGACACCTATTGATCTTATGATATCTGACGCCGAGTTGAAAGAATCAGATCTTGCTAAGATTACAGTATTATTGATTTGTGAATACTGCATCGTTGATCCCGATATTGTTCTAAAAGAAGAGAAGCTGAATTATTTTAAGAATCTGTGCACAGCTGTGGATCCGATAATTTCCCTTGCTCACTATGGTATCGATTTTGTGAATGATTCTCAAATCAGACAAATTCGAGGAATAGATAATGGTCACAGGCTCGAACATGTTGAAACAATATTGAAGTTTTTGGAGACCATAAGAGATTCTACAAGATGCAGACTTGATCCTAGTGCCAAAGCAATCAGGTGTATGTCATCGTTAAAGAAGATTCTCCAGAAAAAGTCTGAGTACAAAATGTCTACTTACAAAATTTTTCAAAGTTATGCTCAATTGGCGCCATGTCAATGCAGTTCACTCGTCGTGTTGGATGAACAGTCTCAAATGACAAATCTTCATCTTGCCTGCGCGTAAGTAAACGATCTCAACAATAAGAGATCGAAGTTTGTCTAGGTTTGGTTCAGTCATAAAAATTGCGATATTCCTTTTTCCGCATTGAATTATATCACAATTTTTTTTATAAAAAAGCACGAACATCGCCGGGCTTTCTTTTAGAACTTGACTCAAATCTTCTTGAAATCTTAAAAAGTCTTGAATAAGGTATCTCAATTAAGTGTACTTAAAATATAAATGTAACATGCATGTAATTTTCCCCAATTTAGACTTCATCGTCAAGTTTGCATCGAGTCTTTGGTGAAATCGGGCGCTGATTTGAACATTTGCTTGAGTCCTGATTCTCCATTCTTTCCTGGTTATACACCTTTACATCTCGCAGTGGAATGTTGTGAAAAGAGAACCGTGAATACTTACCTGAACACCGTCAAAATATTGTTGAAATACGGAGCTGATCCAACAATTCAAGATTCCAAAGGCGAGACACCTCTTCATCTTGCCGATAAATACCGTTTTACGGAAATCACAAGTTCGATCCTACTCGACGAAAGAATCGCAAAGAAAAATTGCACCAGTAAATTCGGTCGATCACATTTTCACATAGCCTGTACTAGTGATCAATCTGGAGTTGTGGAAAATTTTTTGCAGTATGGTGCAGATCCTAATGAATTAAATTACATCGATAATAATGAAATATGGCACGAGATTCCTTTTATGGAATTTTCACGTTGTTTCGATTTCACGCCACTCGATGTTGCTGAAAACTTGGAAGTAGTAAAGGTGCTGTTGAAACATGGTGCTGATCCAAAAATTGAGGATTACAAAGGTTGGACAGCTTTGCATCATGCGGCGTATCATTGTCGTGATACTGATATTATCAAGACTTTGATAAGGTGACCATGATATTTGATTTCTTTGAGTGAATTTGGATAAGTTCTAAATCTATTGTATTCGTGAGTTCATTTATCCTATTTACACATGAAAATGTTTTGCAAAAATGTGATTCATATGCTTTCGTGCTCACGAAACTTTTGCTTTCGGCTATTCAAGGATTGCATTTGTTGCTGACTTGATGAAATATCAAATCCCGTCCTTTATCTTGAATTCACAAATCTAACTTATGCTTTCAGTCTCTACATATAGGAAGATCATTTTTACCACCAAGTGCGCGGAAAATATCAGCTTCCTGACGATTTATGTCTGAGAAATTCGTATTTTCCGCATTTTTGACAAATGTTACTGCCTCGAAAATGAATTCATCCGCTTAATCACCGCTTTTGAGATTGCTCAATAGTGTGGACCAAAAAACAAGAATTCTTCCAAGTCGTTACGAGGGCGTGTTACTACGTGTAGATATCAACATTTTTTACTGGTGGCTGAGAATTGGCATCTTGCATTCGAGCAATAGCATTGAAGATTTTCAAAATATAAGGGAAAATAAGCGATTTTGACGTTTTTTCCGAAAATTAAGAGACAAGGCGTAGGGTATTTATGCGTTCCAAATTGTCATACAAACTATTGACCAAAATCTATTCAAATTAGTATATTAGTGCGTGGAAAGCCTTTGAGTGGGTCTGGACTCTCATCGCACTATGATTTCCCACGTATTTTGACCCCCTAAAACGATCCCGGTGATTTCATCAAGCCCGAATGCTGTCGAGATTAAGATTTGAGCAGGTCGAATGCAGGCTGATTTAACGAATTGATGAAATTCGCTCATTTTGACCTGTTTAGATATTGATCTCGACAGCATTCGAGCTTCATGAAACTACCGCAATGATTTTCAGAAGGTCAAAATACGTAAGAAAGCATAGTGCGATGAGAGTCCAAACCCATTTAAAAGCTTTTCACATCAACATACTGATTTCAATGGATTTTGGTCAGTAGTTTGCATGATAATTTGGACCGCATGAATACCCTGTGCCTTGTTCCTTTACTTTCGAAAATAGCGTCAGAATAACTCGTTCTTCTTTTATTTCTGAAAATCATCAGGGCTAGTGCTCGAATGCAAGATGTCAATTCTTAGCCCCCAGCCAAAATTGTATCTACATATAAAAACACGGCTTTTCTGACCCCCCCTCTCCCTCCGTAAACGATTCGGAAAAAATTTTGTTTTCGGCCCACCCCACTGCTCAACCTTTAGCCCTCCCATATTCGTGCCGTTTCTCAAAAAAATATATTCAGCTCAACTGCGATCACTTTTTGGTCGAGATAACCTCCCGTCACTTTTATCGATGAATGGCCCATTTTCGAGGTGCGAGACGAATGGTTTTTTATTTTTATTCTTATTCCTCCAAACATACAATCGAATGACTTTTACAATTATCATAAGTCATCACGGTGTCCTCTCACAATGACTTATTCTTAGTATCTATTCTTAATATAATTATCTAAGCTAAAAAAGTTCATTTCTTGACGAATTTTAATTCCCAAATCGTTCGAAAATTTCAGAGATGGAGGCGTAGACGTTAACTCACGGTCAGTACCGGCTTTGACAGCTTTGGATCTCCTGGTAACTGAAAAAATGGAAGAATACGATACAGAATCTCAGATACGAGTTCTTTTAGAGCTTGGTGCTTACGTCAACCACAAAAATTTTGAATCTAGCTCAACTTTGGCTCGTGCTTTAGAATCTCATGATGTGAAATTATTGAAGACTCTAGTCGAATATGGAATGGATGTGAATGATTTGAATGAACACAAAAGAAGTGCCATGCATGAGCTGCTTTTATCTAATGAAGGTTCCTTGAGTACTCCAGAAGAGTATATTACACTGATAGAACAACTTTGTGAAAAAGGTATCGATATCGATTGCCAAGATTCTTCAAAGCAAACTCCACTACATGCAGCAACTCAACGACACACAACTCGTGGTATAGTTGCACTATTGGCAAGTGGTGCTGATATTAATATGATTGATTCTAAGGGTCGTACGCCAATTTCGTTATTTTTGGAGGATGATGAAATAGATAAAAATACTCTCGGTAGAGTACAAATTTCTTATCTAAAAAAGATTGCTGTAATTTTTTCCAAACACTTGAAAAAGATGCGAACTTTTAACGTAACTGTTAGCCAACGGAATGCGATTCTAGAAAATGAATTAGTCTCTGAATTTGGTGACGTTGAAGCCGTCGAAGATAACATTAGAGAATCTCAATATTCTGAGGAATTGGAAAAAATGGCGAATATAGTATTTGGAGATGAAGTAACGTTACTTGAATTCATGTTCATGGATTCTCATCAGATGATAGCTTTGGTTGAAAACGATGCGCTAAAGTCAATTTTGAAATCACGAGATTTCTATCAAAAGTTTCCTGAATTAGGTGGAATCTTGAAACTCAAATATAGAATTGCATTGAGAAAGAAAGCAATCAATGTAGCTAGAAAATCGTTGTATTTATTGTTGAAAATGCAAATACCTGAAACTTGTACAGAAATCATTGTATCTTGTATGGCTGATAAGGATTTAAAGATTTTAGCAGATATGAAGGTCCAATGAATGACCATCAATATATCAATTCATCAATGTATTAATGTGTAATTTAACATTGAGTTGTCGGATGTATCAAAATTCTTATAACTGTACTTCCTACCAGCTCTACACTTGTATTAGTCTTAATTTCTCGGTGATGAAGTTTGCATTGACGGGAAGCAAAACGATCCAAAGATACTTGATTGATTATGTAGAAATATGATATGCTAGTTCTAGATTATACCGAGCAAACTGTTCTGAATAATTTCAACCTAAAAAATAGCAGTCAAACGATGACTCTGTGTATTTTTTTCCAAATTGTAATTTCACTGTAAAAAAATTTTCCGAAAAACTTCAACCAGCCGGTTGAATAGATTAGTTGAATTTTCAACCAAACTGGTTGAATTTTCCATTCAACCGGCTGGTTGAATTTTTCATTCAACCAGTTGGTTGAAGTTTTTCGGAAAATTTTTTTACAGTGTAGATTACATTTGAGCGCTACTTTTAGTCCCGGCTGCGAACATGAAATTGGCGTTTATTCGCTCTAATGTTGAACAATAGCGTACGTCCCTCGCTCGCCAGGCTGTTTTGAGTCACGGAGAATATTTTGCCTTTGTTGCACTCCGACTGTTTTGGGGCCCGAGGAAAAGCTATATCCGTGGCCCAAACCAGCTGGACCTCGCATCGGGAGTAATATACTATATACTTTATTAGTTTGATGAAGATTTCGCAATTGATTTGAGTATTTCTAGTATTGAACTCTGTCAGATAAATTTGAATTGCTTCGGCATTAAGCTAGATCGTATGTGTCATGAGTTTTCTATTTCCAATAGAATAAGGTTATTATGACATGAAGTTAATCTTTCACCTAGGTTTTTTATAGTGATAAGAATCCTCAAGAAGTTGTATGAATTCCTATTGATAAACAATTAAACTGTCATCGGATGGCATGAATCGTATTCGCATTTTATGAAGTATGAGTGAAAGGCCATTCAGAATATTCAAAAAATGATGCACGGTTGAATGAACAGTCGAAAATTGTACACTAGCCGGATATGAATTCTGCACGAATTTGGAAAAGTTGTTTGTCATCTTTAGTCTTCAATATTATTTCAAACCATTTTAGGTTGTCCAAATGATCTAGAGCCTCGCTGCGTTCTTTTTATAATCGATATCAAATTATAAAATTTTCATCAGCAGCAGCTCGACGACAGAAATGCTTTTCAAAGTTATTCCAGAATCTATATTTGGTGAGTTTACATACGTGAGTTATTCGTAGCCGCAAAAGTATGTAAGTAATAATTATTTTCCACTGTCTTTTTTTGCTCGTGAGACGTGCTGAAAGTATTTTGTGCCTTTGAGAGGTTTATCGATTCTAAGCTCAATCTCATCAGAAATCTTGCAATAAATTTCTCCGGTATGATTTTTAGATTCATTAGCAAAATTCTTGTAATCAAATTTGTATTCCGTATACGTGTACACTATTTTCACACCGCTACACAGACTCTTCGTTTTCATTCGATCAGTAAGTTGTGTCTCAGAATAGAGGTAAATTCTTTTCTTCTCAAACAAAGCTAAAAATCCTGTCAAGAATGACTTATGCATCACTATAGCCGCGTACAGTCTGGTTCTGCTCATCATAGAATTTTGTCGGGTCAAATGACGGAAAACTGTGACGAATTCTTCAATTTTTCTATGTTGCTACGGTGCTACGGAGCCTTAGAGCATCATGATAAAAGCTAGAATTTCTTTTGATGGGTGAGGATCACCAATACTCAGCAAACATTGTTTCAAAGGCACGAGAATGGCCAAGCGTTGGCGCTCGCAAGTAGTAAAAGTCGAGTATGGTCAGACCAATGGTCAGACGCTGTAGAATACGCATGGTAGGTAATTATTGTGCAGCTAGGCTCTTGTGTGAAATTATATATTGCTGAATTCACTTAAATTTACGAATATTGCATTGGAGTGGTACCGATATTGAAGGAAATTAGAATACCACACTGTAAAAAATTGGTTGACTTTCCACCAAAATCGTCAACCAGTGGTTGGTTGTCGAAATCAACCAGCTGGTTGGAATTCAACCACTGGTTGACTTTGTCCCCACAGCGAATATATAAGGATGCATGCGGCGCCCACGATATTGGTCGATGGTGGTCTCCGGTTGACACTTTTGATTCGGAAGGACAAGTTTCGTCATTTTTTTTCACAAACAAAGAGGGATAAACATTAGCCTCGGTCGCGTATGGAAGACAAAGCGGGTTGCCTGTCCTGCAGGAGTCGAATACACGTCGTAAGACTGGAGGGATGGATAGATGGACGGATGGGGTGGGAGGGTAGATGGGATGGAATGGAACGGAATGGACCGGAATGGACCGGACCGAAACGGAATGGAACGGACCAGAATGGAACGGACCGGAATGGAACGAGTGGAATTGAACGGAATGGAACGGAATGGACCGGAATAGAATGGAACCAAATGATATGGAACGAAATGGAACTGAATTGTATGGATGTCTCCCATCCATATAATTCAATTCCGTTCCATTCCACCCAATTCAACTCCGTTCCATTTTTCCCCGTCCGTTCCATTTTGCCCTATCCGGCCAGTTCCGTTCCCCTCCACCCAATTTGACCCCGTTCCATTTTGCCCCGCCCATTTCATTTTGCCCCATCCCGGCCCGTTGCGTTTCGGTCCATCCAATGAGACTCCGTTCCATTTCGCCTCATTTCGTTCCATTTCGCCCCATTCCGGTCCGTTCCATCCATCCATCCATCCCATTTACCCTCCCACCCCATCCGTCCATCTATCCATCCCTCCAGCCTTACGACGTGTATTCGACTCCTGCAGGACAGGCAACCCGCTTTGTCGTCCATACGCGACCGGGGCTAATGTTTATCCCTCTTTGTTTGTGAAAAAAAATGACGAAACTTGTTTTTCCGAATCAAAAGTGTCAACCGGAGACCACCATCGACCAATATCGTGGGTGCCGCATTCATCTTTATATATTCGTTGTGGGAAAAAAGTCAACCAGTGGTTGGATAGGTGCAACTATGCAAAATTTGTTGGAAAAACTGCAACCACTGGTTGCAGTTTTTCCCACAAATTTTTTACAGTGCACGCATAGGTCAGTTATATTGTTTTGCTCTGATAACAAAGTAGCTGTTTTGTCGGAATTGAGCCGCAATTCACTTTTAACGAATTTGTGGTCTAATTTTGAATGAACAGTCCACCCTTAGGATGCCTTTCCATGAGACAAATGTTTTACCAGAATAAGCGCGCGAGATTTGAAAATCTCTAACTTCAATGAGTGCGAAAGAGATGGCACAGCTTTGGGGTCTCTCTCTTACACATTGAGAGGGTACCCGCGCCCGTGCCCGCGCCATCTGCCATGGAAAGGTAACCTTACTTTTTATAGTATCATATGCGTAGTTGGATCTGCAATGAGCTGTGTCTTTATAAGAATTGAAGAATTCTTACAATTGTTCACAAGAACATTTCCCTGGGCACTGGGTTTCCTGAAAAGATTGATGTTTCGGTTTCGAAAGTTACTCGTTTACACTTGTATCTGTACCAGTCAATTTTCATTGAGGACAGTATCTCTTTGACCCTGTTGAGGATATTTGAAACTTGGATACAGATGTTAGATTAAGTAGAATTTTGGAATAAGACAAAAGATCTCTTGTTTAATTGCTCTATCACTCCAAATGGAATTTGATCATTGAAAACACTTGTGAAATTTCTTAGAGCACTCAAAAATTGGTTAAATGATCAAAGAAAAGTGGTTTCTGAGACTTCCAAGGGAGTAGGGAGTGTTCAAACTTTTTCTAAGAATATACATATATATGGCCTGGTTAGTATAAATCAAGTTTTTTCGACTTTAGGTAGTTTGTTCGGGAGAGGTTTTTGAAATTGAAAGACTATATTATTCAAAGTATAGGTTGCACGGTCGCTCATTCTTTCTTTCAACTTATACTTGCCTAGGTGCGTGACCGCACGCCCTGATAGCGTATTTCGAATACGGTTGTTACAGAGTGGAAGTTAGAGGACTTTTGAATCTTAAGAGGACCTCCTTTCCTGGTACTTCACGCTCGAGAATACTTGAGAATTCATAGAGTTTGCATAATATTTTGTTTAACTCGAATTTTACTCTGCGGCCTTCAGGGCATCGACAGAATGTGCGCACCCCATGGGGTCACACGAAGTGCCAAATCATAATACACTGAGAAAAAATTCTTGGTCGTACGGCCATGCGTATTGTCGTACTTACGACCAAAATGGTATTTGCTGCAGAACAATACCGATTTTGTTATCGCGTCGATCTATCAGAACGATTTGGTGATCTGGTATTAGAGCCAGAATAGTTAAATATAACGCGTATATTTCAAATGCCCCGATACTTAATGAATTAACAGTCATATTACGGTTCTATTGCTACAAAAGCTACCAATTTTTTGCACGGGATAGCACCGCAAAGGGACAAATATAATCCAACGATTTTTTAGGTTATTCGTGCCAGATTGGTTCAATAACAATTATTTTGCTGTGGTGCGCGACAATCCAGTATTGGTCTGACGGCAATACCACGTAACAATACAGTCGTATTGTTCCGACGGCAATATTTTATTCTCAGTGTACTGAAATTTCGCAATTCATCACTCAATTTTAAAGCTATATTTACTCATACATACAAGGAAAAGATTTGATTTCCTTCAGAAATCATAAAATTTTTTGCTCTTGGCTTCCACGTGCACGAGTATCAAATATGGTGTATGATTCGACTTGATTCGACTCCGCGAAATGCTGGAATTGTTATTTTTGTTTTGAGAATTCAGCAAAGAAAAGGAAATTCAATAGGAGAACATCAGCAATTTCTTCATCGAGCTCGACAGCACTCTTAGCCCGAAAAAGAGTCAATTCCAAGCCAAGTCTGAACACCGAAGTGAGCACTTTGCAGGACCTTCCTTTTACGATCATGAATGTTATGCATATACCATAAGTGAGGTCTGTGACGTGGGCACCCGAGTTTGCGGAAAAATTATAAACAAATTACTGCTTACTTGTGCGCTCTAACCTCGTTCAGAAACCGTTTGAAAATCAAATGCGGATGTTAAGGTTGATAAAAATGAAGAAGTTTTCGAGTGCTAGAAAACTTGACTAATTTTCTTCTCGGCTATCGCGCGTAAGTACGCAGTCTGCCGATATAGGGCTTGTGGTGCGATCAATAGCGCGGAACTTTCTTTGTTCATGGTTATTTTGACTTTTCAAAGACAACCATCATTTCCATGAATAATAAATAAAAATAGCTACTCAGCAATGCATGCTCATGCATCATTTGTGGATACACCCTAATGCATGGTCGCCGAGGACCTGTTGCGTCGTTGCGTGTTCGCAAATAAGGGTGCATCCCCAAATGATGCATATGCATGCATATGCAGTGCACACTGCACATATGCACTGCACACGTGCACATGTGCAGCTCATCAAATTTTAGGCAAAACCAGATGGAACTCGTCTAGACCTGCTTTTGGATCAGCCGGTAACGCAGCAAAGACAAAACCCGATTCATATCAAAAGTTTTCTGATGCGAGCCCTTCAATTCTTGCTCAATTTCGATAAGACTGCACATGTGGTGCGTATGCGCAGTGTGCACTGCATATGCATAAATATGCATGTTTGGGGACGCACCCTAATGATGGACTTGATGATGTGTGCGCGGGTCGCCGAACTTCATCTCTACTTACTAAATTTATAGGCTCACTAATCTTTAATAACAAGTTTACTTGAGTTCAGTTCAGTCGAGTTTAAAAGTAGGTGGCCTTAAAAGTATTGAAGATTCATGCAGATTTATGTAATAACGGAGGTTATACAGTGTCAGGCACGAGCGATTGCATTGACGAGGATTGCGATTTTAAGTCGTATCGCATTTGCTATATACGCGTACGCCAGAATTGACATTTGACACGACCCTGGCGTGGATGACCAGAACAATTAAACCACACTTTTTTGCATCAACATGGTAAGTTTGCTTGAATGTGAGTATATGTTGCAATCAATCGACCCTCTTCACAACATTCCGTTTTTACTTACCTTAATTATCTCATTGGGTTAAGGTTCAGAAAAGTTTATCTTTTTTCCATCATGTGTCATGATTCAAGAGCTTATATGATGCAATCCTTGAGCCAGGATCCATCCAATTTTTTTTATATAATTGTTAGTACTACTGTAGTGATACTAGAGGGTCACTATACTACTGATGAGGATATCTATTGAAATGATGTGTCCTTCTCTCTGCTCTCTCCAAAAGATTGCTGAGAACATGCATGATGAAAACACTCAGTGCAGTATATAACGGAATACAGTATAGAGTAGAATATAGCTCACGGTAAAGATAAAGAGGTGTATATGGAGCTTACAGTTTAATTAGTAGCTTTCACAGTTTGTTTAGTGTGGATCAAATAGGTCCAAATGTTGCTCAACTAAACAATTATGTTCACAGTATAATGACTTTTGTTGATTCACCTGAAGGTTACAGAGGAATTTATGGTACCCACAACACTCACGTGCTTCTTTAAGTCAGGAATTTGTGGAATTCTAGCTCATGAATGAATGTGAATGGTTATGCAGGGAAATCCTGTGTTTTCTTGTGTGATTTATCAAGTTAGTCGAGGAACTGTAGATCTTGGAATCCCTCTATCTTTGTAAACTATTCAGTTTTATGAAAAATGAGCAATTGCTGGAAGGTCAGCATGATCATCATTATGAGAAATCTTGAGACTCTTCTTTGTATACTCTCTCTTAATTTTAGAAAATGTTTCAAGTCGTAGGTATGAACCAGACTGATCTGAATGCAGAGAGTCAAAAAGAATCGGAAGTGTTCAAATTCAAATTCAAAACTATTTGCATGCATTTAACCAGTTACATCTATCTGACTGCTATACCATGTGATATGTAATAACGAATTTTGCTACTTACAAATACAGCAGATCAATCGATCAATCTATACTGCAGGTATGATTATAATTATTAAAAAATCAGAACATTCACTTGCTCGCGAATTTGAAGCTGCAGCAATGGTATTCGCTGCTCTTTGATCACATTCTTCATAAACTTCACCCTAAAGTATTCGCAACTAAAAGAGTGAGATAAATTTGATCCCAAGACGTTTGAATGTCTTTAGTTTTTTCTCATTTTACCTGCTTTACCGATAATGATTCTTTTGATAGGAAAAGTCTCTAGTTCAAGTTTCCCAATGGCTACATTACTCCAATAAAGATTTGATCTTACAACACAATTTCCAGAAAGTTGTGAGCCAGGAGTGAGCCAGGAGTGAGCCAGGAGCATAAAAACTATTTGTACTCTTAAATCTTGTGAAGGCATAGTAGATTTTCTATATTTTCATGAATATTCTCAGACAAATGGTAGAGTTGCATAGGCTTTATTGCCCTTGAGCTCAAAATGAGGTCTTTCGTGACATCAAGTTCAAGATAGGGCTATATTGATTTCTACGCTAAAGTTTCTCAATGTCTAGTCATGAACTTATATTGTAATTGAACTATGTAGTGCTACCATCAAATTTGGATTGAAATGTGGTGCATGACATTTTGTCTTCAGTTTACAACAACATTCAATCCGTGATGAATTGTTTGATAAATCCGTGATGGAAAAAATTTATTATTGTCACCAAAAGTTTGCCATTTTT
Source organism: Eretmocerus hayati (assembly GCA_029851415.1). NCBI lineage: Eukaryota > Metazoa > Arthropoda > Insecta > Hymenoptera > Aphelinidae > Eretmocerus > Eretmocerus hayati. Next base: position 22,626,375 of record CM056742.1, read on the forward strand.
GCCGCTTCTCCTTCCGAATTGAGGAAGAGGTTTTTATTGCATAATGAATCATCTCCGAAATTCCATCTTCCACAATTCAGAACGAAAAAATTTTGTCTAAAATCAGAAACCATAAGTGCGTTCTAGTTGAAGTGTAACAAAATTTATGCCCAACTGGGTTTCTGCGTACCATACTTATTCAGAAAATAAAATCGAATGATTTAGTTTCAAGACACGTACAGGCACAACTCGGTATTCGCAGTTTCCGTATTCGCAGTGCAATTAATTGAAACACAAATTCATCATTCGCGGTATTTTATTCCGTATTCGCAATTCTCAAGGCATGGAAGTTTTTGAAAGTTCAGAGGTCTCAGAGCAAGAACCATTGTGCACACAATGGTTTTTTTCTATGTCTACCAAAAAATCATCTCAATGTGTGATTTAAAACTTTTGAATTGTATTTATATCGTCAAAAGCAATGTTGAAGCACCCTCCAGAATCCAAAGTTGAATAAACCTCCTAGACCGATTTCACAGCTCAAATAAACTTGCGAGGGATGCCTTCAGCCCAGAATGCAGTAAAAGATTCCCCAATCTTCGATCCACTCATGTTCAAGAGCTTCCACTCAAAGATGAGCTGTAAAACTGCACTGAAATCATGCCAAACAATCTATACAGATGATCTTCTATGCAGAACAAGACACTTCTCTAGACAACAAAAACTCAATCCTTCGTTTTATGGTGAAGCTTTTTGATCTTGAAACCCTCTCGTTTCATACCCACGTTTATTGTGCAATATTGGCAATATCTAACTGAAAGAACTAATGGCGAATGATGAATTTCAGGAAGAAATGATCGTTGTAACGAAAAAAATTGGTTACGGCATCGTTCCCGACGTTTCTTATTAATGCCATCAAGTGTTCAGTCTTATCATTATATTTTATGTAAGAGTATCGTATCGAGTATGATCGGCTGCAAGTCTTCTTAATTCGACTCACCCCTATTTGTCAGATAATTAATTAAGAAGGAACATTATCATATTTTAGTTCCAATCATCGCCTTTTTTACATATATTCTCACGGTCATTACGTATTTTTGGATGTTGTCTCTAACTTCACTTACATTAAGATTGCATGTATCTTTTTCTAGGAAGAGAATATGGCTACTCCATCAGCTCATGATCAGAGTGAAAATACCATCTTGTATCGGAAGATTACCCAGTTTTGTTACGCAGTTCATATGGACAATGAAATGGCCGTGTTAGAATTTTTGAAAAATGGATATGATATTAACGCCACAATACCACCAGACAACCCTTTCAAGAATTTTTCTTCAGAATTGGATGGCGTGAGTGCTTTGCATTTTGCTTGTGAACAGTCCACAGAATTAGTGGGAGTGCTCTTGAACAACGGTGCAGATTTCACTTTGAAAAATTCTGTTGAATCCACTCCACTTCACGCAAGTTTTGAATATGTTGGATCATTTGTATCAAGAGTCACGGATTACATTAGTGATGACGATTGTATTGCTCCGCAAATACTCTCTTCTCACGTGAAGAATAATATCACAATCAATCCTGTAAACAAACACGGATTGTCTCATTTTCACATCGCTTGTATAATGAGCTATTTAGAAACTATGCAATTATTCGTCGACAATGGTATTCAGATTAACGAACCAATACATGAGGACTCGCCAGTTTTACCTGGTTACACGGCTTTACACATTGCCTCTCGTTTTGGCAGTCTTGGCTCAGTTAAACTGCTAGTGAACCGTGGAGCAGATGTTCACGCTCGTAACAGAGATGGCCTTGTACCTCTGCAGCTTATTTTTTCGCGTTTGGAGGAGTTCTCTTTCTTGGCATTACGCAGAGATTCATTCGAGAATCATTGGGAGTTCTATCAGAAACTTCAGGTAGACACTTACGGAATCGCTGCGATCTTGATCCCGGAAACTTTCAGTTCCGATTCTTCCGTCAACAAACTCTGTATCGAGGGGTATGCCACTGCGTCGCTCGGTGTCGCTCGGTTGCCAGTCGTCGCTGTTCGTTGCTGTTCACTGCTGTTTACGGCTGTACGGCCTATCCTCCAAAAGGAGGCGAACGACGGCCCGCAGGGTGAACTGGCGGCGAGTGACGAGCGAACAGCAGCGAACAGCAGTGTACAGCAGTGCACAGCAGTGCACAGCGCTGTTCGCCGAGTCGGCTCGCCGCGCCCGCACTCTACAGTTTGTGCTGTTTCGTTCACTCGATGGAATGATTATTTAATAATTATTGCAGATGGATATTTTCATTCACGGATCAATGAGAGGCTGTAGATAACACAGTCGATTGGTCCTTTAACTTACCCATAAACTACAGACGGATGATTCCCAAATCCCAAGCCCCTCATGAGGGGCCGACGATCATGAGAAACATTTGAACACATAATTGAGATAGTGTGGATTAGCACAGGGGCAGCGTGTCCGCCTCTGACGCGCAAGGTCAGCGTTCAAATCCCGGTGAGGGTCATTTTTTTTTTTTTTTTTTTTTTCGTATCTGCACAAGCTCGCGAATTTCTCTTTAAAATTATCACTCGTTAACGAAAGTTTGAATTTAAAAGTGCATGAGAGTCAAACAGCTATTTTTTATTTTTTTTTCAAATATGGAAGCCGAAATCGAGCGCAATTTTGCGCCTACACGTAAGGATTTTTTTAGGGTATGGTTCTCGGCACGCCAAAAAAAAAAAAAATAATTTCACGGGATATTTGGCGCGAACGGACCGGATATTTGTACTTCGCACAGGAAAAGGAATAATTCACACGATAAGAATGTAGTGCACGAGAGGAAAAAATAGCTAACGGGATTAGAAGGTATATGTATGAACGAGAAAAATAATATAACGAACAGGAAATAAACTTATCTTGCCCCGGTAAATATATGGTATACCAGCACGACATATTTTCCCTCGAATTCGTGTGTAAGTAAACATTCAATTAGTTAAAAAATTATTGGATGAAGTATTGATCATTGAAACTCATTAAAATCGCATATTTTTCACTAATGTGAGCAAACATTGGATCAGTTACAGGAAGATAGAATGAATGATAATTGTTTAAACGTCAAGAAATTCGAACACTGAGAAAAAAAATTATTGAAATTCAATAAATATATTTGTTCATGGAGGATTTATTTGGTTTGAAAACTCATTCTTCTGGAATGAATGAGGTTTCACATTTTCAAATAATTGTTTATTCATATGTACCATAGAAATTTACTCAATCATCAAATTACCGAAATCAGAAAAATTGTATTTAATGGGGAAGAATATTTATTCAAACTGAACATACTACATCTGAACTGAAGACATTGAACCATCAATTTTGATAATTCAATTTTTCCAAATCAAATAAATCAAGTTGAATAAATATGTATTGATATTTGATAAGTTATTTCATTAAATTCAGTTGATAAGTATTCATTCACAGGAAACATTACCACTCACATCTATCACACTACATTGGAATGAAAACTTATTCAATTCTATTATTGATCCAATGGATTGCGAGAACCGAACTCTTATTTTGATTGAATGGATTTTTCGAAATTCAAAACGCGGCCAGATCACGATTATATCAGTCATTCATTCACAATAAAACATTATGACTGGATTCAAGAGTCAGTTTCATCCATGGAGCAGAAATCATTTAGCTAAAGCGCTTTGACTGATCAGGTCATCAATAAATTCGAAACGAATAAGTTTTAATCCTACATCAATAACTTCATTTCCAAAATGAAAGATTAAGCTTCCACTACATTGTAGAGGGATCTTGCATTCTCATCACGCACTTGGGCTCAATAGACTCATTTCATACACGGATATTGAAATAAGACGAATATCACCTGAAATTTTCTACAGATTTATCTACGTTGAAAAAGATGTCATTCTGAGGACTCAGACTCGGCGGACCGGGTGACTTAGATCTTTTGAATAAATGAAGTCTTATATTTCCAGTTTCATAGTAATAATATGAATCTTCTCAGTACTCAAGTAGATCCGATTGAAGAAATTATATTTCATTGGAATAGATAATTATTCAAATTTTTATTCAATATTTCACACAACTTTTTCCCAGAAAATCATATGCTCTACGATCAAGTTGTGTTAAAGGGGTAATGATTGGACCAAAATGCTATTTCTCCAGGATGAATGATTTTCTTACGTATTTCGAATAAATATTTATTAAAGAACAATCTGATGATTAGGATATTCATCGAGTTGACGGAAATAAATTCAAAGATCTTCTATAATTATCCAGCTGGGTCAAATTTTTGTATTATAATGATCATCGCAATTCAACCATTAGGAATAAGTTATGGGATAGTTAATTGTTTTGATGAAATATTCATTAAAACTCTTCAGATCTGTATTCAACCAATTCTTACCACTAGGTGCCGCATCAAATGTTATACCTCTGGAATGAATTTCTTTGAGCTTTATTATCGTCTCAGCAAAAAATCTCTAATGAAAATCGACAGATCTTCTTACCATTATAATGGTGGAATTCGATTAGTCAATTCACAATGGAAATCCAAGCTGCTATTTTCATTTCTGATTAAATTAAGAATCACGAAATCTTTTCTCGCAAGCGACAAAATAGGCCCTCGATTGATATATAAGGCTCGTCAAGTCTCAAAGCTAATATATGCAATATCAGTGCGAAGCGATACTATTAGGTAATGGTAATCAAAAGCGTGTTGTCTTAGAAATAAGTAGCGAGTGTCTTAGTCATGTACGAATATAAATAGTGGCAATTGTTAATAATAGTGATAATCATTGATCCCCCAACTCAAGTGAGTAATTTGAGTAAATATTCATCTGATGTGAATAATCTTTCCATGGTTGGCTAAAAAACCATGTGAAATAGATTTTGCTTTTGGTTGCTTATCATATTTCAAATGAATAAATATTTCTCTGAAATTAATCTTATTTCATCGTTCTGAAGGAATATTCATTCATTTCGAATATCATTTATTCATTTGAGGCACCGCAAATCGTTCAAATGCGTTTCTCACGATAAAATCATCATCAGATTTCATCAAATATTCCCTGGTAGAAATGTCAAACATTTTTTGCCCATTATTTGTCCGTTTCCAATGGAGTAGCGGACATTTAATGCCCATTTGAAACGGGCTACAAACGGACTTAATGTAACGGTTTCTAAGACATTTTTTGGGCATTTCCAAGTTATTGAACATTTTTTCTACATTTTTTGGGCATTCAATGGACTACTAAAATGCTGTCTGATTGATGTTACTGAGAATGATAAGTGATTTTTCGGCATCAAAATATCATCAGAAAGAAAATATGTACCCAATTTCAATTGGTGCAAATGATTTTAATTGGAATTAATGATATAATTGATTGAAGAAAATTCATACTTGTTGGATTTATTTTGATAAATATTTATTCATTCCAAAAAGAAGCATTCCTTCATTTTGAATAAATGTCTGCCTAGGAGGATATGAAAGTATATTTATTCAAATCAGAAAAATTTTCTTCAAAATCGCTCAATTTTTTTTCTCAGTGAACAAATCGAGACATTCACTGTATCATTGGAGCTTTTCTGGCTTTCGATGGTCGAACTTCCTTTTCGGCCAAGCGGTACATACACATGCTGACAACAAATATTTTCCAAAGGTATAGAATCTTACGCTTCTGAAACAACGTAGGTGTGAAGCTGTGTTGCTGAAAAACATTAGTTGGGATGCGTAGGATTCGACATCACTTTCGGGAAGTATTCGTTATCACCAAGTGTACACTTTTAGCCTCATCTGGAACAACCACCTCCTTATGCTTGATCATCATGCATGCCAACTGACAAGGGAAACGCCAACCTTGTAGGTCCTGGATCTTGACGAAACTCTGTGAGTCTTCTTGTTTTGGTGAAAAATGAAGGTATCTCCAAGGGTTTAATCCCATGGGCCTCCTATCCTCAGATACAGCTATGGAGATTAGCATTGCCAATATAGGCCCATGTTAAAAAGTCGTATATATAGATATACTGACAATGCTAATCTCCATGACTGTATCTCAGCATAGGAGACCCATTGGACGAAACCTTATTGGGTGCCTTCATTTCTCGCCAAAACAAGAACATTCCCAAAGTTTCGGCAAAATCCAGGACCCGCAAGTTCGGACCTGCAAGTTCAGAAAAGCGATATCATTAGAAAAACCGATTTCAGAAAGATTTACCGTCAAACGGCGTAACTTTGGAACATCTTCGAACATTTTTGATTGAAATTTCTCTGTAACTTCTACGCCATAGATCAAAAGTGCAATGTATGTGTGGTACGTCAATCGGAAGCTTACAGTTTCGACTTTCGATTGCGGGGTTTATATGAGTCCGTTTGGACATCTCTGGTCGGAATTTTGGGAATCTAGTTTTCCGCGATTAACAAAAATCCTTACGTGTAGGCGCGAAAATGCGCTCGATTTCGGCTTCCATATTTGAAAAAAAAAAAAATAAAAAATAGCTGTTTGACTCTCATGCACTTTTAAATTCAAACTTTCGTTAACGAGTGATAATTTTAAAGAGAAATTCGCGAGCTTGTGCAGATACGAAAAAAAAAAAAAAAAAAAAAATGACCCTCACCGGGATTTGAACGCTGACCTTGCGCGTCAGAGGCGGACACGCTGCCCCTGTGCTAATCCACACTATCTCAATTATGTGTTCAAATGTTTCTCATGATCGTCGGCCCATCATGAGGGGCTTGGGATTTGGGAATCATCCGTCTGTAGTTTATGGGTAAGTTAAAGGACCAATCGACTGTGTTATCTACAGCCTCTCATTGATCCGTGAATGAAAATATCCATCTGCAATAATTATTAAATAATCATTCCATCGAGTGAACGAAACAGCACAAACTGTAGAGTGCGGGCGCGGCGAGCCGACTCGGCGAACAGCGCTGTGCACTGCTGTGCACTGGAGGTCGATTTTAAACTCTGGTCGTAGGCCACTCGACCACTGAGCGCTGGCCGTGCGACCAGCGCGTACGTATATGCGCGTAGAAAGAGCCACGGCGTTCATCCGGCAACGACTCGTGAGCTCGCGAGCTTCTGCTCCGCATTATAAACAATCAGATACAAATATTTCCACCTATAAAAGAGTTCGAGGAGGTGCACGATTATTATTGTTCATGCTAATACACGAAGCGACAGTTTTTCATTCTAATGTGAGGTTGTATGTTGGTTCTCTGTAACCTCACAATGAATTTTCTGTTTGAATTTGTGCAAATAGAGCAAATGTGATGTGTGATGATGTGCCTCAAACTCAAATGAGAAATGAGGCAAAATTACTTTCACAGGTTCTCATCATCATGCTGCAGTTATCAACCTGGAGAAGAAAATTTTGTTGTGAGCCAGCTCAACCAGGTTTCAAAGATTCTGTGGAAAGAGTTTTTGGCCTCAATGATGCTGATCAACAAATCAATCTTATCTTTTCTGAATTAGTTCATCCTGCTGATCCAATAGGTTTATTGATTCTTGGTTAAACTAATGTTTCTCCATTATTGAGTGAAAAGGGGCTAGACTCTGAGCGGAAAGTCTGGTGATGGAAGTTGGAAATTTCAAAAGAGTATGGAACTTGGGTATAGCGTGCTTGGATCCTCAACATGGTTGTTCCTTGGGATACATTATTCGATGGTCCAGGAATCATTTCACAATCAGATCTTGGTATGAGAGAAGCGACAAAGTTATATAAATATGATTGCACATCTTTCGTCGAGTCCAGTTTCACAACAAGCAAACATGGACATCCAATGTAATTTCTAATACAAGTGGCCAATAAAACTGTATGTCAGTTCCCCAGGGACCATATCCTTGGTCCAGTAATGAATACCTGAGATATTTGTTGGTAAAAATGAGCATCCATTGTTTGGCAAATAATATAAATGAAATCCATGAGTAGCTACACACATATCCCATCATTTTAAAGTTCATGCTATACAAAACTACTATGTCTCTGCGTATGTCAATGACTACCAATGAAGATCTAGACGTTGATTGTATGGTAAACGTAGCAATAAATGGTTCAGAATAGCAGAAAAAACATCTCTGACATTTAAATTGAGTTCGATGGATATAAGTGAAATTTGAACCCCAATCAGTTTTAAAATATAACTTGAGGCCAGGATGGACAGATAATCTGGATTTAGGTTCAAGTCTAGATTAAACTATCACATTCAGACCAACCTTACAGTTGTTAAGAATCTCTACGCAAATTTATGGGCAACTCTCAAGAAGATCTTAATGAATGCCTATGTTTGATTGTGAGTGACACTTGACTCTACGAAAGATAGGCAACCATACTTATATAACTTTGTCGCTTCTCTCATACCAAGATCTGATTGTGAAATGATTCCTGGACCATTGGATAATGTATCCCAAGGAACAACCATGTTGAGGATCCAAGCACGCTATACCCAAGTTCCATACTCTTTTGAAATTTCCAACTTCCATCACCAGACTTTCCGCTCAGAGTCTAGCCACTTTCACTCAATAATGGAGAAACGTTAGTTTAACCAAGAATCAATAAACCTATTGGATCAGCAGGATGAACTAATTCAGAAAAGATAAGATTGATTTGTTGATCAGCATCATTGAGGCCAAAAACTCTTTCCACAGAATCTTTGAAACCTGCTTGAGCTGGCTCACAACAAAATTTTCTTCTCCAGGTTGATAACTGCAGCATGATGATGAGAACCTGTGAAAGTAATTTTGCCTCATTTCTCATTTGAGTTTGAGGCACATCATCACACATCACATTTGCTCTATTTGCACAAAATTCAAACAGAAAATTGTGAGGTTACAGAGAACCAACATACAACCTCACATTAGTATGAAAAACTGTCACTTCGTGTATTAGCATGAACAATAATAATCGTGCACCTCCTCAAACTCTTTTATAGGTGGAAATATTTGTATCTGATTGTTTACAATGCGAAGCAGAAGCTCGCGAGCTCACGAGTCGTTGCCGGATGAACGCCGTGGCTCTTTCTACGCGCATATACGTGCGCGCTGGTCGCACGGCCAGCGCTCAGTGGTCGAGTGGCCTACGACCAGAGTTTAAAATCGACCTCCAGCTGTACACTGCTGTTCGCTGCTGTTCGCTCGTCACTCGCCGCCAGTTCACCCTGCGGGCCGTCGTTCGCCTCCTTTTGGAGGATAGGCCGTACAGCCGTAAACAGCAGTGAACAGCAACGAACAGCGACGACTGGCAACCGAGCGACACCGAGCGACGCAGTGGCATACCCCTCGCTCTGTATTGCTTGTGCAGGAAAATGTCCAAAATCTGTGAATCAAATCATAGATAGAGGCGTGGATATCAACGCTCCAACTGATTTTGGATTCACCGCATTACATTGTGCCTCATTGGTCGATTTTGATGTGACAAAACTGCTTTTGGAACGAGGTGCCAATTTCTTCTTGCAAAGTGGTAATAACCCAATGCCTGTTGATATCTGTACATGGAAATATGGCTATGAAATTATGAAATTATTACCATCTGTACAAAATCTTGCGAAGCATATCAATCAAGAAAGCCAGTCATGGAGAATAGCTCTAGCCCTGCACGATAACGAAAATTTGAAAGATCTACTGTCAGATAATGAAGTTGTTCAAGAAATTAACACAGCCTGTTTATCTTCAGACTCGCCTGTGTGGCCTGGTGCAACTGCACTCCATTTAGCAATCATGTTTGCTCGAAATGATCCCCGGTCATATGATCCTCAGCAATGGTGGAAAGATCTATCCAATCATTCATACCCCACAGATGTGATACAGATTTTGATATCTCGTGGAGCAAGTATCATACAACAGGATGCCAGTGGCCAAATGCCGGTACACACAGCTTTCTACCTGAAAAGATTTGATTTTCTTTCAGTGCTATTGGAGCCACATTTCAGACCAGACAATGGAGAACATTTTGTCTCGAGAGATAACCCATTGGATGAGACTGGTCTGTCTCATGTCCACATAGTATGCATGACAGGGAACCAAAAAAGCATGGTGACCCTGTTGAGCAACGACGCATCACCCAATGAACCCATCAGATCGGATTTAAGAATTTGCCCCGATTTTGAGAAACCCGTAATCGTATTAAGAGCAGGTTCAACTCCGTTGCACATTGCAGTAAGGCTGAAGAAAATTGAGTCCATCAAAACGTTGATCGCCTCCAGATCTGACATCTCAGCCAAAGATGCAGATGGATTGACTCCCATTGATCTCATGGTGTCTAAAGATGGTTTAGATGAATCAGGACTGGTGGATGTACTCCTATCATTGATTTTTAATTACTGCGTTAAAGATTCTATTTTTGTTGTAGATGCAGAGATACTGAAGCATTTAGAGATTTTGTGCATCGCTATAGACCCATTGACTTTTCACATGCGCTTTCACATTGATATCATGCAGAATCATTCTGATTTTGTACATCTTCGTAAAATGCTCCTAGCCCAACCAGATGATGATTTTGAACATATGAAAATGGTGTTGGATCTTGTACAGATGATGAGAGAATTTACGTGCCGCTCATTTGACTCGAATGTCAAAGCTGTAAAATGTATGAATTCTTTGAAGAAGATTCTGCAAAAAGATCCGAAGAACAAACCCTTAGATTCTCGTTGTTTCAAAAGTTATGTTGAATTGCTGCCGATTCAGCACGAAAAACTCGTTGTGTTAGATGAACAAACGCATATGACAAATCTTCATCTCGCTTGCGCGTGAGTATATATTTGAAATTACATTGCATTTCTGTTTAGCAATCGTGACTGTCCGCACTAGAGACAACAATATTTCCCCCTTTTTGCGATTCTCTTATTGATCCAATCACTTTCATTTTTAACAATGATTTCTTTTTCACCGCCGCCTGTGATAATTTTGATGTAATATGATCCCTGGCCATCCAACCCTTCAACTAAAGTCTAAGTGAAATCGCCTTTTTTCGATTTTAGACTTCATCGTCAAGACTGGATCGAGTCTTTGGTGAAATCAGGCGCTGACCTAAATTGTCGTATGAGTTCTGATTCGCCAATTTTCTCTGGCTATACACCTCTGCATCTCGCGGTCAGATGCTCTAGAAAGGAAAACGTAGATATCAAAACGTGCATCAAAAGTATGAAAATCATGCTTAAGAATAAAGCTGATCCAACAATTCAAGATGTTAACGACGAGACACCCTTACATCTTGCCGATCGATATGGATTCATCGAAATCAAACACTTGCTGTTACTTGATGACAGGATAACTCACAAAAATCTTGTGAGCAGATATGACCGATCGCATTTTCACATAGCCTGTAGCAGTGTATTCCCAAAAGTTGTGGAAACATTTTTGAAGCAAGGAGCAGATCCCAATGAACTCAATTACATAAGTGATGACGTAGTCTGGCAGGCGATACCTTCCAATAAGCAGGCGATACCTTCCAATAAGATTCGTTTCAGTTTCACTCCGCTCGATGATGCTGAGGACTTGGAAGTTGTACGGGTGCTGTTGAAGCATGGCGCTGACCCAAAAATCGAGGATTACAAGGGATATACGGCTTTGCACTATGCTGCCTCCCATTGTTGTAGTGTTGATGTTATCAAGACGCTGGTGAGGTACGTCAATTTCCTCAATATAAATTAATTTGTTTTCCCCCACGGGAAAACCGTTACTGTCGACTTTTAATTCGCGTCACAATTATACCATAGTGAGCGTTATAATTAAATCATGATTATAATACGAGTAAAAAATGATTTGCGTATTATCTATGAAGAAATATCTACTTAGGTTGCGTAAATTTTTATCTTCGGTATTCAAATTGCCCTAGTTATTAGAGTTGCGGAAGAAATATATCTCTCCTCCTATCAGTTCTATAACATGTAAGTCATGGTGGACATGGTTCATTTTTCAAGATTCCGAGACAACTCGCAAGATAAAGGATCCACTGGAGAACATGGCCCAGTACTCAGGAAATCTCATTGCTATACAGATAACTCTCATTACTCTAACCTAAAAATGCCGCGCTGAAAAATAATTTCAAGTTCTTCGTAATCAAAATTTATATCCGCGCTTTGCTTGCAAGCCCATTTCGGGCACTGGAGGACATGTCTATCTCGCTTCGCTCGACAGACAAACTGACCCTCGAATTCAGTGTGGTAATCCGGAGTCCGGACAAGCTAATCCGAGGCGCCACAATCGGTGCGGTGAGTTTGCGTATCGCTATTAGGACTGGCGATCGTGGAGCCTCGGATTAGTTTATCTGGACTCCAGATTACGACTATCGTAACGGACTCGACAAAAGCTAGGCTGGGTCGGAAAGCAAAAATATTCAAACAATTTCAATTTGAAGGAATAACAGGCCAATGAATGAAAAGGCACATCATTTTGGGGGAACCCCGAGGCAAAAAGACCACGCTGAGGGCCTGGCCAAAAATCGCAAAATAACAAATCAAAGCTATATTGTGATTGAGAAAAATCAGATACTCGTTTCAGCATAAATAACAAATAATTCTTATAATTGACACAAACGCACCGCGTGCCTTTTTGATGCACAAGTCTGATCTATCAATTCGCTTTCAGTTCTGGGCGACAACTGCCACGCGTCCCTCTTGGGCCGCACGGTCTCGATTCTTAAATATGCGGTAGCCGTGCAAGCTGAATTTTGTTCCAACTTCACTCGAATTCTCCTTCGGTTTGAGGTAAACGACGAGTTGTCGTGCACTTGTTATCATCAAACTCGAATAGCTCAACTCGTCGTTTAGCCCAAATCGCGAGAGAATCGGATAAAAGTGGGAAATACAATGTGCTCATTTTATAGGTCAGGAGGTACCAGGGGTCTACTTGTTCCCATTTTTTCACAACACTCTTATAATTAAGACTAAACGGCGAGTTGTATTAGAGTATAATTCAGTCAATTACAATGACTGGACAACTCATCTCAATCTTTGTCTCATCAAAATTTTAACATGAGATGGAAATAAAACTCTACGGACCCGTTGCACGGCTAAAACATAATTTTGATCAGTGCGTCGGGGTCCGAAGAGATTTTTCCAATTTTCTGTATGGTGGCAGATGCTCATATCCAGACCTTTGGAATCGAAAAAATTTACTTGAAAAGAAACCGGAGACCAACTCTTTTTTGGTATATCGTTGTCCCGTGGAACTACTCATACTGATACTGCTTCGGTTTCTAGCCTCATTCATGCATGGTAGGCATATTGGAAGAGCTGTTCCAGATTATTCAACGCTACAAGTTCACAAAGAAAAATTTGGCGAAAACATTTTAGTTTCCTTAACAGACCTCGGTCTCTCTCCCGTCTTAGTTAGTTTGCTATGGTCCCGAAGATGTCAAGAACTACTCACACGTCTCAAAAAATGTCAGTCTTGCTCTACCATTCATTCTATAATAGAGAAATTTCCATACGAATGATTCCAAGAGCCGAAATCTACTTTTCCTCTTGATTTTGTTCCAGTCCACATTACAAATCATAGCTCTATGTTCTACTTCCTAATCCTTCGAAAATTCCAGAGACGGAGGTGTGGATGTCAACTCACGGCCAGTACTGCATTTCACGGCTCTCGATCTCCTGGTGACTGAGAGAATGGAAGAATATGATACAGAATCTCATATACGATCTCTTCTAGAGCTCGGTGCTCGCATTAACCACAAAAATTTTGAAGCCAGCTCAACTTTTGCCCGTGCTATAGAGGCGCACGACGTGAAACTCTTGCAGATTTTGGTTAAACATGGAATGGATGCAAATGATCTTAACGAACACAAAAGGACTGCATTACATGAGCTTTTTATTAGAGGTACTTATTATTGTCTTAACGACTCAAATAAGTACATCACGATTATCAATGAATTATGCGAGAAGGGCATCGATATCGATTGTCAAGATTCATTCAAGCAAACTCCACTTCACATAACTGTTTTCAATGGTTTGAAGCAAGGGACAAGTGCATTATTAGCCAGTGGTGCCGATATAAATGCGACTGATTATAAGAGTCGCACGCCAATCACTTTGTTGTTAACAGATGACAGGGTAGACGAAGAAGGCCTTAAAGTGATTAGACCGCTCGTACGGGAAGAGTTATCTGAAATATTCATCAAACACTTACGCAAGATGCAAGCATTCAAACTGCCGCTCAAATCCCAGAACAAGGCTGTAGACGTTGAACAGATATCTGAGGACCCCGAACTTTTCACCAGTAACATCATCCGAGAATTTGAACGATCTGATGAAATGGAGAAGATGAAAAATATTAGCCTAAAGGAGAATGTAACATTACATGATGTCATGCACATGGATTCTCACCAGCTCATTTCTTTGATTGAGAATGACGCGCTCATGGAAGTTTTAGAATCACAAGATTTTCATGAAAAATTTCCCGAATTTGGTGGAATTTTGAAACTTAAATTCAGATCCGCACTGAGACGGAAAGCTATCAATTCAGCAAGAAAAGCACTTTATTTGATATTGAAAATGCAAATACCAGAAACTTGTACAGAAATAGTGGTTTCTTGTTTAAACAATGAGGATTTGAAGATTCTATCCGAATCTGGTTTCAAATAATTGCAGCACAATTTAATTAGACTGTGATAAAATCTTTTTATCTTTAGATTTCGATGTTGAGGTAATATTTTTTATAATAACTGGCTGCGACCGGGCCTTCCAAGAAAATAGATTCCCCGTGTAATGACGGCCCGGTGCCGAAACTATTTTCTGTCAACATTGGCAAGTATTCATTGTTGCCCTCTTTTTTTTGATCATATTTTCCATATTTCTAGCCTCTCGATGAGGAGATCATTTTCGACCCTCCCAACCGTTTTAAATGTCCATGTGTTCAAGTAGTGGATACTGGTAATTTTCTGATTCATAGAAGTTTTCATTTCATTCTTCCTCAATCTCGTGTCAATCACAATCGCTGAGCAGAGGAAATCTGTGACAAAAGTCATGGCAGCCAAAAGCCAACAGACAGATACACATGCACAATTGTACACATACACGGGGTTGTTTTATAGCATGAACTTGACATTCAATGGATGGTGCCATTTTTCGTCTAGAATTCTAGTGAAATTTTCACACTTTCACTCATCAATAATTTATGTTCTGGATATTGACTGTGTTGAAGATGGAGCTGATAATAGGGCTTTGAATCGGTCTATACGTATGTTTATTTTTTATCGTCTGTATTTTTCACATTTCATCAATAAACTCAAATAGTATATGGTCTGGACTCTATTTATGATACATAACCAAGATTACCATACATATCCTTCCTCAAACTACTAAATAAATAAAAAACTGTGCCTGAAGTTCAGAGTAAGTTGACAAAGCATTCACTCCTTTGTTGCGGGTGAAATAGACCCAGGAGGTTGATGCATTTATTGTCATTTTTATCAAAATGTAGAAGAGTGGTGTCTAATAGATCAAGTAAACATCAGAATCAGAAACAAGATAAAAGATGCGTCTCCAACACTCTGAATCATTGCAGGCTGCAATTCCGGTAAAATTTGAAGAAACATTCCATATCTCTTGCCTGGAATCATTCTTCCAAATTGTTCGATTTAGCGACATACAAGGGGAGACTGCTTGTCTTATGAATTTTTACTGCAAATCTTCGATAAAACAATACGCTAGATTGAAGTCAGTCTTGAGTACAGCAAAACACAATATTTGTACTTATTCCCGGAAAGTGAGAATGACAGAAAGGCGGAAAGTCGAGTTATAATTTCAAAATAATTATGATAAAATGTAAGAGTTCTTGCTTTCATAGTTGGGCAATTCTCTCTCGTTGCTGACTGTAAGTAAAAAGAGTCGATTATGGTCAGACGTGGTTTCGAGTGAAATTATTAAATCTTTGCGGTCCGGTAACGGATGGTGAAATGATAACGTTAGATTCATCCCCAGTTGAAGATATGAAACACTTCATTGCATACATATTTCTTGTTGGATATATGTATAATCAACTATTTTTCAATCAGATAGTAAAGACTCATACAATCGTTCACTGAACACTTTTTTTGCGATGTATACGGGATGTAGGAAGGAGGTATCGGATTCTATGGAATTTAATAATTTAATTCGCGTCAATTGCTCATTCATATATCAGTCGGTAAGGCTAGAAGGACTAGTCAATTTTCTCTATAGAAGATAGCTTTTTCATAACCCGGGTCACGAGAACTCTGAAACATCCAATGTGAAATGTGATCATTCTACGACAGTTTTCAAATTTCTTTAGCCATTCAAAATTGGCCGCATAATCACAGAGGAATGATTTATGAGAAATGGAAGGAAGTAGGGAGTGAAGATTTTGCTGAATATAAGCCAAGGTCTTTCGACTGATTTTGTGTAGTATCTTCGGGACAGATAGAACAATCGACTGAGCGTATTTTAAATACGGTTGTTACAGAATTCAAATGAGAGCAACGACGTTAGAAATAACTTCCCAGCAGGGAATGAATATTCTCTGTTGGAGGATGTCTGATACCTACATGAGTTCTATGAAATATTTTCGTGAATTTTTGAGATATCATAGCGATTTCAAGCCTACACCGATTCTAGAGGTCTAAAACAATCGACATTACTCTCCAAACGTGCGATATCTCCGAAATTTATCGAGAGATTTGAAAGCTCGACAGTGTCGTTGAGTATACAGGGTGTCTACCGGTCCTTCCAGTCCTTCTACTCCTTAGAATGTCCTTATTTGATTTGAAAAGTCCTTATGTCCTTAGAAAGTCCTTATTTGCATGGCTAGGTCCTTACTAATTTGGAATTTGGGAGCAAGCAATAGAATGTCTTGCAGAATAACTTCTCAAAGTAATTGAGAAATAAGAAAGTAAAGATGTCAATACAATCTTGATAGAACCCCAACATCCTCTTTTCAAGTGAATTAATTTGAATTTTCTACTCAAAAATTAACCAAGAATCATTATATTATGAATGCCCTCGGTGCAAAATACCTCGAGCCATAGTTTTTTCAGTAGGTTGAGATATCATAATGAGGTTCATGCTCCATCCCAATTCAAATTCAGGCATGAGACATTGAAGATCGAGTGAATTCAAGGAACAAAAAATATATGCATCTTGCAAATCTTGAACCATTCGAGTGCGCAACTTCAGTAAGGATTTGGAAGGAATGAACAATCTCCCTTTCTGGAAATATTCGCATTCTTAACCTTTTCCTTTATGGTAATTTTGCGGCATCTGGTTTTTTTGGTGGGTTTCGATGGAAGTCAACGTTGCTTCAGAGGGTAAATTATGAAAAATTTGTCTTACTTGCAGCTCCCTGAAGAAACGAAATTCTAGATCAAAGAACTCGTTTTCTTCCACTTCGTCTCCAAAACATGATGATACGTTTCTGAGTAAGTGACAATGGTAAAAGTGCACAGAACCGAGTTAAAAATTTGAAAGGAGCAATAAAATGTATGGGTTTCTGCTCTTATTATTGCGTGGTTCCTTCTTCTGGCGCTCGCAAGTAGAAAAAATCAACTATGGTCAGACAAGGCTCGTGAGTAGTGGAAAAATGTCTCCATGATCCAGTCACGCGTAGCAATCATTGTACAATTAGACCCTCATTTTATGGAATGATGATGTTGTTTGAATCATTCGAAGCTGTAAAAATGATATTGCTGCGGTTCTGGTATTGAAGAAAATAAAAATATACGTAGCTCAGTCGGGCGAACAAAAGCCATGTCTCTGTTGTTCGAATCGAGCGTCATTTTTTGAATACGCGTTCACAGTCCCTTTGAACATAGCAGTGCCGTAGAATAGCCACTTCAAATTATAAACTATTGTCTCTCGAAGATTATAAGAATGAATTAGCCCACTTTAATCTGAAATAGGCTGTTTTCTCACCAGTTACTTAGAGCTCCATACAAAAATTACACTATGTATACTAGTACATACATCTTTCTTCCGCGACTTATGATGTATAGAAAGCAAGCACTGGATTTTTCGGAACGATTGACAACTAAATTAGATCAAATCACTCGTTCACACTTTTCTCAGTAGGACGTGACTATATTTGTTATTGGAGATAGCTTCTTTATGACCTCGGCGAAGGCTTTGAAACGCCAAACGTGAAATTTGATCATCTAGAACATTAATGCATTTTTCAAACTTGAGTTAATCGAAGTTGCCCAAAGTATTACAGAAAGTTGGCTCTTGGGGAATCTAAAAAAAGTAGAAGGGATGAAGAAATTCTTTTGAAGAATATGCAAAGGCTGTTGAATACAAGGCAAGTTCTTCCGACCAAGTAGTTACTTGGGGATGGAGAAAAAAGCCAATGAAACATATTCCAGATTCAGTTGTTATAGAATTGAGGTCTTCCGAGGCTATAGAGTGGACCTCATAGTATTTTATTGGTACCGAATATTCTGCAACCTATAGGCATAGTTATAGAAGAATAAATACTATGACTATTCCGACTCTAGTTTTAAATTCTACTGCTGTGACTTTTTTCTTAATTCTCCAAGTTCTGTATATTCGAAGTATGCAAAACTCATTCTTACGCAACTGTTATATCAACAAAATTATCTTGACTCTTATCTCGGGCAGGTTTACAATAACTTGAGTTCCAGTGATTAGAAAAGGAGATTTTGATTTGATTTGATTTTAATACCAGGTTGAGTTTTACATCAACAAATACCTGGAATGTACCAGGTACTCCTGCAGAAGGAGTCCTGTGCGCAGGCTGGATTCCCTATAGTGGAGACGAGAAATCCATCTCCGACACTTCTTTTTTATTGAGGCGACGTGTACCGAGGGTAAATTTTACATCTCCATATGATTCAACATTTTCTCAGAGATGAAAAAATACCACTCATAGCTTCAGTTGAATAAATAATCTCGAATAGACTTAACCCTTCAAAACTCAGACCAGATAAGAATCCATGAATATTTAGCTTATCGAGTCTTGACTCACTTCTTTGGAGGCATCTGGTCAGGCGTAATGCACGTCGAAGTACGTACAACATTAAAAAGGATCACTCTTTACATCGGTCATGAAGAGCGTCGTACTGTGATTTCTCACAATTCTAGATATTAACGAATATTCCGAGGGTGTAGTCTGGTCGAAAAAATCTCATGGATACTACCGAAAACAAGTGGGTTAGACTCGAAACTGATCAAAATCTCAGAAAGCGTGAAAACAATGACGAATTATTATCACTTATCTTGAAAATTCCAACATATGGTGTTTTTTTAGAAGATAATATATAACCATGATGGGCATAAAATATCGACGGTATGCGATACTGAACGACGTGTATACGATGCTGAACAAATTGTCGATATGGGTGCTGCAGAATCCACCTGGTAAAAGGGTTGAAAAGGGTTGAAATGCGAGAATATCGTTATGCATTTCATGCTCACAGCTTCCCGCGTAAAAGTAAATTCATAGTGTTCTAATCCGCATTGTTTAAAAAGTTGAGCATCAGCTCTAAATCACTTCAACTTTAATATGGTATCATTCTAGTGTGATCATGGAAAAATTTGTTGCTCAGTTTCATAAATTTTGCTCGTCAAGAGCCCTTGCTGTTTTAACATCTACCAATCGGCGTCCATGGCAAAAATTCAACTGACTACGTTGTACTACTCATACCTTTTCTCTCAACTTTCTTCAGATCTCATACATCAAATCGATCTTGTTCATTCTGACCTGTTGTTCCTTTTACACACCACTGTGTCATTTGTTATTTTTCACAGCTTCAATTCCAGTTTGATATTCACAAGCCCCCTTTAAAGCAAGTTTTGAGTTCAACTTCATTGCTTTATTGTTGACTTTTGATTTTTGTTGTAATATTCTCCTAGGTATGAGTCTCAAAGTATGCCTTTGCCCGCATTGCAGTCGTGTATGGGTGGTTGCCATCCATTGTAAGACTGTGTACATGAGTAGTTCCGCACGAAACAGATCAACGAAAAAGGGTCATGTCTCAAATTTTTTTCTTGGCCTTTTCATTCGATTCTAATGGTACAAGATATGAACTTTTTACCACCTGTGGGGCCTCAGAAGAATTTTCCAGGTATCTCCAACGTACATTACTTTGATCTTTTGAGTTATCTCCGACAGAATAGTTTGGGTATTTTTTTCAATAGAATGCATATTTCCTCGAATCCGCTCAAAGATACAGAGATGCGGTTTGCGGCATTCAAAAGGCCTTAAAAAACCTATCGGGTTCGGTTCTGTGAAGTTGATTTTGAGGTCTTGGGTGGTTAAAACGGGCAGAAGAGCGAAAATCATAGACAATTTCTCAAAAATCCAATTCTATAGAACCTTGCAATTCTGATATTCCATGTGAAATGTTGTGTTCTTTCAGAAAAAAAGCCCTGAATCCATTTTTCGCGTTCTAATGCCTATTTTTGCCAATTATTACAAATCCATTTTTCAGTCTATTGGGAATCGTCTGTTTTCTGCGCATGCGCAGAGATTTGGATCCTCAAAACTAATTTCATTAGAAAGCTGAGAAAATTCCCCTTAAAATGATCTCTTGTCGAAGTCAATTTCATTTATTTGAGCCAGAGTTGCAACGTACAAAAGACCACTGAACCTTGATAGTTCCTCAGAGATGGGTCGGGGGTACCGGAGACAGCAGTAAGGGCGTGTCTCCAATTCAAGCACATGCAATTCCACGGCGCACGACACGGCGCACCGCAGGCACACAGGCTCACGCGCCGATGTTTGTTTTTGTTTATAAAGCACTAAAAACTCATTGTCTCACATGCTGCTGCAAGCTTTGGATGTAAAAATGCTCTCTCAACATCCAAGAGATGAAAAATGTCAACAGGAGCGCTTTGTTAACAAAAACAAATATCGGCGCTTGAGCCTGTGTGCCTGGGTCCGGACTACGAACAAGCGAACGCGCGAGCGAGCGCATTAGGGTGATGACAGATAAAGCGCTACGCCACGATTTTGCGCCACGCCACGACGCGCTATCGCACGCCACGGGTTCAAAATTCATTCCAGCGAACCCGACCATCGATGGATTTGATTCATTCTCATAAACCATGACTGTTACTGTAACAATAAATCCAGTCCATCGATGGTCGGGTTCGCTGGAATGAGTTTTGAACCCGTGGCGCGCGATAGCGCGTCGTGGCGTGGCGCAAAATCGTAGCGTAGCGCTTTATCTGTCATCACCCTTCGGGGGATGACAGACAACCCGCTACGACATGAATCTCACGACACGACGCGACGCGACACCGCCCGCCACGGCGCTAAATATATACCTGCAAACTCAACCATCAATGGATTTGACTCATTTTCATAAATCATGACTGGTAATGTGAAAATAAATCAAATCCGTCGATGGTCGGGTTCACAAGAATGGATTGGGTGCCGTGTCGGGTGGTGTCGCGTCGCGTAGTGTCGCGAGATTCGTGTCGTAGCGGGTTGTCTGTCATCACCTTTATGCGCACGATGCGCAGGCCATACGACGGGACGAGCGACCGAACGACGCAGCGGGCGAACCGCAGGTGCCCCCACCATACCGGCTCCTATACTTTTTACAATATTTTACATGGGGGAGGTGGAGTGGGGGTACTTGTGGTTCGCGCGCTCCGTCGTTCGGTCGCTCGTCCCGTACGAAAGAGCCTCTTAGCCACGGCGAAGCACGCGCGGCGCGGCAGGCGCGCGAAGCGAGGCACAGTTGGCACACTAGGCACATGTAGCGAGGCGCGGCACAGATTGTATCATATGGTCAGGTTATAACATTTATAACTCAAAATCAAACCAGTATCATTATTTTCGCCGTGTTTGTTTGACATGTGTGCATTAGCGTGGACCACAAACAATATGTTTTGATTGGTTTTGATCATGGAGAATGGGATTGGGAGTGAAGTGGGGCTCAGTTTTGATTTATTTTGAATGGATCACAGTAATAATATGAGCTAATACATTAGTGTATTGTGGTGTCAACAAATGGTATTTTGCCCACTACTTATGTCTGCTATACAATTGAAGAAATGATCAGCAAAATCACTACATGGGTAAGAATTGAATACATCTGTCTCGACTTTTTTGCTTGTCATTCCACATTCATCATCTTCTAATAGCAGACGTATATCACTGGTTGTCATTGTGGTTGTGCTCGGTATCTTTCAGATTTTCCCTTGCTGGAAGTGTAGACCTTACAAGATGTTGAGAATAGATTCTCCATCTTTTGTCGTGCAATGATTTGCTTTGCAAGAAGTGTACCATTGTGACTTTTGACTTTACTGGTTGCTCACATGAGAATTGGAAAATATGGTGCTGAGGCAGAATTTCAAACAGCATTTTTCTCAAAGTCCCACAAGATGTTTGCGGACAAGTTTTCTGTGTATAGTACTTCTGAAGCTGAGGCCATTTTCCTTCTGCATTTTGGCATTGGTTGATCCACCTGTGCTAAGGTAAAGTCGCCAGTAGTGGAACAAAAAATGATCGCTAATCAGTAATTTACATATCTTGAATGATATTTGAGTTTCTCGCGAACGGGAAGTAACGCATCTTGTAGATAAACTCTTTCTGTTTATTTTGAAAAAAGGTACAAGTTGATTACTTGTATACAATAAGAATAATTGAATGTTCACGAAAGGATCCGTTGTCTCCTATGGTGGAACAACCAATCCTGAGCTCGGTGCCTTTATTGGAACGCGAAAAGTCTCCTATAGTAGAACAGCACTTTGGAGTCATTCTGAAAATATTTGGTAGATAATTAGTGGTTTGTTTGTGCTGATCTGTATGGAATGAATGACGCGCGACCGGAAAAAATCGATTCCCGGAAGGTTTTTCAATACAGTGAAAATATAAAACCTGTTCCAGTTCAGGGCACACTCTTGTTCCACTATTGGCTCTATTTTTGAGGAAGGCTCCTACAGTGGAACAGCCTCTAAAGGGTGATTATGAGCTTATACTTTTCACATGATTTTTTCATTTGATTTATGAATCTTTTACGGGTGTTGTTGGGCATCGATTTGAAATATATAATATCAAAGAACACTGTGTAATTTTTACTCAAATGATGGATCGACTTTTCGGGGTTAAAAATTCATGTGAATTGGGTGTTCCACTATAGGCGCCCAACTAGCCGTGTTCCACTACTGGCGCCTTTACCTTCTTTCCACTGAGCCATGAATTTAGTAATCTAAAGTTCTTTAGCTCACGCAGTACACCTGGATCCAGCATTCACTCGATGGTTAACATGCAAAGCATGCCCAGAGCTCATCGGTGGTTTGGATTGTTAGAGCCCAGCAAAAGTTTATATCGTGTTGAATTCATGACTGTAGAGGCTCTGCTGGTTCTGAATACCATCCACATCTTGATGACGCTGATAAGGGTATACTCTACTTATAGCACCTTGGATCCATGTGATCCCTCAGCTTTTTCAGAGATATCTAGAACATGTAAAGATGAATTGTAAGAGTTTTGTTATCAAGATGGTGTATTCGTAGGAAATACTCATGAATGAGCGGAGGAAAAAATGAAACTTACCAGTGATTTGGGGTGAAACGAAACCGTAATCTGGTTATGGTGGCCTTGCTGTCTATTCACAACAGTATCTCGACCATTGGCTCAGTGGAAATAGCACAGGTGGATCAACCAATGCCAAAATGCAGAAGGAAAATGGCCTCAGCTTCAGAAGTACTATACACAGAAAACTTGTCCGCAAACATCTTGTGGGACTTTGAGAAAAATGCTGTTTGAAATTCTGCCTCAGCACCATATTTTCCAATTCTCATGTGAGCAACCAGTAAAGTCAAAAGTCACAATGGTACACTTCTTGCAAAGCAAATCATTGCACGACAAAAGATGGAGAATCTATTCTCAACATCTTGTAAGGTCTACACTTCCAGCAAGGGAAAATCTGAAAGATACCGAGCACAACCACAATGACAACCAGTGATATACGTCTGCTATTAGAAGATGATGAATGTGGAATGACAAGCAAAAAAGTCGAGACAGATGTATTCAATTCTTACCCATGCAGTGATTTTGCTGATCATTTCTTCAATTGTATAGCAGACATAAGTAGTGGGCAAAATACCATTTGTTGACACCACAATACACTAATGTATTAGCTCATATTATTACTGTGATCCATTCAAAATAAATCAAAACTGAGCCCCACTTCACTCCCAATCCCATTCTCCATGATCAAAACCAATCAAAACATATTGTTTGTGGTCCACGCTAATGCACACATGTCAAACAAACACGGCGAAAATAATGATAGGGGAGAGGCGGGTCTGTCGGCCAGTGCGGGTCTAATGGCCACTTGAATTATTCAAAGAGTAATGACAATAAAAATCTGAAAAAAATTTTATACGGGAGATTTTGACACCGTCTATTTGCCTATCGCGCGAAAAAGTTGAAATTTATCATTGGATCTCGAAAAAACGCTATCGTATTTTGACCCCGATTTCACCAGATTTTGAGCATTTTTCATGGCTTAAAAAATCTATTAAATATCGTTTCTCAACTTCCATAAGTCAATTTATCAGAAAGTTTGAAGCTTTCGCTTTCGATCCATGTAATGGTGATTTGTATTTGAACAATATTAACAATAAATATTTTAGATCGAAAGGTGAGATGTCGGGTGGGGCATGATGGCCGGGCAGTCGGGTGGCGATGGCCATGAGAAATTTGCAGTCCGGCGCCAGCCGACGAGCAGACGACGTAACCCCAGGCATTGTAGCGAAAATTGACATATTAGAAAACTTATGATCCGGCGCTTTTCTGGTGTTGATTCATGATTCATACAATCATTTTCGACGTTTTATAGTGAAATCATGCCAACTTATATGGTAAAATCACAATTTATAAACCTTCATTCCCATGGCCAACGCGCCCGACTCGACTGTCCATCATGCCCGAGTGGGGCATGATGGCCACTTCGAATGTTTAATTCATTTACTCGCAAATTGTTGCCTCAAAAAATTTTTTGATTGATGTATTGTATTCTTTAGAGTCTCTACTTTTAATCTATGCCATTGGTTTTGGTCAGAGAGTTTAAATGAAGGTTTGTGCAGCTTGAAAAGAAAGAGTGGCCGTCATACCCCACTCTCCCCTACTGATTTGATTTTGAGTTACGGAATGTTATAACCTGACCATATGATACAATCTGTGCCGCGCCTCGCTACATGTGCCTAGTGTGCCAACTGTGCCTGCCGCGCCGCGCGTGCTTCGCCGTGGCTAACAGGCTCTTTCGTACGTCCCGTCGTATGGCGTGCGCATCGTGCGCATCGTGCGCTCGCTCGCGTGTTCGCTTGTTCGTAATCCGGACCCTGCGGTGCCCGTGTCGTGCGCTATGGGATTGCGTGCGCTTGAATTGGAGACACGCTCTAAGGAAAATCCGCGCCTGCCCCCGTTCGATGGCGTCCACCGATATGCCGCACTCGAGCTGTGGGTTCATCTTTCATACGTTGTAGCGCTATGATTTGAATGCATGGAATTGACTTCGGCAAGTAGTCATTTGGAAGGAAATTCTGTTGGCTTTCTGAAGAAATTGGTTTCAAGTATCCAAGTCTCTTTGCATGCACAGAAAACAGACGATTTCCAAAAACCCGAGAAATGGATTTGTGATAGTTGGCGATAATGGGCTTTGAAATGCAAAAAAGGAAGTTAAGATCATTCTTTTCTGGAAGAAAAAAACATTTTACACGAAATATCAAATTTTCAAAATTCTAAAAAATTTGGTTTTTTAGAAATTGAATTTTCTATATTATTCACTCTTCTGCCCGTTAAAATTACCCAAGACATCAAAATCAACTTCACAAGACTAATTCCGATGGGGTTTTCAAGACCTTTCGAATGCCCCAGACCGCATCTCTGTGTCTCTGAGCGGATTCGAGGAATAAGCAATGTATTGAATAAAATATCCAAACTTTTTTGTCGGAGATAATTTAAACGAACAGAGTAATGTACGTTTAAGATACCTGGAAAATTTCTTTGGGCCCCAATAGGTGGCGAAAAGTTCGTATTTTGTACCATAGAATTGGATAAAAAAGTCAAGAAAAAATTCGAGACATGACCCTTTTGTGTAGGTCTGTTTCGCGTGAAGCTACTCATATATCCGAGCGTCGTCTGTAAAAATCACTTGGGAGTCCCGAAACTTGAGTCAGAAGTTGAGTTAAGTTGAGCTGGGTTCAGTTAAGATGAGTTGACTGCCTGAACAGTTTAGAGAATCCGTGACTTTATAGATGTAACGGAGAGCGGAAGCTCATAGAAGACTGCATGTGAGATCATCAGGTGCGATTTGTCATTTTCCATTGAGATCGACACAACGGACACATTGCTCATTTGATACTGATAGATGACCAGAGCAGTTGACGTTTTGTATCAACATGGTAAGTAGCTTACATGTTGGTAGAAGTTGCAAACTACTCCACAACAATCTCCAATTGTCATGGTTCAGAAGAGTTAGTCCCTGTATTCATCATGCGTCATTGTCCAATACTTTATGGTCCAACTCTTGGTTCTGAATCCATGCTATCTTTTTCATGATTGTCGGTACCAAATATGATGAGGTTCTCCATTGGTATAATGTATTCTTTTCACCAAAAGATGAATAAGACCTGCGTAAAATATTAAGTGTATGTACCACAGAGTGCAGTGCAATGTAACTTAGCCCATAACAGGGATAATGTAAGCACATATGGAACACAATTCAATTAGTGGCTTTCCAAATTATTGAACACGCTGAAAAAAGATCGAGTTCCGACAGCAAAACAGAATTTGCTGTAAGGATCCTCGCTTATCCAACAAAATATCCATCTGGTTTTGCTATTTCTGCTGCCAAATCAGGCACAGTTTGCCTCGATGAATCAGCAAACAGATTCTGCTAGAAAACGTTCTGCAAATCTAGAAACATTTTTGAGTTCAGATAGCAAATTATTTTGCAAAAACAGCTACGTCAGCACTGCATAAAGTTTTGGTGTCGCAGCGACTTGAAATAGGTAATACAGCACAAGTTGTGTGCTGGGCGAGCTTCATGTTTAGTTGATGCGGCTAATTTTCAACCTAAGTAAATATAACCTCTTGGCAATGTTAACACCCACATCACCCACCCTCCGCAATTAATTGAGGATTTAAAAGGCGAGTTCACTCATTTTTTCCTAACGGTGATATGTCACCATTGAAATACAATTGCATGTGGCCCACCATGAGAGATCCTTCGTCTCATATTCTCCAAATCAAATTCAATAACAATGACATGTTTTGCTGGGTCCCAGTGGGTTGAGGTCTAGTTACGACAGCAAATTATTTTCGCTGTCTGGAAACAGCAGCAGAAAATCGCTAGTCGAGCAGAAAAATTTGCTAGTTTAACCAAACTGTTTTTAGCGTGAACTATATGAATCAAAAGACTCCAATTATGTTCATCTGAATAGTCTATATTTGAAATAGAGTGACTTTTATAAAGATAGTCGAAGTTGGGTTGCGTACAGGGGAGGGAAAGAACATTTCGATCCTTTATGAAATACTACAAAATACGGGGACGTTAGAACCACCTCAAACACTATTAACATAGTCGCGCACCAATAGAATATATTCCAGCAAATTGCTACAATGCACATTCCAATCCTTTGAAACTTTGGCGAACTTGGAAACCAGACAATCCCACTTTTGGCGAAATCACTCTTATAAGTTCGGTAAAGGGTATATGAATTTGCTTTGAGGTGTCGTCACGTGAGAGGTCATCATTGATTCCTAATTCTGCGTCATGGATATTGAAATAATTCGTTCTACCTTGAGCCGTTCGTTACTCTTGTTTACCCAATGAACCACCAATCGCGATATGATTTCAAACATAATTCCACGGGTTTCACCTTCGTACCAGCGTAGTTCTACGCACATTATTTTTTAAATATGGAATGGGAAGCCTATTCTAAAAAAAATTCTTCATGGATTGATTGCTGATAGAAACAATGGTGATCAGGTTTATCTTGAAATAACTGCTGGCACGAGCAATGATACCACGAATCAATATTTACCTCGATGTTCCAGCCGGGACATTATTATTCACTCAAAGTGAACATGCAAATGTCAATGACTCTATTTGCGTTAGTTTTCAGTGCAGTGACTTCTTGAGAACCTTCGATTTTAAATTTGATCGCTGAGTAGAAGCAGTGATCAGAGTCGGATTGTAAAGCATTTGAAGAGCAAGTTCAAAATTTGAGCAGAACACTCAAGAGGCAAAATGATTTCGACAAACCTTATCGCGTGGTTGTTGATGGCATATGAGCGTTTCTCTGGAACTTTTGCACTTTGCTGAAAATCGTTGAAAGATGAAAAATGAAAACCGCTTAACGCACACCTTCCACCTTTTGCTCACGTATTTGTGTAGTATTGAGAGTTACAAATCCACTATTGAAACTCATATAGCGTTGGTGGCATCTTCAAAATCACGTTAACGAATCAAGCTTCGAGTAATTTTTCGTCGATTTTCCAGAATTAAGCATACATTTGGCAAGATTGATAATTTCTACTAATGCCTTGGGCTTTTTGTAGCTTTATATGGTGAGTGTGTTCGATCACAACTGGTTTTACCCACATATAGCTCAATCCGCCTGTGTGGGGTGAGAAAAGCTGAACTTTTTTCGTGAGTCACGTTTTTTTCTATTTTACGTCAGAACGGCCGTCTTGTAGACAGGAAAATCGCACAAACACGAGACTTGTCACAAAATCTCCGACATCACATCTACTTTAGATATGTATTTCGAAAATTGCGTTCAGAGTCATGGCATGAGCTTGGCGTAATCATCTTTGAGTTGAACGAGACATGATTGATTTTTTATTCCCAATTTTCGAAGTCTCACAGTTTTGGCTGAATTGGTAGCAAACCATCGCGCTTCTGGGCCATTTTTCTTCAATATATTACCCACCAAATGCAGTTTGAATCAACCCGAAGAGTTGCGTGGCGTCCCCAGAGTATCCGTAAGACAGTGCGAGAGTACCAAGTATTTCCTCAGGATTTTCCCCACATTCTCTCTCTTCGAGTGAGCTAGAATGAATCAACCTGCTTCCAATCATACAGAAGCCAAAGATATCTTATTTCAAGTAATGATATCTCAGTAAGATGCGAGTTTCCTCGTCTCAGCTCAAAAAATCAACGAGTAACTGCTCTTTGATACTAATACCGAATCTTATAATCCTTGACATCCTAACAACCAAGAGGAAAGATTCACGTGAAAATCGGGGTATCATCATCATTCATGATCAAATTTTCACAGGATATGCAATACTGCGGAGCCTCAAATGTATTTTCTTTTTCATACACTTTGTCGACTTCGACCCACAGTTTGTCAAAAACTATACTTCAATACAGGGGGGTGAAACCCAATTTTGCACCCCCGTCATGATTCTGACCCTCGCTTGCGGCTCGGGCCGAAAACCTATCACTCTGACTCGGAAACAAGTCACACCCTTGTATCAAAGTGTGTTATTTAACGATAGCCAGATTTATTCTCTTTAGAAAAAACCTTTTGCATAAGTCGATTCCCGCGGCTCATGTCTTCAGTGATCCGGGAGTCGTTTCATCATCTTGATGCGCCTGATCAACTCCCGTAGGTGATTCATCGGAGAAAAATCAAGCTGAAAGAGGGGTTTTCGATGCTCTGATATCTGATGAATTCCATTTCAAAACGGCACATGGAAAATAGTGATGTCTCGGATCGTCTTCTTGTGATTTTCATTCGATTCTATGGTTCATAATATGAAGTTTTAATCCACTGGGAAGGCCCAAAGAAATTTCAGAGACACCTGCGGGACTATCTCTGTTTTGCTTTTTGATTCCACCAGAGCATAGAAATCATGATCTTTTTCAACTAAATTGCATTCATCTCGAATTTGGCTCAAGACAATGTAACGCAGTTTATGCCATTTGAAGGATCTTTAAAAAACCTATCGAGTGTGAACTTGAGAATCTCGTTCAGCTATTTCAGGCCCTGGTCAGCAAAATCCGTAAAAATAAGGTTAGCTTGATCATCTCGAAAATCAATTTTGTCGAGTTCCCAAAAACACGACACCTTATGCAAAATTGCACGATCTTCGCGATAAAACTTGTCGGAAGCTGTTCTCCTGCTGTTTTATGCTCTTTCTGGTCAATCATTTGATTTTCTGTTCTCTGCGGACGATCAGGCACCAGAGTGACACCCGATTTGACTCCAGCTACCCCAATGACACGAAAAGAGTGTAAAACGAAATATGGTCGGATCACCAGCTCCAAGCGCTATCGAGAATCATGATTTTTCGAGATTATGTCGCAATTTTGACGCGCCGGACCACTGACCTCGGATTTGGCCCCAGGGACGCCAGATCATGGAGTATGTACGAATCAGAGTCAAGTTGAATCACCATCTTCGAGCATCCCCGGAAATCATCTTTGAGGTTGTGTCTGAACCTTGACGTGCTGAGACCAAATCAACCCCGGATCCGGATTCAGCGATACCCAAATCTGATGTTACTGGGCAAATCTGAATTTAGCAAGGCGTGATCACGATCTCCAAGCATTTTTGTAAATCGTGGTTTCTTGAGGCCATGTCAAGATCTCGACATGCTAGAACCAAACTATCCCCGGGTTCGGATTCAGCAGCTCCAATAACATAGAGGTATTATAGTTCCGGTATCAGAACCGTTCGATCACAAATTTTTCGTGAGGCTGTGTAATTAGAATGAAGAGAGTAAAATAATTTGAAAGGAGAATTGAAAAACTTGTTTCAATGTGAAATACTGAAGATGATAGCAATACAATATTTGATGATTATCTCAAATCCGTCATCTGTTTCCGTCATAGACGTTGGAGAAGTCAGTCGAACATGCTCCAGGATTTTCATGACTTTGCGGTATGAGTATGATCAAAGCGTTGGTTGTAGACCTCATTCATCACTAGTAGTTTTTCACACTCAGCCCGCGCACTCACCATATCCATACCTTGAAGTTATCAAAATTTTGGAGTATGTACAATTGTACAAGTAACTCATAGCTACCGCGTATGACAGTAGCACATCACGGAATCGAGATTTTTTTTACATTATAGATTGCTATCATGTTCAACATTTGGCATGAAAGCGAATTTTCTAAATCTCTGTCTCTAATCATTACATTGGAAAAAGGAAGAACGTCATTTGATTCTTTAGTCCACGAAGATTCATCAAGTTAAAGACTCGAAATACCCGCATTCGGTGCGGGGTATCCTGCGAGCATTTTTAGAGTAGCTCAAGAAATTCTCACAATCATTAGTTCTCCATGGTGGTAGCCGCATACAAAGATTTCTAAATATAATTTTTCTATCGGATCATTGCTGATGGGAACAATAGTAGTCATATTATTTCTGAGATAATTGCTGGCCCAAACAATGATATCACGAATCAATATTTACCTCGATGTTCCAGCCGGGACGTTATTATTCATCCACGTCATACATGTAGAATTTCAGGGACTCTATTTGCGTCAGTTTTCAGTGTGACTTCTTGAAAACCTTTGACTATAAATTTGATTGCTGAGTAGAAGTAGTGATCAGAGTCGGATTGTAGCATTTGAAGAACAAGTTCGAAATTCGAGCAGAACACTCAAGAGGCAAAATGACTTCGTCAAACCTTACCGAGTGGCTGTTGATGGCGTACATTGCGTTCTATGATTTTTCTGAAACTCAAGGTGAGTTCTGAAATAAGAGCACTTTCCAAGTAATGATATCTCAGTTGGATGCGAGGTTGCTCATCTCAGATGAGAATATCAACAAAGAATGGTACCCTCATAATATTGCAAAATCTTGGAGTCCCCGTGGAATTTCTGCCATTGCAGTGAAACCTGGAAAAAAACACTCAGATGGGAATACAACATTCAAATTTGTACTTAAGCCCGAGACTCAGTCTTCGAGTTTTGATTCGCCACATGAATTTGAAGCATACCTCCGTTGAAATTGTGAATTCAAGATTTGAACGAAATCCATTGCCGACCTCACAAGTTCATCTGAGTTCATTACAAATCCGATTCATAGTTATTGGCGAATGAGGCCTTGGAATTTGTCTCCAGGGGGTGCGTGGAAAATTAGTCATTCGGTATAAGTATATGGCTAATTTGATTCAAGCCTCTTAGCTACTTATTCGAGAATATTTTAGTATTGGTTCTGGTACTCACACCGTTGGTCGATGGCTTCCTCTTATTAATATCAAATGAAAGAAGAGTGATGAGAATCGTACTTACGAGGAGAGAGTCAGGTCTGCGGAACACGGATCGTGATGAAACTCTGAGAATCTTCTCGTTTTTGTGAAAAATGAAGGTACCTCCAAGGGGTCCGATGGGCTTCCTGTCCCAAGACTCAGCTATGGAGATTAACATTGTCTATATAGGCCCATGTTAAAAATACACATATATAGCTATACTAACAATGCTAACCTCCATAGTTGTATCTCGGGATAGGAGGCCCATTGGACTTAACCCTCGTAGATACCCCCATTTTTCACCAAAACTAGATGATTCCCAGAGTTCCATCAAGATCCGTGTTCCGCAGACCTGATGCTTTCCTTGTTAGTCGATCCTAAACTGTGATCAAGCAAAAATTTAGATCGAGCTCCATTTCCACGTTGAACAATTATAAAAATTGAAATTGGAGATCGAATCTACCAGTCAATAAAATAAATAAAAAAATTTTTTAAGGCGAACGCTTTTATGAAGGGTCAATTCAACTCCCTAAAAAGAAAAAAATATGTGAAAGTATAATGACCAAAGTAAAAGTATAACAGATAATTGTATCATTACTTTATGAAAGAACACTATTGAGGAGTTTGAAATGATTCTGCCAGTCTCTGAATTAGTATTTTCCAGGTTCACTTTTGGAATCTTCAAACAAATAATCAAAAATGCTGAAAACATTACCAGTTTAACATCCATATGTCATGAAAGCGTGGGGTGACCAAGAAGATAATGTGGTATACTTTTCTTTCAGCGCCTCCAAGCGGCGGAAAACGGCATTCCACGGGAGGTAACATTCGAAGTTTTTGAACGTGTTTAGTGCGGGCTTTGGTCTTCTCATGCAAGTAGCTCAAAAACCGTAGCTCGGATGTGGCAACAGTATGCAAAGCGATTGTAGGGTTTTCGAAAACGAAGAGTTTGAGCGCTTGTGGGTCTGAATCCGAGCAGAATTGAGTAAACTAGAGCGAGTTGAAATTTTTGCCTTTGCTTTTTGCATGGGTGCGAGCATGAGCGTTGCGGCCACTGATCAGCCACCGCTTCTGCCTCGACTCGCTCCGATATTTTTCTCGCTTCGGGCTTTGTGAATCCTTCAATGATGGTCTGATTGATACATATGATAGCTCAAAGTTTTCGCAATTACAAATCTAACAACTTTCTCGCTTACTCTTACGGGGTTTGAGTGATGGTTTTCTCAAAAATGAATGGAAACCCCTGCCACGCGCCGCTCTGTTGCTTATCTATTTCTGACCTTTATTTTTGAGGAAACCGTCACTCAAACCCCGTAAGAGTAAACGAGAAAGTTGTTAGATTTTTAATTGCGAAAATTTTGAGCTATCACACATGTCAATCAGACCATTATTAAGGGATTCACAAAGCCCGAAGCGAGAAAAATATCGGAGCGAGTCGGGACAGAATCAGTAGGAGCGGTGACCGCATAGATCATGCAAAAAGCATTAGACAAAATTTTCAACTCGCTCTAGTTTACTCAATTCTGCTCGGATTCGGACCTACAAGCGCCCAAACTCTTCGTTTTCGAAAACCCTACAATCGCCTCGCATATTGTTGCCACATCCGAGCTACGGTTTTTTAGCTACTTGCATGAGAAGACCAAAGCCCGCACTAAACACGTTCAAAAACTTCAAAAACTTCGAATGTTACCTCCCGTGGAATGCCGTTTTCCGCCGCTCGGAGGCGCTGTAACTCACATGTCCCATAGCCAATAGCTAGGCGGCCCATGCTGTCTCTGCTGCTGCTCTCCGTGCGCAGCTGCAGCGCGCACATTCCCATTGGCCGAAATGAGATCCAAGAGAAAACATTTCACTCACACAAAGATAAATGCGGCACACGTACGAGAAACTGCCCGATATAGGTATAGAAAATACCCGGCGAAAAGCGAAGCGACACCAATGACCTTGATGCCGAAGTGCATAAAAGCGTTTTAATGAAAGCGTTTTAATTAATTAAAAATGGGCCTTGTCCCAACTAATTCGTCCCCGAGTTATAATTTATTTGGAAATGGCACATGCCACAAAATTGGTTCATACATTCCTATTGATTAGGATTCACGATTAACATCAACTCGACGTGAAAATCTCAAGTAAATGATATCGTATCGAAGGTCCCATGATCAGTTAGATCACTCAAATCTTATAAGCATTCTTTTACCGTACTTACGGGTGTGTAAGAAGCACCAAAAAATCAGCTTTGGGCACTCCAACACAGAGCATTTTTTATCTAAGGCTGTGTCTCATCTTTTAGAGCTCAATATTTTCTTCCTGGAAAAAACTACTATCTTCCACGTATAGGACACATCAGAAGAGTACAAGAATATTCAACTGCGTAGTTTTAAAACCATGGATACAGTTCTTAGTATCAATGATTTTGACTGATTTTCATCTTTTTCATACAAAAAGAAATTCTTTCACGAATTTTGGATGATGTAAAGAGACGATAAATCTTCATTCATTACTTTTTTTCACTTTGGAATTTCGACGCTTCACTAAACACGGGTGCGTCTAATTCACAGGTACTGATCATTCTCCAATTTCTTCTTCGAAGAACAGGGGTGCGTCTTATCTACCGGGGCGTCTTATCCACCCGCAAACACGGTATTCGTAATCTCCGTAAAAAGCATAGACATAAAAGAAATAGACTGCGGGACACGTATTCCCGCCGTTGGAAGCTAGTGATGGACCTTTGTAAGAGAGTGATTGATTGATTGAATGATGTCCTTTATTCGTCCGAAGACAAGAGTTCTAGTTACATACTGTTACTGTGTTGGGACTATAGATTGAATCATACTCGAGCAGATAGTCGGGTAACATTTCTCTATTCAACCTCCTTGTTCAGCAGCTCTTCGCGTAGTGAGTCGGAAAACAAGACAATATTATAGTCATCAAGGCTTATTCAGAACAAACGAAACGAACGGTTGCTATGCAACACACAATCTATAATGCGTACAGTAGAAGAAAAAATGGAACACGGATACCTTCACTAAAATAGCTATCATTCCGACGCGTTTGGGTTTACAACAATTTTCCAAAAAGCACTTGAAAGATGAGAAAAAAATCTATCAAAATATGTGTTTCAAAAATTTTTTTGATCGAAATTTCATGCCTTCAATTGACACTTAAAATTGGAAAAATCCTCATTTTAATCAACCGACCTACATTTTCATGCAAATCATGCTGGCGTAAAAATTCTTGCGGGATTTTGTAGTTCTTTTCAAGAACTTCAAAATCTTTTTTTGAACGTTGTTTTACGATGTTTTACACCTGAGTTACAAGCGATCTCGTAGAAAGAATTTTGTACTTGTTGAGGGTAACAAAAATACGGCAAAGGTCATAATCTACGATTTTGACGTAAAGTCTTCAGAATCTTATGAAATAATCTTCGGGTTCATGCCAAAGATTGGTCAAAAGTACTTCCGCCTACCTCAATTGAGAAAAACTTATGTCTCCATACTTTCAATACCCTCAACCCGTACAAAATTCTTCCTACAAGATCGCTTGTAACTCGGTTGTGAAAAATCGCAGAACAACGTTCAAAAAAAGATTTTGAAGGTCTTGAAAAGAACTACATAATCCCGCAAGAATTTTTACGCCAGCATGACTTGCATAAAAATGTAGGGTGGTTGGTTGAAATGAGAATTTTTCCAATTTTGAGTGTCAATTCAAGGCATGAAATTTCGATCAAAAAATCTTTGAAACACATAATTTGATAGATTTTTTTCTCATCTTTCAAGTGCTTTTTGGAAAATTGTTGTAGACCCAAACGCTTCGGAATGGTGGTTGTTTTAGTGAATGTATCCGTGTTCCATTTTTTCCGCAGGGTACTGTATATTCTAACACTCCCTCCCGCATATAGATCATCAAACATATCATTCAGTAAATATGTTATCACACACAAATCGTCACAACATTTGTCTTGAATGAGTGATCAATATCATTTTTAGTATCTTCCTTGATTCATATTCACATATATATTTGATCTGAAACATAGTGTGAGAATTAATGATTAAACGAACTTCGTGAAGTTCGATCATAATTATACAAGAGCTTCGCTCAAAGAGATTAGAGTATCAACATTGTAGTATTTCTCCCAGTCGCTGCCAGGCGGCACTGACAACGGAGCAAGAGAACCGAAAAAGTGGGGAGCGTCTGCTCGCCTCGGCTCTCGCGCTCTGCATCTCATTATTTAGAGTATTATCAGTGAACAAAATTGTCATGATTTGGGTGGGAATAACAGAATTTTCGGGTGGGATCTAATCTCTTTGAGCGAAGCTCTTGTATAATTATGATCGAACTTCACGAAGTTCGTTTAATCATCAATTATACGTCAAGCTTCGCTCTTCGAGATTAGAGTATCAACATTGTAGTTTTTTCGAGGCATGACAATTTTGCATGAGTTTTATAATTTAGTTTTATTAACAAACATATAAAAATACAAACTTATCAGAACTGCTCCTAAATACGGTTCTTATCTGATAGTACAGCATTCGCAAAGACGGAGTCAGTTTTTTCGATTGGCCTGCTATAAAAACGAGCGAAAACCTCGGAGTTTTCTGACCAACCGGCTACACTTTTAATGACGCTTATGTCAACGCCACGCTGTTGAGCAGTGGAAGTTGCTGCATGTCTTACAGAATATCCAGAATAAACGTTTACATCAATGCCAGAATTTTTCAAAACCGTCTTTATCCATCTTGACAGAGTCTGAGAACCAACCTCGTCATGAGGTTCTTTTAAAGACAGAAACAATTTTGAGGTATTTTTCCCGAGCTTGCGCGTACGCGACAGATACTCGCTAATACATGTATATACACATACTCCAGGTCGGTCGTCAAATTTGGGCAGTGTTAAACTAGGAAATTTTACGCCTGCTTTGGACGTTTTGGTCAGGTCAGTTATCCTTATATCAATTTTAGTATTAGATACTATGACATTTTCAATTTTCATCAACGACAACGTTTGCATTCTCTGTGCTGTGCTTAGGGCTAGAAGAGTTATAGCTTTATAAGTCAGGTTTTTCAAAGACAAAGTGTTTGTAGGACCAAGCTCTTCTAAATATTTCAAAACGACATCGACATCCCAAGTGGAACAATACTTTGCATCAGTTGGTCTCAATCTAAAACAACCTCTCATGAATCTTTTTACAATGGCGGAGTCACCTATCTTCCCATCAGAAATCGCTGAAAGCGCGGATCTATGCGTATTAAGAGTTCCGTAAGCGGCTCCTTTGTTAAACTCTTCGGTCAGAAACTTCAAGACGGTATGCTCTTGCACGTTAGAAACTGTATACGAGTGTCTCGAACAAAATTGTGACCACTTCAGAAGACTCGACTGATATTGTTTCATTGTGCCCTTGCTGAAAGAAGCCAGCATGATGTCCATGGCTTCAGCAGGGATGTTTCTCTTCATGAACGCCTCGCGGATATGACAGCTGCTAGCAACTGAAGATGTTCTGCTCGAGGATGCGATTTGTTCCTGCACATTGATAGTAACAGTTTAGGATGTGGCTTGAAGATGATGGGTTCAGTAATAGCTAGACTATGAAAGATAGGGTACCAAGACTGGTTGCTCCAGTCTGGAACCACCATGATGCCACACGCTCTATCATTACAGATTTTCCTTAACGCCTCCAAAATCAGAATAAAAGGAGGGAATGCATAAAAGAAAATATTATGCCAAGAAACTGTGAAAGCGTCGATCTGAATGGCTTCCGGGTCGGGTACCCAAGAAAAATACTTTGAGCATTTTTTGTTTGCTCTGGAAGCAAAAAGGTCTACTTCTGGTTCGCCAAATTTGTGAACTATTCTTGAAAATGCGAAACCAGATAATTCCCATTCAGTATCTTGTGAAAGCATTCTCGATAGTCTATCAGCATCTATGTTCATTGCTGATGGTATGTATGAAGCTTTTAGAATAACATTTCTGGCCTCAGCCCATTGCCAAATTGTTTTGGCTAGACGATGAAATTTTTTATGCCGTACACCCCCCATTTTATTGATATAAGCAATGGCTGTAGTATTGTCAATCCTTAGCAATATATGGCAATTTTGTGCATTCCCTGCCAGATTTTCCAAAGCTAGTTTAACTGCTAATAACTCTTTGAAATTGATATGTTTTCTGGCTTCATACTCAGACCACGCTCCAGAAATCTCATTTGAACCATCAGTTGCACCCCAACCGCAGTCGGAAGCTTCAGTGTAGAGCTCAAGCTCATAAACAGCAATTTTGAAAGATTTACAACTAGATGGCAACGTTTTAATCCACCAACGAATGTCGTCTCTAATTTCCTCTGAAATTACCATAGTTCCGGTGAATTTACCTTTTGACCTATTTAGAGCAAGGATCTTTTCGTATTCCATCTGCTTAGTGTACAGCCAGCCATATTCAACAGCTTGGCATGCTGCCACCAGCTTGCCGAGCCTTTTGGCGAAATCAAGAATCGAAGCACTAGATTTTGAGAGAAACGATTTGAGTAAGGTGATCAGATTATCTTTTTTCATATCGGTCAATCTTAAAACCAACTGTTCAGAATCTATAATTACTCCTAAGAACTTGCAAGAGGTACTAGGTGTCAAGCTAGTTTTATTATCATTTATGATGAAACCCAACCTCTCTAAAGTCTCAATTGTGACTTCAGCATTCCTTTTGCAGTCAGGGGCAGACTTTGCTATACATAGTTTATCGTCTAAGTAGCTTACGGATAAGTAACCTTGACTCCGAAGCGAACTCAACACAGGTTTAACAACCTTGGTGAATACATATGGACTTGTCTTGAGCCCAAAAGGCAAACATATGAATTGAAAAAATCGACCCTTAAATCTGAATCTTAGAAACTTGTAAAAATCTCTATGAACAGGTACCAAAAGGAATGCATCTTGTATGTCAATCGATATCATAAAGAAGCCTTGTGATACTAATTTAGTGGCGACTCGTATGTCTTCGTACTTGAAATGAAAATCTCTGACAGAATTGTTAAGTTTCTTGAGATTTAGGATAAATCTCCAAGTGCCATCTGGCTTGGGAACAGTGAAGTAAGATGATAAAAACTGGTCATTTGACCCTTCGCACTCGACAACAGCACCTTTCTGAATGAGATTCGA
The DNA here is from genome assembly GCA_029851415.1 of Eretmocerus hayati. NCBI lineage: Eukaryota > Metazoa > Arthropoda > Insecta > Hymenoptera > Aphelinidae > Eretmocerus > Eretmocerus hayati. The sequence goes on from CM056742.1 coordinate 22,665,653, forward strand.
TAGGGATTCTTCTATTCTCTGAAGTTCTACGGCATTCAAGTCCCTATCTACAAAACTATCAGAATTACCCTTTGGGATTCTTGTGAATGGAATCTTATAACCGTTGATACATTCAAGAACGAATCTATTATTAGTGAATTGTTGCCAAGCTAGACGAAAATTTTTTAAGCGACCAGCTATTTTGTTACCTACTTCTGAGATCACTACTTCTTTTGATGATGTTGTTGCTGTTGCTGGTGCTGGCCTCTTTGCTGCTGACCTTGCTGGTGCTTTTGAGCGCCCTGATTCCACTTTTTGGAAAACGAGCGTGGTTGGCCCTGTTGCCCTGCACGAAAATTGCCCGGACCACGGTAAGGGCCTGATCCCCCCGGGCGTCTGGAGTTTTCCTGGGCATAGTTTGGTTTTGAATTCTTATTTGAATTACTATCTGTGAAGCTGAAAAGCTTCTCGACGGTCTTTGTCTTCTTGACCTTCGAAGATAATTCCTTGCCAAAAAGGAATTTGTCTGGAACGGTCTTCTTCATCATTGAGCGGAGACTTTTCTTAAATGTTGGCAAGATATATGCCCTTCTTGTCTGAGACACCTTATACTGAATTTGACTCAGCAGCTGAGCTGTCAAATCAAGTTTTTCGACTACCGAAGCCTGACCTTGTTCGTCCATTTCATTGTAGTTTACGTCATTCAACGATGTCATTGCTGCCGTCAGAATTGTCGATGCCATAGCAGCTATCTCTTGGACCTCAACTCGGTAGCCATCTCTTCGAGTGGCCTTCTCTTTTATATAAGTTTCAACCTCGCTGTTGAGTTGGGGTGGTATAAAAGCCTCTGGCACCACAAACTTCTTAAGCAAAGCCTTGCTTTCTGTCTTATCCATGCCACTGAGATTCATTGGGCCATAGCGACCAATCAAGTCTTGATGAATTTTTAGTACGATTGGTTTCGACGTATTTGCACTAGCGCCGAGTGCTTTTTGGAAGACAGGGTTTAACTTAGGCTCCTCAGTGAGCGATGCACACTTCTGGGTTTTTTTATCACTCTCGTCTTGGTCAGAAATTTTGCGTTTCTTCTTACCTGTAACAATCCAAATTCCCGTTTTCAATTTCCGGAAAGGCATAATATGATGCATCGCGTCTATATTAACACGCATCAAAGGAATCAAAAGGCGTTTGAGCAGTGAGAAAAATCGAGGAGAATTTCTCGTTGTATATAAACACACTGCTCACGCCATGCCGTTATACTCGTCTGCAGTAGAAGCACTGCGGTGGTTGTATCGAGTTTGTCGTGAGAAATTCCGAGAAAACAACCACATCGCTTTGTAGCGCATAACTCCTCGGCTTGCTCAAAATGGCAGAGGCGCTTGTCGAGCTGTATTATTGCTCGCGCTAGGAGATAAAGGTATTCAAAATCGAGTTATCGAAAATCTCCTCGGCTTGCTCATAATGGCAGAGGCGCGTGTCGAGCTGTATTCGTGCTCGCGCATGGAGATATCGAGTTTTGAATCCGAGTTCCGAGAACCGTGGCGCGCGAGGCAAAGCCTCGCGCAAACGTGTTCGGACTCGTCTCGTGCATTGGACACGCGGTAGCCGCGCTTCGTTTGTCTAAATCGAAAACGGCGAAAATGCACTATTTGTGTTTACTTACGTGGCTCATCAGCTTCGTCGTCGCTAGATAACGAACTGCTGAAGCACGAATCATCCTCAGATTCAGGCTCGTTTGGGTTCTGCCCGTTCTGGGAATCAGAGTCGCCGGATGACGAACAGCTACACGAGCGGCTTCGAATTTTGCGGCTGTCATCACGGCGGTGAGCATCCGACATTTCCCCATCTGAATCGGATTTGGGGTTTGCCACGAGATTCTGTTGAACTGCTTCTCGACGAGCCAACAATTCTCGCCTGCGTTCTTCCAACTGTGATAGTTGATCGTCGATCGACTCGCGATCGGCCATTTCACACACTAACTTTTCACTACACAACCGAAAATAACACGTGCGAAGCACTTCGCAACTTGCTAAAACGGTGTGCCTCTGGCGACAACGGAGAAAAGAATGAGATGCAGAGCGCGAGAGCCGAGGCGAGCAGACGCTCCCCACTTTTTCGGTTCTCTTGCTCCGTTGTCAGTGCCGCCTGGCAGCGACTGGGAGAAATACTACAATGTTGATGCTCTAATCTCGAAGAGCGAAGCTTGACGTATAATAAGTATTTATAATCATGATCACACCGTCACACGAATCCAACTCGTAATCCTTCGTTTCTCTACACATCGTTGACGTAGCTCGATATATAGGCGAATCTCACGAACTATGCGGTTTGTCCGAACAGGCCAGTTTTCACGTTGGAACACGGTGAGCTTGAACCAGGTTTAAATCCGACTGAAAGAAACTCTCGAAATTCCAACGGGATTATCAAATATAGGTCAAAACGAGTCACCAAAAAAATTTTCACCGTAAGCCGTAGGGCGAATTTCGAATCAGACGACTTTCAAGTCTCTAAGATCGAAAAATGTAGTATACGGGCTCATGATCATCACGCAACTCATCACACGATGTGATATTGCTCATAAATTTCTCAAACACTCTTATTCCATCAATTTTCACATCAAAGAATATAGGAAATATCTTAATGGATGTTTAGTTGCGAGATCGGGTCACGGTGAGCTTGAACCAAGTTTTAATCCGACTGGAAGAAACTCCCGAAATTCCAACAGGATCATCAAGTGTGGGTCAAAACAAGTTACCAAAAAAATTTTCACCGTAAGCCGCTGAGCAAATTTCGAATCGGACGACTTTCAAGTCTCTAAGATCAAAGAATGTGGTATACGGGCTCATGATCATCACGCGACTCATCACACGATCTAATGATCCTCAATTACTCACAGAACACTCTCATTCCACCAACTCTTCAACGAAAACATACAGAACGAATACGTGGTTGAGTCTTGAGATGCCCAAAAAGGAGGTGTTTAGATATAAATCGTCATAAAAAGAATGTTCTGAGAATCAGTAAGATATACGTGGAGGATCGTCAACTCATTCACTGTTTGATCTTCTCACACATGTAATAACTTAAAACTAATGAATTTTCCACAAATCATACTCATGAGTAAACATACGGAACGTAGTGATCCATGTGATCCGCGCTTAGCACTTTGATTACTCGTGCCAATCGTCATATATGGACTCCATACTAATAACTCTGACTCTTCATTTACAATCCTATGATTGAGTTGTAATGAGCTGAAGACCTAAGACTGAAATAGTTAGAACTGCGGAATCATCTAGTTCGCAAAATCACAAAACTTTGCGTGTGACATGGCTCATCTCCTTAAGTGTTGAGGTTGGCATTTGAATGCATTTTAGGACAAAGGCGTGTTCTTGCAGAATGAACCTATAACTCAAAACTATACAACCTACCCTAAGCCCATACATGTGCTGCCACCAGGCGTGAGAATATCCCCTGATGATGATCTGCGATCTTTTTCTAGAAGAAAAAATTGACGATATTCCTCATTTCATGACTGCCCTGTTTCGCCAATCATATTTCTGCAAAGGGCACCTGATTCTTTATCAAAAGAAAAGAAATTTGAATGAGCCAGGTCTACGTACTTTGAACTTTCTTTGATTGGAGGACGACAGACGACTTATGCTTTCGGGAACAAACGTAATCGCTTTACGAAATCGAGTCTTCCGAGGTACACATGAACGAGACGGGTATCATCATTCCGGGTTTACTTGTGATCTCTGGTTTCTATCGTACATGATACCGTGCGAGTGATTGTGTGAGCCAATATCTCGTTGTTGACTTTAATGAGTTATCTTTTTTGAAGTATTTCTTAGATATTCTAGCGACTTACCCAATATAACCCATAAGTACCGCTTCCTGGCGGCTGAATATTCACATCAGTGTTTTCTATATGTTTTAGTGGAAGGATTGATGTGGATTAACGGTATTCTGAAAGTTATTGGACATTATCAGATTATGTGATGAGTTGCGTGATGATTATGAGCCCGTATACCATATTTTTCGATCATAGAGACTTGAAAGTCGTCTGATTCGAAATTCGGCCAACGGCTTACGGTGAAAATTTTTTTGGTAACTTGTTTTGACCCACACTTGATGATCCCGTTGGAATTTCGGGAGTTTCTTTCAGTCGGATTAAAACTTGGTTCAAGCTCACCGCGGGGAGAAGAAAACTCGCGTTCTTTACGCCACTCGCACTAGGTCATTTCCAAGATCTACTCATATTCAATAGTTCCGCGTCATTCAAGAGTCTATTACTTGCTTTAGCAAGGTACTGGGAGACGCTTTTACATGACAAAATCGCAGTTTTCGATCGAACGGGGACATATTTCGCATACGCCTTAGCTCGTGGCAGGCGGGGCGGTTCACCGATCGGTCTGAAAATTGGATATGTGATAGATTATAATGTAAAGAAACATATAATTTTCGCCCAGGGCTGTGTCTATCAATGCGTCAGTGTGGCGATGATTCGTTGGAGCGAACTTCAATCATACATTTTTCCCTGTATTGCTCTTCTAATGGGTGCAGCGATCGGGGCGGTGAATATTCCGTATCTGTAGAAGTAACATCTTGTTCTACTCCCAAAAACCTTAAAATCTAGCCCAACAACGATAGTGTGCTCGATTCTGCATGACGATGTGGCTTAAAATGAGAAAAGTTATCTTTGCGTAAATGGGGTCAAAAAATTAGTTTTTGTTTTTCTGTGCGCAAAAATGGTTATTTAGACGTGAGTGTGCGTGCGTGAATAGCGGATTCGCGCATTATTTTGGAACAAGTGTGCGCCAAAAATTTTTGACGCAATGCGCAAATGAGAATCAGTGCGCCAATTTTTTTTTACGCACCGCTGTTATGAACTCCTGTGCGCCAATGAGGCATTGGCGCACGATTCAAACTTCGTTTGCGCTTTGGAATCATGTTACTGGCTGATCATTGGGTATGATTCAAGATACGCCCCAGAACACTCACAAACTGCTGGCAAAATCGAGAATTTAGCGCTTTTTCAGTTCATTCATATTTTGTGACTGTTCGTCATTTGAGAGGGGTTTATCTACTCTGAGTAAGGAAGTCAAAATTATGGATTCCTAACTGTGGATGTGGATGATTTAAAAAATAGTTCGGATTGGGCTGTTCAAGATTTTGTCGTTGAGAAAATATAGAGTACAAGTCAAATGAACAGTAAAAATGAAGTCTGATTGTTGCAATAATCGATAAACCTTTCGTGAGAACAAACGAAAAACCGATCCACAAGTTCAGTGTATCGATATTTAATGATAGTCATGATTTTATTCACAAATTGGCGTGAGGATATATTGTACATTTTTTCGAAACTGAAATTGTTATCCATAATTAAATGACTGACCATCTTTCTTCAATTCAACCTTAATGAATTGTATTTTTCGATGTGTTACACAAACGAATGTATTCAAAATATGCCAATGTTTTTTTCAGCTGGGGGGCTCCGCCCCCGAGACCCCCTGCCGAGGGCTTCGCCCCTTGGACCCGCCCTGCTCCGTACCGCAGCCCCATCTTACCGTGGCACTTTGAATACTTAATACGCGTTGGTCGTATAACTCGCAAGGATTCTTTACTACCCGTATTCATAAAATTTTGATGGATCTAGTGTATCTCAAATGAAGATGATCATAACTCTAGCCAATCCAAGATTAAAAATTGTTGAACAACGTTGACAGATCCATCAGATTTGGATCTCGAAATTGTCTCTGTACAAAGTTCACGATTTAATTGGTATGGAACAAGGATGCAAAAAAATCATACACACGAATGCAGGAAAAAACAAAGCCCGTCAACTCTCGAAACGAAGGCCAGCTGTCGCAGTATCTACTATCCCCTCAAAAGTGAGTTTTAGGCGAGTCGCATTTTTGCTCACAGAAATAACAAAAAATATCGTAAGCAACTCGGGCGCCGATATTTGCGCACTCGTCTCCGCACTCGTGTGTAAAAGTTCCACTGGCGCACAGTCTTGTTGTTTACGCACTGCGTAAATGACAAAACTGTGCGCCAATGAAACTTTTCCACACTCGTTGCGGTGACTCGTGCGCAAATATCTGTTGGCGCCCTTGTTGCTTAATATACTATTTTCGTGCAGCACACGGAAATTTCGATTCCGTTGAGATTGAGACCAAGTGTGAACCAATTCCCTACCTCAGGAGATGGCTATAAGAATCGCCCCTACTACCGCCTCATCTCGGTCGTGATGCGAGGCTTGTATGGGGACTGACAAATGACGAAAATGAGCGTTTTGCCGCCACTGAAAGAAAGTTTGGAGCTCATAGGTCTCGGGCGGCACTTCAGACTTCAAATGATCGCACGTCTCGAAGCCGGGAGCTCTGAGCTTCCGGATCGGTAGCCCGACGCCCCGGCGACCAAGAAATTTGTTTGTCGCAAAACACAGAATCGTCTCATAACCTATTAGGTAGCTCGCCGAAATAATAACAACGATGATGACCCGTTCTCGTGCGTTGCGCTTGTGTGAGTTGACTGGTTATCATCCAGGTAGCAGACGATTTTCCAAGCATATGTTTTTATTTTTGAATCCTACCATTGCTTGCAAGGTCGATGAAATCGAAACGACGAAATCAAAAAAGATGTAATATGTATTCTTCATATTTCTTGACTCACAAAAAGATTAATGAAATCAAAATCAAAACTTCAAAAAAACTCTCTGCCTTCATTCTTTCGCGCTGATACTAAAATTTTCAACGTAATTTTTTATGCTTACTTGTGATCTCAATAAGAAGAAGAACTTGAATTTTTTAAGATTTTTCCAATGCATTTCATAAAAAGAAAAGAGGTCAAAGATTGTTTCAAATCAGTAGCGTCCAATATTCTGAAAATTTACTACTGATAATCTTCGACAAATGTGCATCGTTGTAAGTTAATTTTCGAGGACTAGATACTGGCTGTGCAAAAAAAAATATCGAAAGTTTTCCAAAATAGATGTAATCACTTCATGCACAAAGCCGAGTTCTCCACAATCAATTTACTACTTTATCAGATCTCTTATACTAATCGGATGCACAGTTGAAGGTTACGCGCAAGCTGAGTGTCCAAAACGGCTCAATTTCCCATTTTCGGAACAGTGCATCATGAGTGCATCCCCTAGTGATTCAGAGTTTAATTCGCCACTGATCTCGACACATCTCATGCACCGAATCTGGAACTCTGCGCCCCCGGATTTGTTAGTCGTATGAGCTCTCTTAGCAACGACCTCAGACGCCCCAACCTTCTTTCAGTGCAAAGTGTCTTCTGTACCACAGACCTCCAGAAGACACTTTGAAGTATTAAACTCATCTCCTTTTCTCCATTCCAACACCGAGGATGCCATGTACTCACATACACATGTGCCGACTAGAACAACAAAAAATAATTAAAAAAAACATTTTAAAAATTCGCTTTTATGTGAACCGTTAAGCATAATTGCATGTCAAAATTTGAAGAAAATGAAAACTGTTATCTATGTTTCTGTCATAAACAAAGAGTAAGTCAGTTGACGTCCAGCTTCACGAATTCCATAATTTCAAGATATCAAAATGGTAAAAGCGTGGGTTGATTGGTGAAAACTACTCTTGATGTGTCAAGTTTACAACCCACGCTTTTACCATTTTGATATCTTGAAATTATGGAATTCGTGAAGCTGGACGTCAACTGACTTACTCTTTGTTTATGACAGAAACATAGATAACAGTTTTCATTTTCTTCAAATTTTGACATGTAATTATGCTTAACGCTTCACATAAAAGCGAATTTTTAAAATGTTTTTTTTAATTATTTTATTTTCTCAATTTTAGTTTTATCCTAATCGCTTGGAATATAGAACACGAATGAAGGATATTAATATCAGCCAGATTGTTGAGATATTATTCTTAAGGTTCCTTGGGTATTCATTTCTGCTCAAGCGCTTCAGAGTGCAAATTGATAAAAAGTGGAATAAATCAGTCAGCTATGGCTGATCAGAAATAATTCCTCATCTCATGTTGAGCATACCGATAATTCTGAATTGATTCACAAGCTACAGTCAAATCACATTCAAGAGGCTGTGTTACCCTTATTACTAGAATATGAAGACATCCAATGACATATTAATTTATCATCAGGACATCTCCATCCGTTAAGATCATATGATACATCACATGCCAAAGCTCGAACATGGATGATCATATTCCTAGATCAGTAGAGTGAAATTTATTGGAAATGGAATGAGTCTTTAGCCCAATATCACATGGTATGCTACACTTTAATGGCTGGACCCATGAAAATTCAATCCAAAGAGACTGTTGAATCTCTGTGATGCATCAAGAAGTGACAGGAAGCATCCTCAATGGTTCAAATAAACAAGTTCATAACGCGTAGAGCCACTGTGACTATTTTACTTTTGAATGTAGTCCATTCCGTCATTCATCTGAAGATTCTTGAAGCATGTGATACTAAGAGTGAGGAGAAAGTCTGAATTCAATGACAAATCAAGAAGCACACAGTGTCTCATGAAATATCATTCATCACCTTGATTGTGCTTCATGATTTGAAGACCAGGACTTTGGCTCAGCGCGCTTACTGTACATACACCACAAAACTTGATTGCACACTGAGGCCTCAACTTCCTCTCTGAGCTTGCAAAAAGATGAAACCATTCAACTCTTAGAGGTACCTATTATTTTTTATCTGCTAACACTAATCACAAACTTATTGGTCACACGTGGTGGAGAGAAACTTTTGATAAGACCATGGTATAGCAAGGCCGCATGCAGAAAACTTGTAAGAATTCAATAGCTAGGCGAGATCGACCGCACTCTGAAAACTGCTGAAAACTGAGAAGCATCAAATCATCACAATAACAGCACTAAAAGCATCAACACAGCCAGCAGTAGTTTAGGCTTGACAGGACAGCATCGCGTGGCAGTGGCAGCACTTCGAGGAGGTTATATGGGTCCTACAGGCAGTTGTTATACTTGTTATTGGATAGGCATGTCATTTCTATTTGTTGATAATCATTATGTTTTGATTAATCAAAACTAGAAAGAGTGAAATTTGTAGGGTTTGCGAAGAATCGACGAGTTGCGTCGGCTGCTGTGATATTCTAAAGTGAGGCTCTTGCCCTTGCTGATCGCGCGCGAATAAACCTCTACATAATTATGCAATGAGAAAGAGAGAGAGGTCCGACGCTGCGCACAAACCTATTTGCATTTACACAAATATTGAATCGCGCAGAGCTCGGAAACCCACACGAATACACGGGATACCACGCAATTCCACGTCAGTGACACACTCACACGGAGAATTCGGTGGCGCGGCCGCGGTCGAGTTCAATAAAAGCGAATAAAAATATGAGGCTCCCATTAAGGTATGACTCTGGTGGTTTCAACTTTTTTTTTATTTTGAAAGCTATGACTCCCATACTTACCCTACATCAAGACCTATATAAAATATGAATTTTGTCAAATTTTCAGCTCATTTGGTCCTGTTATGCCTGACTATTCCATAATTTGTCATTCGAAACCAAGCAAAATCATGGTCACTGGAAAAGTTTTGTGCGCAAACAGTTTACGACTAAGGATATGCCCTTGTTTTGACATAAAGTATGATTCATACTCAACAAAAGTTACTTATTGAGCAAGCCATGCACTGATTTTCATGCGATTGTCGAGGAATCACTTTCCTATTGGAATTTGAAGTCTAAAGATCACTAAAAAAGACCCCTTTCATACAACCTAAGTTGTATACAGGTATGCAGGGTAATCAATCCCTGTAGCAGAATAAGTAACTCCTATTCTAAATACATTGAATAATATGTAAAAAAAATTTGAGCCATATTCATTAAGATTGGATGCGCACAAAAACTTTGCAAAATAGTAAAAGCGTAGTGTGAGAAAAGAGGTTTTCTTGAAAAAATCCATAGACAGACATTTGAGATGAGCCATGCTCTTTATTCTGGAGTTGAGATGATACTCTTTTGTGCTTCAACACAAAATACAATATAAAGCAACAATAAAATAAGTAATTCACTCTTTGGTGAGTTTGTATTTCATAGCATAACATCACAAACTTTGATATGAGTATCGTCAGGCAACTATCATTATGAACCGTGGAGTTTTGTACCAAGATAGATTATTCTCTTGGAGTATAAAAACACTAGGGTAACTTTTTCAACTATTTGGTGGAAGAAATATGATCAGAAGAGACCTGCTCCATATAATTCACCCTCTAACCTGGTTCTAGAGGCTTCCTTTTGCTTATTCCTAAGCTTCCTGGTAGCACGAGCCTGCTTGCTTTTTGGATGAGAGCTTTCATCACTACATCTTTTCCTCTTACGGTCCTTGGCTTCTGCTATTTTACAGCTGTTCTTTGACACAACTTTGCCACTCACCTCAGCCAGCATCTGCTCACTTTGATAGTAACCTAAATTGTATTCTGCTACCGCATAGGCAGCAGCGATCTCTACCTTATCTTTGGAAGATGATGTATTTTTTGAGCATTTCTTCCATACCAATGAGTGCAGAGCTTCATTAGCATTCTGAGTAGCTTTCTCTGTGCATCTTTTCAACAAATCTTTCTCTGTCAAACGCTTATAAACTGGAGTAATACATTCAACAACCATTTCATTCAAATATATTTTCATTGATGAATGACTTTTTGGTTCTGACTGTGAAGCCTTTGCCTTATTGTAAAAACACCAGCTTGATTTCCCTTTTGGACATTTAAAATGATTTGGCTTTTCATCAGTAGAACTGCAATGAGTTAAGGTAGCCATTATATCTTTCTGCATCTGATTGACATTGTTCCTATTTCTGACAATAGCAGATCTATAGTAAGAGCCAAGTTGCGTTATAACCCTGTTCGTCAAAGCTCCCTTTGCCTTTCCTCCCAGAGTTATGCCTTGAGACTTGGAGACTGCCACAACTTGTCGAAGACCTGTAGTTAGTCTTTTAGCAACATGGTTCAAACATTCTTCTTTGCTGATTGGCACTGAGTATGGCTGAACTTCACAGAGATGTTTATGAACCTTTGCATCTCCATCTGCAACCACTTTTGTTACTCGAACTTTACAAGTTTCAGGAGAGCGAATAAACAAAATCTCTGCACATTTTGTTTCCATTGAGCAAGATGAACCAACGTGATTTTGATTACATTCTCCAGACTCTTTGTGATTTTCATACCACAGGGCAAAATCAGGAGAATCAGGACCTAATTCATTCTGTGTGATGGTACACATATGGCAATATTTACTCAGAACTTCATAATCAATGACCAGGCCAGTATTATACTCTATAAGGAATCCAACTCCAAATAATGAAGCAAAGCCTCGCGTATGCCATGTTCCATCATATGAAGCCATGATATCAAGAATTTCATGATCTGAAAGTTCTGGATAAGAATTGATATAAAACCTTCTGACAGCTTCTCTGCTTTTTGCCAAAACTTGCTCCTTGAGAGCCAAAGCTCTCTCTTTTACAGACTTCATGTGTGAATGGTATGTCGAGAGGCTCATGCAATTCATGTCCAACTTGCTGCAGATACTTTGCAGAGAAGAAAATCCAGCTCCAATTGATAATACAGCATCCACACATCTTTCGTTGACTTCGAATGCACTTGTACCAGTATTATCTACTCGAGGGCTCGAAATCACTTTAGTGACCATCTCATTGCACTTGGAGCAATAAAACATCATTTCTGATGCTAATCCATATCTGTGACCTACATCAAATGTAATAGTAGACACTCCACAATGATTGCACTGAAGTTTTTCAGCAAGATGGTGAAATATGCCAGAGTGAACTATAAAATATTCATCATCATACTGTGTATCTCTTGACTTTTCTCTCTCAACATTATTGAAGAGAGATAATTTTCGACTAGTTGCACTAATACTTTGGCCCTTTTTCAGATTGCAATTTTGATTACTAGATGACGACCTTGTTTGACGGGAGTTTCTTGATATACGTTGAGTTTTTTTTCCAACCTCAAGGGCATCTCGATTTTTCTTATTCACACGGTTATTCTTGTTATGAACCAATTTTCGAACATTTTTCTCTCCAGCTTTTCTCCTCTTAGAATTTCGTTTAGTATTCTTTGGATTGCGCCACTTAGACGATACCTTATGCATGGCAACAAAATATATTAATAAGAATCCAGACTAGAGTGACCATACTAACTATTTATAAAATATGGTAAGACTCGTCCCTTCCTAAAACGCGCTACATAATAAATATTTCAGGGGGAGTCTGTATTTGATACTGCTAGATTCCTATGATGAGGGGGGCTCATAGGGACCCTAGCTATGACTTTTTGCGTTCACATGGATGGAGAATTGTCAGATATAGGGATATCAGGAGTGTCTCGGATTGCCGGTACACTCCAGATCGTACCATGACCCATTTTCGCGAAAATTGACGTTTTTTGTGTGTATATTCCAATCAGGAGTCACAGTCTTGGGACAAAAATAATGTCGCAACCGATGTGATAATGGTGAATATTCATTCAGAAAGACATGAAGAATGTATTGGAGCAATAAAAAAAAAATCGATTTTTTGACCCAAAACCACCAGAGTCATACCTTAAAATACATGGGAAAATCTTCTATTCCCTCACAAATCCACGGCGGAGCTCCATAGTGATTTACGCAAATATTTCATCATTGTTTGAGCAATACTTGGACCAAACAAAAGTTAATGGGAGGTGTGCTGCCATTCTGAAAATTCTCGGAATTTCAAAGTCAAAATCGCATAGTTCCTGAGATATGCCTAATTAGATCAGTCATTTGATCTCTGGAGCCTGACCATTTCACTTGTATCAAAATTCGTTTTACACATTCTTTCACCTATTGTTCTCGTACTTTAGTCATTGGTTGTAGCTCATTTTATCATCGTTCTAGCATTTGTCTCGACTGCATCATTACACCATGAAATTATTGGACTGGAAAATTTCTTGATTGTCAATCCACGAATTAGTTCACGGAGATTGCTCTTTGACAAGCTCGTGATGTTTCTGCTCATTCAGCTTGGCAAATTGATTATCCGACGTAAGACTATTTGTGAGTTCTTCAAGTTAGAGTCTTCAAAAAGTCATTTCACATATCCACACGTCGTTAATGAGCACTGGTAGTTTGCGAAGCTTTTATCTGAAAAAAACTTACGAATCGCTATGTCTATCGTGATGAGCTAATCCTAAGCTTTTCGTTTCCATAAAATTTCCAAAAATCGTCCGACCATTTTCCATTTGTGCGTAAAAATTTTCGATGAATTAATTTGGTGCCTACATAAGACATTCACTGCATTCAGAATATCTGAACTCGTTGCCCGAGGTATCCATAAACCCCTATACAGGGTAGATTCCGATTATTTCCAGTTTCTAACGGATTTTCCTCATCGTTTGATTCTTCCCGTTCACGTCGTTACCTATTCGCTACTTGGTCTGTTACCGTTGGTGTCCTTTTGGGATACATATCATTTTCTTTGAAACGCTTCAATATAATTTCTATTCTTTCTATGTATATAATTTTCATGTATAAAGGTAATTTCCTAGATTAATTAGAATAATTTTTGTCTCGACCGATACGAACGATCGGGACTTTATCGCGCTTGCGGGAATTTAGAATCATATTATTACATGACTCGGCTAATGCAGGCTAATTTTAACCAACGGATCTGTTGATCGAGTAACATAGATCGATATTGCATTAATTTACCTTCAAGGCACCTCGCAATCCGAGTGTCGCAACTTGAAGGGTTTTGATGGAATTTCAAATACATGAAAATGAGATGAATAACGAAATATTTCTGCTCTACGCTAGATGTTGGTGAGTTTCGCCTTTCCTCTCCAGATCAGACTCTTCAGGGGGGCTGAAGAGATCCTAGTAGAGGATGGCCCTTGACGCACAGTGGGGCAAAAAAAGCGAATCTGCACACGAATCGCCTTTACTCTAATTCTTAAGGTCTGACTCTGGTGGTTCCAGCATTTTTTTATCTTGGAGGATATGACTCCCATACTTACCCAACATCAAAATTTATATGAAAAATGAACTTTAGATGATTTTCAGCTTATTTGGCTTAGTTAGAGCTGAGTATTCCATATTTTGTCATTTCAAATCAAGAAAAATCACAGTCACAGGAAATTTTCGTGCGCAAACAGTTATTGACTAAAGAAACGGCCTCTTTTTCGCATATAGTACGCAGAATACCCAACAAAAATTACTTATTCTGCAAGCCATGCGATGCTCCCCCTATTATTGGCAAGGAATTCCTTCTATACTAAGATCCCAAACCTAAAAAACAACGAAGAACATCCATTCCACTGGAGCCACTTTCGAGATCCGACTCATCTCGAAGTCGACACTGCGTTGGTGTGACACGATCGGCCTTGTGTGCGTGGATGAGCGACTATAGCAAGCTATCAGACCATATTCACCATATTCAGGTTCTGTTCCAGATGAGTGTTTACTCTCTGCACGTGTATCGAGTACAGTGGAGGATTTAATACAAATTGATGCAAATCTCATTGGTGGTGTACTAGTAAAAAAAGAAGCCATCTGATGTATGGTCTCTTGTTTACAGTGATTTAAAAATGATGGTCTGATGGCCAAAATGTGTGCCATTCTTGCTGTTGTGCAGTGCAAAGTGAAGTGTCAAGAATAATCTTCAAATATATTTGGAGAGTTCATGATGCATGGTTGCCATTATTAAGCATTAATGTACATTTTATCAGTGAATTGATTTTTACTTCCTCCGATACTTGAGATAGACCTAACTCTGAAGCTAATAATTGTGTATCTCAAGTTCATAATCTACTCTATAGTGAGAGGATCACATTGCAACCAATATATTATCCATTCGAGCTATTTTTCATATCTCATCAAAAACTTATTCGGGTCCAACACGAAAGGGATCGTCTCTCACATTTAGATGTTGTAGGACTGGGCAGTCCTATTAGTGACTGTCCATGGAACAGTTGTTGTGATATGTGTAGTGATCTCTTATGCTGCTCTAATCAATTTTATATAACATACTTTCATTGCACATCACTGTACAACCTAGTCTTGTCTAGACTTTTAATCTTGATTTATGGGTCTAAGCTGTCTTGACGTGCCACTTGCATTCATGCTAAAGACTTCATCAAGAGCTGGTGGGGATGACTTGGGAATGAGATTTGGGCTGATGGAGCAATATTTTGTTACACTGCTCTCATTAGAGAAAACTGTATTATACACCTCATGTCTCGCCTTCGAGTACATATCAAGCCTCAAAACCACCGGCATCGTCTTCAGCTGGTCAAAACACTAAGGAAAACATACTTTCATCCTCTACGCAACAAGCTCAAAACTTTGCCTATATTCAACACACATCTCAAATGTATGGAAAAAGGCTGTAAATGGCCGTACACCCTACGGTCGGTTTTTTTAGTATAATGGAAAATCTTCAAGGTTTGGAATGAAACTGACGCCAGATTCAGTTTCTACGTCTAAAATTACATCGAAAACACATGTCCACATCTTTGAAACAGTCCGACTCAAAATTTGCACTTTTTGGGCCCATTGAAGGAGACACGGCACCACGGTTTGGTACCTTGGATTTTCTCATTTTTTTGGACCATCTAGATCTCAGGTTTTACTGCATCAAATCGACCTCCTCAAGTGGTCATTTTGAAGGAAATTGCATCAGCTATCGATTAAAAATACTTTCAGAGACGTGAAAAGATGCGGATGCGCAGAAGATGCAAATTACTGAATCAAAATTTGCTTTAAAAACGTTTATTGGCTTTTTTGACCACTTTCCACCTCCTAAAGTTATATGTTCCGAAGCGGTTTTTCATGTAACATTATCTGACAAATACGGTAAGATGATCAAATCCCGTGCTAATCCCCAACCTCTATGAGCAAAATCATTTTTTAATATTCATGAATTTTTTTCGGGGCCTAAATCCAAAGTTGTCAGTATGCAAATATCTTTCTTCCATTTGGTGAAGTTTCAAGGATATGTCAAAAACATTTCAGATCGATTTGTTGAAATGCATCAAAATGCGATTTGATAGAAGGAACATCGACTTTGAGGGTTTCTTAGAGGATTCCTAGGGTGCCGTAGAAAACAGGGGCGACTTTGGGACCTACAAACCTTTGCTTTCCTCATAATTTGGGGTTAGAAAGTGGGAAAGAATACTTTCAAGGCCATACCTGACAAGGTCTACTTCACCATGCTCAACTGTCTAGTCCCTTTGTTCAAGTTTTTGGTTTTCCAATAGTGTTGAGAAACAGATGTATTGTCATAATTCCATGTTTCATTTGTTAGTCACCTATTAGTTGGTCATTTTGGTGGTTGGGATCCTCTCTTCTTGAAGAGCGGATGAACCAATTCGTGTAAGGAATTTTCACAATCCACAAGTTTCTCATCAACTGAAAACCTTATACTATTAAAAGTAGAGATGAGAGTCTTTGCATCAACTCAAGTTGAATTTCATGAACTAATTCCAAGTTTTGCTATCAAAAAAAAAGTTGTACTGCTCCAGATTCTGTTGCTTGGGATTAGAAAATATTCATCTTGGAACATAGCACACTGCTATTCATTGGGGGGATGATTTTTAAGAATAAGATATGGATAAGTGTTTTTGGTTTTTCTACATGTTCTATTTACGGCTTATATTTGCGTACCTGGGAATTTTCAATCATTTCCATAGCTAAGTCTTGACATCTTCCCCCTTCCATTTTACTTTTTCCAAAAGTCTAACTTGGCGAGTATCACCATCCTTTCCCCTCATAACTTCATCTGATATCGAAGTATGGATTTCAATTCTTGAGGGTCATGAGATCAAGGGAAACATGTCGAGTGAATTTTTACCAAAATCTCAACGTCAAACAAATGAAGAGAGATTGCAAAATATTCATTTCAATTCTTGAGAGTCATGAGATCAGGAAAAGTATGTCGAGTAATTTCCCTGCAAAAGCTGAATGTGGAATGCATGAAAAATGATAGATTACATTACAATCTGATTATCTCTCTGTAAGTTTGACTCAACTTGAGTTACTCACCATCTCTCTTCTCCTTAAAATATATTGGAAATAATAATCTATCCAGACCAATAAAAAAACAGAAGTAAGAAAATTCAATTCAGCATTGATAGTTCCAGTTTGGAACTCAGTAAAGATGGTGAGTAACTCAAGTTGAGTCAAACTTACAGAGAGATAATCAGATTGTAATGTAATCAATCATTTTTCATGCATATCACATTCAGATTTCGCAGAAAAATTACTCGACATACTTTTCCTGATTTCATGACTCTCAAGAATTGAAATCAATATTTTGCAATCTCTCTTCATTCATTTGACGTTTAGATTTTGGTAAAAAGTCACTCGACATGTTTCCCTTGATCTCATGACCCTCAAGAATTGAAATCCATACTTTGATATCAGATGAAGTTGTGAGGGGAAAGGATGGTGATACTCGCCAAGTTAGACTTTTGGAAAAAGTAAAGTGGGAGGGGGAAAGATCAGTAATACATCGATTGTAAGGCAAAGCGGGGGAAGGGAGAGAGGGAGACAGAGAAAAGTGAACGGGTGACTAGAGTAGAGACTGTATGTATATGTAAATGTGGAAGGAGTGCCACAGCTCGTCTGTGTTGTTGCTCGTTGAAAAAATTACTATATATACGATTCAGATTGCGAACATCTTCTTTCCAATTAATATTGTTACTATCAGAATTTATGTGAATTATTTCAGAGAGTGATCTCTTATAAAAATTGGACTCTTGAACTAACTAAGATTTCAGTATTCTGCCAATCAAATTGGTGTTTCAGATTTTTCATATGGAGAGAGACTACAGAGTTCGGATTTTTGCGTTTTTTGTGTTCCTCCAGTCTAACAGCTAGTGCTCTCTTAGTCTCGCCCACATAACTTGCCTCACAATGTTTACACTGTATTATGTAGATGACATCCGTTTTCTCAAATGTTTGTAGGCGGTCTTTACCTAATTTTATAATTCCTTGAAAATTCTTATCGACATTTGGAACTGCTTGAATACCATACTTTCCTAATACGTGCGAGCATTTTTGGAAAGAATTTTGGTGGGAAAAAATGCCTACCCGGTGATCGAAATTGCTGCGAGTGTTACTATTATTCGACGTAGATTCCCTCAAGTGTTTCGACTTTTGGAGCCTCATATTAACATGTTTTTCCACAAAATCAGTCGGATATTCATCTTGTTTGAGTAACTTCTCCACCAGTCTCAGATTCTTATTGTGAAATTCGGAATGAGGTAACGAAATTGCTCAATCGACTAGATTGAATAGTATATTCTTTCTTTGTTGTAAGGAATGGTTAGAAGTGTAATGTGGAATTCTGTTGGATGAAGTTGGTTTTTGATACCAATCTGTAATAATTCTATTTTTCTCCCTAATCAATGAAATGCTGTAAAATTCTTCGCACGAGATCCCTTGTCCTGCGAGATCGATTCAAGTTTTACCAACATTCATTCACTAATTGAGACGATTCAAGATTCTCTTCGACTTGATTCTTTTTGTCCCATCTTAATCGGTCAAGAATTCGAGTAAAGGCGATTCGTGCGCAAATTCGATTTTTTGCCCCACTGTGCGACGTCTCCTAGCCGAAGTGGCTTGATGGTCGTGCACTCAGCAAAAATTTGCTGTTAAGCTAGCAATTTGGCGTTGCTGGCCCCGGGAATGTTTTGAAGGGTGGGGAATGCTTTACTCTTTCAGCAAGGAATTTCTGATAATGTGCATGAACAAATCGATACATAAAGAAAACACACTTCAGAAGAAGTCTTCTGCTGAACTAATTTTGCCGGCGACGGGTTTTTGCCGGTGTAAATACCCGCAGGAGTAAAGTACTTCTATATTATTCAAATAACTGATGTATCCATGAGCTTATAAGTGAGTTTTATTGCATCATTGTTGAATTCCCCCAAAATTTAGTACAATTTAGTGAAATTCTTCCATCATTCCATCGATGCTCAATACTTATTCTCCGAATATTCACAATTTTTGATGAAAATATCTACGCAACTGAACCTGAATCATTTTGAATTTCTAGGTTATGCTGATAGTCAGAAGAGAGCACGCCGCAGTGTGGGTGGCTCCGAAGTATCAATTACAGCATATCCCTTCATGGCCTCGATTCGTTATGCTGGTGATGCTATCTGCGGAGGCTCGATAATCTCCCCAAATGTCATCTTGACTGCCGCTCACTGTATTCGAGAAGATTACTTCTTAGATCTACTTTCCGTCAAAGTTGGCGATTCTGACATCAACTTCGGAGGTTCATGGCATCGAGTTGCTAGAGTACTCAAACATGAAGAATCCCAAAAACTTAGTAAGGAAAGACGAATTATGACCGATATTGCTCTGTTGAAACTCGAGGAACCGATCAATATCGATAATAAGACTACTAGAACGATCCAATTG
The DNA here is from genome assembly GCA_029851415.1 of Eretmocerus hayati. Taxonomy (NCBI): domain Eukaryota; kingdom Metazoa; phylum Arthropoda; class Insecta; order Hymenoptera; family Aphelinidae; genus Eretmocerus; species Eretmocerus hayati. The sequence goes on from CM056742.1 coordinate 22,685,088, forward strand.
TTGAAGGGAAGTGATAATGCGCGCAATTATAAATCAGGAATTTTAATTGGTTGGGGCTTGTACCCAATGATCCTGAATAAAACGGTCCCAGATCCCAATGGTAATGGCACCATCATCCAAAAACAAAAGATTACACGACCGCCCGCAAACTTCAGGTCTGTCCATTTGGATATTGCGTCAGATCAAACATGCTACGAGCTAGCTCCTGGAGAAAATCTGGACAGTCTATTCTGTACGCATACCCTTGGCCGACTACCTTGTCGCGGAGACTCTGGCTCACCTCTAGTAGTGAATGGAAAGCAAGGTGGATTGTTATCTTGGACTTTTGGAGACTGTTCTGCAGATGCAAATACTGCTTATTTCACAGATGTAGCCAGATTGAGCAAGTGGATCGACGAGAAGATCAAAATAGTGTGAAAAACCCGAATTGAGATTATATATATCCGTATAAGGTGCAATTTATATTGGAATATTGTGATACCTAAATTATTGAAAAAAATAAATTGGAGTTCTTGCAGAACAAAATTTTTCTGTGCTTCCTTGATAAGTATCTAACTTTCTCAGAATTGAGAAAATACTTTCCGTCGTTTGTCAATCACCATACTTGAGAATGAAAATTCTCGATATCATACCCATGACGAGACTTTTTGCTTCATTCTGGATTACAGTCCACCTCGACTATAACAAGCGTCAAGGGACTGAAGAAAATTGCTCGTTTCGTTCGTTGAATCCGAGGTTAGCTTAGAGTTGCAGATCTACAAAGATATATTGTTGAACTTTGATGAGTGAAGTTTGACGCACGCATTAGTTTCCGTATTATTTTTGACAATCGAACCCTTTACTTTTTGCGTGAGAAATAAATTCAAATGTAATGTAACGTAAATGCAGGTTACCAATGTATTGCTTCCAGTAGTTCCGAGAATGTAACGCAAACTCGTGTTGCAGAACCAATGTAACGCATATTTTGGTTACGGTTTTACAACTCTTAGAAATTCCAAGAACGTGACGCATAATCACGTTACCATTTTATGACCGTCAATCATTCCGCGAACGTAAGGTATGAAACCGTTACCTTTTTACGACTCTCGCCATGTAACCGCAAAAAACGTTACTTTTCATGTAACGCATTGGTATGTTACCATTCGGTATATAAGTCAGGGCTAAACGAGCCCTGGCATCAGTCTCAATCAATCTCATTCACGGCACTGACGTTCCCGTCAGTCGTCCTCGTCGCTCTCATTGCTGCTCCAGTGTCACTCCGGACATGTCGGGAGTAGATACTGTTGCTCGTCACCAAACGTGACTGCTGAGTAAAACCAGAATGATCCAGAGAACGCTGTGGTTGTTGGACAGGTTTATGCAATTGTTCTCTCTGCTGCTCATTTTCATGCTCATTTTCATGCTGAGCTTCTTGATGCTGGTCATTTTCAGATTGATGATCTTGTTCAGGAGAGACCACCTGATGCGGTGCATAACCAAAAACCTCTAACAGATTTTTGTATGCACCTTCCGAAACATCTGGAGTTTTGTTAGAAGGAGATTTACGAGCCATCATAACTTCATCACTACCTACTCCAGAATCATCATGAGATTGTACGGATGTATATGTATGTGGCATTGAGACTGCATAGACATCTACTTCTCGTGGATCACCTGCACACATAAACAACACAATAGCCATGAAATTTCTCCATGAAAAAAATGAAGTAAATGGAAATGTATGAGAGTCTTACCGAAATTGAGGTCCACTTCTTCATCCGGTGCAATTGATTCTTCATCCAAAGTAGCATTAGGTAAATCAGTAAAATCAGATTGAACCTCAACATTCAATGATGATGATTGAGATAACTCAGTATGAGATGACAATGTAGAGAACTGTTGCACTTCTTTAGAACTAGAATTAGGTTGGTGTAAAGCATTATCGTTAACTGACAGACCTGAGCCAGATGCTGAAGGACACACAAGTACATTTGAAATCACTTTTGGTTTATTTGCATGACTAACCACAGCACTACCATCAATACTAGATTCATGACTGAAATCTTCTTGAAATAAATCGGAAAGCTCTTCATCAACATCCAGAGAATAAACTACCAATGTATGTTTATGATTGCTTGATGGTTCTTCAAGAGGTATAAGCTTGTATCTGGCACGTTTCCTAGCCTTGTCACAGGTAATAACTGACGTGACAGATGATGGTGTAGTAGAAATCTGCAAACCTGAATCTGCATGTGTTTCTTCAAGAGAGCTTTCAGAATCACTCAGCATTGATGTTGTATTCAATGGAATATTAGGCAACAAATCACTACTCGAAACTTCATCAGAATGAGATACATCTGGTGACACGGTTGATGAATTGAGCATTCCTGAAGTAACAGTGGAATTAGTACAACGTGTCAATTGCTTGGAACATTGTGATTGTTGCCTATTTGAAACTGAAGGTAGACGCCTATTAAATAATGGAACTGAACGAGATACTTGTGATGATGCCAAATCACGCCTAGATGAGGTAGCAATTGCATTGGAATTTTGGGCAGTTCCATTAGGTTGTCTTGTACGTGGTGTCAAATTTTGCTTGTCCATATGTAGATGCTGATTGTTAAAATTATATTGAACTATGGATGTTTGATGCTGAGGTGGTAAGATAGCATTTGAGATATGCTGAGGTGGTAAAAGAGCATTCGTAGGATAATGAGATGGTAGAATGGCTTTGGTTATTAGATGCGAAACTTTATGTTTCCCAAACTTGGTGTCCTCAACATAACCAGAAGCACACTTGAGACTTTGCCAACGACCATGACGCATAAGTTCCACATCATTACAGCCAGTCTCAGCATATGCAGTTGCTGATGACCTACGTATACTATGACTAGTATATCGTTCAGGTTGAGATAGTCCAAGATACTCTGCAACTTTTTTGGGCACACTCCCAATGGTTCTATCACCAGCGGCTTCATTAATTAAAGAGCCATTACGGTATGTCAAAAAAAACCTTTCATATCAATGTAACGCCTTGCTTCCAGATAACGTCTGACCACAGGATAAAATGGTCCAACAATGGAGAATGTATTCTTTTGGAATATTTTAGTTGTCTCAGCTGGGATATTAATATGAACAGCAGTCTCAGTTAATGTAACATACTGCATCAATAGATACACTAACTCACTTTTGCGGCAACAACCTATCACACCAATAATCAAAATCACCTGGAAACAAAATAACACTATGTCTGATATAAATGTGACGTATGAAACATGAACCAATAATAAATTACCTTGATCAAAAAGTATTCAATGTCAAGAGCTTCCAGAACAAATTGGCTCATATTTTCAGTTGTAAGGATTAGAGTTTTTTTGGGAATATGGCGTCTTAACAAATGAGACAAATATGAATTCACATTTGCATAAACACTAATATCAAAGTTATGGTACACTTTCACACAAGCTCTTATCATAGAATGAACAGGTCTGAGCGTTGAGGCAGCATTCTCGTCGACTACACGTAATTTCCTCAAATATACAAGAAGAGACTCTTCGGGGAGAAGATCCTTGTTACGACTCTGACACCAAGTTTTGTAGTTATTATATCGTTTCAAATATTACCTTTTGAAACGGGAGGTAAAGTCTCCAACTGACTTGCCCTTGCTTCGGCTCTGATATCAAGCGGCACATTTCGATCTTCAGGATGATCAAAAGGCGCGGCAGCGCTTTGCTGGCGAGTATATGATAGAGAAGAACATGTGAGAAAGAGAGAGAGCGCGCGCAAGGCTGCCGTGCCTTATATACGCTGAGTTGGGCCGTTTTAACCTCACACATTTTTTCGAACTTACTTATTTCATGCTTTTCTGGGTTCAGGAGGGTCTCATTCCCTCTGAACCCGTTATTTCGGTCCTCAACAAGGATATTGGCAAGTCATTTCGCCGCTGACAGCGTTCAGTGTCAAAATATCTTACTCACTAATTTCGACCCTTCCCAATTTTTTCGCGTCAAGATTTCAGCCGCGTCAAGACACTCGAAGTCAAACACAATCGATTGTTGGGGTCGACCACGCGGGACGAATGACCGCGAGAACACGGGTGATGTTTTGATGCAGCCGCATGTGTAGCAGACGGCGTTATTCCGCTCCAGCAGTAACATGTTGGTGCAGTAACATGTAACATTTTTGACTTTTTTGATTATATTATGTAGAGATAACAGCAGCGATTGAAAGCCAATCGTAGCACCGCCTGCAGCGAGCTTGTAGAAATCATTTCTCATTTTGTGGGAATAAGAGCCACTTATTGTTGTGGGTTTTCTTGTCTGGAGTGATATAAGAATAATAGGCCAAAGGCCGAAATGTGTTTATTCTCGCTGTTGTGCAGTGTCAAGAATTGATCTTCAAAAATATTTGGAGAATTTAGGATTTGATCGTGAGAAAAAATGAGTGCCAGTGTCAATCTACATTTCACCCGTGTATTGACTTTCAGTCCTCAATACTTCAGAGAGACCCAACTCTGAAAGATTGTGCATCTCAAAGAAAATTTGATAAACCACTCTAGTTGAAGAAGAGTGTGACCAATAGAATATCCTTCGTGTTGCTCTTCGTAGACCTGTCAATGTCCAACACATTAAGTGGGATCATCTATCACATTTACATGTTGTAAGACAGGTCAGTCAATTGACGGCTGTCCAAGAACAGTTGTTGTGATATATAAGCACTGATATTTGATGTTGCTCTGGTTATTACTTTTGAATATCGTATGTCCATTGCGTAATACTCTAACCCAAAGGTCTCAGCTAGACTCTTTCTCTCATATGGTAAATGGATTTTACTTTCTTGGCACTAAATTCTGAATAGGATCAGAAAGTTGTACAGGGTTCACCTGTTTCATCAAGAGTATTACGAAGAAAGGAAGGCACTTTTACGCTCTTGGTGGGAAGTGGTAAGTTCAAATTGAAAGACTTATCACTTGAGTTGTCAATCACTAAACAAACTGGATCCGTACATCACCTATCTGGAAGTATGTTGAGGATCATTCAAACACATATCACATAATGCTACTGAACCTTCATCTCCCTCAGAATGAGTTCGCACGAATTGCTCCAACTTCTTGATGTGTTATGAATTACCAATGTGCTACATGGAATTTGTTTTAGTTGTTGGTCCTTGGAAAATGTTGTACAACAGATATAGTATCATAATTCTATGTTTCATTTATCAATTAGTTATTAGTTATTCATTTTGATATTCAGTATGCTCTCTTGCTGAAGAGTGGATGTAGTTCATAATTTGGGGAATTTTCACAATCTAGGAGTTCCTCGTGTTCCAAAAATTTTCTCTTGCGAGCACCATCAGAAGTGGCTTAGGAGTCTTCGCATCAACTCAAGTCAATTCCATGAACTAATATCAAGAGTCTTGCTATCAAAAATACAAAGTTGTCCTTCTCCTGATTTTTCTATGTTCGTGATCAAAAAATGTTCATCTTGGAATGAAGCACACTAGTGTTAATTAGGAGAATGATTTTTATGGATGAGATACATAGAATTTTTTTTTGTTTTCCTACATGCTACTATTTACAGCATGTTTTTCAATCTCAGAATATTCAGTCATTACCATAGCCAAGTGTTGAAATCTCCTCCCCCCTCACTCCACTTTTTCCAAAAGTTTAACTTGGCGAGTATGGCCATCCTTTCCCCCTATCACTTTATCTGGGATCAAAAATTGAATTTCAACTCTTGAGGGTCATGAAATCAGGGGAAACATGTCGAGTAACTATTTAGCAAAATTTAGCAAAATTTAAACATGAAACAAACGGGTAGAAAATGAAAAATATTAATTTCAACTCTTGAGAGTCGTGAGATCAAGAAAAGTATATCGAGTAATTGTTTTGCAAGATCTGAACGTGAAACGCATGGAAAAGGATTGATTACATTACGATTTGACTTTCCCGGTAATTTTGACTCAACTTGAGTTACCCACCATCTCTACTGAATTTTAAACTAAACCGATCAATGCCAGATTGAATTTTCTGGTTTCCTTCTCTTCTCAATAGTCTGAATGAATTATTCTCATTACATTTCATAGACGAAGGAGATGGTGAGAAAGTCAAGTTGAGTCAAAATTACCGAGAAAGTCAAATCGTAATGTAATCAATCCTTTTCCATGCGTTTCACGTTCAGATTTTGCAAAACAATTACTCGACATACGACATACTTTTCTTGATCTCACGACTCTCAAGAGTTGAAATTAATATTTCTCATTTTCTACCCATTTGTTCCATGTTTATATTTTGCTAAATTTTGCTAAATAGTTACTCTACATGTTTCCCCTGATTTCATGACCCTCAAGAGTTGAAATTCAATTTTTGATCCCAGATGAAGTGATAGGGGGAAAGGATGGCCATACTCGCCAAGTTATACTTTTGGAAAAAGTGGAGTGTCAACAATACGATGATTACGACGTACCATGACGAAAGCACATGAACAGCATTAAAATGATCATAGAATAAACAACATCAAATGATCTTACACCATAATTAGAATCAACGAATATAACAACGAGTAACGAAGCAAATGAAGGTTAGAACAACGCTCGCGAAGACAAAGGAGGCACGAATCATATGACACATGTGCAAGCGACCACTGCGTGTAAAAATGGAACTAGATAGCAGGAGACGTAGAAACAAACACTAAACGAAGTATAACACGAGCGGAGCAGACGACAAAATTGAATTTCAAAAACACATTAATTAATAAAAAATACGAATGATACAGAGGCTGGAGCACTCGTGATATAAAGTAACATATGCAACTTGTGCTGGCCACTGCGTTTTTTCCGCGGAACTCGTGCTGGACGTCGGCTTCGCCGCGGAAACACGCAGTTTCCAGCACTCGCTGTATAATATACTAGTCCCCTTGAGCTTTCTCCCGAGACAAAGTAACCTCAAGTGAATTCCGGATGCACTGTTGATATTTAGTAGAAATTTTTCATCTTTAGTCAAAACCTCATGACAAAAAAGAGGTACATGGCTCGGGATCTAATTTAGACATTTTGGTCATATAACCCATGGAAAATAGTTTGGCCAACCTGGTCCTCAGGGAAAGATTCAAGTATATTATACCCACTGCAATGCTAACTTCAACGCTCGCGCTAAGTGTATGCGAGGAGCTTCAAAAATCACAACACATAAAACTGATATTTTGACTCTTAATCTTTGGAAGAAAGAAGCAAGATGACGGTTTGACCGGGAAAGTCACTACGGACTTTCAATAATACACGTAGGAAAACTTGAATTGAGTGATTCGGAGCTTTTCGCCGAAAGCGAAGACCAGCATAACGTTCTGTGAGTTTGCGCGGCAATACCCACACACGCACACAAACACACACTCACACACGCGCACGCATGCCACGCACGCGCTGTGATAGAGGGTATCCATTCCCATCAGAAGGTCCACAATGTTCACTAATTCAATTTCCACAAATCACACTTTAAGAAAAATTACGTACGCGTATGTCATTGGAATCATCGCGCGGGAATAAGAATATGCACTGATTTCTTGACTAAGCCGCGGCGGACTTTTTGGCCATGTATTCACCCGATCTTGGGATAACCCCAGTCAGAATAAGCTGGTCAATCAACATTCTCGAGTTCTCACTCGTCCGCCTACTTTTGACAACCAATTGAGATTTATTCACAACATCCACATCCAACTATCGCAAAAAACCGTATCAGTATACGATTAATCAGTCCGTATCACCTAAAACAGTAATCAAAAAGTGCATTGCAATGTTTTTTTTGTGGTTATTCATTCTTGACGATTCCTCGTGCTCTGACCCGGTTGATCTGGTACGCGAGATCGGGGGCTTAACGCGAAGTTGTGCTAATTTCACGAATTTGGCCTACAAGTGTGAGCATTATACATCTTGTTTCAAGGGAATCAAGACCCTCGATCGAGGCTTGATTGTAGCTTGGATAACTTTTCTGATCATAAGTGATTTTGGTAGATTTTTTCGTCCTTGATGGTTCATATACGAGTTGAATATTTGGTCTCGTCGATCTTGAAGGACGGTGGGGAACTAAATAAATTCCCAAAATTTCATGATGAAAATTTTATCGCAACGTTTCGTCCACTAGGTTTTGTGGACCTCGTCAGGCTTCAGGTTTGTTATTCTTTAGATCGTCATGATATTTTTTGAACGATCTTGTAATAGAGCACAGACATAACGTCTAGCTCCTGTCAATACAACTCTATTTACTTGTATTGACCGGAGCTAGACGTTATGTCTGTGCTCTATTACAAGATCGTTCAAAAAATATCATGACGATCTAAAGAATAACAAACCTGAAGCCTGATGAGGTCCACAAAACCTAGTGGACGAAACGTTGCAATAAAATTTCCATCATGGAATTTTGGGAATTTATTTAGTTCCCCACCGTCCTTTAAGATCGACGAGACCAAATATTCAACTCGTAAACTTTTCTGATCGGTAATTGCTCCCCCAATTTTCTCATAAACCATGATTTTTACATTATTAGTGTCAACTATGACATTTTCACCGATATCTTTTTCAAACTAGTCATCATATGATTCGATCACTAAATATTCAGTCTTTTGATTGAACTTTCGAGTGTATCCCCATTTTTTCTTATCTAGACTTCATAATCAAGATTGGATCAAGTCATTAGTAAAATCAGGCGCTGACTTCAATATACCTTTGAGTCATAATTCGCCATTCTTACCTGGCTATACACCTCTACATCTCGTGATTAGATGCTTCAAAAAGGAAGATGAAGATGTCGAAGCTTGCATTGAAAGTATAAAAATTATGCTCGAGCTCAATGCTGATCCAACAATTCAAGATGTTCATGGCGAGACGCCCTTACACCTTGCGGATCGATATAGCATCGACGAAATAAAAAATCTGCTGCTACTCGATGAGAGGATAACCAAAAGAAATCTCGTCAGCAAGTTTGGTCGTTCGCATTTTCAAATAGCCTGTAGCAGTGCATTACCGAAAGTTGTGGAGAAATTTTTGAAGCAAGGAGCAGATCCCAATGAGCTCAATTACTTCGAGGATAACGAAGTACGGCAGATGCTTCCTCCTATCAGTATCTGTTTTGCATTCACGCCACTGCATATTGCTAGGAATCCACATGTGATTAAAGTATTGCTCAAATATGGAGCGAATCCGAAAATTGAGGATTACAAGGGCTGGACATCTCTACATGATGTGGCATATTGTTGTGATGCTGATCTTATCAAGACGCTGGTGAGGTATGTAAAATTTTGTTTGAAAATGAATTTCTCGTAACATGTGCATTTAACGCTAAGATAATAAGTAGGCATAGCTGAAACCATATTGAGCACATGCTTATCTTTGACCTTCTAACTGTCCTAGTGCTCAAAACAGTAAAATTAAGACTCAATAGGAAATTTCCATCGTGCTACATATTAGCAATCGATCACCAATGAAAAAAATCGAGCAAATAATACGTGTGAAAATAGCTTCGGCGGGTTTATTGTATCGTTTATTCTCGCTAATGTTGCAATTAATATGTTATTTTCTTGTCATAAGGGTGCAAGAAACCGAGGAAGAAGACGCAAAAAAAAGTTAAGGGAGTAAAGACCACCCTATTCTACAGCGATGAATACGAAAAGAATTCGTTGTGAATCATGCCAGTCGATCAAAAACTCATGTAATGGCGATTCTCGTCCAATTTCACTTCTTTTAACCCTAGAGTGGCGGGAGGTACTTTTGATCACCCTCGAATAGATACCCTTCCGATTCTCAACGATGCATGTATTGCAGAGCTATTTGTACATCGAAATATGTGTGCTTCTACGTCCCCTTTCGCATGGATTCTTCCCACTTGTTCTCTTTCAGTGTCTTATACATACTTTGTCCATACATTTTGATCAGTGAGCACATCTCATTCTTCTCTGCCCTGTCTTCGCTCTTCTATTTCGGACCCTAAGACCATTGAATTCCCGAGCGGAGCGAGAGGAGCCAGTCTTTCGGGCCCGAAATATCCGTGCGAATACGGCGCAGGAATTTTTTCCGTTCGAGGGCCCCAAATTGCCCCTGCAGGTATTGATTTTGGGCCAGAGGAATGGAAATCATTTTTTGTGGTAATATCGTCGATCACGGGCAGTTTCTTGCCCATTGTAGAAAAATATCGCACCATGCGGTGTGGAAATATTTATTTGCAATGAGCTGCATAAACCCTCAAATCATCGGGAAAATGTCAAAATTGCATTGAGATTTATCCGGTGATTGATTCGGATGATCATATGAGTTCAGACTCAACGAATTTCGGTAAATTGATAAGAATTCATGCAAAAAGGGACCCAGCTACAGTGCTTAGTGCTCATTTGGCATGGATCGATCTCGAAAACTTGTCCAGATCGAATCCTTCCCCCATGTAAGTGATCGAGAACCTTCTTTCTTCACACTAATGGGACCTCATCTCAAATGTGTCAAAATGTCTCTCAGGTTTCTTTGAGGGCGCTCCGCAGCTTCGAAAAAGTGTCCGTGGTGCCATCTTGCGGCCAAATTGGTTTATTGTAAATATAAAATCAACCAAACAACGGAAAACGTTGTGCTACGAAGCCAAATATGTCAATTTCACTCAGAGAAGTATCCAGGTGAAGTGTACACAAACGTCGTCTGCTTATGAACGGCAACATAAGTACGACGTCTCGAGTAAACTCCATCTGGAAGCTTCCCTGGTAGAAATGTCAAACAATTTTTGCCCATCATTTGTCCGTTTCTAATGGAGTACCGGACATTCAATGCCCCTTTGAAACGGGCTACAAACGGACTTAATGTAACGGTTTCTAAGACATTTTTTGGGCATTTCCAAATTATTGAACATTTTTTCTACATTTTTCGGTCATTAAATAGACTTCTCTAATGCTGTCCGATTGATGTTACTGAGAATAATGAGTGACTACTCGGCATCAAAATATCACCAGAAAAAATTATACACCAATGTTGATTGGTACAAATTATTGTAATTGAATTTAACGATGTAATTGATTAGAGAAAATTCATACTTGTTGGATTTAGTGAATATTTAAATTTTGCCGTGAGTGGGGATCGAACTGGAACCTTCCGCGAGAGAGTCCGAGCTGTTGTCCACTGCCCTAAAACGTGTTGCCAGGAGCGAGCTGAAATCAGTAAATTGAGGTGTGTCCTCGGAAGAAATATAGTTGGTGGCATTTAGCTCGTCTTCTCTACAGTTGAGGGAATTGAGATACAGTTGAAGGAATTGAGATATTCTAATATCTTTCGATATTCAATGATTACATACATTATAAAAGATTTCTGCTTGAATATTCAAGAAAATGTTCTCGAAGCTACTTTCAAGTCGGTGCTTGAATTTTTTTCATGTACTTGAATTTGGTTGAGAATTCAAGTTTTTCCTTGAATTTTCAATCGAATGTTTTTGAATATAATTCCGATGGCATTGGTAAATTTTCAAAAAAGTATTCTTGAATTTAAGGCAAATATTCTTGAAATTCAAGAATGCGTTCGAACATGTTTGAATTCGGAAGACTGCTTGGGCATTTAACCTTATCAGAATTCTAAAGAGGATATCATTCAAATTTGAAATTTGATCTCAGAATAATAAAATACACTATGAAGAAGGATCTCGATAATATTGTAGGTTATGAGACCACCAACACGAAAATTAATCCATCAAATGTCCATTAAATGCCCGAAAAATGTTTTGGTTTGCTCACCTTCCAACGATATTTTTCACGGGCATTTAATGGCTCAAAACTGCCCTTGGATATTTGAGGTTAAGTCAAATTTTGTCATATCTACACACTAATGCCCGTAAAATGCCCACTTCTTGGCTGATTATCACCACAGCGTTTTCAGTCCGTGAAAAATGTACATAAAATGTCACGGGGAACATTTCCAATGTTGAACATTTCTACCAGGGTTTCTTTCAAAGAAATTGATATATTGGGCTTCGTAGCGCTATTTGGACGAACGTTTTGTAGGTGCATGTGAAATCTCAAACCATTTGGTCGAGAAGAAATCGACTTATTCTCTCAACTTGAGCATGGCTCGATTCGTGCCAAATTGTAGTCTCCGTTTTGATTCTATTCCAATTCACATCACGAATAGTATCAAGATATGTCAGTCTCCAATTCCTTGACAATTTCAGAGATGGTGGCGTGGATGATATCGTGGAAGTTAGCCAGGGGGAAAGTAGCCGGGGTAAATTATTTTCCCACGGAGAATCTATCTGGGGCCTTGTCCACCAGGGAAACCGATTTGTCAGCCTGCGGACATATCCAATACACCCCTCCGGGGTATTTTCAGTCGTTTCCGAGCATGCCCAAGATGGGAATCGCATGTTTTGTGGGTCATTGCACGACTTTTTCGAAAATTTGAGTACACAAAGTGGGAAAAGCACCTTGACAGGATTGTGTAAACACTCAGAATCGATCGGATGATGTTTAGACATCAAATGAATACCCTTTCGCAGTATTCCTAGACACTTGGGTGTATGCGCGAGTGAGGATTTGCCCACTTTTCGTCCCAAACGAAGGGTTTTCCGATGGTTCCATCACATTGTACGAATGTGAGACTATCGTAAGGTCCTGTCCACCCGAGAAAACAATCAGGAAGTATACTCATAACGTATAACTATGATTTCCAATAGTTTTGCCCCACCTCTGAGCATGCGGGAGCCTGTGTTGAGCTCTTTTCGTCCGTGAGAAGTTAGCCGGGGTAAATTATTTTCCCGCGGAGAATCTATCTGGGGCCTTGTCCACCGGGGAAACCGGTTTGTGAGCCTGCGGGCACATCCAATACACCCCTTTGCGGTGTTTTCAGTCATTTCCGAGCATGCGCAAGATGGGAATCGCATGTTTTGTGGGTCATTGCACGATATTTTCGAAAATTCGAGGACACAAAGTGGGAATAGCACCTTGACAGGATTGTGTAAACACTCAGAATTGATCGAATGATGATCAGACATCTGATAAACACTATTTCGCAGTATTTCTAGACACTTGGGTGTATGCGCGAGTGAGGATTTGCCCACTTTTCGTCCCAAACGAAGGGTTTTCCGATGGTTCCATCACATTGTACGAATGTGAGACTATCGTAAGGTCCTGTCCACCCGAGAAAACAATCAGGAAGTATACTCATAACGTATAACTATGATTTCCAATAGTTTTGCCCCACCTCTGAGCATGCGGGAGCCTGTGTTGAGCTCTTTTTGTCCGTGAGAAAATAGCCGGGGTAAATTATCTTCCCGCGCAGAATCTATCTGGGGCCTTGTTCACCGGGGAAACCGATTTGTCAGCCTGCGGGCACATCCAATACACCTGCGGTATTTTCAGTCATCTCCGAGCGTGCACAAGTTTGACTCCCTCGATACTGGCAAGCTGGATCCAGCTCACGGGATGTTCACGTGATGTCGAGTGAATTTCGTCGCACCTTGTACGCTGTTCAGGCCACGAGAGCTCCTTACCTATTAGAGTCCGTGGCGACGTCATCTTTCTCATAGCTGGGAGTTCCTCAAGCCGCGGGGAATCGGATCCCCATGATGTCATCTTATGGGACACTATACATCCGATGGAATGAGTTGAAAAGTTATTCTAAAATGCAGGAAGTCTCATAAAAAGTCTATGTGGACAGCCCTCAATGATTGCGAGACGATCTCAACATTGCTACAAGTATTATAAGAGTCTCACACGTTGAGTCTCCTCAAGACCCAATCGATTGCTCCTGAAAAGAGAGCTCTCGACTTGATTCATCCTTCTTCCTAGAGCAAGAAAAACTACTTCGAAGAGTCTGTAATGATGTACGACCCATCATTCCACAATAGTGGACTTCCCATAGCCAATCATTAACTGCAATTCAGTCTCAAATCGCGGCAATGAATGACAAAAACTACCCCAACTACAGAGCCCTCATCTCATCAGAAAGGTGGGGTAACCTATTCGAAATCATAGTTATACGTTATTTATATACTTTCTGATTGTTTTCTCGGCTGGACAGGACCTTACGATAGTCTCACATACGTATAATATGATGGAACCATCGGAAAACCCTTCGTTTGGGACGAAGAGTGGGCAAATCCTCACTCGCGCATACACCCAAGTGTCTAGAAATACTGCGAAAGGGTATTAATTTGATGTCTAAACATCATTCGATCAATTCTAGGTGCTTACACAATCCTGTCAAGGTGCTATTCCCACTTTGTGTCCTCGAATTTTCGAGAAAGTCGTGCAATGACCCACAAAACATGCGATTCCTATCTTGCGCATGCTCTGAAATGACTGAAAATACCGCAAAGGGGTGTATTGGATGTGCCCGCAGGCTGACAAATCGGTTTCCCCGGTGGACGAGGCCCCAGATAGATTCAGCGCGGGAAAATAGTTTACCCCGGCTAACTTCTCACGGACGAAAAGAGCTCAACACAGGCTCCCGCATGCTCAGAGGTGGGGCAAAACTATTGGAAATCATAGTTATACGTTATGAGTATACTTCCTGATTGTTTTCTCGGGTGGACAGGACCTTACAATAGTCTCACATTCGTATAATGTGATGGAACCATCGGAAAATCCTTCGTTTTGGACGAAAAGTGGGCAAATCCTCACTCGCGCATACACCCAAGTGTCTAGGAATACTGCGAAAGGGTATTCATTTGATGTCTAAACATCATTCAATCAATTCTAGGTGCTTACACAATCCTGTCAAGGTGCTATTCCCACTTTGTGTCCTCGAAATTTCGAAAATATCGTGCAATGACCCACAAAACATGCGATTCCCATCTTGCGCATGCTCGGAAATGACTGAAAACACCGCAAAGGGGTGTATTGGATGTGCCCGCAGGCTCACAAACCGGTTTCCCCGGTGGACAAGGCCCCAGATAGATTCTCCGCGGGAAAATAATTTACCCCGGCTACTTTGCCCCGGCTAACTCCCACGATATGCGTGGATGTCAACTCACGGTCAGTATTGCACTTGACAGCTCTGGATCTTATTGTAACTGAAAAAATGGAAGAATATGATACAGAATCTCACGTCAACAAGAAAAATTTCGAAGCCTGCTCAACTTTAGCCCGTGCAATTGAATCGCACGATATAAAACTTTTGCAGATTTTGGTCAAATATGGAATGGACGTTAATGATCTTAATGAGCACAAAAGGACTGCATTACACGAGCTATTCATGGGGAGTAGACGGTCGTACCTGAATAACAGAAAAGGATACATCACGAGTATCGATGAACTATGTGAGAAAGGCATAGATATCGATTGTCAAGATTCTCATAAGCAAACTTCACTTCACTTAACAGTTTTGAACTGTCTGGAGCATGGGACCAGCACATTATTGTCCAGTGGTGCTGATATAAATGTGACGGATTGTAATGGCCGCACGCCCATCACGTTATTGTTAACGGGTGATATTGTCAATGAAAAAATTTCCGAGATGTTCATCAAACATTTGCGAAAGATCCGAGTATTCAAAGTACCAATCAGATCTCAAAACAAAGCTCTCGACAATGAATTTATTAATCATCAGGACCCCGAATCTTTCAATAGTAATATCATTCGGGAGTTTGAAATTTCTGATGGATTGAAGAAGATGAAAAACATTATCCTAAAGGAGAATGTAACATTACATGATATCATGTACATGGATCCTCATCAGCTCATCTTTTTGGTTGAGAATGATGCGCTCGTTTCAGTTTTAGAATCAAAAGATTTTCATGAAAAGTTTCCTGAATTCGGTGGAATCTTGAAGCTCAAGTACAGAATTGCATCGAGAAAGAAAGCAATCAATTCAGCGAGAAAAACGTTGTATTCAATTCTGAAAATGCGAATACCTGAAACTTGTACAGAAATAGTAGCTTCTTGTTTGAATAATAAGGATTTGGAAGCTCTAGCCGGATTGAATTTCAAATGATTGACCTTGATCATCAATCACCTGTAAACCAGGGCCATTACAAATTTTGATGTTTTGATCAGGTTCTTTATAGGAATTACAAGTATTTGACTTTTTTATGTACTTCTCGTTCCCTTGCGTCGAATCCATCATGCTCTGAACGCTGATGATTTTCACAATCATCATCATTCCGATGCTTCCATGATCCTTCCTATATCACAATCGTTTAGCAGAGGAAATCTGCTACACAAAAATTAATCCAGCCGAGAGAATTGCTGGACGTATTCGGTGTTCTAGAGTTGCGATAACGTAGAGTGCACATACTTTGAGCTATGTTAGTTAACTCGAAAAATGATATTCAATGGATGTTTGACATGAGCTTGGATCAATTTGAATAGTTTAGTTGGTAAGACTGATTATAGGCTGGATTGATTATGTTTCATAAATAAACTTCTAATTATGATACAAAAAAGTCTGTCATACATATTACCAAACTGCTATACGAGCTGAATTCTCCATTTCCGTTAATAAGTCAGATTTAGTTGATCGTGCGTATGGTACGAAACAACTGTGAAATCTCCTCATAAAAGATAAGTTGCTTACAAATTTTTTCTACACTAAGGTTTTTTCGGCCCTGAAACCTGGGACTGTACCCCGATTCCTGAAGAATTCTGTCGTTCTTTTTAGGGTATACGGACAATCGGTGTTGAGTTTCTTTAATATTGATTCCAGTCTGGTGATGTATGATTACTTTTTTGAAACCAGATTACTTTTTTGTAACCATGCTTGGATCGTTAACTAAATTCTTGAGGGAGCGCACAAGAACCTCACTGTGGCCTATTGGAATTGGGCGTATTTGATACAATATATTGATGAAAGATTTTGACAACATTGTACCAATCTTTGACATTTCCTCAACGCAGCTTATGCATAGGCAAAATTTTCAAATGTAAGGGAAAACTATACTTCGATGCTTGAACAATATCGAATCTATTTCAGAGGATCTCGTTCAACATACTTTCTTCTAATATATTGGTCAATTTTTTGAAGAGTCTCAGTTTAGCAAGGTGAGTATTTTAGCTGTTTTCTTGGCATTTTTAATTCATGAAAAGTTTTTTTAACACCTGCACTGCGATGATGGGCCCCACTGGTGGAGCCCACGCATACAACTCTGTGTGCGGCGGTGATCAAAATCCTCTTGAATAGGCTCCACTGGTGAAGCCCATCGTACACAGGCCCCGAATGCGATTTTCACCGTCGCAGTGAACGTGTTCATAGCTTGGATTACATGAATTTCATTCAGATATGAGCAACGATTTTAAAACATTACCAGATCTCAAGTGACATAGGTCAATGTCTGAGTAATTTTTGGCATTTTTCCTATGACTATCACTTGTGGTAAGACACCTGCTGCATAAGATTCAAACCTTATCAAAATTTCCGAAATCGTGAAGTGGGGTTCGTACAAGACGAATCATTATCATCCATCTTAAAATTTGACCGAATGGTTTCTTTTGAGAGTAGTCTGGAAAGTCATAGACCATGATTTTCGTCAGGACCCAGAACACGATGATGAGACGCCGATAGGCATAAATATCGATATAGATGTATAAGATATTCAACTAATTGTCGATATGGGTTTGCATCATATGAGTTGTTCAGAGTCATAGTGGACTAACAAGGGGAGGACCTGACCTTTGGATCACCAATCCTTTCCAAAATTTTTTTACAGTCTTGTGTCACCTAGAATATGAAGAATCCAGAGTAACTCCGTCAAATGGGCCTTCTGTCCAGAGCTACAAGCAAAAATGTTAGCGTTGCCAGTATATCTATATATCACATTT
Source organism: Eretmocerus hayati (assembly GCA_029851415.1). Lineage (NCBI taxonomy): Eukaryota > Metazoa > Arthropoda > Insecta > Hymenoptera > Aphelinidae > Eretmocerus > Eretmocerus hayati. The sequence continues at coordinate 22,702,832 of CM056742.1, forward strand.
TAACATGGGCCTATATGGGCAATGTTAATGTCATGGGCTGTAGCTTTGAATAGCAGGCCCATTTGACGGAGTTACTCTGGATTCTTCATATTCTAGGTAATACAAAACTGTAAAAAAATTTCGGACAAGATTGGTGATCCAAAGCTCTGGTCCTCCCCTTGTAAGTCCATTTTTGACGAATCGAGTAAATTGACATCAAAGTAATTGTGAAATATTTAATTCTAGTAAGTAGTCATGGTTAAAATAAATGTTTCATCATGAAGATGGGTGATTCATTCAACTTTTCCATGAATGCGAAATATTTTGCAATTACTGCGTGGTAATGAGAGGTTATTGACCTTAAAACAATGGACTTACGAGTAGCGCATCAGGTCTGCGAAACACGTATCTTGATGAAACTCTGGGAATCACTTTGTTTTGGTGATAAATGGAGGTTCCTCCAAAGGTTAAGTCTAATTGGCCTCCTATCCCAAGATACATGGGCCCATGTTAAAAAGACATTTATTTATATTATATATATCGTATGACCAAGTTAAGGTGGACAACCTTTGGAATTTTATTCCTTTGCGAGATACAAATTTGATCAAAACTAATTATTACATGGCTCGACATTTTGCCCAGGATGGTGAGGTGAACGAATTCGGAAAATGGAAAATTCGATGCGAATGGGAAAATTTCTTTCGAAATATCCAGAAAAAATAATTTCGCAATACGGCATCGTGTAGCTCATGAAATTTGGAGTCAGATATGACTTGTCCAATAATTTTTTCACTGCTGATTCTTCCAGGAAAATTGATAGAAAATAGCTTATTTTGAATTTGCCACCACAACTGCCGTCCAGGTTGGTCGCACCAGGTGTTGGGTAATGTTATTGTTTCGGTGTAATACCACGTGCTCTTGTTATTGATTCGGTGTTCAATGTATGGTTTTGTAGGTTATCCACGGCATTCACAATGGAAACTCGTGATCAAGTGAGAATGTTGATCGACCTTATATCGTCGCAAGATATCAGATGCATCGAACATCAACCCTTGTACCTCCCAGAACGAGAGTCTAATATTGTGTGAAAAACTGTGTAGTAGCCATACCATCAAAATTTTCCAATGTAGAACAAGAGTGGAACAATCCCGTATTCGAGCCTCTTAGAAAATAGTGATTTCTAGCAGATTTAGGTGGTGGTTTTCAAGTTTAGACATTTTATCGCCCGAATTCTGATTACAAAGTTTGAGAAAAGTTTGCATTGTAAGTGGTAAACAGGTTTTGGGCACGAGGCAGAACGGTACCTCGTAGCTGGAAGAATCCAAAAAATTCTGATAAATTGTGGCTGTGACTGCTTCTCCACGATCAAAATTCTATAAAGTGGGTGGTGCTTTCGAGAATTACAAACGTGAACCGACTAGAGAATAATAATGCTAAGCAGATTTGAATACTGCTTCTGAGTTCTGAACATTTTCTCAACCAAAAATCTGAACACGAAGTCGGAAAATAGTTTGTATTAATTGTAGACAAATAATATGCACAAAGTAAATCAGTATCTCATTATCGGCACCTGAATCAATACACGAGAACTTGTGGCTTCGACTGTACAGTTATGAGATCAGAGTTCTCAGAAATGGTTGAGTTTTTGAAGAATTCAAAACATGAATCTCTCAGAAATGGGTGACACCAAGCAGATTCTAGTTTTGCTCTTTAAGTTTAGAAGTTCTGTCATCTAAAATTTGACTACAAAGTTTCAGTAAGCTTGCATCACAAGTAGGTTATAAACACGAATGCAACAGGTATCCAGTAGCTGGCGAATAGGGAAATGTCTGAAAAAATTGGGACTTCGACTGCCCCAAATATGATGTCAAAATTCTCAAAAGTGAGTGAATTTTCCTTGAAATTTCAAACTAGAATATGATTGATAATACGATTTTCAGTAATTTCACGTATGTGATTTTCTATTAACCTTGTCGCCCCTCTGAGAATCAGGATTTTGCGCTAGGCAATCGGAGTCACAATTTTCGAATAATTATCTATTCCACAGCTACGGGTTACTGTAGCAACTTGAGCTTAGAATTTACTTTGATACAAACCCTTCTGAGATTTTGGAGTCAGATTTCAGCTGACAGAACTTTTACAATCAAAATGCGAAATTCGAATCTGTTTGGTGTTACGATTCTCCAGTAGAAATCCCATTTTCGGTGGAATCACAGTTAGGTGAAAGGTATATGAATTTGCTTTGAGAGGTCTTGCTCCATTGATTCTCAATTCTGCTCACCGGTTATTGAAATAATTCGTTCTACCTTGACCTGTTCATCACTGTTATTCACCCAATCGCGATATGATTTCAAACATATTTCCACGGGTTTCACCTTCCTGCGCGCGTACATAATTATTTTCATACGGAGTGGGAAGCCTGTTCTAAGAATCATTCTCCTATCGGCTCATTGCCGATAGGAACTATGGTAATCATATTATTCCTGAGAAAGTTGCTGGCACAAACAATGATATCACGAATCAATATTTATCTCCACGTCACAGGAGATTATTCATCCACATCAAACATGTAAAATTTCAAGGTTCCTATTTGCGAAAGTTTTCAGTGTGACTTCTTGAGAACCTTCGATTTTGAATTTGTTTGCTGAGTAGATTAGAGTCGGATTATAACATTTAAAGAGCAAGTTCAAGATTCGATTAAGGGGAGGTCCCACCCTAATTTTGAAGTCTGGCCTTAAAAATCATGGAGGACTGAAGATCTGGATTAACATGTATTTTTTCGATATAAAAACGATGGCGTAGTCAATTTTTCAAAAAAATAAAAAATTCACGACCATTTTCACTAGTTTGCGCCCCCTCCACCCGACCGCCAAACCCTTCGACATTTTGTTCAAAACCATAGACAGTACCCCCAAAAAATCTACAGACCGATCCATCATCTGTGCGAGTAGATAACATTCTTTCGGGTCGAAAGCTCGAATTTCCTCGCTAAAATGCCTCAGAACTCGGAAAATATTGATAATTTCAAAAAATTAAAAGAATACTTTATGCGATCCTCCGATGTTTCGGTGCTCGTAAAATCGCATGAAATAGTATTTGCACCTCGTTCTTGAGGTTCCCCGTTTCCGAGCGATTATTTCGACCCTCCCCTGCGGCTCGGGCCGAAAACTAATCGCTCAGAAGCGACCTACAACCTCATGAACTTGGTGCAAAATATACTATTTTGTTATTCTGTGCGCAAAAATGGACATTTAGACGTAAGTATGCGTGTGCAAATAGCGAATTTGCACATCATTTCGACACAACTGTGCGTAAAACACTGTTTGACGCACGGCAGTTTCCGTTCACTTTACGCCCAATCGATCGAAAAACGTATTTCGATACTCGGGCATGAAGTTTTTTTGCTTTACTCGTGATAATTTCGACCCTCGCCAGGGCTCGGGCCGAAAACAATCACTCGAAAAGCAAAACCAAACTTCCCACCCTCGAATCGAAAAATACTATTTCGATACACTGTGCGTAAAAGTGCACTTTGCGCACAGTTTGTCGACTTTTACTCACAGTTTATCGAAAAGTATAGTTCGATACATGGGCGTCTTTGTGTCGAAATGTACTATTCTGGTCGTCTGTGCACAAATGAGTCATTTGCACACTCCGCTTTTCATTTGCTTTGAGTACAGGCAAAGGTTTGGACTTGTCGCGTAGAGGATGCAAGTATGTTTTCCTATGTATTTTGACCAGCTGAACACGATACCGATGGTTTTGAGGCACAGGAATAACTCGAGAGAGAGATATGAGGTGCATGATGCAGTTCTCTCTGTTAAGATCATAAAACAAAATATAGCTCGATCAGTCCAAATCTGACTCCCAACTCATTCCCAAGCCTCGAAACCATCGCTATCGTCTTCAGCTTTTCAAAATACAAAGAAAAACATACTTGCATCTTTTACGTGACAAGTCCAAACCTTTGCCTATACCCAACATACATCTCAAATATGTAGAAAAAGGATGGAAATGGTCGTACACCCTCCGGTCGGTTTTTTGAGAATCATGAAGGTTCGGAACAAAACTGACCATGGATTCCGTTTCTACGTCAAAAATTACATCGGAAACACTTGTTCACATCTTTGAAACAGTCCGACTCAAAATTCACACTTTTCGGGCCCATTGAAGGAGCCACGGCTTCACGGATTTGGTACCTTGGATTTCTTCATTTTTTGGACCAGCTAGATCTCAGGTTTTACTGCATCAAATCGACCTCCTCAAGTAGTCATTTTGGAGAAAATTGCACCAGCTTTCGATTGAAAATACTTTCAGAGACGTACTAGACGTAGAAGAACGCGCATGCGCGGAAGATGCAAATTACTGAATCGAAATTTGGTTTAAAAACGTTTTTCTGCATTTTTGACCATGTTGCACCACGTAAAACATTCTAAGAATACCTATTTTCGCAAAATAACCTGATAAACACGATGAAATGGTTTTCTAACGTTGTTCTTTTCAATTTACATGAGAAAATTGAATTTTTAGTTTTGAATAATTTTCTTCGGGGCCTGAATCCAAAGTTGTCAGTATGCAAATATCTTTTTCTCTGTTTGTTGGAGTTTCAAAAATGTATCGAAAAATTTTCAGATTGATTCGTTAAAATGCATCAGAATGCGATTTGATAGAAGGAACATCGATTTCGAGGGTTTTTTAGAGGGTTTCTAGGGTGCCGTAGAAAACAGGGGCGACTTTGGGACCTACAAACCTTTGCTTTCCCCATAGTTTGGGGTTAGAAATTGGGGGAAAATACTTTCTGGGCTATACCTGACAAGGTCCACTTCACCATGTTTTAACCGCTCAGTCCCTTTGTCCTGTTGGATATTGGTTCAGCACACAAATACTCCGAGCTGTACCATAGTGCAGGTCTAGAATATCAACTCTGTACTCACACATTATAGTGTACCTCGTGAAGGAGATTTTGGCTCACCTATGGTAGTGGATGGTAAAGAAGCTGGATAGGCATGGCGTTCGCAATAGAGATTCGGCTGTAGGCCATTTCACGGATGTGGCAAGATTCGACGAATGGATCGAAGAGAAAAATAAAAAAATTATGAGACATATATTTTCATTGAGCAAATTGCCTCTTCGCATATTCATGAGATAGAATTGTCTAGTTGTCATAAAATTCATGGTCTCTTCGCCTGATGATGTTTGTTGTGCAGTTTCATCGTGATCATAGAAGGTATGAAGAAGATGCGCCAAACCATTGAACTCATGGTCGTTTCCATCTGGTTGGTCAGCAGAAACTGACCCTCCCCTCACCTCACAATTAATCCAGCATCGGGGATGTCAGATACCAGATTGAGAATTTTATACGAATTGATCCTTCGCTCGGGTAAGTTTTATAATATTGATGTATATTCGACCGTCCTTTCGACCGATCCTTTATAGAACGATCAAAATCTTCAACGTATCTTTTCAGTTCAATAGTTTCAGTGTCAATGACAAGTCTCTTCGTTGTCATTCTGACGAGCCCAAGCGGAGAGACTGGGGCGAAACACTCACAATCTTCGAACATTTTATTTGTAACCTTATTCCTCCTATAAATTTTCAAGATCTATTTGGATCGTTTTTGATATTTCCTGCTCCTTGAAGAGTATGTGATGCAAACTAGCATCAACTCTCCATATGAAGCTTCGAAGGTATCGAATCCTTGGATTCGAATATCTTGATGTGGCTCGGTAAACGGTCGAATATACATCAATATTACAGATTGAGAATTCTTAGGCGTTAGCTTACCCATATAGATTTTTCGATCTATTGCTACTATCGGTTATCACTTTGATTCGCGAGTAGCTGTGTGTGTGATCACTCTCACACACACGTGTGTGTGTGAGAGTGATCATGAATTCAGAGCGTTCCAATCTCGGGTCATAGATTCTCTATATCTCCTCCTTTTTCTCCAATCTCACCGTAATCTTACCGCATTTACGCACTTACACTTACACTTACACATGGACACACACATCCGTTCATTATTAATACACATTCACTCAAGTACGCACGCCCGCACACACAGATTGACTCAATGTGGATTGCATATTAAGAGCAATACCTGTGACGATTCATAGTCGCGCGCCAAAAACATCAAGCGTCCAAGAATGTTTCAGGAAAATCTCAGGTGACTTGGGAAAAATACCAGCTGCCCGAGCGCGCCGCCACCGAGAAAGGTAGAGCTGCCAAGAAAAAGGTCGAGTGGCCACGCAATCCCCGTTGTCGCTCCTGGCTCTCGGTCTTTCGCGTTGGCATTGTAGTTGCACTCCTTAATTTAACCTGATCCATGTCTCTCCGTGTTGGCTTTATCCGATATACGTGTGAGAGAAGCGTCATGGCAAATCCTGACGTCTTATCGTATGATGATATTTTTACACTCGGCTTGGCGCGTTCGCGGGAAAACTTGGGCTCAACGCGGGAACGGCTCAGACCAATTGTAGGAGTTTATTTTATCGTCGTCTCTACGTGTTGGAGTTTAAAGCAGGATGTCAAGTTGGGGAACGTGGTTTTCGATTATAGCCAGTTAACCTCACAATGAAATAATTCCAAAAATCCAACTGCCAAGGGTCTGAAATGTATGGTTTCGAATACAAGGCGATCAGATTCGTATGTTTCCGTTTCGTCTCGACCCGCTCCCCATCAAAGGTATTCAATTTCTGAGCCGCAGAACCTCCCACCGATTTCGTCGAAATCGGCGATCTTGGGTCATGAAAGAATTCGATAAATCTGTCACCTTTTGAAATATTTAGACAAGTTTTGATTGATAGATTTAGTGCACTATGATTTGTGTTGAAGCTTGAGTTTGGGTTGGTGATAGGCACTCGATGAGTGAGGAACCGATCACCCATATAAGACACAAGAAATTAGTTTTCCCGAAAACATTTTTCTTCCGCTAAAAACTTTTCTGGGAGGATTATATCGTATAACCAATATCTTTATAATTTGTTTTGTTGTCTGTACAACTATTTTTATTGGGAAAAAGCAAAGATGACGTTATGCATGTATATGACACGGAAATAGACTTGCCGAAACGATTCTGCACGAATCTTGCAAGGTTGTGAGCCCTATCTTGAGGACAAAATAGGTCAAAATATTCAGGGTGCTCGTATCATGATCTTTTGAGGTTTACCAGGGTCTTAACGTGCTGGCACCAGAGTGACCCTGGATTCGACCCCAGCTACCCCAATAATACGAGATGAGTGTAAAACAAAATATGATCGGATCACCAGCTCCAAGCGCTATCGAGAAATCATGATTTTTCGACATTATGTCACAATTTCCACGCGCCGGACCACTGACCCCGGCTTTGGCCCCAGTGACGCCAGATCATGGAGTATGTGCGAATCAAAGTCAGGTTGAATCAACATCTTTAAACATTCTCGGAAATCATCTTCGAGATTGTGCCTGAACCTTGACGTGCTGAGACCAAATCAACCTCGGATCCGGATTCAGCGATCCCCAAAATATGGGTTCCTGGACAGATTTGAATTTAGCAAGGCGTGATTACGATCTCCGGGCATTTTCGTAAATTGTTGTTTCTTGAGGTTATGTCAAGATCTCGACATGCTGGGACCAAACTGACCCTGGGTTCGGATCCAGCAGCTCCAATGACAGAAGTAATATAGTTCCAGTGTTCGATCACAAGTATTTTCGTGAGGCTATGAAACTAAAATGAAGAGAGTAAAATAATGTGAAAGAAGAATTGAAAAAGTTGTTTCAATGACAAATATTGAACATAATAGCAAAACAATATTCAACAACCATCTCGGATCCATCATCTGTTTCCATCATGGACGTTGGAGAAGTCAGTTGAACATGCTCCAAGATTTTCATGACTTTGCGGTATGAGTATGATGAAAGCGTTGGTTTTAGACCTCATTCATCACTAGTAGTTTTTCACACTCAGCCCGCGCACTCACCATATACATACCTTGGAGTTGTCAGAATTTTGAAGTATGAACAATTGTACAAGTGCTTCAAAGCTACCGCGTATTACAGTAGCACGTTACAAAATTGTGATTTTTTTACATTTTAGATTGCTATCATGTTCAACATTTGGCATGGAAGTGAATTTTCTGAATCATTCCCTCTAATCATTACATTGCAAAACGAAGAAGAATATTTGATTCATCAGTTCACAAAAATTCATCAAGTTGAAGAATCGAAATGCCTGCATTCGGTGCGGGGTATCCTGCGAGCATTTTTAGAGTAGCTCAAGAAATTCTCATAATCATTAGTTCTTCATGGTCGGAGCCGTACACAAAGATTTCTGAATACAATTTTTCAAGGAACAATGGTAATCATATTATTCCTGAGAAAATTGCTGGCCCGAACAATGGTATCACGAATCAATATTTATTTCGACGTCACAGCCGGAACATTATTATTCATCCACATCAAACATGTAGAATTTCCAGGATTCTACTTGCGTCACTTTTCAGTGTGATTTCTTGAGAACCTTCGACTATAAGTTAAATTCCTGAGTAGAAGCAGTGATCACAGTGGGATTTTAGCATTTAAAGAGCAAGTTCGGGATTCGAGCAGCTAACACTCAGGAGGCAAAATGCCTTCGTCAAACCTTATTGCGTGGCTGTTGATGGCGTACATTGCGTTGTATGACTTTGCTGTAATTCAAGGTGAGTTCTGGAATAAGACTCCTCTTGAAGTAATGATATCTCAGTAGGCTGCGAGGTTGCTCATCTCAGATCAAATTATCAATGAAGAATGGTACCCTCATAATAATACAAAATCTTTGAGTGCCCTCAAAATGTCTGCCATTACGATAAAACCTGGAAAAAACGCCCAGATGGGAATCTAACATCCAAATTTGTACCCGAGACTCAGTCTTCAAATTTTGATTCGCCACATGAATTTAAAGTATACCTCCGTTGAAATTGTGAATTCAAGATTTGAACGGAATCCATTGCCGACCTTACAAGTTCATCTGAGTTCATTACAAATCCGATCCGTAGTTATTAGCGAATGAAACCTTGGTATTTGTCTCCAGGGGGTGCGTGGAAAATCAGTCATTCGGTACAAGTATGTGGCTGATCTGATTCAAGCCTCTTAGCTACTTATTAGTGGATATTTTGGTATTGGTTTCGGTACGCACACCGTTGGTTTTCTCTTATTAATATCAAATGAAAGAAGAATTATAAGAATCGTAGTCGATCCCAAACTATGATCAAGCAAAACTTTGGACTGTTGGAAGAGTTTGGTTTCTAAATTGAGCAAATCCAAGCAATGAATTTGGAGATTGAATCTGCAACTCGAAAATGGGTCCTGCCCCAACTAATTTGTTCCTGAGTTATAATTTATTCGGAAATGGCACATGCCACGAAATTGGTTCATAGATTTTTACTAATTGGAATCCACGGTGAACAAACATTATCGTATCTTTTGATGAGTTTTCCATCAAAAATTATTGAGTCGATTTGCTAGGCTCATATTTCCAATAACCTCGAAATTGCTTCATTATCGCTGAAGATTGATTGCAGAAGATTTTTGCACATTTTGCCCATTCCCTCCAATTCTCTTTGAATGGTATGAAATGGCCTTGACATCTCGATTGATTTGAGTCCACAATCTTATAAGTCTGCGAAATCCTATGGAGAACTTTTCTTTTCACTTTTTGATGATACCCATCCCTCTCGAATTATTGCGAGAAAACCGCGCAAACAAAGGGAAGATGTGGAAACCGCCAATTACACGATATATACTTTATGACGGGGTATGAGGATTCAATAATTACTCAAGAGGAAGAACTGATTTCTATTTCACTCACAATCAGATTTCACCTGTGATGTTTCAGAAAGAAACAACAATTCTTGCATTCTTGTCATCAATTATGGCCGTATCGGAGTCTCGCGCAAAACGGGGTTGCACTTTTCGGAATGACTTCTCCATCAATTGAGAGGGGGTTGATTGCAAATGACTCGGAATCGCTTCAGGAATTTGCCTCTGGTACGATTAGTAAGAATATACGTCTATATCAGTAAGGAAATACTAGTCTACTGATGATCGACTCAGTTCGTCGACCTATCTCAAGAATTCCTGGATTCTGAAATCGTATATGGCTATTATCGGGATAGTTTACCCGGAACGTGTGACGGTCTTTCATTTCGACGAACAAGCTCCGAATCACTCTATTCCAATTTTCCTACACGTATTCTGTTGAAAAACCCTTGGAACTTTTATTACAGATCAATCTGTCCACTCATCTTTTTTATTTTTGTTGGACTTTAGCTCCAGGTGTAGGTTTGTGAAAGCACAAGACTAGAGTTTTCGGTGAAGTACAACTCTAAGTTTATTAGGCTAAGGCGCCAACTCTGTTCTCTGATATAGCGTGGCAGCTCGACTGACTCGACGTCGTCGTGCGCAGCGCGACGACGTGAGAGACAAGCGCGAAGAGGGGAGAAAGATATAGGCGCAGTGAAGAGTAGGCAATGTACATCTCACAATTTTTAAAGATTGAGGGTCGAAATGTCAGTTCCGTGCACGATTCTCATTTGTCAAAGGGGTAGTCTTGTGCTTGCAGATTTGCTGTAGCGAGGCAAATAATCATGCTCGCATTTTTCCATCAAAGTATGGTATAGAACCAAGTACTTCTCATAGGTTTCAAGTCCTAAATGCGTGGCGTGACCCCTACCCAAGTGGTTTTAGGCGTGTTACGAGGATTTTGTGTCAGTTCCGCGCATACCCTTTTAGCCTACTAAATTGTGACCTACATATATCGTAGCAATTTTTCCCAAAGTAATATCACTGCATTAGACGAAATCTCCGAGATCGCTACGTTGATTCCGGTGGCCTATAGAGCCATAAAGGGGTATGCACGGAATTGACATGTTCGGGTAAACTATCCCGATAATAGCCATATCCGTGCCAATCTCCAAATTTGTTGACAATGATCAATTGATCAATAATTTTGATCCTATCAATTGACTTAAGAATTGACATATATTCAAGATACTCACCATTGGTTTGATCTATCTACCTAAGGAATTGGTTTTCCTTTGAATAGACTGTTTCGGTTGTGATGACACGACAGGATCCTACTCCTGTGACGATTCGTTCAACTCTGAGTTTCAGTACGATCCTCAATTTGAAACATCATCGGTGCAAGATGAAGACTGTGATGATAATGATCGGAAGACACGGGATAAAGAAGAGTCATCCAATGATGAGCGATTTGATGACGGGGCGAATAGAAATTTTGAGGATACCCTGACTGCCGATGCTCACGAACCTCTGATTCCAGAAGCAAAAATATCAATGTTGGATAGTGCAGTTGCTATTTTATCTTGGGTGCTTTCTGTCAAAATCAGTAGCATTCCTCTATCAAAGATCCTTGAAGTCATAGATCCACATTATCCCAAAGCGAACAAATGCCTTGGAACACTATCAAATCAGTACGTATTTTGAAAGTTTCGAGACTCCTCTGGAAAGCCGACATTTTTGTCCGAAATGTCACTCTCAATTCGATAAACCAGTGACAGTCTGCTCCAAGCGCCGAAGTAGTGCGAAAAGGAATTTTGATTCAGGAATTTTTTTTACTCAATAGCGAACCCCGAAAGGATGCCATAGATGTGGCTTCTTGGGCGTTGATGGATGAATAGATCAAACCCCTGTCGTTCAAAAGTATCGTCTACTCATGTGCAATCATTGAGAATGATGTACATTTTCGACTTTTTTTTATCAAATTATATTTCATATCAATTATTCCCATTCTTTTCTATCGACCTGCTTAGCATCATTCTTGATATCTGAGAATTGGAAGGCGTAAAGATACAATAATAATAGATTCATTCCTAATTTTGTGCAGTAATCTGGGAAATCCAAGGATAATGGATAGTCTCCGTGAATTGACCAATCTTTTGATTCAGTATGGCGTGAGGGAATATTACACAAAGCATTTCAAAGATCACGGGAAAATTTATCAATTCATGCACTTCAAACATTATTTACTCACTTTTTAGTAGGCAGTTACCTTTTTTCAGCTCACCTCAGTCGACGTGGGAAATTCAAGAAAATTATCCATCAAACATCTGTAACTTTGACAGGAAATGATTTACAATACTCATCTTGAGATCTTACGATTGGATCACTTCTGTCAAAGTTACAAGTAATTGTATCATGGAAATTTTTTTCGAATTTTCAACGTAGACTGACAAGAGGGATCCACAAAGTGCGGGTCACCAAATCTCACCAAACTTTTTTCACAGTCTCGTACCACCTAAGGATATGAAGAATCCAGAGTAACTCCGTCAAATGGGCTTCCTGTCCAGAGCTACAAGCAAAAATGTTAGCGTTGCCAGTATATCTATATATATCACTTTCCAACATGGGCCTATATGGGCAACGCTGACGTCATAGGCTGTAGCTTTGAACAGGAGGCCCATTCGACGGAGTAACTCTGCATTCTTTATGTTCTAGGTGGTGCAAGACAGTGAAAAAAGTTTGGTGAGATTTGATGACCCGCGCGTCGTGGGTCGCCCTTGTGAATCAAGCTACAGATGAGTAGAAAATGTTTATAACACACATATTGATAGATTATTTAGTAATCTTCAAGATGATTCCTGTTAAATTGCCGTGCCGATGAACTGGATCAGAGAACTTGTTGATTTACAGAAGAGTTGTCGCTTCATTCAAACGCATTCTAGACCTCTAAAACCTCTGCCACCGTGTTCAGTAGATCAAAATACATGGGAAACCATTGCTCCAGTACGCTCCTAACACACTACAAGAAAAACTTCTTCATTACTCTAACCTAAAATGCCGCGTTTAAATAAGATTTTAGGGTTCTCGTAATGAAAAAATATATCCACACCTCGCTTGCAAGCCCATTTTGGGCACTGGGGGACATGTCTGTCTCGCTTTGCTCGACAGACGAACTGTCCTAGTGCCCAAAATGGGCTACCGCGCTCAGTACGGAAATATACTATTTCCTCCTCCCGACACGAAAGTACGCCCTTCCGCGCCTTATTTTGGTCACAAAAGCTCGACTGTTGCTGCCGGCACGAGTCAACTCGCGCTCTGACTGGCTGTCGGTTTTTGCTGCATCTTTCACTACTTGCGCTGCTTTGTGGTGCAGAGAGTGCATGAGACATGAATGGCTAAATATAACCTATCGAGGTTATGTTCATCAATGTGTTTGTTTGTGATGTATGCCCATACTTGACGGCGGCATCTTTTTACGAATATCGCTGCTTAGATAGAAAACTTTCAGCAGCTGATTGTAGAGCAGGATCCCCATTGCCGCTTGACATAAATCGATAAGGTACACAAAAAACTCATTGTCAGTGACAATAGTATATTACTGTACTAGGCAGGGAAGGAATATTGGCTTTTGTATACCGGGTCCTTGCCTTTCGGCTCAACCCCGGTTGCCACCATGGGCGCGGGGCAGGGATACGCCCTGCCAGCGCGTCGGGTTGGAGGATGACCAACACCGAGCCAGGCTCGGTGATGGCTCAGTCCTCCGCCCCGACTACCGACTTTCGGGCACGGTCCCCAGCACAAGGCCGATGCCCACCCCTCGGTGGGGGGTTTTGGGACTCTTTTAGGCTTCCTGAGAGCCCAAAGAGTCCCTCGGGATGATGGATGAGTCTTACGGGCTCGCATTGTTATCGCCCGAGCGCGATCCCAATTTGAGTCCCTAGACTCACCCACTCCCGTGGTGCCGGATGGAGATGTGCGGTCTCCTCGCTCCGGCGGGCGGTAACTGGGGCCGGAGGGTCGTCACACCCCAGGACATGGTGTCCCCTTGCGGAATACTAGGCAGGGAAGTTGGATTTCCGTGACTGTGTGATGATAATGCCGAGGCGAAGCCGAGGTATTTATATCACCCTGTCATGGGCATCTCACTTCTCTGCCGAGTGCTGTAAACTATTTTTTCTCCTCTCGGCCCGAAAGTACGTCGAAATTTTATTAATCAGTACAAAAATACGCGTTTAACCTTACTCCTGCATTTGTTTACATTTTGACTGGGCAGTGGCCGGCGGGATGTTTAAGCAGACGACCTCGCAGCTTTTACTTACTGCTTTTCCTATACTTGTGATGTGATGTATACTCGTCCGCCCGACTTTTGCTAGTCGGGGTGGACGTAAGCAGAAGAATAAGAATAATGAAGTAAACTGTTTTGTGTGTGAACGCTAAATGCTGTTATCGCATGATTCAATTTGGGTCTTGATGCGAAATTGTGCCCGCTCATGGACCTAAGCTCTTGTCACTGACAATGAGCTTTTTGTGTACCTTATCGATTTAGGTCACGGGACATTGAGAATCCTGCTCTACAATCAGCTGCTGAGAGTTTTCTATTTGAGCAGCGATATTCGTAAAATGATACCCCCTGTCGAGTATGAGCATACATGATAAATAAACACATTGATGAATATAACCTAGATAGGTTATGTTTTACATACATGTCTTATGCGCTCTCTGCACTGCAAAGCAGCGCAGGCAGCGAAAGATGGAGCAAAAATCGACAGTCAATCAGAGCGCGAGTTGTTTCATGCCGGCAGCAAAAGTCGAGCTTCCGTGACCAGGCGCGGAAAGACGTAATTTCGTGCCGGGAGGAGGAAAAAGCTTGTGCACATGAGCGGGCACAACTTCGGATCAAGACCCAAATTGAATCATGCGATAACAGCATTTATCGTTCACCCAGTAAAACAGTTCACTTCATTATTCTTATTATTTTGCTTACGTCCGCCCTGACCAGCAAAAGTCGGGCGGATAAGTACATCACATCACAAGTATTATGCAGCAAAAGCAGTAAGTAAAAGCTGCGAGGTCATCTGCTTGAACACCCCACCGGCCACTGCCCAGTCAAAATGTTAACAAATGCAGAAGTGAGGTTAAACGCGTAATTTTGTACTGATTAATGAAATTTCGACGTACTTTCGGGACGAGAGGAGAAAAAATAGTACACAGCACTCGGCAGAGAAGTGGGATGCCCATGACAGTGTGATATCAATGCCTCGGGATAAACATCGCACAGTCACGGAAAACCAACTTCCCCTGCCTAGTATAGTGATATACTATTACATTACTATTTCAAGGAAGGTTATTTTTTTGCGATTTGAAATAAAAATTTGACCTGTAGGTGCAGAACTGGGCTCGGTTTCGCTTCCTACGTCGAAAAATACTCGAGATAATCATTATCCGGCAAATGCACTATTTCTGACCCAAGTTTCTGCTGACCAGCGTAATTTATAAAAACAATGTCGATAATAAATCATCATTCTTGTCAATCACGACCATTGATATGAAATAGCTCGAGACTTAATAGAAATATGCACTCGCGGGAGTCATACAAAAGGCACGGTATCGTAATGGTAGAGAGATATGGTCAGCGCGCACATTCAAACGGGGTTCGACTTTGGCGCGCTTATTTCAGAAACTTTAGATAGTGTCACAGCCGCGCATCTGCTTGTCACTACTTCAGACTCACTAGTAATCCGGCCCCAGTGAACGTGTTGAGCTGGACAGATCGGTTCAAGGTCAACTCTGGTGTGCCCCAATCACGATCCTGAAGTTGCTCAGGTGATGCCACCGCAGTCGGCTTTTGCCAATATGGCCGCCTCGGGGGAGGCGATCTGATTAGCTGGAAAAACGGCAGCTGGTGATTTTTAGACTCCAATATTAAACAACAGTACAGCGATGTGTTATGAATTTTCAACAGCTGGACAACACTCAACCTGGAGCAAATGTTTGCTACAGTTTGTTTTTTTTCAGCCAATTAGATTGCCTCCCTCGAGGCGGCCATATTGGCAAAAGTCGACTGTGGCAGCATCACCCGAGTAACGCGTGCGCCGTATGGAGTGGCCAGACCTGTCTTTATGTTCGTGGCCCCAATGCAGTGTCCTAGGATAATTTCTTTTTGCAATCTACATTGACGGCCTTTCCTAGGCCCTCAAATTCTCCCGATGTATGGTCTACGCCGATGATGCGAAGATCAATCTGCATTGTTACCCCTATTGTATTGTTGAAAGCATCCAGGAACTCCTCCATTTTGGATGCGCTATCAGTGGCAAACTCAGATGATTAGCATCATCCCACACTAACAAGGAGGGGTCCAAACCTTGCGGAACGCGGATCTTGATGAAATTCTGGGAATCATCTCGTTTTGGTGAGAAACGAAGGTATCTCCGAGGGCTCCATCCGATGGGCCTCGTATCTCGATGGATAGCTCATGAGATTAGCATTGCCAATATAGGTAGATGTCGAAAAGTCGTATGTATAGATATATTAACAATGCTAATCTTCACAGCTGTATCTCAGGTTAGAAGGCCCATGGAACTAAACCCTTGTGGAGATTCCTTTTTTTCTCACCAAAACAAGATGATTCCCAAAATTCCACCAAGATCCGTGTTCCGCAAGGATGGACCTCTTCTTGTAAGTTTTGATAGATCCATCGTTATGATCCTCGTAAGTGCTGCCTACCTCCGTCAAATAAACCTGAAGTCAACTCTTCCTGAGATCACGATTGGGAGTCCCTGATCGTGAACATTGAGGTACGTGGAACAATGCAAAAATTTAGGTTTGAGTCATGACCTTTAACCCTACGTTAAAATCTCGAGTGAATGATCCGATGTCGTATCGAAGATCCACCGATCAGTCAGATCACTCAAATCTTATAAGCATCCTCTTACTGTATTTGCGGGTGTATAAGACGCACTGAGAAATCAGCTCTGGACAATCTAAAACAGGGGCGCGTCTTATCTTTAGGGGCTCAATATTTGCTTGGTAGAAAAAACTACTATCTTCCACGTATAGGACGCACCAGAAGAGTACAGCAATATTCAGCTGGGTAGCCATGGAATCATGGATACAGTGTATTTTGATCTTGTTAATACTAGGAGAAATTCTTTCATGGAATGTGAATGATATAAAGGACGATAAATCCTCATTCGTTGCTTTTCTTCACTTTAGAATTTCGACGCTTCAGTAAACACGGGTGCGTCTTGATTATTCTTCAATTTCTCCTTTGAAAAACAGGATTGCGTTTTATCTACAGGGGCGTCTTATCCACCCGCTAATACGATACTCATAATCTCCGTAATGAGCATAGACATACAAGAAATAGACTGCGGGACACGTATTCCCGCGGTTGGCGTGGACGCCAGTGATAAACGTTTGCATGAGAGTTGGAGAACACGCGTCGCGTAATATGTGTTGTGTCTCTCTCATATCAGTCTCATTGTGGAGCCCAGAGGACAACTGCCGGTATATACGGGACGCGCAGTCTACCACTTCTAAGTCTATGGTGAAAACCTATTCAAGTCTCCGATCTTCCCAATTTTTGATTACGTACACTCCCGAGGAAGGTGAACTGCACAGCCGTGACGGTCAGTTACCGTTCGAGATCTTCTGTCTCGCTCGCGCTCGTACCATAACCATGAGTGCGAGCGAGACGGAAGATCTCGAATGCTACTCTGACCGTCACGGCTGTGCAGTTCACCTTCCTCGGGAGTGTATGTACAGTTTACAATGACGCACTGGCAGGAGAAAATCCGCACCTTTATAGAGCCTTGAACGCCTGCTTACGTTTTGTCATTGGTAATATTCCCTATCAAGGTCATGTTACCTCACGTAGGAGAGCAATAGGTTGGCTATCTACATCCAGAAAAAGACAATTTCTTCTCGGTTCACTAGACTTCTCAGTTATCTCAAATCAGGAACCTAACTACATTACGATACCTTTCTCCCTCGTGTTCGAGGACCATACCATTGGGCGCTTTGAGAGAAACACTCGCAAGTTTTTCCTGCTATCGACTGCCATTACCGAATACCGAATCCCTCAAGAAGTCGTTGCACTATCAAACATCGGAACTCGGAAGTCCAGTGCTCCAAATCTCATTTGAACAAAAAAAAAATTTCATTGTTTGAATTAATTTTAACTCTCTTCATTAAACTTTTGGAAGACAATGGAGGGCTCTAAAGAACCTGAATGATGCCTGAAGGCTTTGTGATATGAGTATTATCCCGAAAACTCACAAGATTTGGTCCTAAAATCCGAGAAGTTGAAAATTGAGCCTCCGCGTAGCTGTGCTGACCTTCTTCATTCGTTTTGGCATACAGGATAATAATTCTCCATAGATCATATGGAGAAGTATAGTTTCATTTTGTGTGTGTGTTAGCCCTAGTGAATATTCAAGAAAGCAGTTCATCCATGAGTTCATGTAACTGACATTTCGCCCTTCCAATCGCTCGCAAAAATAATGGAGGTGACTTCGAAAATTTTTCGAGTGAATTTTATCTATTCTCATCACATATGAATTATATGATTACCACGACATCTTGACATTGGAAATTGCCTTGCTACTTCGTAATTCGGACTCATACATTCAGTCAAAACTTATTGATTTCGATCTTATTGGTTTCGACTGTTACGGTACAAGGTCCACACAATCTTTTAGACTCCCTCCGCAGAGCTCTCAGAGCGCGAGAGAATCGACCCTGCGTCGCTGTATTAAATTGTGGAATAAGCTACCAAGTCACATTGTTCAGAATCAGGGAAACCCACATTTCAAGTTGTTGGTGAAAAATTCTGTTTTTCATCATATATCTTAATCTCGCTGGCTCTCGATAGTTCTTGGTACTCAATTTATTTGAGCATTTGTTTGAACGTACGTCAACCTGTACCGCGACCAAAATGTGACAATTGTTTTGGGTAGGACTCTAACTGTTCTAATTGTATAGAAAATTTCAGAATTTGCCTATTTTGCCTTTTCGAGAAAATCGACTTTTAAGTCGTCAAAATATGCCCGACTTCCAGAGGCCATAACTCTTCGAATATTGAGCCTAGATCAACGTACCTGGGCTCAAATTGCAGCTCTGAATTTGCCAAAATTGTTTTAGGTATTAAATCTTCAGAAAGATTATCGCGAAGGATGATAGCGTCGATTGTAAGTTACACGTGGTCACAGTATACCTATATATATGGCGAGATGGCGGACGGGTGGCGCCAGCGCTGGAAGACAAGTCTCGCGATAATCTCGATGCATGCATAGGTTTCTAGCACCCGCTTTACGTATGTAAGGGGTTAGATCTGCTCTGCTGGCCTCGTAGAAGGTTCCAATGCAGATATTCCCCAAGTCATCCCGTCAAACGTCGATCCGGGCGAGCCCAGCCCGCAAAAGCAGTGTTGTCGTCTGCTCGAGATCAGTTGCCCCCTCCGCGCGCCGTATTGCCGTATATATAGGTATACCCAGTACACGCGAAAACCTTTGACCATGTAATTAATCTCTTTTGCTCATTGTGTGGTCTGTTTGACGCCGAAAACAATTTTGGCAAATTCAGAGCTTCGATTTGAGCCCAGATACGTTGGTCTAGGCTCAATATTCTAAGAGCTGTGGCCTCTGGAAGACGGGCATATTTTGACGACTTAAAAGTCGATTTTCTCGAAAAGGCAAAATAGGCAAATTCTAAAATTTTCTATACAATTAGAACAGTTAGAGTCCTACCCAAAACAATTGTCACATTTTGGTCGCGGTCCAGGTTGACGTACGTTTTGTTTGATGGTACGTCATCATTCAGTCATTATATATTGATTTTGATATTCCTTTGATTTATTAGCATTAAGTTAATAATTCAAATATTGTTAAAGAATCTCTATTATGTTGACGTTTATAGGGCCCTCGTGCCCGTTCGATTTTCCACAATGGAATAAAAATAAAAATAAAATAAAATATTAATGGAGTAAATTGTTTTCGTCTAGATAAATCAATATCTAGTGGGGTATCATGGTGTCCACGAAACTGACATAGTTGATTACATGGCGGATTTTCGGGTATGAAGAGGACATGCAGCACTCGAAATTTCGATTCTTAGACGTTTTTCGCGCTGGCATTCCTTGGTTCGACATGTTCCCTTGAAATTTTGTCCGGGACGAAGTCACTCATGCACGGTTAATAGGGGAACGCTATTGTTGTTTTGGGAAAATTTCTCGTTTTCAGTGAAAATCTCATTATAAGAAAGTGATGCATGGCTCAGGGTCTGATCTAAGCATCTTGGTCATAAAAACAATGGAGAATATTTGGTCGATATACTGTATTCCGAGGAAAGAATTTGGGCAAACCCTCTAAATTGATTACCTCGATGTTAGCACTAAAAATATGCACGAAACTCCAATTATTACCGGCCATGGAACTGACATCTCGATCCTTAGTTTCAAAAGTAAAGAAAACGTGTTAGTGTATCGACCTGGAACTTCAATAGTAATTGTATTCTAACAGGATGCGTGAAGGGAAATTCCAATGAAGTGATTCGGAGCTCATTAGTTGGAATAGGAGGCCTTACACGTTCCGTGTAAGCTTCCGCGATGATACTCACATAGAATTCGATCAATAAACTTGCCAAATTTGTTATTCGATTTTCCATTCGCTTCTCATGCACTTTTAGTTTTTTCGTCTTTGTTTCTGCTCTTCAGCTGATCACCAATGTCAAAGTACTATGTAATAGCTTGTTTGCCACTAGAATCCATACTGACGTCCTTGAGAGAGCTACCAGCTGTGAATCTCGCACACTCATATATCTCTCTTCACTTGTGAATTTGTAATATAAATTATCACATTTATTATAGTGTTGATTAACCTCATTCACTGATTTCTGAAATTTTTTTGGTACGTATATTGCTTTGTACGGTATCTTTTCTGGTCAGATGGGGTAATTCCCCCTGATCAAAATGAAAAACTATCCTTATCTGATATAATCTCTATCCTTCGGAAAATTGGCAAAAATCAAGCTCGATCAGCAAAAATTTGCTGCTAAGCTAGCGATTCGACTTTGCTGGCCCGGCGCATGTTTTGCAGAGTGGGAAAGGCCTTTACTGTTTCAGCAAAGAATTTCTGGTAATATGAATGAAGAAATCGATACATAACTAACAAAACACACTTTAGCACATGTCCTCCGTTGGATTAATCACTCTGGCGACGGGTCTCACCGGTGAAGGGACCCGCAGGAATGAACATATCAATAGATTATCCAAGCGGTGCATGACTGATGTATTCCATGAGCTCATGAGTGAGTTTCATTGCGTTTAGTACAATTTGGTGAAGTCTTCGATCATTCCATCGAGGCTCAATACTTGCTCTCCGAATATTCACAACTTTTCTCGAACCATGGATAGTAGAATAGAGCACCTCACATGTGATCAACCAGGAGGTATTGAAATCTTCCTTGCATCCTGATTATTAGGATACGAATGGCAAATTGGACCATACAGACCTATATTTGGGAATTTTGATCGTGACTGAATCATTTTAAATTTCTAGGTTACATCGAAATTCCGAATGGAATACGCCGCATTGCGGATGGCTTGGAAGCATCAATTACAGAATATCCCTTCATGGCCTCGATCCGTTATGCTGGTGAATTAATCTGCGGAGGCTCGATAATCTCACCAAATGCCATCTTGACTGCTGCTCACTGTATGAAAGATAAAGACTTCTTAGATCTATTATACGTTAAAGTTGGCGATTCTGACATCAACTTCAGAGGTTCATTCCATCAAGTTGCTGAAGTACTCAAACATGAAAAATATCAAGAACTTACTGGGGCTCAACGAATGATGAACGATATTGCTCTGCTGAAACTGAAGGAACCGATCAAAATCGATAACAGGACTACTAGAATGATCCAATTGTTAGAGGAAAGTGATAATGCGCGCAATTATAGATCAGGAACTTTGATTGGTTGGAGCTTTTATCCAACGATCGTCAATGAAACAGTTCCGAATCTCAATGGTGATGGTACTATCGTCCAAGAAAAAAGGATTTTCCGATCCCCCGCAAACCTCAGGTATGTCTATTTGGAGATTGCGTCAGATCAAGAATGCTCCGAGCTTGCTCCTCAAGACAATCTGGACATACAATTCTGTGCTTATAACCCCGGCCTACTACCTTGTACAGACGTCTCTGGCTCACCTCTAGTGGTGAATGGAAAGCAACGTGGATTGTTATCTTGGGTTTTTGGAAATTGTTCTGTACCTTCAAATACTGCTTATTTCACAGATGTAGCCAAATACACCAAGTGGATCGACGAGAAGATGCAAACATTGTGAAAAAACTGAATTGAGATTTTTTATATCTGCTTCAGGTGCAATTCACATTGGAATATTGTATTACCTGAGTTATTGGAAAAATAAGATAGATAAATAGATACGATCCATTCTACCCGTAAGCAAAAACGGAGACATTACAATATTATCGTACAACTTTGTATAAAATTTCTCAGGAATGAGAAGTAAATTTACGAAAGCCGTATATATAAATTCATGAAGAATCGTATCGTTATGAGATATTTGGTCAGCGCTATCTAGAGTTTTGTTCTTTAGGATGACACGTCAATTGAATTAATCAGGTAACATTGTTGCACTAATAAAATCAGTAAACCACTCTTTCTTACTGGGAGCGGTCATATCAATACTCCTGGGATTATTGGGAGGCTGGCTGTCAAGCTTGAGCATATGGAGTTTTAATAAAAGTTCAAATGATGCCGATGAGGATGACTTGCGCAGGAGGGCCAGGAAAGAGTTCCATGAAAGCCTAGCACCGCAAAACTGGAAAGAATATTCAGTTGTTTTGAGTCTAACTCTAGGGATGTTAAGATCACTGACTTCTTTCCCACTCGTGGGTCTGTGCTGATACTTATTGAACATTGCTGCCAGGTATTCGGGCTCTTTCATTCTAATGGCTTTGTAAATGAGAACGGCTGCGAAGTACAGACTACGCGAGTCCGAACGTAGCCAGCCCAGACGCTCCCTGTACGGGGTAATGTTTTTGTCCCTCCTGACGCCAAAAATGTATCTCACATATGAATTGTTCAGACGATGCAGTCGCAGTCGTTGTTTTTTACTAGCGTCTAGGTACACTAACGAGCAGTAGTCGGGGCGAGGTTGAAATAATGTTTCGACTACCGCGAAGAGTCTCGGTGGTACAAGCCCTGATGGGCTTCGTGACGTGGGTACCTGACTTTCCGGGAAAATTACAAATAAATACCATCTAATTGTGCGTCTTGAGCGCGTTCAGACACAATTTTGAAATCAATTGTGGATATCTTAGTTTTACAAAAAAAAAAAAAAAAAAGATGTTTCCGGGTGCCACCGAACTCAAATTATCTGTTTCTCGGAAACCACGAAGCCTACGAATTGCGCGATCACTGCAATCAATTGCGAGTGATCAGGAATGTCGGATGAACTATTCACTCTGCTAAAATCAACATTCTTTTTTTTTAAACGATGAACAAATGTAATACGAAGCTGTTTCGCGCTGAGAGGAGAGCCAAAGAGCCTTCGAGAGCACATGCGCTGGGGGATGCGCCCCTCCAAACCCCGACCGCCCCTCTATGGACACCGTCACTTTCCTCTCCTCTAGCGATCCTCGTCCCTACTGGTTTTTTTCAGTCGCCATCTTTTTTTAAAGGCAGCGGCTGCTGGGCGCCCTGGCACACGTCGGCCGCGACCCAGGGAGACCTGGACACGAAGTATGACGAAGTATATGGACACTGACAGGAGCAGACGCTTGCGAGGTTTGCCCCCCGTGCTAGTGCCACGCCATGACCAGGTCAGGTCTTGAAGCAGGTCCCCGGGTACGCGGTTGCGGTACTCTTGTACTCGGAGATCCTGTCGTGCGTTCACTAGATTTCACCACCGGCTGGCACCAAGGCTTGAAGCCGAATTTCATGTAATGGGCCTCAAGCCGAATATCATGTAATGGGCCTCGCTGTGCCCCAGGTAATCAATATAGTCATGCTGCGGTGGAAGCCGAGCAAGCACAACTTGCTTGAGCTCAAATTTGTGACATCTCAATATACGCAACTCATTCCTAACGAGGAACACCCAGGGGTTGTGGAACACGGATTTGGTTGAAACTCTGGAGATATTCTCTTTTTACCATCAAAAAATGAAACCCAGAGCCGCATTTGCAAATGCCAAACCATTCCCGAGTTGTAGCTCATAACGTTAGCATTATGAGTATATATATCTTTTCCGAACATGGGCCCATATGGGCAATGCTAGTGTCATGGGCTATAGCTCGAAAACGGTTGGGCATTTGCACGTGCGGCTCTGGGTTCCACCTTTCGGAGTTGGAAAGAGATTATTTCCTGAGTTTCAGCCAAATCCGTGGCCCGGAACACCTGAATGCTCCTTGTCAGTGTTGCCAAAGTCAACAAAGCCCATGATCTTTTCGATCCTATCAATAAGAAAAATAGATCCCATAGCTCTGGTATAGCTCTGGGCTACATTCTACAATACAAACCTGAAAGTTTCCAGTTGTCTATTCATGTTATTACCTTCACGGTGGGGAAAGCCACTGGAATCCCTTTGATGGAGTGACTACTTAAATAATACCTTCTTTCGAGAGATCGATTGACATTGGGTGAATGAATCATATAGGTGGGATGATTCTTCATGGTGTCTTCCATATCACATACTCAAGACAATGAATGCCGCATGTTTAGTGATTACAAAGTATCACCCTCGTAACAATGAATACTTCATGCAACGATTACAAAAAGTGGGAAGATAAATCCGAAAAAAGCCCTCCGCATCGTAAAAATCTATTCCCAAAGGAATCAGCGATGAGGTTATGTTTGAATATGGAATAATAAGCAAGCATCACTAGGAGTGATGTAATTTCTCGAAAATGATGATTGTTCAACAAAATTGGAAAAGTGACTTGTATTGTGCGAATGAATCTCTCAGCTATAATCACCATACTCATCAAACTTCAGCCCCAGCCAAAGTCAGCACTTTTCGCTCAACGAAATCTTCTGGTTCAGGCCTGCCCAGAATTTTTCTAGCGAGATACTGTTGATTTGAATCCAGGATTTGTTGGATTGAAAATATCTAACGTTTGTGAACGTAATTGATTCCTTGAAGCAACAATCCCATTGTAATTATGTTGCACCTTTCGGGATTGTCCCGTCTGGTATGAAAATATGGTGATTGGGAAAACATTTTCAAATCACGGAGTAACTCAGCATTTCAAATAATTCAAGCCAGTGTAAACTTCATCGCCTGAGCGTGCGATGTGTCTCATCGCTGACTTCTTAATGAGCCCTAAATAAGGGACATTACATACTCGAGTATAGCGGAAAGGCGCGAGCCCGAGCGGGCGCGCGACAGTCTTGAACCTCATCTCATACACGATGCGTTACTCTTGCATATCTCTGAGCCTAACCTCCCCGTGTAACTGAAATTGTTCTGTATCTCATTCTCAATGATTGTCGTATTATTGTTCTGATTATCCAATTTTCGAGCATCATTATATTTTGGTTCTTCACCATTTCTTTAGAGTTAATATTCATCACTCCAACCCAGCCCGAACCTCGTTTTGTTGTTTACACTTTTGCTCCGTTTCTTTTCAGACTTTGCGGCAAGCTCTATGGTATCCCTATAGTCACTAAATGATCCCGATAATGACAGCGCGTGCTTTTGAATAAATTGTTCAGGTGTTTGTTTTGTGTAAGCACCACCATCTCCTCTCTCAAGCAGACTTGATAAAATGGCATCCTCATACAACGTTACTAAGATAAGTGTACCCAACTTGCGTCTGTACCAAACTTGTCCCCATTTGCCGATCTCAGAAACGGGCACTCGTTGACCTTTTCGTATCTTTTTTTTTACGTTTGTGATAATAAAATATGAGAAAATACGTAGTTTTCAACGACCCCGGATCATTTCCGCGTTCTCCAGAAAACCTGAAGTGATTTTTCCATTCCTCGTGTCTGCGCGGCTAAGAAATCACCGAGAAAATCGCGTTCACTAAAACCGGTACAAATTTTATTCGATCAATCTCAACGTACCTCAGCGCATATTCGGATCCTTGTCTCAAGACCTTCAAAATCCATTCTTCAGAGTTGCAAAACTCTGGTCCTCATGAGAGAGTTATGAGTTGGATATATCTGCCATCAATTCTGTTACCAATAGAATCATAACTGCAAGATTATCTGAAATCATTGGTGATCTACTCATAACCAAGCAAGCTTCACAGATGGAATTGCAACTCGAAGACTCATTGGAATAACTGGTGATTGTCTCGTAGTCAAGCAAGCATCACCGACGGAATCATAAACTTAAGATTTGCCTTTCAGTGGTTGTAACCTACGAGCCAAACAAGTACTGTATCCAGACATCTGCAGGAAGCACAGATGATACACCAGTATAAAATAATCAATCTTCCGTGGAGTTCACATTCAGTCTCTACACTCAAAGTTTGTATCATAAAAGTCGAATTAAAGATCAGAACTCACCTCATGAGAGAATTATGGGTTGGATATATCTGCCATCAACTCTGTTACAAATAGAAACATAACTGCAACATTATCTAAAATCATTGGTGATCTTCTTATAATCAAGCAAGCGTTACAGACGGAATCATAACTCCAAGAGTCAGTAGACGGACTGGTGATCGCCTCGTAGTCAAACAAGCGTCACAGATGGAATCATAAATTCAAGATTTCCTTGAATCAGTGGTAATAGCCTGTAAGTCAAGCAAGTGCTGAATCCAGATATATCTCCATGTGATGTATGCAGATCGATATATGTATAATGAGAAGTGACTTTGGATATGACTATGGACTTTTATTTCCTGTGGAGAAATTTGTGAGCCAACCATGCAAGTTGTGATACGAGTGGCAAACAACAAAATTATGGTTGAGTGTTTGGTGAACTGATTATCAAGAATCTCATGGCGTATAACCCTGCAAGGTAGTCATTCATTCCAGATAGGGAGATTTAAGGGGAAGGTGTTGGGAAAACACCCCTGCCAGGCTAAAGAGCCTTGAGTGGAATTAGTGAGCGAGCTTTGATATACATGTACAATTTTTTTTTAAATTGCTGTTTACCAGCAATTTGATTCTTGGCTGAATGGTCAAATACAAATCTCAGTTGGCGATGAACCCTTGAATATATCTTGATGAAATTTTATACACATTATCTTAATATGAATACCAACAAAATTGTCAGACAGTTTTTTGATCAGACAAGTCTTCTTTGTTAGAGAACCAAACATAGCCTTGATGCAAAGAAATCAATAGAAAAATAGGCCTAAATAGACATTTTTACCTCAATAATATTCCAGTTCTGGCATAAGTCAAGCTATCCAAAATTCCTCTGACAGAAAGCTTCATATTGTGTACATCTACCAGTAAAAAAAAACGCAAAATAGGAAGCTGATGGTTCATCGCCAACAAGCAAACCAAGATGACTGTTTTTATTCAATTAATGCTGTTTTGTGTGAATACCTGGACCCCAATACACTCCAAAAAAATTTTTCTTCATGTTTTCAGTATGAGAAACTATTTCCAAAAAGTTTCAATGAAATTATTTGTAATAGAAAAAATTTTTATAGCAGACCATCCTATGCCCGTAAGTCAAGAGGCGCGGTAGCGCCTCGCTGGCGAGTATGAGCAGACGAAAAATCGAGCGAGGCGCTGTGCCTATCTATACTTTGAATTGGGGTTTTTGAACCTCACACTTTTTTTCTACTTGGATTATTAACCTCTTGACGTTGCTCATAGAGCTCTGCAATGCTTTAGCAAAGCCTTTCTAAAGCGATTCAGAGTTCTGTACGATTATTTTCTCAATCCGAGCACTGGACGCGTTTTATTCAGCACCGGAAAATTCATGCCTTCGTTTTACATCTCAGTTCGATTTTACCAGCCCCCTGCTTCGACTCGAGAAATATCGAAACATCTATACTACACATGCATGTATTGGGTATGTAAGATGGTCGAGGAAGGGAGAGAGAGAGAGAGAGAGATAGAAGCGCGTGCGCAAAATCTTCCTGTCCGGTTGACGGCAGTCTGCTGCGTACCGGGCAACGCGGGCACCGACCAGCTGATTTGCGGATAAATGAATTTTCGAACTACTGAATTTCTCGATTCTATAATTATTGCGTCAGATGTGGATACTCGAAACTAGCCACGACTAGAGGTGACGTAAAGATCAAAGCGCCATGCGAGAAGGACAGGGAGGAGAGATTCGTCTGCTTTGTTGTGTTTTGTGTGTTCGTCGCGGCTCCGCAATATTGCTCTTGCCTGTGGCTGCATGGCTCTCCAGATTGAACTGAACACAATATACACTGATAGTAGTGTGTTTCTATGGAAAAAATGACGGAGCCGTGTGTAAGAAATTCTCTAGTACGGTGGGGACAAGTGCTTGGAAAATTTGTGGTTACCCTTGGATTTTTATAACCAAGGAGTGAGATCCCCCCCCCCCCTCATTAACTTTTTTTCAAAAGTAAAACTAGGCGAGTATGAGGTTCAGAAAAGAACCATTCATCTCCAGTACATCAAAACTTCAAATTTTATACGACATGGTTTAAACTCTTGGAAGGAATGAGATCTAAAGAAACCATGTTGAGTATTTTTTGAGCCGATTTGTCACGATCAACATATCATCACTGATAGAGACTAGAGTCACTTTCCTCCAATCAAATCTTTCTTTCAATTCATCCTAATGGTGGTGGTTTGACAATTTCTTACTAGCTAATTGTCGCTGAAATGACCCGAAGTTTAGGTGAGTAGAAGAGGTACAGGGGAATATCGAAATAGAGAAAATATAACTGAGTTTAAATTGGTTTTCATGATGATTCACTGAAATCTCATATCACACTCGGTTATATTTTCTCTATTTCGATATTCTTCTGTACCTCTTCTACTCACCTAAACTTCGGGTCATTTTAGCGACAATTAGCTAGTAAGAAATTGTCAAACTACCAGCATTAGGTCGAATTGAAAGAAAGATTTGATTGGAGGAAATTGGCTATAGTCTCTATCAGTGATGATATGTTGATCGTGACAAATCGGCTCAAAAAATACTTGACATGGTTTTTTTAGATCTCATTCCTTCCAAGAGTTTAAACCATGTCGTATAAAATTTGAAGTTTTGATGTCCTGGAGATGAATGGTTCTTTTCTGAACCTCATACTCGCCTAGTTTTACTTTTGAAAAAAAGTTAATGAGGGGGGGGGATTAATAGTACTTAAAAATGAAACAGCAATCGCACTAGCTATTCAACAAAAGTCAGTTTTCTACAATTCGAGATACTTAAATGCCAGAAACCTCAATTGCTTTCTCAAAAGAGAAAGCTTTCATTTGATGGTAGTAGATTTTTCCTCGAATTTTTTTTAACAAAGGGACTAGGCGGTTAAGCATGGTGAAGCGGACCTTGTCAGGTATGGCCCGGGAAGTATTTTTCCCCACTTTCTAACCCCAAATTATGACGAAAGCAAAGGTTTGTAGGTCCCAAAGTGACCCCTGTTTTCTACGGCACCCTAGGATTCCTCTAAAAAACCCTCGAAATCGATGTTCCTTCTATCAAATCGCATTCTGATGCATTTCAACGAATTAATCCGGAAATTTTTTGACATATTCTTGGAACTCGGTCAAATAGAAGAAAGATATTTGCATACTGACAACTTTGGATTTAGGCCCCGAAAAAAATTCTTGAATATTGAAAAACGATTTTTCTCATAGAGGTTGGGGATGAGAACGGAATTTGAACATTCCACCGTGTTTGTCAGGTTATTTTACATCGAAAACTGCTTAGAAACATATAACTTTAGGTGGTGGAACATGGTCAAAAATGCAGAAAACCATTTTCAAAGCAAATTTTGAGTCAGTAATTTGCATCTTCTGCGCATGCGCGTCCTCCTACATCCCTGAAAGTATTCTTAATCGATCGGTGATGCAATTTCCTTCAAAATGACTCCTTGAGGAGGTCGATTTGATGCAGTGAAACCTGAGATCTAGCTGGTCCAAGAAATGAAGAAATCCAAGGTCTCAAATCCGTGAAGCCGTGGCTCCTTCAATGGGCCCGAAAAGTGCGAATTTTGAGTCGGACTGTTTCAAAGATGTAAACATGTGTTTTTGATGTAATTTTTGACGTAGAAACCGAATCCGTGGTCAGTTTTGTTCCAAACCTTCAAGATTTTTGATGATTTTCAAAAAACCGACCGGAGGGTGTACGGCCATTTCCATCCTTTTTCTACATATTTGAGATGTATGTTGGGTATAGGCAAAGGTTTGGACTTGTCGCGTAAAAGATGCAAGTATGTTTTTCTTTGTATTCTGATCAGCTGATGATGATGCCGATGATTTCGAGGCTTGGGATGAGTTGGGAGTCAGATTTGGACTGATCGAGCTATATTTTGTTTTATGATCTTAACAGAGAGAACTGCATCATGCAACTCATATCTCTCTCTCGAGTTATTCCTGCGCCTCAAAACCATCAGCATCGTCTTCAGCTGGTCAAAATACAAAGGAAAACGTACTTGCATCCTCTAGTATCAAGTTCAAACTTCTGCCTATACTCAACATAAATCTCAAATGTGTAGAAAAAGGCTGGAAATGGCCGTACACCCTCCGGTCGGTTTTTTGAAAATCATCAAAAATCTTGAAGGTTTGGAACAAAACTGACCACGGATTCGGTTTCTACGTCAAAAATTACATCAAAAGCACATGTTTACATCTTTGAAACAGTCCGACTCAAAATTCGCACTTTTCGGGCCCATTGAAGGAGCCACGGCTTCACGGATTTGAGACCTTGGATTTCTTCATTTCTTGGACCAGCTAGATCTCAGGTTTCACTGCATCAAATCGACCTCCTCAAGGAGTCATTTTGAAGGAAATTGCATCACCTATCGATTAAGAATACTTTCAGGGATGTAGGGGGACGCGCATGCGCAGAAGATGCAAATTACTGACTCAAAATTTGCTTTGAAAATGGTTTTCTGCATTTTTGACCATGTTCCACCACCTAAAGTTATATGTTTCTAAGCAGTTTTCGATGTAAAATAACTTGACAAACACGGTGGGATGTTCAAATTCTGTGCTCATCCCCAACCTCTATGAGAAAAATCGTTTTTCAATATTCAAGAATTTTTTTCAGGGCCTAAATCCAAAGTTGTCAGTATGCAAACATCTTTCTTCTATTTGATGGAGTTTCAAGAATATGTCAAAAAATTTTCAGATTGATTCGTTGAAATGCATCAGAATGCGATTTGATAGAAGGAACATCGATTTCGAGGGTTTTTTAGAGGAATCCTAGGGTGCCGTAGAAAACAGGGGTCACTTTGGGACCTACAAACCTTTGCTTTCGTCATATTTTGGGGTTAGAAAGTGGGGAAAAATACTTTCCGGGCCATACCTGGGGCCTTATTCTAATGACTTTTTCCCTCGAGCGTGGGAGGAAAAGAGCAATGATCACCATTTCCGCACACTAACCTATCGCTTTGTAAGTTATCTAAAAATGACTCAATTTCATGTTGAGGTAATTCCTGCACCAACCTTTGAATCATATGATCATAAAAAGTTTGTGGGGGTTTGTAAGGACAAGCCACTGTGTGTGGTTGAATGATATTCACGTAGCAATGAGAATAACTAGATAGTCTGTTTACTTGATGTAAATGAGGCGGAAATGGGAATCGCTAGATTTTCCTCCACCCCTCCGCGGGAAAAACTTTCTAGAATAAGGCCCCTGACAAGGTCCACTTCACCATGCTTATCCGCCTAGTCCCTTTTTTACTCCTTCAAGAAAGCTCTTGGATACATGAAAATTGTACTGTACTCTTCGTTTTCCCGAGATCTATCGATTGTAGGGAACAGTTTTTCTTCACAACGCCTTGGAAAATTACGATCACCCCATCTTCCGAGCCCTCTGACCGTGTCTGTGTGTGTGTGTGTGTGTGTGTACATGTATCTCCCTTTCTATGTCGCAGCAAAACTCCTCACTGTTTTCACCAATCCCCTCCAAATTTCGCACACATGTTTGTTGTCATCTGTAGATGGGAACGCTACAATTTGAGCACCCCCCGACCATTAAACCCCAAATTAGAACATTTTTCCTGAAAATTTTTTTTCCCCCATATCTTAAAAACTATCTATAAATTTTCCTCCTATTTGAAAAATATGAGTCCTTCAATATGAAGGTTTTTTGAGGTGCTGAATGAATTGGTTAATACAAAATTTTGATTTCTTCCGAATTTATTCTAGCTTTTGTATACCCCTTTCTACATTTGTCTCTACTACCATGATAATGACATTTTAAAAAAATTCCGTATCAACCAATCGATTTAGCACCTCAAAAAACATCAAAAATTACTTCTCTAAAAATTTTTTTAAGTAGGACTAAGAATTACAAATCATTTTTGAGATATGCTTTTTTAATAAAAATCGAGAATTTGTCATGAAAAAATTTATAAGTCAAAAAATACTCATTGAATAATGATCAAAATTCACTGGCCTCAGCGGGAGAGTCTTCCAAATCCACCCTCAGAGTTTAAGTATGATCTATCAAGGCGTTTTTGAGTTTTCGTGTCACTTATGGAGCCATACTATTCCGTTTTTCCTCGAATTTTTTTTCAAAAAATCTCTTCCTCCCCCAATAAAGCTCTTGAATACATGGAAATTGTACTGTTCTCTTCGTTCTTGCCAGATCAATCGACTGTAGGTAACAGTTTTCTTTGATAACGCCTTGGAAAATTACTATCACCCCATCTTCCGAGCCCTCTGACCGTGTCTGTGTGTGTGTGTGTGTGTGTGTGTACATGTATTTCCCTTTTTATGTCGCAGCAAAAACTCCTCACTGTTTCCACCAATCCCCTTCGAATTTTGCACACTTGTTCGTTGTCATCTGTAGATAGAAATCCTACAATTTTAGCACCCCCCCGACCGTTATCCCCCGAATTAGAAAATTTTCCCTGAAAATTTCTCATTTTTCCATACCTTAAAAACTATCTATAAATTCTCCTCCTCCTCTTAAAAATATGAGTCCTTTAATATAAAGGTTTTTTGAGGTGCTGAATCGATTGGTCGATACACAAATTTGATTTCTTCCGAATTTATTCTAGCTTTTGTATACTCCTTTCTACATTTGTCTCTATGACCATGATAATGACATTTTAACGAAATTCCGTATCAACCAATCGATTCAGCACCTCAAAAAACATCGAAAATCACTTCTTTCAAACATTTTTTAAGTAGGACTAGGAATTACAAATCATTTTTGAGATGCTCTTTTTCAATAAAAATCGAAATTTTGTCATAAAAAAATCTATAAGTCGAAAAATACTCATCGAATAATGCTCAAAATTCACTGGCCTCAGCGGGAGAGTCTTCCAAATCCACCTTCAGAGTTTAAGAATAATCTATCGAAGCGTTTTTGAGCTTTCGTGTTATCTATGAAGCCATATTATCCCGTTTTTCCTCGAACTTTTTTTCAAAAAATTTTTCCCTCCCCCAATAAAGCTCTTGGATACATGGAAATTGTACTGTCCTCTTCGTTTTCGCCAGATCTATCGACTGTAGGTAACAGTTTTCCTTGATAACGCCTTGGAAAATTACTACCACCCCATCTTTCGAGCCCTCTGACCGTGTGTGTGTGTGTGTGTGTGTGTGTGTGTGTGTGTGCGTGTGTGTGTGTGTGTGTGTGTGTGTGTGTGTGTGTGTGTGTGTGTGTGTGTACATGTATTTCCCTTTCTATGTCGCAGCAAAAACTCCTCACTGTTTCCACCAATCCCCTTCAAATTTTGCACACATTTTCGGTGTCATCTGTAGATAGGAACGCTACAGTTTGAGCACCCCCTCCCCCCCCCCCCCCCCCGACCATTATCCCCCGAGTTAAAAAATTTTTTCTGAAAATTTCTCATTTTTCCATATATAAAAAACTATCTATAAATTTCCCTCCTCCTCTGAAAAATATGATCCGTTCAATATAGAGGTTTCTTGAGGTGCTGAATGGATTGGTTGATGCACAATTTTGATTTCTTCCTATTTTATTCTAGCTTCCCTGTACTCCTTTTTACACTGGTTTCTAAGACCATGATAGACATTTTAACAAAATTTCGTTTCAACCAATCGATTTAGCACCTCAAAAAACATCAGAAATAGGTCTTTGAAAATTTTCTTAAGTAGGAATAGGAATTGCAAATCATTTTGAAAAATGCTCTTTCAATAAAAATTGAAAATTTGTCATTAAAAAGTTTATAATTCGAAAAATACTCATTCAATGATGCTCAAAATTCACTGGCGTGAATTTTGTAATCAACCCACAGAGTTCAAGAATGATCTATTAGAAACGTTTTGGAGTTTTCGTGTTACCTATGAAGTCATATTATTCCGTATTCCCTCGAATTATTTTCAAAAAAATTTTTCTCGGGTATCATTCCAGGGTAATTAATATATTTGTATTCAATATTATTCAGGGATACAATTGAAAAGTCTATGTGAATGGATTTCATAATAGAATTTGAATA
This sequence comes from Eretmocerus hayati, assembly GCA_029851415.1. Lineage (NCBI taxonomy): Eukaryota > Metazoa > Arthropoda > Insecta > Hymenoptera > Aphelinidae > Eretmocerus > Eretmocerus hayati. The sequence goes on from CM056742.1 coordinate 22,737,109, forward strand.
AAGGTATAAAACTATTTTCATTATATACAAATTATAATATTTCGAATTTCAGATAATCGATAAATGAATTGTTCATTCCATAAATTTGATTTGAGAAAGCATTCTGCTAATCTCTTTTAGCAACGTATTTTTGTATGCACAATAGTTTTCATTAGGTTACCGTGGTCGGAAGAACGGGAACGCCCTTTTCTAATAGAGTACACGAGAGATTCGGAGCTCTATTTCAAACTATGCAGCTATACTTCTCAAAAGGCTGGGTTGAATGAAAAATCAGTACAGGGGCGAATTCGGAGCATTTGGTCAGCACCATCACCAAGGGAGTCTAGAGAAATTTTTTTTCAGTAGGACTACAATAGAATATTATGAAAGTATTTTTTTTGAATTTTTAAAGGCTCCCATGGACTGTTGGACCGATCAAATGTCTATTTTAGACGCCTTTCCAGCCTATTTTCAAGGGATTATAGCTCCGACTAGATTGAAACTTTTTATGCTTAGACGCTTTTTGATTGTGAAAACAAGGACTTTAGAGAGAATTATTCTCCAGGATCGATGATTGAGCATAGCAACTCCGGAGAACTATTTACTGGAAACGAACTCTAGAGATTCACGCGTCATCTTCTTGACGACCTAATTCTGACTATAAAGGTGAAAATCGACTTTTACTAGTGGTCATTTCAAAGGTCTTGAAAAAACCTGCAGATTGATCACTAGTAGAAGTCGATTATTGATATACATAGGAGTTACAGTCGTTACAAGTTGAGCAATTTTGCAGAAATGCTCAACTTTGAGACGAGTTCACAAAATAGTATATTACGCAACAAGTGCGAGAAGGTCATGTTACTTCTCGCGCGAGTTGGCAACGTGTGCGGAAACTTCTCGCACGTGTTGCGTATACTATTTTTTGCAACTGTGCGCGAAGTTGTAATTAAATGCACCACTGTCCGAGCAAGATCATCTTGAGAACGAAGTTTTCAAGAAAGGCCAAATTCAGAGGGATGACGTGACATCATACTTTGGAACTGTGCGTGAATGAAAATGCATTAGAGCGAGAAGTTACATTCACGCACACTCCACCAGTGCGTAAATGTAAAACTGTGCGAGAAGTCATTCACGCATTACTTCTCGCACTGTAAATAATGAAGAGAAGTCTCATTTTTTTACAACTTCGCGCACACAGTTGCAAAAAACTCTATTTTTTATTCGACCTCAGACCTGTGCAAATAAGTTCTTTGATACAGACACCATCAGTTGAATAATAATCTAGATTTTCTGCTGAAACTGACCTCGTAGGTAAAATTTTTTCTGGCTATATAGCCAGTCAGAATCATAAGATCCATATTCGGGATCTGTGTGGCAGCTAGACTGGCATCTGTCTAGCTGTGTAATGCTTCGCAGGCCATGCGCTGATGTGGCAGGAGTGTGGCTAGCATGTAGGATCTGTGTGACGGTTTTGCTTGACTACTGCTATAGCAAGATCTGGAAGATAAAGATGAATCAGTTCAAGAGTAATAGAAGTCAGACAGAGCGGATTATGAATTATTCTCAAGCTCAAACAAACTATACCCATACCAATAGTTATAAATGATGAATCAAAAGTTAACGTCAAGTTATATGGAATGTCTCAGATTCTCATTGTTATTATCATAATAGCTTTATGCATTCTCATAAAATAACAGAATACTCATCAGAGCTGTAGCACGGATAATCATGGATTCTCATTCATATCAGTTGAGAGATGCTCGTGAGAATGGTTCTCTCTTTCTATAATATCTTGAAACGCATAGCACTTGGAGTCATGAAATGAGGTAGAAAGCGACTGTCGAATACTTGTCACGACAGAGGAAATGATGGGAAGCATCTTCCACATCACAAATGAACTAGCATTCAGAACTTGTCTATCACCTTTCTTATTTCCATTCAGGCAAAATTTTTGATCTGAATTGAGTCATACGATATTGAAATTGGGAGAGAGTTTTGAGCTCTACGACAACTCAAGTGGTCTACAGTGTTTTATTGGACGTTTATCGTTACTCTCAATCATATGATTCATTTTCCAAAGAGAATTAGTCATTCAGAAAGATTCCAAAAGTAATTTAATACTACTTTGCTGTCAAAAGAGGCAAAATTCATTCCTTCGACATCTGCTACAGCAATGATTTATGAATTAATTTGAGAATTATGAAACACAGTTGAAAAATATTCGAAGGCCAGATAGGCTGCACTCTGAGATCTGAAATACATAAATCATGATAGCTTACCATGATAGCTGCACCGAAAATTGCAGCAGCATTGCGCGATGAGGCCTCGGAGAGGTTAGTTACTCGGTGGCAAATCATTCATTCTTACTTTCCGGACATGGTGGCTAGTCAGTTAAAGTTTGTGAGGATGTGTTTACACCTCCCCGATGCTGATTTGGAAATTTTGATTATCCGCACGATGCACCCAGCTGCACCACACTGCAGAGTGACCGACTCTGACTGCACCACATTGTGGTGCTCCAGCTGCACAACAGTGTGGTATGTGATGGCGGAGATCTGAGCACCACAGTAGTGGAGTCTGCTGATCTGCAGACAACATGATGAGAACAGCTGTTCGAAACAGCTGTGCGACCAAGAGCACACCCTACACCCAGCCTGATCAGCGGAGCCATCATGAAAGTTATTTTCATTATGACAACAACCAATTATATGACAACAAACCAGTTGAAGCATAGAGTTTTTCTCTCAAAGCTGTGAACAATTCTTGTTTTTTTCTTCTGACTAAGAATTTGCGAATTTAGTCCGTCGTGAAACTTTCTCCTAGATGAAGACCACAAAATTCCCCGCGAAATTCTCGGATCTTTGTGCTGGTCATTCAACAGGCATTACATAATAGTTCGAATCTATCTTGTCATTCAAATTGAACTAATGTTTATACTCAAGTTATATGAAATAAATCTCATACAGTGAATTTTTCATTCACATCTCAACTTTGCCGAATAGTTATAGTTGCATGCATAAGCATAGTGATGGTGACAATGGATGAGGACACTTTTTTGGGTCTAATGATTTTTGGATCTGCTCATTAGGATTTCCCAATTTCTTGCAAGCCAATTGAGGTTGATATGAACTCTAAGGCTCACATGAGGGAAGGGAGTAAATATTTTTGACCAACAGATAAGTAACAAGTGTGACTGATGAAATAGTTAAGAGGATGTGGTACTCTCTTGGGTTATCAGACGGGCTCATACTAGTAGCACATCCTAAGTGTCGATAGAATGGGCTTCTCATATGTAATTTCCCGTCGTTGGCAACACTGACTTGTTAGCGCACGAGTAGATGACTTGTGGACTAGCTCGAGTGAGAATTTGCGCTCACAAACTGAGACAAGATCAGTCTCAACTAGTCTCAAGTGTGAAAAATTTGACACACTCTTCAAAATGAGCAAATTTCAGCGTTCAATCATTCCAACTCGACGAAATAGATAATCTGAAAATACTCTTCAAAAAGATTCAGATTTTTCAAATCACGATGGATCTACCGTTTATATCCTTGCATCCAATATATTCACGTTCACAAAGGCGAATTGTTTGGAAATAAGAGAGAATTTCCTCTAAAACAAGATAATTTCAAAATTTTATGTTGACGAAAAGGGTATACTCATATTTCAACAAAATTGAGATTCCCAATCAGTGATCCAGGATTCCTGATTGAGAGCAGAAGATCCATTCCCTTGAAATTTGTCATCCGTGAGTTCCAAAATTCATGTGCAGAAACAAAAGTGGATCCAGATCTTCCTTGGAAAGCAGGTTGATTCTACCAAATAGATCCTCCTTGAGATTCATCATCCACCATTTCCAAAATTCATGTTCAGAAACAAGAATGTATCCAGAGCTTCCTTAGAAACCAGGTTGATTCTCCCAAACAGATCCTTTTTAAGATTCACCATCCGTCAATTCCAGGATTCGTGTTCAGAAACAAGAATGGATACAGAGCTCCCTTGGAAAGCAGGTTGATTCTCCCAAACAGATCCTCCTTGGTTTACTTTACGTCAACTCCGAAATTCATGCTCAAAAACAATAATGGATCCGGAACTTCCTTGGAGAGCAGGTTGATTCTCCAAAACAGATAGGTATCTCCATTCGTATTCATCAGCGTAAATTCAATTCACACATTAAAACGTCTCAAAGCATGCAAATTCACATTCATAAAAAGATATGCAAGTTCGCACCCCAAGTACTTACATCAACCATTATTGAGAAGAAATCAATTATTCTATAACACAGCTTCTAGAGTACTCTTAGTTCTCTGCAATCATCTTGCCTGATTCAAGAATTTGGAATTCAAACTGAGTGTAGTTATGAGTCGTCAAGAATTTGAAAAATTGAGTTGACAGATATTTGATTGACCCATGGTCTTTTGAAGAAATGTAGACCATGTCGCTGCAATCGTTTGATTATAGGGAAGCATTCATAAATAGTTCTCTATCCGTGACATAATTCCATTATAATTGATAACTCGCCTCATTTCTGAAAGTCTAAGGAACTGCTGCTCACAATTGAAAATATATTTTCCTCGCCATGAGTGCATTAGTAAATATGATGCATCTACATTTTGGGAGCTGCAAGAATGGCAAATGGAGTTCTCTAGGAGTTCTAGATGGCTCAGTGGTGATCAGCAAGTGACAAGAGACCAATAACGAGGTCAGAGACAATATTCGAGGTTGATGCTACTTGCGGATCCTGAACCACGATATTCAGAAACTCAACCAAAATACTTTCTAGCCAACTAATCTACTTCATTCCACGTGCATACAATGCATTATATTTATCCCATCATTCTGAATGGAAAAATTCTTTCAAACCGTCTCTAAATTAATATTTGAGGGGAAATCTAAGAACTGCCAAAAGCAACTACATGCAATTAGATAGGGAAAACATGCTGCCATATACCATCACTCACACTGCGAATTCACCACATGCAGGTTTTCTCTTGGTCTCGCTCGATTCCAGAAGGCCTTGTGCTGCTCCGACACGACATGTTTATGGCCCTGCGCCATATTTTTGTTGTTCCGAAGAATAACAAAGTCTTGCCATAGTAGATGGCCACGGCTCCATGCTGACATCAGCGCTGGCTGGCATGCGAGTATTCGCAATATTGCTCGCTATTGTACATCATCATACACTCAGCACAGCACAAACCACACGTAACTAGCACACCTCCACACGACCCGGACACTATTTTCCACCGGGAAGCCACGATTCTCTCGCAAAACGCCGGCTGCAAGGATTTGTGTGGCTTGCCGACAAGCAGCGTGTGACGCTGAAACGCGCTCGCAGCATGAGCAGCCGACATCAGCCAAACAGAGATCACGGAAATGCTGCCAACTTGACAAATGCACCTTTCGACTTTGTGATACGAAATTTTGACTTGCGCTACCCCAAAAAAGCATAAACCATCTCACGTCCCCAAAACCGATTAAATCGATCTGAAATTTTGGCCAGAGATAGAAAAGAGCCTTATATTCGGCGGAAAGTCCCTCTCGAGGCGGTTCAGCATCCACAATTCTCGTATTGTGAGTATAATCACCTAACCTCAAAGCCTTTCCACTTTTTAGACGATTCTTGAATCTCACAAGTCTTTGTCGAGTAAGTCACTGACTTCTCGCCAATCCTACGATATTTTTCTATATCTGTGTGGAATTTGAAGTTGATCAGATGGATATTCACGACGAGAGATGGTTTTTACGGTTTCGGTGCAATCTAGCAGACGAATTTCGGCCGGTATATGCCATCCTCTTAATAGATCCCATTCCTCTTAACTCAAGCGAACAGTGTGTATCTCATTTATGCTACAGACCCCAACAGACAACATTAAGGTTTTTTTAAGGGATGGTAATGTTTTACTGTTGACCGAGCTGGAAGGTAATCTAACGCGCTTGAATATTCATAAAAACTATCTCATATACGACGACTGTCCCAATATTTGCAACAATCAGTGCAGTTAGTACTTGAGCTAAGCATTCTTGTGATTGAGTATATTTATGGAATCTTCCCAATTCTGTGAAGCTAGAGAATGATGTGAATCAAACCCGTTTGGCTGATTCATTTTCCCCCTTCTACACATGCACGACAGAGAATTTGTCAACAAGTTGACACAGACAAAGATATTGTATTTGATATCATAAATGAAAGTTACTCATTCATCATTACCTCTATAATCCAATATATTTAGAATAATAGAAATAAACAGGAAAATGGCAATTTTCTTTACAAACACATATTCTTCAATCACTTACAGTTACATGTTTTTGTTATTGTTTAAACCACCTGAATATTCAATTGGCTTTGGAAGTTGATTGTAGTGACAAAGTGCAGGGTCAAATACAAATCTAAATGTGAACAAACTTGAACTTTATCTACCCAAAATGAAGCATACACTAGTGGTTGCAAGATACCCCAATACTATTGAACTCTATCTAGATCACTTCAGAATGAGTATTTGTCAGCAACGATTGTCTGAAATGGAAGAAACTGCTTGGAAAATACACAACTTTTTTCATAGAATGGCACCTGTCAAATTCATCATACTACTTAACTTACGGAATAAGATTTCATAAAAAAAGGTATCAAAACACCTACCTCAATCGCATTGGTATTTTTATTCGCTTTTATTGGACTCGGGCGCCGCCGACGGAATCTCGTCCCCGAATCCTTCGCGTGAGTGTGTCATTGACACACTTTTTCCTGTCGGGTATACATGTGTTGGTGCCGAGCTTCTAATGCGTGTACCAATATTGTGCGATTGCAAACGGGTTCGTGCGCGCAGATCGAGGGAGAGAGAGAGCGAGAGCGTGGAGGAGAAATCCTCACATCCACGCGCGGACGCAGACGACGCAGCACGTAGCAGCCGACAAGCCGACGTTTACGCGAGTATGTTGGAGAAGTAGATCGATTATTCAATAAATAATCATCGGTAATTATTGTTGTGTCAAACAATGCCCTCGCAGGGAGATGCCCACAGCAGTCGAGTGCAGTTATTATGTGTGATGTTTCATGTGTTCCAGTTTCTAGAATGCGATGGATCTTGGCTCTGTCCTCCTGTGACTTTGACCTCTTTCCAATCGCCCTTCTCCAATATGTGCTGACAATCTTGCACAGATCTTCCGAAAAGTTCTTTTGGGTAGTCTTCACTGATTTCAAATAATTTTGTGGGTAGTGCACAAACAGATGATGAAAAGAAGTTATTACTGAGTGTTGGATGGTTTTATGTGTTTACAAGTGCTGTAAGGAGCTCAATTCTCTAGCGTACAACCAAGTTTTGTGTCTCGTGAAAATACTGAGCGTCAGTTCTGTTTTGTAGATGATTACTGATCGACCACGAGTGATGGATATTTCATGAGACATTGTGTGTCACTTGATTTGTCATTATCATCAAACTTGCTTCTAATGCCGATCTGATATACCACTGCTCAGAACTCCATTAGATCAGTGACGGAATAGACCATTTCTATTATAGATTGTTACAGTAGCTTCACGCATCCCAAGTGTTTGCTCATTCAAACTATCCAGGATCTTTTCTACCATTTTTATATACATCACAGAAATTCACCAGGTCACTTTCAACCACATTTCATGACGCCAACTTTTATGGTGTATTGGTGTTGCAGAACTGTATCAGCATAGAGGGTTCAAGGATCATCCAATTCCTTACATCAAGCTCCATTTGTTAGACGCTAAATAGCATGAAAGTGCTCAAAAGCGTCTCTAAATAACCAAATGAAAAAAAAGCTCCATTCGACTGTTTTGAATGAACAGATATGACTATTCATGATTGAGCTGTGAGATGTAAAAGTGTCATGGCACATTCATGGGTGGAGTTATCCTGATGTTCTTGATAATCAGTCAGTCTTCAGAATTTCAATATTTAATAACTTTTACGTTTCATGGCAGAATTATTGGTTTGCTGTATCTGAGGAAAGGCATACTTTGGGACCAACCGTGGCCGATCGCTTTGTTTGCCTCTGATCCATTTGCATTCTACATCTCGAAGATTTCCATCTCGAAGATTAATCAAAAGTTCTATCTCATATCCATAACTTCCAATCATGCTCCACTTCAAATTATTAGGTATGAACTAAAAAGATGAAAATAAAATAATGTAAAAATTATATATTATGATACAAGGACGCAAACGATTGTTTCCGCATTTCGAGTGACTTTTATAGGCCCGAGCCGCAGGCGAGGGTCTAAATAGTCACGAGAAAGCGGAAACCATTGCGCCCAAGTATCATACTATGTTTTTCGATACACTGTACGTAAAAGTGCACTTTGCGCACTGTTTGTCGACTTTTACTCACAGTTTATCGAAAAGTATAGTTCGATACACGGCCGTAAAACCTATTATTCGCATCCTCGTGATGATTCCGACCCTCGCCTGCGGCTCGGGCCGGAAACCCATCACTCGGACGCGAATAAAACGTTTTACGCCCTTGTATCGAAATGTACTACTTTGATCTTCTTGGAGCAAATGAAAAGCGAAAAACAGTGTGCAAATGACTCATTTGCGCACAGACGACCAAAAAAATATTTTTAAAAACTCGCTTTTATGCAACGTTGAACAGAATGGCACCATTAAATGTGAGAGTAATCTGAAATCTCTCTCTTGTTACTGACATAAACGTTGAAGAAGTCAGTTGATGTACATGCTCCAAGATGTTCATGACTTTACGTATGAATGTGATAAGAGCGTGGGTTGAAAACTTGATCCATCAACAGTATCTTCCATGATTCAACCCGCGATTTCATCATATTTATACCTAAAATCATAAACATCTTGGAGAATGGACATCAACTGACTTAGCCAACGTTTATGCCAGTAACAAGAGAGAGATTTCAGATTATTCTCACATTTAATGCTGCTATTCTGTTCAACGTTGCTCAAAAGTGAATTTTGAAAAATATTTTTTTTACATCATTTTATCCTCATTTAAAGCACTCAGCACATGTAAAACTTCGAATTATCCAGACTTGTGACACATCTTCTCGTGGGTAGACTTGTTCCATGCATAACCAAATTTCTTCTCACAAAACTTGCAATAGAAGTAAACTTTTTCTTCCACATGAATTTTTTGGTGTTGATGTAGATCACAAGCTCTTTTGAAAGTCCACTGTGTTTTATTAAAATGTGTTGATCCAAATTGTCTTGGAAATTGGATTGAAATGGACAAATGTGGCACTCTATCTTGGAGCCAATGTTTTAGTGAGTAACCAAATGTCTTTGCCTCTTTGATTCAGTGATGAAGACTTGTGGACGATGTGGGCAGGCGAAGAAGTTTCCTTGATCACCATGAGTGTTCAATAGATGATTTCTATAATTAGATGCAGAGGGAAACATAAAGAGGCAAAGTTCACACTATATATGACACTTTTTTGTGGTTCTCCATCAATTTTTGTGTGCCAAGTGACTCATTTCAACTGTCACACATAACAGGTACTTTTTTTTCCAGAATTTGTGAATATCCATGTGCCTTCTGAAACTATGAACCGGAACTAGTGCATTGCACTCTGAGCATTCAACTTTGGCGTTGATGCCATAATGTTCATGGATGACATGGTGCTTTAAGACTACAGCATTCATAAAATGAATATTGCAATCTTGACAGATGTGCTCTTTAGTAGAATGCGATGATCTTACATGATGGTCTAATCTGCTTTTGTATTCGAATTTTCTAGGGCACTTGGTGCTTGTGAATTCCTTGATGGACTCTGAATGCTCTGTTTTGATATGCTGCTTCGAGTTAATTTTGTGTTGAAAATTCTTCCCACATTCTTCACACAGACGGCTATGCTCTTCATGATGATGATCCAGTTCATGTTTCTTCTTCTTTCGGAAGATGGAAGTGTATCACCACAAACACCGCAAATGAATTTCTTTATGCAGTTGTGATATCTCAACTCATATTTGCTCTTGAACTTTGTCTTGCAGCCATCACAATCATTTCCCACAAGTATTTGATGATTCATTTGATGAGCTTCCAAGGTGTTCTTGCTTGAGAAGAGCTCTGTGCAGTAGTTGCATACATACCAATCAATAGAGTCAAAATCATCAGTGGACTCTGATTCAAGAGTAAGTTGATCCATAGGGTAAATGTCCCAATTACTGCGAGTTTTTCGGGTACCTTCAAATTGCGCACCACAGATTTTGTGTTTATTGGTAGATACCGAAGCCGGGATATTTCGAGGCTGTTCGTCTACGTCTTGAGGAGAAGTCACTAAATTTTTAGACCGATCCGAGTTGATGGTAAATACTTATTAATTAAATCCCGAGTCAGAAATGGTGCTCCTATTATTGCGTTTGATTTCCTATTACTGCGTGGGTATTACTGCGTTTCACCTATTACTGCGCCCCAATTACTGCGGTGAAGACAATACGGGTTTGAACGGGTATTGAGCCGTTTCTCTCGGGTACCCGCAAATATTCGACAAGCACATCACAGGACAGGAGCGATTGTATATTTAGAATACGTCTAGAATGTAAGAATTCGCGATATTCTCGCAAAAAGTGAGCAGCGAGGATCGCGTGCTCGGGGCACACGATCTTGAGTTAGAAATGCACTGAATTTGGATCACACGCGGTTATTGGGGATGAACTATTGTCAAAACCGAGTTTAGGATGTTTCTTTGGTCCGCGGTTGATGATTCAGGAATCGATATATTCCGTAAAATCGTCTCACGAGACGTTCAAAATGCATACCTATAATTAGGTTATACACGCGAGCTCGCGGACTGTTCGTTCACATCACATCACTTTACACCAAACACAAACCTCGCCACAATCAAGAATAATAATTTCCCAAGGCTTCATATTCGAGTCATACCGTTTTATGCATGATTTTGGTACATTCTGTTCAATAAGGATCTCTATCAATCAAGACGATTGTCAAGACAGCGATTTCGGCTGCTGTGCACCACAGCAGCACACATCATATCCCATGCGTGTAGGTATAGCAGACGAGACGACGACGTCGCTGTCTTGGCAATCATCTCGATTGATATGAGATTCTTATTGAACAGAATGTACCGAAATCATGCATAAAACGGTATGACTCGAATATGAAGCCCTGGGAAATTATTATTCTTGATTGTGGCAAGGTTTGTGTTTGGTGTAAAGTGATGTGATGTAAACAAACAGTCCACGAGCTCGCGTGTATAACCCAGCTATAGGTAAGCATTTTGAACGTCTCGTGAGACGGATTCACGGAATATATCGATTCCTGGATCATCAACCGCGGACCAAAGAAGCATTCTAAACTCGGTTTTGACAACAGTTCATCCCCAATAACCGCGTGTGATCCAAATTCAGTGCATTTCTAACTCAAGATAGCGTGCCCCCAGCGCGCGATCCTTGCTGCTCACTTTTTGCAAGAATATCGCGAGTTCTTACATTCTAGACGTATTTTAAATATACAATCGGTCATGTCCTGTGATGTGCTTGTCGAATATACGCGGGTACCCGAGAGAAACGGCTCAATACCCGTTTAAACCCGTATTTTCTTCACCGCAGTAATTGGGACGCAGTAATAGGCGAAACGCAGTAATACCCGCGCAGTAATAGGAAATCAAACGCAGTAATAGGAGCACCATTTCTGACTCGGGATTCAATTAATAAGTATTCACCATCAACTCGGATCGGTCGAAAAATTTAGTGACTCCTTCTCAAGACGTAGACGAACAGCCTCGAAAAATCCCGGCCTCGATATCTACCAATAAACACAAAATCTGTGGTGCGCGATTTGGAGGTACCCGAAAAATTCGCAGTAATTGGGACATTTACCCTATTGCTTTCAACAAAAAGTGAGGTTCCTGGAATGAGGATGGATACTATAAGTCACACATGGCATACGAAATTGAACACAAGTTCGATGTTTAGATCAGCACGGTGAGGGAAAGTCTAAACAGATAGTATTTGGAGATTAACAGATAGTATTAGTAGATGGCATTTGGCTCTCACATGTGAGATTGAACGTCCTCATTCAACTTTTGGAGTGAACAGCGAGGAAAGTATTTCCACTCGGGACTGGTATAATAATAGTTGAGAATTAGTCACACTTTTCTCATCAAATTGACGTCAGATTGGTAATGACTGTTTGTAAGAAATATGTAATGCACTGACTCCATATGACCTAACCTAAACCAGAAGAAAAGACAACAAAATCAGCCCTTCATAGCTATACGTATAGCTATATAGGTCCAGCGCGCAAGCTCCAATTGACAACTTGAATCGCTATAGATCAAAGTGCCGTTCGGCAAGTTCGCATTAATATTATTTGTTATCATTAATATTATTCGCTAACCAAAATGATCCCTACCCAAAATAAGTGTCTCATTTAAGAAACGATTCAATAGAAATGACTCGTTTGAAATGACTTGATTGGAATGAGTCAATAGGAAAATTTGAAAATAGATCAAACAGTCAACGTTCAATTTAGTATTCTTCTCTACATTTCAGGACGTAGAAAACTTAATTTCGAACAGATTTTTCAAACGACTCATTCCAAATGAGTAATTTCAAATACCCCAAATCCCTGAGTCGTTTGAAATGAGTCGTTTTATTTTAGGTAAGCATGAAATCATTAATATCGGGATCAAATATTTTATATTCACGAAAAAAGTCCTCATCTTCGATTCAACTAGACTTGATTTGCCACAGGATGTTGATTTTGATGAAAACCCAACGTTTCATGTGAATCTTCTCCGCTTCTTATCAGGAAGTTCTTAATGATATACCCGGAAAGTTGGAATTTCATCAATTTGATACACTTTGGCAAATAAAGTTTGATATTCATCAATCGACGCTTTGCATCTCTATGATTGAAAACAAATAGTCAATGCGCAGATAATTCCAACTCGAATCGTCCGGCGCACAGTGAGAAATCAAAACAAAGTCGTGGTCACTAGCAGTCATCTAAAAGCATAGCGCTAATGGCGAGGAATTCGCCTCGATTTCTCACTGTGCGGCGGGCATCGAACTTGTGATTTTAATACTCGGATGTTTTCACATCGGTAAACTAATCCAGTCCGTCGCGTTAGCCCTGGTTCAAGAAATGGCTCAAATTTTTGTTCTCACAGCTAAAGATCCCACTGCGATGCGTGTTTTGATTGACCAAAACTTTGGATTGGGGGAAAACGCTGTTCTTCTAGATTGTACTGGACGCACAGTGCAGAATTGGAACCGCACATCTATCGCAGAGCAAGAGGAAGAAGCTTACGCTGCAAGGGATTGTCGCGTTTACAATGGTAAAAATAACGCTCTACAATGAAGAAATAATTTGATAAATTATTAAACAATGAATGCGTAGTCATTCTTCTTGGATAGCGATGAACGACGTTGAATCATTTTGAGACACGCATCTTGAAGGGTTGGGAAAGAACTGGCTTCAAGGTATTTCAATCTCTCTAATTTCTCGTCTATATTTTGGACGTTGGTACAAATTTGGCATATTTTAAGCTTTTCCAAATTCTTTTGATAGACCGAAAAATTTGTTGCCAACTGACAAAATGGCTATCTTGTTCAGCGCAAATCGTGTAACATAATTGAGTTACGAACTACGGATCGATTCAATGTTTCAGCGTCTCATTCAATTAAGTTGATTTTCCTGATATTCATAGGTGGAACGGATAAGATATCTGATGTTAAGACGAGGCCGTAGTCTGCCGCCATATCGGAACAGCCCTAGTAACTTACGGTGGCACCCCTGCGATCACCATATCTCAGTGATGATCAGCAGGCGTGTCACCACCCGCACACTCTAACCTTTGTAAACATACTGATTGTTGATGTATATGTATGTGTGAATACACACACACAACAACACTGTTTACAAAGGTGAATATATATATATATATATATACACACTTTATGTCTATGTATATATTGTACCCCTCTCGCACACTAATATCAGAGGTCTTGACATTGTGCCCCTCTCACATACATTAGGGGCCTTGGGAATAATGTGTACCTATAGTGGAAACCACAGATGCAATTAGATGCAATTCAATTCACTTGATAATTAAATTTGAATGGACAGAAAGCCACTGATCATGAACTTTTGAAAAATAAGTACTATCAGAGACCCCAATTTTCAATTTTAGGAAAACTTCAGAAAATACAAATTTATCAATTCTCAACTGATCCCAAAGTTTGGATATGGAATCATCCCTCTGAAATACAGGCATCTTTGCAGGCATGATTTGAACTCCAATTCAATATTTCAAGACTGACTTTATCTCTAGAAATGACCCGTATGCATCATTTTGACCAAGTATTCTAAGATATTGAAACTGGAACCTTGATTAGAACCATTAGAATTATCAGAACTGGTTTAGAGGCCCAAACAAAATACTTACATTCTGTATTTGTTTAATTCATCTTGAGTACAATAAAATTCACAGACTAACTTTCTAACTTTTGGTCACAAAACCTTTAGAACTCAATCAAATTTCAACGGATTCCAATAACTGAACATGAAATCATCCCTCTGAAATACAGGGATCTTAGCAGATATGGTATGAACTCCAATTCAATATTCCAAGACTGACTTTGTCTCTCAGAATGACCCGGATACGTTATTTTCACCAAGTATTCTAGGATATTGAAATTGGAACCTTGATTAGAATCATTAGAATAACCAGAACTGGTTTAGAGGCCCAAACAGAACAGTTACATTCAGTATTTGTTCAATACATCTTGAGGATAACAGAATTCATAAACTAACTTTTTAGCTTTTGTTCATGAAACCTTTAGAACTCAAGTAATTCCCAACGGATTCAGATAAGTGAACATGAAATTATGTCTCTGAAATGCAGGGATCTTAGCAGACATGATTTGAACTCCAATTCAATATTCCAAGACTGACTTCATCTCTCAAAGTGAACCGGATACGTTATTTTCACCAAGTATTTTAGGGTATTGAAACTGGAATCTTGACTAGAATCATTAGAATAACTAGAACTGGTTTAGAGGCCCAAACAGAACAGTTACATTCAGTATTTGTTCAATACATCTTGAGGACAACAAAATTCATGAGCTAACTTTCCAAATTTTCTTCACGAAACCTTTAGAACTCAAGTAATTCCCAACGGATTCAAATAACTGAACATGAAATTATCCCTCTGAAATGCAGGGATCTTAGCAGACATGATTTGAACTCCAATTCAATATTCCAAGAGTGACTTTATCTTTCAAAGTGACCCGGATACGTTATTTTCACCAAGTATTCTAGGGTATTGAAACTGGAACCTTCATTAGAATCAATCAGAATGATCAGAACTGGATTAGAGGTCCAAACAAAAACACTCACATTTTGTATTTGTTCAAGGGCTCGTGCTTGCAAATTTGCAAAGTTGATGTTGCACTGAGCTCTCTGCCAATGATGCAAAAAGATGCATATGCACGCATATGTCACAGCGGACGGCTATCAGATTCACCACCATGCCTGATCGCATAAAACTCGCGCGACAAAGGACCCGGGTCCGGTCGATGATGACATGTAATGTCATCACCTGGGCCGCCGCTTTCCACCGGGAAGTCGCGGCTTACAACAACATATCTCATCCGCGATGAGCGATGACAACACACGGGAACGTGCATGATCGAAGCAGACGGTCTTGCTGCTGTCCCGCCTCGCGCCCGCTGATCAGTCTCACCACTTTGAAGAGACATAACATTATGGCTGTCATCGTGTATAACTCATCGCCGTTCTGGATTTATCTCAAGTTTTATAGAGAATTATCAACCAATAAGGGTCTTACTATCATCTACGAACTTGAGAGAATTGCGCTATGGAGTGAAAGTGGGAAAAAACGAGCTGATCACAAAATTATAGAATGAAGTATAACAGCATGCTTTATCACAGGAGCAGACGACATCTGTCCAGCGCTTATCATGGAAGTTTCTTTCTCCACTTTTGTGGTATTTCGCCCCATAGCGCAATTCTTACATGCATGTTGTTGACGCATACAAAATATGAAGGGATTTGGTTAAGTAAAACTCGAGATATTCACAGAACGGATTTGGTCAATCTCCCTAGCTTTTTCAAAATGGCCGCAGACTACGGCCTCGCCTTTATCTCCAGAGAGCTGTTCGAATTCTGGAGCAGTATTCATTCCTGGCTGCCAATGGGTTGCCAGTGATGTTGGAGATTGAGGTGACGGCCGCAACCATGAGAAAAGCTCTCATCAAAGATCGAGCTGGATCAAGGAACTACAGAGGAGCGAAGAAAACCGCTCTATCCGAGGGCAACATTCGAGACCGGCTAACCTATGCATTTCGGTGAGGTGATAAATGAAAATCAGAATTTTGGACTACAAAACTACAGTAATCCCTTTCTTCGCTCTAAAAACTACCCCATAGACCTCTGTGATCTCCGTTATTACTAGTTTGAGTGTGATACGTTTTTGGAAATATCTCATGTATAAATGAAGTACCATCACATGTGAGATGATACTTAATTCAACAATACCTCTTCCTCAAATTTCTAGATTCGTCGACTGCTCACCAAATCAATGGTTTCCAGCAGTTTGCATGGACGAGAAATGTTTTGCTACAGACAAAGACGGGCGAGTCAATACGAGACGTGGGATGCGATACGAGAATATCAACATTTTGAGAAATTTTCACAGTGGAAGGCAAACTCGTTCGTACTGGGCATGAACGAACGGAGGGGGTCTGGGGCACATTGTCCGAGTCGATCGACGTATGAATGGCGAACGATATGCCCAGCTGCTCGAGCAGGAGTTCCTCCCAAGTGTGGAAAGGATTTATCCATCAAACTATGGTCCAATTTATGTAGTTGAAGATAATAGCCCCATTCACAGATGCCAACTTGCAAAAGATTGGTGAGTAACAACTACTTGGCCACCTTTAAGGGGAAGCACACCCCTAATTTTTAAGTCTGGACTAAAAAAATCATGGGGGGGCTTGGAATGAGTCATTAGGAAATTGGAATTTTTGTGATCGGATCACTCCCGCCAAAATTGTAGGTGATTGATTGAAGGAGAATTTTTGCTGATTTTCAACCACGTGTACGGGCACTTAAAAAGCACGTAAAAAATGATCAAAACCCATGAATTGATAGATTTTCCCGTGCTCTTCAAAACTCTTTTTTTAGAATTCCCGTACAATCAATCAAATTGGAAATATCACTGTTTGAGTGAGACCCTGCGTGTTCCATTATTTACGGTGGGTACTGTACATGCATGGTTTATTGTGTGGAATAATGATGAGAGGGATAGGGGTTGAAATAACCAACAGCGATGAAGTATAATCCAACACCAGTTCTTCAGTTTAGAAGATAGTCTCATACAATCATAAATATGTTGGTTAAAGTTACTTCAAACTAGCAAAACGGAGTTTAAAATTCCATCATTTAATTTATGAATTAATAAATTAATGAAGAATATATATAAAATAAAAGATTGAAGGAATTTGACCAATTAAAATATTTACAATCTTACACGTACATATTCATGAATGTAGAACAATCTCACTATTATTTTTACCAGATCCGAACAGTATCGGAGGTATGTAACAATATCACAATATCAAAGATACATATTGATTTGATTTTGGTACAGCAAGATCAGAAGTGATTAACATTCACTCTATTCATTTGAGACAATTCTCTTATACACATCATCACAATATAATATCACACAGACCCTACAAATCATCTTGAGCACAAGGGTCAATGTGCTAGGAAATAAGCTTAATCCAGGTGGGTTGACGCATCCACAGCTCTTCAATGTAGTCCTTGCGCCAGCTAGACTATGGCGTAGGGTTTTTTTTGTGAACAAATAAGGTTACACATATAAAGCCCAAGCTAAAAAAAACAAACTCCGGCTAAATGAGACTGGTACAGCTCATCATAACCATGAATGAAGTGAGTTGAAAATTGAAAAATTGGCAAAGTTGAGTTTTGTTGATGACGCAATAGTGTTTGGGAGGATAAGGAAACTCTCAACTCATACATGGTCATGAACAAAATTCACCTCCATCCAGAGAACGACACTTTCCAAATTGATGGTGTCAAATAGCAGCTGCACTGTGAAAATTGCAAGGCCATCCGAAGAGAGGCCTTGCAATTTGTTAACAAAGTATCATGCTCAAATCACCCACTGATTTTACACATTCCACACTGATTATACGTATTGCTATCAACACTTTTAATAACAAGATGCAATCAGACCTAAAGTCAGTCAGCTTTGTTGACACAAAAATAAGTTAACCTCAAAAATTGACCACGCTTACAACGATATCTTATGCAAAATTCCACTCAGGTTCTGAAGCTGAATACTTATCTGAGAGAAAGCACAGCATTTGCCCCAATCTTGCAACACACCGAACACCACGCGTGCACTTCCTGGTGCACGTTGCTCCGACGCCGAAGTTGGCCGAAGTAGCGGCTGACCCTATCCAGGGTCGCCGTCGTCGTCTCCGATCAGGATGCACACCAATGCACACTGATGGTTGGGCACATAGCACCGCTGCTCTCGGCCGGCTCGCACACGATACCAGACGATCCTCCCAGGTTGAATGTCCAGGAGTTGGCAGAAGCGCAGGCTTGCATTGCGAAATGTCTCCGAATGCAAAGTACAGACTTGACTAAAAATTTCGGATCGAAGAATCCCAATATTCGAAGCTGTACCTGGCTGCACTTGGAGATTGAAGTTATGGATGTTTATACCACAGCTGTTTGATAGTTTGAAGCAAGAGGATCAAAATGTACCCATAAGCGAATGCTTACAAGTCCATAGACGCTCTCACGCAACACATATTGTCAAAACCGTAATCTTGGCGCGAATTCGAGGACACAATGTATGCACAGCGTTAAGTAGATAAAAGAGGTAGTTGCGACTCCTAAACTATAAAAACATGTTCAAAATATATCTAAATTTGACGTCTCTTTGTGGAGGAATCGTTTAGAAGTCGTATATCTTTATCGGCACCATGCTCTTGAATGCCGAATTTAGGGGTGCGGACAGGCCACGGAATCGACATTTCGACCCTCAATTCGCACTTTTCGACCCTTAAACGTCCAGCTAGGTCTATTCTGGCTTATTGCTAAGAAAGAGCACACAAAATACATAGGAAAAGTGTTTTGCCCGATCGATTGAAAACGCGTAGATGCGGCAGCAGACCGGGACACATTGCGAGCAATTTTCCGCGGATCTATTCATATACTACAAACTGCAGTGGAATGTAAGACTTAGGGATGAAGTGAGCACATACGGGGACACAGTTCAATTAGTGTCTCTCAAAATAATTGAATTATATGAATACAAACGACTCCAATCACATTCATCTGAATATCCTATATTTGCAATACAGTGGCTTTCATACATTCATTGAGAGGTTTCGAAAGATAGTCGAAAATGGGTTGCCTACAGAGGACAGAAAGGACGTTTCGATTCTTAATAAAGTACTACAAAGTACGGTACGTTAAAATCGACTCAAAAACTATTATCATGATTTCGTAGCATCGGAATAAATCGCAGAAAATTGCTACGATGCACATTCCAACCCTTAGAAACTTGGGTGAACTTGGAACACGGAAAATCCCACTTTCGGCGGAATCACTCATATAAGTTTGGTGAAAGGTATACAAATTTGCTTTGAGAGGTCTTGCTTCATTGATTTCCAATTCTGCGTAGTGGTTATTGGAATAATTCGTTCTACCTTGAACCGTTTATCACTGTTATTCACCCAACAAATCACCAATGCGATATGATTTCAAACATATTTCCACCGGTTTCACCTTCCTGCGGGCGTACATAATTCTTTTCAATACGGAGTGAGAAACCTGTTCTAAGAATCATATATAAGTTGATTATTTGGTCTCATCGATCTTGGAGGACGGTGGGGAACTAAATAAATTCCCAAAATTTCATGAAAGAAATTTTATTGCTACGTTTCGTCCACTAGGTTTCGTGGACCTCATCAGGCTTCAGGTTTGTTATTCTTCAGATCGTCATGATAGTTTTGGACGATCTTGTAATAGAGCACAGACATAACGTCTGGCTCCTGTCGATACAGGTAGATAGAATGAGTCACACATTCTATTTACCTGTATCGACAGGAGCCAGAATTTATGTCTGTGTTCTAAGAATCATTCTTCTATCGGCTCATTGCCGATAGGAACTAAAGTAATCAATCATATCATTCCTGAGAAAGTTGCTGCCACAAACAATGATATCAAGAATCAATATTTATCTGGACGTCACAGCCAAGACATTATTATTCATCCACATCAAACATGTAAAATTTCAATAGACTAAGTAAAACTACCGCCATCGTTTGCAAGAATAGGTGAATGAAATTTCTCTGTGGGATCCTCTTGGAAGACCCTCCTGACTATAGAGACATATGGTCCCAAGCCGAATTCGGACGCAAAATTTTTGAAACCGACATTGCTCAGACAATTTGATAAAATTGTTTACTTCGAATTGAAACCAATTTCATGAGGTAATTTGAAGCATTCTACATAAAAAGTTACTCCTGTCATTTTTATTTAGGAGCCATTGTTTCTGACGTATCGGCATCTTTCGATTGAAAAAACGCGAATCTTGCGATTATGAACGTCAAATAAAAGCAACATTAAAGCGGGAAATCAATGTTCTCAGTGTCGGAATCCGTTCACTATGGTATCCCCTACAAGTTTCAATAGCAAATGTCCATGCTCCCGTCTGAGAACCTTCCGTTCTTCGAAATTTTTCAATGCACTGTTTTTAATGGATCTGAGATTGACTATGGCCCGCGATGTATATAGCTATACTCGCGACTCTGGAAACAAAGCTTTTGAAATATTTAGATAAATTATGATTGAAAGGTGTAGTGCACTATGAATTGTGTCGAAGATTAAGTATGGGAGGGTGATAGGCGGTCGATGAGCGGGGAATCGATCACCCATATAAGACACAAGAAATTATTTTTCCCGAAGACATCTTTCTTCCACTAAACACTTTTCTGGGAGGACTATATCATGCGTGACAAATATCTTTATAATTTGTTTTGTTGTGTGTACAACTTTTCTCATTGGGAAAAACCAACATGACATTATGCATGTATATGACACGGACATAGAATTGCCGGAATAATTCTGCACGAATCTTGAAAGATTGTGCGCCCTATCATGAGGACAAAAAAAGGTCAAAATATTCAGAGTGCCCGTATCATGATTTTTTGAGGTTATTCCTGCAGGGTCTTCGCGTGCTGGCACCAGAGTGACCCCGGATCCGAGTCCAGCTACCCCAGTAACACGAGAAGAGTGTAAAACGAAATATGGTCGGATCACCAGCTCCAAGCGCTATCGAGAATCATGATTTTTCGAGATTATGTCGCAATTTCGACGAGCCGGACCACTGACCCCGGATTCGGCCTCAGTGGGCCCAGATCATGGAGTATGTGCGAATCAGAGTCAAGTTGAATCACCATCTTCGAGCATCCCCGGAAATCATCTTTGAGGTTGTGTCTGAACCTTGACGTGCTGAGACCAAATCAACCCCGGATCCGGATTCAGCGATACCCAAAATCTGAGGTTACTGGGCAAATCTGAATTTAGCAAGGCGTGATTACGATCTCCAAGCATTCTTGTAAATTGTGGTTTCTTGAGGTTATGTCAAGATCTCGACATGCTGGGGCCAAACTGACCTCGGGTTCGGCATCTCAAATCCATTATCTGTTTCCATCATGGACGTTGGAGAAGTCAGTTGAACATGCTCCGAGATTTTCATGACTTTGCGGTAAGTATGAGTATGATCAAACCGTTTGTTGTAGACCTCATTCATCACTAGTAGTTTTTCACATTCATACCTTGGAGTTATCAGAATTTTGGAGTATGAACAATTGTACAAGTGTCTCATAGCTACCACGTATTACAGTAGCACATCACGAAATTGTGGTTTTTGAACATTTTAGATTGCTATCATGTTCAACATTTGGCATGAAAGCGAATTTTCTGAATCTCTTCTTCCAATCATTACACTGAAAAACGAAGAACAATATTTGATTCATCAGTTCACAAAAATTCATCAAGTTGGAGAATCGCTATGCCCGCATTTGGTGTGGGGTATTCCGCGAGCGTTTCAGGAGTATAGCTCAAGGAATTCTCACTATCATTAGTTCTTCATGGTCGTAGCCGCACACAAATATTTCTGAATACAATTTTCCTAGGAACAATGGTAATCATATTATTCCTGAGGGAATTGCTGGCCCAAACATAATATCACGAATCAATATTTATCTCGACGTCACAGC
The DNA here is from genome assembly GCA_029851415.1 of Eretmocerus hayati. Lineage (NCBI taxonomy): Eukaryota > Metazoa > Arthropoda > Insecta > Hymenoptera > Aphelinidae > Eretmocerus > Eretmocerus hayati. Next base: position 22,759,401 of record CM056742.1, read on the forward strand.
CGGGTTATTATTCATTCAATCAAATATGTAAGATTTCCAGGATTCTACTTGCGTCAGTTTTCAGTGTGACTTCTTGAGAACCTTTGACTATAAATTTGATTGCTGAGTAGAAGCAGTGATCAGAGTGGAATTGTAGCATTTGAAGAGCAATTCCGAAATTTGAGCAGAATACTCAAGAGGCAAAATGGCCTCATCACACTGTGTCGCGTGGCTGTTGATTGCGTATATTGCGTTGCATGACTTTGCTGAAATTCAAGGTGAGTTTTGGAAAAGAGCACTCTAGAAGTAATATATCTCAGTAGGGTGCGAGGTTGCTCATCTCAGATGAAAATATCAACAAAGAATGGTACCCTCATAATAATGCAAAATCTTGGGGCCCCCGAAAAATTTCTGACATTGCATTAACACCTGGAAAAAAACACTCAGATGGGAATACAACATTCAAATTTGTACTTAAGCCCGAGACTCAGTCTTCGAGTTTTGATTCGCCAAATGAATTTGAAGTATACCTCCGTTGAAATTGTGAATTTAAGATTTGAACGAAATCCATTGCCGACTTTACAAGTTCATTACAATTCATTACAAATCCGATCCGTAGTTATTGGCGAATGAGGCCTTGGAATTTGTCTCAGGGGTCGCGTGGTAGATCAGTCAATCGATATAAGTATATGGCTAATCTGATTCAAGCCTCTTAGCTACTTATTAGAGGATATTTTGGTATTGATTTCGGCACTCACACCGTTGGCTTTCTCTTAATAATATCAAATGAAAGAAGAATGATAAGAATCGTAGTCGATTCTAATTTATGATCAAATGAAAAGTTGGACTGACAAGGGGAGTCCGGAGTCTCCGGGTCCTGAAATCTCACCAAAATTTTTTTTGCAGTTTCGTACCACCTAGAATATGAAGAACCCAAAGCAACTCTGTCAAATGAGCCTCTCGTTCAGAACTACAGCCTATGACATTAACATTGCCCATATAGGCCCATGTTAAGAAGTGATATATATAGATATACTAGCAATGTTGACGTTTCTGGCTGTAGCTCAGAACAGAAGACCCATTTGACGGAGTTACTCTGGATTCTTCATATTCTAGGTGGTACGAAACTGTGAAAATATTTTGGTGAGGTTTCAGGACCCGGAGACTCCGGACTCTCCTTGTGAGTTCGATTTCGAAATTGAGCAAATCTAAGAATTGAAATTGGAGATCGAATCTGCAACTCGAAAATGGGTCCTGCCCCAACTAATTTGTCCCTGAGTTATAATTTATTTGGAAATGGCACATGCCACAAAATTGGTTCATAGATTTTTACTAACTGGAATGCAAGGTGAACATACATTATCATCTCTTATGATGAGTTTTCCATCAGAAATTATCAAGTAGATTTGCTGGGCTCATATTTTTAGTAACCCCAAAATTGCTTCATTGTCTCTAAAGATTGATTGCAGAAAAATTCTGCACATTCTGCTCATTCCCTCTAATTCTTCTTGAACAGTATAAAATGGGTTTGACATCTCGATTGATTTGAGTCCACAATCTTATAGGTCTGCAAAAGTTCATGGAAAACTTTTCTTTTCACTTTTTGATGATACCCATCCCTCTCGAATTATTGCAAGAAAATCGCGCAAACAAAGGGAAAATGTAGAAACTGCCAATTACGCGATATATACTTCATAGTGCGGTATAAGAATTCAACAGTTTCTTAAAAGGAAGAACTGAATCTTATTTCGCTCACAATCAGATTTCACCCGAGATGTTTCAGAGGAAAACAACCATTTTTGCATTTTTGTCGGCGCTTATGGCCGTGTCGGAGTCTCGCAGAAAACGGAGTTACACTTTTCGCAATGGTTACTCCATCAATGGAAAGGGGGTTGGGTGCAAATAACTCGGAATTGCTTCAGGAATGTGCCTCTGGTACGATCAGTAAGGACATACGTCAATATCTCCCTCTAAAACTCGATGTGAGGTGCAAGGTCACGCTCTCTGCGAATCAGAATCGGAACATCTCACGATTTATTGATTTTTTCTCAAGAGTGAGAGACGTTTATCCTCACAGATTGTACATGAGGCGCATTCCCGGAGTGATTCCGAGTAATTTGCGACCAGCCCCGCCTCAATTAGTGTAAAAACCATCGCGTAAGTTGTAACCCCGTTCTTGCCGCGAGACTCGGACGTGGTCTTTTGTCGAACTCATACTCCTGTGCAGAGTACGGTGAGAACCTTATGATCATGAACATGAATTAGTGTTTCATGGCATAAATCGTCTACGCTAAATAACAGTTTGGCTACGACAGCGGAGCGGTTATCACTAACCTCATCGATATCTGTGCACTTTCTTCTGTTGCCTTCATCACGTGACTGATCCAGCAAGAGAAATCTGCTAAAGTGTGTCATGTCAGTGTATGGATTTGTCAATGGGGAACTCTGAAGCAAGCTGGACAAAACCGTCACCAAAAGGGTCTGGATGGAAATTAAAAAAAAATTTCCTAGCTAGTACTACAGTAAAATTTGTTGAATTGGGCACCCGTCCACATTGAGCACCTACTTAAATTGGGCACTTCTGGATGGAACCGGAAAAATAACATTGGTTCTTACGGAATGTTTTCCGTATATATTGGGCACCGCATAAACTGGGCACCTGCCTAAATTGGGCAGTTTCCATGATTCAAGCTCTATATGTGATCGCATATTGAATCACCTCTGTACATTGGGCACTCGTTTTCAGAACCTAAAATTGGGAATTTTTCTGCGATTAGTTGAATTTATCGTTTTTTGTGATTTTGAACCACTACCTCCATTTGACATTAGCAAACCTAACATGATTTGAGTTATGATAATTCGACACCGTACTCAAGTGAGGCGAGTTCTATGTAATCACTGTCGACGTTATCAATCAAGATGAATACCAAGTAATAGCGTGACGTTATGATCGGCAACATACCAAACCTTTGATAGTCCAAATCTCGTCGAAATGCAGAGTGAGATTGGGGACGAAGTTTTTGAGCAATCTTTGAGACTGAAGCAAACCGAAGTCGATAATACTTATCATATCCCGGCGTGAGGATCGGTAATATACGTTTGTGAATTGTGCAGTATTCAATTGTGTTGTAATCATTATTGAATTATATATATCATATGGTATTTTCACGACAATTTCAGCAAATTTTTTTTAGTTTTATCACTTTGGTATTATTAATATGATGGGTAGGAGAATGAGTACACTTTGTATGAATGTTATGGATTATAAATCAACATATCAACATAGAGAGCCAAGGGCTCGAATCTAGCAATAAATATCGGATTTATCGAAGTACTGAACTTTTCTGTACATTAGGCACCTCCCTAAATTGGGCACTTTTGCTCGGAACGAACCGCGCCCAATATACACAGCTTTCACTGTAGGTTGAAATAGTATGGGAATTTTTCAGCCACATTTTTTCGACCCCCCCCCCCCCCCCCGTGAGCCCAAGAGTCCATGAGAGGGTCATTTAGGCCATTTCTCAGCCCAATTTGGTAAAGTCATCGCTTTGACAGGTTTTAATGTTTTTCAACGTACTTCGGCGCATTTTTCCCGTTGATGCATGTACTTTCAGAAAACAATTTCCAAGACTGTTGACTGAGCCTGGCGGAATGAGAAATTTCAAATGCTGAGATAGAACCAGTTGACTTCTCATCAATTATCTATATAACCGCTTGCACACAGTCTTAACATGTTTACTGTGACGGGTCTCACAGGTGGGACCCGTTTTTGCTCGGGTTCTAGTGTGGACCAAATGACGCAAACACACCCGATGGCTCATTTTGCGGTTTTCACTCATTAAATATGATGCCAAGAACATACGTGCCCGCCAGTTTCAGTATCGGACTTGATTTGTATCAGTTACTCGATAAAAACTCGGTTTTGGCGGAAATTTCTATGAATATCACAAAAATACGCTGCTGAAAGAGATTAGCAGAATGTTTTCTCTTGACGAAATTCGCCTGAGTAGTTCGATGGAATTGCATATAAACAATTCAATTAAGAATGTGACAAACGTATCTTTGTAGGTCATTAAGAGTTGGATAAGTTGATTTGGGTGGGGTTACTATATTCTGAGTTATTTTTTCGAGGAAGATTCTCAATCTATTGTTTTGTTGATAGGAAATTTCGAAAAAATTGAGTTGAGGATGATTAAAATCACGGTTTCGGTAAAAATTTCGGTTTTTGTTGGAAGAAACTTCATTTGAATCATGATTTACTAGTTTAACTGGAATCCGGTATTGACCAATAAATGAAAAATGCTTGATAAATATGAATCCAGGTCTCCGGAAGTTTGGTAAATTACTTGTACAGGGTGACACGGAGGGAAAACGAATAATTGAAAAAAATGTTTTAACATATTTTGAGTTATTTCTTCGAGAAAGCTCAATAGGAGAATTTGTGTGACCTGAACTAGGGTTTTCTGACCAATCCCTCTAGTGTAGTTGACACAGAATTTCGATAAAATTGGTTTGAGGATGAGTAAAATGACGATTTTGGTGAAAATTTCAGATTTTGTGGGAAGAAACTTCAATTTAATAACGATTTACCAGTTCAAGTGAATTTTGGTATGGACCAATTCATAAGGAATGTTTGGAACGTATTCTTTTTGGTAGATGAAAGTATGGTGAACACTTGTAAAGGAAGATAAGGGAGAAAAATGGATAAACGAAACAAATGTTTTATTACTTTTTGAGTTATTTTCCCGAGGAAGATTTTTAGCGGAGATTAGGTAATCTAAACTTTATTTTTCTCAACAATATGTATCGTTTGGTTGAGACAGAATTTTGATAAAATTGCTTTGAGGATGAGTGAAAGCACGATTTTGGTGAAAATTTCAGTTTTTGTGGAAAGAAACTTCATTTTAATCGTGATTTACAAGTTAAACTGAAATTCCGTATTAACCAACTCATAAAGAATGTTCGAAAAATGTGCATTTAGGTCGATGAAAGTTTGGCAAATTACTTAGACAGGAAGATAAAGGAGAAAAATGAATATTCGAAAAAAATGTTTTATTATTTTTCGAGTTATCTTTTCGAGGAAGCTTGTTAGTGGGAATTGGGGAATCTAGACTGTATTTTCTCGTCAATATCTTTAGTTTGGTTGAGACAGAATTTCGAGAAAATCGGTTTAAGGGTGATTAAAATAACAATTTTGGTAAAAATTTCAATTTTTACCAAAATATCGAGGTTTAAAGGGCTCAAATGGAATTTCGGTATCAACTAATCGATAGATCATGCAAAAAAAATGATAGTTTAGGTCATTAGAATTGAGATAAATGAGTGATAAAGGAAGGTACGAGGAAAAGATGAATGTTAAGTAAAATTTCCCATTATTTTTTGAGTTATTCTTTAGAGGAAGCTTTTTAGAGGGATTTGGGACATCTTGTCTGAGGTTTTTTGGATGATATCTATTGTTAGGTTGAGACAGAATTTAAATGCAGTGGGTTTAAAAAGAGTCAAAATGAAATTTCTGGTGAAAATTCTGATTTTTTCGAAAATTTGAGATTGGTAAAGATTGAATGAAAATTCGGTGTTAACTAATCGATAGATCATGCAGAAAAAATCCTAGTTTAGGTGACTTAATTCGTGATGAGACCGTGTTGGAAAAAGATATTTATGTATTAAGAGTCGAAATTTGAGCATTTTCTTTTGAAAGCCCCATGGATCAAATTTGACTGGGAGCTGAAAGCTGTCAAGCCACTGGGCTCTCAGAAATTGGATTCTGTACAACTTGTAGGAAGCCAAAAGTTGATAAGGTGAACAGTGAATGAGAAAGCGTGTCCGGTATAAAACAACACACACACACACACACACACACACACACACACACACACACACACACACACACACACACACACACACACACACACACACACACACACACACGGACAAAGGGATGCAAAAATGAGTCTCTGGCAGATTTGGCAGGCCATTAGGAAGAAAAGTGTAACCTACAATTGATAGATTTCGGCGAGAGGAAGAGAATGGTCTAAGGCTTTTTCAGATGAACGGAATTTTCTTGAAGAAAATATTGGTTTTAGTGGAAAATTTGATCAAAATTTCGCTGGGGTGAAAACAAAGCTTTCTCTTCAGAGAAAGCAATAGCCAGTGAATTGTGAATTCATCGAGTCCTTTTTGACAAGTTCCAACGTATGATGACCCATTCGAAAATTCCATATCAGACTTCAAAATGATCAATCTTGAGCCAGGTAATCAGAAATTTGGACTCAAAATAACTATAAGGCACGCCGAGTGAGTGGTTGAATTTGCCCCTTCTCGTTCTCTCTCCTGAGTCTGTTTCATGTCCTCGTGCACGAGGGTTTTTTTGAATTAAAATTAACTTAAAAAGTATTCCGAATAAGAGCTTTCATCTCATGGGTCGACGATAGTAGTAAATCAGACTCGCGTAGACGACAATCGCGCTTCGCGGTTTATACTAGAGAAAAGTCTCCATGCTCGCGAATTACCCGAATGGTACTGAGAAATCAACGAATGTTCTTAAAAATCTAAATAATACATCTTAGTATCACTAATTTTGGTAGTTCGATCATTCACTTCATGCTTCATGGCACGATAGAAATTTTTGCGGGTTTCAACGATAGGACCCGCGTAAATTTGTGAGGATCTCATAAATATATATCAAACTGATAACATTCCGAAAGGGTTAATTTCCATAGGTGCAAAATCACGCGTTTGTACTTCCTCGTACTCTGGAATGGAATGCCGGTTCTCACCGCTAGGGCCTGTACCGTGGCAGCGTAATCGTCGTGCTCACAGAGCGTACGACTCATCACTAACCGACGACGGGTTTTTGATCTCTGAAATATAACTGTCCACATCTACTAGTGCACATGCACCGACTGTGCCTGCGTTCCCGGGACCAAATTTCGTTGATTTCATCAATGCATAATGCACTGGCAGTTATATTTTGGAGACCAAAAACCCGTCGACGCCGAGTAATGAGTCGTACGTTCCGTGAACTCGACGATTTCGCTGCCATGGTAGGGGCAAAACACGTCAACTGTCCTGGGTTGCTTTTTGGAGGGTAAAACATGTAGTTTTGAGCCATCTGTGAATGCCGTAGAACCCACGTATAAAAATGTTAGTGACATCATTCCCAACGTATTTTTGCCTCAGCTTTCCGATGGCGGGGTTTGTTTTTCGGTTTTGTGCCACCATAATCTCAAAAATCAGCAATCAAGTTTTGATATGGCAATAACCCAAAACTACCCCTTTTTGTGGGTTTTTTGATATTCCCAATCGAAAGATCAGGAAATTTTACATCGAAATATATTTCGAAAAAATAGGGGTTTTTCGATTTTCACTTGGAGTAAAGCAACGATGAAAGTACGAGTGTGCTCATTCACGTGCTGTTTGCCTTTCGCGGACGTTCTGGGCCGTTCAATTTGATGCAGGGAATAATCAATCGAGGCGTTTTCGACGTATTTTTATCTCATCTTTCCGATGGAGGGCTCAGTTCATACATTTTGATCCGACATAACCTCAAAAAACGGAGATTATACGTCGACAATGTTTGAACTCAAACTAACCTATCTTTTCGTCTTCTCGATAGCCTGATTTGGGAAAATGGACAATTCTCAATGTAATTGATGATCCTTGGTGTAATTCACAATCTCTAGTGATAAAATAGAGTCTAAATGACTAGATCCGTCAGATAGATAGGTTAGTTTGAGTTCAAACATTTCCGACGTATAATCTCCGTTTTTTGAGGTTATGTTGGATCAAAATGTATAAACTGAGCCCTCCATCAGAAAGATGAGATAAAAATACGTCGAAAACGCCTCGATTGATTATTTCTTGCGTCAAATTGAACGGCCCAGAACGCCCGCGAAAGGCAAACAGCACGTGAATGAGCACTCGTACTTTCATCGTTGCTTCACTCCTAGTGAAAATTGAAAAACCCCTATTTTTTCGAGAGCCATTTCAATGTAAAATTTCCTGATCTTTCGATTGGGAATATCAAAAAACCTACAAAAAGAGGGAAATTTTAAGTTATTGCCATTTCAAAACTTGGTTGCTGATTTTTGAGGTTATGGTGGCACAAAACCGAAAAACAAACCCCGCCATCGGAAAGTTGAGGCCAAAGTACGTCGGGAATAATGTCATTAAATTTTGTATACGTGGGTTCTACGGCATTCACAGATGGCTCAAAACTACATGTTTAACCTCGTGTTTAACCCTCCAAAAAGCAACCCAGGACAGTTGACGTGTTTTGCCCCGGTATCGAAGCGGCGCGGAGAAACATCCGCGCGTCGCGAGTCTTGCGCGCGCCTGAAAATCACCGAAATGTTGTCAATTGCATAACCTCATGTGGTCAATAATTATACGTATAATTATGTGAAGCTTTAGTATTGTGATTCAGTAATTAGTGAATTAGATGTAGCGTTACTTTCTCCATCGACGTGACATCAAGCCAACCTGTCCCCGGCGTTTGAACTGTCTTCCGAAGATTTGTTTTCGTCGAGATAAATCAATATCTAGTGGGGTACCATACTGTCCACAGAACTGACAAAGTTGATCACATGGCAGATTTTCGGGTATAAAGAGGACATGCAGCATTCAACATTTCGATTCTAAGACTTTTCTCGCGCTAGCATTTGGTGGTTTGACATGTTTCCTTGAAATTATTTCCGAGACGAAGTCACTCATGCAGGGTTATTTGGGATGCGCTGTTATAATTTTTGAAAAATTTCTCGTTATCAGTGAAAATCCCATCATAAAAAAGAGATGCATAGCTGAGGGTCCAATATGAGCACCTTGGTCATAAAAACTATGAAGAATATTTGATCAACTACAGTATTTCGAGAGAAGAATTTGGGTGAGCACACTAAATTAATGACCTCGAAGTTAGCACGAAGAATAAGCGTGGAACTTCAATTATTACAGGCCATGGAACTGACATTTTGATCCTTAATTTTCAAAAGTAAAGGAAACGTGTTAGTGTATAGACCTGAAACTTCAATAGTAATTGTATTTTAATAGAATGCGTGAAGGGAAATTTCAGTGGAACTTAGTGATTTGGAGCTCACTAGTCGAAATAGGAGGCCTTACACGTTTCGTGTAAGCTTCCGCGATAATACTCATGTAAAATTCGATTAATAAACTTGCCAAATTTGTTTTACAATTTTTTATTCGCTTTTTATGTACTCTCCGTTTTCTCGTCTTCTTTTCTGCTCTTCAGCTAATCACCAATGTCACAGTACTGTGTGATAACTTGTTTGCCACTAGAATCCATGCTGACGTCCTTGAGAGAGCTACCAGCTGTGAATCTCGCACACTCATATATCTCTCTCCACTTGTGAATTTGTAGTACGAATTATCACATTCATTATAATGTTGATTAACCTCATTCACCGATTTCTGAAATGTTTTTGGTACGTATATTGCTTTGTAAAATTGTAGTTCGGAAAATTAGCAAAAATCAAGCTCGATCAGCAAAAATTTGCTGCTAAGCTAGCGATTCGACTTTGCTGGCCCGACGCATGTTTTGCAGAGTGGGAAGGCCTTTACTGTTTCAGCAAAGAATTTCTGGTGATATGAATGAAGAAATCGATACATAACTAACAAAACACACTTGAGCACATGTCCTCCGTTGGATTAATCACTCCGGCGACGGGTCTCACCGGTGAAGGGACCCGCAGGAGTGAACATATCAATAGATTATCCAAGCGGTGCATGACTGATGTATTCCATGAGCTCATGTAGGAGTTGTATTGCTTCGTCGCTGAATTTCCCCAAATTTTAGAACAATTTAGTGAAATTCTTCGATCATTCCATCGAGGCTCAATACTTGCTCTCCGAATATTCACAATTTTTCATGAATCATGGGGATAGTAAAATAGAGCATCCTGTGATCTACCACGAGTAAGTGGAATCCTCCAATTTGCATCCCGATTATTAGGACACAAATGTCAAACTGAACCGCACAGACCTATATTCATAAATTTTGATCGTAACTGAATCATTTTCAATTTCTAGGACATGCCGAAATTCAGAATAGAACACGGCGCAGTGTGGGTGGCTTTGAAGCATCAATTACAGAATATCCCTTCATGGCCTCGATCCGTTATGCTGGTAAAGCTATCTGCGGAGGCTCGATAATCTCAACAAATGCCATCTTGACTGCTGCTCACTGTATGAAAGATAAAGACTTCTTAGATCTATTATACGTTAAAGTTGGCGATTCTGATATAAACTTCAGAGGTTCATGGCATCAAGTTGCTAAAGTACTCAAACATGAAGAATATCAAGAAATTGATGGGGAACAACGAATGATGAACGATATTGCTCTGTTGAAACTGAAGGAACCGATCAAAATCGATAACAGGACTACTAGAACGATCCAATTGTTAGAGGAAAGTGATAATGCGCGCAATTATAGATCAGGAACTTTGATTGGTTGGGGCAGGTATCCAACGATCGTCAATAAAACAGTTCCGAATCCTAATGGTAAAGGCACTATCGTCCAAAAACAGAGGACGACACGACCCTCCGCGAACTTGAGGTCTGTCGATTTGAATATTGCGTCAGATCAAATATGCTCTGAGCTAGCTCCTCTAGACGATCTGGACATACAATTCTGTACGCATACCTTCGGCCGACAAGGTTGTAAAGGAGACTCTGGCTCACCTCTAGTGGTGAATGGGAAGCAAGGTGGAATAGGATCTTGGATTTTGAGAGATTGTTCTGTAGATTCAAATACTACTTATTTCACGGATGTAGCCAAATTCACCAAGTGGATCGACGAGAAGATGAAAATATTGTGAAAAGAACATTCAGATTTCATGTATCCGCATCAGGTGCAATTTATGGCTTCCGCAATTTATATTGAAATATTGGAATACCTAAATTATTGAAAAAAATAAAATGGAAACCTTGCAGGAAACATTTTTTCTGTGCATCCTCCATAAGTATTTCACTTTTTCGGAATTGAGAAATATTTTCCGTCGTTTGTCAATCACCACATTTGAGAATGAAAATTCTCTATATCATACCCATGCGGAGACTTTCCGCTCCATTTCGGATTACAGTTCACCTCGATTATAACGAGCGTCAAGGGACTGAAGGAAATTGCTCGTTATGTTCGTTAAATCCTAGGTTAGCTTAGAGTTGCAGATCTACGAGGATATATTGTTGAACTTTGATAAGTAACGTTCTAAATAGAAATTTCTCCGTTACCTCTACGTAATTTGATACTAATAGGCCACAACTACATAAGACGCGCTTAGCACGCACGCACAAGTGAGAGCACGCGCGCGTGCATCAGAAAGTTGTAAACGATTTTATCTAGTTTCAGTGAAACAATTCTCGGGCTGTTCATCATTCCAGTCAACTCTCGGCTTCGTCGCAGTGAAGAAAAGTCTGATTGACTTCCAATCGACGTTGAGTCGTCATTCACAGCGATCCACCATCGAGCAGAATCGAAGCAGATCTCAAACTGGTACACAGTACAAGTTGGTTGAGATTTGTACACGATGTCTCCTTGAACGAACTCTAATACTTTGTAGGAAGATAGGCTGTCCCAGACTCCAAGGGATCATTTAACGAGAATTAATGTACAAATCTTACCCAACTTGTACTGTGTAACAAGTTTGAAATCCTGCTTTGATTATGCTCGAAGATGAATCATTGTGAACGGCTCCTCAACATTGATTGGTTGTCAATCAGACTTTTATTCCATCGCGACAAGCCCGAAAACTCATTGAAGTTATGAACATTGCGATAATTGATTAAACACAGCAGCAAAATGTGTTTGTTCAAGAGTTTCTAGTGCACGCGCGCGTGCGCACGTGCTCAGCGCGTCTTGTGCAATTACAGCCATAGCAGGATTGCCTAGCTTGCGAGCTGGCTCGCTAACGCTCGCTCGGCTAAATTCTATTTGATGCAATTGATTTTCTAGAAAAAGATTTTCTCTTCTTTTGAAAGTAATTCAAGGACATGCTGTCGAATAATTTCAAGTTGATCCCATCATACCTTCCGTAAAAATCACTTCAACTTTTGCGGAATCAGTAAAAAAAAGTACTACAACAGCTGATTGACTACTAACGAGAAAATCTCAAGAGTTGAAAGAATTGAAACCCAATCAAAACTGTGCATTCCCGGATCCCGCATAGCGGGTTGCTTACGTGGAAGCTGCAAATATAATGAGTGTCATGTGTGGATGCGTCGATGGGTTGGTGGATGAATGAATATGACGGATGATCTGGTCAGGTCTGATCCGGTCGAGTATGGTCTTATACTGTCTACTGAGGTCTAGTTCGATATAGTTCGGCCTGTCGCGGTCTTGTACAGTTTTGTACGGTCTGGCCATGTCTGGTACGGTCGTTTAGAATCGTTTCTGAATAGCATTGCAAATTTGGTACGTATGTTACTTTTTCATGAGTGATGTAGGTATGTTGATTCGTAGAATTGGATGATTATTCGCTTTCAAATTCAACGGTCTCATGCCAAACCGCACTAGACCGAACAAAACTGTACTAGGCTGCAACAGACGGAAGTAGACCTAACGAGACCGTAGTAGACCGTATCAGACCTTACTTGACTGAATCGGACCGGACCTCACCACCCATCCGTGTATTCATCCATCCACTAACCCAGCTACGCGTCCGTGCATAAAACTCATCATATTCCAACCGTTCCACCTAAACAACCCGGTATGCGGTATCCGGAAATACACAGTTTTGATTGGGTTTTAATTAATTTAACTTTTGTGATTCTGTCGTTAGTAGTTAGTTGGGTGTTGTTGTATACCTACTTTACGGATTCCGCAAATGTTGAAATGATTTTTACGGAAGCTTTGAGGTGGCTGCTTGGAATTATTCGATAGTATTTCTTCGTGTTAGTTTGATAGTATTTCTTCGTATTAGTTTTATGGGAAAATATTATATTCTCCTAGGAAATCAACCGCGTTCTAAATAGTAGGTAGCCAAGCAAGCGTTTGCGAGCGAGGCAATACCACTAGTACTGCCATTCAGGAATGGTGTGTTCAGGAATGAGAATCTCTCATTTGAAGATGTTTTCGTTTCTCCTTCGTCACCAGTTGATCCAGAACAGAATTGAACAAGTTCTGCATCGAATCCGATGTGTCGCAGATGTGTGTATAAACGTTGGGTGTGTGTATGTGCTGTGCATATGAGCAGTTCTGCGTAAACTTGCTCGAAACAGACTCAAAAGTGGACGAAAGGCAAAACTGAACTTCTGGGCTAGTGAGGCGGATTTTTTCACCACTCATATCATCGACATCGAGGATCAAAACTAAGAAGGATTGAAACTGGGATTGTCGATATTTTAGCCTTGTTGCGAGATGAAAACGGAAATGACACTCTTATTCACAGCGGCATTTTTTCGGAGGGGAGCACGCCGCCACTTCTCGGAAGTGAAGTTATGAGTGTTCATACCGCAGCTGTTTGATATTTTGAAGCAAGAGGATCAAAATGTGCCCATGAGCGAATGCCTACAAGTCGATAGACGCTCTCACGCACCACATATTGTCAGAACCGTAATTTTGGCGCGAATTCGGAGACATAATGTACACACAGCGTTGAGCGGGTTAACGACTTAGTTGCGACTTCTAAACTATGAAAACATGTTCAAAATATACCCAAATTTGATGTCTTTTTGTGGGGTTGTCGTTCAGCAGCCGTATATCTTCATAGCGTGCCCTTGAACGCCGAATTTTGGGGTGCGGACATGCTACGGAAAGGACATTTTAAACCCTGATTCGCAATTTTCGACCCTTGCACTTCAAGACAGGTCTAACATGAATTTTTACCAAGAAAGAATACAAAAAAATACACAAGAAACGTGTTTTGCACAATCGATTGAGAACGCATAGACGCCGCAATAAGCCGAGACACATTAGGAGCAAGTTTTCGCAGAACTGCTCATATGCATGCTCATGCATCATTTGTAGACACACCATAAAATAGCAGACGCACTGAATTCAGGGTTTCTCATTCCTATAACATATTCATATTGGAGAATTGCTTACACGTCGTTAATACCTAGTCGTTTGCAAGAACGGTTCCCCAGTATCAAAATAGCGATCAAGGTACCATTTTGTGGTCTAATTGATCCAAACCCGATTCTCCAAGGTTATACTGCATCTAGATAATCGATTTTTCCATCAAATTTGACAAGATTCCAAATATTCACGTTTGCAGTGAAAGCTGAAACTCCGGGGAGTGCGCAATGATGGTTTGTGCAAAGCCCGGTGGATCGGGCTTTGCACAGAGAATTCTTGTGCGAAGTCAGATCCACCGGACTCTGCACAACTCTTGTTGTGCAAAGACCGATATACCGAGCTGTGCACACAGGATCGGGCTGGGATCTGTAATCTTCAGAGGTGAGTCGGAGGATCTCTGGGAATGATTCAAATAATGCATACAGCAGCCATGTCTCACGAGGCCAATCTCAGCGAAACTAATCCGGAATACGGAATTATGGACCGAAAAAGCACCGATTTTCATGCCTAAAGTTGATTCGATTGTGTTGAAAGATGATGGCAATTTCATCAAGAGTGCCGTAGTCTATCAAAATCTCATCGCGGGTGTCCTGATGGATACCAAGTGAATTACTCCTTGTATGATTCAAGAAATTTTGATACTTTGATGAAATTTCACGTTGAATCCGGACATAAAGGATACCATGAGATTAATAACGCCGTGAAAGTCGAAAATACTAGTGTAACGAGCGAAGCAACTCTCGGGTTTCGAAAATTCTGTAGTGCGCGTTTGAATGAAATAATGAGAACGAATAATTTGAGGAATTTGCCTCCATGTAACCTTGAACATATTCAACATTACATGAAGTTACCCGAGTTGTATTAACATATTCGATGGAATCCTCCATGTTTGGTTCCAACGTGAATTTTCCTCAGAATTTTAATTGAATCAGTGCTCTTTTGATCCATGGTTCTGATTCCGAACATCCCGAATCAGTCTCGCTGTGATTAGCCTGGCAAGACTGACTGCTGTCAATATTATTTGAATCATTACCAGAGATTCTCCGACTCACGTCTGAAGATTCACAGACCCCAGGCCGACTCTGTGTGCAAACCTCGGTATATCGGGCTTTGCATAACAAGAATTGTGCAGAGTCCGGTGGATCTGACTTTGCACAAGAATTCTCTGTGCAAAGCCCGATGCATCCGACTCTGCACACCTCGTATTGTGCAAAGCCCGGTTGCACAAACCATCGTTGTGCACTCCCCGACATGCACAATTCCGGACTTTGCACGTAACAGATATACTCGCAATGCTAACGTTTGTTGATGATTGTAAACGCTCGTAACTCTAAACAGAAGGCCCATTGGTCCTTGATATTCTGGATTTTCTAATTTCTAGGTGGCACGAGACTGTAGAAAAATTTCGGTCAAAATTGGTGACCCAAACACGGTGGTACCCCCTTGTAAGTTCGATCGGGAATTCTATCAGGGTTAGGTAGTCGACTCCATCTAACCCTGGTTGGGACTCACGTTTTCTGCTATTGAGAGCCAAGTTTAATTCCGTAAAATCAACTTCATTTTCTAGGCATTTAGGGATATAATCGGGATTTTCCCTTGCAGTATGGTGGGCCAATTTTATCGAGCGCAGTTAGAACCTTTCCAGCATCTTGGTGGTTCTCAGGGAAGTGGGGAGGCTTGATTGTTGTCGATTTGTTCTTCAAAACTTTCAATAAGTTCCAAACGAAAGACTCCCTTGCCTGAAGGGAACCGAGTCGGTCCCATAAATTCTCTCCTAAAACGCAAATAAAAGAATCAAAGGATGGACGAAGAATTTGTTGATAAAAATCAACTAAAAAATACGCTGCTAAAAGTGATTAGCAGAATGCTTTCTCACGGCGTTATATGATGATAATTTTAACGAAAAAGAAAGTATCCTATATTTTGAGTTTTTCTTTCGAGGAAGCATTCCAGAGAGATTCGGGTCATCTGAAAGGAGGTTTTCCCAACAATATCTATTGTTTGATTAAGAGAAAATTTTGATATAGTCGGTTTAAAGATGATTAAACTGGAGTCCTTTGTGGAAATTCCCTTCCCCCGAAAAAACTTTCATATGAACAATGTTTTACGGATTTTATGAAAATTTCGTATCAGCCAATCGATTCAGAATGGCGCATAAGTAAGTCTTTAGGTCATTAGAATTGAGATAAATTAGTCGTAAATGATGATACGAGAGAAAAATGAATATTAATTCTAATTTTCTACTACTTTTTGGGTTATTCTTTTGAGGAAGCTTCTTATAGATTCAGGCCATCTAGACTGAGGTTTTTTTAACAATATCCATCGTTTGGTTGAGACGGAATTACGATGCAGTGGGTTTGAGAAGAGTTAAAATGAAATTTTTTGTGAAAATTTTGATTTTTTCGGAAATTTGAGATTTGTGAAGACTCAAATGAATTTCGGTATTAACCAATCGATAGATAATGCAGAAAAACCATAGTTTAGGTCATTGAAATCGAGATAAATGAGTCATAAAAGAAGGTACGAGGAAAAAATGAATATTAAGAAAAATTTCCCATTATTTTTTCAGTTATTCTTTAGAGGAAGCTCTTTAGAGAGACTTGGGCCTTCTAGTCTGAGGTTTTTTAAACAATATCCATCGTTTGGTTGAGATGGAATTTCGATTTAGTGGGTTTAAAAAGGGTCAAAATGAAATTCTTGGTGGAAATTTTGATTTTTTCGAAAATTTGAAATCTGTGAAGATTTTATAAAATTTCGGTATTAACCAATCGATAGATAATGCAGAAAAAACCATAGTTTAGGTCATTGGAATTGAGATAAATGAGTCATAAAAGAAGGTACGAGGGAAAAATGAATATTAAGAAAAATTTCCCATTATTTTTTCAGTTATTCTTTAGAGGAAGCTTTTTAGAGAGATTTGGGCCTTCTAGTCTGAGGTTTTTTTAACAATATCCATCGTTTGGTTGAGACGGAATTACGATGCAGTGGATTTGAAAAGGGTTAAAATGAAATTGTTGGTGAAAATTTTGATTTTTTCGAAAATTTGAGATCTGTGAAGATTTTATAAAATTTCGGTATTACCCAATCGATAGATCTTGCAGAAAAAACCATAGTTTAGGTGACACAATTCGTGGTGAGACCGTGTGAGAAAAAGATATTTATGTATTAAAAGTCGAAATTGGAGCACTTTTGCTTGAAAAAGCCCATGGATCAAATTTGACTGGGAGTCAAAAGGTGCCAAATCACTGGGCTCTCAGAAATTGGATTCTTCACAACTTGTAGAAAGCCAAAAATTGATATGCTGAACAGAAAAAGAGAAAGCGTGTCCGATAGAAAACAACACACACACACATACACGGAAAAAGGGGTGCAAAGATGAGTCTCTGACGGGTTTGGAAGGGCATTAGGAGGAAAAGTGTTACCTACATTTGATAGATTTTGGCGAGAGGAAGAGAATGGTCTTTGGCTTTTTTAGATAAAAGGAATTTTTTGTTGAATAATATGTTGGTTTTAATGAAAAATTTGATCAAATTTTCGTTGGGGTGAAAACAAAGCTTTCTCTTTAGAGAAAGCAAAAACAACCGTGAGTGATTTTCCGTCACTTGGGAATTTTTTGCGATATCGAGAAACGAACGTAAGACCTTGCGGTTGCAGCGGATTACAAGTCTCAAGACCTTACGGTCGTGGACAAGGAGGAAGGTGGGGTCCGAGTTGTAAGAGGCCTACTTGTAGTGTGAGTCGCTATATCTATTAGTATAGATGCAGGCGTTTCGATGCTCATCCACTAATCTTATGATGATAGCGAGCACACTGAAAGAAGAATATAGCTTTGAGCACTTTATGCAGAAAGTATAGCCGATGCTACTGGAGAGTAGCCACCAGTCGCGATATTGTTGTGACAACTATTTGGAGAGTACGGGGCGCTCACTAGATAGTTATTCTTCGCGGCACTGTGTTTACACATTTCGATGCACGCCTCGTTATAACCTGTCCGAACTTGCATGCGACGTGCTTATATTCTTATCTTCATCAGGAGAAAGATTGTGATGAGATAGACACATATTCTACGCCTTCAGAACATTCTATATTTGTTTATATATTCCCGCATAGCCGACATATATGTCCCTGAATGCACATTCAGATGCCGCAAAAGTGCCTACTCTCCAGATAGTTCTGACAACTTTACGAAGAGTAGGGGCTACTTGATAGCGAGTAAAACCGAAATTTACTTGACGTATAGTGCCCGTTCCTTTCGTATAGTACTCACAACTATATCCTTCTCTCAGTCCAGGAGATTTCAACCGCTTCCACTTGCAGGTGGCAACAGAGTGGACTCTGCTCACAAAAGCTGGCTTTCGTTTATTTTTTCTCTGATTTGGAGGAGGAATTTGGAGGCGCAAACAGATCCCATTATAAGGCTGTTGTGACATTTTAGAAGTGGTATGCTAATACTCAGGCTTTGTAACTAAGGAATGAGTGGGTCTGAAGAATAACCTCTTCCAGGTTGTGGAGCATTCATGATGCTGACGCAATTTTCCATCAGTGAAGCTATTTCATGATATTTCAGCGCTGGATGATCTATGTATTTTAGACTCCAGAATGCGGTCCATCTTGCCTTCAAACACCATACATAAATTTGTTATTGAATATCGGTAAGATGGTAAGGTAGGAATCGATCATATCCAGAATGTACGATATTGGATAGATTATATATATATATATATATATATATATGGCGTTTCCAGACTTGCCGGGTTTCTTAGGAGAACTCCAGGGGTTTTTCGGGTCCATTGAGGCCCATTGCCGCGGTTCCGCCTCTCTGTCCACAGATCCATACCACCGGTTTCTCTCAGTTCAGGATCTTGATCTGTGCGGAAAGTCCGTGTATAGATTTGTGGACAGCGTGGCGGGCCGTCTCTAGGTGTAAGGTAAAACTACCAATTCTTGGGCACTCGCGGTTCCGGCGCCAGTACTTGGACACTCGAAACTTACGCTTTTTATGGAAATTATATGCGCGGTGACACGAAAGAATCTTTTTTCAAATATCAATGAGGACTTCCTCCGCCACTCACAATGGTTTTTAAACTTAATTAGTGGATATCGATTATTTAAATGTGATTTATTCACAATGTCCAAAGTAGGGTGCTAGAGGTCCGGAAATCATCCTGTCCGGTATGCTTGGACGCCCCTGCTCAAAGTATGATTATTAGATGAAATGGACCTCCTCCAACGTATTTTTTCATTCGTACTTGTTATTTAGACTCTAGATTTATTATCATCATCGCGCAGCTGGAGTGAAACTTTTGTATTTTTGTAAAATCTTGTGTCCAAAATTAGGCATCGATTCAAGCGCATTTGCCTTTAGTTGGACACAGCGTCCAAGTTTGGGCTGCGATTTCACAGCTGTGTGCCAATACTTGGACACACGTCTCGAGATAACCCGATCTGCAAGGAACGAGTTATGAATGATTATTTTGATCATCTACCCATTTTGCTGAATAGTCCTGAAAAAGGGCTGAAAGAGCTCTAATAAAAAAATCTACTCATTGATCTAATGAATTTACTCCTGATGATCAACTCGTTAATGATTCGATGAAAAAGACAAAGAGAACCAGAAAGTGAAGGAAACATTTACGCAGAAACTGAAGGCATTTTATCCCGAATGGCAATTCTTTACGTGTACCCTCTCAAGAATGATATGATGACAATATTTCACGAAACACGAGCCAAATATTTCACGAGGAGCAGAATGATGAAGAATCTTCGCAAGATCTCAGTCCAGCTATTGAAAAAGGTGACACGTGCAAGTTAATCCAACCCTGTTTATCTCCGCATCAGTTCTAGGATAAATTCATAATTTATGACTGAAGGCGCTTCGCGAGAATGGGGTTTGATAATGGTTTGATCAAACTTCCATCTTTTGCTCTTAGTAATTGGGTGAACCAAATATATATTCACATGCGAATCGTGCTTCAAAAATATATTTTTGCGAGAATGTTTTATCATCAAAATTAGTCTGATCAGAATGTTCTGTCATCGCATAAATTTCAAAGTCTTTTTCTGTAATCACGGACTCCTATCAGCAATTTTGCCAAGTTTCATTAACAATACCCATTAAATTCTATATCATATGTGTTGAAGAATTCACATGTCGTGTTTGCGGAAAAGAATCTATCAATGCACATCAATGCGAAATCTGTGGCGGAAGCGTGCTTACTATCTGTGGTAATCCAGCTAGTGATGAGCCAACTGAAGATGATGAGTCAAGAATTCTATTTAACGTTCGTTTTAAGAATAAGAAAATGTTAAATAATAAGGGGACCGCTCACAAAGGATTGAAACGTTAAGGTGAAAGAATGGTGGCTTTATCCAATGAGAAATTTGGCAAGATTGACAAAGGTGCCCCTGTGAGAGTCCCTATCCCAGAGGTTGATCGTTGTAGAGGAGATTTCCGAAATGTAATCGGAGTTGTGATGGATATCACAGAAGATGGTTATTATCAAATTGGTACGGACAAAGGTATCATCGAATCATTGTTTCCAAGAAACCAGATCGAAGTCTGTAAGAAAAACTTTATCGAGATCGATCAAGTCCCTCAAAATGACATCGTACTGCGGTGTACCAATGCAAAGACTTCGTTCCACGCGGGCCAAGGATTTATAAAATGTAATTGCACAAAGACATATATCAGTAACGATTGCAAATGTAAGCGCCTCAAAGTATTGTGTAATTCAAAATGTCATTTAATATTTTGGTCCACTACATGCTGTAATGAATAGAAAGTTCCTTGAATGATTTTTTCGAACTATCAGAGACAAAGTGAAGCAACAAGCACCGTACATCCACTGAAGTAGTTCTCAAGAAACACTTCTGGGTGTAAGAGATACGAAAGAATAGCGAATCAGATGTTTCGAGGATCTTTTCCAATCCTCTGTAGTACATTCTCATCTCTCCAGAATGTCTCATTTATGTGAGATACGTGAATGATGACTCATACTTATCATTCATCCTCGTGAAAACGCATCAAAAGTGAAAACCCGAGACCCCCGGCATATGAGATCATGCTTGCATTCAACTTTGCCTAAAGACTCAGCAGGCAATCCTAGGATTGCCTAGGCAAAGTTCGGAATGAAGCATCCATTCCGCACTTTGCCGGGGACGCTACAGGCAAACTGCGGTTTGCCAAGGCAATCCGCGGTTTGCCTGCATTCCGGACTTTGGCGGTAACATATAGATGGAGAATCGTGTAAATTGGGTGAAATCGAGTCTCTTGGTTGTTGATGGCAATAACCAGAGCTCTATTTAGGCGCAAATGATGGGTATTTAATACAACAATACATTCAAAGAACTTTAATCCTTGCAGAACTCGCGGAACCCAGATTCAGATCAAAATTTTTCATTCACTCGTGATCAATATAGATGAAGAAATGTGCTAAAAGTTGTGGTATCGGTTCTTCTGGGCCTTGGTGGCAATGTACAGAGGTCCGTTTGGGCGCGAATGGTAGGTAATTGGTACCACGATACACTTAGGTGACTTATGTTATTGCAGAACTCGCGGAACCCAGATTCGAATCTCGATCTTCTGATGAATATATGGGCGTTTCTCTGGGACTTTTACACCGGCTAGAATATAGCTATGGATGATGATATAAGAGAACAATCAATTCTATAGGCCCCAATCGAAGTGGAAGTATCATCATTCAAGTCTCAATATGAGATATGTTTGGCCTCTGTATGATCAGAGAAAGTTGATTCGTTCTAGCTGACTCAAAGAGAGAAAATGTGGGGAAAATCCTGTGGAAATACTTGGTAATCTCGTGCAGTTTTACGGATATTCTGGTGATGCCGCGCTGTTTTTATTCGCTTTTATTGAACTCGGGCGCGTGAAGACAAGATTTCTTGTCGGGGAACTTCGTGTGAGCGTGTCATTGACACACTTTGGTATTGTTGTGTTGGTGTCGAGGCTCTGAATGCTGCTCTGATGCGCGATTTTACATTGTGTAAACGCAAACGCGGCTTTGTGCGCAGATCGAGGGGAGAGCATGTAGAGAACAGTAGAGAAAGAATCTACGAGGTGCCACAACTCACAGCTGTGAGCAGAGCACATATATAGCACCATATAGCACATCAGCCGATCAGCCGGAGATGCTGAGAGATCCTCGCTATCTTTTTAATTTGCACTAATAAATGATCATCAGTGATTACAATAAAAAGCAATGCTCTCGCCCGCCGGCCTGGCCGAGCTGCTTGCTTATTATTGCTGCACGCCGCGAAAATTACATATCCATAACCTCTACGATTGTTCACCGCGTGATATGATGCTGTTGCAGGTTGCAGCTCAGTGCAGATATTTTGTGTGATGAAGTGATTTCATTAATGTGTTCCAGTTCTGGATCTATCCTGCGATGACTCTCATCTTCATTTTTCAAAGAAGCTTTGAAAGAGTTTCTCTTATCACAACCATCCCAGAGGATTGATGTGGATAACAAACAATACTTTAACCTCTGATAGGCTTGGGCTCTTTCCGATTAGGCTTTTAATTATAACTCAGTTATGCGTGGCCTTCCCGCCATTGACTGAAACATCTGTGATAATTTTCCGAGCCCACTGTCCTTCTATATGTACAAAAATGTTTTATATTTTCTTGCTCCTTTTTTGCTATCTTTACCTGTATAAGAAATAGTGTAATTCGACTTTCTACGCACCTTGCAGTGCTTCAAGATGACTAGTCACTTGATGTGATAATACAATGTCCTTGACCAAAACGACAAATTTCATGAATGTGATATATATTTATTATGAGTGACATATGTACCATATGTAACAGAATTTTTAATTTTTGCCTCTGAGCAAATAAAGGATATCAATCAATCAATCAATCAATCTTCATCAATTTGTAGATGAATTCGTGAACAGTGTCAAAGCAGATGATTGAGAAGAGTATTCGAAACAAATGTTCAGACCAGACCCTAGAATTACTGACAGGTGATTGATGGTTCTATATTTTTTCATAGCTGTGAGGAGCTAAATTTTCTAGTACGCAATCAAGTTTTGCATACGGTGGAGAAATCAAGTCACAGTTTTGATCAAGCAGTATCAGAGTGATGAATTGTATTTCATGGGACACTGTGTGTCAATTGATTAGTAACTGCCATCAATTTCTCCCCTAAATGTTAATTAGGTATGCAATTGCTCAGAATTCCAGATTAGTGACGGAATAGACCACTTTTGTTGTGAACATCAGTTGCAATAGTTCCATGCGTACCAAGTGCTTGTTCGTTTACACTCCTAAGGATGCTTTCTAGCACTGACACATCCATTACAAAAATTTAGCAGTCATTTTCAACTAAATTCCACCACTCCAATGGTTTCTGTGTAGATGTTTACAATTCTGCAACACTAATAACAAAGTATTAGTGTGGTATCAGCATAGAGGGCTCAAGGATCATTCAGTTTCTTACAAGCACAAAGCATCGCTCGACTAATTTGAATTAGCAGATATCCCTATCCATGATTGATCTCCGATTTGTGAATTGTTGTGGAATACTCATTGATAGAGATGTACTCATGTTGTCAATAAGCTATACAGCCTCCTGAATTCGATTTGCCAATAACTTGGCATTCATTACAAAGTTACCGGTTTGCTATACATGACAAGAGGCACAATTTGGGATCAACCGTGGCTGATCGCTCTACTCCTGACTAATCCATTTGTACTCTACAGCCCTTCTTATTCCAATACTTATGCAGGAATGGATACATCTCTTCATTATAATCAGCCAGAGAAATTTCAAAGATTATCCAAAGCTTTAGCCTGATATTAAATTTTTTGAATTATGGTCCATTTTAAATTATGAGATATGAACTAAAAATATGAAAATAAAATAATTAAAAAAAATAATTTTAAAAATTCGCTTTTATGAACATAATAGCAACGCAAAATGTGAAAATAATCTTGAATCTCCTTTCTGCATCTAGGATAGATGTTGGCTAAGTTTACTGACTTACATGCTCCAAGATGTTCATGATTTTATGAATAAATATGATAAAAGCGTGGGTTACATCATGAAGACTAATGTTGATGAATCAAGTTCATAACCCACGCTTTTGTCATATTTATTCATAAAATCATGAACATCTTGGAGCATGTAAGTCAGTAAACTTAGCCAACATCTATGCTAGATGCAGAAAGGAGATTCAAGATTATTTTCACATTTTGCGTTGCTATTATGTTCATAAAAGCGAATTCTTAAAATTATTTTTTTTAATTATTTTATTCGGGTTGTTTCAAGATGCATTCGGTGGAGGATATATTGAAGAGAAATGGCCCCAAAACGCGATGGTGTGCTACCAATTTAGCCAAAACTGTATGACTTCGAAAATTGTGTATAAAAAATCAATCATGTCTCGTTCAACTCAAAGACGATTACGCCAAGCTCCTGCCGTGACTCTGAACGCAATTTTTGGAATGCGCATCTAAAATAGATGCAATTGCGAATATTTTGCGACGAGTCTCATGTTGGTGCGATATTTCTGTCTAGAATACGACCGTTCTGAAGTAAGATAGAAAAAACGTGACTCATGAAAAAAATTCAGTTTTTCTCATCCCACATTGGCGGATCGAGCTCCATGTTGATAAGACCAATTGTAATCGGATACCCTGACCTTACGAAGCTGCAAAAAGCCCAAGGCATTCGTTGAAATTGTCAATTTTTCCAAATAATTGCTTAGGAAATTTTGGAAAATCGGCGAGAAACTACTTTTTGTTTGACTCATTAACGTTATTTTGGCGATGCCACTCACTCTATATGAGTTCCAATAGTGGATTTGTAACTTTCAATACTACACAAATATGTGAGCAAAAGGTCCCAGGTGTGCGTTGAGCGGTTTCCATTTTTCGCTTTTCAACGACTTTCAGCAAAGTGCAAAAGTTCCAGAGAAACGCTCATATACTTCGACGATCTTTCTGCACAAGTCGGGTACTGCAACGTTCAACATTCACACACATTCCCTCAAGTACGCGCGCCCGCACACAACCGCACACACAAATTGACTCGATGTGGATTGCATTTAAGAGCAATACCTGGGACGATTCATAGTCGCGCGCCAAAAACATCAAGCGTCCAAGAATGTTTCAGGAAAATCTCGGGTGACTTGGGAAAAATACCAGCTGCCCGAGCGCGCCGCCACCGAGAAAGGTAGAGCTGCCAAGAAAAAGGTCGAGTGGCCACGCAATCCCCGTTGTCGTTCCTGGCTCTCGGTCTTTCGCGTTGGCATTGTAGTTGCACTCACTAATTTAACTTGATCCATGTCTCTCCGTGTTGGCTTTATCCGATATGCGGGTAAGAGAAGCGTTATGGCAAATCCTGACGTCTTATCGTATGATGATATTTTTACACTGAGCTTGGCGCGTTCGCGGGAAAACTTGGGCTCAACGCGGAAACTGCTCAGACCAAGTATTGAACTTTATTTTACCACCGTTGCTACGTGATGGAGTCTAAAGGAGAATGTCAAGTTGAGGAACGTGGATTTTGATTATAGAGATTATAGATATCCAGTTAACATCACAATGAAACAATTCCAGAAATCCAACTGCCAAGGGTCTGAAATGTATGGTTTCAAATACAAGGCGATCAGATTCGTATGTTTCCGTTTCGTCTCGACCCGCTCCCCATCAAAGGTATTCAATTTCTGAGCCGCAGAACCTCCCACCGATTTCGTCGAAATCGGCGATCTTGGGTCATGAGAGAATTCGATAAATCTGTGACCTTTTGAAATATTTAGACAATTTCTGATTGATAGGTTTAGTGCACTATGATTTGTGTTGAAGCTTGAGTTTGGGTTGGTGATAGGCACTCGATGAGTGAGGAATCGATCACCCATATAAGCCACAAGAAATTAGTTTTCCCGTAGACGTTTTTCTTCTGCTAAAAACTTTCCTGGGAGGATTATATCATGTAACCAATATCTTTATAATTTGTTTTGTTGTCTGTACAACTATTTTTATTGGGAAAAAGCGAAAATGACGTTATGCATGTATATGACACGGAAATAAACTTGCCGAAACGATTCTGCACGAATCTTGCAAGGTTGTGAGCCCTATCTTGAGGACAAAATAGGTCAAAATATTCAGGGTGCTCGTATCATGATCTTTTGAGGTTTACCAGGGTCTTAACGTGCTGGCACCAGAGTGACCCTTGATTCGACCCCAGCTACCCCAATAATACGAGATGAGTGTAAAACAAAATATGATCGGATCACCAGCTCCAAGCGCTATCGAGAAATCATGATTTTTCGAGATCATGTCACAATTCCGACGCGCCGGACCACTGACCCCGGATTCGGCCTCAGTGACCCCAGATCATGGAGTATGTGCGAATCAAAGTCAGATTGAATCACCATCTTCGAGCGTTCTCGAAAAGCCATCTTAATGAGGTTATGTCTGAACATTGACGCGTTGAGACTAAACTAAATCAACCCCGGATACGGATTCAGTGATCCCCAAAATATGGGTTCCTGGACAAATTTGGATTCAGCAAGGCGTGATTACGATCCCCAAGCATTTTCGTGAATTGTTGTTTCTTGAGGTTATGTCAAGATCTCGACATGCTGGTACCAAACTGACCCCGGGTATGGATTCAGCAGCTCCAATGACATAGAAGTATTATAGTTTCGGCGTTCGATCACAAGTCTTTTCGTGAGGCTATGAAATTAGAATGAAGAGAGTAAAATAGTTTGAAAGAAGAATTGAAAAACTTGTTTCAATGACAAATACTGATTATAATAGCAATACAATATTCAACAATCATCTCAAATCCATCATCTGTTTCCATCATGGAAGTTGGAGAAGTCAGTTGAACATGCTCTAAGATTTTCATGACTTTGCGGTAAGTATGAGTATGATTAAACCGTTTGTTGTAGACCTCATTCATCACTAGTAGTTTTTCACATTCATACCTTGGAGTCATCAGAATTTTGGAGTATTAACAATTGTACAAGTGTCTCGTAGCTACCGCGTATCATAGTAGCACATCACGAAATTGTGATTTTTGTACATTTTAGATTTCTATCATGTTCAACATTTGGCATGAAAGCGAGTTTTCTGAATCTCTTCCTCAAATCATTACATTGAAAAACGAAGAACGTCATTTGATTCATCAGTTCACAAAAATTAATCAAGTTGGAGGATCAAAATGCCCGCATTTGGTGTGGGGTATTCTGCGAGCATTTCAGGAGTATAGCTCAAGGAATTCTCACTATCATTAGTTCTTCATGGTCAGAGCCGTACACAAAGATTTCTGAATACAATTTTTCAAGGAACAATGGTAATCATATTATTCCTGAGAAAATTGCTGGCCCGAACATAATATCACGAATCAATATTTATCTCGACGTCACAGCCGGGTCATTATTATTCATTCAATCAAATATGTAAGATTTCCAGGATTCTACATGCATTAGTTTTCAGTGTGACTTCTTGAGAACCTTAGACTATAAATTTGATTGCTGAGTAGAAGCTGTGATCAGAGTGGGATTGTAGTAATGAAGAGCAATTTCGAAATTCGAGCAGAACACTCAAGAGGCAAAATGACTTCGTCAAACCTTATTGCGTGGCTGTTGATGGCGTACATTGCGTTGTATGACTTTGCTGAAATTCAAGGTGAGTTTTGGAATAAGAGCACTCTAGAAGTAATATATCTCAGTAGGGTGCGAGGTTGCTCATCTCAGATCAAAATATCAATAAAGAATGGTACCCTCATAATAATGCAAAATCTTGGAGTCCTCGCAAAATGTCTGCCATTGCGATAAAACCTGGAAAAAACGCCCAGATGGGAATCTGAAATCCAAATTTGTACTTAAGCCCGAGACTTAGTCTTTAAGTTTTGATTCGCCACATGAATTTGAAGTATACCTCCGTTGAGATCGTGGATTCGAGATTTGAATGAAATCCATTGCCGACCTCACAAGTTCATCTGAGTTCATTACAAATCCGATTCATAGTTATTGGCGAATGAGGCTTTGGTATTTGTCTCCAGGGGGTGCGTGGAAAATCAGTCATTCGATATGACTATACGGCTAATCTGATTCAAGCCTCTTAGCTACATATTAGAAGATATTTTGGTATTGGTTCCGGTACGCACACCGTTGGTTTTCCCTTATTAATATCAAATGAAAAAAGAATGATAAGAATCGTAGACAATCCCAAACTATGATCAAGCAAAATTTGGTCTGAGTTTGATTTTCAAATTAAGCAAATTTAAGAATTGAAATTGGATATTGAATCTGCAACTCGAAAATGGGCCCTGTCCCAACTAATTTGTCCCTGAGTTATGATTTATTCGGAAATGGCACAAGCCACGAAATTGATTCATAGAATTTCAAATCCACGGTGAACATACATTATCGTCTCTTATGATAAGTTTTCCATTAGAAATTATTAAGTCGATTTGCTAGGCTCATATTTTCAGTAACCCCAAAATTGCTCCATTATCTCTGAAGATTGATTGTAGAAAATTTTTGCACATTTTGCTCATTCCCTCTAATTCTTTTTGATTAGTATAAAATGGGCTCGACATCTCGACCGATTCAAGTCCACGATCTCATAAGTCTGCGAAAGTCTATGGAAAACTTTTTTTCCACTTTTTGATGATAATCATCCCTTTCGAATTATTGCGAGAGAACCACTCAAACAAAGGACCGATGTGGAAACCGCCAATTACGCAATATCCCTTATATTAATCCGCAGTACAACCGCGAAGTTGGGCGTATCGAAATTTTCCGATATCTCGCAAATGTGTATCTTATCCCGGAAAAAGGGTGGTATTAATATGTTCCTGAGTTTGTATACAACAGCAAAGAATTGAACAAAAAAAAAATATAACCCATAAATCGATTCTTTCGCTTGATGGGGATAAACGAGAAGTATATTGTTGGTTGTGAATTTATAATTAGGAGACAAGTATCCTGTGGAACTCTCAATAGTCTTAATTCAATGAAAATAGGTAAGATTTGGAAGTTCAAATGTAACACCTGCATGCTCGCCAATATTATCTTTGATTCACCAATTTGTTTCTCGTCATTGTGAAAATTTTCGCTCAACACTTTCTCGCAACCATATCTTGTGGAAGGAGGTAAAAAAGACAATTAGCATGATCGGAGTTACATTGAAGGGGTTCGATGAAGGGGACTTCCGTCAATCTCACAATGACACAGAATGGGTGCCGTGACTACGTATCTGGTCGAGTACAGAGATCAGATGAACCATATCCGAGGCATTCAAGAGTTATGATAAATTTTACGTAAGTCTCGGGAATTCGATATTTACTCTAAATTTCGATTGTGCTGTGAACCAAATGCTATTCATTGTAAGAAAACGTAAAATTTTTAATCAACATAGAATTGTTGTTAACTTTCAGCGGTAGTTTTGAACTAGGACTTGCTCATCAAATTCAATATCAATAACAATACCAGCGCCTCCAGAATTGCATTGTACACGAATTCAAAAGAATTGATGAAGTTCAGACTATATTTCCTAAATAAGAAAAACCGTGACCAAGATCCTGTATCATCAAATACATCAGATACACAAACATGACAGGCATGCGACGGAGTGCATAAAAACTTAGCGTTCATTAAAAAATGAATCAAACCCGTTCACTATTTTGGCCCATTATGAGTGATAGTTTTGAAAGATTTTCTTTAAAACCTCCTTCCATTAATGGAACAAGTCGATGGCTCCATACTCTCTAACAAGGTTTTGATAACGAGGAAGAATTGTCCCTATACCCATGAATTACATGTTACTTTGTTGAGATGAATATTGCGAAGAGCAAGTTGAAGAGCACTTTTATCTCCATGTACATTGACCAAATAAGATATCGCATTCTTACTCAACTCTTCAAAACGCAGGACTTTTTTAGATCAAGAATCATCAGTTTTCGATCATGTGAGCTCTGAAAATTATAAAAAAAAAGGAAAATCCTCATTTTCTTACTCCAATGACCATTGTTCATCATTTTCGTATTTATCTCTCCAATTTCCAACAAATTCAAATTCCCTCTTGCGCCTCTGAGCCAGAATACGACGACTGGATAATGAGTAGTTGATATCACATTTCTGAAAGAGTCTTCATTACTTCAACCTCGACTTCAATAGTCAAGTAGTTGATTTCCCCAAATAATTCCAAGTTATCCTCATTTTTCGCCTTTCTCAAACATCAGCGCACTTGTGGCGTGTCGAGTTCTAGTATACTTTAAAATGGGGTATAAGAATTCAACGTTACTCAAAAAGAAAGAACTGATTTCGATTTCGCTCACAATCAGATTTCACCCGTGATGTTTCAAAGAGTAACAACCATTTTTGCATTTTTTTCGTCACTTATGGCCGTATCGGAGTCTCGCGCAAAACGGTGTTGCACTTTCCGCAATGGTTTCTCCATCAATTGCGAGGGGGTTGATTGCAAATGACTCGGAATCGCTTCAAGAATGTGCCTCTGGTACGATCAGTAAGGACATATGTCAATATCTCCCTCTAAAACTCGATGTGAGGTGCAAGGTCACGCTCTCTGCGAATCAGAATCGGAATATCTCACGATTTATTGATTTTTTCTCAAGAGTGAGAGACGTTTATCCTCACAGATTGTACATGAGGCACATTCCCGGAATAATTCCGAGTAATTTGCGACCAGCCCCGCCTCAATTAGTGTAAAAACCATCGCGTAAGTTGTAACCCCGTTTTTGCCGCGAGACTCGGACGTGGTCTTTTGTCGAACTCATCCTCCTGTGCAGAGTACGGTCAGAACCTTACGATCATGAACATGAATTAGTGTTTCATGGCACAAATCGTCTACGCTAAATAACAGTTTGGCGACGACAGCGAAGCGGTTATCACTAACCTCATCGATATCTGTGCACTTTCTTCTGTTGCCTTCATCACGTGACTGGTCCAGCAAGAGAAATCTGCTAAAGTGTGTCATGTCAGTGTATGGATTTGTCAATGGGGAACTCTGAAGCAAGCTGGACAAAACCGTCACCAAAAGGGTCTGGATGGAAATTAAAAAAAATTTCCTAGCTAGTACTATGTTGAAATAGTATGAAAATTTTTCATCCAGATTCTTTCGACCCCCCCCCCCCTCCTGTGAGCCCAAGAGTCTATGGAAGGGCCATTTAGGCTATTTCTTAGTTCATTTTTGGTAAAGTTATCCCTTTGACAGGTTTTAATATTTTTCAACGTACTTCGGCGCATTTTTCTCGTTGATGCATGTAATTTTAGAAATCTCCAAGACTGTTGACTGAGCCTGGCGAAATGAGAAATTTCGAATGCTGAGATAATAACATATTACGCAACTAGGGAGTAAAGTGGGCCTTTTACTCCCGGGCGTGGATTATCGCTCGAGGCGAACCCGAGAGCGATAAACACCTGGGAGTTTGAGGCCCACATTACTCCCGAGTTGCGTATGCTATTTTTTATCCTACGGGACTAAAGTACGCCCCCCCCATCCACGCGCGATCCGAGCATGCATTCTTTGGCGCAGTGGACCACAACGACCGTGTCATTGTTAGTTATGCCGCCTTGGAAATACCGAAGCTAATTGCCACGGGTGGCGGGGACGGGGTCCGGGGCGGAGCCCCCCGACTAAAAAAAAATTTCGAAATGGTCGAAAAAATCTTCATTTTGTAATATCATATCTTTTTTTCTGAATTTCCAACCAGAATCGATCTCTTGATATTCTCCCATTCAACGTTACACGCCTCAATATTCGAATATTATTTGAAAAATGTTTTTGAAAATTAATATTCACTGATACTTTTTTGAGATCCTTTCAATAATATGATCTCTCCAGAATACGTTTGTATAACGCTCGAATCATTATTTATCCAAAAACAACAAAATACGACCTAATGAGAGGTTGTATGTCTATGCGTGAGTTATGTAGACGATTAGTGCCGCCTCAAGTGTGATCCTCCGTGGAGGGGTCGACAGACCGCTAGCCTTAGGATCACACCAATCTCTTGGGCGTGTAGTGGGTTCAAATCCCGCACGGGGCAAAATTTACTTCCGATTTTTTTCAACGACAAGTCCGTTGAGGGAGTAAAGTTTGATACCCGGGTGGAAATGAATCACATCACGCCCAAAAATAAGGGGCAAAAATGCGTACTTTAGTCCCGCTAGGATAAAAAATTCATTTGACTTCTTATCAATTATCTAGATAACCGCTTGCAAACATCGGTATTAACACGTTCACTGTGTCGGGTCCCACAGGTGGGATCCGTTTTTGCTCGGGTTCTAGTGTGGACCAAATGACGCAGATACCCGATAGCTTATTTTGCGGTTCTCACTTATTATATATGACGCCGAGAACATATGTGCACGCTATCCTGAGTATCTGACTTGATTTGTAGAAGTTAGTCGATAAAAACTCGGTTTTCGCGGGAATTTCGATGAATATCACAAGAATAGCCAGTGAATTGTGAATTTGTCTAGTCCTTTTTGACATGTTCCAACGTATGATGGACCATTCGAAAATTCATATCAAAGGCTCCAAAATGAGCCCACAAATGCTCATTTGAGCGATCTAGAGCTAGGTAATAAGAAATTTGGACTCAAAATAACTATAAGGCACGCCGAGTAAATGGTTGAAATTGCCCTTCTCGTCCCCTCTCCTGAATCTGTTCCACGTCTCCGTGTACGAGGATTTTTTTGAATTCAAAAAAAGTTAAAAAGTATCTCGAATAAGAGCTTTTATTTCATGGGGTAACGATAGTAGAAAATCAGCCTCGCGTAGGCTACAATCGCGCTCCGCGGTTCATACCAGAGAAAAGCCTCCATGCTTGTGAATTACCCGAATGGTACTGAGAAATCAACGAATGTTCTTAAAAATCTAAATAATACATCTTAGTATCACTAATTTTGGTAGTTCGATCATACACTTCATGCTTCATGGCACGATAGAAATTTTTGCGGGTTTCAACGATAGGACCCGCGTAAATTCGTGAGGATCTCATGAATAGATATCAAACTGATAACATTCCGAGAGGGTTGACTTTGAAAGATGCAAAATCACGCGTTTGTACTTTCTCGTACTCTGGGATGGAATGCCGGTTCTCACCGCCGCATGGGCACGAACAAGCAAGCGACCGTCCAAGCGCACGACGTGGACCCAAGCGCGAGAAACGAGCGAGCGAACGACGGAGCGACGGAGCGCACGAACCTCCAGTACCCCCACTATGCCACTCTGTCGTTTCCAAAAAGTCGTTTCTCGCGCTTGGGCTATCGTCTATTCATGTGCAATCATCGAGAATGATGTACATTTTCGACTTTCTTTTTTGATCAAATCAAGTTTCATATGAATTATCCCCATTCTTTCCTATCGATCTTGTTGGCATCATTCCTATTATCTGAGAATTGGAAGGCGTGAAGTTTCAAAAAATATTATATTCAAATTGAATTTTGTGCAGTAACCTGGAAAATCCATGGATAATGGATATTCTTCGTGAATCAACCAATCCTCTGATTCAGTATGGCGTAAGGGAATATTACACAACGTTTTTCAAAGATCACGGGAAAATCTATCAAATTATGCGCTTCAAACATTTTTCACTACTTTTCAATAGGCAGTTACCTTTTTTTAGCTCGCCTCAGTTGACATGGGAAAATCAAGAAAATTATCCATCACTCACCTGTAACTTTGACAGTAAATGGTTTACAATTTTGATCTTAAGATTTTACGATTGGATCACTTCTGTCGAAGTTACAAATGATTGTATCATGGAAATTTTTTCCGAATTTTCAACGTTGACTGACAAGGGGAGACCACGGGGGCCGGGTCGCTAATCTCCCCAAGATTTTTTTACAGTTTTGTATCATCGAGTATATGAAGAATCCAGAGTAACTCTGTCAAATCGGTCTCCTGTTCAGAGATACAGCCATTGAGATTAACATTGCTCATATAGGCCCATGTTAAAAAGTGATATATTCAGATATTAAGGTGGGCCGAAAAAGGGCTTTTTTCGAAAATTGATACGCCCTAGCGTGTAAATGTTGTGTTTGTACATATAGATATGGGAATTTGCTGGACGCTGAGAAATGAGATTTTAGGTCCCAGCAAGAGCCATCAAGCTTTCATCAAAATTAACGCAGGTTTAAATGGTAATGTGCCTTATTCGGCACTTCTTTCTTCCTAACTTTGGTCGCATTCCTGGCGCATCCAAGAATTTTGCAACGTAATTCAGCTCATTTTGAAGCTTGTTCCAGAACCTACAAAATGAGCTAAAGTACATCCAATCATGACTAACCCAAGCCAATTTATCTCAATTTTCCCAAAAGGTGATCATTATTAAGAATCCCGAAAATGGGGCGATTCTCCCTTGAAACTTTGCTTGTATTTCTGGTGCATCTGAACATTTTTCAACGTACCTCAGCTAATTTTAAAGCTTGTTCCAAAACCTACAAAATGAGCTAAAGTACGACCAATGACAACTAATCCGAGCCAATCTATCTCAACTTTTCCATTGCGAGTTTTGAAAGGAGTGAGGCGGGAGGGGGAAGTCGCTTATTTTTGGATTTTTCAAAACTAATCACTTTTTACAAAAATTGAGATAGATTGGCTCGGATAAGTCGAAATTGGACTTACTTTAGCTCGTTTTGTAGGTTCTAGAACAAGCTTTAAAATGAGCCAGAGTACGTTGAAAAATGTTTAGATGCACCAGAAATATAAGCAAAATTTGAAGGGAGAATCGCCCTATTTTTGGGATTTTTAATAATGACCACCTTTTGGAAAAATTGAGATAGATCGGCTCGGGTTAGTTGAAATTGAACGTCCTTGGGCTCATCTTGTAGGTTTTGGAACAAGCTTTAAAATGAGTTAAAGTACGTTGAAAAATGCTTGGATGCGCCAGAAATGCGAGCAAAGTTAGGAATGGGAAAGTGCCGGATTAGGCACATTCCCATCCCATTTAAACCTGCGTTAATTTTGATAAAAGCTAGATGGCTCTTGCTGGGACCTAAAATCTCATTTCTCAGCGTCCAGGAACATTTTTTTCACATCTATATGTACAAACACAACATTTCCACGCTAGGGCGGATCGATTTTAGAAAAAAGCCCTTTTTCGGCCCACCCTAATAGATATACTGGTAGTGGTAACGTTTTTGCTTGTAGCTCTGGACAGGGGGCCCATTTGACGGAGTTACTCTGGATTTCTCATATTCTAGATGGTACCAAAAAATTTTTGGGATGATTGGCGACTCGGACCACGTGGTCCCCTCTTGTGAGTCAAGCTAAAGATGAGTAAAAAATGTTCAAAACACATAAATTGAAAGATTATATTGTGATCTTCAAGATGATCCCTGTACAATTGCCGTGCGATGAACTGGATCGAAGAATTTGTTGATTTACAGAAGATTGTCACTTCTTTCAAACGCGTCCTAGCCCTCTAAAACCTCTGCCACCGTGTTCAGCAGATTAAAATACATGCAAAATCATTGTTCCAATACGTTTCTAAGTCCTAACACATTACAAGCAAACCCTGGAAGGTTAGTTTTATTTGAAAGGAAACTTGACGGGTAGGAGCAGAACTGCGCTGTATACTCGTTGGGCTCGCGGTCATTGAGATGCCGCAAGTACGTGGGGCGGAGTGCGGAGGCCTTTACTGTTTCAGCAAGGAACTTTTAGTGATGTGAATGAAGGAATCGATACATGAACAAAACACTTTTCAGCGCATGTCCTTTGTCCGATTAATTACCCCTGCGCCAGATCCCACCGGTGTAGGGACCCGCAAGAGTGAACATATTAATAGGATATCCAAGCGATGCATGACTGATGAATCCTATGAGCTCATGAGTGAGTTTCATTGCGTTTAGTACAATTGAGTGAAGTCTTCGATCATTCCATCAAGGCTCAATACTTGCTCTCCGAATATTCACAATTTTTCATGAACCATGGATAGTAGAATAGAGCATCTTACATGTGATCAACCAGGAGTAAAAGGAATCTCCCAATTTGCATCCCGATTATTAGGATACGATTGGCAAATTGGACCATACAGACCTATATTTGGGAATTTTGATCGTAACTGAATCATTTTGAATTTCTAGGTCACGCCGAAATTCAGAATAGAACACGGCGCAGTTGGAACGACTTGGAAGCATCAATGCCTGCATATCCCTTCATGGCCTCGATCCGTTATGCTGGTGAATTAATCTGCGGAGGCTCGATAATCTCACCGAATGCCATCTTGACTGCTGCTCACTGTATGAAAGATAAAGACTTTTTAGATCTATTATACGTTAAAGTTGGCAATTCTGACATCAACTTCAGAGGTTCATGGCATCAAGTTGCTGAAATAATCGAACATGAAAAATATCAAGAGCTCAATGGGGTTCAACGAATGATGAACGATATTGCCCTGTTGAAACTGAAGGAACCGATCAAAATCGATAACAGGACTACTAGAATGATCCAATTGTTAGAAGAAAGTGATGATGCGCGCAATTATAGATCAGGAACTTTGATTGGTTGGAGCTTGTACCCAACAATCATCAATTTAACAGTT
The DNA here is from genome assembly GCA_029851415.1 of Eretmocerus hayati. Lineage (NCBI taxonomy): Eukaryota > Metazoa > Arthropoda > Insecta > Hymenoptera > Aphelinidae > Eretmocerus > Eretmocerus hayati. Next base: position 22,795,956 of record CM056742.1, read on the forward strand.
CCGAATCCCAATGGTAATGGTACTATCGCCGAAAAAAGAGTGATTGAACGACTTCCCGCAAACCTCAGGCCTGTCCCTTTGGAGATTGCGTCAGATGAAGCATGCTCCGAGCTTGCTCCTCAAGACAATCTGGACATACAATTTTGTGCATATACCCGCCGCCGAGTACCTTGTAATGGCGACTCTGGCTCACCTCTAGTGGTGAATGGGAGGCAAGGTGGAATAGCATCTTGGATTTTCGGAGATTGTTCTGTAGATTCAAATACTGTTTATTTCACAAATGTAGCAAAATTCACCAAGTGGATCGACGAGAAGATGCAAACATTGTGAAAAAACCGAATTGAGATTTTTTATTTCTGCTTCAGGTGCGATTCATATTGGAATATGTATTACCTGAGTTACTGGAAAAATAAGATAGATAGATAGATACGATCCATTATACCCGTAGGCAAGAACGAAGACATTGCAATATTATCGTACAACTTTGTATAAAATTTCTCAGGAATGAGAAGTAAATTTACGAAAGCCGTATATATAAATTCATAGAGAATCGTATCGTTATGAGATATTTGGTCAGCGCTATCTATAGTCTTGTTTTCATCACAGGATGACACGTCAATTGAATTAATCAGGTAAGATTGTTGCACCAATAAAATCAGTAACCCGCTCTTCCTTACTGAGAGCGGTCATATCAATACTCCTGGGATTATTGGGAGGCTGGCTGTCAAGCTTGAGCATATGGAGTTTTAATAAATGTTCAAATGATGCCGATGAGGATGACTTGCGCAGGAGGGCCAGGAAAGAGTTCCATGAAAGCCTAGCACCGCAAAACTGGAAAGAATATTCAGTTGTTTTGAGTCTAATTCTAGGGATGTTAATATTACTGACTTCACTCCCACTGGTGGGTCTGTGCTGATACTTATTAAGCATTGCTGCCAGGTATTCGGGCTCTTTCATTCTAATGGCTTTGTGATTGAGAACGGCTGCGAAGTACAGTCTACGCGAGTCCGAACGTAGCCAGCCCAGACACTTCTTGTACGGGGTGATGTTAAGTTCACGTTTGGAATTCATGCGAATCCCACCCATTTTTTCAGAATCTTAATTCCATAGGTGAGTTTCGGAAGCCACGATTTTTTTCAAACATTTTTCTGCTCCCCAGCTGCTGCATACCGCTTCAATTCGAGTTTATAATCCACCTTTGACGCTCCAAATTTTGTAATCAAATTTTAGTAGACAAAACTTCTAAACTTGAAAAGTAAAGCTCGAATCTGCTTGGTATCACCAATGTCTGAAAGGTTCGTGTTTAGGATTTTCCAAGACCTTGACTATTTTTAAGAACTTTGATCTCTTAACTGAACGGTCGAAGCCACAATTCTTCGTGTATTTATCCACGTCCCTATTACGAGATCTGTCTACCTACGATGTAAACTTTTTCAAACTTCGTGTTCAGATTCTCGTTGAAAAAATGTTCAGAACTAGAAGGCAGTATTCAAATCTGCTCGGCATTACCATTATCTTGTCGGTTCACGTTTGTAATTTTCGAAAATCCCACCGACTTTATAAGATTTTGATCTCGTGAGAAGCATCCAGAGCCACAATTTTCCAGATTTTCTTCATCTCCCTAGCTACGAAATACCTTTCTAATGACTCGTACCGATAGATTGTTCTCATCTATGGTACAAACTTTTCCCAAACTTAGTAGTCAGAATTTGGGCGATAAAGTGTACAAAATTGATAACCACTACCTGAATCCATTAGGCACTACTATTGTCCAAGAGGTCCAAATGCGGGATTATTTAAATTCCGAACCATATTGGAGAATTTTGATCGCATGACTGCTACACAGTTTTTTACGCGTTGTTGGACTCTTGTACTAAAAGGTACAAGAGTACATGCTCGATGCTTCTAATATCTTTCAAAGTTTAGTCGATTGACATTCCCACTCGGTCACAAGTTTCTATTGTGGGTGCCGTGGCTGCATAACCTACAAAACAACATTCGTGATCATAGATTAAACACTGAACAATAACAAAGGCCCGTGGCATTACACCAAAACAATAGCATTACCCAACACGTGGTGCAACTATTCCCTACGACAATTATGGTGGCAAATTCAAAATGAGCAATTTTCCATCAATTTTCCTGGAAAATTGAGCAATAAAAAAAAATAATCGGACAATTCATTTCGGACTCCAAATTTGATGAGCTACACGATGCCGTATCGCAATGATATTTTTCTTGAATATTTTGAAAAAAATTTTCCCGTTCGCATCGAATTTTCCATTTTCTTGATTTGTTCACTCCACCATCCGAGGCAGGAGGTCGAACCATGTAAAAATCAACTTCGATCCAATTTGTACCTTGCAAAGATAAGAAATGCCAAGGGGTGTCCACCTTAAATTGGTCATACGATATATATCAACATAGTTCCCAGTCTGACCATTCTTGAGGACATGCAACCAATCACAAATGGGCACGGTTCGCCTGAACTGACTTTGACCCGAAAGTGCTTTCCGCTAAAAACAGCTTTTGTTGTCCAAAACTACATGGAAAATGGAAGTTTTTCCAACAACAATCAGAATCATCGCCGGAACTGTTTTAGAGAACCGTCGAACTGAAATATTTCGAGTTCGTATTTTTTTGTTAACCATAGCAAGCGCAATGTCACTCTCCGTGTGAGTTTTGTATATCCCTAATTATTGCACAATATTCCACTAGTAATCAGCGATCGATGTATGGGGTAGTTGAAATAAGGTTATCACTTATGAATTCGAGTGAGATCATTTCATTAATGATTGATCCTTTATTCTAAATATGCATACTGTTATAAGCGCACACAGCCCGCCAAAGTTTTTTTCTGATAATTGGGATTTTTTTCGTCAACTTCGTGGTTTTCCTCCGTCAGACTGAAGTCAAAATGAGATGATTCCATGGCCTGATCACTCAAAATACCGAGACCCATTCCCCTCTTCAGCACGAGAGTGGGAGTGGGGCTCGTTAATTTCCCGTGGTCAATACTATTCTATCCCCGTAATCGACGCTATGACAAACACCCAAGTCTGAAATGAGAAATGTGCTCGATTTTTGATCATATTATTCTGCACAGTGGTATGCGCAGTCTATTAGAAACCCTTTTGGCTCCATACAAAAAATTGCTGCATATCTGTTCGTTACTTTCCGAATAACATGAAGCATATTTTGATGGAATGAGTTCATAAAACTCGGAGTAATAGACCAATTCTATCAAGAAAAATTGAAATAATTGTGAAAGAACGGTTTAATCGATATTTCTCAAAAACGGCTCCGGCGATGATTTTGATTCTTGTTCGAGAAACTTCTATTTTCCATGTCGTTTTGGAGAGAAAAAGCTGTTCTTAGCGGAAAGCACTTTCGGGTCAAAGTCAGTTCAGGCGAACCGTGCGGGTGAATGGTTCAACATTTGATGCCCACTCGAGACTCCAGGACGGTTAATCAAAATTGTTGCAGTGCCACGTGGTGAAGGGTGAGAAAACGAAGAGATTTTGTTTTGAATAAAGTCAATCGGTCAAGAATTCGCGCGGATACAATTTGTGGCCCAAAATTCATGTTTCACCCCACTGTGCGGCGCTCCGGAAAAATTACAAAAAAGTACCATCTAATTGTGCGTCTTAAGCGCGTTCAGACACAATTTTGAAATCAATTGTGGATATCTTAGTTTTTCAAAAAAAAAATAAATAAATAAATAAATAAATAAATAAAAATGTTTCCGGGTGCCACCGAACTCAAACCATCTGTTTTTCGAAAACCACGAAGCCTATGAATTGTGCGATCACTGCAATCAATTGCGCGTGATCAGGACTGTCGGATGAATTATTCGTTTGCTAAAATCAACATCATTTTTTTAAAACAATGAGCAGATGTAATTCGAAGCTGTTTCGCGCTCGGAAGAGAGCCAAAAAGCCTCCGAGAACGCATGCAGTGGGGGATGCGCCCCACAAACCCCGACCTCCCCACCACGGACACCGTCACTTTCCTCTCCTCTAGCGATCCTCGTCTCTACTCGTTTTTTCCATCGCCATCTTTTCTTAGAGGCAGCGGCTGCTGGGCGACCTGGCACACGTCGGCCGCGACCCAGGGTAACCTGGACACAAAGTATGACGAAGTATACGGACACTGACAGGAGCAGACGCTTGCGATGTTTGCCTCCCCCCCTCTCCCCCCGTGCCAGTGCCACGCCATGACGAGGTCGGGTCTTGAGGCAGGTCCCCCGGGTACGCGGTTGCGGTACTCTTCCCTCGGAGATCCTGTCGTGCGTTCACTAGATTTCACCACCGGCTGGCACCAATAACGACGGGTCGGTCTCGCGGCTTGAACCCGAATTTCATGTGATGGGCCTCAAGCCGAATATCATGTAATGGGCCTCTCTGTGCCCCAGTAATCAATATAGTCATGCTGCGGTGAAAGCCGAGCAAGCACAACTTGCTTGAGCTCAAATTTGTGACATCTCAATATATTCAATTCATTCCTAACTCACGAGGAACACCCAGGGGTTGTGGAACACGGATTTGGTCAAAACTCCCGGGATAATCTCCTTTTACCATCAAAAGATGAAACCCAGAACCGCACTTGCAAATGCCCAACCGTTTCCGAGCTGTAGCTCATAACATTAGCATTATGAGTATAACTATATACATCTTCTTTGAACCTCGACCCATATGGGCAATGCTAGTGTCATGGGCTATAGCTCGAAGATGGTTGGGCATTTGCAAGTGCGGCTCTGGGTTTCACCTTTTGGTGGTGAAAAGAGACTATTTCCTGAGTTTCAGTCAAATCCGTGGCCCACAACACCTGGATGCTCCTTGTCAGTGTTGCCAAAGTCAACAAAGCCTATGATTTTTTCGATCCTATCAATGAGAAAAATAGATCCCATAGCTCTGGGCTACATTCTAAAATGCAAGCCTGAAAATTTTCAGTTGTCTATTCATGTTATTCCCTTCACGGTGTTGGAAGCCACTGGAATCCCTTTGTTGGAGTAACTACTTAAATAATAACTTCTTTCGAGAGATCAATCGACATTGGGTGAATGAATCATATACTCTCTCCGTATCCATCAGTGAGAATCCACTGAACTTCAGTGCATTACGGATCAACTTTGACTGATGAATCCAGTGTATATAAACTGGGACTTCAGTGCATATGCACTGAAGTCATCAGTGACCCTCACTGAAACTGCAGTGAGCTCGAGGGTCAGACGGGTCCTGATCACTGAAGTTTCAGTGAGTGTCACTGATGGATCGGTAAGGCAATTCACTGAAACTTCAGTGACAGAAGAAGTCAGACCGGTCTTGGTCACTGAAGTTTCAGTAAGCTTCACTGATTCACCAGTGAGAATTTCCACTGAAATATCAGGGAATATGATTTGCCGGGACCCTTAAAAAACTGAATTTCACCTTGACCTTGCTCGTCTGCTGCTTCGCGTTTGCTTTTTCTATTTGCGTTTGCAATGTTCAAACCGAGGTTCAAACAGAGGGAAAGCATAATCCAAACCACCAACCTGCCCTAGAAATTGATGAAAAATCGAGAAAGCAAGAGTGATGAAAAATTTAGTTACTATCATGACTTCATGAGTTTTCCAAGCAATGGTAATTCATGTCAAAAGAATGAAGCTTCGCAACTGTACATCCCTAGAAATTACATCGAATCGGTGTCTTCAATCAGTTAGACACTTTACTAAATTGTGCTTGCCGACATTGTAAGGAGTAGGATTCACTTTGATCAAGTTGGAGGTATAGGATGAATTGAATGGGGAAAATTGAAGCAGGAGTTTGTCACTCATAGCAAAATCATAACTCAAGCATCCAAAAGGCAATTCATGATGTCAATCTCAAATTCTACATAATGAAATTGTGTGCAATTTAGAATCATAAAGTTCTCAAGTCATGATTGTGCTATAGGTAAGAAACTCGCACTTATAGTAACAATGGAACATTCAGATTCATTCATAATTTTTATCATTTTGATTGAATGAATGTTGACAAAAACAAAAAATCAGCGGTGGCGGAATGGCTCGATGTTACTGAAAAATCTGGAGAAAACACCTTGTCAAATCAATCAAAATTTGCATATGCATCTGCTCCATCAGATGCATATGAGTCATTCCGGAGCATTTCGGTCAGAGGCGTCACCAGGGGGGTCTGGGAAAAATCCCAAAAAAATTTTTTTCCATCAATACTATGTTTAAAAAGTACAAAAAATTTTTTTGGGATTTTTCCGTAGCCCTCCACGGGCTCTAGGGCCCCCAGAAGGTGTATTTTAGGCCCTTTTCTTGGCCTATTTCTGGAAAATCATAGCTCCGACTCGACTCAATCTTTTTCTACGTACTTCAGCACAGTTTCTTTGTTAAGACTAGCGCTTTTGAGAAAGAAATAGTCCGGAATCAATCATGCAGCCTAGTAACTTCTAGGAACTATTCACTGAGAGCAGATTTTAGCGATTTTTGGGCCTGCTTCAAAGCGATCTAGCTCCTACTAGACATGTGATAATCGACTTCTGCAGGTGGTCATTTTGGAGGTTTTAAGAAAACCTACAATTTGATTACCTGTAGGAGTCGATTATCGTACTTTTTATAGGAGCTATAGCCGATACAAGTAGAGCAGTTTTGTAAAAATGCCAAACTTCGAGCTCGATTAAAAAAAATCGTTTTTCTTCTTTCGACCCCAAACCTGTGCGAATATGTTTTTCGATACAAATCATATCAATTAGAACAATAATCTGGGTGGGCTATTTGATTCTCGATTTTATTTAGCCAATTTAAAACACCCTTTTTTTACTTTTTGCTTAAAATTCCAACATAGGCATGGCTCGCATATGCTTCCATCTGAGTCATTGTGCACCAATCTGGGTGGAATCACTCCCCAAAGTACCCCCAAATATGTGTCATAATTTCCGGAGGCGAGCCTCAAGCCAGAAGCGAGCTGGAGGCTCAAACCATCAGGTCCGGGATCAAGAGGCGCGGTAGCGCCTCGCTGGCGAGTATGAGCAGACGAAAAATCGAGCGAGGCGCTGTGCCTATCTATACTTTGAATTGGGGTTTTTTAACCTCACACTTTTTTTCTACTTGGATTATTACCCTCTTAACGTTGCTCATAGAGCTCTGCAATGCTTTGGCAAAGCCTTTCTGAAGCGATTCAGAGTTCTGTACAATCATTTCCTCAATCTGAGCAGTGGACGCGTTTTATTCAGCACCGCAAAATTCATGCCTTCGTTTTACATCTCAGTTCGATTTCACCAGCCCCGTGCTTCGACTCGAGAAATATCGAAACGTCTCTGCTACACATGTGTTGGGTATGTAAGATGGTCGAGGAAGAGAGAGAGAGATAGAAGCGCGTGCGCAAGATCTTCCTGTCCGGTTGACGCAAGACTGTCTGCTGCGTACCGGGCAACGCGGGCACCGACCAGCTGGTTTGTTATCGCGGATAAATGAATTTTCGAATTATCTGAATTTCTCGATTCTATAATTATTGCATCAGATGTGGATACTCGAAACTAGCCACGACTAGAGCTGACGTGAAGATCAAAGCGCCGTGCGAGAAGAACAGGGAGGAGGGATTCGTCTACTTTGTTGTGTTTTGTGTGTTCGCCGCGGCTCCGCAATATCTTGCTCTTGCCTGCAGCAGCTGCATGATTCTCCAGATTGAACTGAACAAAATATACACTGATAGTAGTGTATTTTTTTATGGAAAAAATGACGGAGCCGTGTGTAAGAAATTCTCAAATGCGGTGGGGACAAGTGCTTGGAAAATTTGTGGTTACCCATGGATTTTTATAACCAAGGAGTGAGATCCCCCCCCCCCCCCCCCTCATTCACTTTTTTTTCAAAAGTAAAACTAGGCGAGTATGAGGTTCAGAAAAGAACCATTCATCTCCAGTGCATCAAAACTTCTAATTTTATACGACATGGTTTAAACTCTTGGAAGGAATGAGATCTAAAAAAACCATGTCGAGTATTTTTTGAGTCGATTTGTCACGATCAACATATCATCACTGGTAGAGACTAGAGCCACTTTCCTCCAATCAAATCTTTCTTTCAATTCATCCTAATGCTGGTGGTTTGACAATTTCTTACTAGCTAATTGTCGCTGAAATGACCCGAAGTTTAGGTGAGCGAAAGAGATACAGGGGAATATCGAAATAGAGAAAATATAACTGAGTTGAATTTGGTGTTCGTGATGATTCACTAAAATCTCATATCATACTCAGTTATATTTTCTCTATTTCGATATTCCCCTGTACCTCTTCTAAACTTCGGGTCATTTCAGCGACAATTAGCTAGTAAGAAATTGTCAAATCACCAGCATTAGGATGAATTGAAAGAAAGATTTGATTGGAGGAAAGTGGCTCTAGTCTCTACCAGTGATGATATGTTGATCGTGACAAATCGGCTCAAAAAATACTCGACATGGTTTTTTTAGATCTCATTCCTTCCAAGAGTTTAAACCATGTCGTATAAAATTTGAAGTTTTGATGCACTGGAGATGAATGGTTCTTTTCTGAACCTCATACTCGCCTAGTTTTACTTTTGAAAAAAAAAGTGAATGAGGGGGGGGGATACGGATTATATTTTGCCTGACTTGCCTTTAAGATGAATTTCATCATTGATTCCTCCGAAATTCGATGTAAATTTCCAAAATCGAGTCAAGAGCTATGAGTCTCATTTCAATTTCTAGAATACACTGTGGTGTTATTTTGTTCATTTTTCAGCCGTATACTATGTAAAAATCAAGAAAATCGCGATACCATCACATTTAGCGGCTTATTTGGCTTACCATCCGGATTCAAATATTTCTCCTCAGCTTCTCACAGAAATACCGATCGACAATTGTAACTCAGAACAGTGCGGTTATATCCCTTTTGCGATGAAGAAAAAAGAGCACAGCATTCCAATCCTGTGCTTTACGTTTCCTGAGTATGCCATCAAAAAATGACCGTTTTGAGAGCCAGTGGCGCGATAACTTTATGAGCTTTGAAGCTTTATAAAATTTGTCCGGATCAACGCACACTCACAAACCAAACGGGATTCGATTCGTCTCCTTTTCAACTTCGAAAACTCATTGCTAAATTTTCCGTTTTGCACAAGGTATTTCATCAATTTCGTAAACAATAGCCAGAAAAAGTTTTCCCACAAAACTTAGTTACATCGATGAATGAGAGTTAATATCATAGCCAAATCAGCGCACACCTCTGAATCAAAGCTTTTCTCAAAATATGAGATCAGTGGATGGATATATCATTCCACCGAAGTAGTTGAGGCATAGGTATTTTAGTTACAGCCTTATCAATTCAAAAAATCGCGTTGGTACGTTTGTAAACTACCCAAAAATCATCCTTTGCGGTCTGCTATTGACAAATCAGGATGCGTTTCAACAAAAAAGAATTTAGTCCATATTGAATGATGCCAAATACTATAAAATGCCACTCCTGCGCACTCCGAATAGTTCAAAATACTCTTGGAACACTGCAGTAACACAAAAGTTAAAAGTTCCGTGGAAACTCTCATATGGGCCATTTCGGAGCATTTCAGCCAGAGCCGTCACCAGGGGTGTCTGGAAAAAATCCCAAAAAATTTTAACTGTTAGTACCATTTTCAAATAGTACGAAAACATTTTTTTGGAATTCTTTCAAAGCCCCCCATGGGCCTGAGGACCCATAAAAGATCCATTTCAAGCCTCTCCTCAGCCTATTTTGGAAAAATCATAGCTCCGGCTAGACTCAATATTATTGTACGTACTTGGGCGCATTTTCTTCCTTAAGACTGGTACATCCAAGGAAAGGGTTGTCCAAAAGCGATAATTGAGCCTAGAAACTTCTAGGAGCTATTTGCTGAGAGCACTTTTTAGCGATTTTTGGGCCTCCTTCGAAGTAATCTAGCTCCTTTTAGGCATGAGATAATCGACTTTCACCAGTGGTCATTTTGAAGATCTTGGAAAAAGCTACAATTTGACTACTTGTAAGAGTTGATTATCGGACTGTTCATAGGAGTTAAAGTCGTTACAAGTCGAGCAGTTTCGTGAAAATGCCAAATTTTGAGCTCAATGAGAAAGAACCGTTTTCTTTTTTTTGACCCCAAACCTGTGCGGATATATTTTTCAATATAAACACTATCAATTAGAACGATAATCTGAGTGGGCAATTCAATTCTCGATTTTATACAGCCAATTTAAAACACCCTTTTTTGACTTTTTGCTTAAAATGCCACCATAGGCATGGCTCGCATATGCTTCCATCTGAGTCATTCTGCACCAACCCGGGTCGAATTACTGCCTCGAAAACCCCCGAATATGTGTAAGAACTTCCGGAGGCGAGCGTCAAGACAGAAGCGAGCTGGAGGCTCAAACCATCAGGTCCAAAATGGACATTATTTCGTCTAATTAGGGGCAGGCGAGCGAGGGCTCGATTCCCCGTGTTCCTGCTCACAAACGAGACAAGTGGCCTGAATGGGGATTCAAGCATGTTTTTCCGACTCAAATTGACCATTTGAACACGATTCCAGGTTCAATGGAGCCTTGAATTATCGTCATTTTGCAGTAGAGTAGCAAATAGTAGATTTCGCACCGAGATTATGAGGTTGTAGCTCGCTTCCGAGCGATTGGTTTTCGGCCCGAGCCGCAGGCGAGGGTCGAAATAATCGCTCGGAAGCGGGAACCCCATGAGCGAGGCGCGAATTATATTTTATGCAATTTTGTAAGCACCCAAACATCGGAAAATTGCATAAACCTGTTATTGCAGAGTTTATGCTATTCTGTGCGCAAAGTCGTGCGTAAATGGCCATTCAGACGCTTGTGTGCCGTGTGCAAATGGCGAATTCCGTGTGCAAATGCCAAACTGTGCGCAAATTTTTTTTTCGCGTACGCCACAAATCGCTCAATCGTGTGCAAATTGGTCATTTGCGCACTGTGCAAACGTTTAATTAAATTAGTACGCAAATATCGTTTGCGCACGGGAAAATTAGATCTCTTTGAACTGAAGATGAAACTTAGAATCGTGCAGTCCAGGCTGTAGAATGTGAGTACAAGATTGATGGGAATTTCCAGAAACCACGATGATTGGATGTATTTTGCGCCAAGTTAATGAGGCTGTAGCTCGCCTCTGAGCGATTTTTGGCTTCAGTCACAGGCCGAGATCGAAATAATCGCTCGAAAACGGGGGACTTCATGAAAGAGAGGCAAGAGACATTTTATACATTTTTATAGACTTCCAAATATAGGAAAATCGCATAACCAGATTTTGAATCTGAATCTCGGAATGACGAGTTTTTTTCTTGAAGTATTTCCCATAATATTTTCTCAGTCGGGCTCCGCCCCCCGAACCCCGCGGCGCGCCGGGGGCCTTTGTCAAGGCTAGACTGATTTAGGGCTCTTGCGAGCTCTATAGAGAAGAGGTAAGGCACACGCGCGGCTATTCCGGTATTGGTGATATCAAACTCAATATAATATAACTATTTTGGGGAGAAACGAGCGAGTGCATTTCGCTGTACAAATATTCGAATCCTGAACATGTGCCCGGGTGCGAGATTGAAGATCTCGCAGATAAATGCTTGGAACAGTTGAGTGTCATTCTGAGAAGGAGGAGACAAAAAATACAAGTGGAATACGAATTCGAAATGCTGAGGAACTGTTGGAAAAAATTTCTTTTCTCAAATTTAACTTGAATCATTATCGCTAATGGGTAACTCATGGTGGAAGAGACATATGGTGTGCTCGCGCGCAGCGCGATTACCTTAGCCAATGGGATTCCCGGCCCAATCGTACGCCATCTTGACCTTCCGGCCAATCACAACATAGCGGGAAATTCGACCGCGTTTAATAGCTCACATGGTTCGAACCGAGTTCAATTTGTTTCATGAGTTATACCTATACACAGTGCCTCCAGCGTTAAACTTAAGAGGTCGCTAATTTCTTCAAAAAATACAAAAACCTCCCTTAATTAAGAATTTTTTCTAGCAAGGATTATTTCAATACTTCACTCTTTAACATTTTTTTAAATTACTTTGTAAACATTTTCATATCTTTGAGAATTTTTCTCGAATGTATTTCAGCTATTCTTGGAATATTTCTATTAATATTGGGATTTCTTAATAAGGAATTATCCATCTTGCCTCAAATTCCCATTAAGAGTGCATAGAAATTTCTCAAATATGCTTGCTATCCGAGCTCAAAACTTTAAAGCGGAACGAGTATTACAGAATTTTACAAACATTAGGAATATTGTTTCATGATTATATTTATAGAACTATTTCGGAAGACTCAAAATATTTTGAGAGAAGAGATATTCATAGACATATTATAATTCATGCTGAGATATAGATACGAGACAAATGCTGAAAAATTGAGGAAATATACAGTGATTTGTTTGAAAAAGTTGGAAGTGATGCATCAAACAGTATAGTAGAAAAAAAAATTGGGCCAACGTGGGGTTTGAACCCACGACCTCTTTATCGTGAGGCAAAAGGTTATCCACGGAGCTATGCTGTACTACCAATATTTCGGTTCAATAGCTGTACTGATTCATCGGCCCCCCAAGGGAGGCTCGGGTTATGGGAGTTGTTGTGACTTGTGATTTTTCCCACTATGATGAAGAATGTTAGCCATCCCACTCCACACACAATCTAGAAGTATTTGGTAGCACTGTTATTATTGATTGCCAATTCAATCGTCCGCACGCCAAGTTCCAAGATTTTTGATCATTGTATAATAATAAGATGTCTTAGATGTTTGCATGAAGGCGAGTGACTCTGTTGATGACCGAGCCTCAACCAAGAAGACTTACATTTGCTCGTGGCCGTGAATCGCGATTTTAGACTTTTTGAATTGTGACAACTAACAAGGAATTCGTCGCAATTTGAAATTCGTACGCCAAGATGGCTGCCGGTGGGCCCTGCGCAGACCGGGACGAAAACGCGTTCACCAAGTGAGCACACCATATGTCTCTTCCACCATGGGGTAACTTACATAACTTTGCAATTGGTCGGTCGTACTCAGACGTTGTTGTTTTCACACCTACGACTCGAATACGTCTATCTGGATCTGGGTATCGCTTAATGATACGATCTAACAGCCAGTGAGTGGGAAGCGCATTATCATCCGCAATCAGAACTAGATCGCCGATGGGAATTTCAGGCTGCAGAGTGATCTATTTGTCACGTTTTTGGAGCGAATGTATATATCCGCTCGACCAAATTCTCCAAAACTGTTGGGCTAATCGACGCACCAACTGCGATCGAGAAAGTCTCGATTCTGAGGTATCCAGAAGTGATGGAGTGGGGGAAGCTCTCAGTGGCTTGCCAACCAAAAACTTCCAGGGGTGTTATTGAACGCGAGTTCAAACAACATTCTATTTTACACAACATCGTTCAGAATTCATCAATTGTGAGGGTATGCGTGCCAACAGTTTTTCTAAAATGTAATTTTACACTTTTGACACCGGCCTCCCACAAACCACCAAAATGAGGGCCTGAAGGGGGTGAAAAGTGCCAACTGATCTCGTTAGCAGCCAGACGGGCGTGAAGTGACGGATCTTGGATGATTTTCTTGTAGTTCGATCGCAGTTCCCGATTGGCGCCTGCAAGATTCTTACCATTGTCACAATAGATGTCGGACGGTAGTTCACGACGTGATACGAAGCGATCGAGCGCGTCTAAAAAAGTCGCGGTGGTATAGTCATTTACCAGTTCAAGGTGACTAGCACGCGTCGCGAAGCAAACAAAATTCAAAATGTACGCCTTGTGTGATTTCGGTCCTCGTCTAGAATGATTCCGGACGTAATAAGGTCATGCGTGGTCGACTCCTGTAAGAGTGAACGGACTGAATGGAGTACACCGAGCCTCGGGGAGGTTAGCCATCATCTGGTTCATGAGATTCCCACGATATCTGAAGCAGATGACGCATTTGTGGGAATAGGATCGGACGAGGTTTCGTGCGCCAAGAATCCAATATTGTTGGCGCAGGACAGTGAGTGCCAGATTCGTGCCCAGGTGCAACAAATTCAGGAGCAACTGAGCAATAATCAGCTCGGTAACACGATGGACAGGAAGGATTGCAGGATATTTTTGCGAAAATGGGAGCCTAGAGCGCTTCAATCGGCCTCCAACTCGGAGAATGCCATTTTGATCGATAAAAGCGTTGAGATTGATAACTTTTGATGATCTAGGAAGTTCTGATTTTTGACTCAAAGTCCCAATTTCTGAACGAAACGTCCGAATTTGGACATACTTGATCCAAAAGTCGCTGGCGTCCCGAATATCATCGGCTGTGAGGGGAGAATACTTATAAGGTAGATTTTGCTTTCCCAAAAGAGAAAGCATTCATTTGGTGCCAGCGGAATTTTCGTCAAATTTTTTCTAAAGAAATTCTTTTCTCCTCCAGTGAACCTCTTGAATACATGAAATTGGTACAGTCCTCTTCCTTTCGCCAAGATCTATCGAATGTAGGTAACAGTTTTTCGTTATAAACCCTCACAAAATCACTACAACCCCGTCTTTCGAGCCCTCTGTCCGTGTCTGTGTGTGTATGTATGTTGTTTTCTATCGCTCGGCAAAACTCCTCACTGGGTTAATCGATCGTCCTGAAATTCTCATGCCATATTCGGAGGCGTCTGTAGATGGGAATGCTAGATTTTAAGAACCCCCCCAATGATTACTTTTATACTTATGAATTTTTCTTCATTTATTTATAATTTTTTTTCCATCTTAAAAACTAAAAATATACTCTCCTTCCTTCTCGAAAAATCTGAGTCTGTTTATTTACGCGTTTCTCGAAGTGCTGAATTGATTGGTTGATACGGAATTTCGATTGGAGCTCATTTTATTCTATCTTTTACACACCTCTCTTCCGTTGGGCTATAAAACCTTTATAATCACAATTTAACAAAATTCCGTATCAACCAATCGATCCAGCACGTCGAAAAACATCTAAATTACTTCCTTCACATTTTTTTCATGTAGTAAAATGAAGTACAAATCACTTATAAGATTCTCTTCTTTCCCAAAAATTTCAAATTTCTCATTAAAGAACTCACAAGTCAAAAAATATCCATGCGATCATGCTCAAAATTCACTGGCATCATCATCACACTCTCCAAAATACACGTACAGAGTCTCAAAAGATTTCGTCTAATCGATCTCGAAATTTTGAATTCCGAATGATATATTTCATTCCAATTTTCAAGTTCACCGACAGTTGATTTGTTCCTTCCCTAACATAATCACCTGTTTACCAAAATTCTCTATCATCAATCGATTTCTCGCGTTGATGAAAATGGATAAAGACCTTTACATTCCTATCACTCTGTCGCACCTACTGGGAACTAAAATTACAGAAAGTCAGTTTAATGAAATTCCAAAGAATACGTTATGTTCTGGATCATGGTTAGGAGATTAATCAATCAATGCATTACTGAGGGTTTTGAAAATGAATTATCCCAATTTCGAACTCATAGAAACGGTATTGACACAGTTAAGTGGAATGGTTGATGAAACTTATTGTGAAGATATCCAAATTCTCTACTCGAATGATTTCAAGCATTGGAGGTGCTTACATTATAGAGCACCATTTCTATTCATTCATGACAGCCTGTATTGTGACATTCACAGTTTGGAAGATTTGGATGATAAAGAAAGAGATTTCATAAAAAGGTATCCTTCACTAGAAGATGATTTCGTAGTATTCAAGAAGGTGAAAAACAGAAGGTGAAAACAGATTGATTATAGTTCTTGCGGTCTGTTAGCGACAGCAAACGCAGTAACAATCTGTTTTGGTAGAGATCCGTCAATAAGGAATTATTGTACTGATGAAATAATACTGCGCAATCATTTGATCAAAATATTATCGACTGCAATTTTTGAAGAGTATTCTCAGTAAACATGAAAATTTTGTAAGATTATATGAAAATGATTGAGAAATAATTTATTATATAGTGGATTGATTATTTCATGAAGTTCATTATTTGATTATATTGATATTTTGGATGAATAAATATTTTAAAAATTCCATGAGGAGAATTGATCAATATAACAAGTTAATGTATTCGCATTTTTGAGTGAATAATAAGAGATTAGTCGACATCTTCACGAATTTAATCACAAGTGAGGTTATTCGAAGTAGACGATCCCAAGAGTTCGTTCACGTGATTAACTCTCACTCTTCCATGAGCTGTGAATGATGCGTACAACTCACTCTTCGTTTTATTTCGTCAACTTCGGGTGTGGTGGTATCATAATTCCAATTTTCTTCTGGCGCATAGAGCCATTGTGGGCCATTCCACCACATTCGTGTGTTGACCAGATCGGTCGCAGAAAGACCAAAGGCTGCGTGATGCGCAGGGTTTGTCTCAGGAGAGAGTAACCTCCACTGAGCTTTGGGCAGCAAAGTATTGATTTTTGACACTCGATTTGATACAAATTGTTTCCATGTTGAGGGGTCTTGTTTGAGCCAACCTAAGGCGGTGACAGAACTCATCCAACAGAAGACATCTCCACGTTTGAAAGCATCGCCTTTCAAAGAATCCGTGACATGTGTTAGCAGCTGCGCGAGTAGCAATGCTGCCAACAAATTGAGGCGGGAGAATGTAGTCTTCTCGAGTGAGGCAACCTTGGTTTTAGCTATCAACAGGTTGATCACTATTTGGTCGGCCGCTGTGACTATGCGCAAATACGCAACAGCTAAACAGACTTGGGGGGGGGGGGGGGGGTCGCATCTGCAAATCCATAGAGTTGAACTGAGATTATAGTCGGACGAAATCGGGTCCAGCGCGGGATTGATAATTTTTCCAACATAGGAAGTTGAGATTCAAATAGCCGCCACTGGCTGCTCATATTCTCGGGGAGGGTCTCATCCCAGCCAATTGTGAGTGGCCAAAGGGACTTATACTCGCGTGCTTCGCGAGTATCGCGCAGGGAGATAAATGAGTTTAAAACAAATTTAGAAACTGGACTGATTTTTATTTAAACTTTGAAAATGAAATGGATTGACCTGAGGAGGAGAAAAAAGTCGTTAGGTTAGAAGTACGTGTGCTCGCTTCAAAAACCTGAACGGATCTGAGAAAACGATTCAATTTTTCGTTTGCTTGACAACGCGTTGCTAAGGAAATTTTGAACAGTTGAGTTTGAATTCGATTACGTTCACTGCTAGCCAATTGCCCACAGACACACTGTCCGCGACACTAGCGGACCCCTCATGCACGAGGAGCAAAAATTAGCCACAGCTTAAAAATCCGCGCTACGGCTGGGGACACAGGGACCACGTCCCTTACGTCCCAGTGAAAGTAATACATGTAAAAATCATTCGATAATCGAAATTTTGGACAATTTTAAGATTTGGAGCGAACACACTAAATTTCATCATTTTACAATTTTTGAATATTCAATACTTACAAACTAAAAATCCCATTTTATTCAATAAATAATCACTAGAAATGTCAGATTTCTTTTGAATATTTTCATTCTCTCTTTGATCAATATTTTCGATCTTTGTATAAACTTTGATAAACTCAACTCAACTTGCATTTCATCACTGAAAAATATACTTTTCACTCCTTATAATTAAGTGGAAAATTTGACTTTAGGCAAAGATAAACTTGAAACAGTTCAATGAATTTTAAATTAAAAATGGGCGGGAACAGGACTGCATGAGTACTTTTGCTCAAACAATAGTGAGTGCTAGCCAACCAAACGGATCAAAAAGTTTACCGACCGATGAGAATATCGTTCGTTTGATGACCTTTGTCACAGTGAGACAGTGACTTTGAATTCAAAAATATCTTGGGCTGGTGATCAAGAAATACCGAGGACTTTCATATCAGTCTCGGGCTGACTTGCTATATCAACAGCTACGCCATGATCATCGGTCGAGAGACCTGATAATAGCTCGGGGAAATTGCCTGCCCACTTGCGAAGGGTAAGCTGAGCAGCAGCAGTCAGGTTGATCAGCTGATCACGGATAGCGATAGCTTGGAGTGGGTTATCAGCGCCCATGAATGAATCATCCACGAACGTGTCATTCTGCAAGACCGGAGCTGCAAGGGGGTAGTTGGGAGTTCATCAGTAGCTAGTTGTGCCAAGACTCTCAATGCTATATAAGGGTATGTCCACAAATGAAGCGTACGCACTGCTCACGGCTCACAGCGCATGCCCACGGCTCACGTGCGCCATGCGCTACTCATCGGATTTAAGCCGGCGAGTGACATGGATTTCCCGGAAGATCGTCATCCCTTCTCGATCGCTAACTTAAAGTTTTGTATTGGATCCAGCCGGTAACAAGGAAAATCCATATTACTCGCGGGCTGAAATCCGATGAGTAGCGCATGGCGCACGTGAGCCGTGGGTATGCGCTGTGAGCCATGAGTAGTGCGTACGCTTTATTTGTGGACATACCCTAAGGAGAACAAGCTAGCCTATACACGACAGCCCATATAAGTATGTAAACAAACAATTGCTCATGAGAATTCCTCCAAAAAATAGCTTGGACATGTCGATCGTCCGGATGAACAAGAATTTGCCGAAACATTTTTGCAATGTCGGCACACAATACAAACCTATGCTGTCTCCAGCGTAAGATGATGGAGGTTATGTTCTTTTGTAATTTAGGACCGGGGTGGAGGATTTTATTCAATGGTAGTCCCTTTTTAGTAGGGGATGAGCCGTTAAACACAACGCGTAGAGCAGTAATGAGACTATCCGCTCGAAGCAAGGGATGATGAGGGATGAAATGAAGTGAAGGATCACCCACTTGATCGAAGGGTAATTTTACCATGTGACCTAAGCTATCATATTTTTCTAAAAAATCGGCATAAGGAATCATCAGCTCCGGTTTGTTGATGAGGCGTTCCTCCAGCCGCTGGAAGCTTTTGAGCACCTGAGTGCACGAGTCACCGAGAGAGCTGGGTTGCTGCTTGAATGGCAGTCGAACCATGTATCGGCCGTCTGTTAACCGGGTATGTGTCGACTGAAAATGAGATTCACAGTCGAGCTTTTCTGGGTTGAGCTTTGGCGGGGCATGGATGCGTTCTGCGCTCAAAAAGTTCGACATTTCCTGATGCTCTATGGTAGCAGTATGATGGGTATGCACCAGGGTTTGGGGAGATTTGACCTGAGGAAGTGGTCCAGTGGGGATATATCCGAAGATAGATTCTTGGGCGACCGGTTCATTAGGTCGTCCGTGACAAGTTTTTCCAAGCAAAATGCTCGTGAAATAGTCAGCACCGATCAGTACTTCGATCTTGTGCGACTTTGAAGGGTTGGGGTCCGCTAAATCAAGCTTCTGCAATTGAGAGGAAAAGTCACGAATATTGGATTTTGGGGGGTTATAATCTGTAATCCCAGACAGCACCATCGCTTGGATCGAGATTCGCTTATCACACGAGGCAGTACGACTTATTTCGAACGACGTCACGTGCGAGGCATTACATGAGTGCTCGCCACCAAGACCAGTGATCGATGAATCGCATCAAATTTCACGTAACTTCAACGTCTGAACTAAATTTTCGGACACGTAAGATCGCTCCGAACACGGGTCAATTAACGCGCGAGTGCTAACGGAATTTTCATTAGGCGATATTACAATCATACGCGCTGTCGCAAGGAGGATTGAGCATTTTTGCTCCGTCACATACGCGCTAGAGGTATGATTTGTTAGATCACTATTATTCACCACTGTGACTTCACTAGGATCGGCTAAATTGCCAGATCCGTCACTGGGTTTTTGAGGGGTTTTAGCACTTTTGGCCGCAAGGGCTTTCAAACCACTTTTTGGTGGTTCCTTATGGAGAAATTCATGGTGACGCCCATTATAGATTTTACAATTAAATAAACTTTCGCAATCTTTGACTCCATGACCCTGAGCTGAACAATTATAACATCTAGAGTCTTTAGAAATGAATCGCTCACGTTGGTCGATAGTCAAACTTTTAGATTTTGGACAACTGTAAATTTTATGTTCGCCTTGGCAAACGGGGCACGTAACCTGATTACTTGCTACATGAGTGCTCGTCCGCATAGTGGGGTTAGTCGACTGTTGACTAGTGGGTTTCTTGACTTCGGACATATTTTACATCGTACCGATTCTCATAACGAGGAATGATTCAAGTTTGTCATAAGTTGGATAATTATAACAGAAGAACAGTATACTTGTGAAATTATAATCTAAAATCTCACAAGTATACTGTTCCCAACTCTGACGAGGAACTTTATCTAATTTCGAAACTAGAACGAAAACAATCAAATCACTCTACGAGTTAACTAGTCGCACTAGATCACGCAATGCATTCAATGCAGAATTGGATTCATCACGCAGGGATTTCAAAGAATTCAAGTAATCGGACGTAATGTCAGAAATATTTATGAACGATTTGAGATGGAAGTGAATTCGAGTACGCTTATTCTCGTACCTATCAATTAAAGTTTGCCAGGACGACGCAAAATTGATATCTGTATTGAAACATTGGAAAGAATTCTACTGGCGTCACCAATGAGCGCGGCTTTTAAATATCGCAAACGATCAGCATCGGATGGATGAGGATGTGAAATGATAGTGGATGGAAGAATGTCTTTAAATAAACACCACTCAGAAGGATTTCCATCGAAGGTCGGCATTGGTAACTCTGGAAGGTGGAACCCCACGCCTGGCTGAACTTGAGCCGGCGCACACTGGGAACATATACACATTTTTTCCGGACCATCTCTCACAACCGAGCCGGGCAAGCTTTGACCAAGTGAGTTAGCTCGATGACTTCGTCAACTCTTACTCTTCAGAGGAAAAGTTCTCAAATTAGTGACGGATCAATATTTTTCCCGTGAAAGTAGCGAATCTAAAGAAAAATCTGCACCCGTTAGGCTCACGTCAACTTTGGGTCGATGTAGAGACCCGAATTTTCACTCGATCAAGGTGAAATTTTGAACACTCTCCCAGTTCGATAGGGAAAAGGGGATGATGCAATTAAAAATGGGATTATAATGATAGTCTTATCATTATAAGGTTTTTCCATTTTTTGGCCAAGATTAATCAAATTTTATATGGATCGATAGCGAAAAATTTTTTCAATGCAGAAATGTAATGGGCTAGACTTTCCGACTATTGGATGGTATTATAAAGGACTTTTAACCCTCTAAGAAGAGCCGACATAGGAGTAGTTAACCTTGCGGTTTGACTTTCAGAGGCACATCGGACCGATACCATCGGTAGATCCCGCCGGAAAATATGAGTCCGCAGTCAGGCTCGGGTCATGAATAACCCTCATAAAGCCATTATGAACTAACTCCAGCCAATTTCTGAGTGATCGAAATAATCAAATTACCACCATTCTGATTGCGGAATCTGCTTGCTGATACTAGGCTGATCACTTACAAACTTGAATGGGGGAAATCGGATAAGATTAACTATAAAAAATGATAATCGGCGATATCACTACAATCGATATTATCTTATCACATATGGGCCGATTTCGACCATTCAAGTTTCTAAATGATCGGCTTGATATCAGTAGGCATATTCCATTATCAGGGTGTGGTTAATCCAATTATTTTGATTAGTCTAAAATTGGATAGGAGACTCCGTAATGACTTTATGAGGGTCGTTTATTACTCAAGCCGGGACCACCTTTTGATAATTCATTACTTAGCAATCGCGATAGGTCTAGTTTTGTCCCTTGGAATACAATTATTTTCGATTTCACTGTCACTCTTCGTGGAGCTACCAATTTTACAGATTCTGTTTGGAAAGTACAGCCTGAAAGTAGATGTAATAAGCCCAATCCATTTATTTTCGTTTTTCTTCTCGAATTTGACGTTCAATTTTCGAAAATAGATTCTGCATGTTCAGTAGAGAAGACCCACGTATTTCCCTTCTCCAATTCCGTCCAGAACGTTTCTTCCAATTTGGCTATTTCAATTTCACACGCGGGAAGATTGAAACCTCTCCCTACTGCTAATTTAACTTCACAGAGTGAAAAATCGTCAATTGTCCTGGGTGGCCCTGGGTTTCCACATACGAGAGCTCTTCTTAGGTGCTCACAGTCATGTAATAATTCGACATTAAATTGAATGTATGCCTCATTATTAGCGTTGATTGCGGTATAAATTGAGTCTGGCCACATGTAGGCTTAAACCGATGAGTTCCACTGTTTCACTGGTACCGGATGGGCTTTATATAAGTTGTACTCATTGCCATCAAGTGAAGAAAGTTTTATATAATATATGAATTTTGGTTCTGCAAAAAGGATTGCTATGTCCACAATTTTCGATAACTCCTAAAGAGGTTCGTTTTCGTCGAGTTGTGGAAACCTTACGTCTAGCTTACTTCTATTGATGATATCTTTCATGTGCATCCATAGAGACGGTGGCATGAATCTTGGTTGCATAGCACCTTGAGGTGCAGATATTATGGCATTGGTCAAAATTTGTGTGTTGATCCCATATCGTAAAACACTTTCGACGAGGACTTCTATTGCGAGTGAAAAATCAATGCGGTCGTTCAGTATGCTTTGATTTTTTTCTAGCTGTGACGTAAGGTTACTGAGGGTTAACAATTCTTCATGATGTGTCCCAAATTGATCTAATATTATTTCCGCTTGGTTCGCCACGAGCTCTGCAAGTTTGCCCGTCTCATTCGCCCTCTCCTGCATTAATTCGATTAGGTTCGCTTCCGATTCTTCGTCTAATGTGCCATGAAGAAATTCATAAATGCTCCCTATTCCTGGCAATATTGACCTCTCTTCCCGGCTGGTCGGAGTATCAGTTTTGGAGCCTTTCAATAATGTTATAAGTCTATTCGCGCTTTCCTGCGTCTCTTGGATCTTTTCCTTTAATTTTATCATCTGGCTACCATGCTTGCACTGTTGTTTCAAAGATTCACATCTCGTCTGTATGTTTGACCGGGTTATATTAAGTTCTTTTCCTTGCGATAAGTATGGATGAAGATCAATGCTGTGGATCATTCTCCACGATGTGCGAGACGTGTACAATGTATCCAATTTCTCCATAACCAATCCGTGGTTTTGCGGGATTGGTTCGATGTTTATTCGACCCTCATGATCCATTGAAGTTCTGCAAAGTTCATAAGATCCCGACATATATTCATGAATAGATGGTACGAGGGCAGAATGATGATGAAAAAAAAGATGTTGCTCCTCATGGGGAGAGTTGAATTCGAGTTTGACCGATTTTACTAAGTATTGCGTAATTGTTCCATTCGTTTCTCATATGTTTTTGTCAGAGGAACGGGAATGAGAAAAAAAGTTTTGATGAGTATATGGTTTTGTCGTATAATTTGAATATGAGCCATACATTTGGCTCTTATCGGTGTCACTCAAAATAGTCGCGATAGATAACGCTCCACTGAAATAATTCTATTATCAAAGGAATTTCAGCCCTCAAATTCCCTCATTTGACCAAGTTTCGTTATTTCTAAATTTTCTGACCTAGATTTCTGGAGTTTGGCACATAGGTTATGAACTGCAGTGGAATCTAAGACTTAGGGATGAAGTGAGCACATATGCAGACACAATCCAATTAGTGTTTTTCAAAATAATTGAATTATATGAATACAAACGACTCCAATCACATTCATCTGAATATCCTACACTTGCAATACAGTGGCTTTCATACATTCATTGAGAGGTTCCGAAAGATGGTCGAAGATAGGTTGCATATAGAGGACGGGAAGGGCGTTTCGATTCTTAATGGAGTACTACAAAATACGGTACGTTAGAGTCGCCTCAAAAACTATCAGCATGATTTCGTATCTTTGGGATAAATCGCAGGAAATTGATGAGATGCACATTCCAACCCTTAGAAACTTGGGTGAACTTGGAACACGGAAAATCCCACTTTCGGCGGAATCATTCATATAAGTTTGGTGAGAGGTATACAAATTTGCTTTGAGAGGTCTTGCTTCATTGATTTCCAATTCTGCGTAGTGGTTATTGGAATAATTCGGTCTACCTTGAACCGTTCATTACTGTTATTCACCCAACAAATCACCAATGCGATATGATTTCAAACATATTTCCACCGGTTTCACCTTCCTGCGGGCGTACATAATTCATTTCAATACGGAGTGGGAAGCCTGTTCTAAGAATCATTCTTCTATCGGCTCATTGCCGATAGGGACTATAGTAATCATATCATTCCTGAGGAAAGTGCTGGCACGTACAATGATATCACGGATCAATATTTATCTCGACGTCACAGCCGGGACACGGGACATTATTATTCATCCACATCAAACATGTAAAATTTGAATAGACTAAGTAAAACTACCGCCATCGTTTGCAAGAATAGGTGAATGAAATTTATCTATGGGATCCTCTTCGGAAGACCCTCCGGACTATAGAGACATACGGACCCAAGCCGAATTCGGACGCAAAATTGTTGAAATCGACATTGCTCAGACAATTTGATAAAATTGTTTACTTCAAATTGAAACCAATTCCATGAGGTAATTTGGAGCATTCTACATAAAAAGTTACTCCTGTCATTTTTCTTCAGGCGACATTGTTTCTGACGTATCGGCATTTTTAGATTGAAAAAACGCGAATCTTGCAATTTTGAACGTCAAATGAAAGCAACATTGAAGCGAGAAATCAATGTCCTCAGTGTCAGAATCTGTTCACTATGGTATCCCTTACAAGTTTCAATAGCAAAAGTGCATGGTCCCGCCTTAGAACCTTCCGTTCTTCGAAAGAACCCCTCACAAAATTTATTGCTTGTGGCTCCGGATGAATAT
Organism: Eretmocerus hayati; assembly: GCA_029851415.1. Taxonomy (NCBI): domain Eukaryota; kingdom Metazoa; phylum Arthropoda; class Insecta; order Hymenoptera; family Aphelinidae; genus Eretmocerus; species Eretmocerus hayati. The sequence goes on from CM056742.1 coordinate 22,820,705, forward strand.
TGACGAAACTCGGGGAGATGATAGATTGAAATGTGCTGACCAACGTTTAAATGGGACGCTAAGAGAAATAATGGACCGATTTTGAGATATGTTCCGAAGAAAACAGCTAGATTTTGAGGTTACGGGTGCTTGTTTTGGATCGATATTCGAATACTCTGTTTGCCGTGCCAGGATTATGTTTCAAGGGCTTGCTATAGCTCAGATCAAGCGTGGATGTGTGTGAGCGATCTTGTATCTGTACTTATTGAGGTCCTGGTCTTGCTGTATCGATGTTTTACGTGGAACTAACATCACATAACACCGATAAAGAATCGGTGAAAATGATGGGCAAGATCTAGACAATCCAGACGTCACTTCAGGAATCGCTGCAGAGCAGCGCGTTAATTATTCGTGACGCGATGAATATCACGCATCGTTCGTCCATAGTTATTCAGCCCCGAATCTTTCATCGAACATATTTGAGAGATATTTGCGGTGCGCACACCTGTACTATGTGCTCGTCCCTCGATTGACATGAAATCAATCATTCATTATGTTCATCGCCTATTTCAGAGCTGTAAAACGACAGATTTTGGATGCAACAAAATGATTTCATGTAAATCGAGGGACGAGTACAAAGTACACGTGTGCGCACCGCAAATATCTCTCAAATATGTTCGATGAAAGATTCGTGGCTGCATAACGATGGACGAACGATGCGTGATATTCATCGCGTTACGAATAATCAACGCGCTGCTCTGCAGCGATTCCTGAAATGACGTCTGGATTGTCCAGATCTTGCCCATCATTGTCACCGATTCTTTATCGGTGTTATGTGATGTTAGCTCCATGTAAAACATCGATACAGCGAGACCAGGACCTCAATAAGTACAGATACAAGATCGCTCACACACATCCACGCTTGATCTGAGCTATAGCAAGCTCTTGAAACATAATCCTGACACGGCAAACAGAGTATTCGAATATCGATCCAAAACAAGCACACGTAACCTCAAAATCTAGCTGTTTTCTTCGAAAAATATCTCAAAATCGGTCCATTATTTCTCTTAGCGTTCCATTTAAACGTTGGTCAGCACATTTCAATCTATCATCTCCCCGAGTTTCGTCAATATTCACCCGGAGCCACAAGCCATGAATTTTGTGCGGGGTCCTTTTTCAATGCACTGTTTTCAATGGATCTGAGATTGACTATGGCCCGCGATGTATGTAGCTATACTCGCGCCTCTGGAAACAAAGCTTTTGAAATATTTAGATAAATTTTGATTGATAGGTCGAGTGCACTATGAATTGTGTCGAAGATTAAGTATGGGAGGGTGATAGGCGGTCGATGAACGGGGAATCGATCACCCATGTAAGACACAAGAAATTAGTTTTCTCGAAGACATCTTTCTTCCGCTAAACACTTTTCTGCGAGGACTATATCATGCGTGACAAATATCTTTATAATTTGTTTTGCTATCTGTACAACTTCTCTCATTGGGGAAAACCAACATGACATTATGCATGTATATGACACGGACATAGAATTGGCGGAATAATTCTGCACGAATCTCGAAAGGTTGTTCGCCCTATCTTGAGGACAAAAAAAAGGTTGAAATATTCAGAGTGCCCGTATCATGATTTTTTGAGGTTATCCTTGCAGGGTCTTCGCGTGCTGGCACCAGAGTGACCCCGGATTCGAGTCCAGCTACCCCAGTAATACGAGAAGAGTGTAAAACGTAATATGGTCGGATCAATAGTTCCAAGCGCTATCAAGAAATCATGATTTTTCGAGATCATGTCACAATTCCGACGCGCCGAAGCACTGACCCCGGATTCGGCCTCAGTGGGCCCAGATCATCGAGTATGTGCGAATCAGAGTCAAATGGTATCACGATCTTAGAGCGTTCTCGAAAAATCATCTTCGAGGTTGTGCCTGAACCTTGACGTGCTGAGACCAAATCAACCTCGGATCCGGATTCAGCGATCCCCAAAATATGAGTACCTGGACAACGATTACGATCTCCAGGCATTTTCGTAAATTGTTGTTTCTTGAGGTTATGTCAAGATCTCGACATGCTGGGACCAAACTGACCCTGGGTTCGGATCCAGCAGCTCCAATGACATAGAAGTATTATAGTTTCGGCGTTTGATCACAAGTCTTTTCGTGAGGCTATGGAATTAGAATGAAGAGAGAATTTGAAAGAAGAATTGAAAAAGTTGTTTCAATGACAAATATTGGACATAATAGCAAAACAATATTCAACAATCATCTCGGATCCATCATCTGTTTCCATCATGGACGTTGGAGAAGTCAGTTGAACATGCTCCAAGATTTTCATGACTTTGCGGTATGAGTATGATGAAAGCGTTGGTTGTAGACCTCATTCATCACTAGTAGTTTTCCACACTCAGCCCGCGCACTCACCATATTCATACCTTGGAGTTATCAGAATTTTGGAGTATGAACAATCGATGGCTCAGAGTAAGAAGGAACTATCTAAAATCGTAAGAATTGAAAGGAACTATCTGTGAATGTCTGGTTAAAAAGAACTATCTGGAAAAGTTTGGTTGAAAGGAACTATCTAGAAGTATCTGTGAAAAGAACTATCTATAAATATTTGGCTGAAAGGAACTATCTAAAATCGTAAGAGTTGAAGGGAACTATCTGGATTTGTCTGATTTAAAAGGAACTATCTGGAAATGTCTGTTCTAGAAAGGAACTATCTATAAATTTTTCGGTAAAAGGAACTATCTAGAATCGTAAGAGTTGAAAGGAACTATCTGAATTTGTCTGACGTAAGAGGAACTATCTGTAGATTTCTGGTTAAGAGGAACTATCTGAATTTGTCTGATTTAAACGGAACTATCGGAAAATGTCTGGTTGAAAAGGAACTATCTGTGAATTTCTGGTCAAAGGCAACTATCTGAGAATTGGCAACCGAAATTCACGAATAGTTCCTTTTAAACCAGACATTTTCAGATAGTTCCTTTTAAACCAGACAAATTCAGATAATTCCTTCTAAATCAGACGAATTCAGATAGTCCCTTTCAAACCAGAAATTCACAGGTGGTTCCTTTCTGAAACAAAAATGTCCAGATAGTTCCTTTCAAATCAGACAAATCCAGATAGTTCCTTTCAACTCTTACGATTCTAGATACAGGCAGTCCCCGCTATTCGCGGTCCCGGTATTCGCGGTTTCTGATTTGCGGCATTTCCCGGTATTCGCGGTGGCTTGACTCGCTTATTCGCGTTTTGGATCTGGATCTTCGAAATAACTTAGCTCATGAAACGTGAATTTTCGATGGATTTCATCCGAATGTGTTCTTCCAATCCAACTTTGTGATTGAGTGTTCATCATTTCGAGGGTGTTGCTATTGTTATTGTTTTCCAAGACTGATTAATTAGTGTACATTAGTAAACATTAGTGTACCTGTGTAGTATCTCAATTCTACTCATGGCACCGTGCGTAGAAAGAACGCATATTCGTCAATTAGAAAACGTGATAATGAATTGTGAGCCTTTTGAAAGAGTTGAAAATGTCAAATTTGCTAGCCAGTAAAGGAAAAATGGCCGAAGTTCTTAGAACTTCCAATGGCTACTCACCAGAGATTGTATGTTCGTCTATTTCGCTAGTCAAAGGTGACAGAGCTCGTCACCCGCACGCTCGTGGATGGAATTTTCCAACAGATTTTCGAGTGAATTCTAGTAATTTTTCAATCGCATCATACTGTTACTCCGTATCTTTCACATATTGAATTAACGTGCTAAGCGTGCGAATTTTTTACTTACTCACGGATCCACATATATATACGTAACCCCCCTTTTCCCATAAGCCCAAGGTCCCGGTATTCGCGGTTTTGGTATTCGCGGCATTTTCTTTATACATATTAACCGCGAATAGCGGGGGTTGCCTGTAGTCCCTTCCAGCCAAAAATTTATAGATAGTTCCTTTCTCAAACAGACATTATCAGATAGTTCTTTTTAAATCAGACGTATTCAGATAGTTCCTTCCAAGTAAACAATTCCAGATAGTTCCTTTTACAGACATTTTGGGATAGTTCCTTTCAAGTCTTACGATTTCAGATAGTTCCTTTTTACTCTGAGCCATCGAATTGTACAAGTGTCTCATAGCTACCGCGTATTACAGTAGTACATCACGAAATTGTGATTTTTGTGCATTTAAATTGCTACCATGTTCAACATTTCGCATTAATGCGAATTTTCTGAATCTCTTCTTTCAATCATTACATTGAAAAACGAAGAACGTCATTTGATTCATCAATTCACGAAAATTCATCAAGTTGGAGAATCGCTATGCCCGCATTTGGTGTGGGGTATTCCGCGAGCATTTCAGGAGTATAGCTGAAGGAATTCCCACTATCATTAGTTCTTCATAGTTGTAGCCGCACACAAATATTTCTGAACACAATTTTTCTAGGAACAATGGTAATCATATTATTCCTGAGGGAATTGCTGACCCAAACATAATATCACGAATCAATATTTATCTCGACGTCACAGCCGGGTCATTGTTATTCATTCACATCAAATATGTAGAATTTCCAGGATTCTACTTGCGTCACTTTTTAGTGTGACTTCTTGAGGACCTTCGACTATAAGTTAAATTCCTGAATAGAAGCAGTGATTAAAGTGGGATTTTAGCATTTGAAGAGCAATTCCGAAATTTGAGCAGAATACTCAAGAGGCAAAATGGCCTCATCACACTGTGTCGCGTGGCTGTTGATTGCGTATATTGCGTTGCATGACTCTGCTGAAATTCAAGGTGAGTTTTGGAATAAGAGCACTCTAGAAGTAATATATCTCAGTAGGGTGTGAGGTTGCTCATCTCAGATGAAAATATCAACAAAGAATGGTACCCTTTTAATAATGCAAAATCTTTAGGCCCCCGGAAAATTTCTGACATTGCAATAACACCTGGAAATAAAATAAGTTAAAAAAAATTCTTAAAATTCGCTTTCATGTGAAGCGTTAAGCATAGCATGTCAAAATTCGAAGAAAATGAAAACCGTTATCTACGTTTCTGTCATAAACAAAGAGTGAGTTAGTTCACGTCCAGCTTCACGAATTCCATGATTTCAAGACATCAAAATGGTAGAAGCGCGGGTTGTAAACATGATACATCAAGAGTAGTTTTCACCAATCAACCCGCGCTTTTACCATTTTGATGTCTTGAAATCATGGAATTCGTGAAGCTGGACTTCAACTGACTCACTTTTTGTTTATGACAGAAACGTGGATAAAAGTTTCCATTTTCTTCGCGAATTTTGACATGCTATGCTTAACGGTTCACATAAAAGCGAATTTTTAAAATTTTTTCAAAATTATTTCATTTTCTCAATTTTAGTTCACTCCTATTCACTTGAAATTTAGAACATGAATGAAGGATATTAATATCAGCCAGAATCTTGAGATATCATTCTTAAGATTCCTTGGATATTCATCTTAGCCCAAGCGCTTCAGAATGCAAATTGATAAAAAGTGGAATAAATCAGTCAGCTATGGCTGATTAGAAATAATTCCTCATCTCATGTTGAGCATACCGATAATTCTGAATTGATTCACAAGCTACAGTCAAATCACATTCAAGAGGCTGTGTTACCCTTATTACTAGAATATGAAGACATCCAATGATTTATTAATTTATCATCAGGACATCTCCATCCGTTAAGATCATATGATACATCACATGCCAAAGCTCGAGCATGGATGATCATATTCCTGAATCAGTAGAGTGAAATTTATTAGAAATGGAATGAGTTTTGAGCCCAATATAATATGGTATGCTATACCTGAACGCTTGGCGACCCATGAAAATTTAACCAAAAGAGATTGTTGAATCTCTGTAATGCCGCAAGAAATGCCAGGAAGCATCCTCAATGGTTCAAATAAATAAGTTCATTCAGCGTAGAGCCACCGTGACTATTTTAATTGAATGCAGTCCATTCCGTCATTCATCAGAAGCTTCTTGAAGCATACAATACTAACAGTGAGGAGAAAGTCCGATTTTAATGACAAATCAAGAAGCACACAGTGTCTCATGAAATATCACTCATCACCTTGATTGTGCTTCATAACTTGAAGACCAGGACTTTGGCTCAGTGCGCTTACTGTACATATGCCACAAAACTTGATTGCACATCGAGGCCTCAACTTCCTCGCAGAGCTTGCAAAAAGATGAAACCATTCAACTCTTAGAGGTCCCTATTCTTTTTTTTATCTGCTCACACTAATCACACACTTATTGGTCACACGTGGTGGAGAGAAACTTTTGATAAGACCATGGTATAGCGAGGCTGCATGCAGAAAATTTGTAAGAATCCAATATTTGGGCGAGATACACCGCACTCTGAAAACTGCTGAAAACTGAGAAACATGAAATCATCACATAAATAACAGCACACAAACAGCAGCAGTTAGGCTTGACAGGAAAGCATCGCGTGGTGGCAGCACGACCCGCAGCACTTCGAGGAGATTATGGGTCCTATTTTTATATTTGTATACAGGCAGTCGTTATACTTGTTATACGCATCTCATTTCTATTTACTGATAATCATTATCCCCCCCCCTCCCCCTCATTCACTTTTTTTCCAAAAGTAAAACTAGGCGAGTATGAGGTTTAGAAAAGAACCATTCATCTCCAGTACATCAAAACTTCAAATTTTATACGACATGGTTTAAACTCTTGGAAGGAATGAGATCTAAAAAAACCATGTCGAGTATTTTTTGAGCCGATTTGTCACGATCAACATATCATCACTGGTAGAGACTAGAGCCACTTTCCTCCAATCAAATCTTTCCTTCAATTCATCCTAATGCTGGTGGTTTGACAATTTCTTACTAGCTAATTGTCGATGAAATGACCCGAAGTTTAGGTGAGTAGAAGAGGTACAAGGGAATATCGAAATAGAGAAAATATAACTGAGTATGATATGAGATTTTAGTGAATCATCATGAAAACCAGTTGAATTTGGTGTTCATGATGATTCACTAAAATCTCATTTCATACTCAGTTATTTTTTCTCTATTTCGATATTCCCCTGTACCTCTTCTACTCACCTAAACTTCGGGTCATTTCAGCGACAATTAGCTAGTAAGAAATTGCCAAACCACCAGCATTAGGATGAATTGAAAGAAAGATTTGATTGGAGGAAAGTGGCTCTAGTCTCTATCAGTGATGATATGTTGATCGTGACAAATCGGCTCAAAAAATACTCGACATGGTTGTTTTAGATCTCATTCCTTTCAAGAGTTTAAACCATGTCGTATAAAATTTGAAGTTTTGATGTACTGGAGATGAATGGTTCTTTTCTAAACCTCATACTCGCCTAGTTTTACTTTTGAAAAAAAAGTGAATGAGGGGGGGGATCTCACTCCTTGGTTTTAAAAATCCAAGGGTAACCACAAATTTTCCAAGCACTTGCCCCACCGCACTTGAGAATTTCTTACACACGGCTCCGTCATGTTTTCCATAAAAAAATACACTACTATCAGTGTATATTTTGTTCAGTTCAATCTGGAGAATCATGCAGCTGCTGCAGGCAAGAGCAAGATATTGCGGAGCCGCGGCGAACACACAAAACACAACAAAGTAGACGAATCCCTCCTCCCTGTTCTTCTCGCACGGCGCTTTGATCTTTACGTCACCTCTAGTCGTGGCTAGTTTCGAGTATCCACATCTGACGCAATAATTATAGAATCGAGAAATTCAGATAATTCGAAAATTCATTTATCCGCGATAACAAACCAGCTGGTCGGTGCCCGCGTTGCCCGGTACGCAGCAGACAGCCTCATTGCAGACTGCCGTCAACCGGACAGGTCACAGGAAGATCTTGCGCATGCGCTTCTATCTCTCTCTAGCCTCTCTCTGCATAATCCTCGACCATATCTCACATACCCAACACATGTTAGTAGAAACGTTTCGATATTTCTCGAGTCGAAGCACGGGGCTGAAGAAATCGAACTGAGATGTAAAACGAAGGCATGAATTTTGCGGTGCTGAATAAAACGTCTCCAGTGCTCGGATTGAGAAAATAATTGTACAGAACTCTGAATCGCTTTAGAAAGGCTTTGCTAAAGCATTGCAGAGCTCTATGAGCAACGTTAAAAGGTTAATAATCCAAGCAGAAAAAAAGTGTGAGGTTAAAAAACCCCGATTCAAAGTATATAATAGGCACAGCGCCTCGCTCAATTTTTCGTCTGCTCATACTCGCCAGCGAGGTGCTACCGTACCTCTTGATGTTTTGAATGTTTTGATTAAGCGAAGCTAGAAAGAGTGAAATTTCTAGGGTATGCGAAGGATCGACGAGTTGCGTCGGCTGCTGTGATTTGAGGCTCTTGCTGATCGCGCGGATAAATATGCAATAAGGAAGAGAGAGAGGTCCGTCGCTGCGCAGTCACCCATTTTGCGTTGACACAATGTTGAAACGCGCAGAGCTCGAAACTCACACGAATGCACGCGATAAAAAATCATTGACGGACTCTCACAAAGAATTCGGTGACAATATTCCGCCCGGCCGCGGTCGAGTTCAATAAAAGCGAAGAATAAAAGCGAAGAAAAAACACTCAGATAGGAATACAACATCCAAATTTGTACTTAAGCCCAAGAGTCAGTCTTCGAGTTTTGATTCGCCACATGAATTTGAAGTATACCTCCGTTGAAATTGTGAATTCGAGATTTGAACGAAATCCATTGCCGACTTTACAAGTTCATTACAATTCATTACAAATCCGATTCGTAGTTATTGGCGAATGAGGCCTTGGAATTTGTCTCAGGGGTCGCGTGGTGAATCAGTCATTCAATATGGGCGTTTCTCTGGAACTTTCACACCTGCTGGAATACAACTATGGATAATGATGTAAGGGAACAATCAAATCTATCGGTCCCAATCGAAGTGAAAATATCATTATCCGAGTCTCAAAATGAGATACCTTTGGGCTCTGTATGATCAGAAGAAGTTGATTCATTCTAGCTCATTCAAAGAGAGAAAATGTGGGAAAGATCCTGTGAAAATACTTGGTACTCTCGGGTGGTCTTACGGATACTCCGGTGATGCCGCGCAACTCTTCGGGTTGATTCAAGCTCCATTTGGTGGGTAATATATTAAAGAAAAATGGCCCAGAAGCGCGATGATTTGCTACGAATTCAGCCAAAACTGTGAGACTTCGAAAATTGGGAATAAAAAATCAATCATGTCTCGTTCAACTCAAAGATGATTACGCCAAGCTCATATAGTGACTCTTAACGCAATTTTCGAAATACATATCTAAAGTAGACGTGATTTCAGAGATTTTGCGACAAGGCTCGTGTTGGTGCGATATTTGTGTCTAGAATACGGCCGTTCTGAAGTGAAATAGAAAAATCGAGCTCTATGTTGATAAAACCAATTGTGACTGGATATCCTGACCTTACGAAGCTGCAAAAGGCCCAAGGCGTTCGTTGAAGTTGTCAATCTGCCAAATAATTGCTTAGGAAATTCTGGAAAAACGGCTAAAAACAACTTTGAGTTCGACTTATTAACGATTCTGGCGATGCCACTTACTCTATATGAGTTCCAATGGTGGATTCGTAACTCTTAATACTACACAAATATGTGAGCAAAAGGTCCCAGGTGTGCGTTGAGCGGTTTTCATTTTTCATTTTTCCACGATTTTCAGCAAAGTGCAAGAGTTCCAGAGAAACGCTCATATAAGTATATGGCTAATCTGATTCAAGCCTCTTACCTACTTATTAGAGGATATTTCGGTATTGGTTTCGGTACTCGCACCGTTGGCTTTGTCTTAATAATATCAAATGAAAGAAGAATGTTAAGAATCGTAGTCGATCCTAAACTATGATCAAATAAAAAGTTGGACTGAGTTTGATTTCAAAATCGAGCAAATCTAAGAATTGAAATTGGAGATCGAATCTGCAACTCGAAAATGGGTCCTGCCCCAACTAATTTGTCCCTGAGTTATAATTTATTTGGCAATGGCACATGCCACAAAATTGGTTCATAGATTTTCACTAACTGGAATCCAAGGTGAACATACATTATCATCTCTTATGATGAGTTTTCCATCCGAAATTATCAAGTCGATTTGCTAGGCTCATATTTTTAGTAACCCCAAAATTGCTTCATTGTCACTAAAGATTGATTGCAGAAAAATTCTGCACATTCTGCTCATTCCCTCTAATTCCTCTTGAATAGTATAAAATGGGTTTGACATCTCGATTGATTTGAGTCCACAATCTTATAGGTCTGCAAAAGTTCATGGAAAACTTTTCTTTTCACTTTTTGATGATACCCATCCCTCTCGAATTATTGCAAGAAAATCGCGCAAACAAAGGGAAAATGTAGAAACTGCCAATTACGCGATATATACTTCATAGTGCGGTATAAGAATTCAACAGTTTCTTAAAAGGAAGAACTGAATCTTATTTCGCTCACAATCAGATTTCACCCGAGATGTTTCAGAGGAAAACAACCATTTTTGCATTTTTGTCGGCGCTTATGGCCGTGTCGGAGTCTCGCAGAAAACGGGGTTACACTTTTCGGAATGGTTACTCCATCAATTGAAAGGGGGTTGGGTGCAAATAACTCGGAATTGCTCCAGGAATGTGCGTCTGGTACGATCAGTAAGGACATACGTCTATATATTCCCCCCAAAACTCGATGTGAGGTGCAAGGTCACGCTCTCTGCGAATCAGAATCGGAATATCTCACGATTTATTGATTTTTTCTAAAGAGTGAGATACGTTTATCCTCACAGATTGTACATGAGGCACATTCCCGGAATAATTCCGAGTAATTTGCGACCAGCCCCGCCTCAATTAGTGTAAAAACCATCACGTAAGTTGTAACCCCGTTTTTGCCGCGAGACTCGGACGTGGTCTTTTGTCGAACTCATACTCCTGTGCAGAGTACGGTGAGAACCTTATGATCATGAACATGAATTAGTGTTTCATGGCACAAATCGTCTACGCTAAATAACAGTTTGGCGACGACAGCGAAGCGGTTATCACTAACCTCATCGATATCTGTGCACTTTCTTCTGTTGCCTTCATCACGTGACTGATCCAGCAAGAGAAATCTGCTAAAGTGTGTCATGTCAGTGTATGGATTTGTCAATGGGGAACTCTGAAGCAAGCTGGACAAAACCGTCACCAAAAGGGTCTGGATGGAAATTTAAAAAAAATTTCCTAGCTAGTACTACAGTAAAATTTGTTGAATTGGGCACCCGTGTACATTGAGCACCTACTTAAATTGGGCACTTCTGGATGGAACCGGAAAAATAACATTGGTTCTTACGGAATGTTTTCCGTATATATTGGGCACCGCAGAAACTGGGTACCTGCCTAAATTGGGCAGTTTCCATGATCCAAGCTCTAGGTGATTGCATATTAAGGAGGTTCGATGGTGTCATGAGGGATCGGTGAGGGGGGGGGGAGACGAAAACTAACCTAACCTGCCGCTCGGCTGCACGAGAATACACGGCGAGTATACCTATATGTTGACGATTTTCGAAAACAATTCGATCATATTTCTGCAAAAGGCATGGTAAGCTGTGATCACCGAACGGTATTATTGTTTGTTGGGAAATTCTCTATCGTCTGAATATTTTATGAGAATTTTCTCTACATCTCAAGAGGTGCTAGGCTTGTTTTTGTGGCGCCGTCCATAAGAGCCCATGTTATTTCGGAAAATGTAAGAGCTTAGATCTCAAAAGAACGCCTGGTGAAAAATACTGAAAAAATTCACAGAGTATTTTTTTGTCTCAAAGATAATTATGTTCGAGGTTTTGTCACGATCTCTACATCTTCGTCAAGACCATCGAACCTCCTTAAATCACCTCTGTACATTGGGCACTCGTTTTCAGAACCTAAAATTGGGAATTTTTCTGCGATTAGTTGAATTTATCGTTTTTTGTGATTTTGAACCACTACCTCCATCTGACATTAGCAAACCTAACATGATTTGAGTTATGATAATTCGACACCGCACTCAAGTGAGGCGAGTTCTATGTACTTGCTGTCGACGTTATCAATCAAGATGAATACCAAGTAATAGCGTGACGTTATGATCGGCAACATACCAAACCTTTGGTAGTTGCGAATCTCGTGGAAATGCAGAGTGAGATCGGGGACAAAGTTTTTGAGTAATCTTTGAGACTGAAGCAAACCGAAGTCGACAATACTTATCATATCCCGGCGTGAGAATCGGTGATTATACGTTTGTGAATTGTGATTCAATTGTGTTGTAATCATTATTGAATTATGTATATCATATGGTAATTCCACGACAATTTCAGCAAGTTTATTTAAGCCCAAAATCGTGAATGGAATAATTCTCTGAGTACGGTTTCACTTGAACAAGAGCAGTTATCTTTGGTATATCATGGAGCCTTTGCAGCACAAGAACCCGTTTGTTACAGATGAAAAAACGCATTTCAGTGCTTCACCACCCTGTATATTGGGCCCGTGAGGCCCAGAACTGTCGGTGGGAGATACCTTTGTGCCTAGTTCCATCCAAGAAGAAGTTTTGATGCTCTAGCCAGGAGAGGTCATCACATCCGGATCACGGATTTGGCTGAAACTTTGGAAAAAGTCTTCTTTTAGTGCCAAAAGATGAAATCCAAAGTTATAGACCCTAACGCTCAAGCGTTGTGGAGCTACAGCCAAGAACATTAGTACTGCCCATATGGGCTCATGTTAAAAATTATCCATATAGGTATACCTGTAATGCTAATGTCCATGGCTGTAGCTCGGAAACGCTTGAGCGTTAGGGTCTATAATTGTGGATTTCATCTTTTGGCAATAAAAGAAGACTTTTTCCAAAGTTTCAGCCAAATCCGTGATCCGGATGTGATGACCTCTCCTGGTAAGTATCATTGAGCTCACCCAGTGCATGGAACACGTGGTTTTAGAGGTTAAAATCCAATTTTTGAAGGTGATCTCAACCACTTATGTGGGAAATAACGACGGGTTCGGGTTTTACGGAAAAAAATAGGACGGAATACGTTTGCTTTTCCGTTCCAGCCTCTAGTGCATACGGGAGCATACTCAGCTCCCGGACTATAAATGGGATCCTCCAATTTGTATTCCGATTATTAGGACAAAAATGTCAAACTGAACCTCATAGACCTATATTCATAAGTTTTGATCGTGACTGAATCATTTTTAATTTCTAGGTCATGCCGAAATTCAGAATAGAACACGGCGCAGTGCGGGTGGCTTTGAAGCATCAATTACAGAATATCCCTTCATGGCCTCGATCCGTTATGCTGGTGAAGCTATCTGCGGAGGCTCGATAATTTACCCAGATGTCATCTTGACTGCTGCTCACTGTATGAGAGATATTTACTTCTTAGATCTATTATACGTTAAAGTTGGCGATTCTGACATCAATTTCAGAGGTTCATGGCATCAAGTTGCTAAAGTACTCAAACATGAAAAATATCAAGAACTGAATAAGAAAAAACGAATGATGAACGATATTGCTCTGTTGAAACTGAAGGAACCGATCAAAATCGATAACAGGACTACTAGAACGATCCAATTGTTGAAGGGAAGTGATAATGCGCGCAATTATGAATCAGGAACCTTGCCTGGTTGGGGCTATTGCCCAACGATCGTCAATAAAACAGTTCCGAATCCCAATGGTAATGGCACTATCGTCCAAAAAGAAAATAGTGCACGACTCCCCGCAAACCTCAGATCTGTCGATTTGAATATTGCGTCAGATCAAACTTGCTCCGAGCTTGCTCCTCAAGACAATCTGGACATACAATTCTGTACGCATACCCTTGGCCGACTACCTTGTAAAGGAGACTCTGGCTCACCTCTAGTAGTGAATGGAAAGCAAGGTGGAATAGAATCTTGGGGAATCGAAGATTGTTCTGCAGATGCAAATACTTATCATTTCATAGATGCAAATACTGATTATTTCACAGATGTAGCCAAATTCACCAAGTGGATCGACGAGAAGATGAAAATATTGTGAAAAGAACATTCAGATTTTATGTATCCGCATCAGGTGCAATTTATGGCTTCCGCGATGCATATTGAAATATTGTAATACCTGAATTATTGAAAAAAATAAAATGGAGTCCTTGCAGAAAAAAATTTTTTCGTGCATCCTTCATAAGTATCTCACTTTTTCGGAATTGAGAAATATTCTCCGTCGTTTGTCAATCACCACATTTGAGAATGAAAATTCTCTATATCATACCCATGCGGAGACTTTCCGCTCCATTTCGGATTACAGTTCACCTCGGTTATAACGAGCGTCAAGGGACTGAAGGAAATTGCTCGTTATGTTCGTTAAATCCAAGGTTAGCTTAGAGTTGCAGATCTACGAGGATATATTGTTGAGCTTTGATAAGTAACGTTCTAAATAGAAATTTCTCCGTTACCTCTACATAATTTGATACTAATAGGCCACAACTACATAAGACGCGCTTAGCACGCACGCACAAGTGAGAGCACGCGCGCGTGCATCAGAAAGTTGTAAACGATTTTATCTAGTTTCAGTGAAACAATTCTCGGGCTGTTCATCATTCCAGTCAACTCTCGGCTTCGTCGCAGTGAAGAAAAGTCTGATTGACTTCCAATCGACGTTGAGTCGTCATTCACAGCGATCCACCATCGAGCAGAATCGAAGCAGATCTCAAACTGGTACACAGTACAAGTTGGTTGAGATTTGTACACGATGTCTCCTTGAACGAACTCTAATACTTTGTAGGAAGATAGGCTGTCCCAGATTCCAAGGGATCATTTAACGAGAATTAATGTACAAATCTTACCCAACTTGTACTGTGTAACAAGTTTGAAATCCTGCTTTGATTATGCTCGAAGATGAATCATTGTGAACGGCTCCTCAACATTGATTGGTTGTCAATCAGACTTTTATTCCATCGCGACAAGCCCGAAAACTCATTGAAGTGATGAACATTGCGATAATTGATTAAACACAGCAGCAAAATGTGTTTGTTCAAGAGTTTCTAGTGCACGCGCGCGTGCGCACGTGCTCAGCGCGTCTTGTGCAATTACAGCCATAGCAGGATTGCCTAGCTTGCGAGCTGGCTCGCTAACGCTCGCTCGGCTAAATTCTATTTGATGCAATTGATTTTCTAGAAAAAGATTTTCTCTTCTTTTGAAAGTAATTCAAGGACATGCTGTCGAATAATTTCAAGTTGATCCCATCATACCTTCCGTAAAAATCACTTCAACTTTTGCGGAATCAGTAAAAAAAAGTACTACAACAGCTGATTGACTACTAACGAGAAAATCTCAAGAGTTGAAAGAATTGAAACCCAATCAAAACTGTGCATTCCCGGATCCCGCATAGCGGGTTGCTTACGTGGAAGCTGCAAATATAATGAGTGTCATGTGTGGATGCGTCGATGGGTTGGTGGATGAATGAATATGACGGATGATCTGGTCAGGTCTGATCCGGTCGAGTATGGTCTTATACTGTCTACTGAGGTCTAGTTCGATATAGTTCGGCCTGTCGCGGTCTTGTACAGTTTTGTACGGTCTGGCCATGTCTGGTACGGTCGTTTAGAATCGTTTCTGAATAGCATTGCAAATTTGGTACGTATGTTACTTTTTTATGAGTGATGTAGGTATGTTGATTCGTAGAATTGGATGATTATTCGCTTTCAAACTCAACGGTCTCATGCCAAACCGCACTAGACCGAACAAAACTGTACTGTATTTTGGCGCGAATTCGGAGACATAATGTACACACAGCGTTGAGCGGGTTAACGACTTAGTTGCGACTTCTAAACTATGAAAACATGTTCAAAATATACCCAAATTTGATGTATTTTTGTGGGGTAGTCGTTCAGCAGCCGTATATCTTCATAGCGTGCCCTTGAACGCCGAATTTTGGGGTGCGGACATGCTACGGAAAGGACATTTTAACCCCTAATTCGCAATTTTCGACCCTTGCACTTCAAGACAAGTCTAACATGAATTTTTGCCAAGAAAGAACACAAAAAAATACACAAGAAACGTGTTTTGCACAATCGATTGAGAACGCGTAGACGCCGCAATAAGCCGAGACACATGAGGAGCAAGTTTTCGCAGAACTGCTCATATGCATGCTCATGCATCATTTGTAGACACACCATAAAATAGCAGACGCACTGAATTCAGGGTTTCTCATTCCTATAACATATTTATATTGGAGAATTGCTTACACGTCATTAATACTTAGTTGTTTGCAAGAACGGTTCCCCAGTATAAAAATAGCGATCAAGGTACCATTTTGTGGTCTAATTGATCCAAACCCGATCCTCCAAGGTTATACTGCATCTAGATAATCGATTTTCCCATCAAATTTGACAAGATTCCAAAGATTCACGTTTGCAGTGGAAGCTAATATCATCCGCACATTGAGAGACCTGGACGCTCTTGGTATTTTCTTCAAAATCTCGAGTACAAAAATGCAGTAGAGGATTTGGCTCAGCACTCCTCTTTGAGGGACTTCTTTGTAGACTTCCCTCCTTTCATCCGACATATATCCGTAGTAAATCGTTTTTCCAAGACTCAAATGCTTACAAAATGGACTATGTTAGTCGGGGATCCAATCTTTGCTAGCTTTCCAAGTAAGATATGTGAGTCAACCGCATCAAATGCATCAGTAACGTCTGAAAATGATGTAAGAACATTCTGTTCTATGCATATTGCATAGACCTCATTATTTCATTCATCGTCAGTTTAGCGAGTTTATCAAGTGTTGAACGTCCTTTACGAAATATGGCTTCGCTCTCACGAAGCAGTGTGTTGGATTTCAATCACCCTTCTACGCGATTTTGAACAATCGTCTCAAAAAACTCACAAATACATGATGAAAGAAAAATAGGTTGTTTGTTCTTGCCATTAGGTTTATTCACAAAGTGAACATGTTGTTCTGGCTATTGATCAGGATACCCTGCTGCAAGAGATGGATAGAAACGTATAAAAAAGCTATCCGGATGAGTCCGAACCAATCCGGATCTAGTCTATCCGCAGGCGAAAAAAGTGGCATTGAGGTTCAATCAATTCGAATCCGCCAAGGGACCTAGTCTGGCTGAATGCCAGATTGGAGCATCGAATGAAGTCGTTCGTATCCGCATCTATAGGACTTATGGGTAGAGCACAGACGAATCTGAATCTATGAACAAAATCTCGACTCAATGTAATCCGCTTCAATCCAGTATTGACGAGGTTAGAGCCGAATACAACTCAATGAAGAAACGGATGATTGAGTCGAATCCGTTTCAGTACACAATTAGGAAAAGACTCCGATTCCTGTGGATCCAAAAAGAATGCATTAACTCACAACGGTTTTATCCGGATCAATACCATTTCAATCCGGCTTTGTCCACAATTCAATGCAATACAATCCGCATTCAATGCAGTATGGAGGTAGAGAAGCAGTGTGCGTATCCACTCCTATCCAGCATTTGTATATTGTATGGGAGATCCTCTATCCGGATCAATACTACTCCAATCTGACGACGTTCACAAGTCAAACTCGTCCAATCCGTACCAATGCCGAATACAGGTAAAAGAGCAGACTTTCCAGCCGTTTCGATACAATATTTAAGAATTCGATGGAAGTATTCGAATCCGGATCAATACCACTTCATTCGACGTCATTCCGAATCCAAACTCATCTAACACGTAAGGGAATAGTCTTTCTATCCGCTTCAATACAACTTTGGTGTATTAGATAGGAGTATATCAATCCGAATCAATTCCATCTCAATCCAGCTACGTGCTCGATTAAATCCGATCCAATCCGCAGTCAAAGCCGAATCGAGGTAGGACCGCAATATGCCTATCCGCTCCAATTCGACTTGGGTGTATTGGATGATGGTATTTCAATCCGGATCAATACTACTTCAACCCGGGCTTGTCCTCGATTGAATCCAGTCCAATCCGCACCCAATGCTGGATCAAGTCAGAGAAGAAGTCTTCCTATCCGCTTCAATCCAACTTTCGAGTATTGGATAGAAGTTTCTCAATCTCGATCAATACCACTTCAATCCAGGCTTGTCCACGAGTAAACCCTGTCCAATCCGCATCCTATGCCGAATGGAGGCGGAGGGGCAGTCCTTCTATCCGCTTCAATCCAACTTTTGGGTATTGGATAGACGTTTCCCAATCCGGTTCAATACCACCACAATTCGGGCTTGTCCTCAACTGAATCCAGTCCAATCCGCAGCCAATGCCGAATGACGTCAGAGTTGTTTCTCTATCCGCTTCAATCCATGATATGGGTATTGGATGGAAGTTACCCAATCCGAATCAATACCACTCCAATCCGAGCTTGTCCTCGACTGAATCCAGTCCAATCAGCATGCAAGGTCGAACGGAGGCAGAGAAGCAGTCTTTCTATCTGCTTCAATCCAGCTTCTGGGTATTGGATGAAAGTATTCCAATCCGGATTAATCCCACTTTGATCCGGCCTTGCGCTCGATCAAATCCAATCCAATCTACATCCAAAGCCAAATTGAGGGAGAACCACAATAAGCCTTTCCGCTTCAATCCAACTTTGGTGTATGGGATAGAAGTATACCAATCCGAATCACCCCACTTCAATCCGGCCTTGCGGTCGATTGAATCCAATCCAATCCGCATCTAGAGCTGAATTGAGGTCGAACCGCAACGTGCCTATCCGCTTGAATCCAATTTCTGTGTATTGGATGATAATACTCCAATCCGGATCACTACTATTTCTATCCGGCATCGTCCCCAATCCAATGCAATCCAATCCGCTTCTTATGCTGAATAGAGGTAGAGCAGCAATGTGCCTATCCGCATTAATCCAACTTAGGTTTATTGCACGGCAGTATTCCAGTCCGAATCGATCCCACTCCAGTCCGGCCTCGTGTTCGATTGAATCCAAACCAATGCAATCCACATCCAAAGCCAAATTGAGGGAGGAAAGCAATGCACCCATCTGCTTCAATCCAACTTCTGTGTATAAGATGAGGGTATTCCAATCCAGATCAATCCCACTCCAGTCCGGCCCGTGCTTGATTGAATCCAATCCAATCCAATCCATATTCAAAGCCATTTTGAGGGGGGAAACACAATATGCCTATCCGTTTCAATCCAATTCTTGTGTATTGGATGAGAGTATGCCAATCCAGACCAATACCACTTCAATCCGGCCTTGTTCAGAATTCAATGCAACCCAATCCGCATTTAATGCCGAATGGAGGTAGAGCAGCAGTGCGCCTATTCGCTCCCATTCAGCATTTGTGTATTTGGAGGGAGTATTCCAGTCCGAATCAATCCCATTCTAATCCGGCTTGGTGCTCGATTGAATCCAATCCAATCCACATCCAAAGCCGAATTGAGGGAGAACCGCAATGTGCCTATCCGTTTCAATCCAATTCCTGTGGATTGGATGGTAATATTCCAATCCGGACCAATACTACTTCAATCCGGCCTCGTTTCCAAGTCAAACTCATCAAATTTGCACCAATGCCGAATACACGTAGAGAAACAGACCTCATGTCCGCTTCAATCCAACTTTGGTGTATTGGATAGAAGTATTCCAATCCGAATCAATCCCATTCTAATCCGGCTTTGTGCTCGATTGAATCAAATCCAATCCACATCCAAAGCCAAATAGAGGGATAGCCTCAATGTGACTACCCGCTTCAATCCAACTTCTGTGTATTGGATAAGAGTATTCCAATCCGGATCGATACCACTTCAATCCGGCCTCGTTCCCAATTCTATCCTAGGCATCAAATGGATATATTCGGATTGAATACCGTTACTATGTATAGAACCGGATAGGACCGGATTGAATGGCGAGGTCTTAATACGATTCACAGACATTGATCCAGATAGGATAGGATGAAAAGCCGGGGTTTGGAGGCATCGAACCGAATATATTCGGATTGATTACCGGTATCGGGTATAGGATCGGATTGAATCGGATTGCATGGCGGGCTGCTGAGTACAGTTTCTTGGTATTGAACCGGAATGTTCCAGAGTAATTGATCCCGATCCTGTGCATAGAACCGGAAAGGGGAGAACTGAATACCGTTACCGTGTACCGAATCGGTTAAGATTGGATTGAATGGCGGGGACTGAATATAACTTATAGGCATTGATCCGGATAGCACGGGTTCACTACCGGTACCGTATATAGAACCGGATAGGATCGGATGAAATGCCGGGGTCTAAATACAATTCGTGGGAATCGGACCCGATAGATTCGGAATGAGTACCGGTACCGTGTATGGAACCAGATAGGAGAAGATTAAATGGCGGGGTCTGAATACAACTTATAGGCATTGAAGCAGATAGGATTGGATTGAATGCCGGCGTCTGAATACAATTTATGGGCATCAAACTAGATGGATTCGGATTGAATACCGGAATCGTGTATAGGACCGGATAGGAAAGGATTGAATACCCTAACCGTGTATAGAATAGGGAAGGATTCGCTTGAATGGCGAGGACTGAACACGATTTATAGGCATTGATCCAGATAGATTCGGATTGAATACCGGTATCGTGTATAGAATCGGATAGGACCGGATTCAACTGCGGGGGTCTGAATACAATTTGTAGGCATTGATCCGGATAGGATCGGATTGAATATCGGCACCGTACATACAACTAGATAGGGTCGGATTGAATGCCGGGGTCTGAATACAATCTATAGTCACTGAACCGGATAGATTCGGATTGATTACCGGTATTGTGTATAGGACCGGATTGGATCAGATTGAAAGGCAGGCTGCTGAATACAGTTTCTTGGTATTAGACCGGAATGATCCAAAGTAGTTCATACCAATCCTGTGTATAGAACCGGATAGGGAAGAATTGAATACCGGTACCGTATATACAACCGGATAGGATCGGATTGAAAGCAAGGGTGTCAATACAATTTGTAGGCATGGAACCGGATAGATTCGGATTGAATACCGCGACCGTGTATAGAACCGTGTAGGACCGGATTCAATGGCGGGGTCTGAATACATATGGTAGGCATTAAACCGGATAGGATTGGATTGAATTCCGGTATTGTGTATAGAACCGGATAAGAGCGGATTGAATGACGGCCTCTCAATACAATTCATAGGCGTTGAACCAGATAAGGTTGAATTGGATACCGGTACCGTGTTCAGAGCTGGATATGATAGGATTAAATGCCGGTAAGAGGTAGAGAACGGGATAGGCTTGGATCGATCGACCAGGGCTGAATACAACTCATAGGCATTGAACTGGATTGGCCGGAGGGAGTTCATGTCCGGGTCTTGTGTACAGAACCGGATAGGATCAGATTGAATTCTTGGTCCAATAGTTGGAGCCAGTATTATCATTCCAACACCTGCTACTTTGAGGTACAGACAAGAAACGCGTATATTTCTTCTCTCACAAGTGACGAACCATCTGCTCGATTTGTATATAAGGCAGATCTCATTCGGAATTCTCAGTGCGTTAGTTATAAGTTGCGAGCGTAAGTCTTAAGATGCGATGAGTTGTAAATGCGGGAGTATGGTTTCCATTTGTATCATACAATCATACAATATAGTCTAAGATGACCCTTCTCTCTAGTCCTAAGCCCGAATCTGCTGAGGAGTGGATTGAGACAATCATCACGAGTTGAAATGACTCTGATCAATTCAATACTCCAAATCATTCTTTTGTTGATTGGATTAGTTTCGGAATGCAGTTCTCATTTCGAGGATCGATTCGGATAGAACCGGATAGGATTGGGGTGAACGGCGGGGTCTGAATACAATTTGTAGGCATTGATCCGGATAGGATCGAATTCAATACCGGTATTGTGTATAGAACCAGATAGGAGCGGATAGAATGGCGGGTTCTGGATACAATTTGTGGGCATCGAACCGGATAGATTCGAATTGAATCTCGGTGGTGTGTATAGGACCGGATTGAATGGCGGGGTCTGAACTCATATCGTAGGCATTAAGCCGGATAGAACCGGATTGAATACCGGTATCGCGTATAGAATCGGGTGGGAGCGGATCGAATGGCGGGGTCTGAATACAATTTGTGGGCATCGAACCCGATAGATTCCGAATAAATACCGATATCGTGTATAGAACCGGATAGGAACGGATTGAATGGCGGGGTCTGAATACATGTCGTAGGCATTAAGCCGAATGGATCGGATTGAATACCGGTATCGTATATAGAACCGGATAGGAGCGGGTTGAATGGCGGGGTCCGAATACAATTTATAGGCATCGATCCGGGTATGATCAGATTGAATGCCGGGATCTGAATACAATTCATAGGCATGGAACCGGATAGATTCGGACTGAATACCGGTATCGTATATAGAACCGGATAGGAGCGGATTGAATGGCGGGGGTCTGAATACAATTTGTGGGCATTGATCCGGATAGGATCAGATTGAATATCGGTACCGTACATGCAACCGGATAGGATCGGATTCAATGCCGGGTTCTGAATACAATTTATAGGGATCGAACCGGATAGATTCGGATTGAATACCGTTACCGTGTATAGAAACGGATAGGATCGGGTTGAGTGGTGAAGTCTGAATACAATTCGTGAGGATTAGATCGGATTCATCCGTTGTAGTGTATACCAGTCCGGTGTATAGAACTGGATAGAACTGATCTATTTCGATACCGTTTTACATGCATTTCTAATCGTTTACAACTAACTATTTTACAAAACGGGCAAGTATTCACTTGTATCAACACATTCATAGTTATTTTGACACTTGACACAGATTCTTTCACAGCCTCGAATATACACAAAATCTATCGTTCATCAAACGTACCAGCATTCAAATACTATCAACTAATTCATGTAGTAACTAGATATTCTAGTCATTTCAATATTCATGTAAAATTCATACTAACATACGGGAAGAATTCATCGAGATATTGTTCTCTGAACTTTAATGAAAATCCTAAAAGAAGATCATCCGACCTGCATTGTCATGTTCGTTTATGATGAATTCCACGCCAAACCGACCTACGGAGAGGGGTCATCTCTCAGATCCTTTTCAGACCTTTTTCATTCGATTCTATGGCCCAAAATAGGAACTTCGGACTACCTGTGGGGTCCAAAAAAAAATGTCTCCCCCCCCCCCCCCCCATTACACGCATATCCGTAAATAGACCGAAGATTCATCGTGTAGAAATCGATGCTCTTTTATTCACGAGAATGGTTCAATGAAAAGAAAAAAAAAAAAAAATTCACGAGAATGAGAATATTTCGAGTTTTTGCATAGCTATCGATTTGCGGGTTGCGGCATCTGGAAGGGCATAAAAAAACCTATCGGAAACGTTGTCGGAAATTCCTTCTCTGTGATTTGGGGGCCTCCTGAAGGCAAAAAAGTGTTTTTCACTAAAACGCTAATTCCTCAGAAAGCCATTTATTTATTTTTTGAAAATCAGATATTCGACGGAAAATGTTGTGTTCTTTCGAAAAAAATGGGTTTCAGAGAAGTTTGGGGCGATCCAAGTGACTTATGAGCCATTTCCTGAAAATTTGATTTTTTCAGTTTCAGAGAAAGGCCGAAGGTGATTGCCTGCGCATGCGCACAAACGTACACTTTTGGCGCCATTTTCAATGGGAAGCTGACAAAATTCCCTATGAACTGACTACCCGCAAAGTTGAAATTCATGCACTAAAACGGGATCTGCAACGATTAATTATATCGAATCAAAATCACATGAAAATTCAGCCCATCAACGCCTTTGTGGCGCCGGCTGAGATGACACATTTACGAGATCTTTTCGGGACTCATTTTTGAGTACGAAATTGCCCTAAAAAAATTCGGAGCACATGGTTTCGACGTAAAATTGTCTGAACTTTCAAAATATGCGATGAAAAATCCGAAGGGAATCTTTATCGACTCCGGATTACACTTTTCAAAGAAAAACATCTCAGCATCTCAATGGCTGAGGCGATGATATGCAAGGATTAATCTTCTCAGATAACGCTTCAGTTGGACTCGAAGCAATCTGCGGAATCAGAAGACGGAAAAAATCATCAGCATATCAGGTGAATCTCATTTAAATAAGAACATGTCGAGTTCTGGCGAATCTAATCTATTAAAGCGGACCAATGTGCAAAGCAGAAGGCAAAATTAAGAAAATTCACGTAGAAAATTGCATCGTCCATCAAACGGCTCGGAAGCAACAGAGTGCATCTTAAACAATCGCTGCCGCAGAACAACTGAGTTCTCAATCGTCGATTTTGTTCCTGGAAAGAATTGTAACTGAGCCTCTGCACATCTCGGACAAGCGGATAAGCAGGAAAAAACATTTTCGTGTATAGTGCAACAGTTCGAATTCTCGATTGGCTATCAATTGATACAACCAAGCAATTCTTCTCTGCGGCTCAAGTGAGCGAGCCCTGGCTTGATTACCCTTCAAATTTTGTAACGACTTTTCCATACGTTTCACGACAGTGTCTTTCTCAAAGTCTCTTAAATCATACTCGATCAAATGCCGCGAAAGTCATTTTTCACGCGTTGAACAAGATCGAGTAGGCAAAGCGCCCGCCTGGTCCATTGAGGGAAGCGGGGACTGATTTGGGAAAATGAGGAATCACCCTCTGAAATCGTGGAATCAGTATGACAATCTTGCGTTTCTCCTTGGCGTTTGAACATGCTGCTACAGATGAAAAATTGGCTTCATCTAGCACGTGCCCTGAGCTACACGTTGAATTGTCAAGCGACACTCGGCGCTCATTCAACGCGGCGTTTTCATCTACAGAGTGGGCCAAGGAAAACACACTCGCGGATTGAATGTCACAGCGATGCAGGACGACATGCAACTCCTTGTCACGCGTGTCAGGATGAAATACACCGATATCAGCGGCCTCAACAGTACAGTTGTCTTTATCCGAAATTTCAACACTCTTTAAAATCTTCCCAGTCTGCTTTCGGGCAGGCACCGAGACCATAAGTTGTGCAATTCTATCAACTACGCTCGATTCTGGACCAGATGAGCAATCGGCGGCTATCTCAAGAATTTTGCTGGATTTTTTAGCTCGGGCAGACTCCTTGCGGGGCTTGCCAGCATCGATGTTGCGGAAACTTCTGCTAGGAGATTTTTTAGATCCGTTTCTCTCCAGTCTATGGTACTTGGCCGCGGTCATACGCTCTCGTTCGACGAGCCCTGGCCAAACCACAGGTTGCCAGCTTTCTTGCACATACACATTATTGGACTCATCTTCAACAATAATGTTTCCATCCCCAAATCTTGAAAGGTCTGCCGTGGAGAACTTTTCGTCTTTGATTTTATGTATGAAGCATTCACTCGACTCAAAACCAATGAATGGTGGTGATGCTGGACGCTGGAGTGCTTCATAATAATGAAGAAAGGGGTGCGCAGCGAATTTTTTCTAGGAGACACCGACCCCGACCTATTATTGAGCTCGCGTAGAGGGACGTCATCCTTGGATTCACAGGACAACTGATGCGAGGTATCGGATGATATTAGCATACAGTCCAGCAGGTTGTCTTCAAAACCCTGCGGTGGCGGTATGATGTACGCTGTAACCGCATCACACAAATTAATCGATCCATCATCTTCGGAATATAAAGCTACGGGGGTCGAGGCATCGTCGTATATAGCCATTTCGAGAAAGGCAAAAGAATCAAAATGTGCTGACCCATCTTCTGCTGAATTTTCTTCTTTTGGTGAAAAATTTTCATCTGGCACAATACGCCCATAAATAGTGGTGACCCCTGCTTCATTGTCTGAAGGAGCATCAAATTCGGCCACGATAACACAATCACCGTCAGTATCATAGTCGCGAACAAAAGAAACTTGGGAATTCATGATTTCGAAAAAGAATGTCACACGTCGATTGCAGCAACGAGACTAGAGAAGTGTATGGAAAATAATGCAATCACTGATTGAGTGGGTATGGTATCTACCACCACTTCTTCGCGTCATTCATCTCAAGAAAAATCGCCATGAGCGGCCAAGATCGATATAGGCAGGGCGGGCTACGTAAAGAGTGTTGAAATTTCGGATAAAGACAACTGTACTGTTGGCCGCTGATATCGGTGTATTTCAGCCTGACACGCGTGACAAGGAGTTGCATGTTGTCCTGCATCGCTGTGACATTCAATCCGCGAGTGTGTTTTCCTTGGCCCCCTCTGTAGATGGAAACGCCGCGTTGAATGAGCGCCGAGTGTCGCTTGACAATTCAACGTGTAGCTCAGGGCACGTGCTAGATGAAGCCAATTTTTCATCTGTAGCAGCATGTTCAAACGCCGTGCAAGGAGAAACGCAAGATTGTCGTATTGATTCCACGATTTCAGAGGGTGATTCCTCATTTTCCCAAATCAGTCCACGCTTCCCTCAATGGGCCAGGCGAGCGCTTTGCCTGCTCGATCTTCTTCAACGCGAAAAAAATGACTTCCACGGCATTTGATCGAGTAGGATTTAGGAGACTTTGAGAAAGACACTATCGTGAAACGTATGGAAAAGTCGTTACAAAATTTGAAGGGTAATCAAGTCAGGGCTTGAGCCGCAGAAAAGAATTGCTTGGTTGTATCAATTGATAGCCAATCGAGAATTCGAACTGTTGTACCATACACGAAAATGTTTTTTCCTGCTTATCCGCTTGTCCGAGATGTGCAGAGACTCAGTTACAATTCTTTTCAGGATTAAAATCGACGACTGAGAAATCAGTTGTTCTGCGGCAGCGACTGTTTAAGATGCACTGTTTCTTCCGAGCCGTTTGATGGACGATGCAATTTTCTACGTGAATTTTCTTAATTTTGCCTTCTGCTTTGCACATTAGTCCGCTTTAATAGATTAGATTCCAGAACTCGACATGTTCTTATTTTAATGAGATTCACCTGATATGCTGATGATTTTTTCCGTCTTCTGATTCCGCAGATTGCTTCGAGTCCAACTGAAGCGTTATCTGAGAAGATTAATCCTTGCATATCATTGCCTCAGCCATTGAGATGCTGAGATGTTTTTCTTTGAAAAGTGTAATCCGGAGTCGATAAAGATTCCCTTCGGATTTTTCATCGCATATTTTGAAAGTTCAGACAATTTTACGTCGAAACCATGTGCTCCGAATTTTTTTAGGGCAATTTCGTACTCAAAAATGAGTCCCGAAAAGATCTCGTAAATGTGTCATCTCAGCCGGCGCCACAAAGGCGTTGATGGGCTGAATTTTCATGTGATTTTGATTCGATACAATTAATCGTTGCAGATCCCGTTTTAGTGCATGAATTTCAACTTTGCGGGTAGTCATTTCATGGGGAATTTCGTCAGCTTCCCATTGAAAATGGCGCCAAAAGTGTACGTTTGTGCGCATGCGCAGGCAATCACCTTCGGCCTTTCTCTGAAACTGAAAAAATCAAATTTTCAGAAAATGGCTCATAAGTCACTTGGATCGCCCCAAACTTCTCTGAAACCCATTTTTTCGAAAGAACACAACATTTTCCGTCGAATATCTGATTTTCAAAAAATAAATAAATGGCTTTCTGAGGAATTAGCGTTTTAGTGAAAAACACTTTTTTGCCTTCAGAAAGCCCCCAAATCACAGAGAAGGAGTTCCCGACAACGTTTCCGATAGGTTTTTTTATGCCCTTCCAGATGCCGCAACCCGCAAATCGATAGCTATGCAAAAACTCGAAATATTCCCATTCTCGTGGATTTTTTTTCTTTTTCTTTTCATTGAACCATTCTCGTGAATAAAAGAGCATCGATTTCTACACGATGAATCTTCGGTCTATTTACGGATATGCGTGTAATGGGGGGGGGGGGAGAAGTTTTTTCTCGGACCCCATAGGTAGTCCGAAGTTTCTATTTTGGGCCATAGAATCGAATAAAAAGGTCTAAAAAGGATCTGAGAGATGACCCCTTTCCGTAGGTCGCTTCGGCGTGGAATTCATCATAAACGATCATGACAATGCAGGTCGGATGTCTTCTTCCAGAATTTTCATCAAAGTTCAGGGAACAATATCTCGATGAATTCTTCCCGTATGTTACTATGAATTTCACATGAATATTGAAATGACTAGAATATCTAGTTACTACATGAATTGGTTGATAGTATTCGAATGCTGGTACGTTTGATGAACGATAGATTTTGTGTATATTCGAGGCTGTGAAAGAATCTGTGTCAAGTGTCGAAATAATTATGAAAGAAAACCGTATGTAGTATAAAAGTTTTGGATAATGAAATAAAATCGACACGTCTGCGATCTCGAAGAGCTCCAAGATAGGGTCCGTACCCTCTATTTCTGGAAATCTAGCGTCTGCCACTGCCTGATAAATGGTATTTTTTGCATCTGTCAGAAGAGATGGGGGTGCAGAACGTGGATGTATCATTCCCTGCGTGGCAAAAAGTATGGCATCCGTCAGAGTTTCCGTGTCTAGTTCGTATTGGAGCGCATTCTCGATAAAAATTCCCATTATTATAGTGAAATCAATTCGTTCTCTCAATTTGTTATCTGCGTCTTCCAATTGAGGTATGATTGTGTTCAATCGGTCTATTTTATCCTGTTGAAAGCTGAACTGCTTGTATACAATCTCTGTTTGATTTCCCACTATCCCGGCAAGTTGGCTAGTGTCGTTAGCCGTACCTTGTATTAGATATTTCAACTCGACTTCCGAAACTCCGTCTAACTTCCCGTATAAATATTTGTAAAACATTCCCATGATCGTTGGTAACGCCCTCTCTATTCTCCTATGAGGTTCACTTGGTTTCTTTCCTTGTAATAATTCTATCAGCCTGTTTGCATTTTTCTGCATGTCTCGAATTCTATCCCCTAACTTTTCTGTCCCATGGTTTTACATTCGTTCAATCTTCCTTCGCATTTCGTTTTAATCGAACTCCACGTATTATTCAAATTAAATCCTTGCGAGAAGTATGATTGCAAATTGACTTCATTCATGATTTTCCATGTTACTCTTAAGGTGTACAGGCATTCCAATTTTTCCATAATCATTCCTGGATTGTGTTTGAGCGGCTGCATATGCATCTGAACTCTTCGAGTCTCCGACATCCTGCAATGGCATACTTTGTCATGAATTTTTTCATGTATCCCTTTGGGCAAGGAAAGTCTTGCTGCAGACAGACGATTGTTCCCGGATGCCCGTGTCTCCGATATTTAGCAATTTTCAAATGAGTTTATTCGTTCCACCGAATTACGTGCTTATCATTGATTTTTAAGTAAGACATCGTTGTGCGTATACTCTTAACATTTTTCTTGGGCAATTTTAGTCATTCAGCATGTCTACGGTGTATACTTATATGTCGGACACAATTTTTCCCAAAATCATCTCTTTTTTCAAATTTTGAGAGAGTATTCTATTGCTGCTTATTCGCGGAAACCGGCAAGCAACGCATGAGCGAATATGCGATTGTAGCTTCATCGCTGAGTATGCCAGTTCCACTCATTCGTCCCGCCTCTTGCTAACGCCTTCCGGTTCCGCCCGTGGTTATCAACGCTCAGCTATTGTGTTGAATCGACGTTTTCAATCGGGCGCTACATTGAGATACATCATTTCCAGCGAACCGCGTTTTTGTTTATAATGGCGATAACAAGCCTATTTTTGACCTCTTGCCTTTTAATGTGCCTAATTTGATATATCACGTATTATCAAGGAATTTGAGGAGATCCCTTTAAGCAATTGAAAAGCACGGATGTCGCACCCAACATCGCGCTGCGTAGTGATGCTCCACTCAAATCATTAGAGAAAGGAGAGGATTTAAAAGACGTAATGAATGAAACTAAACGACTTAGCCAGCATGAATTTATTTCGGAAGAATTAGAAGGGATGCAAACCTCTCTTGATATCATGAGATTCGGCTTTCGCACTTATTATGGGCGATATAGTAGCAAAAGTCTGTTGCCTGTGGGGGGGGGGGGGTGTGTCCTTGTCTAATTTTGAGAAAACTTGTTTCAGGGATCAACCTACCATTTAGGAGTCAAAAGAGTAACGAGGATTCCAGGACGAATAATGTCATTACCATACATACTGTTGCACAACCATTCCAGCCAGATACAGGAAAAGTTACTCAGAATCATTCTGATCAACCCACAAATTCAAAAGAAATTGAGGATCGCACAGTGATAACTCATCATGATTCTGGAGTAACTGAACCGATGGGAATATTGATCTGAGGGTTCAGTCGAAGCTCGTGGAGATATGAGAGTTTTTTAAACCAGGAGGAGTTGGAAGAAAGAACAAGCAAAAGAATAGTTTTCGAAAATACACATTTTTCAGAACATGATGGGATTTCCCCACCAAATGAAGGGGGGTTGTTAGTAATTCATCGATCTGAGAGAACAATTAAGGATACTCACAGGAGCATGACAAATTGTAATTTGAATCAAAACAAAATTGTTAAATTAGAGGAAGAGAAAGAGAGACTTAGCTATTCTATACGGCCGGACTCGCGTGCGCGAAACGTCCGTTTTGGGCGCCGACAAACGGGCCAATTTCTCAAGACCTTGGAGGATGCGTCGCGAGAGGTCCTTTTCGCGCACGCGAGAGGGCCCCTTTTCGCGTACGCGAAAATTTGCAGGCGGGTGGCTGGTGAAAACCTTCGCGTACGCGAACCGGAAAATTTTCGGGTACGCGAAGACTTCTCCCCTTTCGCGTACGCGAAAATTCTCCGGTTCGCGTACGCGAAGGCGTTAATCAGCCGCCCGCCAGCAAATTTTCACGTACGCGACGTTTCGCGCACGCGAAAAGCACCCGTTTCGTGCGCGGGACAAATGTCTGATTTGCGGATGCGAAGACTTCCATCAGCCGCGCGCCTGCGAATTCTCGCGTACGCGAAGAGAATCGGGCAACTGGTTCTCTCGTGGGTGCCACTAGCTCGTTTTACGTAGGATGCGCTCAGTGCGTGAGCGTACGCGCAGGCCTACATTAGCCGCGCGCCCGCGAATCCTCGCGTACGCAAAGAGAGATGGGCAGCTGGTTCCCCCGCGGGTGCTACAGCCGTTTTGCGTACGTCATATCTAGAGATCGTTGCAAGCTGTCTCTTATTCGCGCACGCGAAACTCGTTTACGCGAAACAGGGACGATTCTGCGATTGGTACAGTCATCATCCACGTGCGCAAGAAACCGGGCGCAGGTGCAGTTGGCAGCGATAAGTTTTCGCGTACGCGAAGGATACTCTCCCTTTGCTTACGCGCAAGTGACCGCGAGTCGAGATCGTGTCTATTGGTTGCGTGTGAGAGCACCCGTGAACGGGGACGAGACATCTCCTGTTCCCGTACGCGAATCCAAGAAGCACTTTTCGGGTGCGGAAACATCAATGATATGGACGAGTGAGCCCTCATTTGCGTGAGCCAAACATCTGGAGGAGGAGGGAACTTGTCTCCGGTTCGCGCACGTGACATTGAGATGATCAGCTCCACTTCTGCGGTTGCACTCGTTATTATCAAACCTAGTGAGAATCAATCAGGCACATATCTTCTTACAGAATTCCCATGAATTTGGGCGGGTCTCGTCGGTGTGACCCGTCGTACACAGGAGAGTATGCTACTTTTGTGTGCAATTAGTCGAATCGGTGGAGCCCGCAAAAATTTTTCAGAACCGAAGGGAACTGATTCAGATGATCAATCCGTCAAATCTAGCCAAAGAATAGAATGATGGTATCTTCATCGGCACGATCCAACAAAAATCAAAAATCCGTTCCAATCGCATAGATAGGGAAATTGCTGTAGTAGAGTGTATTAAAGGGGGGCCCCGAAACCTGAGCAGTTAACACGTTCACTGCGATGAGCCCCACCGGTCGGACCCACGATATTTTGTTTTTCAATCTTTGCCGATTTATATTTGTCCGAAAAATCGTTCAAATAGGCATTCTTCTAGGCGTTCTAGTTTGTGAAGAGCATAGTTAATAAGTCAGAACAGGATTTTTTCCTATATACTTGCCTCAATCGGAGAATGAGGATCGAGATGAAGACGAACCGAAAATTACATAAAACTGCCTTCGCAGTGAACGTGTTAAACTAGATGGACAAAGCAATCCATGAATGCTATATTTTCACTCTCTCCATACATTCTCGGTGTAGGTTCTACTTGTACCAAAATCGAATCTGCTATCTCGGAATTTTTACACCCATCATGGGTAGTCTTACACAAGATACAGAAACGTGCTATACGGCATTCAGAAGTACCTCTAAAAACCTACCGAAACCGATCTTGTGGAGTTAATGTTGAGTTTATGAACGCCTTCGGTGAGGACGAAGGCGGAAAACAGGAAAAACTCAATTTCTCTAAAACTCATTTTTTCGAAAATCTGAATATTCATAATATGATGCGGATTTGTGTGTTCTTCCCAAATCCGCTGCAGAAAGTTATCCACGGAGTGCTCCTACGTTCCCTGCCGATGATTCGAAAATGGGAAATCGTGGAAATCTCCCTCTGCCAATCTCATCCATTCAACGACTCTTTCAATTTCCTCCACACGGTAATGTTGAACCAAATTATAATAAACCTGGAGACCCCCTGACGCTTTTCATTCTGAATGGTAGATTTTGGTGTCAAAAACAACATCTGATTGGAATCAAAATCGCCCACGTAAAGTTTTCGAAATAATCAGATTTTTGAATTTTTGAATCACTTATCGCTAATAATGGTCGAAAAATGTTCCGGAATATTCACTGAATCATGAATTCTGGTGAATTCTATATGAACTCCTACATAAAAAGCTAGCAGCATTTGAGTATCTCGTAAGCTCCTAAAATCTGATACTATATCCAATGTATCCCAAAAGCTGTGTGTTTGACTTCGAAGGATGTGTGGAAACTTGAAAGAGCAATCCTTGAAAGTTACACCTGTGAACGCGAGCATAATTAGTTTTCAGTCAACAACCAATGATCCATCAACTTCAACAGAGTCAGAAAGATTTTAAGTCTGCGATTTGGGGGTATCACATGAAATTTCAAACTATTCTCTGAGCAAGAACAGAAAACCACGGAACTTACCACCACAACAATCAAACAAATCTCACTATATGCAGGCAGTTTGGAATAAAAATCATCTATTCCGTTCTCTGTACTCCATCAGAGATAACGTACAGAAACCCGTACTTGGTCCAACTAGACCACCACACCATAAATACTTGGACACCCTTCCGATATGTTGATCAACTACCCAAAAATGGTTGCTGCTGGTGGTCTGCATAAGCATCCAGAGTGAGTAACTGGCTTTTGAGATTCTCTGGGTATGTTCTGTATCAGAACGTAGACCTTTGTCTCAAAGTGTAAGGTTCTGGAAATAGGAAAAAAAAGAGAAAACCCTAAAATTGTCATATCATATTAATTGTCATAGGGAGATCATAAATTTTACAATACTTTCAATACGAAAACTTTGGATTTTGGTGAAAGGGACTAGGCGGTTAAGCATGGTGAAGTGGACCGTGTCAAATATGGCCTTGAAAGTATCTTTTCCCACTTTCTAACCCCAAATTATGAGGAAAGCAAAGGTTTGTAGGTCCCAAAGTCGCCCCTGTTTTCTACGGCACCCTATGAACCCTCTCAAAAACCCTCAAAATCGATATTCCTTCTATCAAGTCGCATTCTGATGCATTTCGACGAATCGATCTGAAATTTTCTCGACATATTCTTGAAACTTTACCAGATAAAAAAAAGATATTTGCATACTGACAACTTTGAATTTAGGCCTCGAAAAAATTTCTTGAATATTAAAAAACGATTTTTCTCATAGAGATTGAGGATTGGCACGGGATTTGACCATCTCACCGTGTTTGTCAGGTGATTTTACATCGAAAACCGCTTTGAAACATATAATTTCAGGTGGTGAAAAGTGGTCAAAAGAACCAATAAACGTTTTTGAAGCAAATTTTGATTCAGTGATTCGCATCTTCTGCGCATGCGCGTCTTTCTACGTCTCTGAAAGTATTCTCAATCGATAGCTGATGCAATTTCCTTCAAAATGACCACTTGAGGAGGTCAATTCGATGCAGTGAAATCTGAGATCTAGCTGGTCCAAAAAATGAGAAAATCCAAGGTACCAAATCCGCGGAGCGGTGTCTCCTTGAATGGGCCCGAAAAGTGCGAATTTTGAGTCGGACTGTTTCAAAGATGTGACCATGTGTTTTCGATGAAATTTTTGACGTAGAAATCGAATCTGGCGTTAGTTTCATTCCAAACCTTCAAGATTTTTCATTATACTCAAAAAACCGAACGGAGGGTGTACGGCCATTTACAGCCTTTTACCACACATTTGAGATGTGTGTTGAATATAGGCAAAGGTTTGAACTAGTCGCGTGAAGGATGCAAGTATGTTTTCCTTTGTGTTTCCACCAGTTGAAGACAATGCCGATGATTTCGAGGCTTGGGGATGACTTGGAAATGAGATTTGGGCTGATGGAGCAATATTTTGTTGCATGCTCTCATTAGAGAAAACTGTTACACTTTTCCATATCGCCTTCAAGTACTTATCAAGCCTCAAAACCATCGGCATCGTCTTCAGCTGGTTAAAACACAAAGGAAAACATACTCTTACCCTCTACGCAACAAGCTCAAAACTTTGCCTATATTCAACACATATCACAAATGTGTGGAAAAAGGCTGTAAATGGCCGTACACCCTCCGGTCGGTTTTTTGAGTATAATAAAAATCTTGAAGGTTTGGAATCAAACTGACGCCAGATTCGATTTCTACATAAAAAATCACATCGGAAACACATGTTCACATCTTTGGAACAGTCCGAATGAAAATTCGCACTTTTCGGGCCCATTCAAGGAGACACCGCTCCACGGATTTGGTACCTTGGATTTTCTCATTTTTTGGACCAGCTAGATCTCGGGTTTCACTGCATCAAATTGACCTCTTCAAGTGGTCATTTTGAAGGAAATTGCATCAGCAATCGATTGAGAATACTTTCAGAGACGTAGAAAGACGCGCGAACGCAGAAGATGCAATTTACTGAAAATCAAAATTTGTTTTGAAAACGTTTATTAGCTTTTTTGACCACTTTCCACCACCTGAAATTATTTGTTTCAAAATGGTTTCCGATGTAAAATTACCTGTTAAACACGGTGAGATGGTCAAATCCCGTGCTAATCCTCAACTTCTATGAGGAAAATCGTTTTTTAATAGTCAAGAATTTTTTTCGGGGCCTAAATCCAAAGTTGTCAGTATGCAAAAATCTTTTTTCTATTCGGTGAAGTTTCAAGAATATGTCAAAAAAATTCCAGATCGATTCGTTGAAATGCATCAGAATGCGACTTGATACAAGGAACATCGATTGTGAAGGTTTTTTAGAGGGTTCCTAGGGTGCCGTAGAAAACAGGGTCGACTTTGGGACCTACAAATCTTTGCTTTCCTCATAATTTGGGGTTAGAAAGTGGGAGAAAATACACTCAAGGCCATACCTGACAAGGTCCACTTCACCATGCTTAACCGCCTAGTCCCTTTATGGAAAATAGTTGTGCAACAAGAGTTGTTGGCATGTAGCTCTATTGAGTAACCTAGCAAAGGCAGTCGACTTATAAACTAGCGCATATAAAAACTATATTTCACAGTGAGTTAGCTTTTGGCAGGGTCGATTGCTCATAACCTAGAGCGCCTCCAAAGTGCAATATTTCCCCGGAAAATACTGCTTTCTTTCTATATTCACCTGCCAAGAGTTGTCTTGGAAGCAGTCGACGACCTACCGTTGCTGGTAGAGACGGTTGCGGGAAACGCAGATCAGATTCACCTGATCCACCAGATTTCACTTTTTCACTAGTAGTACACTATCACCGACACCTGGAGCACTCGCGCTCACTGAAACACTCGACAATGACGATTTGGACACTCGCGACGGCACCGGGAAGTCCCAAATCAGTCACAAGGTGATGTGCCGCCACAGCGAGGCCATACGTACAGACAGGTTTAATATACGTTTCGTGACTGCAGCGGACGATGGACGATGCCACCGCTGTGATTATGTCGTTATAAGCATCGCCACTCGAGTTCTCCACTTGGTTCTTATCTTTTTCAGGAATATTATGGAACCGTGAATAATTTAGATTGTACTTGGGTGCCAGATCTATCATTTGCTAAAAGTCTGGAGTTGATTGGGATGATTGATCCGCCAGGAGTCCGAGCACTGGCATGCATGGTTTACTGGCGTAATTACAGTGCTCAGACTCCTGGCAAAACAACAATTTCAATCGGTTTCCAACTTTCGCCAATCAGTAGCTCTGATCACGAATTACAACCTGAACTATCTATGATTTTGATATATCACACAATTTTTTACGAAAATTCAATTCAGCCATGTTTTGCTCAGATGGTAAGGTAGAGCTTTTGCTTGGCCTCAACATTCCCATTTTGCGAGAGAATGATTTCCATCTACCGTTATTTCCATATCAAAGAGGAAACTTGCGCTGAAAATCTTTCAGTGAATGCGCCGTTTAGTTTAATGATAGATGTCGATGGACACGTTGTTCCTGAACCAACTTCAAGTGAACCTGAAGACCCACTTGCTAACTTCTGTTTTAGATAGTAGTTTTTGGTGTCGAGAATAACATCCAATTGGAACTCAAATCGATCCTCTAGGGATCTTTCAAAAGAAATCACATTCTTAAATTTTTGAGTCATTCATCGCCGATATTGGTCAGGGAAATATTTTGATAGGGCAGATTATTCAGTGAAGTATCATATCTCCATGTACTCTTAGGCGTGGGAGCCAAATACGCAGTCCGTTTTCCTCTCAAATGTCACAATTTCTGATAAGAGCTGAAAACTGGTTCTTTTTGAGAGTCTTTTGCGTTCTCTACTATGATGTCTAAGTGATAAACTGGACAAGGAGGTCTCTCCTCATGACACGATAATTTTTGTCGACAGTATTTCCAACGTATTCTGAGTTGTTAAATACGTCAACAGTCGTTTAATAGGGCTAGGATGCGTCCAAAACGAGTGACTGAAGGATTTTTGGAGTTGCTACCAGCAAAATTTCACCGATGTTGCTGTGAATTTTGGGATGCTCACAGTATGGGCCAAATACATCACATTTGATTTTTGATTCATATTTTCTCCATCTCACACATGGACTGCAGGAGCTCATTTGCAGTAGTCCAAATGCAAATGAGTCGAGAAATTGCGTTTGATGCATTTGGTGACCTTAGGTGTGCTTGTAACGGAACATTTTTTATAATGGTTAGCTCAACGTCCTGCTACAACTACGGGAGTTGCCTCTCTTCGTTCTTATAGGATGGAATCCTCACTCCTCGTAGGCTCGAAATATGAATGCTATCCATATTCCGTGAGTATTTTCAGGTTCAGTGCAAAATCGGTAGAATCTCGATGATGGCAACTCAGAAGATCAGCTCGTCATAAGTTCCGATCACATCCTAGCCCCTCCAAATTACCAGCCTCGTGATCAGCTGGTCCGAATTTGTTGCGAAAATCGTTGAGACAGATTTTTTTCAACGGCTTGTCTATACGGCCGGACTCGATACGCGAAAAGAGAGTTCTAGTGGACGACGCATGTGACGTCTTCGCCGAAAAAATCCCTAGGAAATCCGTCGCGTATGCGAAAGACCGCGAGCCCTGGGCCCAGTCTTCGCGTACGCGAAAGGGCCCATTCTTCGCGTACGCGAAAATTTTCGGAAAGTCGCCTCGCAAAAATCTCCGCGTACGCGAATCGGAACATTTTTGCGGGGCGACTTTCTGAAAATTTTCGTGTACGCGAAGGAGAAGCCTTCGCGTACGCGAATAATCCCTGATTTTGCATAAACGACAATGGCGTGGAATTGATTCTCGCTTCAATACGAACAACGACCATCTTCGCGTTCGCGAAGACTTTGCAAGGTGTCGGTCCGAATATGGAGAACAAGCACATTCTCGTGTACGCGAAGGAAGAAGCCTTCGCGTACGCGAAGAATTCCTGATTTTGCATAAATGACCATGGCGTGGAATTGATTCCCGCTTCAATACGAACTACGAGGGCGAAGGGAGCCCATTCTTTGCCTACGCGAAGACTTTGCGAGGTGCGCGTCCAAAAATTTTCGCGTACGCGAAGGCTTTGCAGAGCGCCGTTTCTAAAATCTTCGCGTACGCGAAGGAGCCATCATTTCGCGTGCGCGAAGACTTTGCAAGGTGCCGGTCTGAATATGGAGACCAGGCATATTTTCGCGTACGCGAAGCTTTGCAAAGCGCCGTTTCAAAAATCTTCGCGTACGCGAAGGAGCCATTATTTCGCGTGCGCGAATACTTTGCAAGGTGCCGGTCTAAATATGGTGGAACTGACTCTAGCTCCAATACAAACTAATTTGGCGTGGGCAAGTGACCAGCAAGTCTGTGTAGACCACATTCGCGTACGTGAACGAGAAAGGCGAGCTACTCAATTGTCAGGTACGCGAAGGGAGCACAATTTTGCGTACGCTAAGCCTTAACGAGTCACCTTCCCAAATAATTTCGCGTACGCGAAGGGGATACGATTTCGCGTGCGCGAAATTTGTATGTCATTCACTCTCGCCTTTTCAGTCAAAATGAATTCATAATCTCGGCTCCAAGATGGAGAACAACTTGTGAGCAGTTTTTGTTGACATTTTTCCTAACCCTTCGTCTCTCCCTGTCCACCGCATACTATGGATAGCACAAAATTCGAGGAACTCGAAATGTAATTGCATCTGGTGTGCTTTTTGAGCTCTTGATTTAGGGTGATGACAGACAAAGCACTACGCCACGATTTCACACCACGACGCGCTATCGCACGCCACGGGACCAAAATTTATTCCTGCAAACCCAACCATAGATGGATTGAATTTATTCTTTGCAGCACAGTCGTGGATTATGAGAACGAATCGAATCCATCCAATGGTTGCATGGTGTCCAGCGAACCTGGAAACCAGGGAAAACTCAGGGAATTCGTTTTGCACCTGGGAATCAGGGAAAACTCAGGGAATCCTCGCGTAGAACCTGGATATTTCCATAAATAAGTCAGTTGACTCGCTATTCATTAGCTTTGCAACGGCCGTCAATTTTCCGATATGAGTGAAAGCAACCCTTTCAATCAGTAATTCCATGTCGATCCCGCAAGGTTTCCTCTGACCATTTTAATATTCTTCCAAGTCCTTTTCCCATATTTTACCATGTTCTTGTTTCATAGTGTCGAAAAAAGATGGATCACAAAGTTTTTAGGTCCAACAAAATTCATTTATAGCACTGCGTGACCTAAACCCGCGTTTATTTAACGCATTTGCGGGACTTTAATGGCCTATTATTCAACTGTGAAATAGTGCGTCCGCTCACTTCACGTGGGTGCGGGGTGCAGCAAATCAGTTTATTTCACTGCGAGGTTACAAGGGCATTTTTGGCAATTTTTGCGCATACTACGTATGCAGGCATCGAAATTTGAAGAAAAATGATAAGAAATCTATGATGGATCATGTCTGGAGCAATTGTATCCGCATCAATGATTGTAAAGAGCAAGAAAATTAGTCATGACTGTAACACTCCTGCTCATGGTTATAAATCATCAGCAACATAAACATAAACATAAACACGTGGCTGAGTTCTGCACATGTACATACATACGTGCTAACCTTGAAACCTTTGACCATGCCGGATTTTGCATTTGATGCACCGTTGTGAAGGAATGACAACAGATAAATATCAAAATTAGAGACTGTATCAGTATGATGAGGGATTGTACCTCATTTGAAAAGATCAAATATGCATATTCGTCATTTTTGTGGTAGGGGTGTTACATTACACAGTTTTCCATTCTCAAACAGCCGTTATGAAATGTCTCAGAAGAATTAAACTCCAAATTATTCTGGAGTCTAGTTACTAGCGTAACAATAGAGTTGTTCTAGGATAAAGTCTGAGACGGAAAATTTTAGGTCTTGGCCGGGATGAGGCTTGCACAACCCCTATATTACTATAATAACCAACGATGATGCTCATGGATTATTTTAGGTACAAGAAACGTCTTCATCATCACTCGATGGGTTTAATCGCGGGTGTGTGATTTCTATTTTATAGGACCAGATTCTTAACTTTTTTTCAGTCGGGGGGGGCTGCCGCCCCCCCGAACCCCCCCGCTTACCCCCGCCCTGACCACCCACCGCCACCCTCGCGCGAGCGCTCGGGTGCACCATCAATCGCAAAAAGGGCGGGTTTATGTCACTCGATGCTATAAAATAGTGTACGATACTCGGGACCTAACAGCCTTGGTTATTACACGGCGTGATTGGCACCCTCGCGCAAGCGCTCGGGCGCCAACTTCACGCCGTGTAATAATAAGGCTGTTAGGTCCCTTGTATCGTAAATAACTATTGCATCACCCTGGTCTATCTGAGTATATTCGATGTAAAATGACTCGACAAACGCGATGAAGTCAAATTCAAAGCCCTACAAGAAACTCCAGCTTTAAAAAAAAAATATTTTCTACTGTTTCGACTTTTTAATGCACAAAAAAATTGTAGGGAAGCCATAACTTAGAAATGATGCTCCAACATTTCTCACGGCTAGAATACAACAACAGCAACCGAAAACATGGTTGAAGAAGAATTCTTCTGAGCTCGTTGAAAAAGCTACACCAACACCGTAATTTAAGATTATATCGAGTCTGGCAAGGACCGAAACGGTTTTGAAAATGTTGAACAGATGGTAAATTGATAAGTTTCTGAACCCTCTTTTGAATTCCGTGAGCAGAATCGCGATGGGTGGAAGCAGTCCAAAGCTGTGCGCGAATCGCCGAGTCAATTTCTCAAATTTTGAATTTATTGCAGGACCACTCAAATAGATCTGGGTAATGGAAAAATAATTCTTAGGACCATCTTTTTCAACATTTTAAAACGGGATTAAATATCGATGGATGAAGAATGGTCAGAGAAAACCTTGCGAAATCAACGTAGAATTACTCTCGAACGAGTGTGCACCATGATCCGTTTCTGCAGCCCTTGGTCGCTGGCATTAGCTGTTTCAAACAGTTTCGATCCTTCTATTGCTCGTGACCAAAAACTTGCTCAGCAACGTTTATCCCTAGCTCTAAGCATTCCCATTGACACGACGTTGATATCATCTTCTGAAGCAGAGAGAATGCCGGAAGAGAGTTTGTACACTTCATCAGCTTGACGAGCACAGAAGAGACATCGAAAACGACTGATTTGTATTTGATTCATTCTAATTTTGAATTTGGAAATTCTACTTCGAGAGCACTGGAAAACCTGAAATACTCAGGAAATTTCTCGAAAGAGATTTGGTGGACAACATGGGTTGGGTTTGCAGCAATAAATTTCAGTTCTGAGGCGTGCGATAGCGCGTCGTCGCGTGGCGCAAAATTGTGGCAAAGTGCTTCATCTCTGTCATCACCTCGTCGTCACGTGGCGCAAAGTTGTGGCTCAGCGCTTTACTAACGAGCGTAGGTAATGAATTCCGCCCTCCAGCTTCGATATCGCTGTTTATTGGTTTGCAGTGGTTGGACCCGGAGTGTCCGAACGCACCTTCTTTTGAATGAGTAATGTTAAGAGTGCTCCCTAGCCTGTTGAAAAGATTGGTGGGGCCATCTTGCGGTGAAACTAGTATATTGTAGATGATTAATTAACCAAACAGTTTTGAACGGATAGCAGTGGAGACCCACGCGCGGGAAATTTTTCAGCAAATTTTAAAAAAAGTTCCATTGAGATTGGTGTAAAATCGAGTGAGTATAGTTAGGGAGAAGAACAAGAAGGAGAAACCAGCAGTGGCGGCACCGGGAGCCTTTACGGGGGAAAATCCAGATTGAGCAACATTTTTGAAACTCAGTATCGGCATTGGTAACCACCCGTCTTAGTTTGCGAACACTGTAACTTTGTTTGGGATCAGAAACTAGGCAAGAGCAAGACGAGTGGTCACCAATCCAGATACTGAATCGCAAAACCCGTGCTTAACCTGAATTTCTTTCCGGAAAGGCTCGCGTGGCCAACCCTGATGTTTTTCTCTATTTGCTCATGGAAAAACATGGAGAAACTTGAGTTGTTGGCTCGATGAAGTCACTCGGGGTCCACCAAGCATCAGCCAACTCTTCTTGAAATTCTGAGTGGAAAATGATTGGTGAGGCTGCTTCACGAAATTCCCTGCATCAAATGCTATGAGCGCAAGCGTATGCGCGTATGCTTGCGCTTGGAGCATTTGATGCAGAGAATATCATGAAGCAGCCTTAGTAGTCGTATTTTACTTGGAATTTTGACAAGTGAAGAGTTATTGATGATTGTTGGGCCCCGAGTGACATTATCAAGCCAAAAAATCGAATTCTTTCATCTTTTCCCTTAAACAAATAGAGAAAAACATCAGCGGTGGCCGCGCGAGCCTTTTCGGAAGGAAATCCAGGTTGAGCAACGTTTCCGCTATTTTGTATTCGGATTGGTGACCACCCGTCTTAGCTTACAAAGACCGAGACCTTGTTTGGGATCAGAAACTTGGCAAGAGCAAGATGAGCGGTCACCAATCCGGATACTGAATCGTGGAAACGTTGCTCAACCTGTATTTTCTCCCGACGAGGCTCGCGTTGCACCGCTGATGTTTTCCTGTATTTGTTTATGGTAAAACATGAAGAAACGGGATTTTTCCGCTCGATAATGTCACTTGGGGCTCACCAATCATCAACCAACACTTCACTTGTGAAAATTCTGAGTATAAAGGACTGAGACTCGGCTGCTTCATGAAATTTTCTGCATCAAATGCTTCAAGCGCAAGCGTATGCGCGTACGCTCACACGATGAGCGCATCCTATGTAGAACGGGCCCT
Organism: Eretmocerus hayati; assembly: GCA_029851415.1. Lineage (NCBI taxonomy): Eukaryota > Metazoa > Arthropoda > Insecta > Hymenoptera > Aphelinidae > Eretmocerus > Eretmocerus hayati. The sequence continues at coordinate 22,863,407 of CM056742.1, forward strand.
TGCAAAGTCTTCGCGCACGCGAAATCATGGCCCCTTCGCGTACGCGAAGGTTTTCGAAACGGCGCTTTGCAAAGCCTTCGCGTACGCGAAAATTTGTGGATGCGCACCTCGCAAAGTCTTCGTGTTCGAGAAGAATAGGCTTCCTTCGCCCTCGTAGTTCGTATTAAAGCGAGAATCAATTCCACGCTTTTGTCGCGCGTGCGAAATCAGGAATTCTTCGCGTACGCGAAGGCTTCTTTCTTCGCGTACGCGAAGGCTTCTTTCTTCGCGTACGCGAAAATATGCCTGTTCTCCATATTCGGACCAACACCTTGCAAAGTCTTCGCGCACACGAAACCATGGCCCTTCCGCGTACGCGAAAAATTTCGAGAAGTCGCCTCGCAAAAGTCTTCGCGTGCGCGAACCGGAAAATTTTTCGCGTACGCGAAGGGAGCCCATTTTTGCGTACGCGAAAAATTTTCCGGTACGCGCACGCGAAGATTTTTGCGAGGCGACTTTCCAAACGGAAAATTTTCACGTACGCGAAAGAAAAGTAGTCTTCGCGTACGCGAAAATTTTCCGGTTCGCGTACGCGAAGGTTTTCATCAGCCGCCCGCCTGCGAATTTTCGCATACGCGAAGTTTCGCGCACGCGAAAAAGGGCCCTCTCGCGTGCGCAAAAAGGGCCTCACCGTTCGCGTACGCAACGCATCCTCCAAGGTCTTGAGAAATTGGCCCGTTTGTCGGCGCCCGAAATGGACGTTTCGCGTACGCGAATTCGTGCACGCGAGTCCGGCCGTATAGGCTCGTTCTACATACGATGCGCTCAGCGCGTGAGCACACGCGCATACGCTTGCGCTCATAGCATTTGAATCATTTGTACAGGGAATTTCATGAAGCAGCCTTACCAGTCATTTTTCACCCAAAATTTCCACAAGTGAAGAGTTGGTTGATGATTAGTGGGCTTCGAGTGACATTATCGAATCAACGAAATCAAGTTCCTCCATGCTTTTCCATGATTAATAGAGAACATCATCAGCGGTGGCCGCGTCAGCCTTTTTGGAGAAAAAATATAGGTTGAGCAACGTTTTTGCGATTCAGTATCCGGATTGGTGACTACTCATCTTGCTCTTGTCTAGTTCCTGATCCCAAACCAAGATACAGTCTCCGCAAAGTAAGACGGGTGATCACCAATGCCGATACTGAGTTGCGAAAACGTTGCCTGGATTTTTCCCCGAAATAGCTGGCGAGACCACCACTGTTGGTTCATCCTATTTACTCATGAAAAAGAACGAGGAAAATTGTGATTCTGACCCAATATGTCGTCCAGAGACCTCCGTCATTCAATGTCATGGGTCGCGTAGTAATCCTTAGGGTGGCCAACGCTGATCTTTTTCTCTTTTTATTGTGGAAAAGCACGAGGAAACTTGATTTTTTGGCTCAATTATGTCACTCGGAGCCCACCAAGCATCAACTAACTCTTACCTTGGGGAAATTCTGAATAGAAAACGACTGGTGAGGCTGCTCCATAAAATTCCCTACATTCAATGCTTTGAGCGCAAGTGTATGCGCGAACGCACACGCACTGAGCGCACCCCATGTAGAACGAGCCATAGACAAACCGATATAATATAACGTTTAATAGTAAGTTAGAAATAAGATATCATGGTAGGAAATCTTCATCGAATATCATGACGATCTTACATATAAATCGAGGAAAATAGGCCAGCACGCCACGATGAGTAAAATCATTCTTTTATCCAAGAAAAGGAGAGAACCGAACAAAACTTTTGTTTCAGAACGAGTAAAATCATCGATCAAAAATTGTATAAAGTCATTCATAAGTACGTGAAATCATTACGTACGTGATTACAGCTAACGTCATCCATGTCATATTTAACTTTCTTGTCAGTGCAGACTGTAAAAACTCATTTACACCTTTCGGTGAACCGCCATCCTGACATCCAACTCGATATTATTTATTTTGAATAAGAATATCTTTGAGCCATATAATCTCGTGGGACTCGCCCAACTATAAAAGAAACTATTCATTTTTGGTATTCAAATTGGAAAACTAATACAACAAATTCAGTCCTTCTCCTGTAATCTGTTTTAATCCAAAATTACAGGAGTGCTTCAGTAGCCAAATGTCCTATTGTCCAGTAAATCGGACATTCTTCATCGTATGATCATTTAAATATCCAACCAATGTCTCAAATCGCGGTCTTAGAATTCAATTAAGTGATTAAGGAAAAGAATCAAAAAATGATGAAAGAATTTTTTTCTATAAATGAGATTTTGTAAAATTGCTCAGGGGAGCAATGAATGCAGTGAACGGACGTGTCAGGAACCTAGTCGGTTCCCAACTAGCCCTACATCTATTTGTATGAGGACTTACTATGCACAGGAGAAGCCTAACACGCAGATATACTTTCGATGTGTAACATATAGACATACTTTGTAGCCTCACAAATAGACATCCACTATCCCTCAAATATATAGACATACAGTATGGCCAGGCCATGAAAGCTGAAGAAGTTGCAAAGAAACCGTGAGAACTCTCCAGCGCCCGCGAGTCTAGACGGAGTGTGTAGGTGTGGGGCGCTGCTGCGTCTCGCCTGCGCCTTTCATAGCCGCGGACGGAGGAGGAGCGCAGGATCTGAGAGAGTATAAATAGAGCTAAAAAGCTCCTGCAGGGGCTTCTAGTTCTCAGTACGAACTCACCTACCGACCTGACCACATTACTCATTAACGCCATTCTGAGTCGAGTACCTGAGCCCTTGACGGACTCCACTCAAATAGAATCAACCCCAGTACTTGGTATAGTCTCTTTCTCATATTTGTATTTCAGGATTAATAGAAGGAGCTCTAGGGATTCCCCTTGTATTTATTTTACTCCCGAATCTCCACCTACCTACCTGTCAGGTCGGTCAGGACTTCCCAGAAGCAGTATTAAAGAACCCACGTTACGAATTCACGTAACAATCATGGAGTATTTGGATTAAGTTATCACTCGACCGATATGAACGATCGTGACTTTCTTGCTCGCGGGGATTTCCAATGATGTGAATTTTGTAATTTGGCCTTTGCGAGATAATTAATCAATAAATCATGATGATTTTACATGGCTCGATAACGGATTACTCCGATTCGAACCATGAATCATTTGAAATTCTCGCGAGCAAGAAAGTCACGATCGTCGATATATGGGCGTTACTCTGGAACTTTTACATCTGCTGGAATACAGCTATGGATGATGATATAGGAGAACAATCAAATCTATCGGCCCCAATCGAAGTGGAAATATCATCATACAAGACTCGAAATGAGATATCTTTGCCCTCTGTATGATCAAAAGAAGTCGATTCATTCTAGCTCACTCAAAGAGAGAAAATGTGGTGAAAATCCTGTGGAAATACTTGGTACTCTTGTGCAGTTTTACGGATATTCTGGTGATGCCGTGCAACTTTTTGGGGGGAATTCAGCTGTATTTGGTGGATAGAATATTGAAGAAAGATGGCCCAGAGTGCGATGGTGTGCTACCAATTCAGCCAAAACTGTATGACTTCGAAAATTAGAAATAATGAATCAATCATGTCTCGTTCAACTCAAAGATGATTACGCCAAGCTCCTGCCGTGACTTTGAACGCAATCTTTGGAATGCATATCTAAAGTAGATGCAATCGCTGAGACTTCGCGACGAAACTCGTGTTGGTGCGATATCTCTGTCTCGAATATGACCGTTCTGAAGTGAAATAGGAGAAAAAGGGATAAAAAAAAAATTTGTAAGGCAAACACTTTCATGAAAGCCCATCTTTTGAAGTTGTTCATTGTAGTTCACTTGTATTCATGTTTTGTGTACATAATTCAACTAACTAAAAAGAGAAAAATAAGTAAAGTATAACAAATAATTGTATCATTACTCCATGAAAGCACAGTAATGAAACATTTGAAATGATTATGCTAGTCCCTGAATCAGTATTTTCAAGATTCTCGCTTCGAATCTTCAAACAAATTTTCAAAAATGCTGAAAACATTACCACCTTGAAATTCATATGTAATGAAAGCGTGGGGTGCCTGGGAAAGGAGAAGAACATCACATTTCCTTCTCGGCCATCACACGTTTTCATGACATATGAATTTCAAGGTGGTAATGTTTTCAGCATTTTTGGAAATTTGTTTGAAGATTCGAAGCGAGAATCTTGAAAATACTGATTCAGAGACTGGCAGAATGATTTCAAATTTCTCAATACTGTTCTTTCATGAAGTAATGATACAATCATTTGTTATACTTTGACTTATTTTTCACTTTTTAGTGAGTTGAATTATGTACACAAAACATGGGTACAAGTGAATTACTATGAACATCTTCAAAAGATGGGCTTTCATAAAAGCGTTTGCCTTAAAAATTTTTTTTTATTCATTTTATTTTGCACTCTTTAGTTAAAATCAACTGAATAGCACCTATGGACTTCATCATTAGTTTTGTCTATCCCCTTATTTCACATCTCGAATAACAAGTAACTTTCAGAATACCGACTGATTAGCAGACTCGATAAAGTCCCTTTTGTATGAGCACATGAAACTTGATTTTTGACATCTTGATTGCCAGTAACTTTTGAGATTAGTAACAGGGCATGCACATTTATGTAGTCAGGTCCCTCTCCTATGATCTATGAATATCACCGTGGTGATCTCACAGAACTTTTTCACGCGTGATCCTATAACTTTCTCTGCACACCAATTTTTTGTTGGTTGACCCATGATCTTTCGCAATGATTTACTATGAGCTGCTCTAAGTGTATTATTCTAGGAGATATTTATTAATAGTTTTCAATTTGTGACATTAACTCCATGTGGATGACTCTTCACTTCATTTTCGGGAGCCTCAGAAACTGCTAACAATTGAAAATCTCACTTTACGTTTCCTCACCACGAGTGCATACCCATCATGAATCTACGAGTGGAACCTGGTGGAGTTATAAGACTGTTGAATGGAGTTTTGTGAGGGTTAGAGATGACTCAGAGTTCATAACAAAGACCAAGAGACCTACAGCAAAGTCGGAGACTAAGTTCGAGGTTGATAGTACTCGGGGATTCTGAATAACCAGATTCAGCAACTCAACTAAAATAACTTCTACTCAACTATTCCACTCCACTCCACTTTCCAATAGTAAATCAGATCTTATAAATCATTGAGAATGTAATAAGCACATCATTCTGTTTGATATTGAATATTTTGTGATATAACTATGAGCTGACACAAAACAATACATGTCCTGGAATAGGGGAGACCACGCTGAAATGTAACATCTCTCATGCCACGACAACACAACAAACACATTTTTTCTTGGTTTTGATCACTTCTAGAAGGCCTCGCCCTACCCCGATACGACATTTTTCATGAGTCAAAACCATATTTTAGTTATTCGGATGAATGACAAAATCCTGTTATAGGTCACGCGGCGCCATATAGAAACGAAACACCTACAATTTGCACATCGCGCGGATGTGCTACAAAAAACACTCACACAGGGACTCACACTTTCACTCGACCCGAACATAATCGTTTTAACCAGGAAGCCACGATTCTCTCGCAAAACGCCGGCTACGAGACATTTTGAGACATTTATTGACTTGTGGCATGGTGATGCGAGCATCAGCCAGGATTGAAAAAGCCCGGAAAAAGCCTGCGCTGTCTGCTGCTGTCGCTGTGTGCAGCTGCGGTGCATGCGTGTACTCATTGGCCGAGAGCTGAGAACAGTTCAGATCCAAGAGAAAACTATTCACTCACACAAAATCCACCCGACACACGTATGAGAAACCGCTTGATATAGGTATATAAAATACCCGGCCGAGAGCGAAGCGACAAGATGACCTTGATGCTGAAGTGCATAAACGCGTTTCAAAAATGTGACTCACGAAAAAAATTCAGTTTTTCTCATCCCACATTGGCGGATCGAGCTTTATGTTGATAAAATCAATTGTGATCAGATACCATGACCTTACGAAGCTGCAAAAAGCCCAAGGCATTCGTTGAAATTGTCAATCTTGTCAAATAACTGCTTATGAAAGTCTGGAAAATAGGCGAAAAACTATTTTGAGTTCGACTCATTGACATGATGTTGGCGATGCCAATTACTCACAGTGCTCCTGAAGGAGTGATAAGTCTCGCTGAAATGTCGACGAAAACGGGTCACGCTATCTTGTAGGGTTACGCAAGTACATTCAAATCCCGTTTTAACGAAAATCGCAGCTGATCATTTACTAAAATGCGAGCAAGTAGTGTGAAAACGCCATTTAACTTAATGTATTTCCAAAGATAAATATAGATGATCTTGGAATCGATCGTGGAGGACTAGTGTTTGTGCAAATGAATATACACAAAATAATTGCAATTACACATGTATTGCTACGTTTCGTCCACATATTTTGTGAACCTCTTCAGGCTGTAACATAAGATTAAACACATAGGAGAATTTTTGTAACAAGATCACTAAGCTCGAGATTCACAATATAAAATCACAATATCCACATACCTAGAAATTTACAACATGGTCACATAATTATTTTTATATAAAAACGTGGAAACTCACTGCAATGTGAGTCCAGTTTTACGTCAATCTTTCGAGTATTGCGAGCAAACTGTTTGTTATGATGGGAAATGTAGATAGAGAGGAGAGGAGAAGGTATCATGTGGTAATAGAGGGAAGGGAGGGATGAGGAGTGAGAAAGATCAAGCGAATACAGCTGAAAGTATATATATGTATAAGATAGAACAATAAATTATTGTAAGATCGATCTATAAACTTGATTCAAATGACAAGTGTCATCTTTCAAGTTGATATTGTTTTTATCAGAATTTATAAAAATCATCTCTGAGAGTGTTCTTTTATGAAAGTTAGGTTCTCTATCTAAAATCACCGTATTTTTCTAGTCAAATTCATGGCCCAAATTCTTTCGGTGCAATGATACTACTGAATTGGGCGTCTTGAAACTCATGTGTTCACCAATTCTGACATCTAAGGCCCTTTTTGTCTCACCAACGTAACTTGCTTGACAATTTTTGCAATTGATCTTGTAAACTACGTTAGGATTTTCAAACTTCTTTAGTGGATCTTTGCCTAATTTTATCACTTTTTCGAGACCTTGATTCATTTTTGGTACTGTTATTATGTTATGTTTTTTAAAAACATGAGTACATTTTTGGAAAAAACTAGGTCGATATGGTATGCTCACTTTTTGTAAGGCTGAAATTGTACGTTTTCTCTATATATTGGAAAAGTAATTACCAATATAGCGCCAATATTGCGGCAAACAACACTATCCAATATTGCGCCAATATATGGCTAAGAAAAATTAAAAATTTCACAATAACCAAATTCTCTATTCAAACTAGCAATAAGCGTTTAAAAATGGCATCAATAGCATGCTACTCTGCAATTCGGCCAGGCGAGGCTTCAAAACTGAATTTGGAATTGTGAATGAGCCAGGAAAACTTGCATTGAGCTATAAACATTTATTTTTGACTCGCTCACGATGTATACCAGTCATCAGTTGGTGCATATCTCACTTTTTGGAATCACAGCTCGTATGATCTCTACGATTGATAACAAGATTAATGAAAATTCTCTGCTTGTTTTTGGGAGCTATGGAAAATATTACATATAGAATCCCAAAATACACAATGGAAGACAATAATATGACAGCGATCTAGCGGCAACTATGAGCAGCTCGTGAACAAATAACATCGTTTGGAGATAATTTACAATAAGGTGCAACAAATTTCATCAGCGTTTGTTCTGATTTTCTCTGTCTTTGCGACTCATAATATAACGGGCAGCTGGGCTTCGTCAAAAATTCAGCTCCTCCGTCAGTATCAAACGAAAAAAGGCCTTGGCGATTCTTTCTCAATTCTGCATGGATCTCGCTGAGCCGCCCATACTCCGACCTGCAAAATACAATGCAACACAAAGCATCAGATCTCATCAAATTTGGAATGAGATAGTGGTTAGACGAGGGCAATTAGATCGAAATGAGATGAATGGATTTCGAAACTGTTTTAACACATCACGCGCTTGTGCTTTATACATATTATAAAATTGTACAAAAAGGACAATACGACCGGGGTCGATGTGATATACAACAAGATTATAGAAGGTTATCTGTGAAAGCTGTATCTGTTGAGCTTAGAGATTCTGATAAATATACGATTGAATTTTGAGTACTCATCTAATTCGTCGCTACTTGACATGGCTCGATACAAATTCTATTGCCGATGGACCAGTCCTCCCAAAAATCTTTGAAATATCTCTCATCAAAACGTATTAGTTCGGCGTCCAAGAAATTTTCTCTTTTTGCTTATCGAGCAGACTGATCTGAAGCAAGATGACGTGATTGACGTGGTCCTGTAAACAAACAGACTCGTCTGCTCGACTTGCGAGAAGAGAAAAATGACTGAACTGATACATCTTGATGAAAAATATTTCAAGGATTTTTGGGAGAACTGGTCCATCGGCAATAGAATTTGTATCGAGCCATGTCGAGTAGCGACGAATCAGATGAGTACCCAAAATTCAATCGTATATTTATCAGAATCTCTAAGCTCAACAGATACAGCTTTCACAGATAACCTCCAATAATCTTGTTTTATATCACATCGACTCCGGTCGTGTTGTCCTTTTGAACAATTTTATAATATGTATAAAGCACAAGCGCGTGGTGTGTTAAAACAGTTTCGGAATCCATTCATCTCATTTCGATCTAATTGCCCTCGTCTAACCACTATCTCATTCCAAATTTGATGAGATCTGATGCTTTGTGTTGCATTGTATTTTGCAGGTCGGAGTATGGGCGGCTCAGCGAGATCCATGCAAAATTGAGAAAGAATCGCCAAGGCCTTTTTTCGTTTGATACTGACGGAGGAGCTGAATTTTTGACGAAGCCCAGCTGCCCGTTATATTATGAGTCGCAAAGACAGAGGAAATCAGAACAAACGCTGATGAAATTTGTTGCACCTTATTGTAAATTATCTCCAAACGATGTTATTTGTTCACGAGCTGCTCATAGTTGCCGCTAGATCGCTGTCATATTATTGTCTTCCATTGCGTATTTTGGGATTCTATATGTAATATTTTTCATAGCTCCCAAAAACAAGCAGAGATTTTTCATTAATCCTGTTATCAATCGTAGAGATCATACTTACGAGCTGTGATCTCAAAAAGTGAGATATGCACTAACTGATGACTGGTATACATCATGAGCGAGTCAAAAATAAATGTTTATAGCTCAAGACATCTTTCTTCCACTAAACACTTTTCTGGGAGGACTATATCGTGCGTGACAAATATCTTTATAATTTGTTTTGTTGTTTGTACAACTTTTCTCATTGGGAAAAACCAACATGACATTATGCATGTATATGACACGGACATAGAATTGCCGGAATAATTCTGCACGAATCTTGAAAGATTGTGCGCCCTATCTTAAGGACAAAAAAAGGTCAAAATATTCAGAGTGCCCGTATCATGATTTTTTGAGGTTATTCCTGCAGGGTCTTCGCGTGCTGGCACCAGAGTGACCCCGGATCCGAGTCCAGCTACCCCAGTAACACGAGAAGAATGTAAAACGGAATATGGTCGGATCACCAGCTCCAAGCGCTATCGAGAATCATGATTTTTCGAGATTATGTCGCAATTTCGACGAGCCGGACCACTGACCCCGGATTCGGCCTCAGTGGGCCCAGATCTTGGAGTATGTGCGAATCAGAGTCAAGTTGAATCACCATCTTCGAGCATCCCTGGAAATCATCTTTGAGGTTGTGTCTGAACCTTGACGTGCTGAGACCAAATCAACCCCGGATCCGGATTCAGCGATACCCAAAATCTGAGGTTACTGGGCAAATCTGAATTTAGCAAGGCGTGATTACGATCTCCAAGCATTCTTGTAAATTGTGGTTTCTTGAGGTTATGTCAACATCTCGACATGCTGGGGCCAAACTGACCTCGGGTTCGGATTCAGCAGCTCCAATGACATTAAAGTATTATAGTTTCGGCGTTCGATCACAAGTCTTTACGTGAGGCTATGAAATTAGAATGAAGAGAGTAAAATGGTTTGAAAGAAGAATTGAAAAACTTGTTTCAATGACAAATACTGATTATAATAGCAATACAATATTCAACAATCATCTCAAATCCATCATCTGTTTCCATCATGGAAGTTGGAGAAGTCAGTTGAACATGCTCCGAGATTTTCATGACTTTGCGGTAAGTATGAGTATGATCAAACCGTTTGTTGTAGACCTCATTCATCACTAGTAGTTTTTCACATTCATACCTTGGAGTTATCAGAATTTTGGAGTATTAACAATTGTACAAGTGTCTCATAGCTGCCGCGTATTATAGTAGCACATCACGAAATTGTGATTTTTGTACATTTTAGATTTCTATCATGTTCAACATTTGGCATGTAAACGAATTCTCTAAATCTCTTTCTCTAATCATTACATTAAAAACAAAGAATGTCATTTGATTCGTCAGTCCACAAAAATTCATCAAGTTGAAGAATCGAAATGCGTGCATTTGCTGTGGGGTATTCTGCGAGCATCTCAGGAGTAGAGCAAGAAATTCTCACTATCATTAGTTCTTCATGGTCGGAGCCGCACACAAAGATTTCTGAATACAATTTTTCTAGGAACAATGGTAATCATATTATTCCTGAGAAAACTTCTGGCCCAAACATTGATATCACGAATCAATATTTATCTCGACGTCACTGCCGGGTCATTATTATTCATTCACATCAAACATGTAAAATTTCCAGGATTCTACTTGCGTCAGTTTTCAATGTGACTTCTTAAGAACCTTCGACTATAAAGTTGATTGCTGTGTAGAAGCAGTGATCACAGTGGAATTGTAGCATTTGAAGAGCAATTCCGAAATTTGAGCAGAATACTCAAGAGGCAAAATGGCCTCATCACACTGTGTCGCGTGGCTGTTGATTGCGTATATAGCGTTGCATGACTTTGCTGAAATTCAAGGTAAGTTTTGGAATAAGAGCACTCTAGAAGTAATGATATCTCAGTAGGGTGCGAGGTTGCCCATCACAGATCAAAATATCAACTAAGGATGGTACCCTCATAATAATGCCAAATCTTGGAGTCCCCGCAAAATTCCTGCCATCGCAATAAAACCTGGAAAAAACACTCAGATGGGAATCTAACATCCAAATTTGTCCTGAAGCCCGAGACTCACAAGGGGAGCGACTACGTTGCGGGTCCTGGATCTTGACGAAACTCTGGGAATCTTTTTGTTTTGGTGGGAAATGGAGGTACCCAAAAGAGTTTCGCCCAACGGGGCTTCTACCCCGAGATACAGCTATGGACATTAGCATTGGCCATATAGGCCCATTATGAAAAGTCGTACATATAGATATACTGACAATGCTAATCTCCATAGCTGTATCTCGGGATAGAAGGCCCATGAGACAAAACCCTTCTGGGTACCTTCATTTCTCACCAAAACAAGAAGGTTCCCAAAGTTTCGTCAAGACCCAGGACCCACAAGGTTGGTGATCCCCTTGTAAGTCTTTAAGTTTTGATTCGCCGTATGAATTTGAAGTATACCTCCGTTGAAATCATGAATTCGAAATTTGAACGAGATCCATGGCCGACCTTACAAGTTCATTTGAATTCATTACAAAGCCTGACATGCTGACGTCCTTGAGAGAGCTATCAGCTGTGAATCTCACACACATATGAGTAATTCCGCGCGAAAGCGGACCACGAATTGCAAACATGTTTCAAACTCTTTTTCCGACATTTCTAATCGATTCTATGATCCAAAAAATGAACTTTTCACCCACTATGGGGTGAAGATACGACCACGCAAATAGTGGCATTCGAAAGGTCTTTCAAAAATCTATCGAAATATGTTTCGAAAATTTTTTTTGAGGCTACGGACGCCCCATATGAGCAAAAAGATGAAAAACAGAAAAAATTCATTTCCTCAAAAACCTAATTTTCTAAAAATCTGGAAATATTTCGATGTCAAATTGCGTGTTCTTCCAGAAAAAAGTGGTCCCGATCTGTGTTTTTGGGTTCTACGCTGTTTTTTTTACGTTTTATCAATATTCTCAGCCTTTTCGGTTGAAAAATGAATTTTTCTGCGCATGCGCAGGAATTTAGACTGCTGAAACCAATTCCATTGAAAAGCCAAGGAAATTTCCTTCAAAATGACTACTTGGCGAAGTCAATTGTATCTACTTGGCCCATAGTTACATTACATTAATGATGAAGCATCCTCAAGAGGGGTAAATGCAGATCTTGCACGAATTTCCCATTACTACCGTGACTCGAGTAGAAGTGTCATCATTTTTTAGACCTCCTAACTTTGGTCCGAGTACATCGAATCGACTTCACCAAGTATAGTCATTTTGAAGGAAATTCCCTTGGCTTTTCAATGGACCTGGTTTCAGCAGTCTAAATTCCTGCGCATGTGCAGGAAAATTCATTTTTCAGCCGAAAAGGCTGAGAATATTGATAAAACATGAAAAAAAACAGCGTAGAACCCAAAAACACAGATCGGGACCACTTTTTTCTGGAAGAACACGCAATTTGACATCGAAATATGGATTTCCAGAATTTTAGAAAATTAGGTTTTTGAGGAAATGAATTTTTTCTGTTTTTCATCTTTTTGCTCATAGGGGGCGTCCGTAGCCTCAAAAAAAAATTTTCGAAACATATTTCGATAGATTTTTGAAAGACCTTTCGAATGCCACTATTTGCGTGGTCGTATCTTACCTAAAGTCGGAACTACACCCATTTTACTGAAAAAAGATCGGTATTTTTTCCTAAAAACACTATCACAAAGATATTCCCCACGGAAACAAAAAATTTTTTTTTCACCCCATAGAGGGTGAAAAGTTCATTTTTTGGACCATAGAATCGATTAAGAATAGTGGAAGAACAATCTGAGATATGTCTGCAATTCGTGGTCCGCTTTCGTGCAGAATTACTCATATATGTCTCTCTTCACTTGCGAATTTGTAAAACAAATTATCGCATATATTATAATGTTCATCAACCTCATTGACCGATTTCTGGAGTTCTTTTGGTACGTATATTGCTTTGTATGGTATCTTTTCTGGTCAGATGGGGGTAATACCCCATGGGGGTAATACCAAAACAAAAAACTATTCTCATCTGATATAATCTCTATCCAACGGAAAATTGGCAAAAATCAAGCTCACCTAGCAAAAATTTGCTGCTGAGCTAGCAATTTGACGTTGCTGGCCCTGGCGCATGTTTTGAAGAGTGGGGAGACCTTTACCAATACAGCAAGGAATTTTCGGTAATGTGAATGAAGAAATCGATACATTAACAAAATTCACTTCAGCACCTGTTCTCTGTTGGAATCATTACGCCGGCGACGGGTCTCACCGGTGTACGGACCCGCAGGAGTAAATATTTCAATAGATTATCCAAGCGGTGCATGACTGATATATTCCATGAGCTCATGAGTGAGTTCAATTGCTTCATCGTTTCATTTCCCCAAATTTTAGAACAATTTAGTGAAATTCTCCGATCATTCCATCGAGGCACAATACTTGCTCTCCGAATATTCACAATTCTCCAAGAACCATGGATAGTAAAACAGAGCATCGTTTGATCTACCACGAGTATATGGAATCTTTCAATTTGCATTCCGATTCTTAGGACACAAATGTCAAACTGAACCGCACAGACCTATATTTAGACATTTTTATTGTTACTGGATCATTTTGAATTCCTAGGTTATGCCGATATTCAGAAGAGAGCACGCCGCAGTGTGGGCGGCTCCAAAGCATCAATTACAACATATCCTTTCATGGCGTCGATCCGTTATGCTGGTCGATTTATCTGCGGAAGCTCGATAATCTCACCAAATGTCATCTTGACTGCTGCTCACTGTGTCCCAGAAGATTACTCCTTAGATCTATTTTACGTTAAAGTTGGCGATTCTGACATCAACTTCAGAGGTTCATGGCATCAAGTTGCTAAAGTACTCAAACATGAAAAATATCAAGAACCGAATAAGGAAAAACGAATGATGAACGATATTGCTCTGTTGAAACTGAAGGAACCGATCAAAATCAATAACAGGACTACTGGGACGATCCAATTGTTAAAGGGGAGTGATAACGCGCGCAAGTATAAATCAGGAACTTTGCCTGGTTGGGGCATATATCCAACGATCGTCAATAAAACAGTTCCTAATCCCGATGGTAACGGCACTATCGTCCAAAAAGAAAAGAGTGCACGTTTCTCCGCAAACTTAAGGTCTGTTAATTTGAATATTGCGTCAGATCAAACTTGCTCCGAGCTAGCTCCTCGAGACAATCTGGACATTCAATTCTGTACGCATACTTTCGGCCAACTGGCTTGTAGCGGAGACTCTGGCTCACCTCTAGTAGTGAATGGAAAGCAAGGTGAAATAGCATCTTGGAATTTCGGAGTTTGTTCTGTAGATGCAAATACTGTTTATTTCACAGATGTAGCCAAATTCACCAAGTGGATCGATGATAAGATGAAAATATTGTGAGATGACCGAATTGAGATTTTATATGTTCGTATTAGGTGCAATTTATATTGGAATTCTGTATTATTATCTAAACTAGCAATATCGTCGCTCGCTAACGCTCGCTCCGCTCTGTGTTATATAAATTTGCGGCAATTAATTGCCCAAAAATTACATAGACAATAGTGATTCTTGTCTTCGAAAAATATCTTTTGATTTTTTAATAATAACGTAAGTTAAATTATATAATGAAAATAAAAGAGGCAAGTATTGTAAAAATATAACATTTATTCTTTAAACGAAACCACTTTTTTACCAATTGTACTCTTTTTTCTATTTTTTTTTTGAATACGCAGACATAGGAACTTGTTATATATTTAGATTGATCAGATTTTTCTACAAAATTCTGCTAATCATATTTATATACATTGAGATGTTACAATCTTGTTATAACATAATACACATATATATTCACAAACATATAATAACATTATATTCTGTCGTTTTCGATATTTAACGCAGCTACGCTTCGCGAGAACAACATAATGACCGTGCGAGAAAATGGAATCGTGCGAGAATGTTACTTCCTCGCACTCTTCCCCGCCACTCGTGCGGGAATCCTCTTTCCCACCTTGATTGCTTAATGTACTATTATCATCATCAACACACATACATCATAAATATCATAAGATCATCATAAATACATCATACATAAAACATCATATAAGAACTCACAATGGGACAAGAGACCGATAGACTTACGACCGGATCAGGTGATGAAACCACTTTCCTGCGAATGTTTGAAGACTTAGTGTAGTTCACGAACTAAATCTAAGTCCGATACGCAGACGCTTAAGGGAATTTGGTGAATTCTAATGAAAAGGAAGGAGTCTGACAGACGCACAAAAACTCGACAGTAGACCCAAAATACAGTCATTGATACAGAGAAAAAACCAATAATTTTAAGGTAGGTTAAGTTGATATACGGGAAAATCTAGTGATTCCCCAAAAAAGCGTATATATCGATATAGGTGTGAGAGTCAAATTAGAATAAAATATAGGGGAAATATATTTTTTAAGGTAAGGTTAGTAGATATATGGGGAAATCTAGAGATTACCCAAACGATATGGGGAAAACTAGTAATTTTAAGGTAAATTTAGTCGATCTAGGGGAAAATCTAGTTATTTCCCAAAAAGGGTAATCGATATAGGGAAAACTAGTATTTTAAGGTAAAGTAAGTCGATCTAGGGGAAAATCTAGTATTTTCCGGGTAAGGTTGGAGCATCTAGGTCAAAATCTAGTGATTCCGGACGATGAATGGTCATTCAAATTAATATGTATAATTATTGAGAAAAATAAGATAAGGTCCTTGCAGAACAAAATTTTTCTGTGCTTCCTTCATAAGCATCTTACTTTTTCGAATTTCAGGAATGTTTTTCACCGTTTGTTAATCACCACATTTGAGAATGAAAATTTTCTATATCATACCTATGCGAAGACTTTTCGCTTGATTTCGGATTACAGTCCACCTCGATTAAATCGAGCGTCAAGGGGCTGGAAAAAATTGCTTGTTTCGTTCGTTGAGTCCAAGGTTAGCTCAGAGTTGCAGATCTACAAAGATATAATATTGAACTTTGGTAAGTGGCGTTCTAAATAGAAATTTCTCTGTTACCTTCACATAATTTGATACTAATAGGCCGCAACTACATAGGACGCGCTGGGCACGCACGCACGAGTGAGCGCACGCGCGCGTGAATCAGAAAGTTCTTAAGGCGATGCGGTCAACATGCAAGCTGAAAATCATTCTCAACTTTCTCCGATTTTTTTTGCGATTTGGGCTAAACGACGAGCGCACAAATATTTGTTATCATCTAACTTAGATTTGTCCGCTCTTCGTTAAGCTCAAATTGCAATAGAATCGGAGAAAGTTGGGAATGAAAATGTGCGTATATTATAGATTAGGAGGTTCCCGCGGCCAAGTTATTCCCACTTTTCTCCAATTCTCTCATGATTTGGGCTAAACGACGGATTGAGGAATACAAGTTGGACAATAACAAGTATCCGACATTTCGTCTCACACTTTGAATCATCAAACTTTTTATGGAAGGTGTATTTTCAAGGTCCATGGTTACGGTGCACGGTGACCGCATCGCCTTAACGATTTTATCTAGTTTCAGTGAAACAGTTCTCAGGCTGCTCATCATTCCAATAAGCTTTCGGCTTCGTCACAGTGGATTGAAAGTCTGATTGACACCCAATCAACGTTGAGGTGTCACTCACAACGATCCACCATCGAGCAGAATCGAAGCAGATCTCAAAAATGGTACACAGCACAAGTTGGGTGGTACTTGTACACGAATTCTTCTTAGACACGGCGAGTCAAAGAGGCAAAAAAGTCAAAGGTGCGGGAACATGGGATATTCCTCTGGAACATGTTTCGGGGGTGAATTAGGAACAATCTCCGCTAAGAATCAAAATTGACCTGTGAATAATCATCAAAGATAACAAAGACTACGAATTCCCCGTTATAAAATTTCATTCTTTGAAATTGTGGTCAGGAACTGTAACAGATGCAGTAGCATCGATTGAATCTCATTTTAACGTGAAAAAAGTTTCACCCCGTATACTTCCCTTGCGAAACTGGGGATCATTCTCTAGCGCTGTTCCAGAATTGTGTCTCATTGGCACATCGGTAATTGCAAGTATTGCTGACTTGTACGAGTACTCATCAGGTGAGTGATGGGGTGCTGAAGTGTTGAAAACTGCAGAGCCCAGCATTTGATGGTTCTTGTATGGTTCTGGCAAGAAATGGTCCTACCCACCGCAGAGAACAGAGAATAAGACTACCACCACCACCATAGTTTTCGAGGGACTTTTTAAATACTTGAGATTTGATGATGAGTCAATTGCAAGATCACCATTATAGACTCAAATTTTTTACTTTTCTCAAAATGACTAGGCTTGCTCACTAGAAATTACTCGCAAGACACATGTATGAAGTAACAACGGGAAGAAATCAGTTCTTTTCATGGTAGACCAAAAAGTCTATGCAATATAATGAGCTATCCCGTGCTCTTCGATTTTTTGCTTAACCATGGAATCGATTGGATCTTTTCGTTGTCACTGCATACATATAATTTGCGAGTAATCTTTCGTGAGCAAGTTGAGAAAAGAAAATAATTCATGTCTATGATAATGAATCCTGCGATTGACCATCACCATACCTTAAGTATTTGAAAATTTTTTTGGAAAATTTGGTGGTGGTAACAGTATTCTTTACAGTGAGTGAAGAAATTTTCCATCACGACCATATGAGAATCATCAAACTCTGGGCTCCGCAATTTTGGAGATTTCAGCAACCCATCACTCTCCTGACGTCGCCTGATGTGTACTCGTAAATTTCAACGATTCTTGCAGTTACCAACAGTGCCAATAGGACACGTTGATAATGTGATGCTCGAGTACAATCTCTTATTTCATAATGGAAGCATAGGGGGGGGGGTATATTTCGTGTTTGAATGAGATTTAGTCGTTGCTACTGCATCTGTAGCAGTTCTTGTCCATATATTTCAAGAGATTAGACTTCCAAATACTACACTCGTGGTTCCTGTGGACTTTGATGATTAATTACAGGCCAAGGAAGGTGAGTATCAAATTATGGATAGTTGTCATTCTCACAAACGCAACGAAAATCGGAAAAATTGATTTTATTTTGAAAACCCCAAGCGGATGTTCTTGCTTCTTGTTGGAAATTGTTCCTGAAACACTCCCAAAACATATCCCACAGGAATATCCCATGTTCCCGCACCTTCGAATTTTTTGCCTCTTTGACTCGCCGTGTAGACGCATTCTAAAACTTCGTGGGAAGCTAGACTATCCCAGACTCCATGGGATCGTCTAAGGATAATTCATGTACAAATCTCACCCAACTTGTACTGTGTAACAAGCTTGAATTCTTGCTTTGATTATGCTCGATGATGAATCATCGTGAATGGCTCTCCAACATTGATTGGTAAGCAATCAGACCTTTATTCCATCGCGACGAGCCCGAAAACTCATTGGAGTGATAAACATTATGAGAATTGGTTGAACAGACCAACGAAATTTGTTCATTCAAGACTTTCTAAAGCACGCACGTGTGCTCTCACTCGTGCGCACGTGCTTGGCGCGTCTTATGCAATTACAACCATAGCAGTATTGCCTTGGTTGCTGACGCTCGTTCGGCTTTAGTCGTATTAGGTACGATTGATTCTCTAGGAGGAAATTATCTTTTCTTTTAAAAGTAATTCAAGGACATACTATCGAATTATTTCAAGTGACCCCATCAAATTTTTGGTACACACCACTTCAACTCTTGCGGAATCGGTAAACTAGGTACTACAATAACCAATTGACAACTAACAAGAAAGTCACAAGAGTCAAAAGAATTGAAACCTAATTAAAACTCTACATTTCCGGATCCCGCATAGGTTGCTTACTTGGAAGCAGTGGATTATAATGGGTGTCATGGGTGGATGCGTGGATGGGTTGGTGGATGGATGCATATATGGGCGGATGATCTGGTCAAGTCTGATCCGGTCGAGTATGGTTTGATATACAGTCTACTCACTGCTCTCTCCGCCGGAATCAGTGAGAATCGCACTGAACTCGCTAGTGCAACTTGATCTCACTGGACTACTCAGTGACAGATTGATCATTCACTAAACAACACCAGAACATACTATTACTCGGATATTTGTATTTAACATGATTCTGGATAACAACCAATGTAGCTGACCACCATCAACTTCATGAAATCAATCTAATCTTCAATATAATCGAACTGCGCTCCCACGCACACTGATTGTTCAATGCATGTGCAGTGGTTATTCAGCATATTACAACGCTCCCAAACTCAATTGCTGATCGTCAGTGCATATAAACTGATCATGTCAATATGACAACGGCGCGTAACCTTTTGTCGCCTGACGACTTTGGGCATCTTTCACAGCTGTTTTGTGAGTCGAAACAACTTTTATTTATGTTTGGCTAAACGCTTGATGGTGTTAGAACTCAGTCCATATAGTCTGAATGTAGTAGAATTATCTAAAGGGCCAAATTAAGCAACAACATTCACATGAACAATCACTGATTTGTCAGTGCCGCATCATAACCAAAAAAGCAGCCATCCATATTCAAGAGTCACAATAACTAAGCAGAACAATGATGATTAGTGATAAATCATAAGTGACAGAAGTTTTCATTTTAATGAGAGGATATATGTTAGTCCTCCCTCTTTGAGTGACCTCATAATAAATTTTCTGTCTGAATTGGTGCTCATGTGATAAAGTATGATAAAAGTTGTGGCAACACTATCTTTAACATGCAGGCCCTATTCAGCATGCTGCAGACTCCTCAATCCTGGAAAAATATCTTGTATGCCAGGTCATGCAGATTTCAAAGACTCTATTGGGAGAGTTTTTGTACTGTATATGATGCTGGTTAATAGATAGGTTTTACCTTGGTATTCTCTAAAACTTGAACATGGATTTGCAGTGCAGTCAAACATCTGAATCTATCTATCCTGAAAATTCAATAAGTTCAAATTCAACCTTGATGAGTCTTATGTGTCTCTACAATTGAGAACGTATGATAAGTAATGAGTCTGAGCGTGAGGTCTGATTATGAAAATTGAATATCTAAAAGAGAGACACTGATTTTGGTGTGAGAACAATAACAATCTTATATCAATACGTTGATACATCTTTTGTTGACTGAAATTCAAGCTATTAAACATATCCGTTAAATGTAACTTTTCGTTATAATGATATCTAATGATATACACGTGAGTTCAGTGAGCTCTCACTGATTTTGGCGGAGAGAGTGGAAGCGATTCATGCTGATGGATAATTGCGTATGCATTGATGATTCATCAATGGCGCTCGCATACTTTATAATGATGATCTATTCCCAAGATCCTCGCCGGTAACTGATGCAGATGCAGTTTCAAATTCTGTTTGATTATTACAAATGTATATGATGTATAGCAGAGGTCCGTAATAGCTCTGGTCCGTTTATCATAGCCATAACCTGACATAACCTTCAATCAGCGGCCCTGATTCAGCGCTGCCCCATGTACCTTGACCTGCTGCTCCGGAGCTCTGCGTCGGCTTTTCTTATCATTTGTTAGGGTAATGGTCGTCCTCTGTCTCCGCTAATAGTAGCAGACGGGGGTGGAATTGGATGCCAATAGAAATAGGTGATTCCGTAGATATTCTCAGTTGCTGTTTATTCAATGGAAGGTATATTTAAATGTAAGAGAGAGACTTATAATGCGTTTACGAGGCGCGGGGCGCGCCTAGATTTTACAGCTACGTAGACTGGGTAAGAAGAGCCCTGCGAGTAAAGCTCGCGGAAAAGCTCGTAGTGCGAGAGGACACAGATGAAGAAGCCACACAGCGCTTCCTTTGCACCATATTTATACTATTGTTGATAACCTACTTTTCCTACTCACTCGTCGTCGTTGGTGGGGTTCCCCAGGACAAAGAGATGAGTTGCTATGTGCTCTCTTCTATTATATGATCATATATGTATTGCCATAAGTATATAATAATATATGGAGCTCACTGCGCCCCTGACACGTCCATAGCCGTGTTCATTGCTCCCCGGAGCAATGGAATTTATAAACATATTCGTATTAAAATGTATACTTTGCGTGGACTTACATTCAAAAATTTTCCTAAGTTGAAATCCTTTGGAAAAAAAATTTTTCCATGGCTAGGGTTCAACAAGGCTCGAGCGGTCATGGCTTTGAATTTCGGGCGTTCATAGTATATCTTATTCTGAATCGTGTGTTCAGATTCTTACAATTTTCAGTACGTATTGGTATTTGCTGATTTCTCATTGGACATATACAGTTGATCAAACAAAATTTCCTTCTTTCAAATTTGACCTAAAATTTTTAAACTTGATTCGATTCAAACTTTGATTTTTGAATCATGTGAACTACAGTGACATAATTTTACATTCATGACTATTATAATTATCTGGTTTGCCAAGCTTTTTACTATCCTTGCTATTTTATCTGTATGATAACGCTGGCGCTACCATGAGATTCATTTCCTCCCTTTTCATCTCCTGTTGGAACGTGAATTTATGTGCGTTTGAAAACTGATTTGAAAAGCTTACATGATCAATTTTTGACAGAATTTTGACAGAATATCATTTCTTAAAAATTCCAGTTAATTGAATATTTGTATAAATGCGCCTTCCAACATTTTACCTCACAAAGAGTATTCTGACTGCACCTTTTCTTATTCTAGTGTTTACTAATAATAAATACTTCATCTAAGTATATTGTTATCCTAAAAATTTTGACTAAATATGAATGATACATGGTTTTGGATAAAGTAATCTACTCAAGTCTCTCTCTTTTTGGTTATGATTATGGTTACATTATGGATAAACTTCTTTGCATTCTCTAATATTTCAAGTCATCATCGTAGAAGATTCGTTCTCTGCTGTCATCAATTTTATATGTGTGGCAGAGCGTTGATTATGGCGTATCCTTCATACCACATCTTGTGAAACCTTTGCTTTATTTCGCGTGTTGCTCAAAAATCAATCGTGATTCTTTCTACATATTAGAAAATTTGTTACACTTCCTTTTTCAAATCTTTTGGTATATATCTCAGCGTCATATTATGAGTTGTGGGAAAGTAGTATGATTCATCCTTCAAATAAGCTCTGTGTATATCTGGACCTCTCTTGGGGTCTTTGGTATTTCACATACTTCTGCTGTTTGTATCGAAGTCGTAGCAGGCATCTCTGAAATCTCCTTTTGTTGTCCCATAACCTCAGTGATATGTGGTATAACTTTCATATTGATTATTTCTGGATACAAAGACGTCATTGGTTTTGGATTTGATTGCTTCTTTTTGAAACCTGAAACAAGTCTTCTCAAAATTAGACAAGGGACCCCCCCCCCCCCCCCCAGGCAACAGACCTTGAAAACTGTGATCATGACTCCGAAAGAGATCATGTAAAATAAGCCAGAGAAAACGAAATATATCTGCAAATGATCGAGTTTTTTTGTTATAATTTTGACTTGGCTCATGCTCCGTGCTACATTCATTATGTTTCTCAAATCGTCTCCTCTCTCTAATGCCTTTGAGGAAGTGTTTCCATCAAGCTGCAGTTTCTGGATAATTGTGGATTCATAAATGGGGTTATTTGGGTCTTTTGATAATTCATTACTTAGCAATAGCGATAGGTCTGGTTTTGTCTCTCGGAATACAATTATTTCCGATTTCACTGTTACTCTTCGCGAAGCTACCAATTTTACAGATTCGGTTTGGGCAGTACAGCCTGCACGTAAATGTAATAAACCCAATCCATTTATTTTCGTTCTTCTTCTCGAATTTGACGTGCAATTTTCGAAAATAGATTCTGCATGTTCAGTAGAGAAGACCCACGTATTTTCCTTCTCTAATTTTGTCCAGAACGTTTCTTGCAATTTGTCTATTTTAATTTCACACGCGGGAAGACTGAAACCTCTCCGTACCGCTAATTTAACTTCACAGGGTGAAAAATCGTCAATGGTCCTGAGTGGCCCTGGGTTTTTACATATGAGAGCTTTTCTTAGGTGTTTACGGTCATGTAATGATTCGCCATTAAATTGAATGTATGCCTCATTATTAGCGTTGATGGCGGTATAAATTGAGTCTGGCCACATGTAGTCGGAAACCGATGAGTTCCACTGTTTCACTGGTACCGGATGGGCTTTATATTAGTTGTACTCATTACCATCAAGTAAAGGAAGTTTTATATGATATATGAGTTTTGGTTCTGCAAAAAGGATTGCTATGTCCACAATTTTCGATAATTCCAAAAGAGGTTCATTTTCGTCGAGTTGTGGAAATCTCACGTCTAGCTTACTCCTATTAATGGTATCTTTTGTGTGCATCCATAGAGATCGTGGCATGAATCTTGGGTGCATAGCGCCTTGAGGAGCAGATATTATGACATTGGTCAAAATTTGTGTATTGATCTCATATTGTAAGACACTTTCGACGAGGATTTCTATTGCGATTGAAAAATCGATGCGATCGTTCAGTATGCCTTGATTTTTTTCTAGCTGTGACGTGAGATTACTGAGGGTCAATAATTTTTCATGATGTATCCCAAATTGATCTAATATCATCTCCGTTTGGTTCGCCACGAGCTCTGCAAGTTTACCCGTCTCATTTGCCCTCTCCTGCATTAGTTCAATTATCCTGAATGTCATAGCCACTTTTCGGAACGACATTTTCCGGAATGTCATAGTCACTTAACGGAACGACATTTTCCTGAATGTCATAGCCACTTTTCGGAACGACATTTTCCGGAATGTCATAGTCACTTAACGGAACGACATTTTCCGGAATGTCATAGTCACTTAACGGAACGACATTTCCCGGAATGTCATAGCCACTTTTCGGAACGACATTTTCCGGAATGTCATAGTCACTTAACGGAACGACATTTTCCTGAATGTCATAGCCACTTTTCGGAACGACATTTTCCTGAATGTCATAGCCACTTTTCGGAACGACATTTTCCGGAATGTCATAGTCACTTAACGGAACGACATTTTCCTGAATGTCATAGCCACTTTTCGGAACGACATTTTCCGGAATGTCATAGTCACTTAACGGAACGACATTTTCCGGAATAATGTCATAGTCACTTAACGGAACGACATTTCCCGGAATGTCATAGCCACTTTTCGGAACGACATTTTCCGGAATGTCATAGTCACTTAACGGAACGACATTTTCCTGAATGTCATAGCCACTTTTCGGAACGACATGTTCCGGAATGTCATAGCCACTTTTCGGAACGACATTTTCCTGAATGTCATAGCCACTTTTCGGAACGACATTTTCCTGAATGTCATAGCCACTTTTCGGAACGACATTTTCCTGAATGTCATAGCCACTTTTCGGAACGACATTTTCCTGAATGTCATAGCCACTTTTCGGAACGACATTTTCCGGAATGTCATAGTCACTTAACGGAACGACATTTTCCTGAATGTCATAGCCACTTTTCGAAACGACATTCTCCGGAATGTCATAGTCACTTAACGGAACGACATTTTCCGGAATGTCATAGTCACTTAACGGAACGACATTTCCCGGAATGTCATAGCCACTTTTCGGAACGACATTTTCCGGAATGTCATAGTCACTTAACGGAACGACATTCTCCTGAATGTCATAGCCACTTTTCGGAACGACATTTTCCGGAATGTCATAGTCACTTAACGGAACGACATTTTCCGGAATGTCATAGCCACTTTTCGGAACGACATTTTCCGGAATGTCATAGTCACTTAACGGAACGACATTTTCCTGAATGTCATAGCCACTTTTCGGAACGACATTTTCCTGAATGTCATAGCCACTTTTCGGAACGACATTTTCCGGAATGTCATAGTCACTTAACGGAACGACATTTTCCTGAATGTCATAGCCACTTTTCGGAACGACATTTTCCTGAATGTCATAGCCACTTTTCGGAACGACATTTTCCGGAATGTCATAGTCACTTAACGGAACGACATTCTCCTGAATGTCATAGCCACTTTTCGGAACGACATTTTCCGGAATGTCATAGTCACTTAACGGAACGACATTTTCCGGAATGTCATAGCCACTTTTCGGAACGACATTTTCCGGAATGTCATAGTCACTTAACGGAACGACATTTTCCTGAATGTCATAGCCACTTTTCGGAACGACAATGCTCTAGCTAAACCAATCGCATTCGCATAATCCGGAATGTCATCGACATTTTCCGGAACGCTCTAACTGAGGCAGTCTTATTGACATTATCTGGAGTGCTCGTATCATTTTGTCGAGTTCTTCTCACGCCGTAGCAATCCCAATTCGTCTGAATTATTCGTTTGGACGGATAGAGATTCCAAACGAATAAGTCAACGAGATAAAAGAGTGTACAACTACACAACTTGTGGCTGTTGTGCGTTTTTTCGCAACGCTCGCTGGTCAACATGGCGACCATAGAGAGACAGCTGAAGAACCAGACAAGGATCACCAATCATTTCATCAATTTCAAGAAAACGGGACGCGCGAGTATGACGCTAGGCGCCTGCTCGGCTCGCATGGAAGCCTCGCAAAAACTATGGAAGACTTTCGAAGAAAATCACAACTTATTGGAGGACGATGAAGACATCGATCTTGCAGACAATTATTTCGGCAATGACGTCTTTTCACAAGTGGAAGAGTCTTTTTACACCAACCTCGGTCTCTACAAGGACCACGCACTGCAGCTGCAGCGGGAAGAAGCGGCTTTGGGCGCACCCGCAGTACATATGGGAGGAGATGCGGAAGCTCCTTCTCTAACGCTCGGCAAACTACCTGAGATCAAACTACCAACGTTCTCCGGAGAACCTTCTGAATGGACCGAATTTCGGGACTACTTCACGGAAATGGTCGTCAAGCGCGACCTGCAACCCATCGCCAAAATGCATTACCTTCGCCAGGCGCTCGAAGGCGAAGCAGCTAATCTACTCGAGGAAGTTCCTCACACTGGTACGCATTTTGATAAAGCTTGGAAAGATCTCAAAGATCATTATGACAATCATCGCTTGCAAATCACGAAACTGGTGTCCAAATTGTTGACCATCAAAGGCATGGCCAATATGTCAGTTAAAGAAGTGTGCCGCGTGCGCACAGCATATCATAACATGTTACAAGCTCTCAAAGCTTTAGGCAGTCCCATTGAGCATTGGGATCACATCACAGTATTCCTGACAGTTAGCAGGTTGACGCCAGGAATTCAACGCAAGTGGGAATAGCATGTTGCAAGCTCAGATGATCCACAAAGATCACCCACACTCAACGAACTGGAAAACTTCTTGGAAACAGAGCGCAAGGCTCTTACGCAATTGGAAAGTGCTAAAACTTTCAGTACTACGAGCAGTACCAAATCCGCAACGGATAACAAAACTAAACCAATCCAGAGTGGCCAACCTAAGAGGACGACGGCACATGTCGCCAAAGCTGAAGAGCAGAAGCCCACCAACAAAAAACCGGATGTTTGCTACCTCTGCAATGGAGAGCACTACATCGTCAGATGCGAAGATTTTCGCAGCAAGTCACCAGCGGAGCGGCGAACACTCGTCGTTTCGAAAAATCTCTGTTATAATTGTCTTTCTTCTAGACATAAAAGTCAAGATTGCCAGAATGTTGAACGGTGTAGGTCTTGCAATGGCAAACATCACACACTTATACATTCTACTTCACCTTAGGGTCCGACGTCGAACGAGCAGCAGAAGGTTGCCGGCTCTGCTCCAGCAGCTCAACAATCTACATCTGGATCCGCATCTCACACAGTATCACTACATGCCCTCGCAGCATGTCTGCAAGTGAAGAGTAACAAGACGTCGGCCACGAGTGTGCTACTTTCTACCGCAGCCATTCAAGTCCGTGGTACAAACGGGCGGTTTGTGCTAGCACGCGCTCTCATCGATCCTGGATCACAATCATCTTTCATCACGGAACAACTTAGCTCTGTTCTCAAGTTGAAGAGAACGAGTGTTCACATGCCTGTCTCTGGACTGGGCGGACAGAAAAACGCTATTTGTCGCAGCACGGTTCGATTTGTGGTCAAACCGCATTTTGAGTCAAATTATGAATTGTCTGTATCATCTTTTGTAATACCAAAAATTACAAATTATCAACCATTTGTAGGAGAATCCTTACCATGGACTCACATCGGAGATCTCACTCTAGCTGGTCCTGAGTATCATCAAGCTGGCAACATTGATGTGTTTTTGGGCGCGGCTGAGCATGCCGCTATAGTTGAAGAAGGAGTTCGTCGTTCTGGCAAAACGGGAACTCCAATCGCTCTGAAAACTTCCCTTGGCTGGACGCTGTCAGGAGCTACGTCATCAGATCATATTTCATCCTCTGTATCCCTCCACGTGTCGGTGGAAGATGCAGAGTTGAACGAGTTGGTACAACGTTTTTGGGAAATTAAGGAGCCCCCGGGCTCCCCCAAGCATCGCACGGAAGAAGAAAATGTGAGAATTTCTACAGAGACACTCACACACGCAAGACGCATGGGCGATTCGTGGTAAGATTACCTTTGGAACCATCTATCCCTTCAGATTGGGGAGACTCATATAAAATTGCAGTCAAACGCATGCTTGCGCTGGAAAAACGCTTCGAGCGTAATCCTGAAATCCGAGAGGCATACATCAAAGTCTTTCGAGAATACCAAGCGGCCGGTTATATGCGCCAAGTTGCTCCTATCGATCTCAAGAAATGTTATTTTCTACCTCATCACGCAGTGCTGAAAGAAAGCAGCACTAGCACTCAAGTACGCCCTGTTTTCAACGCTTCAAGCAAAACAAATACTGGGTGAACCCTGAACGATTTCTGACACGTAGGGCCAAACCTTCTGCCCGATCTTGTACAGTTGCTCTCCCACTGGAGACTTTACCAATATGTATTCACTGCCAATTGTGCTAAAATGTATTTACAGATTGAAGTTGCCGAGTGCGACCAGCATCTCCAAGCTATCGTCTGGAGAGAAAACCCCGCAGATGACCTCCAAATCTTCTTCTCCCGCGTGGTACTTTTCGGATACGCCTCGTCTACTTTCCAAGCCACACGATCCCTTCATCAATTGGCGAACGACGAAGGGGCCGAGTTACCTCTCGGGGCAGAGATTCTTCGCGAAGAGACTTACATGGACGATGTGGTCTCTGGTGCGCGGACCGGCGAGGAAGCCTTCCTCAAGCGACAGCAAGCGCTCAGCATCACACGCAAAGGTGGCTTTCCCTTACGTAAGTGGATGACTAATAACGATATTTTGTTGCAAAATCTCGATCCAAATCTCATAGCTCCCCCAGCCAATTTGAAGGTCGGGACTGGATTCTCGGTTTTAGGTTTAGTATGGGACCCTAAATCCGATTCTTTCGCTCACAATGTTACTTTAGAACCCATGGAAGCTAAAATCACTCGTCGCAACGTTTTGTCAAAAACTTCAAAACTTTTCGATCCTCTAGGATGGATCTCTCCGGTCATCGCCACTTTGCAGATTTTCAACCAATCCTTGTGGCTCATCAGCAAAGAATGGGACGCCGAAATCCCTGCTGATCAAGCCCAGTATTGGATAAATTGTTATCAATCTCTAGCTGAAGTCGCTGAGATTAGCATACCACGATGGATAGACGCTGGATCTTCCTCCGGTCTTGTTGAAATACACGGATTTGCAGACGCGTCGAAAATCGCCTACGCGGGCGTTGTATATCTTCGCATAGTCGGAAGAGCGGACTTGATTCTGCTTGGTTCGAAAACCAAAGTAGCTCCGATAAAAACGCTATCAATTCTCAAACTAGAGTTAAATGCTGCTCAAGTCGTGACTAAGCTCACCAAACATTTTTTAGATGGATTGAATTTGAAAAACGTCACTGTTCATTTATGTTCAGACAGTCGGAACGTCCTCTGTTATCTTCGCAAAGCGCCCGGAAATTGGCCTATGTTTGTGGCAAATCGATGTGCTGATATTTTATCAACCCTACCTGATGCATATTGGCATCACATTGAATCAGCACAGAATCCCGCTGACATCGCTTCAAGAGGGAGGACTGCCAAAGAACTGCTCAATGATGAGCTTTGGTGGCACGGCCCTAAGAAATTGCGGAGCCTCAAGGATAATTATCCTCGTTCTCACGACTTGGATCACGAAAAACCGAAAATTGTGGAAAACCTCGCTATATTCCTGGAGAAAGAGCTACAATTTTCTCCTTGCTTCACGTCCATGATTAGTACGCAGGCCGCAGTACGCTCCACAAAGTGTCACTTGAAGAGAGTAGTAGGAGATCGAATCTTCTCTTACGAAGAGTTCTCAACTCTACTCAGCCAAATCGAGGCAGGTTTGAACTCGAGACCACTACTGCCATTAACTGACGATCCAGCTGGCTTAAGCTTCTTGACACCGGCTCACTTTCTCATCGGAGAGTCCTCATTCTTCTTCACAGAGTCCAGAAATACGGGCAAGCTGAACCCATTGGAGCGCTGGCGTCTGATCTCGCAGCTCACTCAACATTTTTGGGACGAATGGTCTGCTGACTACCTCATGCAATTGCAAAGGCGCAGCAAATGGAAAAAAGAGCAACCATCATATCAAGTTGGAGACGTAGTTCTCATTCGTCACGAGCACACGGCGCGGCGCCCACCAAGTGGCCCCTTGCTCGAGTGGTCAAAACATACCCAGGGAAAGATGGATTGGTCCGCGTGGTTGATGTGCGTACCGCCACCACCACTCTGAAGAGGCCAATCGTGAAGCTTGTCAAGCTTCTCGGCAGCAGCCAAGAAGACTAGTAGGATTAGTTTATTTATTTCATTTCAATTCCTTGTAGTATATTTCGAATCAATTTGATTACGGTGAAATTTCTAATTTCAAGTTGCCAAATTATCATTCCTCAGTTGTCTTCAAGACAGAATCACATTATTCGTTTTGGATATTTTTGGAAGAACTAGAAATATTTGTAAAACTTCTTTCGAGCTAAATCCATTCTATTTACATTGTCAAATTTTCTAGTTCATAAGGATGTATCAAGGAGCTACTTATCGATTTACAGCATTGTCTATTTATTTTCTTTCTACTCATGAGTTTTCTAAATGATGGTGAAATCTCATAGTAAAGTTTGCGCAAAGGAAATTGTCACGCGTTAATTTGCATTATTCATGAAGAATTATTATCGTTCAAATTTCCATATTATTATTTGATTTGAACGAGGTGGGCGGAATGTGTGGAGTCAGCTTATGTTTTCGGCACGGTTAGTACTCTTTTTCACTTCAGTGGCGCTCTCACTCTCGCTGCGTGAGTGTCGTGCAGCCAGTTCAGTTAGTATAGTCTCGCACGCCGTCTGACACACATCTCGCTCCCTCGTTCACCATTCGAACATTGAATATCGCCAAAATATCAGTTTTTGAGTTGTGTATTAAAAGTGCAATAAAGCTTCGGTGCTCCCTAGTATTACCCGATGCGTTCTTCTCAATCAACAACCTGAACCACCATCCTCAACATCAACGCCCAACAGTTTATTGCATGAATTATCGTCACCATTCTGATCGATACCGATCATCATATAAACTTCCCCATATTTAGCGCAAACATTCAGACAAAAACACTGACCAAAACTTCATCTGTCTCATGGCATGCTCGAAAATCAAGTGAAGACTCATGCCCATTCCTTTGCACAAAAATACTTCATGAAAACTTCAAGCTACATATCATTTCAGTTAATTTCCATAACACAAAGCTGTTGACTTATTGCATCGACAGATTCTCATTGGTATTTCCGTCAAACGACCTCTGTAAACATTTATTATTATGGCAGATTCATATAACTAAGTGTTCCAATAACTACGAACACCACTAGAAGTCTCAGAAACGGAAATCGAAGCATTTCAAAGGAGAAATTGCAGGGCTTCGACCTGGAAAACAACTATATGCGAAAATTTGAATTTTTCATCTCGGAATTGAAATTTGCGTATGTAATCTCAAAATATAGAAGGTTTAACATCTAACTTCGTTGAAAAACTAACAGTAGAGGTCAGCAATTGGATAGAAAATTTTTGAGACCGGAATATTACATGATCAAAATTTCACCTAAAAAGCTGCCATTGGTACAGAAATGAATGTGTATTTTGTCGTAAACGAAACAATTTTTATGATATCGATGTGGAAATTGGTATGAATACTTTCTAAGATGTATTCCACCAGAATCAGACTCGACCGACAGCCAAAAAATTTTCAAGCCCTCACAGTGGAGTCAAAATCAATGTAAAATACGGTTATCCATACATAAGCGAGAGTACGCGAAAAAGTACCATAACTTGGTCAGTTTTCATTCGATTTAGATGTTCAACAGCTCAAATTTAAGGTATCTATAAGAGCTATCAGATCATTCCATGGAAGAATTCGAGAAAAATCAAAATTTTGGAAATTTTCGTGAATGAAAGTTCACATTTTCACCGTTTCGAAAGAATCATTTGTCATGCATTTTTAACCAAAATTTTGTATAGTATTTTGTCCGAAAATATTATTAATGAGTTAAACCTGAGATTCAAAATCGAATCGAGAAAGGAAAGTATTTCTTGTGGCTCTCGGAACACGTGTCAAATAATGAAAAATGGTCCCGGTGGGGGCATTTTGTGTGCATTGCGGTGCAAGTTTTTGGATCCCTGGAAAAACATCCAATCGAGCTGAAATTTGGAAGGTGAGGTCCTTGCATGATAACGTTGATAACCCACTGAAATTTTGTGGAACTTTTTTGAAAAATTCGGGTATACAGGAAAGTGTATAGCTCGCTCCTGTGACGTGCTTTCAATGCAGTTGTAATGCCCCCGAGACTGTGCGTTTGTATCTGTATCTCGGTGTAGACCTATATATTGTGGCCCCCGCCAGTGCGCCTGCTATTAATAGCTCATATACTACAATTCTCATTGTCATTCAGTTTTCGTCGCATGTTGGCCCTCTCTCTCTCTCTCTCGTTTGAATAGTAGTCTGTCTTCATGTGTACATTATGGCTTGATGGCTCTACCAGTGTTGTGATTGTTATTGTTCAAGACCAAATGTTGGGATTTTGCTTATCTTTGATGGGAATCTTTTTACTGGAGGATGTTTGTGAGATTTCATATCAGATAAGTATTGGAGTTGATGGACGTTATACATGATTCGATACTTTGTGAAGTTTTCTTCCTAACTTTTCAGGTTAACGGGAGCAAACAGGCAGTGAGCACTCAATCAGTATAAATTAAGTACAATGGCTCATTCGACCCAGAAATTGATATAGTTCAATATACTGATCCTATGATGGTGAAATTCTCTTCATGATCCTGTTTTTCTCACTGATTGAAATTGATAAAGCATTTACTTTTGGTCTGTTCTCCATGTTTCTGAAAATGGTCCTAACAAGCCTAGCTTTCTATGCTTTATATATCATGGGAATGAATAGCAAAAATTGAGATTCTTTTGCAATTTGTTCAAGCATGTTTCTAAAATATCCTTTTTCTTCAAATGAGTATGCTGTGAAAAAAGATTGCATGACAGTGTTTTGGATACCTTGTGATCTTTTATCAAATTTTTGGGCCACACTAGTGTCAATGGGAGGATTGGTGATAAACTTGTGAATAGTTTGGTAAAGGGGCTGCTGAAGCCCAAGCTTGCCCTGACCGTGAGAGGTTATTCAAATGAAATATGTTCTAGTATATCTTAGGTGAGGTCAATACATATGTTGGTCCTTTCTCATGTATTGTAAGTAGTCCACCCCCAGTGAATATTTCTGTTGCTTGTTTACGCTTAATTTCCATGGGTAGGCTGAATGCTATTTTCCTAATATTCAACTTTGTTGTAGGTGTAAAGGTACTATAGAACCACTCTACTTCTGGTATATAAACTTTTTGATGTGTATTACGATCCAATGCATGTTGATTGGTGATTCGACTCTTTGACTTCAGCTGTGAGTATGATCCTAGACATATTGTCTGTCTTTTTCCTATACGTTGACTAACATTTATTCTTTTTCTAGGCTGTTGAAGTTATCCTATCTGTTATTGAGGGCCTTATATGATGAACAGTGGCTATATGGATCATATCAGGCAAATATTATGAGGTACTATATTTTTTTTGTGATTTTCTTGGTTCTTAGAATCCCAATAGGTATTTTGAGATCTACTCAAATCTGGCTAGAGAATGTACCTTGGATTGGGTATTTGCTGACATTTCAACTTATTCAATTCAATTTTAAATATCCGAGAGGTTATGATGTGTGAAAGCAAATTTTGACATTTAAATGTTGGTTGTGACAGTCAATTTTGAAAAGAGGACTTGTTGTCTTTATACTCTGGATTTTCTTGAATCTTAGCCCGAATCAAAGATCAATAGCTCTTGATCGAATGTACTGCAATTTTCTTAATATCGATGAATTATTGCATGTGCTCTTGGATTTCCTATTGTAATTTCTAGTGTTTGTAATCTTTTCTGTGATTTTTCAGATGGACTACATAAAATTTGCCTCGTTTCCGTTTCTCCTGCCAAACGGTAACAGATGTGTAATATGGTATGCCCTTAAATTTTCCTACCTACTGTTTTCATTATATAAAAAATTATAAAAATTTTATCTTCAGCTAAAGGATAATGCCGATCCCGACATTCCCACTCAATAACTCTGATGCTGCTTTTGCTTGTTCTTACGAATGGTTGTGTTAGATCCTCAGCAAACCTATACATGGGTTTTTATGAAGACTCGCTCACTCTATCCGTGAGAGCGGATGTGCGTTGTACACGAGCTCTTATGAGGACCTGCTCATTCTATCCGTGAGAGAACGTGTGCGTTATACACGGGTTCTTATGAGAAGCAGTGCACTCTGTCCGTGAGAGCGCGTGTGCGTTATACACGGGTTCTTATGAGAAGCAGTGCACTCTGTCCGTAAGTGCG
This sequence comes from Eretmocerus hayati, assembly GCA_029851415.1. Classification (NCBI taxonomy): domain Eukaryota; kingdom Metazoa; phylum Arthropoda; class Insecta; order Hymenoptera; family Aphelinidae; genus Eretmocerus; species Eretmocerus hayati. The sequence goes on from CM056742.1 coordinate 22,897,439, forward strand.
CGTGTGCGTTATACATGGATGATACTCTAATGAATATGCATGCTATCTCTTGCCTCAGGCTTTGAGTCTAAATGTACATTGGCTTCACATCGCCGTCAATTCAGATGATTATATGTGTAAAGGCATATTATTGCGGTCTTAGTGACTCTTGCATGGATAACTACGTACTAACGGAGCAAGAAAAATTCTGCTTTGGTACTCCTTGTGCCGAAATATTTGTACATGATCACATTGATTGATACTTCTATATCCAACGATCATATATGGGCGTAATGCATCTTCATATATTTTCATACGGTCGCGAACGATGTATAAATGCACGCATAAATCGCTGTCAATTCTGTTTTGACTGAACAAAAGAGATTGACATGCAGCCGGGACTACTGCCCTTGGAAGTTTCGAAACTGTAGTAATATTTTGCATGACTTATATTTGCGAGTCAAAAACTAATTCTAGTCGTTTCCACAACTCATAATTCTACTCATGGATTGATCACGTGAACTTTCTGTCATTCTGTCATCAGATTTATTTTCATATCCAGAAATTTTCAGTAGACAATGAGTTAAAATTCCAAGTTAAGATAAGCAATGTTGAGCCAAAGATCAATTTTATCGAATTTTTGAACTTCCTTTTCACTTGATTTATCGATATTTGATAGTTATGTTGATGTCTGGTGGAGAATTCAAGATCTGCTCAACTTTTGTAGCCATGGGAGAATATTCTCCGGATAGTAATCTCCGATTTGGTATTTTCAAATTTTAATGTGAGATTAATTTTTCTTTGACTGTGATCACAAATGGGTGAAAACCTGAAGTGGGATAGACTCTCGTGAATGAGAAGAAGTCATACTTCATTTTCCATAATGAGGAATTTGGACATTTTATCGGACTCATTCATACGATGGAAGCAAGTTGCGTATTTTATTCTCTGGTTCTTCAGAGAAGATTGAATTGTTTCGGATCGCGTTTAACAAAGTCAAAGAGTCAATTGCAGAATGAACGAAATATTTCTGCATTCCGAAAGTAACTTATCAGCCATTGTTCGGTTAGTTCTCTCAAAGGGCATTAATACTACTCTCATTTCGATAGGATGTAATACGATGTTCTATCGCGCAACAGCAAGCCTTATATTTTTGTATCTCACTACTCTGAAGGTTTCGTTATTCAGGAAACAGGAAATTGAGTTAGTTTTTGTTAGTATCTGGAATGATGGCTATTTATCTGACTGTCAACCAATTCTTCGTAATAACGAAAGTATGGGAATTGCGTTCTTGAGACTATATTCCCTCTTTTTCCCTGATGATCACTCACGTCCATCATTATCCAAGAGAACGTCCTTGGTGTCCTTGGAGGATGCTTTTTCCTTACTTGTACTCTAGAGTCGGTCTTTTCGGGAGCGTTCCCGTGGCACTTTCGTGTCATCATCCCGCAAGTAGTCATGACCGTTCTAGAGGAATCCGTGAGTGTTTTTGATTTTGACTGTCCAGTTTGCTGTAATAGACAACGGCCTGATTGACAGTCTGAACGACTTGCGTGAGTCAAGAGAAACGCCAACATAGCAGATTTTATCATCTTTCTTTTGACAGTTATATGGAGACGATAGAGATTGAGATATCAAGACATACATCTTGCTGTATAGTCATCATCATAGCGTTTTCTCAAAATTCTTAATCAACTTTGGTGAGACTAGTGCATCCACACTCGACTTCACTTCACGTATGACCAGACGAGTTTGTTCCTAAATTGTCATGCTTGCGTGGAAAATGGATTGATACTACTTACGTCCAGCATATTTTGTGCGAACGTATCATACGTGTGAAAAATAATGACGTGTGCGAAATTACTTTTTGCCAATGTTTCTTTTTTTGACTAGCTTCTCATTCACAATAGTCACTTGAGTGTGTACCTTTGTAGTGCTGAGTACTACAGCTGACAGTTTTCATAAATTGCTCGGAAGAGTATAAATGGTGGCTGATAATGTTTGACTTCAGCTCATTATTTCTCAATATTGGATATTTCATTCGATTTTTGGACTTTCACAATTAAATCAATTGATCTGTGGCTCATGAGCGATATTATATTTTCACGTTTCTGTTTCACCAAGCTTGATCATTCACGGCGTCCATTAGCCGTGCTTTTAAAAAAAATGCGTGAATTCCTCATTTCAAGTGGCATAATGGAGTCCCGTAGTAACTTTTGTTAGAAAAACTTCCGAATTATCTCTGACTGGTTCTCAAAGTAGGAGAAAAATAGGAAAGGGGGATCGTGAGTTCATTCAAAATTTATATTGGCGGTTGTTATGTGTGTATATTACTTCTGAGATGTGAGTTTACATTATCAAATGCGTGGGTTTTGTCACTCTGGTCGCGGAGTTTCCCGGATGTTAACATTGAGGCTGGATTTGCTGACCATCTCCTGCACTTGCTCAAAATATGTGTCACGGCTCTACTATCATTTTGACGTACTCATTTCATTGAAGCAGAAATCGTTCTGCGTCTTTCTGTGCTCCGATTCTTGAATCTAACGCAAAATATTGGATATCAAATGATCATGTATATTTAGGTGTGTGTCAAAACAGAGGGGTCACTGACATTTCGCCGAAATGGCAAATCGCCGAACGGCTGTCCGGCCGGCCGTAGCCATAGCGACATCATTGAGGGGAAAAGTCACAGCTCCCCCTCCATAACTCGAAAAAAAAACCGCGAATGTTTTTTTTCTGATCGGAGGGTATTGTTTACATTTCACTAATGTTGTTATTGTGAAATTTTGCGACTAACATCTGATCTCGTGAACTAGTGTATCGTGAGTTTTCTTGTGAGGCTGCTCTCTCTTCCTGCTCTCTCTATGGCGGAGGTAAGTATTGATGAGTATTCACATTTCACTTGCGTAATTCAGTACTCAATAAATCAACTCTCGTTGTTGTGGTTTCGTACACCATCAATCCACAACCCTTTGGTTGTCGGCATTTTTTTGATAAAATCAATATTTTTACAAGGTGTAAATTTGCTTGCATAAACGCTTCTTATGTAGCATATGCATTTTCATAGTCACTCGTGGACTATAAATGCGCCAAAGTCGGCAGGTTAAGATTTTACTATATCTTGAATTATTGATATCATAACCTTATACATCATTTTGGGTAGACTTAGGCACTTGAGCCAATGATTAAGCGTGGATGAATTTTTCGAAATTTGACAGCGACAATCTTCCAACTTTATTCAGGCAGATTTATGAAAGCGCGAAGATGGACCTCAGTGCGTCACGTGCGCGAGATGAGGTTCCGGCTGCTGATTCAAGCGGCAGCGCGAATCTCGGCATTCAGACGTGCTTGCAAGTTGCACGGGATGGCATGCAAGCTCCGTCTTCGGCTTGTGCTACGGTGAGCAATGCAAATCCACATCCACAAGCTCAGGTGCCGACTGCTGTCCACAATATTGCATCCTCCCACCCAAGGGAGAGCTCGCGAGATTCGCCAAGCATGACCCCAATTACCTGGGTAAATGAATATATTTCATCCTCATCCGCAAGCTCTGGGCCTGACTTATATTGTGAGGACTTGATACAAATTTTCAGCAACAAGTTTTGATGACGAGTGCTATGCCACCTGGGGTCCAAACCTCTCATGCACCAACTCTGGCATTAAATACTGTGCCCGTAGCGAGTACGAATTTCCGTCCGTATATTTGTGCAGCCACTGTCTTGACGGCCAGCGAAAATTCTCGACTGCAAGCTCCAGTACCAAACATTTGCCAAGTCAAAGGCCTGAATTCTAGTCGTTTGGTTAATCTGACTGTAGTGAGTATGATGATTTGAGTCACTCCTGTACTACGAAAATACTACGCTCATTCCATCAGTAATTTTTATTGTGATCTTGATGAATCTGCTGCATCAACTATGAACTACATACACATACTACTCATTGATTCCGCCCGTTCCCCACCTGCCGTACACCATAGTGATGCTCGATTTCGGTTTTTTGCTTTGAGGTGAGTGAAGTGCTAATCGATGAACAGCAATGTGACTGGGCTGTCTTTCAGATTCTTGAGTTAATTCTGATTTGTCATTTTGGCATAATTGGTCGAAATCCGGCCTTTGCAAAGATCGCATTGTGAATTGAATGATCAAGTGATGAGTTATTGGTAATGACCAAATGTATTGTATTGTAATGACAATAATTTCAATAGCTTTTGACAAAAAGAGGAGAAGTGTTGCACATTCACGGAACATTTCCTTTACAAAAAGTGGTCATTTTTATTTGAATCAATTGATTCGTAAAGTTTTGATAGTTCTAAGAAGTTTTAGATCGAGAATTGATATTTATGGGACCGAACCTAAATAAGAGGCAGGGGGTTGAATACATCTGCTGGTGGTCTAATGGATTGATACGAAATTCCCAGGAACAAGATCTGGTGACGAAAGCTGTGCCAGCGGAAGTCGGAAATTTTCATGAAGAAGCTCTGGCATCAACCTCTGTGCCCGCAGTCAGCACTAATTCCTGCATAGACGCTCACGCAACTACCACTATTTCTACGGATAGAACGAATCCTCGGTTGCAAGCCTCGGCATCAAGAACTGGCCCATTCAAGAGCCTGAATTTCAGTCAACTACTTAATCTGACTGCAGTGAGTTAATGATTCTCAATCACTACGAAAATACTCATTTTCTTTCATGAGTGATTTCTTTAATGTGATCTTCACGAAACTGATGATTCAAATGTAAATCGTGTATGGTAATAGCGAACACTGTCTATGTTCGCAGCCACAAAAACCTACTAGACATCCCAATCCAGACGACGCCTCGATATTACCAGCTTCGGAACAGTACCGACAAGTCGAACTTCCAGAAGGAGTGCGGGCTCCGGAAGTATCTCGTTCTATCCCTCTTATCCAAGCAAAAGACCAGGAGTACGATGCCAAAGGTGGGTGACCTGATAGCCACATTAAATTTTACTAGGGGAGTTTTCAATCAGACTGATGACTTTAATCTCGATAACTTCACTTCCAATCGTCTCCAAACTCGACAAACATCGAAATTTTACAAAATCGAAATGATATTCTCTTTTTATCACAGAAAAGTGAGAAAGATTACATGATTTAGGAAAGGATGCCACTGAAGAACTTTATGAATATTCAATTCCAATTGTGATTGAGGGGCCGCGTGAAAGAAGAGCCGAATTGCATAAAGATCATTTTGATAAAATTAATAAGGGATCAACAGAAATCACGAAAGTCGTGATTTGATCATTCGAATCGGCTTATTTTGAAGAAAGTCGCATCCTCCAGATATCCCAACATAGTTGAGCAGATTAAATCCAATATTGAACTTCTCGCAGCTATTTCGAGAAATGCAATAAGGCCTCTTTTCCAAATCTTGGGTCAAATTCATACGCATCTCTCCCACAAAAAGCGAGATCAGATTTCGGAATCGGGTCCAATCTTCCATAAACTCTGCCGGAGTGACTATAGGTATATTATGCAAGATATCTAATAGCGGAAAGAAGGTTCTGTCCATACCCTTTAAAGTTAAAAGTATGAGAGTCTTCTATGAGGCGTGTGAGAATCTCTAGAGCTTATCTGTATTAGTGAAAAGTGGAAATACAATGTTTGAATGTAAGAAAACATGCTTCAACAGTGAGAAACGTTTAAATAGCGTGTTCTGACTCAGGAGCACTTTTTCAAAATTTTTTCGTCGCAAAATAGGCCCTTTTTCCATATTGTACCTGATTTTGCCCTTCAAAAAATGAATAACGCACTTTCAATTTTTTCCTTAGGGACTTAGGGCATTTTGGGATATGATCATGGGAATGACGCCACTTTTCACAATTACCATGAACTGATTATACAATGACGCCCTTTTTTGAATTTTCTGCTGCATTTACAAGATTTTTCGAGAAATGATTTTCATGGAGTGATAGATCATGGTTCGAAGGTTCAAAAAAGCGACGGGGGAAAAAGGGCTTAAATGCCAACACGCCTTCTTCCACGCGGTCCCTCAATCGATATTCTTCTTTTGGCTTCTGCAATTCCCCTCGACTATTTCAATTTGTTCTCATGAAAACATTCTCGTTTCAAAAAACTCGATAGTTTTTGAGTTTTGAGGTGATTCAATATGAAATTCAGAATCTTAATAAAAAAAAAAAAAAATAAAATAAAAAGAAAAGATGGGACTGGTCTTACAAAACTCGACGAATGGGCCTGGGAAGTTTTGAGGGGTAGCTGTCATGATTCTGAACAAGTTGTACAGGTTTGATGATCCGATGAGACAGATACGAATTGAAAGAGTTTCAATAATTTTTCATGAAAAACTAACTAGACCCCTGTTTATACATAAAAAACATACGTGAAATACAATTTTGCGTTGCTTCTCCCAAGTCCCGGGTCAAAATTTGAAATGAAGGTTGCGTCCCCCCCCCTCCTCTTGATCGAATGAGTTCCGTTCCAGTTGTCTCGTAAGCTATGTTTGAGCAGTTCCCCTGTTTCCAATGTTTCAACGTCGATTCTCTTACAATCTCTGTATTAAATTTTCAGGTAGAATGGATCGTATTCTGATTTATGTCAATTCACTAGAAAAGCAAGTGAAATCGTGCAAAGCAGTGTCGAGGAACGAACTAGAATATCTCGTCCCGAGGGAAGCGCTCAACGAAGCTTTATCGGAGCTCAATGATGTGTATGTGAGAGGAAATGACAGCGCAAGAAAAAGGAGAAAGAGATTAATCGATAAAGTGGATAAGATCATCAGCTTGCTCGATGCCAGGGTGCCTCTACTCGAGCAGCAGCCGCAGCCTTTGAACCAAGAGCAAGAAGGGCACTCTGAGCCTCAATCTCGGGAAGATGAGGAACAGCGACGTGCCGAACTCGCACTAAAACAGGTTGAGAAGATACGAGAGGTTTTGCAGGAGAAATTTGGAGATGGAGGAGAGGCTGTTGAAATGCAAGGCGAGGTACTGGTTGACATGATCTTTGCACAATTTTATCATGCCAAAAACACAAGTCCGTATAGAGGTACGGCAATTGAACGTGGCAGGCGCAAAATCTATGTTCTCGCGCGTTAGGGCGTATACCGTTCTGATTCGGAAAGAAGTCAAAAGTTCCTTCTTGATTAACATCAGTCATAACGAATAGAATGCCTCAGAATGCATTTTTACTTCTACAGTTGTACTTCCATATTTTCAAGATTTTATTCTCTATCGTTTGCCTTCAAAATCTCGAAAAACTTTAAACAATGGACTCATCCCATCCTGATCCGGAACGATTAATTTACAGGTCGACAACGTTACAGTTTCCGAATCGAGCATGAACACTGATCCCGGCTTGGAATCCAGTGCGTCAGTGCCTACAAAGGGCCATCGGGAATGGCACGAAAACTACTTGTACAAATTTAATAAGATATCTGGAAATGGTACAAGGTTGGTAATTTCCTACTCTTTTTCCAATGATTGCAAGTGATGCTGAATGAATTCCCCGTATTCAATGGGTTTTCTTACTGACTTGGGCATTAGAGAACCAAACATCATGAATATATGGCATACCCCATGCAGATTGTACATTTCAGTTTTTCAACGTGATCGCATTGTAAATCTATACAATTTGGTAAAGGAAAATAGTGACTTTTACGGAATTTCCATGCTCTAAATCGAGGAAGGATCTTTGAATGTCTAGTCAGAGAATCAAATTGAGTTGAGAGTTATCAATTTTAATGTTCAATACTTTATTACGCAAGTTGGAGTGATTTAAATACGATCGAGATGGGCATTGCAACTCTTCGACACCCTGTATATTGGGTCCGTAGGGCCCAGAAGTGGGAAAAGTAAGTTGCATCAATGACCTGATTCAATAAATACCCAATAGCTAAATTATTCAGCGATTTATCCGTTTCCGGACCATTGATTGCACTACACAACCCCGTAAGGGCTTCGACACCCTGTATACCGGGTGCAAAATATTTGAATATGATGTTAGGGCGTGTTTTTACTTACACTCTTATGTTCCGGATGTCATCCAAGTAGTTTGGAAGATTGATCCCCTTGCCCGCGCAAAAAATCAGTTTTTAGGTTAAAAATTGCATTTTTAAAGGTGATCTCCACCTCCTATCGTAAAAATACCGACGGATTCGGATTCTACGAGAAAAATCACGTTAGAAAACGTTTGGTTCATGATCGGCGCTTTCAGTGCATACGGGAGCCTATCCAGCTCCCGGACTATAAAACGTGAATTGACTCTTCTCTCTTGAGATTGTTCGTACCCATCTTCTTGCCTGTGCTCGCAAGTTTCATTTCAATCACTCATTTTAGCTATCCCGCGCCTCAGGAGCATGAGACAGAATAACTGATATCCGTGAGTCTGTCTGAGTCATTGCAAAGCTATATAAATGCGTATAATTTTTTGTGAAGTCCAACTGGTAAGAATGACAGTTACATTTTGCTACATTTCTACTTTTCAGATCGTGTTGGGAAACTGGTTCCTTTCCTAAAAGTGCCTGTGTTGAAAAAAATCTATTTCCGATCATCAAATCTTTGTCATTCTACTACCTTCACACGTATAGGAATCTGTTTCAGTGCAACCACCCCCCCCCCCTCCCGCCCCGGTTGTATTGAAGCGAACATGTCGTGTTGCAAATGAGTAGTGTCGAGGAAGTTCTGGAATAATGTGTGCCTGCTTGTACGAACTCTTAAAACGCCCTGGTAAAAATCGTATAAAACATGTTCTACCTATTTTCTTGTGCTCTTTATGGCGCAATCCTCAGTTTTTTGAACCAGGGTTGCCCAAAAAGCTATCATTGAAAAAATAGTTGAAATGTCAGTTCCGTGTCATGTGACTCTTCCTTTTTTCGGTCTTCGCGAATTTGCAGGGTCGCGGTGAGGCTTGTTTGGAATCCGGGTGGCCAGAACGTCAAATATGATGGTATCGAGCATCGGATTCTACTATAGTTATGATATATAATGAACTATAATTGCCAGAAGACCATTTTTTGTGTGCTTGGCGAGCACGTAAATTTTGTGGGGCAACTTCAACTAAAATGTTACTGACTCGGTTTCTCTCGATAAAAAAGAATTTGCTTCATTCCAGATTCTTCCGCACTAATTTCCTCTTGAAGTTTATGGCTGTAGCAAACACATCTACTCATATATTTGGTTTATATAATACATAAACTAGTGGGTACCCAAACTAGTGTAATCGAACTCTGGCTATAACGAACTCCGGGTATAACGAATTCCTCGCATGATTCCACGTCGAAACAGAGTATTTGGATTTTTCAGATGGCCCTAAGGGCACTAAGAAAAATGAGCGGGATCGTAGGAGACATAGGGTTGGGCGGGTGAATATCTCAGTATAGGCTTTCTAATGTGAAAAATCAATTTTGCCTGGTACTATTGAGGAGCCTCCGAACCGTCCCGCAAAAGTTGCTTCGTTATGTATTCACCAAATCAGAACGATTCAATCGTGGGCTGATAAGAGAATCGAAACTTGTGATTACGTGTCAACCTCATATGTATACACAAATTCGGACGCGAAGCTAATGATCTCGTACATGTATAATTGACGCTCAGTCAACGCATTCAGTCCAAAAAATAGCACTCTTACAGATGCACAAACATCGCTCTCTTGTTAAATATGACGACGAGTATGATCAGATAGAGGGCAGCAGCTATCGAATTCAATGAGATTCACCAAAATCAAATATAGATTCCGTGGCCAACCTTGGTCTTCACGCCTGTGAATGAGTCAAAGCTCAAGTATCTGAGGAAGCAACAAAAGCTTCTGTCGAGAGGAGAGTAAAAAAACTTGGTCCAGTAGTTTTCTTGAACACACTCTTAGGTTTTGGATCCATAAATTCATCGAATTCGTCTAGTCACATATCTAAATTCAGAAAAACGCGAATTTCTCTCCTCAAATCTTACGTATAGTTCACAATCTCGTTCTAAACAGGCACTTGTCATGCATGCAATCGGGAAAGAAGTCAATGAGCTGCCCAGCCAGATTGAAAATTGACAAGGAGTGTGTAAAAATAGTCACGGGGCTTCATAACCATCCGCCCTCACTCGATGGGGAAGAATAAGATAAATTCTATGCTGCACTCAAAAAGGCTGTTCAAAGTGAAAAAAGCGACATCAAGACGATCTACTATGAAGTAGCGAAAGAGTAAATTATATTCCTTCCTGCACTTAAACTTGGTTTCCTCCTCCGTAGTATGAGCTCTAAAATGTGTCAAAAGGAATATCCAGCGTCGTACAATCAGAATTGCAATGCGCATGACTTCGCCTAATTCCATCCAGATGCTATTCATTACTAAAAAAGAGCTTTCATTCAGAATTGTTGCCCTGTGTTATGAATTCATAGACTCATCTTTTACTAGCTCGTTTCTGCCAGAAATTTTTGATCACTTACGGGACTTCGGATCACTTGTGATAATGCAAGATTTTCTAAAATGTCATTGTCCTTTCATAACTTCCAATTGCAGTGGTAAGATATCAAGATGATAACGTATTATGTATGGTGTTTCACATGTCAGCTACGAGGATGTTGCGATAAAATTTCCCCTCCAGAAAGTGGAACGGCAAATGCATCGATGGCGCTCGAAAGTTCGGACTAGAGGTAAAGGGAAAGTGAGGACCATTGATGACTACGTAGCATTCTTCGAAACCCCCGAAGGTCAAAAATTGCTTGAATATGACCCAAAACATAACAGAAAGTTATCGTTTAAAGTTATCACGGAGATCGTGGAAACAAAAAAGGGCCAGAAAATTTTCAAACACTTAGCTCTCTATGATGAAAAAACCCTGGAGGAGCATGAAGATTGTACGGTGCTTCAAGACGATGCCACTTTCCTATCTCGTCCCAAAGTCCATGGCGTCACTCAATTGTTCACAATTATGGCAAGGAATTATGACAAAGTGAGTAGGTCCTCCCCTCCTTCTCCACTGCACCCCTGAGTATCATAAGAGATGATAATTTTCACAACTCTAACCTCTGACGATCACTTCATTTTCTCGGACCCTTATCTGAGAATATCCATATGCCATGTGCGAATGATGAGCTCATAGTAATCAGTCGTTCTCTAGCGAATACTTAGGTCCCAGTTTCAGATCCTATATTCTTATATCAGTGATTCCGCCGAATAAGTGATTTTCCGTACTCCGAGTTCCCCCAACTTTCTAAGGGTTGGAATGTGTATTATAGCAATTTCCTGGGGTGTATTCTATGGGTGTGCAACTGTTTCAACAGTTTTGGAGACGATCCTAACGTTCCTGTATTTTGTAGTGCCTGATAAAGGGTCCAAATGTCCTTTCCGTCCCCTGTACTAAATCGAACTTGGACTTTTGAATTCATCATGACACATATGCAGAGTCGAAAACCCCTATGTGTAGCTATGCACTCCAATTTGTAATACTTCAAATAACATAATCTACTACTTTGCAAATCCAAATTAAACCCCCAGCTCGCGCTCGGACATCCGACATTTTGAAGTCGGGTTTGCACCAAAACTGCTTGCAGAGCACTAATTAGGTTGGCAAAGTCTCCAATCGTTCATTGAGCCTTTCTGGCCAAGAGGTTGATTTGTAGATACCTAAATACACCTCATCCATGTGCAACAGTAGTCGAAAACTCGAATCTGTAGCCGGGCGCACCACATAAACGTGTTTTCAAAGTGGCGTACAAAATTTTCTGTCCTTTCCGTCACCATGTTGTGCTCCGCCCCAAAGCGCTATATCGCTTTGTGAAACAGATTTTCTTGAAGTATTTGGTTGCATTAGATGAAATCTTTGCAGAAAAGAGTCTACGATTGGTTGTCGAGCGGAGGGAATATTTTTAGTGGCGAAATGTCCTATCCGTCCCTGTCCTTTGCGTCCCCCTCTACGACCCCTTACACTCTCCGTATCTTTGTCCGGTTTCAATTTTGAGCTACGTAGCACTGGGTGCTTCCTTTTCGTGCCAAAATAAGTGGAAACCAACTGCAACGACCCACCAAAAGTCGTCTGGGGCTGAAATAATTTTTTGACCCAAATCACTCCTGGTGGCGATTTTGCCCCAAAATAATCCCACTTTCGGCGGAATCACTTACATATAAGAGCAAATTAGATTTTCATTCATAGCAACAAATTGAATTCCCATATGAATGTCCATTCTTGAAAATCGTCGAGCTCATCCGCTCGATCAGAGTATTCGTAAGAGAAAAGTGCATGCGCTCTCATTCATGAGGACAAGTCATCTGGCTTATTCAGAGTAGTCTCACGGAATCCGCGCGAGTATTCGCGCGTTCTTCAAGAATGAGGACGATGCATAAGTGGATAAATAGTTATCATAATACAATTAGAAATAACGCATTTTGCCAGCTGTCGAGAAAATCCCCCTCGATTCACTCTTTAGAACGCCATTTTTCAGCGTCTGCTTCCCAAAATCACATAATTGAAAGATTTCTTGTTTCCTCATTCTTTTTCGAAATGGAAGTACATGGAGACTCTTCTACTTCGGGAATATGTTTTCGGCGATAACAGAGATTCTTGGAAATATTTTCAGATTTTTATCATGTACTACACAAAAGTTTTGATACATATATGTTATCAAGCGTGCACTCATATGAGCAAATCTCAGAATCAGGGTGATATTTAGCTCCAGTAATGAAGTAATTTCAAAGTGGCTGCATACTGCTCACACAATTTTTCTTTATCGATGTATTATTACATGGGTCGTTGGCGTAACTTACTTTCGAGGCTTGCACTCACAAAGGGAGGACCACACCTTTGGATCACCAATCCTTTCCAAATTTTTTTTACAGTTTTGTGTCACCTAGAATATGAAGAACCCAGAGTAACTCCATCAAATGGGCCGTCTGTCAAGAGCGACAAGCAAAAATGTTAGCGTTTCCAGTATATCTATATATATCACTTTTTAACATGGGCCTATATGGGCAATGGTAATGTCATACGCTGTAACTTCGGACAGAGGGCCCATTTGACGGAGTTACTCTGGATTCTCCATATTCTAGGTGATATAAAACTGTAAAAACATTTTGTACAAGATTGTTGATCCAAAGGTCTGATCCTCCCCTTGTCAGTCTCGTGGCGGAGAAATTGGAAACCCTATGCATTGATATGAGCATGTTGCATTGTAGCTGCTCAAATCTAGATTTGTATATGTGAAGGTATGATCTCCAGGATGCAAAATAGGTTTTCGCTCATAGAATGAAATGCCATCATAAGCCTCTATCACATAATTTTGTGTTCACATCATTGATATCCTGCTCTCACACGGTGTTCGGGAAAGGGCGATAGGTTGAACAAAAATGTCAAAGAAATCTGAGCGCGTGGTGATTTAGTAGTATTCCCGAGGATCAACGTCTCGTTAGAATTGAAATCACGCAATCCCCCTTTTGAAAATGCGAGCTTGATTGCACTCTTACTTGTCGAGACAATGATGGCTCCGAAAGCCCATAACTCAAACGCATCTCAATATTTTACAACGTACTTTAACTCATTGTTCAACTCATTTTAAAACCTTCAAAATGAGCTACAGTAAGTTCGATTCCAATGAATTGAAGTTGAGCAATCTTATTAAGAACCAAAACGAAATTTGCTCTCCTGATGGTTTGAGACCTGTCGAGCCTCTAACTCGTGAGATAACTAGGGTCTATTTTTCGGAAATCAAACTCACCTCAATACATTTTGAAGGTCTTGAATTGAGCTTTCAAATGACTCAAAGTACGTTGAAGAATATTCAGATGCATTTGGTTCATGAGCTTTGGGAGCTGCTATTGTCTCGACAAGTAAGAGTGCTTAAAAAGCTTCATTTAATTCACATGTAAAACCACGGATCAAGCTCGCATTACCAAAAGAGGAATTGCGTGATTCCAATTCCAATGGGATGTTGATCTTTGGAAATAGTACAGAATCACCACCCGCTCAGATTTCATTGACATTTTTGTCCAACCTATCGTCCTCTCCCCAGCACCATGTACAGAATTCCGTTTAAATCCATTCAGCGTGCACGCTCAGTTTTTGTGAGGGCTACCAGTTGACCTCACTAAATTACCGACAAAACTTGTAGACTATGACCAAAAAGTAACTTTCGAGAAGGTTTGACTGACATTGAAGTAAATATGAAGCACAGCAAGTGCTCGCAATATTAGACAGAACACTGATTTCATCCTCTGCAGCGAAAATCTTTAAATAACTATGAAAACTGTCGGATACACACACAGGAAGACACCACTCCTATGCTGTGATAGACACAGTCTCGTGCAGAGACAGCATATTGTTTTTTGATACCTAATAAATCCTAGACTTTGAGGATAATTGGCCAATTTTACCGGAAGCCATTAGGTAACCTGTGGCCAAAATTTTTGGCGAGACAGTGGAAAACCGCAATGAACCTGAAATGCTCGTGTTTCTGGCTTCACCTGGGGCAATCTATGCCTTCTTGGACTGTTTTAATCTATTGATCATGGAGATCTATGAAATTCCTCAGGAGGAGCTATGAAATAACTGAAAGAGTGATTGTCAGCATGAGTCTTGAGGCGAAACCATGAAATTGATCGAATTCTGAAATTTGCTCATATGTGGAGGTCTTGAGTCAACGGACCAAGATCAATTAAAATCACTCAGCATCAAACCAATCAAAATATCTCACAGCTCGTGAATGGCTAATGATTGTTTGAACTAGATGTATTACAGATAGCGAAAAAGAAATTTCTTAACGATTCCCCATTTCGCTGATTTCAATTCTCTAGTGCTTCCCTTGTGTGTGGTTCCTCATGTCATCAAAAACAGCTCATGCTTATGAAGCTCGTTTGAAGACACTGAAGAAAGATATATGGCCAAAGATGAATCCAAAAGAGGTCATTGCTGATTTTGAAGAAGCCAGCGAGATAGCTTGGGGAAATATATATCCAGAAGCAGAACTGACTGGCTGCTATTTTCATTTCACCCAGGTAATAGGATAGCAAAGTCATTGCCATTAACTTCGCAGTATCTGTAAAAAAAATAGTAATACCGAAATCTTCCTGAAAACTTCTATGCATGAATATCTAATACCATTGCAAAAACGTAATCACCTTATTTCCGGTTTCCGATTGAATGGAAGCTTTCTGTGTTTCTACCTTGAAAATCGTGCTGAATTGAATCTGATACTCACACAATACCGTAGCGTGAGTATTCTAATTCTGTGAAGCGAGTTCTATCTTTTTTATCATTCCGAGAATTGCAACATCCGATAGCATTTATTGATTACTTCATTGTTTGGGATGAGAGTTTCCAAAAAGCACCCATTTGAGTCCGCAGATTCAATGATAAAAGAATCCTCATCCCTGTAGGCTATTTTGCGAAACGCTATAAAAAAAGGATGTGCAACTCATCGAAATCTTCAAGATAATCCTGAAAGGCACCTTATCATCAGGATGCTGATGGCACTAGCCTTACTCCCATCAGGTGTGATTCAAGATACTTACAACAAGATCAAGAAGCTACCAAAAAAGAAACATGGGAAATACTTTGACCCATTATTCGATTATTTCGAAGATTATTGGTTAAAAAGGTAAGACAAATAGGAATATGATCAGCCAAGTATCGTGATTTCCCACACGATGCTCAAACAAATTTTGAGTCAAATCCATAGCCTCCAATCGATTCTCGTATCATGAGTCGAAAAATAAGACTTTACGATTCGGCTTCGATTCCTCTCGAGTTTTGCTCTCGTTACTTTGAAGGAATGTCTCCTCCTACGGAATATTCTACTCGTTTATAGGATTAGTACGATGTTTGACTTTCAGTTCAACGGCGGGAATCGACTTCGGTAAAAATAAAACATCTTACAGCACAGTAAACCGAGTGCCACATTAACCCCTTTGCGCAGAGTTTACATAGGAATCCCGTGTTATTTGGACGTATATATACAGCTTTGTGCGCAGGAGCTGAATAACGTTTGCAAACTCATTTTTTTGTGAAAAACCAAGAAAGCTATTATCTGACAATCGGATATTACTCATTCTGGAATATTTGGGTCAAAACCTTCAGGTAGTTCTTGGAAATATATTGAAAAGATGTCTGAACAGCATTTTGCACTAATATACAAAAAATTCTCAATGCGGAACTTTTCCGAATCTCCGTGTAGAATCTTGGGACCAAAATTGGCGACGCAATTGTTAGTCTATTTTCGAAACAATTACATCTCAAACTCTTATTTACTCTTTGAAATGCATTTCATGGCGTTTTCGTCAAAGCCACTCTTCTTGATGAGAGAATACTGAAATCCTATCGTTGACTCTCGTGATAGTTGACAGTTATTCATGGCGGATAAGATAATTAGCAAGATTCCGGTCATATAGGAAGGGGCTCTAGCTCTTTCTAGTGGAAAAATGATTGAAATTTCTTGGTAGACATTTGCAACCTTGTGAACATCTGGATTCTTGTAACAATCGAAGGAAATCCATTCAAAGATGTGTCCACACATGTGGATAAATGCTCGAAGAGGTTAAATCCTCAACAGACATCTCAATTCACGGGGATCACTACTTCCCTCTTATCTGCAAAGCATTCAAAGCCGGAACATTGGTTTCCGAGGTGGATACTAGGAGTCCAAACTACGAGAGTATCTTTTTGGGACTTTATGATGAAGAATTTCCCCGGTACCACCTACCAAAGGGTTTGGCCGAATCACTTTAAAATAATTCATTTCTAATCGTTACAACATCTTTTGTTAGAATTTCCTCGCTCATCTATCCTGTAGTGAATGATCGAAATCACGTAATAACTTACTTGTTTGACTATGACTAGACAGCTTATCCATTTGGTTTTTGTAAAATTATTTGGGAGGAAATCTTTCAAACCTGAAATACGAACTGATATCGCGATCAGTCTATTCAACATCGCGATTAGTTTTATTGTATTCTTATCCACTCTCTTGTTCCAGGCGCGGTGTTCAAAGATTCTGCGTCTTTGAGAAAATTGACAAGACCAACAATGAGCAAGAGTCGATGCATAGAGTTTACAATTTTTTATTCAAACATAGGCAGCCACTACCATGGCAGTTCATGGGTGAGTTATTCGCGATGAATCAATGTCACCGCATTTTGTTTGTGAGATCTAGGCCTAAACCAGTATATTTTCAAATTAAGAAAGAATAAGGGTCTTTCGAGTTTTACGGCATTTGTTTGAGGAAAAAACTCTACCATGTAGAACTACCCATATAGATCAAGACAAGCAAGTGATTCGATAACGATTTTCAGATGTATTCATCGAGATCCTGAAAGTTGATAATTTCAACCTTCGTGTGGAGAAAGAAACTATGGGAACAACGAAGCGAAGACGCAAGATGGGCGTCATCTTTAATGAAGCTGATCTATTGAGATGCTGGTATGCTCTGAAGCACAAACCAAAGAGTTTTACACCTATGATGATGGTCACAAAAGTGGCATACAGTTTAAAGCCAAAGTATATCCAGTTGGGACAGATTCATTCCATCACTCGTGAGTACAGTTCACTCCATCACCCGATTCGTAACTGTAAATGGTAAAATTGATCACTACTGGGAGTGATTTGAGTACCTCTAACATCAACACGTGAATATACGAGTAGTTTTGCGAAGAATGCGATATAAATAGATCCTCGGGAACTTGCTCACAATGTGTCTCGGCCTATTGCTACGTCTACGCGTTCTCAATGGATTGTGCAACAAACGTTTCTCATGCATTTTTCCGTGTTCTTTCTTAGCAAGAAGTCAGATTAGACAAAGCTTGAGGGTCAAGGGTCCAAAACTGAGAATTAAGGGACAAATTATCAATTTTGCAGCATGTCTACACCCCTAAATTCGGCATTCAAATGCACGGTATGGAGATATACAGCTTTTCAACGATTCGCTGGCGTGAAGACATCAAATTTAAGCATGTTTGAACAGCTATTCATAGTTTAGAGATCGCAACTAGGTCGTTCACCCACCCAACGCTAAGTGTACATTATGTCCCCGGATTCATGCTAAAATCACTGTTTCGCCAAGATGTGTTGCGTGAAAGCGTCTATTAACTTGGGAGCGTTCGCTCATGGGCACATTTTACTCTCACCTCAAATTATCAAACCATTATGGCATGAAAATCATTCACTTCACTTCCGAGAAGTGTGCGGGGTGCTATATTTCGAGAGAATACGCAAAAATAAGAGCTTCAATTTTGTGTCCATCTCGGAATACGGTCAAAACATCGATAACACAGGCCCACAAGAAAACAAAAGTACCCTTTCCAGTGATCGGGACTATATATATTCCTACGTGAGCGTGCGCTGAACCCGAAAATTACATCAGTTTTTCACATACACCCCCAAATTGTCGAGGAAAGCCAAGAAATATCTTCAAAGACAGATATCGGCTTTTCGAACACTCAAAATTTTTCGTTCTTGGTGGTATCCCTGATGCAGTTCCCGGAGTGACACTCGAGGCTGAGAACTCAAAATGGTACTCGTGATCGAGAACTCAAAGTGGTACCTCGTGATCGAAAACTCAAAGTGCTATTCGTGATCAAGAACTCAGTGTGGTATGTCGTGATCGAGACCTCAAATTGGTACTCGTGATCGAGTTTGTGTTTTTTTTGTGGGCCTGTCTTATAATACAAGTTCTGGCTCGACTCTCTGTGAGTATTTAGTATACGAAAGACTCCGCTGGCCGGGATAAATGAATCGTTAAGTCTCCGATTCGTATTCAGTGCTCGAACACGAAATGTCAATTCCGTGGCCGTCATTCCCATGACCAAAAAGCGATCCCGATCAAAGCTGCTCTGAAATTTAACATGTGAAAACTTTTCCGACTTCCTATATTTTTAATCTTCAATCTAGATGAGTATAGTGGTGAAAACATCCACTTTGCGAGCCTAGAAGTTCACTTTTGACTTTCGTCTATTTCTGGGTCTCTTTGCAGCAAATTTCCGCGGATTTACTCATATCTATATACTATCTCATCTATATAATACGTTACTTTTCTGTTGAAGTGAATACCACGGCGAACATGTTCTATCTACAGTTACATAGATCCAGAACTTCGATTTTACCGCCAAATACTGACAAAAAATCAATCATGACACTTTTTTCGTGAAAGCGTACTTCTTACAAATTTTTTCGTTTTTTACTCAGAGTTAATCGGAAACCATAGTTCGATACATCGTAAAACCGCCTGCGGTTCGGGCCGGAAACCCATCACTTGGACGCGAGAAAAAGTTTTTACACCCTTGTATCGAAATATACTAGCGTAGTCTGGGTCCTTGGTGTATTCGCACATCCAGCGCTAAAACGAGAAAGCAAATACTACATGACTTGGGCGCGATCTTCCGATCCTCTCCTTTCGATAACAACTTGCAAAGATGATCGTGAGTCAAAAACTAATACTCGCATAGAAAAAACTTGGAAAACTCATCGAACATAGCTCACTTGAATGTTTCCTTAAGAGTTTTGAGACTTGAAACGAAATGGCAAAAAGTATTTAAAAATTTTCCGCTGAGCTACTCATACTTGATCATCGCGTTATTAATCGGTGTTCTTTCATAGATGGAGAAGAAGATGAAGTCGATGATGATGAAGTTTGCGAAGATGTTCGAGATGAGAGAGTTGATGCACTTGAAGCTGAAACTGGATTCTGTAAGATTTTCTATTCATATTCAAGATAATGTTGGTTACACAATATTTCACGTGGATTGATCACTCACTTGGCGAAGTCATCATTAGTTAAGCTAATCAAAAGGTGTTGATTTCGATTCTAATAATTTTTCAATGGGACCCAGGAAAATCTCACCTATGGAGGAGAGGAAATTGGAAATTCAATGTCTTTTCATAATGGAGATACTCCATATTAGTTGGTTATTCTTTCTAATATCAGTATCGTCATACTTTCGGAACTATGTACGTCTGGAAGAATAGATATTGGAAAGCTATGTACATGAGGTTCTTAAAATTCTTCATCAGTCGATGACCTGAGCATCTACATCACCAAACACGATTCTTCGCACAATATCATGAAATAATCGATTCCAAACTTGAATACACTTCAAGGGCACATAATATTATAAATTCACGTGTATTATAAAATGCATCAAAAACTATTAAAACTCGACGCTGCCTTAGTTATACAGGTCGATGCTCATGTTAAAATCTTTTTGTAGTGTTTGATAGAGATGGCGAAGTAGAGAGCGAAAAGGAGAGCAACTCAAATGACAATGGCGGTAGTGTCAAAGAGAGCGTCATTGATGTGGTCACTGATCTTCGAATAGATATAGAAGATATCGGGGATTTGTTCGATTCTAATCTCGAAGGTAATACGATTCATAGCCTTCTCTGTGTTTGCTGAGCTACAGATATTAATCGGTGGATTACATTCAGATTGGCATATTTACCAATTCAATCCTACTTAGATTTATTTCATCTTCGATTTTATCCTCCAAACTTTGGCGACCTCTTTATCGTTTTTGTCGAGTAAATGATATTGGAATTTGGAGAGCTTTTTGTACACTCATTATGAGTGCTCAGAAATTTGCAACGTAGTGTGCACAAAACTATCAGCTATGTGTAGAGTCCGATTTTGAGTACAACTTGGGGTGCCTGATTTGATGCAATATTTGACCCTCTCTCGATGAATTCATCTTCTTACTATCGAGAACTGCTTAGACAAGCAATCAATTCGGATTTTCGTCAACCTAGTTTGCGATTGCTCGTGAAAATATTGTATTTATTATTGCTGTCTACGCAATTACAAGCCAAAGGGTTAACTTAGCTTAATATATACAACTGTTGTCTACAGATTTCCTCGAAGAAAATGATCAAGAGCAACGAGAAATCGATGCAGGTCCGTGGAGAGCAACGGCCAACGAACTCCATGCAGAAGAAAATGAATCTGCTGAGGTGCGGCATTGACTTATTTCATTCCTCTCATTATTGCATTTATGTGATGCCTCTAGTAATTGTCATCTTCCCGGCCCTTCAACTCTAAGTCGCATTATATAAATTGTAGCAGAGCCAGTTTCGCGTGGAAAAAATTTTTCGGCAAAACAGAAAGAGAGGTCAAGATTGAGTTAACAGTTTTAGATCTCCATCATGGATTTTTCAATTGAATTTTGGAGCAATAAGAGATATCCTTGATCGAACCGTAGTATTGAGTGAAGAATCAAGCAAAACGAGATGAATGATCAGTGTAGAGACAAAATATTGATTGTAACGTCAAAAAAGTATCCATAAATCCTAGTAAGAAAATCACGTAGTAACAGATTGATATTCGCTACCCAGAAGGGCGATGATATACCTCAAGGGCCGTCTTAAATATCCAATGACAGATACTACGTTTCGTCAGATGAAGTTGGCTCTCGATAGATAAATGCAAACAGATGTGATAGAATTTATAGCGAAATTTACGTCCCATTCTTCATTCTTCCATTCGTTTAGTTACTCCATACTTCTTTTTCTCCAAGATTACAAAAAATGTATAATTTTCGATTCTATTGTCGTTGTTAGATTCATCAAGTTTAATTGTCATAGTTCTGTTGCTTATCTTACAATACAAACAGTATGAATTGATCTGATTTTGAGTAATGGATATAACGATTTGATTCTAGATCTGCAACCGAGTGCGATGTTACGAGAAGAATCCTATTGTCCAGCACTGCAATGATACAACTACAGAGGATAACATGAGTGAAGAGTGTTCATCAAATCGAGGGAATTTGGATTCCTCGACAACGGTAGAAATTTTTGACAAGAACGAGAAAACAAATCAACGTTAGTACAGTATGCTTACTAGAGATATTTACTCTTTCTCTTTATGTATGCATCTTCAACCTGTATTCGAAATTATCATGCAGGACCTACATTTTTAGGTGGGTTCTAGGCCTATCTGAAGAATTACTACACTAAAAGCTCCATGGAATGATCTGGGAATACCCACATGTCATTGTTATTGATTCCCATTGTTATAATTTTTCACGAGAACATAAAGATTGAGCGTAACACTCTCCTTTGATAACTCTTTACTACGTCACCAAGCCGTTGATAATGTCTTTCCACCTTGAAGAATTAATTCGTGAAGTGCCCATTAAATTGTATTTTTATATCACGATTTATGAAATCGCCACGATTCTAAGCTTGAACCCGATTTGAATGAGATGGCTTGATAGACATATGATATTATATTTCAATTTTACAGAAGAAGCGAGGCCTAAGAAGCAAAAAAGGAAAATTCCACTGCCTATTGAAGACTCAGAAAATGTCGTTGAGGACCTGCCACGTAAGAGGATGCGGAAATCTGTGATGGAGGGCAAATTCCGTGATTATTTGTCCTGAGCTGCTATGAAAAAGCAAAATGAAATCCAGCAACTTATGATTGAGTTTATTTGTTTGATGTTTTAATCGTTGATGATGTTGTTTGTATCGTAATCGGTAATAAATTTCGATATCCTAATCCTAAAGAGAATCCTGTAATATTTCTCAAACGTAATTCGTATCCTTATCACTGATGTGTTAAATTTGACTATGCAGTACTGTGAATAAGCGTCAGTCCCAATATTCTGCGATATCCTCTGATCGGAACATTGTGTGAGATTCGGAATATTTCATGTATGAAATTATTGGAAATTCACGTTTGTAAACGAACGAGTCTCTGAAATCTTAGACCTGTTGAGTTTTCTACTTTCCAACGTTTACTCCCTCTGTCACTGATGCTTCAACAATTGAGAAGTCATTGCACATACCAAGACTCAATTATGAAGTGGATGAATTGCAATGAATCGCTTCAACTTATTTAATACTAAATTGAAAAAATTGCGACTTTTTTCGAGAAATCTGGCATGAAAGGAACTTCATCTATATGTGTACTAGACTAAATGTGTCAAAATTCCTATTCATGTCGTGATATCATCATCGACAGACTCATACACTTTCCGAAGACCCTTTTGAATATGACCGGGTGAATCCGGCGTCTTATTGCTCCGGAAACTCGAATTTTCCCAATATCTCACTTTTTCATGTATTCGTATCTGATAAGCCGATGATTCTGATTCGACGGCCTTGCTGCTATTCTTATATACATATTAGGATTTATTGCAGGTGCGTCTAAATTGAGTTAAATTGAATGGCCAGCTCGGTTGGCTCTCGCGCAGACAACCTACACGTGGTTATGAAGAAATGTCCAATCTAAAAAAGTAACCCTTTCATATTAATCGAATCAACGAATACTTTCCGATCGAATGTAAACGTTCGCGGTTTTTTCCCGAGTTATGGAGGGGGAGCTGTGACTTTTCCCCTGAATGATGTCGCTATGGCAACGGCCGGCCGGACAGCCGTTCGGCGATTTGCCATTTCGGCGAAATGTCAGTGACCCAACAGAGTGCCGGATGTTGTCATGTTTAAATTTAGAATATCCATTTGTTGAATGATTTCAATCAATACATAGATGTATATTGCACTCTAATCCAGAATGTTCCGACTAATTTTGATTTTTCGGTAATTTCATCCATTGAACCTGAAACTCTGTTCTCAAATATTCCTCTCAAATATTCTATCGATAGTTATTCCGTCTTTCGGCGAGCTCATGATTCGAATTTTACTGCCTAAATTTTCCAAACCTCTATCTGATAAACGTGGGAGAACGTCAGCTTCGTTAGTCGCTTGGCTGATAATACGCTCGGCCGCGGGATGATCTTCTATTTCTCTCAACATTTGAAATAAAGGAAATCGTCCTCCTTTTTGAACTATTCGATTTTGGGATCTTATCTTTTGATCTGCCTTTTGAGTACCACTCCACTCTTCGTCGCTACTTTCGCCGAGCGAAGAACTACTACTACTACTACTACTACTCGACTCACAGAATTTTGGATCATATTGAATGGACTTATTCCATCCAATCGCGATTTCATCTTCTGATTTCTCTAACTCTTCTAATTTTCTCTTTCGACCTCGAGTGGTAACTTGAACTTGTGCCGTCTCAATTCGCAGAATATGAGCTCCGGGCTCGTCTTCTTGCATAAACAACTTGACTCGCGGGCGTTCTGGATTTTTTTCTCCTTCTTTCAGTACTGGATTCCTTGACAGTGAATCTGCGTTAGAATTTTCGTGTCCGGGTCGGTATAAAATTTCGAAAGAGTGTCCTCTTATAGATGCTTTAAGCCTATTGAATCTCAGGTCTGGCTTCTTTGTAGTATGGAAGTGTTTAAGGGGCTCGTGATCTGTGACGACTGTAAACTTTTTCCCGTATATCCAAGGTCGATATTCTTGTATCCCGTAGCATATAGCGAGCAATCCACGATCATAAGTTCCGTACTTCGTCTCTGAGGGTTTTAACGTTCTCGATGCATAGGCACAAACGTGCTCTTCTTCTAAAAACCTTGGCTGAGGATCACAGATATCGCCCAATCGGAACTATCGGTAATAATCAGGTATGGGAGGTCATGCACAGGTAATACGGGGTATTTGCAAAGAGCTTCCTTCAATTCTTCAAATGCTTTCTGTTGTTCCGGCCCCCAATAAAATTTCACGTTCCCCGTCAAAAGTAAATTTAGCGGATATGCTGTGTTTGCGAAGCCTTTAATGAATCTGCGGTAATACGAAGCGAGTCCTCAAAATTGTCTGAATTTCTTGATGGTTGTGGGTACAGGATAATTGCGAACATCTTCGATTTTCTTGGGATCGGGGTGAATTTTACCGTTGCCCGCTATGTGACCTAGAAAGGTTGCCTCTTTTTGGAGAAACTGACATTTGCTTGGCTCTATAGTAAGGTTCGCGTCGCTTAATCTTCTCAAGAGTCTTCAAAATTTGACGCTATGTGTTTCAAGACAATCTGCAAACAGGATAATGTCGTCAAGATAGCTGTAGAGTTCAGTTCCAATCAATCCGGCGAGTGTGAGATCAATTAGTTTCCGGAAAGTACTTGGACTATTAGATAAGCCCATGGCGAGGCGCTTATAGCAATATAATCCGCCGTAAGGCCCTGGGAATGCCGTGAGATGTGCATCGTCCTTATGCATCCTTATTTGGTAGTACCCTTGTTTCAAGTCGATTGCCGTAATATATTTGGCATTTGCCACACTCTCTATTATTTCTGTGGGGTTAGGTAAAGGGTAGGTATCGCCCACTGTAATCTCATTCAATTGTCTGAAATCTGTAACCATTCGCCACCTTTTTTCACCGTTGGGACCTGGTTTCTTTGGAACTATCTACATGGGACTTGAATGCGGTGATTCCGCGGGTTCAATAATGTCTGCCTCAAGTAATTCGTCAATTTGCTTTTGCATCTCTTTTTTAATCTCGGGTGGGTGCCTATAGCGTTTCACTCTTATGGGTCTATCAGTTTTTGTGACTATTCTATGCGTAATCAAGTGTGTAGCCTTCAACTTTTCCCCTCGTAATCCAAAAACGTAAGGATTCTCTTTTATGAGATTCTTCATATGTTGTACCTCTTCTTCATTCAGACCTTCCAATGTTTTAGGATCTATCCTATCAAAAACTTTCGCGGCGCAATCTTTCACTTCTTTCGTCGCGAATTTCAATATATTGACTCTCTGTTTTGTATTTAATTCGTTCTCTGAGTCCTCTTCATCAAAAATATCTTTTTTCATTTCTACTGTTTCGCGCAATTCAAGGGACACTTCCGGGGGTTCTATTTCAATTTCCGTATCATTAATATTCATACAAATCGCGTAGGCTTTGCCGTTGTCATTCGTCGCGACAAAATTTCCGAACAGGATCCCTTATCCTAGGTCCTGAAGTCCTACGAATCGTACTTTTACATCATTTTTCACTTTCGCGTAGATAACTTGTCTTGTGCGCGGGGGTATTTTGAATTTGACCTTTTCCACGAAAGGTATTGGCAACTCCGCAAGTCTAAGACACCTCGCTTTGGCGTCAATTATTCCCCCATGTTTTTCGAATTCCCTCCATCCAAGGAGTCCATCCGTGTTAATCGCGAAATCATCCGGCACAATATGGACATCACAATCTAGCCCATTTGAATTTATCTTTATTTTCCCCAAAGTAAAACATTCCCCAGCGGTAACGGCGCTGATTGATACAATATAGTCCTTATTAATCTTTATATCTTCTTTGACGCATTTTGCTTTCAGCAATGTAATATCCGCCCCCGCGTCGGCGTAAAAATGGCACACATTATTCTTAAAATTGTCACTGTGAAACTCAACCACCGGATGTTTTTGTTGGCTCGCATCGAAGAGACGAATCGAGACATGCCGCTGTGGTTTCTTCGGTTCATTTAATTGTTCGTGCTCGACCCCGCCGCTTGATGCCGAGCATCTTGGAAGTTTAAAGGATTTTCCTGATTACTTGACGAATTTTCATTCGGAGCTACATTTCTCGTATTTTGATCCCATCTTTCGTTTCGTTCAAAATAATTATCGCCATTATTATTATTCTGTCCCTGGTTATTCCTACTACGATTATTATTATTTTGCCAATTGTTCTGATAACGTCGCCAATTATTGCCTCGATTATAATAAAAATTGCTATAAGAATTCAATCCCTGGCCACGATGGTTATTGCGATCATTATTTGATGAATAGTTTCTGTTGCGATTCATGCCATTATTGTAATTCCCTCTCCTATCGTTTCTATCCATAAAATTTTCGCAGTTTCCGTTTCTATATCTGTAGTTATTTCCGGACGATTTAGATATATATTATCACGATTCCTGCCATAAGCGTTCCGGTCGCGATTCATGTCATTTCTGAAATAATTTGGGTTCCCCGAATTATATTGCCTCAACGATCCTCCATTGTAACGCTCGTTATCGCGGCGAGGCGGGTCATATCTTGAATTCACGCGTCTCATTCCGTCACGCCCACTCTCTCCTCGTGTTTCCATCATAAGCGGTGTATTTGGGCGACTATTATCCCGATTTGTTGTTGTGCGGTTCACTTGGCTTTGGAGAATTGCGTAAAAATCAATCAAATTAGAGTTAATCACCTCATCCAAATCACGACAATCTTTGAATGTATGCCCTGGTTTGCGACAAACTCTGCAAAGCTTTGAATTTTGAACTTTACGTAGGCATTCTCTCTCAAAATGGCCAGAGACATGGCAGTATCTACATTTATCCGCAACGATACCTCGTCTAATTGCGACATTTTCAATTGGTTGGGGCTCTGATGCACATTTTCCCTCTAATTTTGGGTCGATGAGGGCATTTATAATCGGTGCCATTCCAACTGAGCTCAGATCAGAAATTTTCCCTGCGAAAAGTGTTCTGGCGCTCGTCTTATTTTCGAAATTTACAGCTTCCGCGATAGCTTCACGTAAGGTTGTGGGATTAGTGGATCTGACCTGATGTTCCAGTGCTCCCGCGAGACCGAATATGAATTGTTGTAATGCTTCGTTGTCTGCATTATTCTTGTATGTTTTTCGCTCCCAATATTTCAGATTTTGATCAGAATCGTACACGTTTAATAATCGATTGTGGAGAGTTTGAACGCGTAAGCCATAATCTCCTGCACCTTCTCCTGATTTTTGTTGAATTGATTTTAATTCTGCGAGGACTTTGTCTGCCCCACCGACACCACTATATTGAGTAGTCATGTCGTCTAGCAATCTCTCGACTGAAGTGTACTGAGTTTATCTCGCTATATATCGTTCCGCGGCTCGACCTCTAAGTTTGCTCGCCAATGCGGACAAAACCCATGGTTCAGATTCTGGCCACATTCATTTACTATGTATCGAATATTTTGACAGAAAAGGGCTAGCATATCGGGGTTTTCATCATACGGCATGATGTTATTTAGTGCTTGACTCAGAGTTAATCGGAATTTTGAAGTGTGCCTGCGGTCAGTGTTTGATTGTGTAGACATATTTCTTGAATTTGCGCGGCGAATGCGTGTACTCGCGTTCGAGTTTTGATCACTGTGTCGTCCAGATTTTCGACTATTGTTGGATTTTCTATTCCCATTCTGCGCATTCATTACAGATCGATCGGATTTCTTGCTATGATTGCTGCTGCTCTCATAATTTAAGTCGTCTTGCGTATCTAAATCAGTGGAGGATGATTCGGAATCGGAAATATTTTGAGTGATTTTGTGTTTTCGTGCCTGTTTTGTATATTTGTTTCGGTGAGAACGTTTGGATTCCTGTTGTGTGTGATATAGCTCGTCATCGTACGAGTCTTCTGGATTTTTGTAGTTTTTGTCCCCCGTATTTCTACGAGATTGAACATCGAAATGGTGTTTATTCAAAGTGTCGAAATCCTTTGGGGATCGTGGCTTCTCATTATCTTCACGTCGTTCGTTTTGATAAAGCTTTAAATCTAAGTCTTCATAACTACTTGTAACATCCAAGCCCCTCTTGGACATCTTCTTATATCTAGACTCAGCACCGAGGCTCTGAAGCTCTCGCCTGGTCACCTTACTGTCGACTTTCTCAGCATCAAGATCCTAAGGATCTGACCTGGACTTGCGACTTCTAGCCACTTCAGTCTCAAGAGTGTGAAACTCTTGTCTGAACATGGGACGCATTGAATTCGCATCCAGGTTCGCCGACCTGTGCCACTCACGTTGACCATCAAGGTCGTCAGCGCCAGGACTGTGAAAGTCCTGCCTGAATCTATGCGTAGCAAGACTTTCGGCGCCGAGATTTGGAGTATCTCGCCCGTAATCTTGCCCAAAACGAACGTGTGATTTATCACTAACGAGAGGCCACTCATCGTTTCTCATCATTTGATAATCATGAAACCCATCAGGATTTTCCGAAAAATTCTGCGTTAATTGTGTATGTATGTGTGGGTATTGTGTAGGCATGTTCTCTAATCTCGTTGATTCCGCGTTAAATCTCAGGGTTTCAATATTTCCATTCAGTTCGGGTTCTAAATTATATCTAGCAAATTTGAGACGTGCTCCTGTTGCAATTTGGGTGGTTTCTAAGTGGTCCCGCAAGCTTTTTAGAAGAACCATATCGGTTTCAGGGAGATCTCCTGCACTAGTAGCAAGAACATCGCTTATTTCTCGTATTGCAAACCCCCTATGTAAATGCCCCCCGGTTGCTCTAATCCCTTATCAGCCGCAATAAGTGCAAAGTAGGCATCGCGCGCTTTCGCGTTTCCATTTTTCATCTCCGATTCATAACGAGTTTTCAAGTCATCAGTGCTAATATTTTCATTCATTGGCTGTGAACATGCTGCATTTTCCGCGTCTTTAAAATCATCCGAATCAGAATCGGTAAGGGTCTTCTCTTCTACTTTCATGCTATTTGGATTGTATGTGGGATTTTTCTTTCCTCTCACCATTGCTATTCTTATATATATTAATTCAATTAAGATATATGGGCTATGTTTGTATTTGATTTGCAGAAAAAAAATTCAGGTCTGTGCCTCGCGCTCTCCCCACGAGGGACAGAAAAAAGGGATAATTTTGAATTTCTTACCCAGATTTAGCGATGGTGAGGATTAAAAGTGTTTGGGTCTCATGTCGTTCGACTTCGTTCCTTCAAAGTTGGATATCCCCAGCAAGGTTCAAAAAATTGCCTCCAGTTGTTGTCTTGCCCAGAGTGGTAGTAGAGAAATTTGTGTGGCTTCCTTCCACAACAGAGCCCAAACCGCTGTCACCAGTCTGTTAGGGTAATGGTTGTCCTCTGTCTCCGCTAATAGTAGCAGACGGGGGTGGAATTGGATGCCAATAGAAATAGGTGATTCCGTAGATATTCTCAGTTGCTGTTTATTCAATGGAAGGTATATTCAAATATAAGAGAGAGACTTATAATGCGTTTACGAGGCGCGGGGCGCGCCTAGATTTTACAGCTACGTGGACTGGGTAAGAAGAGCTCTGCGAGTAAAGCTCGCGGAAAAGCTCGTAGTGCGAGAGGACGCAGATGAAGAAGCCACACAGCGCTTCCTTTGCGCCATATTTATACTATTGTTGATAACCTACTTTTCCTACTCACTCGTCGTCGTTGGTGGGGTTCCCCAGGACAAAGAGATGAGTTGCTATGTGCTCTCTTCTATTCTATGATTATATATGTATTCCCATAAGTATATGATAATATATGGAGCTCACTGCTACCCAGACACCTTCATATTTGCTTCAGCAATGTTTCAAAATAAAAAAGAGCACAATCCCAACCTTTAAGAAACCCCAAAATTCAATTTTAAAAAGTGATGGAAAATTGAGTTTTCCAAAGTGCTTCTCTAAAAAAATGAGCAAGCTAACATTCTCCAATCCACCACATGGGTCATGGGTCACCATACATTTCTGATCCATGAACCAAATTGAATAAAGTTGCAAGACTTTCTTGATGAGAGCGAATTCATACTCTCTCCGCCGGAATCAGTGAGAGCTCACTGAACTCCAGTGTATATGCACTGATCATGCCAGCAAACCGGGAGCGAGTTATGCTGATTCGATCAGTGCATATACACTGATTGTTGTCAGTGACAGTCAATAGCGCATAAGCTCTCGTTATCACCATATCACGACTTTGAGCATCATTCACAGATGTTTGTGAGTGAAAACAATTCTTATTCATGTTTTGCTGAACGTTCGATCATGCCAGAACTCAAACTTCAATGTCTGAATGTGGTAGAATTATCTAAAAAGCCAAACCAGCAACAACATTCACATGAACAATCACTGATTTGTCAGTGCCGCATCTTAACCTTTGATGGCTTTCACAGCTACCACATAACCAAAACAAGCAGCAATCTATATTCAAGAGTCACAATAATCTAGCACAGCAATAATGATTAGTGATAAACCAACTGAGTGACACAAGTTTTCATTTTAATGAGAGGATATATGAGAGGTTCTACAGAACTTTTGACATTAGGCGTACTGCACACTATCTCTGAACCTTCAGAAGATTATCAAGTTGTCGGAGTTGATTTGGATAGGTTCCAGGGCTTCGGAATGTGTACTCTATTCGCTGTTCTGTCAAAAGAATCTAGCTATCCACAGCACGGCTCGCAACCCTCATTTCTTGGGTATCTCTTAGCGTACTCGCGCCGTTTTTTGATTTCTTCAGCCTGCTGCAAAAATAAAATTGCTCGAAAAATTCTGCCAAAATTTAGTGACATTTCAGGCACCCCATATATTTAGAAAAGGTTTGTTTCAGACGCGTGCCTCTAACGTGGCATTTTTAAACAAACGTCGGAGTCGCGTAACCGGGTTTTCACAAAAATTTCAGATTCCCCGCACTTAGCTTATGAAAAAAATAACATTTGCGATAGTTACATGATCAAAACGGATTTCAATAGCTTGAAACAATGCCAATAATATCCCGTTTGGTTTGGGTGGGTGCGACCAACTACGTTAAAATGATAGCATCAAGAAGACGGATCAGTTCGTGCGCCCACTTGACTGAAAAAGGTCAAATTTCCACGGCACGAGAGGGAGAAGGAGGGCACGCCCCTGGGATGTTTTGCCCATTTTTCTCCACCTTCTCTTGAACAATATCCCATAGTTTCCATGTCCTGATATGGAATGTTATTTGAGTGAGAAGCATTACAAAAATTGTATCGATGGGGTTGATGTGATGGAGCCCGTCTTAGCACTTCTATGAGGTCGCAATCGCTCATATCATATTGGAAACAGATAAATCACACCAGAAAACCTATTTTACCTCCAAATGCCACGATAGACTTGATTCAAAAAATTTTCAATTGAAGAATTACGGACGAGGCGCCAGACCTCAAGCAGCAGGAATTCGAGAGCTCGCGCTTGTCGTACAGGCTCATCAAACATAGACACAGCATTATGCTGTAGATGTGTATGTTTGTGCTAATTGGTAAACATTGTATAGAATTTTGGAGGTCTATGTACGGAAGAGGGGGGGCTTGTAGATATTTGCGCAACTAGTTGTTTCCTGATTCTAAGCTCTGCTATCAATATCGGTTTCACGCACTTAACGACAGTCCTGTGCGAATCGAGTATTAAACCCACTTTGAAAGGATTCTAAGTTAGATACATAAAAATAGCTCACGTGGTGCTGGATCGTCGATTGTGATAGGATATTCAATATTATTGATTCATGGAGAATAGTGAAAACAATGTTCGAGTTAAGAGGGAAAAATCGAGACTTAAACGAGAGAAGCAATTGGAGAAGAAAGAAGGCTGAGAGATTTCAATCAATATAAAAGGAGTTTGGCTGGAAGGTGGGTGAATGATGCTTTGAATTTGAAGCTTTGAAGGGGAGAAAATTGTAGACATACCCTTCATATTGAAAAAGGAAATATTTTCATCTATCCTTCTCTTTCATCTGACGAGACAAAATATGGAGCGCTTCCTCGTGATTATTACTATTCTCGCCATCAGCACCACCCTTATGTGGGGCAAAACACGTTAACTGTCCTCGGTTGTTTTTTGGAAGGTAGAACGTGTAGTTTTGTGCCATCTGTAAAGACCGTAGATCCCACGTACGAAAAAATCAATGACATCATCTCCGATGTATTTTTGCCTCAGCTTTCCAATGGCCGAGTTTGTTTTTCAGTTTTGTGCCACCATAACCTCAAAAATTAGTAATCGAGTTTTGAAATGGCAATAACTCAAAATTACCCCTTTTTCGGCTATTTTGACATCTCGAATAGAAAGATCAGGAAATTTTACATCGAATCAGTTCTCGAAGGAATGGGGGTTCTTCGATTTCCACTAGGAGTAAAGCAACGATGAAAGTACGAGTGGTCATTCACGCACGTGCTGTTTACCTTTCGCGGGCGTTCTGGGCCGTTCAATTTGACGCAGGGGAATAATCAATCGAGGCATCTTCAACGTATTTTTATCTCATCTTTCCGATGGAGAGCTCCGTTTATACATTTTGATTTAACATAACCTCAAAGAACGGGAATCATGCATCTAAAGAATTTTAACTCAATTCAACCTACTTTTTCGTCTTTTTGATGACAATATTCGGGGAATTAGTTCATGTTCATGATGGAATAGTGTTCTACGATTGCTTCCCTAACCATTCCCAAGGAAAATAAGATAATGAAGAAAAAAAGCACTCCTAATGTCACGCGTACGCCGAGGACTCAGTAATCCACTGCTTCGTTCCTTGTAGAAGCAGGAATCTAGTCATTCGGACTGTATTTCATCACTAGAGATTGTGAAGTACACAAAGGCTTATCAATTACATTGAGAATTGTCCATTCCCCCAAATCAGGCTATCGAGAAGACGAAAAAATTGGTTAGTTTGAGTTCGAACATTTTCGACTTATAATTCCTTTTTTTTGAGGTTATGTTGAACTAAATTAGAAAAAACGGAGCTTTTCATTGAAAAGATGAGTCAA
Source organism: Eretmocerus hayati (assembly GCA_029851415.1). NCBI lineage: Eukaryota > Metazoa > Arthropoda > Insecta > Hymenoptera > Aphelinidae > Eretmocerus > Eretmocerus hayati. The sequence goes on from CM056742.1 coordinate 22,930,656, forward strand.
AAATACGTCGAAGATGCCTCCATTGGTTATTTCTCTGCGTCAAGTTGAATGAACTAGAACACCCGCGGAACGTAAACAGCACGTGAATGACCACTCGTACTTTCATCGTTGCTTTACTCCCAGGTTACTCCTATTGAAAATCGAAGAACCCCCATTTCTTCGAGAGCTAATTCGATGTAGAATTCCCTGATCTTTCTATTGGAGATGTCAGAATAGCCGAAAACAGGGGTAATTTTGAGTTAATGCCATTTCAAAACTCGATTACTAATTTTTGAGGTTATGGTGGCACAAAACCGGAGAACAACCCCCGCCACCGGAAAGCTGAGGCAAAAATACGTCAGAAATGATGTCATTGATTTTTTTCTACGTGGAGTCTACGGCCTCCACAGATGGCTCAAAACTACACGTTCTACCCTCCAAAAAGCAACCCAGGACAGTTGACGTGTTTTGACCCAAATCGTCGATCGAAGAATACTCTGGGACCTTAGTATTCGAATATATATTGTCACGATCCCGATTCATAGGAAGACGCGTTGAAATGATTCTAGTTTCCAGAGGTATTTTCCACGAATACTCCTTGTGGTGTAAGAACGAGATGGTGAGAGGTAAAAAATCGTTGATTTTCAGTCAAAATTACTCAAAAATCTGACCGATAATCCCATCTAGCAGTGCGTGAATGATCCGATGGGTTTACATTCGACTGGGAGTATCTAAAAATCCTTTGGACGTCTGAGAACGTTTTTGGTTGGTACAAACATAACATTCTCCCAAATCAGTGGGCACGCACTTTCCCACTCATTTTTGAGGTTATAGTTACCACTAAAATTGATTCCAGACGCGTGCCATGAAGAAAAAAATTTCATTTTGCAGTAGCCCAAATGTCAAAAGTTCTGTAGAACCTCTCATATGTTAGTCCTCTTTCTTTGAGTGACCTCATGATAAATTTCCTGTTTGAACTGGTGCCCAAGGATGAACCATAATAAAAGTTGTGGCAACAACACTATTTTCAACATGCAGACCCTTATCAGCATGGTGCAGACTCCTTAACCTAGGAAAAATATCTTGTATGCCAGGTCATGCAGTTTTCAGAGACTCTATTGAGAAAGTTTTTGTGCTCTACATGATACTGGTCAATGGATAGATTTTGGCTTGGTATTCAATAGAATTTGAACATGCTTGGAGTGCAGTCAAAAGCTCATTGCTCCGCTATAACCGGAATCCAATTACCCTGAAGATTCAATAAGTTTATTCCACCTTGATGAATGTAATGTGTCTCCACAATTGAGAGCGTGCGTGTGTGTGTATTATTGGTATGCCAGGTGGGGGCTTGGGGACCCCCTTCTGTTACGGCCATCAACAGGCTATTTGCGCAATGCGCGAGTAATCGGGATTTTTTTAGCACTCAGGAATTATGAGTTACCAGAATTTTTGTGGTATATTTTATGTGGGCGTTGTTTGTTATGTAATTCGCAATGCAGGGTTCTTATTTCTACTAGGAACATCGCCCGAAAAGTTCCCCTCCGCAAAGGCAAATTCCGAGCTGACCTGACCGGGATTCAAACCCGCGACGCTCGAGCGCCCCGACTTTCAGCCGGCTAAGCGCTCCCCAAAACTTAAGGGGGTGTCGGAGTCCTATCAATATCGTACAGTTACCGACATGGTCGAGTTTTCGGATTTCTTGATGAATTTTTGAGATATCAAAAATCTAACATGTAACGCCGATTCTATGAGCCAAATAGAATCGGCGTTACTCAGTAGAATCCCGATATCTCGAAAATCCGTCGGGAAATCCGGAAAATCGACAATGTCGGTATCCGACATCCTCTTAACTAACTGAGCCACCGGGCGCTGCACAATTGAGAACGTGTGACAAGAAATGAGTCTGAGCATGATGTCTGATGATGAAAATTGAACATCCAAAAGAGTATGGATCTAATTCATCAGGTGCTTGGTTTCTCAACATAGTTGTACCTTGAGATGCACCTCTGTATGATCTTGTTATCATTTCAGACCCAAACTTTGGTGTGGGAACAACAACAAACTTATATCAACATGTTGATACACCTTTTGTTGACTCGAGTACAAGTTATCAAACATAGCCATGTAATGTGACCTTTCATCATTATATTACCTCTCTCGAGATCTATGTCAGGATGCATATACAGGCGCTGGTGGCAGTTTGTCCATTTTGATCTATCCCGGGACTTAGTCACATTTTTGATACTTGGAAACATGAATTTTGATGTTCGATGTCCACAGGGTCAGTAATTCAACATCACAAAACCATATTATTTGATTCTGATGCATTAAATATAGATTCGAATGAGATTTTGAATTGAGAAAAAAGAGGGTTTCGATGATAATGCGTGTATACTCTGCTCGAAATGGCTCTTTGTCTGGGTACTGCGTACCTCTCATGAAAAACAGACATTTTTACGCCAGAAAACTGATAATATATCATGATTCTCACATCCATTTGAGGATTTCAACAACAGAAAGGGGGTTATAACAACATTCTTCGTTGACGATGATATCTCAGACCTAGATTAATCGATTTGGATATTCCTACCCTATGAATCCTCCATTTCAGGAGTCGGAAGATCTCATTTCTACGTCACACGGGTGTATTTTCTAACTCTGCAAGTACAATTGCTGTTTGCAGACGATTTCGAATTGGACAAGTAATTCATTTTAGTGAAAGATCGAGCACATATTTGCAGAATTGCAATATTTATTAGAATACATTGTAACGATTAAATATACAATCATCCTTTCTGTATCAGCATTAACGCAAGAATGATTAAGAATCTTTATGCGTGAAATTTTCATTGATATCGATAAACGATCAAAGTCATATGAAGATGAATCAAATACAATTCGGAGACAAAATAAAAATAATATCACAGATGATATCGCCCTACATGATTATATCTAGTTTCACAGTCAGGAATCGCAATACGTAAGTTGATGAGATAACCCGAAGTCTTTTATACTCGAATTATTTCTTGTTTGACCTTCTCGGATACCATTATGAGTAACCTCCACTCTCTTTACATAGATTTTGATTGGCTTCATAAAGTTGTAAGTCAATCGATACCTGTATTAGTTGACGCATCTGTATCAAGAACGATAAATTTCTTGCACTGCGTTTTGTGCCATTTTCACTCGAATTAAATTTAGAATAGGTATATGTAATTGACGTGAAATCGTTTTAACTTTCCAAATATGTAAGTGGAAATTACCTCAAATGTGGTTCTGCAGAGCCTTTGACCCTTTACTAAAAAAAAATACTATACCGAGTCAAAATAGACTTCAATCAGCGCTTTTACATGCAGAGTCAGAAAATCCAATCGCTGGCATCAGAACAACGGATCATTGATCTTCAGACAAAAATATCCCGCGTCAGAACATCAGAATCAATGAATCCGGGCCTGGGATATGATAAAAAACAAAGAGTGTTATTCAAACCTTTTCTTTGCCGTACAAGTCCCTGATCACTCTCAATATGATTGTGTGCACTGCATATCTATGGAATCATGTTATAATATGAGTTCCCATCGTAGAATTGTCTCTCCTTCCTCAAATTACGTCGGCAGTATTCAGATAGCGAGCCATTCCAAGCAGGAAATCTACGTATTCTTATCGAATCGCTCTATTTCCAACTCAAAATCTCATTTGGAACCTGATTCTCAGCCTCAAAACCGAAGAATCTTGTTTTAGGATGTTAAAATCTGACTTCGCGGACACTGGATGACGAAGTTTATGTCACCAAGTGCAAGAACTGTCGTGATGAAGCCCAGGATAGCGTCAAGATAGATAAGCTTTCTGCCACGCCGGTATCAGATTCCGGCGGAGGAGAGGTGACGAATACCCAACAGGCCCTATCATGAAAATTGTGCACGCGACTGATTTTGAGTTACATACATCATAAACAACACGACGCGAGGTTCCAAACGTGTGTGCTACTCGTTCAGAAATTCACTTGTCAGAACAGCCAAATATCATATGTTCCGTAGAATCACCCATATACTAGAGCGTCTTCTGCAAAAGCTACTTGGGTGCACTTGGGAGTTTCAGAACTTGAGCCAAGTTGAATTGAGCTGGGTTATCAGTGGGGACGAGTTGATTGCGTGAAAAGTTGAGAGAACCCGTGACTTTATTGATGTAAGGGAAGGCCGGAGCGAATAAAAGACTGCTTGTGAGATCATCAGGCTCTATTTGTCATTTTTTATTAAAATTGACACAACGAACACAAATGCTACTGATAGATAATCAGAACAGTTGACGTTTGCATCAACATGGTAAGAAGGCTCGCATGTAGGTAGAAATTACAAATTACTCCACAACAATCTCTTTTTACTTGCTTTATTTTACCAGGCTGTGATTTAGAAAAATCTGGTTCTTCTTTTCCTCGTGTGTCATGCTCTTGATCCAATACTTTATAGTCCAAGTCTTGCTCAATCCAATACTTTATGATTCAAGTCTTGCTCGTGGGTCTGATCCATCCAATTTTTTTTTTTTCATGATTGTCGGTACCAAACATGATGCGGCTATTCATTTGGTATAATGTTTTCCTTCTATCAAATGATTAATAAGACCTTTGTTCGGAAAATATTGAGTGCAATGTATGTACTACAAACTGCAGTGAAATGTAGGATTTAAGGATGGAGTGAGCACATATGGGACACAATTCAATTAGTGTCTTCCAACTAATTGAACTATATGAATCAAAAGACTCCAATTTTGTTCATCTGAATAGTCTATATTTGCAATACAGTGACATCCATGCATCCATTGAGATGTTCCGAAAGATAGTCGAAGTTGGATTGCCTACAGGGGACGGAAAGGATCTTTCGATCCTTAACGAAGTACTACGAAATACGGTATGTTAGAATCACCTTAAAAACTAGTAACATAGTTGCGTACCAATGGAATGGATCCCAGCAAATTGCTACGATGCACATTCCAACCCTCAGAATTTTGGGCGAGCTTGGAACACGGAAATTTCCTTTTTCGGCGGAATCACTCATATCAGTTTGGTGAAAGGAATATGAATTTGGTTCGAGAGGTCTCGCTTCATTGATTTCATTGATTCCCAATCCTGCGTAGCGGTTATTGAAATAATTCGTTCTACCTTCAGCCATTCATTAACACGTTCACTGCGACGGCGAAATTCGCGTTCGGGTCCTGTGTGCAATGGGCCCCACCAGTGGGGCCTATTTAATGGGATGTTGAACACCGCCGCACACAGAGTTGGACGCGTGGGCCCCACCAGTGGGCCCATCGCAGTGGAGGTGTTAATGTTATTTACCCAGCAAACCACCAATAGTGATATGATTTCGAACATATTTTCACGGATTTCACCTTCTTGCGCGCGTACATAATTATTTTAAATATAGAGTGAGAAGCCTGTTCGAAGAATCATTCTTTTATCGGCTCATTGCCGATAGGAACTATGGTAATCATATTTTTCCTGGGAAAATTGCTGGCCAAACAATGATAACACGCATCAATATTTATCTCGACGTCACAGCCGGGACATTATTCATCCACATCAAACATGTTAAATTTCAAGGTTTCTATTAGTGATAGTTTTCAGTGTGACTTCTTGAGAAGCTTCGATTCCAAATTTCTTTGCTGAGTAAATCAGAGAGTCAGATTGAGACATTTGAAGAGAAAGTTCAAAATTCGATTGAGCGGAGGTCCCACCCTAATCTTAAAGTTTGAAATGAAGGGTCATGGAGGGCTGAAGATCTGGATCTATTTTCGATCTAAAAACGATCACGTTGTCAGCCTTTAAAAAAAAAAGATTTCGACCATTTTTGTCCACTAGTTCGCGCCTTCTCCGCCTGATCGCCAAACCCATACGACATTTTTTTTTCAAAACCATAAAAAGTACCCCCAAGAAATGTACAGACCGATCCATCAACTGTGCGACTAGAAACATTTTTTCGAAAAATGTCGAGAATTTCAAAAAAATCACAAGAATATTTTCTCGTTCAGATTAAGAAGTGACATCGGATTAGTGAACAAAATATTTCAAGAATCAAGAAAAATATATCAGCAGAAATTCATATAATTATATATGGGTATAATCGCCATAACTCACACATTCTGTGGCCAAAATTCCAGAAATTGAATATTGAGTCTGCGCCTGTCTGAGTACCCGCAAGGGGGGTTGTGGCATAGTGCCTCATCCCAGGAGTCTGACGAGCTCCCGGCCCCAGTCATCGCCCGCCGGAGCGAGGAGACCGCACATCTCCATCCGGCACCACGGGAATGGGTGAGTCTAGGGACTCGTATTGGAATCGCCCTCGGGCGATAACAATGCGAGCCCGAAAGACTCATCCATCATCCCGAGGGACTCCCTGGGCTCTCAAAAAGCCTAGACGAGTCCCAAAAACCCCCACCGAGGAGTGGACATAGGCCTTGTGCTGGGGGCTGAGCCCAGAATTCGGTAGTCGGGGAGGAGGACTGAGTCATCATCGAGCCTGGCTCGGTGTTGGCCATCCTCCAAACCGACGCGCTGGCAGGGCGTATCCCTGCCCCGCGCCCATAGGGCCAAGCCGGGGTGAAGGTGAAAGCCAGGCACTCGGGATATAAAAGTTAAATTCCTGCGCCTGTCTAAGTCGACTTTTTTCATTTCTTTTCGCGGATTGAGCGTTAATATGTGATGAAACGTATACAGAAAGTTTTTGGAACGTTTTAGAATGGTACATGTGATATTCACATGTATAAGGCATAGGGAAAGTAGTGCACGGGACTGACATTTGCGGCGTCTGACGTTTTATCGTTTAGTGGAAAATCCTGACGCGATGGGACCAAATAACCTTGAAGTTCGTGTTTAGATGATTGATTGAAGTCGGAAATACATGCTCCGGAGCACAGACCTCCATTCTTCCGTCTTCTTTGTGCTATTTAGTATCCCAGGGAACAGCTTTTGAATGCATGGAACTGACATGCAAGGAACTGACATTTCGCCTTAAAATCGCTCGCAAAAATAACAGAGTCAACATAGAAACACCTCTTGTAGATTTTATCTATTCCCGCCGTACTTTGGTGAAAAAAATTATTCCCGCCCAGATAAGTTGACTTTTAGTAGGGTAACGTGATATACACGGAACTGACGAAGTTAATTACATGGCCAATTTTCGGCGACGAATGTACATGCAGTACTCAAAACTTTGAAAGTGGATATTTTCTGGCACTGGGATTTGATTGTTTGACATGTTTCCTTGAAATTTCGTCCGCGACAATGCGACCTAGAGTGAATTTAGAAGTTTATTCGATTATGCGGGTCGGAGCGTTCGGAGCGCTCGGATCGGTCCGGTCTCGTCCATCACCGAATGTGCGTTCGGACAAAAGTTCGCTCTGAGCGTTCCGAACGCTCCGTCTAAGATTTCTAGCCGCGGAGAGGGCAGACAGCCTGTTTCCAATGCTGTGGACGATTCCTCCCCTCTCCGCGGCTGAAAATCTTGGACGGAGCGTTCGGAGCGCTCCGAGCGAACTTTTGGCCGAACGCGCGTTGGGTGATGCAAAAGTCAGACCGCTCGGAGCGCTCTGACCCGCATAATCGATTAAACCTTAGGATACGGTGTGAGCATTTGAGAAAAATTTCTCATTTTTTGGGGAAAATCCCATAACAAGATTGAAGCACATGGTTTGGGGATAAAACTACGAGTTCTGGACATAAAACCTATGAAAAATGGTTGGTCTAACATTTTACTTTGAGGAAAAAGTTCGAGCATACCCTTAGCGACTCTTACTCCGGCGCTGCCGCCAGAGCACACACACACACACACACACACACACACACACACACACACACACACACACACACACACACACACACACACACACACACACACACACACACACACACACACACACACATACATATATCAATTTTTTTTCATTATCCGGTCGCAGTGGGCCGCAACCTGCCGAGATACGTGAGAGTCGTCATCGAGTAACACGGCAAATCCATCTGAAAATTCTCAAATCGTCAAATTTGCAAGCGTACAAATTTGAATGCGATTCATATATAAGGACGCTCTGATGCGACTGACATCAGCGTCGGGTAGAACCCAATAGTGTTACGGGCGCAAGCTACACAGGCGCCCGCACTTCAAGTGTATCGCATATAAGGACCGCCGCTTGGTGCGGCCGGACTAGCTCAGTCAACAGCGTGTCAGACTCTTGATCGATAGGTCGCCGGATCGTTTCCCGGCGGCCGCACTTTTTATTCAGTGCATGAAGGAGAAGGAAATCATAACAACTGGCGTCAGAAAGCGGAACGAACCCCGCCCACAAGTGGACTGCGTACTCGGAGGGTAATCAACGATGATAATTAGGTGGCGCTGCCCACGCGTAGACCTGCTGTACCGACAAGATGAACTCCGGATCTACATAGACGACAATTAGAAGACAATGACATTAAGTTCAGACGATGAGGACATCATCGACTCTGCCCAGGGGGTGTGTTACGGGCGCAAGCTACACAGGCGCCCGCTCTTCAAGTGTATCGTATATGAGGACCGCCGCTTGGTGCGGCCGGACTAGCTCAGTCAACAGCGTGTCAGACTCTTGATCAAGAGGTCGCCGGATCGTTTCCCGGCGGCCGCACTTTTTATTCAGTGCATGGAGGAGAATAAAATCATAACAATAGTGTGCGTGTACTCTGCCCCTCAAGAGTCATCCAAACGCCGCACTATCGGGAGACATAACGTTATCCGCAATTGCAATCATTTTTCCAAAGGACTCCGCTCCGAGAGATAGGATTTTGGGTTTAGGTGAATTTTGTCAGGGAGAAAAATATGCTGTAGAGCGAGAAATTCTGAACCAAAAGTTCAATGGGCTCGGAGACGGGAAATGGCTAGTTTTTCAGGATTAATTGAATGAATACCGATAAATGGGAGGTTATGAGGTTATCTAGAACAACAACAAAAGCTTGTCTGCGGCGTTCGAATTTGGATATAATTGGAGATATGCAACTGGAATTTGGTGTAGCTCAAATGTTATCTTTTTTGTAATAGAAACATTTTATCTCAAACCTTCGATGGGAGAAGCAAATGAACGCATAAGAAAGAAATGATAACACGCGATTGTCAAAGAAATCATAACTGCTCATATTATTGAAGATCACTTTTTATGTCAATCAGTGTAGCAGCTGACGTTGGAACTGGGCCATAAGGCTGTGTTGACTCGATGCAACGGATACATGATCTCGAGAGTCCAGATATGGCGCGGCAGCGGCTTTTGGAAGAGCATCGTCGCATCACGTGAGTCTCGCGCTTCGAATAGTTAATGGGAAGAGCCCAATAATACATGGCTGCAATCGAGTTATACAAAATTAATCAAAATTAGTCTTGGATTGCGTGAGACTGGTGTCTGCCAAATATTTTGAGGATATGGAGATCGAATCTCATATTGCCGTATCTCGAGATCATATCGCGTAGGACGCTGCGGGGTCGAAAGCAAGCGACCATCAAGATCTAGTTCGAGAAGTCGAGTGGAGGGTGTTTTTGAGGTATTTCGAGGGCGCCGAACTCGAAAATGACATAGCCCTGCCTCCTAATCGTGTTGCGTGGGCGGTTGCGGGGGCAAAGGCGCGAATTGATCAAGATCGAAGTTCGGGAGTCGAGTAGCGGTGTATATGGGGTATTTTGCAGTTGCTAAGCACGAATTTGAGATTGCCCAGCCTCCAAATCGTGTTCCGTGGCAGCTACGGGGGTGGAGGCGCGAATAGGCCGAGATCGAATCTGGAGAGCTGAGTGGGAGGGGGGTGTATTTGGGATATTTTGGAGTCGCTAAGACCGTTTTTGAGATCATCCAACTCCCAAATCGTGGTGCGGGGGCGAAATCGCGGATTGACCGAGATCAAAGTCTGCAAACTGAACAGAGGTGTCCTTGGGGAATTTTGGAGTCACTGAGGGCCTCGACAGGAAATGCGCGATGCTTTTTTCTCCATTTTCCCCCCGTGTACATGCATAGGCGCTGTCAATGCAGTGGCCGCGACTGGCGCGCAAAGGCGTTACTTCCTTAGGGAAAGAAGCAAACGCCTATGCTGATACACGGGGAAAAAGTGGAAAAAAGAACACCGCGCACTCTCTGTCAGAGCCCTATGCACGAATTTGAGATCACTCTGCTCCCGAATTGTGTTGCATGGGCGGCTGCAAGAGCGAGGACCAATGCGAGGACGCATGTTGAATTAGATCGAGCTGGAAAAGTCGCGGAGGGTCTTCCATATTTCGAGATCGCTGGACGCAAATCTCACATCACCCAACCTCAGAACCGTGTTGGGTGGGCAGCTGTAATGGTGTGTCCAATATAGTTTCCTGATAATGATGATTTCCTGAGATAGAATCTGATCAGGAAATGTAGGCCGAATTATGGCATCAAAAACCATACCACGAGCATACGACAAGTGTCTTCATTGGCCGAGGGATTGAGCAATATCCTACTGATCGGGATTCCGATTCGCTAGCTTTGTAATCACAATTCTCGAAGATGGAATAGACCGCAAATCTTTTCGGGCGTAGATCTGAGAGAGGGTGGTGACTGCAAGGAGATTCGACACCTGAATGTCTATCATAGCCAATTTTACGCGCAGAATCTCATCTCATCTTGCAAGAAGCTTGACTATCATACCAAGATCATGGCCAGAGCTTGATCTGATAGCAGCGGGACCGGGTGATGTCTTGAGGAGTACCATCCTAGAATCTCGGCTCCGTGATGAAAAATCTCGAAAAGGAGTCAATTCTCTTAGATTTATATGCGTGAATCTGTTACTCGAGACACGCACGGTAAGTCGGCAGCGTTAGACGCACCTTGTATCGCTCCTACTTGAATCGAGTTTTCTCACTCTTTTGAGAGTGCATACTTTTTGCAGGCACTCCTCCACCCGCTGGCTCTCGCCTCGTCGAATAATTCACGCTGTGGCTCGACTCATGAGCCTGGGTCCGAGGAAATTGCCTGCTTACACAGTTGGAATCAGACGATATTGCTGTCGCCATATTAGACTAACATCGACATGCTGCAAACGAGTCAACGTGTATATCCAAATGTCTTATGAAGAGACTGCAATGCAACCTTCTACATGGCTTCTCTGCATTAGACGACACGACTTCACTATGGCACCATTGAACCAACGACTGCCTAAATCAGTGCATTCTATGCTATCTTGTAAACCTGCTTTGCATCAAGTGTATAACAGTGTCTCTCTATGTGTCAGTGAACCCGTCCGATGCTTAATTGCTCGCGAAAGTGTTGAAATGCCCTGACCGAGCGTCAAGTTTGCATTGTGTTTGTGATTTCTCATCAGTGACGTGGATGCACAAACTCTGCATCTTGCCCAGGGCTAACTCAAGATTCAGTTAATAACAGTGCGTAAAAGTGTTTTGTGCTAGTATGAGAGTATGGGTATGTACGTATGAGCATTCGAAGGCAATTTCTCGCGCTTTGTTTGCAGTTCAATGTCACACATTCAAATCCAGTACGCGCCGATTTGTATTCGCTCTACTCAGCTTGTGTTGCTACCTGCCTCTTTTCTTGCTTCGCGGCATGCCAAGATTGTACTGTGTCAAGTGTAAAGCTTCGATCCCGCGAGGCGCAGAACAGCGACAACGCTGTGTTGATTGCAATGATGTCTTTCACTTTGACTGTATAGTCGAGCATCGAGACAATAGTGGTGGTGCCCCCATCTATCGCTGTGATAATTGCACTGTTTTTCAACCTCCTCGTAACTCTTCACCTCATACGCTAGGAACAACGCCATTGTCCCCCAGCAACACCCACACAGTATTTGTACAAAACAAGCCCTCGAGTTTGCAACTTTTCGCCGAGTCATCTGATCCTCCCTCAGACAACGTCGTGTCTCCATCTGTAGTATCAATAACATCAGGTAAACGGCAACGTAACTCACCATCGCCAGACCAACTATCCCGAGTTAACAAACTACCGCGTTCAAATTCTCATCGTACTATGTCGCATACACTGACCCAAAGAGAACTCGACCTTCGCGCCCGCCGTGATGAGATCGAAGCAAATGTCCCCGATCGGCATCAGCTTTTTTTGACGGATTATCGAGCCACGACTGCGGCAAATGAACAGAGATTTGAAGCCATAGAAGAGAAAAATGATTGCATCTTATGCGCGCTACGCCAAACTGATGAGAACGAGATCAAAATCTCTGGTATTCCAACTGCACGTAATGTTCCACTCATTCAATCAGCCGTTCGATTACTACAGGAAATCGGCCTCACCTCACCATCAAATTTCATTCTTGATCATCGCGAATCGCCTGCAAAGGAAAATGAGTCACACCAGTCAATTATTGTCAAACTTGTAGGAGGTGTCCGTGAAACAGTTTTGCGAAACGCATCCAAGCTGAAGGGTAAAACTGCTCGGTCTATTTTTGGCTCTGGTGGTAATACTCGTATTTACATCAACCAAGTATATCCACGACATGTTTATAAATTGCTGAGAGAAGCGCGTGTAGCCAGTAAATCCTTTAATTATGCTTATCCACTGGTAAAAAATATGATTGTGTTTATGCGTGAAACCCGAGACTCTGACCTCATTCTGATCAAAGATTCCGCTGATATCACGAGACTTCGTCCTAGAATTATTCAACCAACTAGCCCTACTGCAAATCACCCCGATACGGGTATGACTCAGTGAGAATTACAGAGTCGGTCGGTTTCTAGAGCTCTGGCAAATAATGTTCATGTAGGTCATATCAATTTTGATCGTTTAAACTCTCGCACTCATTTTGCTCTCTTTGAAGAGAAATTTGATCAAGCAGTTTTCGATATTGTTGGCATTTCTGAAACCTTTTTGTCTGATAATGAGCCTGATTCTCATCTCTCACTCGAGGGCTTCAACTTTTTCAGGAGTGATAGGCTTGGCAAACAAGGAGGTGGTGTGGGACTATACGTTAGAGAGTTCATAAATGTCAAAATACTTGCCCAGTCTGAGGACTCATTTGATAACAAACCTGAGTTCCTTGTCACTGCGTTGATCATCAACTCTAACAAAATTTTATGTGCCATCGTTTACAGACGCCCACCCGCTGCATATCCTACAGAGTTTTTTAGTGTATTGGCCACCTACCTCCCTCTCTATGAACATGTCATTATTATGGGTGATTTCAATATTGATGTATCTTCAACTAACTCGAAATCAACCCACCTGTTCAAACAGCTTGAACCCTTGAATTTGTACCTAGTTTCGACCGACCCAACCCATCATGTTTTGAGAGATGACACTTCATCGCACTCGTGTTTAGACCTATTCATAGTAAATAACCTCGAGAGAGTTTTAGAATTCACTAAATCAGAATCCCCTTTCATCGCTGGTCACGACTTTATTGAGTTGACCTTATCAATTCTTAAGGCCCCTTTGACAGTGGAAACTATTCAATCACGCAGCTTGAAGAAGATGAATTCTACTTTATTTCCTGATATACTATCATGTACGTTTGCTTCGATTGGTCCCGTTCCTGAGAATACAATTGATTATCTCTCTAGCACTTCGAATTACTCAGGGACGGCTCACTCGATAGCTCAGAACAACATTGATACGACTCTAGAAAAAATTATCCAGGCACTCCTCACTACTTTCGATCAAGTTGCTCCCCAAAAGATTCTCACAATCTCCTCCAAGAATAAGCCGTGGGTGACCCCTGCGATTCTGAGCAGAATGAGAGAACGTGACGCGGCTTATACAGTTGCAAAACGCTCGGGTAATATTGATGATCACCAGCTTTTTAGAAAATTGAGATCTCTTGTCTGTAACCTCTTAGACACTGCCAAAAATGAATATATTAAGGAATCTCTCTCTTCTGCCAACAATCTCAACGCTGAATGACAAGCATTGAAGAAACTGAAAGTGACTAAACAAGCGGCTCCATCTCCACTGTATTTTTTCAATAGAGATCGATTGAATCAATACTATGCCTCAGTAGTCAATAAAGCTGAACCCCTGTCCGAGGCTCCTCTGGCAAGAATTCTTCATAGTTCAGCTGAGCAGTGCTTTGATTTCCGCCGAATTGGTCCGGACGAGGTCTCGAAAATTGTCAAAAGAGCTTCTTCCAAAGGGTCTGGTATTGATGGAGTATCTGCTGAGATGTTAAAATTGGCCTCTTCAAACACCATCATCCCATTAACTGATCTTTGTAACTATAGCCTACAAACCGCTACTTTCCCATCATACTGGAAGAAAACCCTCCTCCTCCCTCTACTCGAATGTGAAACTCCATCCTCCCCATCTGACACAAGACCTATAGCGCAACTTCCCGAACTTTCAAGAATACTTGAGCCCCTTGTACACGCACAACTGTTAGACTATCTTGAGTCTAATTCCCTACTTTATGAGCGACAAGCTGGATTTCGACCGGGCTATAGCACCCAAACAGCTCTACTGCGACTGACAGACGATGTTAGGCGTGCAATGGAAAATCGCAAAATCACTCTCCCGGTCCTTTTTGACTCCTCTGAGGCCTTTGATTCCATTCCCCATGAACTATTACTGAAAAAACTTCGAAGTTTCAAAGTATCCAACAGAGTTGTTTCTTGGTTCCATTCCTACCTAGCTGAGAGGCTTCAAGCTTCAATAGATGCTGGAGGTAAAATATCTGATTTCTTGCAAGCAGCTTCTGGTGTCCCTCAGGGCAGTATCCTTGGACCCCTCCTGTTTGCAATTTTTATCGATGACCTACCAAGCGTCCTAAGGTACACTGCTTGTATTCTATTCGCGGATGATTCTCAGATATATCTACACTGCTCTCTGAATGAAATACTGAGTGCTCTTAGCAAATTAAGTGAAGACGCGCAGGCAATGGCAACTTGGGCTGGATCTAATCAACTCGCGTTGAATGAAAAGAAATCTAAAGTTATTGTTCTTGGATCTAAAGAGTTGATCGCTCGTATTGATTTTGCAAATATTCCAAAGATAAAAGTCAATGGAGTTGAATGAGAATATGTTTCTGAGGTTAGGAATCTAGGAATTGTGCTGGATCAGAATCTAACGTGGGGATCACACACGAAACTTGTGCTTTCTAAAGTCTACTCTGGTCTGAACTCTTTGAAGTTCTACAGAAATTCCCTTCCTCGTGAACTCAGACGCGAACTGGTCCAGACTTTAATCTTTTCCCACTACGACTACTTCTCAATAGTTTATGACAGTGTCGATGCTACTAGAAATGCTAAACTTCAAGTTGCCTTGAATGTATGTGTGCGCTTTGTTATGGGAGATTTGCAAAGAAATGATCATGTTACTCTTCATCGTCTGCAGCTTGGATGGATGTCTGTTCATAGAAGACGTGAATATTTTACATGCAACTTAGCCTATAAGACTATTGCTACTGGTATTCCGAATTATTTAGCTGATAAGTTCCTAAGACTTGGCTTGGATGTAGTTCTAAGAAGATCAGACAGGAATCCCAAAGAATTGCTAGTATTATTTAAAACCAAGTCAACAGCTTGGGAAAACTCATTTCAGATCAAGGCTTCCAAGCTCCTCAACTCTTTCAATATCTCTGAGTTTGAAGTTGATCGACTTGATGCGATGAGAAAATTCTTTCGTCTCGAATTTCTCAAACGCGATGCAAGTGATTGGAATAATAGAATCATAAATGAAGGCTTGATGCTGCAACCATTTGACTTGAACTTGCTCTCTGCTTGAAGTTAATGCTATTTAGCTGCTTCTCAAGTATATTATATTAGTCAGAGTCTAGCCTTAGCGTCCATCATCTACTCGAAATACTATCATTGCTGCCTATCTTTTGTTATCTTCAGTTATTTTTTGTTATTTTTCCTTATTTTGTGCTTGCGAGATATCCTACTAGTTTGAATGGTAGCTTAGAGAACCCTAGCAACTCGACTATCTGAACCATTCAAAATCTTCTACTTCGTGATTCGATCATTTTCATTCCATATGTTCTACTGTATTTGCAACTTAGTTTTAAGTAATTTTGTATCCTTCTGTATATTTCTGAAACACCAGACGGGGTTCTACCCCAAGGTGAAATAAAGTCCAATACATACATACATACATACTCGATGGTGACAGATAGGAGATTCGAGTGTTTCCTTGCTGAATATGGGCATCCCCGCGCATGAATTCTGATTCCAAGTCGTAGGAAGACTCAAGTTATCCGGTCACCATACCACGACACTAAGCCAAGTGTGTTTGGTGGTCAAGCGATCGAAAAATATCCTAGGGATAGAGATTACAATCCTCTAGCTATGCAATCCCAACTCTCGATAACAGAAAGGACAACAAATCTTCTCCGGCGTGAATCTACGGAAGGGCAGTGACTGCAAAGGGATTTGAGCGTTGAATCTCTATTCTGGGCATTACAGAAACAGAATCTGATCTCATGTACCGAGAAGCGTGATGACCATACAACGGCCCAGAATCAACACGTGATCCAATAGCCTAGGGATTCGGAGATATCCTAGGACGTGCGATTCTGGTTTCTTAGCTCTGTGATAAAAAAACTCGAGAATCTCCCCGACTCCTCCTCAAGATTTTTGATCACAGAGCTGAGATTTCAGGATCACACTCCCTAAAACACCACACGATCAAGCTGCTTTGAAATCGTGCTCTGGCGACGGTCGTTGTATTGTAGTCATGCCCCTCGCAGGATCAGATGATACTCCCTGTGAAATCGGCCAGAATAGTGAATCAGCTCTCAAATCTCCTTGCAGTCACTGTCCTCTCGAAGATTCACGCCCGAAGAGATTCGTAGTCCATTTCAATATCAAGAATTGTGATCACATAGCTGGAGGATCGTAGTTTCAATCCCTAGAATATTGCTTGATCTTTCTACCACCCAACACACTTGGCTCAGTCTCGAGGTATGGTGACAGATAACCGGTTCATTCGAATATGCTGGTCAGAGCGCTCCGAACTAACATAATCGAATAAATCTAAGGTAAGTCATTCCACCACTTGGGATCAGATTTCATCCGTGGGGATGTCCAGATTCAGCAAAGGAACACTCGAATCTCCTACCCGTCACTATTGAGTGGTAGATTCACGCTCGTCAATCTATGAGAAGAGACTCCTTCTCGAGATTTTCACAGAGCTGAGATCTCAGAATCAAATGTCGTGGGATATCTCCCGATCCCTCGGCTATTCGATCTCGTGTTTATTCTGGGTCGTTGTATGGTCACCATGCTTCTCAATACATGAGATCAGATTCTGCTTGTGAAAATGACCAGAATAGAGATTCAACGCTCAAATCTGCTTGCAGTCATCACCCCTTCCTAGATTCACGCCCAAAAAGATTTGTAGTCCATTCTGTTATCGAGGATTTTGATCACATAGCTAGAGGATCGTAGTTCCCAGGCCTGAATTATTGCTCGAACTTTCGACCACTGAACACACTTGGCGTAGGTTCGTGGTATGGTGGCCGAATTACGTAAGTCATGCCACTACTAGGAATCAGATTTAACCCGTGAGAATGGCCAGGTATAGCAAGGGAACACATCGCTATCAAGTAGTAGATTCACGGCCGTGAATCTATGAAAATATACGGCTTCTCGAGATTTCTGATCACAGAACTAAGATTTGAGAATCACACGTCCTAAGATATCTCCCGATCCCTAGGCTATTGGATCACGTGTTAGTTCTGAGCAGTCGTATGGTCACCATACATCTTGGTACATGAGACCAAATTTAGCTTGTACAAACAGTCAGAATAGGGATTCAACGCTCGAATCTCCGTGCATCCAGCACCCTCTCGTAGATTCTCGCCCGGAACGATTTGTAGTCCATTCCGCTATTGAGAATTGTGATCACAAAGCTAGAGGATCAGAGTTTCAATCACTAGGATATTGCTCGATGTTCCATCCAACAAACACAGTCGGGTTGAGCTCGTAGTTTGCGAACCGGATAACGTAAACCTCTCCACAACTCGAGATCAGAGTCAATCCGGGGAGATGTTTAGGTTCGCTGAGAGGACACTCAAAACTTCTCCTTGCTGCTATTGAGATCTAGATTTACGCCCGTCAATCTATGAGAATCGACTGCTTCTCAAGACTTTTGATAACAGAGCTGAGATCTTAAGATCACAATCGCTGAGTCATTACCCGATCCCGCTGCTATCAAATCACACTCTGGTCATGGTCGTCGTATGGTAGTCATGATTCTCACAGGATGAGATGAGATTCTGTCTGTAGAATTAGCCAGAATAGAGATTCAGCTATCGAATCTCCTGTCAGTCACCATCGTCTCTTAGATTCACACCCGAAAAGATTCGTGGTCTATTCCATCATCGAGGTTTGTGATTACAGCCTAGCGTACCGGGATCCCGATCAGTATGATATTGCTCAATCTCCCGGTCAATGGAGACACTTGGCGTATGAACGTGGTATGGTTTTTGATGCCATAATTTGGCCTACATTTCCTGATCAGATTCTATCTCAGGAAATTATCATTATCAGGAAACTATATTGGGCACACCATCACAGCTGCCCACCCAACATGGCTCTGAGGTTGGGTGATGTGAGATTTGCGTCCAGCGATCTCGAAATATGAAAGACCCTCCGCGAATTTTCCAGCTCGATCTAATTCAACATGCGTCCTCGCTCTTGCAGCCACCCATACAACACGATTTGGGAGGAGAGTGATCTCATATTCATGCTTAGGGCTCCGACAGAAAGTGCGCGATGTGCTTATTTCCACTTTTTCCCCGTGTATAAGCATAGGCGCTTGCTCCTTACCCCGTGGGTGTAACGCCTTTGCGCGCCAGTGGCGGCCACTGCAACTACAGCGCCTATGCTTGTACACGGGGGAAAAAAGGGTGCGTCCTAAAATGATCCATATGCATGCATATGCACTGCACACTGCACATATGCACTGCACACGTGCACATGTGCAGCTAATCAAATTTCAGCCAAAACCAGATAAAAACTCGTCTAGATCAGCTTTGGATCAGCCGTAAACGCAGCAAAGACAAAACCCGATTCATATCAGAAGTTCTCTGATGCGAGCCCTTCAATTCTTGCTTAACTTCGATGAGCTGCACATGTGCAGATGTGTAGTGCGTGTGCGCAGTGTGCACTGCATATGCATGCATATGCATCATTTGGGGACGCACCCAAATGGAGAAAAGTGCATTGCGAATTTCGTGTCGAGGCCCTCAGCGACCCCAAAATGCCCCAAGAACACTTTAGTTCAATTCGCAAACTTCGATCTCGGTCAACCCGCGATTTCGCACCCACACCACGATTTGGGAGCTGGATGATCTCGAAAACGGTCTTAGTGACTTCAAAATATCCCAAATACCCCCCCCCCTCCCACTCAGCTCTCCAGATTCGATCTCGGCCTATTCGCGCCTCCACCCTCGTAGCTGCCTCGGATCACGATTTGGAGGCTGGGCAATCTCAAATTCGTGCTTAGCGACTCCAGAATACCCCATATACACCGCTACTCGACTCCCGAACTTCGATCTCGATTCATTCGCGCCTTTACCCCCGCAACCGCCCACACAACACGATTAGGAGGCAGAGCGACATCATTTTCGAGTTCGGCGTCCGCGAAATACCTCAATTCACCTTCCACTCGACTTTTCGAGCTCGATCTTGATGGTCGCTTGCTCTCGACTCCGCAGCCTCCTACGCGATATGATCTCGAGATACGGCAATATGAGATTCGATCTCCATATCCTCGAAATATTCGGCAGACACCAGTCTCACGCAATCCAAGACTAATTTTGATTAATTTTGTATAACTCGATTGCAGCCATGTATTATTGGACACTTTCCATTAACTATTCGAAGCGCGAGACTCACGTGATGCGACGATGCTCTTCCAAAAGCCGCTACCGCGCCATATCTGGACTTTCGAGATCATGTATTCGTTGCATCGAGTCAGCACATCCTTATGGCCCAGTTCCAACGTCAGCTGCTACACTGATTGACAAGAATAATCCTCAAGAATATGAGCAGATATGACTTCTTTGTGAATCGCGTGTTATCTCTTCTTTCGTATGCGTTCATTTGCTTTCTCCATCGAAGGTTTGAGATAAAATGTTTCTATTACAAAAAAGATGACGCTTGAGCTGCATCAAATTCCAATTGTATATCTCCAATTATATCCAAATTTGAACGCCGCAGACAAGCTTTGGTTGGTGTTCTAGATAACCTCATTACCTCCCATTTGTCGGTATCTATTCAATTAATCCTGATAAAACTAGCCATTTTCCGTCTTCGAGCCCACGAAACTTTTTGTCCAGAATTTTCCGCTCTACATCATACACGGTGGTCTTGAACCAAGTCCATTCTCTGTTGGCGACATCAAGTGGGATTCTCGTAGATATGGTTCGGGACATCTGTGACACAACCTACTAAGAATCCAAATCGCCACCTGGACCGTTTTTTAAAAAGGGCGAAAAAACGTGTTCTTCCGATGATTTCCCCCTTTTTACCCTTAGAAACTCGAAAGGAACGCATTTTATTGGAAAATATATAGAGTAATTTTTTGTAGAACTTAAAACGATGAACAAAAAAGGTCCCCACACATTTTTCCATATAAGACCCCCTGTTCCTGTAATGAACGTATTTCGTCTGAGACTCGTATTTTATCTGTCATTTTTCATGGTTACGACCCCATAACTCGAAAAGAACACATTTCATCAAATATATGTACATTAAATATCTGTAGATCTTCAAAGGATGAACAAGAAACATATGAGTCATTCTTTTTAATATCGCCAGGTTTTGTGGCGGGGGTCAGGGATTTTTCTGTAACTTTAGGTACATGTTGTATATGATAGAAGAAGATGAAAAGCACAGTTTTTAGGTCCCGGAAGTCATCCGCGCTAGTTTGGCGCCCTATTTTCGTTTTCAAAATTCGTGAAAAATTCGATTTTTCAAATTTTTGATTGATTTCTCACCAGTATAGAACCCGGTAAAAGAATTATCTAAGACACATATTTCGACGTAAAATGAGCTGAATTTTACGAAAAAAATACTCTTAGATCCGTCAAAGGTAAACATAACCTCAAAAAAGTGGTTTTTTTCAGAAAAACACAATTTTCAAGTCTTAGGCCCTATTTTATCTCAGTTTTGACATTTTTATCGGATTCCTCGTCAAATTTTACGTCGAAAACCGTTTCCATAAAATTGGGTTGAGGATGGGTTTGGCCACCATAATAACAACTTTAGTAGCAGGGTCGTAAAAATAGCGCTAAATTGTTCGTTTCGGGAGGGACACTTATAACACTGGACAACAAAATCTTGGTTCATAAGTAGCGCATTGATCAAGCAATGACTTTTTCGTGTATTTTTCGACGCAAAAACCGAATCCGAAACCAGTTTTGCACCTCGACATCAGGAATTTTTTTAAATCGCGAAATACTGAGCTTCTAAAAAACTGCGTTTTTAGCGTTTTTTGATGATTCTGTAGATACATGATTTTGATGGTGCAACCTTGCAGCGGGCTTTGAGCGTACCCAAACTATGATTTCTGACGTATTTCGAGCTGCTGAACACGATGGCAGTGGTTTTAGAGGGCTAGCATGCGTTCGGAACGAAGGACAAGGTGATTTTTTGAGTTGCTA
Source organism: Eretmocerus hayati (assembly GCA_029851415.1). Classification (NCBI taxonomy): domain Eukaryota; kingdom Metazoa; phylum Arthropoda; class Insecta; order Hymenoptera; family Aphelinidae; genus Eretmocerus; species Eretmocerus hayati. The sequence goes on from CM056742.1 coordinate 22,952,227, forward strand.
TCAGGAGAGTTTGGACAATTTCGCAATCAATCTCAAAGTGCTCACGAAATTGATCAGAAACACCCTTTTGGATCTCACGAGAGCGCATTCTTTTCGTATTTGTACACGCAGTGAGGGAAAAATATTTGTAATCGCCTAGAAATAGATGAGTAGAATATACGCGTGTTATTCCGAAAAGAAACTTTTGATCTATTTCGAGATCTATTCCTCGAGTGAGTTCAAGCCTCCTCGTATTTGATCAAAGCTCGAGTATTTGTACATAGAAGTCACTCAAACTATTAAAACAATGTCATTTTGTTGCTAGGATACGGTATCAGAAGTCCCGGAGACCTAAACTCGGTTTAGGTCACGGAACGTACCTTGACATACCATGAATATGTCATCAACCTAGTTACATCGTTTTTCACCTTAAGCTAATGTGGGCACTCCAATGATTCTATTCTGGAGGGGAGTGAATAAGAATATTCAGCGTCAGATGTACCATCTTGGGCTGGTTGCAAACGGCTACCTATATGTTCTCAGAAGCACATGAGACTAGGAAACTGCTTTGACTCATTACGAGAAAGCTTGAGCTTACCTCAGGAATAGATCAAAAGTTTCTTTTCGGAATAACACACGTATATTCTACTCATCTATTTCTAGGCGATTACAAATATTTTTCCTCACTGCGTGTACAAATACGAAAAGAATGCGCCCTCGTGAGATCCAAAAGGGTGTTTCTGATCAATTTCGTGAGCACTTTGAGATTGATTGCGAAATTGTCCAAACTCTCCTGATAGCAACTCAAAAAATCACCTTGTCCTTCGTTCCGAACGCATGCTAGCCCTCTAAAACCACTGCCATCGTGTTCAGCAGCTCGAAATACGTCAGAAATCATAGTCTGGGTACGCTCAAAGCCCGCTGCAAGGTTGCACCATCAAAATCATGTATCCACAGAATCATCAAAAAACGCTAAAAACGCAGTTTTTTAGAAGCTCAGTATTTCGCGATTTAAAAAAATTCCTGATGTCTAGGTGCAAAACTGGTTTCGGATTCGGTTTCTGCGTCGAAAAATACACGAAAAAGTCATTGCTTGATCAATGCGCTACTTATGAACCAACATTTTGTTGTCCAGTGTTATAAGTGTCCCTCCCGAAACGAACAATTTAGCGCTATTTTTACGACCCTGCTACTAAAGTTGTTATTATGGTGGCCAAACCCATCTTCAGCCCAATTTCATGGAAACGGTTTTCGACGTAAAATTTGACGAGGGATCCGATAAAAATGTCAAAATTGAGATAAAATAGGGCCTAAGACTTGAAAATTGTGTTTTTCTAAAAAAAACCACTTTTTTGAGGTTATGTTCACCTTTGACGGATCTAAGAGTATTTTTTTCGTAAAATTCAGCTCATTTTACGTCGAAATATGTGTCTTGGATAATTTTTTTACCGGGTTCTATACTGGTGAGAAATCAATCAAAAAGTTGAAAAATCGAATTTCCCACGAATTTTGAAAACGAAAATAGGGCGCCAAACTCGCGCGGATGACTTTCGGGACCTAAAAACTGTGCTTTTTATCTTCTTCTATCATATACAACATGTACCTAAAGTTACAGAAGGCCTGTAAGGCCTCCTGTTTTTAATACGAGTCTCAGACGAAAATACGTTTATTACGCGAACGGACGACCTTGTATCGAAAAATGTGTTGAGACCTTTTTTATTCATTTCTCAGAGATCTACAACAATTTGAATATATCAGTGCTCCAGTTCCTCAGATAGTCTCTTTCAAAGATGTTTTTGTAGCGCGATATTCTCACGTGATCTCCAATTTTGAATTTGCCTTTACCAGCTATCTTCAAGTTATTGTAGACAGTCTTCTGCAAGAGTTTTACAAATCTCGCTTGTTCCAACGACTTGATCCAGACTTGTGATGGTTTCAGACCAATGGTTCGATGCTTCGTGCCATTATAATCTTCAATAACACTCTGCGAAACGCTGACCCATTGCATGATTCCCTTTCAATGAGAAAATACGCCGCAAACGCTCCTTCATTGTGCGTATGAATCTCTCTACAATATTGGCTTCCTGGATGCTATACGTGGAATAGAAATTGATTCTCTTCTCATTCATGAGAGCGAGAAAGTGACTATTGTAGGATTCCTCGCCATTGTCGGCTTGTAAATTTTTCGAATAGTTGGCGCGACCCACTTTCTCAAGAATACCTTTGAAAGCTCTCGTCACATCTTCACCTTTTTCAGTTCTGAGCGGCACAGTCCACGCGTATTTAGACAATACATCGATAACAGTGAGAATGTACTTGTGATTTTTATTAAATTTCACCTGGTCAAAAAAACTGCGAGATCAATTTACCACAGATCATTGACAAATTCTATCAGCACTCTACGTCGAGGGAAAGTACGTCGTGCTGGTGCGTGGAGTTCTTCCACGACTTGTCTTCTCTCTGCACTATAATCACCACTCATTGTCCTCAATTTCCTCTCAAATAATCGTCAGCTTTCTCTAAAAGCGATGTATTCTTTGCAATCTCAATCTCATTTTTATAAAATTTAACGCTCTGCTCGAGCACCTCCATATCTCGCTTGTATTTATCGACAATGGGATCAATACTACTAGCGATATTCGATTTAATGTCATTCAACTGCACCTTCAACTCGACTATGGAATTTTCCCTAATTTTCTCATCAAAAGTCTTCTTTAATGTATCAAAATCCTCGCCCAAAGTGTCGAGTTTGGTCTTGAGTGATTGTACCATATCATCAATCTCCTTGTTGTTGGCCAGTAAATCATGTCTCCGACAAGAGAGATGATGCACATGGAAAGTCTGTCCATCGAGAAACTCAGAGTTTCCAAACTTGTCGACATTCATTATCGCACTGACCATGTACGAGATCATGTATCGCTATAAACACGCTCAATGAGCGAAGAGATTGACATCTGGTGGGAAGAAATGCGTTGGTGGAGGAAAAAGGCTGTGGATCTCATAAAAATCTTTATTCTCAAGACATATGAAAGATACAATTGTGACACACGTCAGCCATGAAGCATGCAGTTCTTAAAACACATTTGTACCGCTCGTTATTATGGAACATGCATGTATCAAATTTATAATCGGTACAATTATAGTCATATTCAGATATGGGGAAGACATTGTATATATTGAAGATCTCGACATTTGGATGAGTCAGGAAGAACGGCATATTTAAAACAAGTCCATATTTAAGGTCATATTCAAGATATTTAAATGTTTCAAAATAGTCGAAAAACACGTTTTTTCGACTATTTTGAAAAATGGCCCAAGTGGCGATGTTGATCTTTAGTAGGTTGTGATCCCACAGATGTTCCGAACCATATCCAACAAGAATCCTACTTGTTATCGTCAGCGGAGGGTAGACTTGGTTCACGACCACCGTGACATATCTTTCTCCCGACAAAATTCACCTAAACCCAAAATCTTATCTCTCGGATCGGAGTCCTTTCGCCAAATTTCTATCTTCGTTACTCCATCATTTCAAATCTTTCCATCACAATCCTTCGATGCAACTTCGTATTTATTGGGAGCTCGGAGGTACACATACTCGAAAGATAATACATATAATTAAGTATGTGTGAAAACCAGTACATAAACTGGTATTTCAAAAGGCATTGCTCTGTATCAGGGTTGTATCTAGTTTTAAAAAAAATGGCCGCAAATGTCATCCTAGGGAAAAGACGGCGGAGTGGGGGGTCATCCAAGGCGGAGAGAGGGATACGATGTCATCCGTGGATGCCCGCATACGCGCAGCCTATATAGCATAGCTGCTTAGCGGAGCTAACTTCACTCTGATAAATTTCCAAACAGGCCGGGCCCAGCGGAGACGTCTGCTGCGTGGTGGCAAATGCAGGTGGCAAATTTTTTCTTTTGGCCAATAAGTACATGGTACCTACATGATGCTCGAATTTCCCGAAAAGAATTTGTTTTTACCAAACACGTAGGTGTTCATTCATTATGGTTGCTGAGCGCTAAACAGATTGATTATTATCAGTGCTGCTGAGGCAGGTGGCCGCATGAATGTTCATGTTTGATTATTAGTGATAAAGCAGGTGGTTAGATGAGTTTGTTCATATAGTGCTGAAGCAGTTGGTAAAATGAATCTATTCATCTTCTTCCAAACACTTCAAGTACTTGACTCTCTAGCCAGTAAGTAAATTCCTTTTTGAACCGTCAAAACCTCACAGTTGTGCAGTGCGGGTTCCACTGTTTCCTGAGGGGACGAATCATGTTTCATGCAACACTGCATGTCTCTTTATTCTTCCATTGTGCTGAAATTCTCTGGTAAATGTGAATTACGTATACCCCAGTTCTAAACTTAAGCCGTAGCTGGAACGTGGATTAGTGGATGGTTGTCAGAAGAAGGTTGTCTATCAGCACTTGTCAACATGCTTTCTATAATTATCTCTATTATTATGAGCATTGCAGATCTCGACTTCATTTCATCATTTCAACCAGTATTCATGACGCAGCAGAATTTTGATAGGATGCGTAGTTCATAATTAAATCTCTCGAAAGTTCCACTGGACTGATTTAGTTTAGGGTAAAGATTATCTTGAACTGAGCTAACATGGTGAAATGGTATATGAGGATTGATTGGGCATCTTGTCAATTGTGATACATACATGTTTGTGCCACAGTTAGGTAAGTACTGACTGATTTCTTTGTGTTCCCAGGATTAGAAAAATACTCTCTGGACAAAACCATGTGGATAATCTTATTCAATCAATTTGTTGATTAACTTGGTTTTCCGGAGATGGAAACTGACTAGATCAACGCCAACCATTCAGAGAATCTGAGAATTACACAGCTAAATCAGTCAGTATTCTGTGTTGAAATGCACTGTAGAGAGGCTGAATAAAGATAACGAGCTCAAACTTAATGGAACTTACAGAGCTAAGTTAAGCGACATGGGCTCAGGGTTGAAAATTAAACCTCCATCAATTTTTTAGTTCAGCAATAACGTATTTTCTAGTACATGTATCATTCTATGCAAATATGCAACGTTTCGGTTCTGCTGACTGGTTCAGCAATCATCTCATGCTTCCCTTTAATAATCACAACATGTCTACTAAAGTACAAATGCAAAAAATTTCATCAAAGACCTTACGGTAGCTAACATAAAATTCTGACTCTGTCAATTTGCCTTGAAGACGCTGGCTTCTTCATTAACGAATCATCTTTTTAGTATAATACAATCAGAGAAAAAGTCATTTGGTATACTTGAGTTTAATAATGCTCTTGCATCAAACTGAATTAATCATATCATAGGCCATGTATTTTATTTATGAATTATGCAAAATCTGAGATACTTTTAAGGCTTACCGGCATAAACTGAAGTCTAAGAGTAACCGGAGAGAACAAATGTTCAAATGCTGACTCAATTTAATCACCAACAGCTCATCTACAAGCCTTGGTTTTTTATCACTACCATTATAATATTACACAATATTAGGGCTATATGTCATCATTGGAAATATCGAGCTTAAAATATCGGAGTTCTGCGAAACTATTATACACTCATTATATGAGGTCATGCGCAGAATTTGAACACCGACTCATAAATTAGAAAAATGTGGAGATCAGTACGTAGAAAACTGCATCATGCGTTTGGTGCGGAAACATCACTTTATTCGCAAAAACAGGTCCTGGAAATCAGCTTCCAGCTCTCGACCTGTCAAATACTTCATCTTCAATTTTCTAGAGAGAAACGGAATCAATCTTACTTCTTAAAGCCTTTGATGAAAGGGACCGGTTAAATGAAGAAAACTTTCGCCACGTGAAAATTTTTTGCGACTGTGTCTCATTTTTTCGCTGTCTTGGCTGTTTGATACCGCTAGAAAACTCGCAGTTCGTAAAATTTATTGCCATGCTTTCAATATTTGCCAAGCTTTATTTCCATGAACTGGAGTCGAGGGGACGACAAAATTTAGAGGATAGCAGAAGTATCTGAATGCACCTAGACGCAAAAAGTACCCTTGTTATGCCTTTTACAAGAGTTTTTGTAAAATACTGTTCAATCAGCACTGCGTTCCAAGTTCTGTAATTTTTGTCATGTTCCTGTATCCAATGCATAAATTGCTTCGATTTCTAATCGTAAATATGAAATGTGTCCGAGCAATGAGTATGGTTCTGCTTAATCGCACCTGGTTCATAATGACCATACCAGGAAAAGGACGATCCTCTCCTCCCAAGTGTATAACAAAACGGAGGAAATGCAATCTCGGACGTTCAAATTGATCCACCCTATTCCATTTTTTGATTTTTTGATAATTTATTGTGAAATTCAATTTATTTCCCAGGTACTAAGTACGTGAACTAATTAGCTTTTACAGCTCTCCGGTTATATTCTAGCATTTTAAGACCATCGGGATATTGTTCAGCAGATTAAAGTACATACGTAGGATTTTGATAGATATAAATTTTGAGCAATCGGTACTCCGTGCTAAGTGACCTTCAGATTCGGAAATGAGGGGAGACCGTCAAAAACGCGGTTTTTTGACATCAGTTTTATTTTCAATTGAAAAATAATCCTGAGGTGTAGGCGCAAAACTGAAGCCGGAATCGGTTTCAGCGTCAAAAAAATCATAAGTATATCATTTTTCGGTCAATGCATCATTTCAGGCAAAAAATTTTGTTGCTCAGTGTGATTGAAGTTCTACAAATTCTTCTCAAACTTTTTCGAATGTTGTTGAGGAAAATATGAGGACTTCATTTATTGGTGGTGGTGGAGGGGGGGGGGGGCTTGACACCCTTGGGACGGCGCCCGTCTCAAGCCCGCTACTGGGAAAAATGAATCTCGACGTATGCGTATTGCTCAAAATTCAGAGTCAAAAACGTTACCGATTCTCAGGTGGAAACGTCAAAATAGCCAAAGATACATTAAAATCAATGGCTTCCCTTCGAAGCAACCAGCAGGTGGATATAATCCGAGATGGGACAGTCGGTTACCCAGATTACGCTCTCGCGCTCTCTTTCTCTCTCGTCCTTACACCTCTTTTGTTCTATGCGCGCAATTGCAAGTGCAACCTGGTATCTTATTAAATAGAATCGCGCTCCGAGACCGACGTCACGCCGATCGTTTACGAAGCGCGGAATTTTTGAGGGCTTTGAATTGATTCGAAGCCGTCGCGCGTCGGCTGCCGCTGATTAGTTTACAACTTTCTTTCCTCTGGGAAAAATTTTTGCTGGTGTCCAACGTCTGGCGCACAACTATTTTGTTCATGATGCATCTTACAATGTACACATCATGGACCTGGGCCCGCCCTACCACTTAGCCTCTGTTCGATCGTGATCGGCATGAGCCCGAATGCAGAAAAGCTCATTTCCTTTGGAAATTTTGCCGAGAGTGCACGCGAATTTTCACAACGCTTCAAAATCCCTTTTGCGCGAGTTTTCGTGATATCCTCAGAGGGATCTCGGGATTACAACGCGATTTCTATCCTGATTGCGTGAGATTGTGGCGTTGGAAGTGGTGGACAGCCTGCGATCGTCGCCCACGAATTGCTGCCGATAAGCAGAGGAAGAGGTGCATCGTAACAGATCATTGATCATGGTTTGGGGGAGAGACGGGTAAGTTATTTATGATGTTATCATTGACTTTCAACACGTACAAGATTTTTAGAGGGACGTGTTTTATTTTCTTTAAGTATTGGAGGAGTATGGATTTTTTGGTTGGATTTGAGATGAAACCAGTTGATAAACTGCTCAATTTTATGATTATATGTTTTTGAGGAAAAAATTGAACAGCTATCTTCACGGAATCCTCCATATATAAAACTACTAACAGAAAATAACTCTAAGGCACAATTTGATACGTGTTTTTCTCAGCTTTCAAATTTCGTCAACCTCGTGAAATGAAAGAAAAACAATTTAAAAATTCATCGATCAGCCACGCAAAAAACTATTCTGGGGTCCTAGCAACCAATTGTTCATCTTATTTTGAGGTATACGATCGATAACAAATTATGAGAACAATATTTGGAACACCAGATTCATTCAAACTCTTACTCCACGTGGAACTAACTTTGGACCGATGGTAATCTTATCAAATTACTGAACGATCTAGTGCAATGGTTTTATGGACAAAATCGAGGGCATATTGGGAAACAAAAAGCTGCGTAGAGTAAGAATCAAAAAATTTAACTTGTAATGCAGAATGGATAAGAATTTAGGCGAAAGGCAACTGAGTGTGTTTATAATTGCTTCGAACTAATAAAGCTTGAACTGTTCTGAAGGATGTGGGTTTTTTGGTGCCAACGAGATGTCTGCAAGTATGATCGTATATATTCATTGAGAATGGTGAAATAGAACGCGAAGAAGCTCAATACAATCTTATCAATGGATGCATATTTATCATCATCTCTTTACCTCGCAATACTTCACAATACCTCAAATCATTCTTAGGGTCAGTGAAATTCAGTTCTCGATACTTCAAACGTATATTTATGTTTAAAATTTTAACGCAGTTTTAACGTTAACTGAACAGATACATCGATAGATTGATGACCATCATTTGTTCGGAATAGAACGATTCGAATTGATCAAAATGCATGTAAGTTCCTATCAGATATGATCTTTTCCATCAGTGCACATTATCTTGAAATTGTTTTTGGAGAAATCGATATTCTGTGATGATAAAGACGTACATCGTGCGTTCTAGACGATAAGGTAACTGTGCCTAATCTGCCCCCATTCCCTAATTTGCCCCCACTCAAGTTCCCAAATATATGCACCCGCAGACCTTGCTGCGCATTTTTTTCATGTTTGTTACGTTAAAATATGAGAAAATAAATGTTCTGGACCGTTCCTAAATGACACGCGCATTTCTTACAACAAAAAAGTGGTTTTTGGTACTTTCGACTCCTTTTTTGTTAGTTACCAGAAGCTATGCCAAACAAAATCGGTGCAACCAATCTCAACATACTTCAGCTCATTTTCTTTGTTTTTGTCTCAAGTTTAGAATGCTTTTTGCAGAATTGCAAAATTCGATTTTCAGCCGATTCTACGCCCATATCACTAGGAAAAGTGCAGTAAGGTAAGTGTACCCAACCTCCCCCCACCATTTAAAACAATGTAAATCGGCGATAAAGTGCATGAAATCGCTTTGAACCGTTTTCATCACCGTGCAGCGACATTTGCGGCTTTTAGCTGGCCCAAAACACTGTTCATCCGCCCTACTTTGATGCGGTGAACACGTTGTGAGTCGTAAAAAAGCCAGACTGCTCGCCTTTTCGAGATTAACACATGGTGGCATGTTGTGTCCACTCCTATGTCGGCCTTCTACATTCTCAAATCGTCTCCGTGTTTTGTGCATAAAATCGCTCCAAACCAAAGTTTTGCAACTCTCTAGAGCGGATTTTGATATAATAAGGAATCGAATGCGCTGAGGTACGTTGAGATTGGTCAAATGTAAATAAATTCGTACCGATTTCAATGCACGCGAAACTCCTGGTGATTACTTAGTCGTGCAAACACGAAAAATGGGAAGACCACTCTCAATTTTTCGGAGAACGAAGGAATGATCTGGGGTCGTTGCAAACTACGTACTTTCTCATATTTAAAAATAGCAAACGTAAAAAAAAATATGCGGGAAGGTCCACGAGTGCCCATTTCCGAGATCGGCTCATGGGGGCAAGTTGAGTACAGAGGCAAGTTGGGTATACTTACCTTATTTCTGAATGCAGCTTCTTCTTTGCCGATATGGCATTGAATTTATCCATCCAATCATTGCACGGCACTATTCAGTAGCTCGATCAATTTAGTATTGGTATATCAAATTACGCATTCATCTCCTGTATTCATAACATGAAACTATTTTCAGACTTTCGATACGTAAAAAACGGAAGCAACGACATTTCGGATGCGTACTTCTTCACGCATGTTGCAAGCTGTATATTATTGATACATCGACGAACAGCGATCGTGACACTACCTCGCGGTCAATCGGCTTATTGCGAATATAAAATTAACCAGACAACGGAGTACGGAGTGCAAATTTCCCCGACGTGCTGATAATTTCTCTGCAAATTTTAAGAAAAGATTTATCAAGATGTGTGTGAATTTGAGTTGATGAAGGTGCGGCGAAATTATTAAAAATTGTGATGAGACACTTGGCGAGCACTTGTTGGGCTCATTTTTGCACCGATCTTGATATTTTTTCTATAAATTTAAGAAAGGTTGATATTGGAATCAGCTCTCTATTGCTTGGTTGATTTTATATATGAGTCATTTAGGAGCATTTCGGCCGGAGGCGTCACCAGGGGGGTCTGGGAAAAATCCCAAAAATTTTATTTTCCATCAATTATGTTTAAAAGGTACAAAAAATTTTTTTTGGGATTTTTCCTAAGCCCTCCATGGGCCCTAGGGCCCACAGAAGGTCTATTTTAGGCCCTTTTTTGGCCTATTCCTGGAAAATCATAGCTCCGGCTAGACTCAATCTTGTTCCACGTACTTGGGCGCATTTTTTTCGTTAAGACTAGTACTTTTGAAAGAAAAAATGGTCCGGAATCAATCATGCAGCCTAGTAACTCCTAGGAGCTATTTGCTGAGAGCAGATTTTAGCGATTTGGGCCTGCTTCAAAGCGATCTAGCTCCTACTAGACATGTGATAATCGACTTCTGCAGGTAGTCATTTTGGAGGTCTTGCAAAAACCTACAATTTCACTACCTGCAGAAGTCGATTATCGTATTCTTTATAGGAGCTATAGCCGATAAAAGTTGAGCAGTTTTGTAAAAACGCCAAAGTTTGGACTAAATTTGGAAAAATCGTTTTTATTCTTTCGACCCCAAACCTGTGCGAATAGAGATAGTATTGGTGATAGTATTGGTATCGAAAAACGTATTCGCACAAGTTTGGGGTCGAAAGAAAAAAACGATTTTTTTAAATTGAGCCAAAAGTTTGGCATTCTTACAAAACTGCTCAAGTTGTATCGGCTATAGCTCCTATAAAAAGTACGATAGTCGACTCCTACAGATGGTCAAATTGTGGGTTTTTTCAAGACCTTCAAAATGACCACCTGCAGAAGTCGATTATCACATGTCTAGTAGGAGCTAGATCGCTTTGATGCAGGCCCAAAAATCGCTAAAATCTGCTCTCAGCAAATAGCTCCTAGAAGTTACTAAGCTGCATGATTGATTCCGGACCATTTTTTTTCAAAAGTACTAGTCTTAAGGGGATGTGGCTGTCTCCCCCTGCAGGAATCTGTAAACGTCGGTAACGGTCAATCTGCTTCAATTTTCTTCGTGAATATTGCTTGTATTGCCGTGAAAATTCACACGAAGATAGACTAAGTCATTTTTTACCTGAATTGGGTCCATAACTTGACGTACTTCGCCTAGATTCTCGAAAATCTACGCTAAGAGTGACTGCCCCTCTGCACTGGCTCGGTGAATAACGTATTACTAAACGTGTTGGGGCTCTCACTTACATGCACGTACCCAATTTCGATGCAGAATTATCCGTAGAATCACCTTGCACCGTTACAGAGCCTAGTAAACAATATTTGCAAAGAAAATTGGAACAAATCAGCTCATGAGTAATGCATCTCGGCCATCTGCTAGTCCATGCGAGCGATCAACAAATGTATGGTATAGTTCGCAATGCTGCGTCGCGAAGCAGCAGACACTCTCGAACTCTTGCCATCACTCTCACTACCTTCCATACCATGGCGTAATGATACTTGTGACGGGTATCCCGTCACAGCCACTTTTTGCGTAAAAATCTCTCGCCGCCGTCTCGAGCCAGCACCAAAGAGACTAAGTATTGACAAGCAATACTTATTTTTTGTCGAGGTGCTGGCTCGAGAAGAAGAAGACGGCGACGAAGAGTTCAAGCAGCCAAGCTGGATAATCAGCGTGGGTGGATATGCCTACGCCTAGGCAACCCCGCCCGCACCCGAGATCGCCGCAACCGCTGCAGCCTAGGAGGCTGCAGAAAGCAGCAGCCGACGGACACGGGATTCGACAGCTGGGTGGGCCAAAGGGCTACTTTAGGGCCACGATGCCCTTACGGGCCTCTACCCTGGCCCTTCCCAGCCCACTTTTACACAGCTCAGCGGACCAGGCCTCGGGGGAAAACACATACACACCCCGACGCGGGCAATAGCAGGCGACGGCGGACTAGACTCTCGCTCACCCGCGAGCGAGAGTACGCGATTTTCGCATGTTTGCTCGCGGCTTTCGAGGCCGCGGTGCATTTGATGCACTTAATGGATGCATCGAACGCTGCGGGGGTGGCACGGTGGCAACAGCCCGGGCCCGCGGACCCGGTGCTGCATCCACATGCCACCACAACTACCCTGTCTCGCAGACGATGCACCAGGGGATACACACACACGACACGCACTGATGCTGCGCCACGAGGATGGCACGGACGAGACAACGATCGCCCTGGACCGCGGGGCACGGAAGTGGTGATGCTGGAACCTTCTCCCCGGGCTGTTGGCCATACGGGCGGTTGCCCCATCTGCCGCAGCCCGGGTGAGCGAGCATGCTGGCAGCTTTGGGGTTATGATACCCGCACAGCACCTGTTGCTGACGGGGGCACTGCACGAGGGCTGTGCACTTGGTGCACTAGGCACCCGCACACTTTCTGCACGGCACTAGGGTGGTCCCCTGCGGCACTGGGGGTCCAAGCACGATCGCGGGTGAGCCCGGGTGACCCACCAGAGGACGGAGGCGACGGCGAGCTCGCTCACGAGGCGGCGAGCAGACAGCTGACTGGCGGACTGGCGGACGGCGGCGGCGCTGCGGGCAGGTGAATCCGGGCCAGACCCGGGCAGCCGTGGCGATGCAGCGACAACGGATGAGCACCCGGACATCGGCTGCTGGTCGAGAATTGACCCGCAGACGACACACGGACGAGTACATGTGTGCGCGTGGATTAGTATATGCTAATAGCAGTATGCACTATATATGCTGTATATATATATGCATACCGCTATGCTGCGGACTAGACGGTGGTATACCACCGTGCTGAGGACTAGATATAGATATACTGAAGGCTCGGAGCGGACAATATAGGTATAGTTGGACGTGTATAAGCGTTCCGCGAGGTGAAAGCGCGGAGTCGCGGGTTGCGCGATGCCTCCGCGCGTACGTTGGCGGTGCATGCGCGTAAGAAAGATGGGGAATGCTTCTGGTGGAGGCACCAGGCCCGTAGATACTGCATTTGATGAGCTCGTGGCGAAATTCTGAGAATATCAGCGACTGCATAGGACGTGTATAGTGGACTCGACTTGAATATTTGGCGCGCTCGGCCGCCAGTTGGCGCTGCTAGTGTTCCGGTAAAATCAAACGGACCAATCAGAGGGCTTCACTTCAAGTGAAGACGAAGGCGCGGACTTGGTGAAGAAGAAGCGGCCATTGTGACACTTGTGGATCAGACATCGTCTAGTTCACACGTATTCTTTTGCTCGTCGCCTTGCCCGCTCTAGTCTGAGCACGTGCCGCGAATCGGGTCACCAGGAGCTCCGCAGTGACCAGGACAGATAGACTTTGGACGAGGATCAGGATTTGGAAGCTGCAACTGCAGACTCTAGGGCCTATCTACGAGGAAGGCAGAAAATTGCGGTGAGTGATTTTGCTCATTTTTGTGGATTCTCTCGTCGCGGGTTTCCGAAGAGCCTCGTGCGTCGCGAGGGAGCAACGTCGTGCTCCCGACCTGGACAGACTCCCTGAGGGCCTGATACGCTGGTGCGGAGCTCAGACAGTGCGGACAAGGCACCAGCAGCCCGGAGTGACAACCGCGTCGCGCGTAAATTCGGAGCAGCGAATTTGGGAGTGCGGGACTTGGTAAAAATTGTGTGCGCTCGTGGACAAGGCGTCTCGGAGTAGACGCTCGCGTGCTCGGGGATCGCGTCGTGGACAGATCTCCCGGAGGAGACGCGCGTGCATCGGGAGTCCTTAGTGATCGAGGTCAATTATAAAGTGGACAAGGAGCACGGCCCGTGCTCCACGGGGTAGTCGGGCACCTGTTGCTCGGGCGCGAGGGCCAAGCAAGCGTCGGTTGCTCCGAATTGTCGGAGCATTGGCCATCTTGCAAGCTTGTCGTCGGGCGAGCGTGGCGGGAGCCGTTGGGCGGCCATTTTGGGACAGGATTTTCGGAGCAAATTGGCGCGTGGAAAATTACCGGAGCAGGGACTGGACAAGCTGTGCTCCTAAGACACAGGTAAATTTTTCGTGATTGAAGCGGACAAAAAGTTAGCCTTTTAGTGAAGTGCATTTATTTATTGTATTTGCAGGAATATTCAGAGACATTTCATGAGCAATTATTGATAAACTTAGAGCCACGCGGACTATTGTCGGGTTGATATTCACTTGTAGATAACTGTAAATACCGCGTAGAAGCAACGTAAAGAATATAGAGGCCAATTTATTTTTTCATAATAAATTCTGAATTATTATTGCGATTCCGTCCCTCCCCCTTTTTGCGATTTTTCAGGTAATTTTACACGGTAAGTGACGCTGTGTTCCGGAGTTGCTGAATTTGCAGAAGCCGTATCGCCGTTCGCGCGCGTAGTTCCTGCGCCCTAGGTTAAGAGTTCTGCGTAAAATAAATAAGTAGTGCGGGTAAAGATACCACGTCACATACTAATGTTATTAATAATAAATTAATGTTATTTACATTAAGTTATTATTGATAATATACATTAATAGATGATGTTATCATTACGCCATGCTCCATACTGACCATACTCATCTCATACTCATCGCACGCTGATATAGCGCAGCCAAGCTATATAGCATATGCTATACCGGCACCCAAAATGGCCGATGCCAGCCCTCGCAACAGGTTGTTTACCCGGCTTCCTGGTGCTCGCGCTACGTCGTGGAGTGGTGTTTGAGTGTTCCGGGTGTGTTAGTAGGTGCGGAAAATCCTTGCGGTCGCTTCCACATCGTCTCCGAGGCGTGACATGCCTAGGATCTCAAACCAGGAGCGTGAGAATGCCGTCTGCTCGAGCCAGCAAAATCCGGCTGTTTATATCGTAAGTAATTCAATAATTATTAATTCTAATCAATTGAAAGTGGTTGCAGCACCTGCGCTAAGCCTTTTGTTACGCCCTTATCGCCCCAGGAAACCTGGGAAAATTGTACTCATCAAGTTCGGGGTGTCGCAGCAGGGCACTGTTTTACCATGTATTAGCATGGGCTGCATGTAAACAAAGATTAATATTTCATCAGTCTCATTCATTTGGGACTGAATGATTAACTTCTTGTACTCAAATTATTATAAAAAATGTACTGTTTTTACTGAACTAACTCTCATATGGCTAGTTTAATTATATCCAACATCTTCTGGTTGCAGGTATTGCGGAAACTTGGGAACGAGGTATGGATTCAGAGACAAACTTGGTCTGGTGATGTCCAGAGGTGGACTAATCATCTGCATTGATTCTCGTTGCCTCCAGCAATTATGTAAGGTCTTTTCATACCTATTTGATCATATTTTTCATGAAATCACTCAAATCCACTGTCTGAAACCTCTACTTGCAGAGGTTTGGGTTTCCGTTTTATGAAAGGGTCTCTCTTGGACTTAGTCATTGTGAAGTGAATACTACATCAAAATGATTCTGATTGAATGTGTGCTTTTTCTAGGTATACCTGGATACTCTGGGAACACTAGCGGGGCAACTCTACCTGTGGAGACCACCTCCAAGGGTGTACCAAGAAGATCCGTCGTGGGACAACCAACACATAAGTTCAAGGTAAGACTTTTTCTTATCACCCAAGATTACTATCATGTAAAATGAATGACTATTATAATAATGATTCATCCATTCTCATGGGATGAAGTGAGGTATCAGAGCCTGAAAAATTATCTGAATTGGAATGTCTATTCTGTTTCTGGTTTGGGAGAAATCTTACAGGTGAAATTTAAAAATTGTGCCTTGAGTGACATCCTTGAGTGTCATCAGTCTGGGATATAGACCTCCTAAGGTTTGGTGATGGACATCACCAGATTTCAGATCATGTTCAAGACTAGAAATAGCCTCACTCCCACCAATCCAAAGTAGTAAAAAAGTCTTCGGAGAATTCTTTCATCAAGATTCTTATCTTAGGCTGATCTTCTCACATTGGCTTTTCTCATTATGATAGTTGGTAAAATGTGATCACCAAGAATGTTCGCTGCTCTTGAATATCATCTGTAGATGTCCATCATGAGCCTTCAGAAAGTCTACATCCAAGTTTGACGATACTGGTGATTCTCGCTCGAGCAAGTATTCTGAGATTCACTTAGAAGTGTGGTTCCAAATTATCGATTGAGGCGAGTCATCCAAGTTCACATTAGTTTCTTGTCAGGACTCTACTTTGATTCATGAATCTGAGTGAAAATCAAACTGAATTACATAGATTATAAGTTTATTTCTCTCCAGAATTTTTTATGGTTAAACTTTGTGAAAAAATTCAATCTGAAAATTCAGCCCCCTTAGTTAATTTCCATCCATTTCCATGGAATAATATATGATTAGTGCCTGGAAAATGATTTGAACTAGAATGTCTATTCTATTTTTAGTTTGGAAGTAACCTTACAGGTAGAATTTGGAAATTGTGCCTCGAGCGAGACTCCTGAGGGTTATAAATTCTGGATAAAGACCTCCTGAAGTTTGATGATGAACATCACCAGGTACTAGATCATATTCAAGGGTAAGAAAAGCCGACAACTTCCACCAATCCAGAGTAGTAGAAAAGTCTTAATAGATTTTTTTTTCATCAAAGATTCTTATACCTTTGGCTGATCTTCTCACATTGATGGCTTCTCTTGTTATGATAATTATGGTGAAATGTGATCACCAAAAATGTTCCATGCTCTTGAACATGATCTGTGAATGTCTGTCATCAGTCTTCAGGATGTCTATCAAAGTTTGATGATAGAAGGTCTCGCTCGAGCAAGTATTCTGAGATGTCACTTAGAAGTGTAGTTCCAAATCATCAATTGAAAAGTTATTCAAGTTCATATCACCCTCTAGTCAGGGATCATATTCTGTATTCATAGACCTTAATGAAAATTGGACTGGAATATTTTTCCAGAATTTTACATAGTATATTGAAAAAGTTGAAAGCTCATAATCCATGTACCTCAGATAATCATCCATAGACTTGTATAAGTTGAGAAATGACTTGTGCCTACAAAATAATATAAGCTGATCCAACTATCTTGGTTTTAACTTGAAACTGTTCCTGTAGGTGGAATTTAAAAAAAATGCCTCGAGCGAAGACCTGTGGCTTTACCAAATTTGAATGTAGCAGAGTATCTAGGACTTGTACTGGATTTCTATCAGGTATAAGGTTACGAGAGCAGGATATAAACCATTTTCCCAGGACCCATTGACTGAATAAAAGTAGGAGATATCATGTTTTTGAGCATGACCAGGTCTGCGAAAGAAGATGATTTTATGAAATCAATGGAACGTATTATGTTGATGAACATGAATACAGGTATCGAGTGAATGAAACAATATCTTGGAGATGTTGCCCCCCTTGGATTATGTTTTTGGGCATGATCAGATCTACTCATGGGGGGTAGAAGATATCATGTTTTTGAGCATGATAAGGTCAGCGGAAGAAAATGGTTTTTATGATCAGATCTACCCATGGGGGTAGAAGATATCATGTTTTTGAGCATGATAAGGTCTGCGAAAGAAGATGGTTTTTATGATCAGATCCAGTCATGGAGGATAGAAGATATCATGTTTTTGAGCATGATAAGGTCAGCGGAAGAAAATGGTTTTTATGATCAGATCTACCCATGGGGGTAGAAGATATCATGTTTTTGAGCATGATAAGGTCTGCGAAAGAAGATGGTTTTCTGAAATCAACGATGAAACCAGGTATTGAGCAAATATCAATTCCTTGGTAAGTTTGCTTTTCTTAGATCATCATTTTAGGCATCATTAGATCTGCACAAATGATTTTATGAAATCAATAATGTTTCATGCTTGTGAACATGATCTGATTTTCAGTCATTTTGGCGTCTAAAAATGTGAATTTGTTTGAAATTTTTGCAGAAGTATTCATGTTTTTGGACATGAATTTCAACTTATTTTGAGTTCGATCTCTGAAGATGTGTCATTCTTATTGAAGAACGCAATCTGAATATTTTGCCCTTTTCCAACGATTCACGGAGTTACATGCGCTTTACAGGCTTTCTGAAGCTATCAACCCTAATCTACAGTTGACTCTTGGAGTCTATTTCATTGAGCGCGCCCTATGCTACATTTTCAGTGTTGCCAACTCACTGTCCGATCTTTGGTAGCGCCGCCTACCGGTGAAATTACCCGAAGGGTAACTCGACGCGTACCCTACCTTGCCAACCGCGATGACAGCCACATCCCCTTAACGAAGAAAATGCGCCCAAGTACGTGAAAAAAGATTGAGTTTAGCCGGAGCTATGATTTTCCAGGAATAGGCCAAAAAGGGCCTAAAATAGACCTTCTGTGGGCCCTAGGGCCCGTGGAGGGCTTCGGAAAAATCCCAAAAAAATTTTTTTGTAGCTTTTAAACATAGTAATGATGGAAATAAATTTTTTGGGATTTTTCCCAGACCCCACTGGTGACGCCTCTGGCCCAAATGCTCCGAAATGACTCATATACAATGAATCAATTTACCTGCGAGATGGCGCCTCGATCGCTGTTTCGGAGCTGGGAGGACCCTCAATCAGCAGGTTGATCAGGGTCAAGGCATTTAGATTAGATAATTTCAATTTTCATAAAAAAAAAAACGATAATTTCAATTATATGCAACTCTGTAGGCCAACCTATTCGACTGCGGGACTAAGTTTCTCAAGCTCCAGTTAGAGGATTTTTATGGCCCTTTTTTGGGTCTCAATATATTTAATCGATTCACTCGCGGACCCTCATTTCGATCTGCAATTCGATCAAGCGATTAGTGTTGAGAATGGGTAAGTTTGATTAGCAGCAGCGTATCCCGGTCAACCCAAACCACCCGGTTCTATGGAAAATTTCCCATGCCACCGATGTCAACTGAACTATCAACCTATCGTTCACATGCGAGGAGGGCCAACTCACGATTTCCGATTCTGATCATTACAATGTAGAGTTGCCAATATCACCTGAAGATGAAAACTCAAAAAATCCATACTTTCTCCGCAGTGTATCGTATACATTTTTGATAAGTTTTTTGCACTCGGAGAAATTATTCATATTCGGTAGCTTCTACGATTGTTCGTCTCCGATTTCTCCTCCCATCTATGTTCAAGTTCTCCTGTGTATCTTGAAACCCAGAATTCATCTCTTCCCCTAGGTACTCTATCGTCTGATGCGCATATCCTCAAAAAGTTATGTCGCGAAAGTACTGTGTACGGTGGGAGTCTGATCCAAGGTTCGCCGAGTGGCTGACAAGGGATCCTCAAAACAAAGACCGTCGTTATTGCAAATTATGCAGGAGATCGTTAGGACCTGTAATATCAACGCTGAAGAAACACGCGAGTAAACATCCACGCAAGAATGTGACAGATACAGATGCAATGAGGGGATCAGTAACTCACGAGGAAGCAAATTTATCAGGGAATATTCTCGGTTCTCTCACCGGTGAAGACAATGCAGAGGAAATTCCGTGCTTGAACGACTCTCAGCTGATCGAGCATCCAAATGTTGAACATGAGGGAATTCTTCCATCCACTGATTCAACAAATGATATACATCACAACTGCGACATGTCTTGCTTGCAGCTTCGTAATTGTGATGAACTCATTGTCTTCCCAGATAATTCAGTCGATTCTGTCTATCTTGAAGAGTTATCCCACCCACAGTTACTTTGCACATCTGATGAACCTGTAGCTGTCGATATTGAACCAGAAACCTCGCGAATTCAAGGCATTTGCCAAGGGTTCGCGTTTGATGTAACGCCTTACCTGGAAAAGAATATGCTAACAGCGTCTCAAGGGGCAGAATTCGCCAAGTGGATGGTATATACCAACGAAGAAAAAACTCGCGTGAGATGTATTCTCTGTCAAAGTGATCTGCAAGCTGTATACGATTCTTTGACTCACCATCACAATTCTAGGAAGCATAAAATCAACGCGAATGAGATGGATCCATGCGAAGGGATGGACTACCAGAGGACAATGACTGAGATGCAGTTTGTCGCGTTTATCGTCACCAAGAATCTATCATTTTTGTTGCTAGATGAATTGATTCCTTTTTTGAAATAAACTATCTTTGATTCGCCTATAATGCAGCGAGTGCTTGTGAATCGGCATAGAGCAACGAAAATTGCGACCAATGTTATAGCACCTTGTCACGTAGAATCTGTCGCCGAGATTTTGCGAGTTACTCCATTTGCGTTAGAGATTGATGACCATACAGACAATTCCAATACCAAATCCGTATGTTTAGTGACGAAGTATATTGATAAAGAGACTGGTCAGCCCAAAGAAGTTCTATTTGATATAATTAAGCTGTTTGATTCAGATGAAAACCAAAAGGCTGATACGCATACGTTCATTCGGAAAATTCTTGAGCCTTTTAGAAAACACAATATCCCTCTCCGTAACATGTTCGTGTTCGGTTGTGATAACTGTAACCTCATGGTAGGAATAAGAAAATCAAAAAGCCAAGAATTGAAGAGATTGAATCCGGGAATCCGAATAGTTCCGTGCGCTTGTCATCTAGAGCATTTGTGTTCGCGGGATGCTTTGAAAACCATGCCACCTATTTTTCAAAATCTCCCAAACCTCACGTACAACTACATGCATGGTAGCGACAATAGATCAGATCGTTGGGAAGTATTGCAAATCAAGTCACAACTCGACCCCTTGGCAATTTTGGTCAACTGCGATATACGCTGGCTGACATATTTTTTGTCTATGTTCCGGATCTATTGCAGGTATGATCCCCTGGAGGTATATTTGAGAAATGAGATCACAAGTAAGAGCCATTCAAATTCAGATGAATGCATCTTACACGATTTCTTTTGTGATCCCATCAACAAAGTATACCTCCACTTCCTGGTTGAGGTATTTTCACGAGTATATCTTGTCAACAAACACCTGCAAGCTGTGAAGCCACTCATACCAGAAAAAAATCACATAATCAGAGAATTGTATTCGAATTTGTTGGGTATTTACTTGAAGAAAGAATGCATCATCAATAGTGATTCGTCTCAGCTCGACCCTACAGATAAAAATAATTTCAAACCAGCTGACAAGATTTTCATCAATCAAGAACTGAAAAGTGAAATTGACGAGCTGCTAAATGATGAGGAAAAGAAAATTTTCTATTCAACGTGCCAAAATTTTCTGGTGGAGTTGTGTAAATCCTTCAAGCGTCGTTTTCACATCAGTAATAATGATTCTTTCGTGAATTTGCAATGCCTCGTCCCACAGAACGCTCTCGATGAGCAGTTCCACCACGAGCAATCACCCGATCTCAATCAACTGATCCAGCAACTGCCATTACTCATCAGAGAAAATGATATCACCCATTTACAGGACATAACTGAGGAGTGGTCAGCTCTATTCACCTACGCTTTTCCTGCGAGCATATCGCAAGAGAGCGATCCGGCCACTTTCTGGAAGAAAATCGTGGATTTTGAAGATAAATTAGGCTGCTCAAAATTCAAAAATGTGGGACTGTTTGCTCTACACGCTTTGTGCACTCCAAACTCCAACGCAGGCCCAGAAAGGGTATGGAGTATATTAAAACTCGAGAAACCACTATAAAGAACTCACCAAAGGTTTGAAGTGACGCGTGGTGTGATGTTGAGTAATGAATACGTAAGAATTGCAGGGGGACTTTTGAGATTCCAGCTAACTCAAGAGATGTTCCGACGGATGGCCGCCAATCTCAACGACGAAATCATTGATGCCAGAATTATTGAGGATCACAGTAAATACAAGAAGACTAAGATTGGTGAAGAATAGTTGGACCAGTGCAGGAGAGGGGAAGCGTTTAGGCAATCAATGAACAAAAGAATGAAAAATCTTGATGATTTTCTGAATATGGACCACTGCGCCTCTGACTCATCGAGCTGCGGTGAACTCGAGTTCATTGAGATAGGAGAGGTGTCCAGCTTGATTACACATAGCGATGTGGAAAACATCCAGGGAATCGTTCTGACTAGCACAACGCCTGATTCTTTTGGAGTGATTGAGAATTTGGAATCGCACCCTGATTCGAGTATCACGCCTGCTGCTCCAGCGACGCAAGAACACATGACCCCCCGTGAAGGAATGGGTGGCTCTTGCCGATCGGCTGATCTTGACTGTGAGATCGTGAATTCGTTGCCGAGCGAGAGAGTGGGCGATACCCCGGAATTGCCACTCCTTATCCCAGACAAAGGCTTGGATCACACTTTTGGGGTGCCTACTTTCGATACAGACATGAGAGAATTGCATCCGGTTCGTGGAAGGCTGGACACTGCTCCACCAGAAGCGCAACAAGTTATTATCATCCCACATGCAGGAATTAGCCATCCTCGCCAAGAGCCGCATCCGATGAATCAAGGCAAGAACCAGACGCGTAAAACAGCAGCCCCATCTCACCAAAAAAGAGTTCATCCGTACACAGCGAGTCGACGTCAGAGGTTGCGAATGCCTCCGTCTTAATTCTTGGATAATGGTTTATTTAATAACTATGACTATTATTTCACGAAATTACCGTACCGTGATCCCTTGACGGGAAGGATGGCTCAAAGAACCTATACTGTAGCAAGGATTGCTCGGAATAATGGATTGATTCAGCACACACTTGATTTGATGTCGGACGATTTCCAGACTTAAGGCGCAGAGGAGTGGCTCAACGGCGATGTAATTGACGCCATCGCCACCATACTTGAGAGGAGATGGACGGAAGCTGTGTTTATGAGAAAAACAGATACTTACCTGTTCTTCAGTGACCGCGTAGCCCCGAGCAGAGAATGGTTCAATATGATATTGCCAGAAACTGGAAAAATTTTGATGCCATTCTTGTATGGAAATAATCATTGACTTTTGTTGGTCATCAACTTGGACAATCATGAGTGCTCACTCATAGAATCGTTTGAAAGAGATGAACAATCGATGATGCCTGCGATGATGTTTATTCGACACCACTTCCAGCGATTCGTCAGCCTCTGCAGGGCACATGGCGTCGAAAACTCTATAACGAAGGTACCCAGATGGACATTGCGACTACGAAGAGATCCCAGAAAGTACCAATGCGATTCATTCAACTGCGGTATCCATGTTATTGAGCATATGGATCAGGAAGCTCTCGGGCTACCGTTTGATACAGAGTTTGACCCGAATGCTGCAAGGATTACCTACGCAAACCTCATCACCCATAGCTCTGCAAAATTGAATCGCTTCTGCGTTTACTGTTACCACATGCTGAATAACGCATCCATCGATGAATGTCAAATGTGCAGGAGATACTTTCACGAGGGATGCGTATGCGAATACTTACGCAAAGAAGAGAACTTTTGTCAAGTCTGTTCAACTTTCATGCAACGACAACGCCAGGGAGGGAGATGAGTTTTATCCCATCTGCAGCCTCATCCCACAAAACCTCTCATGCCGAGTCTCTCGTTGAAGCCCACGAGTTTGGTCTTGTCAGTATTATCTTGCCTTAGTATTTTGGAGTCAGTATCCCTCTCCCCCCTGTCCTTGTGCGAAATCAAAAAAACTAAGAATGTCCATCTCTGAATTGTGTTCATTTGAAAATTTTTTTGCGCTGATGCACTCCTGTCAACACATCTTTTCATTATTTTACATGAAGCTCAAAGACCAACAAAAATGTATTTTTTTTGCAATTTTCCGATCTTTGGGTGCTAGCAAGATTTCAAAAAAATATTATTCGCAACTTGTTCATGAGGTTCCCCGCTTCCGAGCGATTATTTCGACTTTCCCCAGCGGCTCAGGCCAAAAAATAATCGATCGGAAGCGACCCACCCTCATAAACTCGGTGCGAAATGTACTATTCCAATCGTTATGGGGAGGGGGGTACGAGAAACCACCCTCAGAGAGGTTTGGTGGTAGTTTTCTGTACGCACACCCTTATCGATATAAGATATTATTATAGATTATGAATGCTGTCTGTGATTACCAAAGAATGTGACAAGATTCGCAACTCGTGTGATGTCTGTAGGTGCACGACTATGAGTTGAATACTAAGCGGAATTTTCCTATCTGTCTAGGAAGACGTGGTGGCCAAGGACTCATGTTTACGTGCGTCATTTCCACGCGAAAAAATTAATATATCTCATTTTTTGCCAACGCATGTTGCGACCTTTCGTATATTGAATGTCACATTCCACTCAGAAAATTTCCAGATCAATATAAATATTTTTCCAAATCGTCATGGGCACTCAAAACGAAGAATTTCAGGCCGATTCATCCGGTCATCTCAGATTTAGTAGCCTTTTTTTTCAATAAAAATTGCAAATTTCATGTAAATGCGCTTCAGAGTTCGAGAAATGAATTCTTTTCGAATTCAAGATTGGTCACCTTGACCATTGCTCATATCGACGGCTCCTACGAAGAGTAACACCAAGCCGCTTATGAATCGCGAAGACTAACACTTATTCTTATCAACGACGAAAACTAACACTTTTCCCTATTAACGGCGAAGACAAACACTTTCTCTTATCAACGACGAAGAGTAACACTTCTTCTCATGAACGACGAAGAGTAACACTTTTGTATAGATGACGAAACGGGTTGCCTGTCCTGCAGGGGTCAAATATAAGTATTGCAGGTGAGTGAATGGATGAATGGACGGATGCGTAGATAGGATGGATTGATAGGATCGATGGATGGATGGATGGTTTGATCAGATGGATGGGCTGGTTGGATGGAATAATTCGATTGGAGGATGGGTGGGGTGGATGGATGGGATTGATGAGATGGATGGGTGGGTCTGATGGATGGGTCGGATGGGTGGGCTGGATGGATGGAATAGATGGGATGGTTGAATGAGATGTATGGATGGGATGGATGAGATGGATGGATGGGTCGGATGGATGGGGTGGGTGGATGGAATGGATGGGATGGTTGAATGAGATGTCTGGATGGGATGGATGGTTGGGTCAGATGGATAGGATGGATGGATGGAATGGTCGGATGGGTAGATGGGATGGATGGGATGGGTGGACGGTATGAATGAAAGGGATGGATGGATGGGTGGATGAAAGGGGTAGATGGATGGGATAGATGAATGGGATGGTTGAGTGGGATGCTTGGATGGGATGGTTGGACGAGATACATGAAATGGATGTCATGGATGGACGAGCCCTTAAGGAATTCCATCCATCCATCACATCTATAGAATCCATCCCATTCATTCATCCGTCCCATCTATCCCATCCATCCATCCCATCCATTCATCCAATCCATCCATTTCATCCATCCTATCCATCCGACCCATCCATCCATCCCATCCATCCATTCCACCCATCGCCACCCATCCCATCGATCCGACCCATCCATCCATACCATCCATCCATTCCATCCATCCATCCATCCCATCCATCGATCTCATCTTTCCATCTCATCTATCCCATTCATCCGACCCATCCATCCACCCCATCCATCCTATCCTACCATCCTATCGATACCATCCATCCATCCCACCTACGCATCCGTCCATTCATCCCTCCATTCAGCTCCAATACTTGTATTTGACCCCTGCAAGACTAGCAACCCGGTCTGTCACCTATACAAAAGTGTTACTCTTTGTCGTTCTGAAGAAAAAGTATTAGTCTTCGTTGTTGATAAGAAAAAGTGTTAGTCTTCGTCGTTGATAAGAAAAAGTGTTAGTCTTCGTCGATGGTAAGAAAAGTGTTACTCATCGTAGGAGGCGTCGATATATTCTAAGATATAAGCAATGATAGTCCCAGGGATGAAATTGTTTCGATTCTGACTCGGGATTCATGCAATATGTCGAAAATTTGCAAGATCACTTTCATAAATGTTTATTAGAGATCTACCAAATTTGGTATATTAGCTATTGCCCAGAAACCTACAGTGTCTTCGATATGAGCAATTGTAGATTCACGCATTGGATTTTCTCGTTTCTAAATTGGAATCTTCACAACTTGATGAAATTCTGCAGAAATACTTGTCGGAGATCCTTTTAGGCCAGCAGAGAGTTGTAATTTTCTCGAAGATGTAAGGGAGATGTGGGTTTCATTCTAATTCTGGTGCAGGACACACCCTAGGGTCATGTCCACCCTTCCGAATGAATTTCGCCTGCCGCAAAAAAATTATGTATGATGAATCGCTGTAAGAATCGACACTTTTTCCATGTGAACGCCTACAGCACTGTGGATACGAATTTTCGCAGGTTTTCTGTAATTCCATCTTGTAGCTATTGGAAAAACCTGCAAGATGAAACAAAAAATGTCATCGCTCTAGCTCAGTAATTGTTAGAGATACATAGGTTTGAACAAAAAATCGACTTGTTTCGAACAAATGGTCGTTAATCTTCCAACAATTGACTAATGAAGCTAAAGACCCGGCAAATTCATAGTCCCATTTGAGGTAAATGAGCATACCAAAGTTGGTGACGATGCATTGGAACGTTTTTAAACAACCCCCATATTGTTGGAATGAAGTTTTCTTCGGAGAAGTGGTCATCCTTTTCTGTAAAGAAAGATGGTGTTTTGGGTGAAATCTAGATAGTACTTAGAAGTCAACACTTTAATATCTTGTTAGAATAATCATCATATGTTGTTTGGGCGATTTTTGAGAGTTGATTGTTCATAATTTTGACTGTAGTATTGGATGGTGGTTGGAATAAAAATTCTTCGCGTAATCCCGTAGCTAGAACTATGCTCGGGAAACGATGATATGTGATCTGATGTGATATTTAAACTTGTAAAGTTAGACTGAATACCTTGCAAAAATAATGTATTAAACAAACCTTGTCAAAGTTTTCAAAAATGATTGCACTATATTGATCTTGTATTCTATTTTACTACCATATTATGTGGATAGATTATTTACGAAGAACGACATTTCAAATGATATGCGTGCACGTTGTTGCATGTTGATGTCAATCAGGCGTTCAGCCCATGATTATGGCCAAATGAATATTGAATGTTGAATAGAGAATACCAAATTCGAATAAGTCTCAAACTTTGGCTGTGGAATACGAATCTATCGTGATAATCAAGTAATTCGAGGATTTTATATATTATTCTGACAATGAAATATGTATGTGTTGAATAATCACCTGAATACAATTCATCATTAAATATTGTCTTAAAGTGCTTTCTAGTCTTTTAATCGCAGATTCCCTACTCACGCAGTATCTAACATACTTCTCGTGCGGAGGAGGCCGAGGAGGAGGATTGATGAAGTTCTTGGTATGATGAACTTCAACTAATGAAACTGAAGTTATGACACGGCTCAGCTTGAAAATAAATTGAATATGTTTCCTTGATCCTTTGCACAGGGATTGCCATTCGGAAAATTAAAAGTTGAATGTGTTGGACTAAAATTCGAGGCAATTTTCTTTGGGAATTGAATCGCTAACAGGCGAGATTAATTTTTATCACCTCTCTTCATTAGTCATATTCAAAACTTACACGGCCCTGAAAAAAAATTTTTTGGACGATATAAGTAGGAAAGTTCATCACACATTTTATGCCTGTTTTCAGTTAGATTTTCTTTACAAGCACACATTTCATCAACCTACCCTGGTCCAAAACTTTGTGTTTACGGTCGGTTTTGAGAGCCGGTTTCGAGGCCTCGAGACTCGAATTGACTCCTAGCTTATGAATGAACATTTCCAGCCCAATATTAGGGCTGATTATCTTTTCGCTGCTTCAAAGGTGCTCAATAATTTATTAGAGCCTAGATTGAGCTCACAGGCCAATTAGTGGAATAAAAGCACTACTCTGCATTGCATACAGATGTGGATTTTTTAATTTGAATTCATATTTTCTCTCAGGACAATGTCAATTCCATTAAAAAGTTGACACTGAATCATCCGAGGATTTGCGATAGAAAGTGTAAGTATACTGCCTTCCTTTGATCAATCACAGGAATTGATCATAGCTCAAAATTTTCTTGAATGTTGGTAAGATGCCTTTAGATTTACAGCAACTGTAAGTCAGCTTAAACTGTGAGACTATTCTGCGATTTTTACAAAATGATTAATCTCTTGACACCCGGGCTATCAAAAATTGAGCATGTATTACTCTCTTCGACGTACGGGGAATGGAACAAGTTTTTCAAAAAAAAGTTCAAATTATTATTTTCGGAACAGAAAAATGGAGAGACTGACGGGCGGCTGATTGGCTATCCTGGCGATAGAAATATCCCCCTGAACCTTCTGATAATTGCTTCTAGGTTAGTTAAACAGCTATCAAATTAATTTCTGTGCTTATGAGCTTTACAGAGTCAAGAGAACAACAGAGTAGAATTGAAAATCGACATCTTTGCATTCACATTTAAGATTGAGAGGAGAAAATCAAGAGGTGCGATAGCGCCTCGCTGGCGAGTAAAAAAAAGACCGAGCGAGGCGCCGTGCCTACTATACATTGAATTGGG
The DNA here is from genome assembly GCA_029851415.1 of Eretmocerus hayati. Taxonomy (NCBI): domain Eukaryota; kingdom Metazoa; phylum Arthropoda; class Insecta; order Hymenoptera; family Aphelinidae; genus Eretmocerus; species Eretmocerus hayati. The sequence continues at coordinate 22,980,749 of CM056742.1, forward strand.
GTATTTCAACCTCTCACTTTTTTTTCAACACGCGCCACATTTCTGAAGAGATTGAAACTGGCCTTTTTCTTCTTTCAATGAGTGCCCGTTATTGCGAAATATGAAATGCATCATGGTTTTTAGATTTTTTTGAGCTTCTGTGTATTTTTTTTTGATCACGATTTTAAGGGTGGCTGTAGCCTTTTCTATTCGATTTCTTCGGACCAGGTAATTCGACTCGAGTTATCTCGAACTATATCCGCTGTCACATGCAGCGGCGATAGCGCCACGCTGGCGAGTATGAAAAAAAAACCAAGCGAGGCGCCATGCCTACTATTACTATATACGTATACACACACACACATACACACACACACATACATCAAATGGCGCGATATAGCGCCTCGGATCGCGTATAATAATTATTAATTAACGCAAGCTAGCAGACCATTTACACAATTCAGATATTCTGTCCCGGACGAGTGTCTCTCTGCAGGAGTACCTATCGCGAGTACAGTGAATACCAATTGTCATTAATGGTCTACTAGTAAAAGAAGCCGCCTCATGCCTGGCCTGATGAATGCATGTATGCACTCAACTCGCGCACTCACCATATTCATACCTTGGAGCTATCAGAATTTTGGAGTATGAACAATTGTACAAGTGTCTCATAGCTACCGCGTATTACAGTAGCACATCACGGAATCGAGATTTTTTTTACATTATAGATTGCTATCATGTTCAACATTTGGCATGAAAGCGAATTTTCTGAATCTCTTCTTTCAATCATTACATTGAAAAACGAAGAACGTCATTTGATTCATCAGTTCACGAAAATTCATCAAGTTGAAGAATCGAAATGCGTGCATTTGCTGTGGGGTATTCTGCGAGCATTTCAGGAGTAGCTCAAGAAATTCTCACTATATCAATAGTTCTTCATGGTCGGAGCCGCACACAAAGATTTCTGAATACAATTTTTCTAGGAACAATGGTAATCATATTATTCCTGAGAAAACTGCTGGCCCAAACATTGATATCACGAATCAATATTTATCTCGACGTCACTGCCGGGTCATTATTATTCATTCACATCAAACATGTAAAATTTCCAGGATTCTACTTGCGTCAGTTTTCGATGTGACTTCTTAAGAACCTTCGACTATAAATTTGATTGCTGTGTAGAAGCAGAAATCAGAGTCGGATTGCAGCATTTGAAGAGCAAGTTCGAAATTCGAGCAGAACACTCAAGAGGCAAAATGACTTCGTCGAACCTTATCTCGTGGCTGTTGATTGCGTACATTGCGTTGTATGACTTTGCTGAAATTCAAGGTGAGTTTTGGAATAAGAGCACTCTTGAAGTAATGATATCTCAGTAGGGTGCGAGGTTGCCCATCACAGATCAAAATATCAACTAAGGATGGTACCCTCATAATAATGCCAAATCTTGGAGTCCCCGCAAAATTCCTGCCACCGCAATAAAACCTGGAAAAAACACTCAGATGGGAATCTAACATCCAAATTTGTCCTGAAGCCCGAGACTCACAAGGGGAGCGACTACGTTGCGGGTCCTGGATCTTGACGAAACTCTGGGAATCTTTTTGTTTTGGTGGGAAATGAAGGTACCCAAAAGAGTTTCGTCCAACGGGGCTTCTACCCCGAGATACAGCTATGGACATTAGCATTGGCCATATAGGCCCATTATGAAAAGTCGTACATATAGATATACTGACAATGCTAATCTCCATAGCTGTATCTCGGGATAGAAGGCCCATGAGACAAAACCCTTCTGGGTACCTTCATTTCTCACAAAAACAAGAAGGTTCCCAAAGTTTCGTCAAGATCCAGGACCCACAAGGTTGGTGGTCCCCTTGTAAGTCTTTAAGTTTTGATTCGCCGCATGAATTTGAAGTACACCTCCGTTGAAATCATGAATTCGAAATTTGAACGAAATCTATGGCCGACCTTACAAGTTCATTTGAATTCATTACAAAGCCTGACATGCTGACGTCCTTGAGAGAGCTATCAGCTGTGAATCTCACACACATATATGTCTCTCTTCACTTGCGACTTTGTGAAACAAATCATCGCATATATTATAATGTTCATCAACCTCATTGACCGATTTCTGAAGTTTTTTTGGTACGTATATTGCTTTGTATGGTATCTTTTCTGGTCAGATGGGGTAATTCCCTATGCCCAAAACAAAAAATTATTCTCATCTGATATAATCTCTATCCAACGGAAAATTGGCAAAAATCAAGCTCACCCAGCAAAAATTTGCTGCTGAGCTAGCAATTTGACGTTGCTGGCCCCGGCGCGTGTTTTGAAGAGTGGGGAGACCTTTACCAATACAGCAAGGAATTTTCGGTAATGTGAATGAAGAAATCGATACATTAACAAAATTCACTTCAGCACCTGTTCTCTGTTGGAATCATTACGCCGGCGACGGGTCTCACCGGTGTAGGGACCCGCAGGAGTAAATGTATTAATAGATTATCCAAGCGGTGCATGATTGATATATTCCATGAGCTCATGAGTGAGTTAAATTGCTTCATCGTTTCATTTCCCCAAATTTTAGAACAATTTAGTGAAATTCTCCGATCATTCCATCGAGGCACAATACTTGCTCTCCGAATATTCACAATTCTCCAAGAACCATGGATAGTAAAACAGAGCATCCTGTGATCTACCACGAGTATATGGAATCTTTCAATTTGCATTCCGATTCTTAGGACACAAATGTCAAACTGAACCGCATAGACCTATATTTAGACATTTTTATCGTGACTGAATCATTTTGAATTTCTAGGTTATGCCGATATTCAGAAGAGAGCACGCCGCAGTGTGGGCGGCTCCAAAGCATTAATTACAACATATCCTTTCATGGCCTCGATCCGTTATGCTGGTGAATTAATCTGCGGAGGCTCAATAATCTCACCAAATGTCATCTTGACTGCTGCTCACTGTGTCCCAGAAGATTACTCCTTAGATCTATTTTACGTTAAAGTTGGCGATTCTGACATCAACTTCAGAGGTTCATGGCATCAAGTTGCTAAAGTACTCAAACATGAAAAATATCAAGAACTGAATAAGGAAAAACGAATGATGAACGATATTGCTCTGTTGAAACTGAAGGAACCGATCAAAATCAATAACAGGACTACTGGGACGATCCAATTGTTGAAGGGGAGTGATAACGCGCGCAAGTATAAATCAGGAACTTTGCCTGGTTGGGGCTTCTATCCAACGATCGTCAATAAAACAGTTCCTAATCCCAATGGTAACGGCACTATCGTCCAAAAAGAAAAGAGTGCACGACTCTCCGCAAACCTCAGATCTGTCAATTTGAATATTGCGTCAGATCAAACTTGCTCTGAGCTAGCTCCTCGAGACAATCTGGACATTCAATTCTGTACGCATACTTTCGGCCAACTGCCTTGTAGCGGAGACTTTGGCTCACCTCTAGTAGTGAATGGAAAGCAAGGTGGAATAGCATCTTGGAATGTCGGAGATTGTTCTGCAGATGCAAATACTGCTTATTTCACAGATGTAGCCAAATTCACCAAGTGGATCGACGAGAAGATGAAAACATTGTGAAAAAACCGAATTCAGATTTCATCTGTATATCTGCATCAGGTGCAATTTATATTGGAATATTGTATTATCTAAATTATTGAAAAATATAAGATAGGGTCCTTGCAGAACAAAATTTCTCTGTGCTTCCTTCATAACCATCTTACTCTTTCGAAATTCAGGAATATTATTCGTATTTTGTTACCACCACATATATCATACCCATACGGAGACTTTACGCTTCATTTCGGCTTACAGTCCACCTCGATTATAAGGAGCGTCGAGGGACTGAAAAAAATTGCTTGTTATGTTCGTTGAATCCAAAGTTAGCTTAGAGTTGCAGATCTACAAAGATATATTGTTGAACTTTGGTAAGCGGCGTTCTAAATAGAAATGTCTCTGTTACTTTCACATAATTTGATACTAATAGGCTACAACTACATAAGACGCGCTGGGCACGCATGCACGAGTGAGCGCACGCGCGCGTGAATCAGAAAGTTGTAAACGATTTCATTTAGTTTCAGTGAAACAGTTCTCGGGCTGCTCATCATTCCGATAAGCTTTCGGCTTCATCACAGTGGAATAAAAGTCTGATTGACACCCAATCAACGTTGAGGAGTCATTCCCAACGATCCACCATCGAGCAGAATCGAAGCAGGTCTCAAAAATGGTATACAGTACAAGTTGGGTAAGATTTGTACACGAATTCTTCTAAAAATTCGTGGGGAGCTAGACTATCCCATATTCCATGGGATGGTCTAAGGATAATTAATGTACAAATCTTACCCAACTTGTACTGTGTAACAAGCTTGAATTTTTGCTTTGATTATGCTCGATGATGAATCATTGTGAATGGCTCCTCAACATTGATTGGTTGTCAATCAGACCTTTATTCCATCGCGACGAGCCCGAAAACTCATTGGAGTGATGAACAGTGCGAGAATTAATTAAACAGGATACCTATTGAAGTGGAAATTTTGCAATTCAAACGGCGCAACGTGCGCTCGAAATTTTTCGCGGGCGTAAAATGATTATCGATTTCATGTGGCGACCACAAAAATTGTCTGCTGAGCATTGTTTTGATTGAGTTGCATAACCCCCCACCGCGTGTTTTGCATATTATACTAGATATGTTTTTCGTTTACCAGCCTGGTGATAATGATCCACAAAAATCCGTAGACGTAAATACCTTCAATAGCTCCTGTACAGTCATGCTGGTCCCCAAGTCTTGAAATCAAAACTTAATGTTTCTTTGAAACGGCTCTTGGGTATCATGTAATTTTGTTGAGGTGCAAATTGACGCGGTGATATGCAATATGCATGTCACAATCACCTTTTGTGCGATATGACTCTACTAGGTGAAACCAAAATATGATTTTATTAGGGTTTTTTAATAACTTCTGAAATCATGCCTCCTTCCCTCAGAATTTGCTCAACTTCAAACTATGATGCTTGGGTATTAAGCTACATATCAGCCAATTAAACTAATTTTAGATGGGTGATGGATCGTCAATTCCGAGAGTCACCAGATATCTCCAGGGATTCAGGCAGCTTCGGGAGAAAAACTTTAGATCTACCGAAGATTAGTGTGAGAATCAGACATGAATTACTAATGTGTAGTTCAATCTCTGAATTCACGCCAATTTTGAGGAAGGGAGAATTGATGTTGAGAGTGATTAAAATACTTTAGTAGAATCATATTTTGGTTCTACCTATTACTAAAGTCATATTGCACAAAAGCTGATTGATCCATGCGTATTGCGTATCAACTCATCAATCTGCAACTCAACGAAATCACATGCATCACACCTAAGAGCTGTTTTAATGAAACATTAATTTTTAATTTCAAGACTTGGAGACCAGTATGACTTTACAGGAACTATTGAAGGTACGTCTACGGATTTTTGTGGATCGGTGATCACAAAAACATATCTAGTAATGAGCAGAAGAGCACGCGGCGGGGGGTTATGCAGCTGGATCAAAACAATGCTCAGCAGACGGTTTCCGTGGTTGCTACATAAAATCAATAATCATTTTACACCCGCGAGAAAAAATTTCGCGCGCGGGCTGCGCCGTGCGAATTGCGAAATTTTTACTTCAATAGGTACCTAGAGCTACGAAATGTGTTCGCTCAAGAGTTCCACGTGCACGCGCGCGCGTGCTCACTCGTGCGCACGTGCCCAGCGCGTCTCATGTAGTTAGTCATAGCGGTGTTGCCTTGCTTCAACCTTTCCCAATTTTATCGCGTCAAGAAAGACATTTGAAGTCGAACACAATGGATTGTTGATGTCGACCACGCGGGATGGTCGACCGCGAGACCGGGTGATAATTTGATGCCATATGTAGCGGATGGCGTTAGCAATCCGCTCCAGCAGTAATCTGTTGTAACATTTCTGACTATTATGATTATATTATGTGGAGATAACAGCAGAGATTGAATGCCAATTGATGCCAACCGTAGCACCGCCTGCAGCGAGCTTGTAGAAATCAGCTCTCATTGTTGCAGGAATAAAAGTCACCTATTGTTGTGGGTTTTTTGTCTGGAGTGATATTAAGAATAATAAGCCAGAATGTGTGTCATTCTCGCTGTTGTGCGTTGTGCAGTGTCAAGAGTTGATCTTCAAAAATATTTGGAGAATTTAGGATTTGATCGTGAGAAAAAATGAGTGCCAGTATCAATCTACATTTCAGCAGTGTATTGACTTTCAGTTTCCTTAATACTTCAGGCAGACCCAATTCTGGAGCTATAAATTGTGCGTCTCAAAGAAAAGTTCATGAATCACTAGAGTTGAAGAAAAGTGCGACCAATGAAATATCCTTCTTGTTGCTTCTCGTGTCTCAATAAAACCCTGTCAATTTCCAACACATTAAGAGGGATCGTCTCTCACATTTAAATGTTGTGAGACAGGTCAGTCAATTGAAGACTGTCCAAGAGCAGTTGTTGTGATATATGAGCACCGATCCCTGGTGCTACTCTGGTTACTTTTGAATATCATAGTTCCATTGCGTAATACTGTAATCCAAAGGTCTCAGCTAGACTTTTACTAATTTGGTCTATGAATTTCACTTTCTTGGCGTGCCACTAAAATTCTTGCCATATACTTTGTGAGTGTGATGGCATAGGCTTAATAGGATCAGAAAGTTGTACAGGATTCATCTGTTTCATCAAGAGTATTATGGAGAAAGAAAGGCACATTTACGCTCTTGGTGGGAGTTGGTAAGTTCAAACTGAAAAAATGATTAGTTGAGGAGTCAATCACCAAACAAACTGGATCCATACATCTATCAGGAAGTATATTGAAGATCATTTCATCAGAAATCTAAATACATTCTGAATAATGCTATTGAACCTTCATTTCCTTCAGAATGAGCTCGCACGGATCGCTGCAACTCCTTCATGTGTTACGAATTACCCATGTGCTACATGGAATTTGTTTCAGTTTTTGGTCCTTGGAAAATGTTGGACAACAGATGTAGTGTCATAATTCAAGTTTCATTTATCAATTAGTTATTAGTTATTCATTTTGATATTTAGTATGCTCTCTTGCTGAAGAGTGGATGTGGTTCATCATATGGGGAATTTTCACAATCTAGGAGTTCCTCGTGTTCCAAAAATTTTCTCTTGCAAGCACCATCAGAAGTGGCTCAGGTGTCTTCGCATCAACTCAAGTCAATTCCATGAACTAATATCAAGAGTCTTGCTATCAAAGATACAAAGTTGTCCTTCTCCTGATTTTTCTTTGTTCATGATCAAAATATGTTCATCTTGGAATGAAGCACACTAGTGTTCATTAGGAAATCTTTATGGATGAGATACAAAGAAGTTTCTTGTGTTTCTTACATGCTACTATTCACAGCATGTTTTTCAATCTGAGAATATTTAGTCATTACCATAGCAAAGTGTCGAAATCCCCCCTCCCCCAATTCACTTTTTCCAAGAGTGTAACTTGGCGAGTATGGCCACCCTTCCCCCTATCACTTCATCTGGAATCAAAAATTGAATTTCAACTCTTGAGAGTCATGAGACTAGGGGTAACATGTCGAGTAACTATTCAGCAAAATCTAAACGTTAAACGAATGAAAAGAGAATGAAGAATACTAATTGCAACTCTTGAGAGTCATGAGATCAAGAAAAGTATGTCGAATAATTCTATTGCAGAATCTTAACGGGAAACGCATGGATGAGGATCGATAGTATTACAATTTGATTTTTTCGGTAACTTTGACTCAACTTGAGTTACTTACCGTCTCTTCTCATTCTTGACCTACAGCAATCAGCGCTGGATTGAATTTTCTGGTTTCCCACGGCGGGTCGGAACGGTGAAAAAGTGTCAGGTGCGTGATCATAAAGAATACCAATTGGATATATTTCGGGCGAGTCCTTAGATCATTTTCCCGAGAGAATTAAAACCATCAGTCGGGGATTTTTAAAATAATCGTCGTTTTTGTGTTATTCAAATTCACGCGTTTTGATACTTCAACGATCCTTTCCCAATCACTCGAGCTATGATCGTTCAACTCAGAATAACTCTCAGAGCTGAATAGACAACAACATTCCCACGTATATTCATCCATATCATCCGTTGGTCTGGCCTAAATCGGCCAGAGATGAAGCTGTGGTGATATACATCGAGATATAGTGGAGTAGAATACCTACGTTGTCTTGATGATAAGCCGTTCAATACGAACATTTAGTCAGGATTCAGAGCCATTCCAAGATTGTAACACTACATGTAATAGTCGTGTACATTTAAACGCGTGTGTGATGTCAGAATCTCCTTAGAGCAATGCATATTACAGATATAACATTCGTTTGATCGGAAAGAGACCCCAAGAGGTGAATCCACAACTGATCTATACTCTTTGAACAAATCATACACCATTTTTGAATTCACTAAGGTATTAATCGTATCCCACAGTCATGTTTGAACATCAATGACATCCTCCGATCGCCAACTGGGATATTAGATTTTTTCATACGTCGCCTTCTTTTGTTGTGAGTGCTCTCTCGACCCTCCCGAGTTACTCCCTCCCCACTTCTTCGTGGCAACTCCGAAATTCTTTTGGGGTAAAAATTCCACTCATGCTCGAGTGAATCTCACTCTTTCCAATTTGCAACAACAGGAGGGTGGGGGGGGGGGGGGGGAGAGGCTCGCTCGGAAAGGTTAAGAGAGCGGATAGGGCTGAGATTACAACCTTATTGGAACAAAATTATATCATTCTTCCTGTTCAATCAATAGATAATGAATTCCAAATGTAATCCATTGAACTCACATACAACTCGTAGTCTGCAATTTGGACATTCGGGATGATCGTGATGAATCTTATCCCCCGTCGACATTTGAAAAGCACTGTGATGTATGGACTCAGAAGTCTGCTCGCTATGACAAATTTGGGCTCTTTTCGAAATTGAAATCCGAACTCAACAAGTATTGGGCGCTGATAATAAACTCTCGAGATCACCCTCAACCTTAAGGATTCGAAATTAATCTGATAATTTGTGGGTATGATGAAACCTAGTCATTCAAGGGAGATAAAATAGAAAAGTCTAGTCTTTTTCATATCTATCGTGAATCTCCATGAGTATTTTACATATTTTGCAGACCAGTGAGTCTCTAACATGCATGGACATCACATACACGTGTAATGTTGGATGTGATGTAACTAATATGGATCATATTGGCGTATGAATGACACTGAATCCTGACTGAATGCTTGTTTTGAACAACTTTTGATCAAAATAACGTGAGTATTCCTCCTCACTAACATTAATCTCAAGGTATATCACCACAGCTTCATCTCTGGCGGGTTTAGGCCAGACCAACGAATGATATGGATGAAAGTACGTGGGAATGTTGTTGTCTGTTTAGCTCTGAGAGTTATTCTGAGTTGAATGATCATAGCTCGAGTGATTGAAAAAGGATTGTCGAAGTATCAAAACGCGTGAATTTGAATAACACCAAAATGACGATTATTTTAAAAATCCCCGACCGATGATTTTAATTCTTTCTGGTAAATGATCTAGAAACTAGCCCGAAACATATCCAATTGATATTTTTCATGATCACGCACCTAACACTTTTTCACCGTTCCGACCCGCCGTGTTCCGCCTCCTTCCCATGGGTCTGAATAGATGACCATTCTCAATATATCAGTAGAGATGGTGAGTAACTCAAATTGAGTCAAAATTACCAAAAAAATCAAATTGTAATTCTATCAGTCCTTATCCATACGTTTCGCGTTAAGATTCTGCAAAACAATCACTCGACATACTCTTCTTGATCTCACGACTCTCAAGAGTTGAATTAGTATTTTTCATTGTCTTTTCCTTTGTTTCACGTTTAGATTTTGTTGAATAGTTACTCGACATGTTTCCCCTGATCTCATGACCCTCGAGAGTTGAAATTTTATTTTTGATCCCAGATGAACTGATAGAGGGAAGGATGTCCATACTCGCCAAGTTAGACTTTTGGAAAAAGTGAAGTGGGGAGGGGGGGGGGAGTCAGACCTTACCTGACCGGATCGGACCGGACCTCACCATTCATCCATATATTCATCCATCTACCAATCCATCTACGCGTCCATACACATCACCGATCATATTTCAACCCTTCTACCTGAGCAACCCAGTATGCGGGATCTGGAAATACAGAGTTTAGATTGGGATTTAATTATTTCAACTCTTGTGATTTTCTCGTTGGTAGTCAATCGAGTGTTGTAGTACACCTACTTCACGGATTCCGCAAATAATTAAATGATTTGTACGGAAGCTACGATGGGGCCACTTGGAATCATTTGATAGTATTTTTTTGAGTTAGTTTTGAAAGGGAATATTATATTCTCCTAGAAAATCAACCGGACTAAATAGCAGGCAGTTAAAGTAGTACTAGCGGTACTCGAATTAACTATCAGAAAATCACGAAATTCGGCACAGAGGTAGATTAGTGTCTCAAACAGAGACAGCTGAAATTTTGAGGCCTTTAGGAGCCGGGGAGGAAAGTTCTGGGCAATTTCGCAAAAGCCGATTAACACGGCGTCTTATGGGAAATGATCGATACACTCATTTCTAACTATCATATTTTCACGGGAGTGTGCACACAGATATAAGACTGCACGAAAAATGCATAGAAACAAACAGATCAACAATTTGGAGCCTATAAAGAAACATCCGAGCCAATATGTCACTACTTTCGGCGGTTTCGGGGTTAGGTTGTCGTCTGTTGTGTGCATTACTATACCTATATAGGCGGGCGGAAACGAGTCAGGCGAGGATCTAATCTACACTTGGACTTATCAGTACCGCTAGTACTTCCTTAAGCGAGCGATTGCGAGCAAGGCAATGCCGATAGTACTGCCATCCAGCAATGAGAATCTCTGATTTGAAGATGTTTTTGTGTTTCCCTCGTCATCAGCTGATCCAGAACAGAATTGAACAAGTTCCGCATTGAATCCGATGTGTCGCAGATGTGCATATAACCGTTGGGTATGTGCATGTGCCATGCATATGCATGCTTATGCATCATTTGTGGATACACCGTAAAATGGCAGACGCACCAAACTCAGAGTTTCTCATTCCTATAACATGTTCATTTTGGAGAATCGCTTACGTATCGTTGACACCCAGTCATTTGTAAGAATAGCTCCCCCCCCTGGTAGAAAAATGAGCGTAGCAGTACTGGCCACGCCACCTACGGTCGTAGCACTACGGTCGTAGCACTACGGTCGTACCGCTACGATCGTAGGGCTACGACCGTAGTACGACAGTACAGCTACGATCGTAGTGGTACGGCCGTAGCTCTACGACGTAAATACGCTCGCATTAAACTTTAGCGATACAGTTGATATTATTTATAGAGAAAATTTTCGTCCGATCGATAAGAAGCATTACAATGCAAAAGGTGACTGAAAAATATAATTTTATTACTTATGTCACTGGGAAATTACACATTCATGAGGTAGATCCATGCTTATATCAACCGTTGGGTGTGATGAAGGTCCATCATCACTCATCATAAAATAATGACTCTTTGTCTTAAAAAAACTTAATCTCTACGAGATCATTATATTCTGAGTGCTCACAAATACTTTTCGACACAATATGAATTATTACGACATATCTGATCTGTGAATCATACAACCATACTACATATATTCCATGGAAAACCCTAGTTTAGGTCATCTGAGTTCCCCTAAAAGGCAATCTCCTTATAATAACTCAAAATATTAGAAGGAAATCGCATCTGAAATTCATAGTCCGCTATTACCCACCCCCTAAACTAATATATACAAATTTTACTCAACTAAGTTTATACTTTTTCATCGTTCTAAATCGATTAGTTGATACCGAATTTTTCAAAATCCTTTTAAATACATTCAAAATCCAATTTATTCCCGAAAAATCCAAATTTTTTTTTAAAAACTCCATTTTTATGATCTTCTCACCAACTGTATCAAAATTTTCCCTCAACCAGACTACATATCTTCCACGAAAAACCCCAGTTTAGGTCATCTTAATTCCCCTAAAAGTGAATCTCGTAATAATAACCCAAAATATTAGAAGGAAATTGCAGCTAAAATTCATTTTATCCTCATATCTCCCTCTACAACTAATCTATCCACCTTTTAAGGGGGTTCGGAAGCTCTACTTTTACCGACCTAGGGGACTTCGTGTGAGCTGGGTCTAGTGAATGATAGGAAATTTGATCGGACGGCGGCGTTACATCATCACAGTTATAGTTGAGGAATTCTTAGCGCGGGCAACCGCTTGAATTTCTGTTGACATTCGCCCCTTGACTGTTCGGCTCAGAAGTTCTTATTGCAGAAAACTGCTTGAACACTGTTGTTGCCTCACGTGATGCTGATTAAAAATCATAACTGTAGTCCCAAAACTTGAACTGTTAGAATTTTTGTTTCTTCATCAATTATGACTAGCGATACTGCCTTGCTCGCTAACGCTCGCTCGGCTTCACTTTATTTGGTAAAATCAATAGTTTTGCGACTTTAAATTGATTTCTATTATGTTCTGCAACTATTAAAACTATCAGTTGATAAAAAATTTTTGACTATGATAATAATGAAAGTTCCGAGTTTTCTTTAAGAATTTTTCGATATTATGAAGATACTCTTTTAAGTAGTTTTTTGACTAAAATTTCTAGTTGTTCTTCAGTCAAGGTGGCTGCAGTATTTTATAATAAAACGTTTGTTTTAAGTGCAAATGGGCATGAACTATACTTAATTTTAACATCAGACATATCAAACCATTTGCAAATATATGGAGTCAACCACTAAAATCGTGAGCAAATTGACTTCAAAAATTGTTTTTGACTTACACGTAACCTTATGGGTCAGATGCGTTAAGTGAGCTCACGCGGTAACTATTCGTATGATTTTTGTTTTGACTAAGGAAACGGATCCTTAGCCATTTCCTAAAGATTGATAACAGGAAAATCATGGGTGAATCATTATAATTTCTAAAAAATGAAAGTGAAAGTAAAAAAGTATCGTTGCAGCCAATGCTTGCGATGTGAGTAAGTATTCGCTCAGATCACCATTATTTGGCGGCAAAAATCATGACTGTAGCGCTCATAGTGGCCAAATGTCACACGAAAACACGGGGGCCAGCGACGGGGGCAGCCGTGGTGAGTCGTATATAAAGGTATAGAGCTCCCTCGTCGACTGGCGTCTGCTGATGCTATGTGAATACTTCTCATTAGATCAACATCATGACTCCGTCAATATAGGTCAATCACTATACTAGAGTTCCGAATATACACTGTCGGTGGTGAGGATTTACCATAGAGATATAATACCAAATTATATCTTTATGGAATTGCCTCGTTGCAGTGCGAGCAGTGAGTCTATCTCATATTCACCCAACACAATGAAAGCACGCTTGACTTGTGCTGATGCAGCCATCGGCCCGGCTCCACTTCGTCGTCACGGGATCGTGTTGTGACGTATTTCACGCTGGTGTATTGCGTGATCGAGTGGACTCGACCTGTAGTGTATCTTTTGGCGATAAAAGTGTAATGAGACTGTACAGTATACCGAGTCTGTCACGAATTAGATGTTGGCTGGAGCAATTGCATATGCTGTGATGTTTTCAGGCTTAACGTGCTTGTGTGTGTGTGCATGTATGTGCAGCCGTGCGCGCGAGCCCCCGTTGTTTAATGCGCGGCTTGGCCATGAGAGGCGCTCTAAGACAACTTGAGCGGAGCGAATAGAGGAGAGTGGGGCAAAATTGGACGGATTTTGCAGTGGGGCTATCTGACGATACTTGGGACTAGGCGCGCTATGGGACTTTGAAGTTCAACTATTGAATAGATTGTAAAAAAATTTTCAGACCCCTAGGTCTCAGCGTTCATACTTTTTCTTGAAGTTGAAAAAAAAAATCTGCCCAAATTCATCCCGAACTGGGGGGCTCTTTTGACAAGTTTTGGGGGCAAATTTGGACAGCCTTCCAAAATTGAGGTATACGGCATTATTCTCTACCTATTAAAATCGCATTTGCCCATCAAAACACGTGGTAATAACTCAAAATCAATAGAGAAACCCCCTGAGACTTTTACATCCTCCCATAGCCCGAACAGGCGAGCCGTTTTTGTGTTATTCTTCAGCATTATTGAGATAGGCGCTTCACTGGTGTAATATCGTCTTCAGCAATCAGTAATCGACTCGTAGCTTCTAAGAGTCGACTTTTCTTTCTTTTTTTTTCATACTGGAGGTATTCATACTCGCCCCTACGTCAACGATCCCCTTGATAGTGTGGAACATTCAAGGCAATGTCACCGAATGCGAGAGTGAAAATGCGAAAATCGAGGGCTATGTTGGAACACGTTGAAAGCGACTTCTGACTCCTGAGACGGCCATGGGACATCGTAACTTCATTTCCTCACCCGTTTTCAATAAACTAACTCATCTCCAACCTCCCACGCTTGGAAAGATTCGCACAGATGCACACGCGCCTCGATACGCGCAATTATCCTCGATAAACATGGCCAGGCAATCGGTCGACCGATTTTAGATGGGATTTAGCATTGTCCAATTTCGCCCCCACCAATTCGTCCAAAAATGCCCTTAGGTATTTTTTTCGCAGAATTGTGATCATTTGGGCTCAAATGTACCGATTTTGGCCCACGACAGCTCAAAATCTTCGTTATGTAATATAGTTTTTGACCCCTAAACGGCGATTAAGCTCGTCCACTGAAGTTCTTAATCAATGTCAATTCAATCAATTCAATTCAATTTCAATCAATTATCTCAACAAAATATTATGAAAAGAAATTTTTGTGGGAAAAAAGGAAAAAAATGATGAGATAACTCAAAGATAACCAAAAGATAAAAAGATGACCCAAAGATAACATTTAGATGAGAAGATAATCTAAAGATACTTTCAAGATAGTTTTAGATGATGAAATAGTTGGAGATATACAGTAAGTATTCAGATACACGCATCAACATTCATCATAAAAGTCACTAGAGGGAGCTAAAAGTATATATACAAAGTTAAAGCGTGGAGAAAGGTCAGTCTGTTCCGACCCATCGAAGGGTGAAGTCGATGCCGCTCCTGGTGATCAAGAAGTACTCCGAGAGCCAACCTCCAGGAGCTATGAGGTCAATTGAGTGATCACGAAGGAGTTAAACGTAAGTAATTACTTATAAAACATTTAAATATATAAATATTTAGACATATAATTTTAATATATAGAGGGAGTTAAAAATATATATACAATGTTAAAGCATGGAGAAAGGTCAGTCTGTTTCAACCCATTGAAGGGTGAAGTCGATGCCACTCCTGGTGGTCAAGAAGTACTCCAAGAGCCAACCCCCAGGAGCTATGAGGTCAATCGAGATATCACGAAGGAATTAAACGTAAGTAATTATTTATAAAACATTTCAAAAACAGATATTAAAAACAAATAATGTAAATAGTATATACCATTTATCCGTCCCTATCTATCTATATTGATTTATTTATTATATTTCTGAATAACAATGTAACTTTCATTTGGATTGATTTCAGCATATACCATAATGTACATCCTGCATCCTGCCAACTGTAATGAGAGGATGGAAAAGAAGAATGCAACCTCTAAAACTATCAAGAAACATTGGGGAAGCAGTTCTGGTAAGTTATCTTTAGAATTTTTTAAATATTTAATGAACATTAGTATACTTGATTTTGTTAGAACATTAACAAAATCGCATTAATTTTTCTAATAAATGCTTTACCACTCACCCCCCCCCCCTCTTTCATAATTTCATCAGATAAATTTACACATAAATACACACACGCATTCACACACGCAATCCCTCACATGTATATATATATACACGTTTTCACACAAATTCCAATTATTTTATGGTAGAGGAATAATCTGGAATATTACATTTTCCATTCCACAGCGCCATTAAGGACGAATGGAAATGTATCCCGTTAGTCCATGGGATAACTAACTCGGCGAGAAATCAAGAAGCAAATTGGGATGCCATCATTGTGGATTAAAGGACGGATTCCAGGTGATTTAAAATAATTTAAAAACATTCAATTTAGGTAATAACATATTTATTTTTATACTGTTTCTATAAAGTTATGAAATTTACTATAAATTGTAAAATAAGAATATGTATACTGGATGACTTAATAAAATTCAACAGAGACGGGACATTTGCCCGTCTCTCCCCTCTCGTCTCCTTTCATTTCATAGGTTTAATTAGAATAAGTTTTACAAAATTTACAATGCCTTAACAACAACGATATAATTATTTTCAAATTGTGGTTCGACATAATTCAAATTAATTACATTTCAATTCCGACGATTTTAATTAATTGCAAAATCATAAATAATTTCAAATCACGACCACGACGATAGGACAGAAATTTCAAGAATGAGTAAATTTAACTTTAGAATTTTTGCCAATGAAAAAAACGACGTGACTCCAACATACGAAGAATCCAATACTTGACTATCGCCTGCGGTAGGGTGCCTCACAAAAGTGCTGAGGTAATGTCAAGGATTCGGTGTTCTTATTAGCTGACTGACGGATCCCATCAAAGAATTTCCGCCCAATTGAATCCCTACATATCTGAGTCATTCTACACAGAACCCTTGAAGGTCCCCTGTTAGTAAATGACTCATCCATAGATTTGTACATTCTCTTGGAATCGTGAAATTCTGGGCTACGAACGCACATACTCTGACTGCATTATCCATCGAGCAATAATTGAACAAAATATAAAAAAGATTCTCCTGATAATAACTTTTAGAAGATTTTGCAATCAATTAAAATCGTCATTAGAGATCAAAGTTTTCCTTTTTTTCAATACACTCATTAAGAGGATGTCGGAGATCGGCCCAAAGACTTCTGCTAGGATACCAACTTTTTCGTATATTTCAACTTACGCTCTCAATTTTCACCCAATCGATCTGAAATTTTCGCAGGAGGTAGAAAATATCCGTGAGAATGGTGCTCTGGTCCAATCCGTACGCTAATACATCGCCCTGAGTCAAAAATCTTGCGGAAAGGCAAATGCTCAAAGAGGTTAGGTGGCTATTCTATCCAAATATTCAGGTTCCCGCTAGTTGAATCATAACAATTGGACCAGAGCACCATTCTCACCGATTCTACGCATCGAATGAATCATCCCCGCACGTAATTGATTCTCAAATCAAAAAGTTATTTGAAATCTACGATTTCGGTACCAAAACTGCAAATTTGTAAACGAACAGCTGCAGACACGAAATCGCGCGAGGTAGGTTGAAGCGGATGTCCATCCAGTAGGTGGCGCTTCTGTAGATAGTTCCGACTTTTGTATTCTTATAACCCGTCGTCTGCCGCGGGCATGTCTGCTGACGGCGTGGTCTATTATAATGTCATGTTTGTTCACGTAAATCTGCATTATGGAGTGTAAACGAATGATTCTTTTCCGCGGTTGCCTGATAGCACCAACTTTCCCAGGCCTGGCAGCTTCTCTTGTTACAGTACGTGTCTTTTGGGGCCAGCCGTCGAGTGCGCGAGGTGTTCCGCGACCCGCGACCCTAACTCTACAGAAACATCCGCGGCAAACCCCAACTTGTCATCCGCCTCCTGGTGTTGTGTGTTTATGATCCGGATGTGTCAGTGGATGCAGCATTTCATCAAGAATCTGCCACATCTTTGCCAAGGCGTATCATTTCACGGAACGCAAATCATGTGCATCTGAAAAGCGTCTGCTCGGGCGAGCACAGTTCAATGTTTTGATCGTAAGTAATTTTGGAAATTTTCAATTCAACTCGATAAAATTTGGTCCTAGCATCTGCGCTAGACCTTTTTCTACAATATAAATGCCTTAGGAAAACCGAGAGAACCATACTCACCACGTAGAGTATGTTGCAACATGGTACTGTTTATCATATATTAGCACGGGGCTACTATTTACAAAGTTCATTTTTTGATCAGTCTCATGAAATTGGGGCAGACTAGTTAACAAATTGGACTTGAAAGATTATAAAAAATCTGATCTTTCTCATGGACTAACTCTCAAGTTGGTAGCTCATCAATTTGGTAAAATTTCATGATTGCAGGTATTGCGGTTTCATGAGAACGGTGACTGGGTTGGACTACGAACCTGGTATTAGGGTTTACTGACAAAATCTCACTATCTCTCTTGATTTGTTCTGGCTTCTAAAACTATGTACAGTCTCAATACCTTTTGATAGCACTATTTGGTCAAAAATGAAACAGGTATGTGATCCAAACCACTACCTAGGCTGACTAAAATTTCAAATTATGAAAGGGCCTCTCTCGGGTTTTGGTTTTAGTGGGTTGATTGTCTGCCCTGGAATGCTTCTAATTGTGTTTGCATGTTTTCTAGGTGTGTCAAACTAGATGAGGACTACTGATGGGATATGTTTACCTGCTGAAGACCACTTCTAGGGATGTATCAGCAAGGTCCGTCATGGGACCAATCACACAAAAACACCAGGTAAGAACTTTTATCTTTTACCGTAAAAGACTTGAAATTGATAATAATTAATAATAATAGAAAAACCTTCTCTTTTTAGGATGAAACAACTCAACTTTCTATATTATACAGGTTGTGTTTTTGCCATTTTTATGGCAAGGACTGCAGAAGAATAGGATTCTAATTCTTTTGATTTTTACAGGGCTTGAGGAACTTTTGGCCAAGGGACTTATGATCAACTGAATACAAAAAACTGATGAACTGAGATGATCCAAAGGAAATCAAACAGAAATGAAGCAGTCTCCTCCAGCCATGTCTAAACCTGGATTTTTCCAGCGTATGGCAGCCATCGTTGAAAATCATTTTATTCTAAAATGTGTGAGTTTTTCATCTCACTCAGTTAAGTTTGAATGGCTAAATGAATTATTTATTACCTTTTTCATGAACTAATACAACCTTTCTCCTCCAGTCAATGGACATCAAAAAATGAAACAAATTCTATGAAACAGAATTAATCAAATACACAACTTGGAAGGAGTAATACTGTGGGTTATTCTTACACAACTTTCAGTATCAAGTTTGTCATCATTTTCTAATGATGAAACAATTCCTCAAGATAGATCTATGTTCAGAAATACAGTCAATTCTCGGACCAGGTACGACCAAGAGCACTATTCCACGACGCGCTCTTGAACAAATATGGCGGCGTAGTGCGCGAAAGCAATATGGCGTCGTAGTGCGCCAGCATTATGATTTCGTGGACGGTTTCTGCTTTCTCAAGGTAGGAGGTGCTGACATAATTTTGATCATCATCTGTTGTGGAACAACAATTTGATTGTGTTGGGGAAAAAATATTGTACTATTCTTGGTTTGAGATGACTACAGGTGGAGGAATTCTATGAAATGGGGATAATTTCAGTGGGAGTCAGAGGGATCAGCTGGAGTAGAACGAGCAGAATGAGACTTTGAGCACGTAAAAGGTTTGACACATACATACATGTCAAACTTTCTCCTAGAAAAAAACTTTGCCTGGTGATTGGCAGTAAATTTTTCAGACACGCTGAGACAGTTGTAAGCTACTCTTATTGAAGAGAGCTTACAGATATGTTATTTGCAGTCAAGAGCCCAATATCTTGGCTACGCGGTGCTGTATTTTTGAATAACAGACTGCTAGCCATTGTCTCCTACGCTGAGACAGTTGTAAGCTACTCTTATTGAAGAGAGCTTACAGATATGTTATTTGCAGTCAAGAGCCCAATATCTTGGCTACGCGGTGCTGTATTTTTTAATAACAGACTGCTAGCCATTGTCTCCTACGCTGAGACAGTTGTAAGCTACTCTTATTGAAGAGAGCTCACAGATATGTTATTTGCAGTCAAGAGCCCAATATCTTGGCTACGCGGTGCTGTATTTTTGAATAACAGACTGCTAGCCATTGTCTCCTACGCTGAGACAGTTGTAAGCTACTCTTATTGAAGAGAGCTCACAGATATGTTATTTGCAGTCAAGAGCCCAATATCTTGGCTACGCGGTGCTGTATTTTTGAATAACAGACTGCTAGCCATTGTCTCCTACGCTGAGACAGTTGTAAGCTACTCTTATTGAAGAGAGCTTACAGATATGTTATTTGCAGTCAAAAGCCCAATATCTTGGCTACGCGGTGCTGTATTTTTGAATAACAGACTGCTAGCCATTGTCTCCTACGCTGAGACAGTTGTAAGCTACTCTTATTGAAGAGAGCTTACAGATATGTTATTTGCAGTCAAGAGCCCAATATCTTGGCTACGCGGTGCTGTATTTTTTAATAACAGACTGCTAGCCATTGTCTCCTACGCTGAGACAGTTGTAAGCTACTCTTATTGAAGAGAGCTTACAGATATGTTATTTGCAGTCAACAGCCCAATATCTTGGCTACGCGGTGCTGTATTTTTTAATAACAGACTGCTAGCCATTGTCTCCTACGCTGAGACAGTTGTAAGCTACTCTTATTGAAGAGAGCTCACAGATATGTTATTTGCAGTCAAGAGCCCAATATCTTGGCTACGCGGTGCTGTATTTTTGAATAACAGACTGCTAGCCATTGTCTCCTACGCTGAGACAGTTGTAAGCTACTCTTATTGAAGAGAGCTTACAGATATGTTATTTGCAGTCAAGAGCCCAATATCTTGGCTACGCGGTGCTGTATTTTTTAATAACAGACTGCTAGCCATTGTCTCCTACGCAGTAGGTTATTCGTACTTCTTGTTGAAAAACACAAACATGAGGAGGTTTTGCAACCTAGGCAGTCTCAATTTACACAAATATTTCTGTTGAAAAATCTATTCCGCGTTACTGAACGTGTGTAGTCCTTATTAAAGGAGATAAAAATTGGGATACTTCCTAACTCAGCAGCATAAAAAACATTCTTGTTGAAGAATTCATGACACACTAATGACCGCGTGTTGTTCTTACTGAAGAACATGGACATTGGATTATTTACTGACCTAAGAAGTGTAAGAACATTCTCTTGGAAGAATTCATCATCGTTACTGAACGAGTGCTATTCTCATTGAAGATTACAATAATCATCTAGATATTCCCTCATCCAGACAGTGTGGATTTACAAGAAATTCTTGCTGAAGAATTCATTCCACATTACTGAACGTGTTGTTCTTATTGAAGAACAAAAACATTAGGGTATACCCAAACCTGGAAAGTGTAAATACATTCTTGTTGAAGAATTCATTACACGTCACTAATTGTGTGCTATTCTTATTGAAGAACACAATCATCTGGAAATTTCCGTATCTAGGCAATGTGGATTTACAAGAAATTCTTGTTGAAGAATTTTTCCACGCGCGTACTGTTCTTTTTGAAGAACATAAACATTGGGGTATTTCCTAACCTTGATACTGTAAATACATTCTTGTTGAAGAATTCATGACACGTTACTGAATGTGTGTTGTTCTTATTGAAGTACACAGACAATGCAGTATCTCCTAATCTATGCAACGTGAATGCATTCTTGTTGAAGAATTCATTACAACGTGTGTGAGCAATAGTCTCATTATAATCTCCTGCCACGTCAACTCATCCAGCTTCACCCCTGGCGCCCTATATTATTGTTTAGTTAGCTATATTGGTTACAGATTCGAAAATGTACAAGTAGTCCCGCCACTCGTACATTTCCTCTATGCATGGAACTCGGTCGAGTAGCGCCGCCACTCGTATATTTCCGAACCTGTAACCTCAGCATGAAACTCGGTCGGTAACATGTGGAACTCCGACATCCTCTTAAAATGGAATAACAAATGATAATAAACTTTTTAGTAACTATTGTTGCCAAATGGAATTTACACTGAAGAACACTAACAGTCCCTCATACAACACCATTGGTGATTTAGAACACACAAAAAATCACATCAATCACAATTAAGACACTTCAATCTACATTGATGAGAACGTTGCGGTGACTCGCCTAGGCCATGGCTGAAGAGTGTTCAACTCCGCTGAGAGGGTCGGAAGCGAAGAATCCAATACAAACTCATCAACACCACACTCATCACATATATAGGCCTTCATACAATCAACTGATCACACAAAGCACTATTGAAACACTAACTTTACACTGATGATAACGTTGCGGTAATTCGCCTAGGCCATGGCTCAAGAGTTATATTAACTCCGCTGAGAGCGACCGAAGCGAAAAATCCAAAACTAATTCATCAACACTCCACACACAAGATGATAAGACACTCAAATCAATATAACAAACAATCTAACAATTTCCATATTGCAACAATAGAAATTTATTCATTCAAATTCATTAATAAAATCTTTCTAAATAATTATCAAATCTTCTAAGGAGTACCCAATGCATAGTTGAAAAAATATTCAATAATCAACTTTTTTCAAGGTAAATCACTCAAGTGTTTCAGAAAATTCATGTAAATTAAATAACGATTGAGTAATACCATCTCTAAAAAATTACACAGTACATAAAAAATCAATGACTCCAATTTAATACACCAAAAAAATGAAAATGTATAAGAAAATCACTCGAAAAGTAAAAACAACCGAAAAAAGTAGAAATAATCAAAAAACGACTCAATAACTTAAGAATAATCATAAGATGATCAAAAGATGAAAAGATGATCAAAAGACAACGATAAGTTAAAAAGATAACTTTAAGATGATCATAGATGATCTTAGATGATCTCAGATGATCTTAGATGATCTTAGATAATCTTAGATAATCTCAGATGATCTAAGATGATCTTAGATAATAAGTACTTAGACACTCGCGACACATAAGGTCTATTGTCGCTCTCACAATACCAACTCATATTTTTTCCCGTCAAGTTGGCAACCCTGCTTACGATTTTACGTTGGCAGCCCTGCTCGGGGGGAACCGGACGGACGGGATTTTGCCCGCGGCTTAATTATTGTAATAAAATAATTCTTCACTCAGAAATTCTTGTAACAGATAACTGCTTGAATTTCTGTTTTTGTCCAATCAAACTCTAGTTGCAAACCCTAAATAGCTTGAAATTGTGTTTTTTCATCAAATCTCATTCTTCACGCAGAAATTCTTGTTGCAGATAACTGCTTGAATTTCTGCTATTGTCCAATAGAAATCTAGTTGCAAACAATGAATAGCTTGGAATCCTGTTTTTTCATCAAATCTCATTCTCCACGCAGAAATTCTTGTTGCAGATAACTGCTTGAATTTCTGCTATTGTCCAATAAAAATCTAGTTGCAAACAATGAATAGCTTGGAATTCTGTTTCTCCATCAAATCTTATTCTTCACGCAGAAATTCTTGTTGCAGATAACTGCTTGAATTTCTGCTATTGTCCAATAGAAATTTAGTTGCAAACACTGAATAGCTTGAAATTCTGCTCATTCGTCAATTCTGATGCTTCGCTCAAAAGTTCTTGTTGCAGATAACTGCTTGAACTTTCGTTCTTGTCCAATCATAAATTGATTCCATTAAACACCTCTCGTGACACAAATCATTACACGGATGCATTTATATGTGCTTGCTAGATATCTGTGTACTGCAGCAAACAAGGTATCAATTGGGCATTTTTCATTCCATTTGGAGATACTTCCTCAATATTCAATGAATAGCATAGTCAACTCTGAAACTATAAATTGTGCATCTCAGAAAAATCTCTATAATCGATCCAAAGAATTAGATGGTGACCAATGTAATATCGTTCATGCTGTTTTTTTAATCTAACCAGAAACCTGTCCACGTCCAACACTAGTGGCAAGATCGTCTCTCACACTTTGGAGTTTTGAGACTGGTTAGGTCTATTATTAATGACGGTCCAAGAACAATTTTTGTGATATATGCAATAGAGCCCTGGTATTTCTAACTATTTTTCTATGATATAATTTCATTGCGTAATAATCTAATCCAATAATCTCAGCTAGACTCTGACTCGTGGTACATGGGTTGTTACTGACTTGACGTGCCACTCACATTCTTGCTAGAGACTTGATAGAGAACTGGCTGGCGTAGGCTAATATTTTAATAGGTATAGCAAGTTGTACAGGGAACATCTACTTCATCAAACGTGTTATCCAGAGAGAGTAGTACATCTACGCCCTTGGTGGAGATGGGTAACCCCAATTTGAAAGAAATCTTGGTTTAGAAGTCAATCAATGTAGAAACTAGAGCCATACATCAGTCTGGATGTAATTCAAGGATCATTTTATCTGGAATTGAAGTATTTCTCTCATAATGCTATTGAATTTTCATTCTCAAAATGAGTTCCCGTATTAATTCAACTTCTTCATATGTCACAAGATACAAATCTCTGAGTTGAAATTTGTTCTATTTTTACAACTAATTGAAACATCTCCAAGATATTCAGCAAATGAAACAGATTGTGAATAACTCAAATCACATCAGGATTACAGAGATGATCAAATCGAGCTATGATGAATCCTTTTCCACGCGCAGACTTTGCAAATCAATTACTACTTACCACCAAGGAGAATGGCGCCTTGGTTCTCACGCTATGGTTATTGAGTCAAGGAACTTTATGGAAAACATTAGCTAAAGCTTGTGTTCTTTTTGGTCCCACAACCACCCACAATGTTATCCTGATAAGCGTTCAGCTGGCTGCGTATCATACGTGTTACACACATTCGGGACCCGAGCGCGCCTGTTTTCCCAGCAGAGCCACCATCAGAAACAATTAGAAATGTACGGGCCGGGCAGCAGCAGTCTCAGCACTAGCAGACGTTTTTGTTTACTGGGCAAGATGGTGGCTCTCTAGGGAAGCGCGCGCGCACGGATATATATATGTAGCCTGCCGGCCACTCATCAGCTGTTCAGCGGAGCGCGAATCGCCCAGCTCACACGCGTTTGTTTACATTTTGGGTGGTCATATGCTCGTGATAGTTCTTGATTTTTTATAATTTTTATAGTATGAGTTGG
Source organism: Eretmocerus hayati (assembly GCA_029851415.1). Taxonomy (NCBI): domain Eukaryota; kingdom Metazoa; phylum Arthropoda; class Insecta; order Hymenoptera; family Aphelinidae; genus Eretmocerus; species Eretmocerus hayati. The sequence goes on from CM056742.1 coordinate 23,005,678, forward strand.
GCAAAAAGGGCTTTATTAGCTTAATTCTGTGGGCTCGATTCACCATCTGGTACAACCTGCAGGGCGATATAACTCGATTTGAAGGAGAACTCACCATTCTGAGTAAAGCAGTCGCTATCTTGGTAACTGAGAATGCTGAGTTCTCCTCCAAATCATAATGAATCACCCTGAAAATTCATGAGGAGCTAGATACGATCCACAGAAATAACCTAATAGACGGGGTTTTTCAAGATATTGCGTAATATTTGAGTAATAAATTTTTTCGTGACGAGAGCCGAGGTCGGTAAAAGTAGAGCTTCCGCACCCCCTTAATGGACTAGAGAGATACTTTTCCCTCATTCTACATCGATTGGTTGGATCCAATCATTGGATTGTGAGTGTGATATGAAATGCAATTAAATTAGATTAAAAAATAAAACTATTTTGTAGGAATCCCAATCATCATTTTGGAATTTGATCAGTTTTGCAAATTTCTCATTAGTTTCAGTGAACCTCTTAAACTGTTTCGCTAAGAGAAAGCATTCTGCTAATCTCATTCAGCAGCGTATTTTACTCACTTACCTAGAGAGTGAGCGTTAACTACACCCCCTCTGTCTGCGAGAAAATGGCCCCGTCAATCTTCCGTACCAAGCAGACACGAGCGCGAGAGAGAGACAGCAACAAGGCCCATGGGAAGGGCCCGACATGGGCCCGACGCCCACGCCACCGCCGCAGCGACGAGCAGAGTGGCCCGCTAGCAGAGCTATACTGGCCTTCAGCTAGATCACATCATTTTGTCAGAGCGCTTCACGCTTCATCTATCTCTTGAGTCTTTGATATTTCTGAACAATATAGCTCAAATAGTTTATTCATAACTCTGTGTATACGCCATTCACTCTTCTCCCTACTCGCGTCGGCGAACCAAAAGGTAAATTCAAACATAAAATCATTGGTTAAAACTGGACCATTCGAGCTAAACTCATTCTTATTTATTATTCAATTCAAATATCGAATCCGTACTATTTCCCTAGATTTAGTACGTAACAGTGCGAAACAACTGCAAAATCTCCTCATAAAAGATATGCAGCCTGCAAATTTTTTCTACACAGGTTTTTTGGCACTGAACTCAACTGAAGCATGGGACTGTATCTCGATTCCTGCCGAGAATTCTGTCGTTTCTTTTAGGGAATACGGACAATCGGTATAGTTGAGTTTCTTTAATATTGATTCCAGTCTGGTTGTATGTGGTTACTTTTTTGGAATCAGATGAGTTGCACGTGTTTGACTTGTTAACTAAACTCTTGAGGAGTGCATAAGAATCTAACTGTGGTTAACTAGAATTGGGCATTTTTAATACAAGACAAAAGCTGATCCTTTATCATATTATTTATCGATGAAAGATTTTTACAACATTGTAACAATTTTTGACATTCCCTCAATACAACTCATGCATAGGCGAAATTTGTCAAATGTAAGGGCGGTCACCTTGAAGAACTATACTTCGATGCTTGAACAATACCGAATCTATTTCAGAGGATCTCGTTCAACCTACTTTCTTCTAATATATTGGTCAATTTTTTGAAGAGTCCCAGTTTAGCAAGGTGAGCGTTTTAGCAGTTTCTTTTGACATTTTTGATTCCTGGAGAGTTTTTATCAACATCTTCACTTCAATAGACCTCACTGGTGGGGCCCACGCATTCAACTCTGTGTGCGGCGGTGATCAAAATCTTATTAAATGGGCCCCACTGGTGAAGCCCATCGCACCCAGGCCCCAAATATGATTTTCCATGAACTTGATTGAAATATGAGCAACGATATTAAAAAGTTACCAGATCTCAAGTAACTCAGATCAATGTCTGAGTATTTTTTGGCATTTTTTCCAGCGGGTGAACGAGCATTCTCTCTGCAAACACAGTGTAAGAAAGATCCTTGCATGTAGTAATTCAATATTCCAATTCGCGTTTGCTTTCTTACGACGCAGAGTATTTACTTCCTAGCCGCGATAAAAATTTGCTTTACTCATTGATAATGTATTCAAAGTAAAGAGTGAATAATTTTGATTGGTACCGTTCCCTGTACGTTTTCATCGATGAAATGAGACTGAACATCATTCCCTCTCAAAGAAAATCTCACGGAGCTTTATAGAAAAATTTTCCTCTTGCTCATTAGTAAAACTTAACACAAGATAAAATATGCTATACATCATCACAATCAGATTTGTATCTACATGCACTTCTAATTGTTTACAACAAACTATTTTACAAAACGGGCAAGGATTCACTTGTATCAACACATTCATAATTATTTCAACATTTGACACAAATTCTTTCACAGCCTCGAATATACACAAAATCTATCGTTCATCAAACGTACCAGCATTCAAATATTATCAACTAATTCATGTAGTAACTAGATATTCTAGTCATTTCAATATGTATATGAAATCCATAGTAACATACGGGAAGAATTTACTGAGATATTGTTCTGTGAACTTTGATGAAAATTCTGAAAAAAAGATCATCCGACCTGCATTGTCATGTTCGTTTACGAAAAGTCGTTATGAAATCATGTCGCATACGTCGTAAGAATAAAGTCGGTCCTCAATATTTTGTGCTTTTGGCTTGAAATTGTAGACTGTTATTAAAATTCTAATATATGAACTCTTGGAATGACATTTCTCTTTGTGAGATATGTTTTCATAGAATTCCTCATCTCGTTCGAATCGACGTCCATCAAAATGAAAGGCGACTGTTATGATAATCTATCCATTAGATTCGTTGCTGAGATTCGTCGGGAAAGAATTCTAAAATCGTAGTAACTATTTTTTGTAGGAGATTCTCCAATCAGTGATTTTTGATAAATTTCACTCAGGTATAGGCTTAGAAGAGATTTATCAGACTGTTAGAGCAAGACCCAGACGAGCGAGCACCATTTCTTTTCGTAGTCTTGTGATTTCCCAGTAAATGTCGTTCACTGAAACAAGGATTCATCAATAAGTTCAATTGAATTCTCTTCTGCAGTATTTTGTCTCAAGATTTGCATGAATTTCGGCATGAAATGAAGCTTGGATAAAACTGTACAACAAAATTTTAAAGTCGCAATGTCGTATAGACCGGACCATGATTTCCTTACGTATTTTTTTTTTTTGACCCCGATCCAGAATCGGAGCCCAAAATTGCGCCAAAAAGTCAGGATTTATTTTAAATCACAAAAAAACCGAGTTTGAGTAGTTTTTCTGATGTAGACGAAAATCCTGACGTAGTAGCTCAAAACGGAGCAAAGGATTGCGCTCAGACGTCATTCCCGGCGTCAGCGAGAGTTTTTTTCTTGTAGTTCTGGAACAGGACAAATTATCGCATGAAAAGGTGTTTTCATAGATTTTGGGGGTAAAAACAACTCTTCTTGCGACAAACCTTACTGTTTCTAAATTACGGGGAAAAAAATTATCGCCGACGCCGGGTATTCAAATATGCTTTTCCTACGCAGAATGACCGTCTGAACATGATTCTTTGCTCCGTTTTGAGCTACTTCGCCAGGATTTTCGTCTATGTAAAAAAAAAAAACCGCTGATAAACGACTTTTTGCGATTTAAATAAAATCCTGACGTTCTGGCGCAATTCTGGACTCGGGTTCGGGTTTAGTGTCGAAAAATACGTTAGGATGCCATACTCCGGTCTATACGTTATTCCAACCCCAAAAAGGTTATTGTACAGTGTAATATATCAAACACAAGCAAAGGATGTAACTTACCAGAACTCTTGACTAGGCCACGTTCGATGTATCGAAGATAGTTCAAAAAGTCACAAACAGCGATAATCTGTTGACATAAAGGATACGGTTTAGCCTCGTTCAGAATCATGAAAGACGACATTCAATACGGTAGGAGATCAGACTCACCCTATTTCGGCATATTTGTGATATGCAGTACCATTGATTCTCTTGATCTCCCATTCTCATTCTATAATGGCATTGTCTGGGAGCTTCTAATAAGGCGCATCTTCTGAAAAAAGTTAGTTCCGTTGAGAATACTATTTTTGATTAGTAAAATGAGATCGGTCATCAAGGTCTGACCAACGCCATTTTCAAAAACGGCATGAACATTCTTCTGGGAATATGATATTTTTCAAACTTAAGCCTTGATCAAACAGCTACCATAAAATCTTGTCAGGATAAGATTTCATGACAACGAATGTATCAACGTTTGTTCTACACTTTTGTGTATGTGGCACTGTATATCAGATTCGACAAATTCATAAATCTTGCCAACTTCGAAAATTCTATAACAATTTAATACAGGATTTCATATATGACGCGTCAAATAACGCGCATAAATTTTGTGTACAATTTCTCAACATATCAAAGAATCTAGAGCTGAAAGTCCACTTACTTTGGGAAACTGAGTTTGGTCTTGTCACTGACAGCCTCGACGAAGATTATGCCATCAAGCACGGCTTGCCTGACCCTGGCACCGAGTTCAGAATTTGGAAAATCAAGGCAGAGCTCAATATCTTCGTGGAAGATTCTTTCGACAAATGGATCGGCCTTGTCAACGCATGGGCTGGCTTTCCATCTGAGAAACTCGTCGTGCACTCGAGGATCAATTTCAAGGCCTAAATCGCGTACCTCCTTCTCGCGTTCTTTTTCGTTGGTTATCAGTTGACTCATGAGGTATCTGCAATAAACATTATCATGAATTAGATTGATTCACTTGAATTCAGATGGGTGTCTCCCATGAGAATTCGATTTCATCAGATACGAATTTGTGAAAACTTCAGATTGTTTATAGAAGATTGATCGAGACGAAAAAATGATCAAAATCGCAATCATTCTTTCCCTTCTCAAATACTAACACAGAATTATCTTCTCAGTTCCATGAATCTTTATTGCATCAATAAATGAGTTATTTTTCCAAGTATTCTGAAAATTGCAAAATTATCAAAATGCATGCACGAGGCTAGTAGACTCTATTTCTAGCAGCGACTTCTTTTAGAAATCAACCTAAAACTTGAGGGTTTGTAACATTTGGTGAAAAGGGTTGTCAAATGAATCAATAAATCAATGAATAGCATTTACTCGTCAACAGGACAAAACTTGGACGAATGTTGAAAAATAAAATATAAATAATATCGAAGAAGTTGACTCTGCAGACACACTCTTGTCATGCGTTACAGGCATGAGAACTGCCAGCTATTCAAAAAATTGTTTTTTATACAGACTGAATCAATCCTGAGAATTTCGCATAACTCAATTAATTTCACTAAATCGAAGGATAGATGAATTTGGCTATAACATCTTTCGTTTTATTAAAACATTTCAGATTTCTGATAATACTAAAGCAATCTCATTTCTCCTGTGAAATAGAGAATCGCAATTGATCAAAAACTCACTTTTCCCTCTTTCTTTCACGTTCTCTCTGCTTCTCCTCACTCTCTCGACAGTCACTAGTATCCCTATCCATTCCAGGACCACCACAAGATCCCGAGTTACAAATTCCTGAACCAGTTCCAATAGGCAACGAAGTCCTAGGCTCTCTAAGAGGTGATTCCGGAGGTGATCCTTCCCTTCCATATTTGAGATTAAAATGTGATGGCGAGCGTCTGTGCTTTTTTGCAAAAATTCCTCCATTCGACGACTGGTGGTGATTGTGATGATGATGATGATGATGGTGATGTGTTTCGTCAGCTATTTGAGGATGAAGATGGGGATTCGGTTGTGCTGGTGTCGAAGTGAGAACTAGAGTTTTGAGAGCTGAAACCTCGGCTGCGAGAACCTCAGCTTTCATTCGAGATTCTTCGAGAAGACGTTCGGCCGTTGCTTGACGTTGATTTGCTTCTCGTACCATGTTGTGTGCTTCCTGTTGGTGAGAAAAATCTGATGAGTTTCGTATCATACAATTTCTCAATGAGAGTTTTTCCGATATTCCAGTTGTAGAATTCAATTGATTTCGACGTGATTATCAAATTCCGTATTTTGCACCAAGCGGTCTGAATTTCTTACTCACTGGTCTGCTGGGGCCTCGAATTTAGATTACAATAGCTCATCTTTTGATACAATTTTGGAGTTAAAAAAATAGCAGCGATAGAGTCTAATCTCAACCACCAAAGTTATTGCAGACCCAAAAAAGAAAAAAATTTGTTTGACCTTGGGATCACGCGGCTATCCCGGGCTTGGGGAACTGGCTTCCCTCACGCCACAGGGGGATATTATGGTCACAGATCCCGAAATGAAAGTATGCGCCCTGGGTCGGAATATACCAGGTATGGGTCAGATTAGTATATTAGGGCATACCCGTGCGCACGATTCCCGCGGATTTTTTCACCAATTTCTTTATATGAGAGCAGGTACCAAAAATAGCACTTTCCCAGAGTTTCAGCCCCCAAGAAAATTTTTCATGCCCGTTAGAGTTGTTTGAGGTTCAAAAAAGTCCTCTTCGCAATTTCCCAATGTTTGGATGCCTACTAAATTGCGAAGAACAACTCTCGCGCCTCACTTATGAGGGTTCCCTGGTTCCGAGTGATTATTTCGAACGAATCGCTCAGAAGCAAGCTACAACCTCATAAACTCGGGGCAAAACATAATATTTTATCGTTTTTTTTTTTTTTTTTTTTTTTTCGAAAAATCGCCAAATCGATCAGGAACATCGTCGCAAGGTCTGTGAGGGCGCATTTCCTTTGTTCCGACGTCCTCATTTAGAAACAATTGTACAAGATTCCGAAACCAAATGGGCCTACTCTACTCGATGATGTACAAAGTCACTTTTTTTCGATTTTGAGACAATTTTAAAATGGATGCTATTTCGGCGCGTCTCAATATTTTTCTATCCAAGCTATACTAATTTTTCTTCATCTAGGAAAACTTCACAATTTGCGCCCTTGCACTGGACGTGCAATGAAATTTGGACAATGAGTTTGACTGGGCCCGAGTTATGTCCATTGTGAATTCGTATATGATTTATTGAAATATGCGCAATTTGTCCAGCTCGCCGAATCTATCCCCCTCCATCAATCAACTTGAAACTTGGCAGAGTCACCATTTTCAGTGCCCCAAATATGTGGAGAAAATTTCTCACTGTGTTTTGACCTCTCGTCAGATATATGAATGTTACAAACACGATCATTTTTGCCGTTTCGTATATAATTTTCGAAACGGTCATCGATCTTTTCTGCGCATGCGCATATCTGTATAATTAGTATTTTCAATCGTCAGCTGTTACAATTTTTTTCAAAATGACCCCTTAAGGTAGTTGTACACCAAAATTATTCATCAACAGAATTTCTCGAGGTTCTGTAGAGAGATAGTTCTAATATCGAAGAGTACGTGTGCAAAATTCCAGAACGGCTGACCATCCCGTTTTCGAGTATTGATCGTCACAATTTGACCAGTTTTGCACATTTTTAACATTGCGTTTATGGGAGCGGGACCCAAAAAGAGCACAAAAATGGGTCCAGCGCAAAACCTGATCAACAGAAAATGGTAGGACTGCGAGAGATCCGAGTTTATGTATCAATGAATCATATGGCCAAGTCTGGAGATGATGGACCACGTCGTTTTCTAGTAATTGTTTATACAAAGCGAAGAATGCAAAACATGCGACACGTGATTTCGATTCTAGGGTAGATAAATTTGGAAACTATGCCTGATTCTGTTCAGGAAGGCTTAGATGACCGTTTTTGTTTATTGTTTGATGGAAAAAGTGCAGTTATTAACAATAATAATAATTTCGAATATTTTGATGTGAGCAAAAAAGTGAGGTTAAGTCTCTTTGACTCACGTAGTTGGTGTACAACTACCTTAACATGAGTACCTAAACGGAAAGCCTCGGCTTCTTTTGGTGACCCTGGAAACCTGTGGGTTGAGGTACTTTCGGCACTTCGGATTTTGTCCTGCCTTGAAATAGCTACATCTCTGGTTCTGTTGCATCAAATCAATTTCGTTAAGAGGTCATTTTGAAAGAGCTTGCAACGGCTACCGATTGGAAATACTAATCACACAGCGAGAAATTTTCTCGAAACATTTTGGACACTTGAAAGAGTTACTCTGTCAAGTTTCAAGTTGATTCGTAAAGGGTGATGATAAATCTGGCAAGCTGGACAAATTGGGCATTTTTCAATAATTTACGATCTTCCGATAGACATAACTCGGGCCCAGTTTAACCTATTTGGACGTGCAAAGACTCAAATTGCAGAATTTTCCCAGAAACTAGTTGAGCTTGGATGCGTCGAAATTTTGAGATGCGTCGAAATGGCATCCATTTTAACATAGTTTAAAAATCGAAACAAGTGACTTAGCACATTATCGTAAGGAGTAGGCACATTTAGTTTCGAGACTCTTGTACAACTTTATTCCCGAAAGTTGACGTCAAAACAAAGAACATGCGCCCTCGCAGATCTCGCTATGATGTTCCTGATCGATTTGGCAATTTTTTTGAAAAAAAAAAAAAAAGATGGAAAACGCCTTTTTGAAACATCAAAAAATTCTAGTGGGCGTGAACAATTTTCTCGGGGGCTGAAACTCTGGGAGAGTGCTATTTTTGATACCTACTTTCATAAATAGATTGGCGAAAGGATCCACGGGGTCATTTGCACGGATTTGCCAAAATATACTGATCTGACCCTTGTACAAATCCTCAAACCTCTAGGCTAATTCACGCAAACTGAATCGCAATTTCTTCGTTAATAGTCAATTCAAAAAATCTGCCATACTAAATTTTATGCTGCATACTCCCATGGCGGATATTGGAATGAGATTCATGCGTGTCTTAAATAGAAAAGAGGGGAGTGAGAGATGCATGTTCCATATTCTGAAACGTTAGACTGCGCAATTCCACAAAAATGAAGAAGAAATATTCTCTCTGTCTTTCCTGAAATCTTTTTTTCGTGTTGTTCGATAAAGTGAAATACGAGAAGACACTTGTCTTGTGAATTTTTGCTGCATTTCTCTGAGGAAGCAATATGCGAGATCAAAGAGTTTAGTTTCTTTCACTCGAAGATGCAATACTATATCTCAACGTAGTGAGAACGGCGGAAACGGTACAAAGTTGACTTATAAATTCAGAAGAAGCCATGAAAATTTATGAAATTTCGTTTTATTCCTACTTGCGCCGTTCATCTCTTTTGCGCTCGCAAGTAGAAAGAGTCGAGTTTGGTCAGACAAGGCTCGTAGTGAAACAATTTCCTCGTGGCCCTGTCGCTCATAGCAATAAGTATGATATTGTTGGATTCATTCCTCGTTACGAATATAACATTGCCGTGGCTCTGATATTGAAGACAGTAAATTTATCCGGTGGCCGGTTATTTATTTGAGCAAACAAGGGATTGCCTGTGTTGTCTGAATTGAGTGAAAATTTCTTACATCCGGGTACGTAGTCCATTGATAACTTACAATTAGTATCATGGAGATTTTGGGAATATATGTATATACCTCTATCTGCAATGGGACGTTACACAAACAAAGTCGTAAAATTATTCTTGAGAAATTTCTTTATGGTTCATGTTAAACAGAAAAAAGATCCTGGAAACTCGTGCCTTGTGACACAGTATAATCTCCCTATAACAGATTTTTCCAATAGCTAACACTTTCCTATACCGGGAAAATTTGTCATGCATCGTTTTTAATGACAACATCTACATTGAAATCTCCGAATAGCGGACACCTTCCGATATCGGAAACTTCTTCCTTTGCACCGAGGCTGTCCGCTATTAAGACATTCTATAATGAATTCAGGAAAAAGCTACTGACTTTTCTAAATTGTATGAATTTGCGAAAGTTACTGGTTCATACTTTTCCCAGAAAGACGAGTAAATTTTTTAAAGTTTGTTCTTTCAACTGCGGTCGTCATAGAACTTTGAAACATCAAACGTTAAATTTAATCATCTGGAACACTTTTAAAATTCCTTGGAACATTCAAAGTTTGCTGAAGTATCACTGAAAGCTCGTTGGTTTCCTGAAAAATCTAGGGAAGTGGAGTGGAGATAATATTTGTATATACTCTGGCAAACTTTTTCAAGAATGTGCATGCAAGGGCTGTTGAATACAAGCCAAGCTTTTCCGACTGAGTAGTTTCTTTGGAATGGATTGAAGAACCAATAGAGTGTATTTCAAACACGTTTGTTACAGAGTTGAAGTTGGAAAGAGAATCACAAATCTTGGATTTAGATTTTACTCAATGGAATCGGGCAAATGGAATGAGAAGTTTTTCCATCTTTCTGATTTAAGTATTTCGTCATTCTGAGAAAGAAAAAGAGAAGCTGAAATATTCGTTCAACAAACAATAATTCCAACCCGCAGGATAGTAGGGTAGTTATTAGTTCCAATGATTCGTATGCGCCACATGCAGGCAAATTTAGATGTAAATAATGCATGACAAAGCACAAGTATTTCTTTGGGATTTCATTATTTTTGTCAGGAATTATTTTCTGGAAAATTTTCTGACTGAAATTTGAGGTGATCTCGGTCTTCTTTTCGAATTGTTTCACGAGCATTTTCATGTAAATCTTTCCAATCGGCTATGCAAAAAGTTGAACAACTGATATCTGTCCCTCACACGGTCGTCCCTTGCGATGTTTGAATGCACTCTAGTCTTATATACCCACATTAAATCCCTCAAAATTGTATCATCTCCCAACTACATCAACCACTGTTCTCATCAGTAATCCAAACTGCTGCATCCAATTAAATCACTAATCACTTGTTTGGAAAATCTCACAAGCTCCAACGCGGGAAATTCAAGAATCGACACAAGATACACCCACTATTATTAAAATGGATCCTTCGCTCACCTGAAACAGGCTGGCCGTAAGTTCCTCAAGCTCAGCCTCGACATCCTGTCGAATACGAGACAGTCTCGCAACTTCTTCATCTTTGAGCTTGAGTTCCTCGTGAGCCCGACGTAACTCGTCCTGTAATTTGGCTATTGCCTGTTCCTTTACTTCGGCTACTGCTCGACCCCATTGCACTGTCGATGGTGAGGGTGGATCGCTCGTTGTTGTTGTTGTGACATCATCGTGATCATCTGGTTTACTGCTACCGTCGCTTGAAGTTGTTTTTGTAGATATGGAGTCGACTTTTGGTTTTGTCTGTGAATTTTGGAAGAATAATGCATTAGTGACAATCAGATGGTTGTGAAGTGGTTTGAAGGATTCTGATTGAAACTCTTATAGTATTGAATTTTAGTTGGTGGAACCGCAGATTGAATAGATCTTTGACCAAATTATGGTGATTTATCAGTTTTATCGATTTCTAGCTGAGTCCCTGCGATGAATAGATAGATATCTTTGACCTATTAACGTAGAAATGTCATTCACCTGGGGGATTTTCCACTTCCACACTTGACTCTACTATGAATAGGATATAGTCTCGTCTGTCATCGTGGCATCGTGGCAAGAATCGAAAAAAGCTCTCGAAATGCGAAATTCAAACTTTTGAGCCCTTGTATCATGATATACAATTTTTTCTAGGAAAATCATTTCAGAAATTCTTGAAATGGTTGATTTTTTGCCTTTGATAAAAAATGGGCCCATAAGCTTTTTTGGTTATTTTATGGGCACAAGGCACAAGTTGATTATTTTGTCGCTGACTCCTGTTGGACTAGAGATTCCTGACGGCATCTCATTAACACTCCGTTATTCGTTGATGATTACGGGATTTCGAAGAAAAACGTCGATAAAGCTAGAGAAAATCGATCATTGATACAATGTCACCAGTTCTCTTGATCATCATACCTTTCCAATAAAAACGAATGCCTGTGATTTTCAACTCCAGTGAAAATTGAATTCGTTAAAAATTCTCTTGGAATAAAATTTTTTTGGAAAAACTTTGATATCGACGTCAAATACGAGTTTGCTCAGAATGAAGAGTCAAATTCTCATCTTGAAAAAAATGAATTATAAAGCCATCCTCTTCCTTTTTTCTTGACTCGTAATTGTAATTTGAATGAATAACTTTGAAAAATACTAATGGGATGCCGAAATCGTATTGAACCGTGCAAACACCGATCGAATTACACCTGGAATGATAGTTCGGGATCATCTCAGTATTTATCATTTTTGAATTTTCATCTCCATGATCCGAATACTCATTCAAATACGAAAAATACAGGGAAAGTATCTGTTCGTAAAGTAAATCTTTTTATCCAAGAACAATATGCAATTTTTACTCATTCAAACAGATCTATGCTCGCACAGAATTTCCACAGCTTTTGTTGTTCATCAAACATTAATCCACTCAGCTGATCAATTTACTCATATATACACTAAAATCAATCAAATCAGCTCATACATACATATGTATATATTAGCCTTGGCGATTGAGGAGGCGCTCAAATATAATTGCAAAGCGCATCGCATGAGTCTCCAACAAACACAATCCAATTGGATAGCGAATCAACGCATGCACGCGCGGTGTTCATATACATTCAAATGCATGTATTTGTATGTGTAAATCCCACGAGAAGCAACGGAACAATTTATTCACGTGGTGTTGTCGGCATTCCGTTACGCAAGGAAAAATTTTCCCTTGATTCACAATTGAGAAAAAAAAAGAGAAAGGAAGTTAAAGTACTCATCGCGCTTGAAATGAAATTGAATGCGAGAACTACTTTACTCCTCTCGCCTTTTGAGATTTAACAAAAGCCGCTTAAATGTTCCGGATTGTTGAACATCTATTGTGTGGGTGTTATATATATCTAACATTATATCCATACACCACCACAACATTACATGTACGTGGTAGAATCGGATTATGAATTTTTGAAGGACTTTTGGGAATAATTGAAGTTTGAGAGTCAAGGTTTAAGTGATTTTAGAATATTTTAGATGCAATCGTTAGGATCGACGGATAGCGGAAGATGAGATGTGAAAATTTGGGATGTGCAATCGACGAGTCGATGGTGATGGCTTCGGTGGATCGGAAAGAAAAGGGATGGATTGGAAAAGATGATAAGTACTTTTACTCTGGGCTGGGGGTATCTCAAGCGAGAAGAAGATTACTCTTTCCTGATTGGTTTGGGAACAGATAAACTTTCAGATTAACCGATCTCCAGAACTGCTATTACTGTTGGGATAGGGAGTGATTCTTTATCTTTAATTTAGCTCAGTTACGATCTACTCGTTTTCTTTGAAGAATTTTGAGTTTTGAGTGTGGGATTTGTGCGGAGTTTTTGTCATTCTTCCAACGAGTGAGATTATTCGAAATTCAATTGAGACATTTGTGAATTCATGATATTAGAATTCAGCGACTCAAACTCCATGAGCCACTTGTTGTTAGACAAATTGGCTCTAGTCTTGCAAATAATCATCTCAATATTTTGCTATTTTCAAAAAGTCGGTTGGCTCATGAATGGTAAGAAAACACTGGGAATTACCACAATGTGACTTGATATCTTAAAGCCAGAGTTTAAAAAAAGGTGGAAGTTTTGTCAGCATTTGAAAGTCTAACTCTAACGTCAAGAACTCCGATATTTTATTTCAGACGCTCAGAACAACTACCTGGCATGAAAGTTTTTGGACCTTCGATGTTTGTATTCTTTTTTCAATCACAATTGAAATTCAACATTTTTTGAAAAATATTTTCTGGGACACGGGGAAAAATCTTGAGCGGAATCTTGACCACAAAAAAATAATCAAAAATTCAAAATTCTTCATTGTGCAGAGAGTTTACTTTCATCTATCCCCAATTTTTCATCACCCAATCTCCACAACGCACTCAAGGAATTGATTCCTCCACCTTTTCAATCTTCTCAAAATTGTATACAAAAATAAAGATTTACATTCCAAAACTTAGACCAGCAGTAATGAAATCGAGGTTCAATCACTCTATGAACTACACATTAAAAAAATACTACAGATCTCACAATTGTCCCCGTAGAATAGTGAACTCAAATCACAAACGATAAATAAGACAACAAATATACTTACATTCAAATCTAGGTCGAGCGTCCTCAACGTCGTCGTCGTCGTAGTAGTCTTCGCTTGGCTCTCGTGAAATTCTCCATTGCAAATGTTGGCAGATTTTTCCGACTGACTTTGTTCTTGTTCCTTTTGCAAGCTTTGCCTACTACTACGTCGTCGTCTATCCAAGGGTTGTGTTTTCGTCCTCTCGTCTTTTTCCTCGTCGTCATTGAGTTGCTGTTGCTGCTGTTGCTGTTGGCTCTTTCCAATGCTACCGGACGTGATTTTCAGCTTGTCCGAACAGTTGGATAAACGCCTTCGACTCGCAAGGCCGGATTCCGTATTGTATGCTGAATATACAGACACTGGCTTTGAGGATCTGGAAAAATAGCATTACGAGAGGATGGGATTTAGTTGGCTTCCTCACAAGTGCTTCGTTTTTTTCTCATATTTTATGGGATATTTCTTCTCTGGATAGGATTTATCCAGGGCTACATGGAATTTTTATGTCTTTACTGGATTTTGTGCTATTTTGGCGGATTTTTTCGCGGAACTAATCAAGCCAATTTGTAGAAATTGTATCAGACAGAATGAAAATTCCTTGGCCAGGCCGTAGTTCGCCGCCATATTGAATGTAACCCTGAATCTGTTCGGAGGATAAGTCGAATTTTACTGGACCAAATGACTTGGAATTTTACATGCATCTTCAGTATGCATGTCTCAATGGCGCTACGAAGCCAAATATGCCAATTTCACTCAAAAAAGTATTCAGGCGAGGTGTACACAAACGTCGTCTGCTTATGGACGGCAACATACGACGTCTCAAGTAAACCTCATATGGACACTTTTTTCGGTGAAATTGACATATTTGGCTTCGTACCGCCATTTAGACGAGCATTCTGTAGGTGCATGTAAGATCTCAAATCATTTGGTCAAGTAGAAATCGACATATCCTCCGAACGGATTCATAGCTTTTGACGGACTACGGCCTCACCTTAAAAAACCCTACCCAGCTTACAGAATTATATTATATACTTCATAATGTTAGGAACATTGGATATCAGACTCCAAATTGTGTGAATTGGCAAAATCGAGATATCTAGAGATTTTTACTATCAATTTTTTCCTCGGAAATGAGTATCTTCCAAACGTGATTCCTGTTTCAATATCATATCTTGTCAACCACAAAATTCCCAACTCTTTCAGATTTTTCTAGTGCTTCAATCGAAAGCTATCGCAAATTATCCAAAATTGCGTTTGCCCACTATGGACACGTTTCGATTTCTACCACTACTGACTTGTTCTAAACATTTTCCTCTAGGAACTGTATTCTTCGAATCCGATAGATTGAATAATGCAGTAACGGAGAGGTTGAAATATTTGAAATTCAAACTCTCATTAGAGTTCTAGAATAACTCATTCCACCGTTAATTGATTCAGTGGCCGATCGCGCATAATGAACGCGCGCAACTCTTGAGCGTCAGCACCTATAACTGGGCCACATTCTAGTACCTAATAGAATTTTAAAAGAATTGTTTCGAGTAGCGGCACAACATAAATGATGATATGATTGATCTAGATAAATATATACTGGACGGAGTATCCTTTTCATTTGTCAGGTTGCAAAGAAAATTTTTTTTACTGCCACCAGTATATCGTGATTACGTCTATTTTTTCGCTGGCTTTCTGATATAAATGGCAAAAGGGATAGAAATCGTTGGTCTAATGGACTATCTGGAAGGATACTCCTTCCGGGAATGCAATTAATCAATTTTTCGCAACATAAAGTAACATTGCCAGCATAGTCGTATTGACAGTAATTAGGGAGTGTTGAAACGATTTTCTCTGTGACAAAAATTCTACAGCACTTGCATAGCATGGATTATCGACAGTTGGATAGGTACTCCAGAGATCAAGTGATCCATTATTTTTTACCTCTGAAATCCTCCGAAGAGAATGTGGTCTTATTCTAGTAAAAAATAATGGTGTCATTGTAGAGAGACGAGTGAAAATTTTCATCTTCACTTGTCCCAATTCAAGAAAAATAACGGAGACTCTAGAAAGCGAGCTTCAGAAAATGGGAAAAGTCTATTTTGAATAGAGGATTTCGAAGATCGACAGGACATTATTCAAATCCAGTAGGCTATCCATCAGTCTCAAGAGCAATTCGAGTCTGAATTTTTGCCATCTGTGACGTCGAGTCGTTGAAAATCGACAAGAGTGAAATTTTATTTCCAGATGGTGGCATTCAATCGAATACTTCATTCTCATTTCCATTCTCCACTCGATTCTCTCGATCCGTTCAGCTACGGCTACGCTGCGCCAGACTCAAAGCTATATCTATTACTTCTCGCGAACAATTAATCAATCAATCGATTTTCCTCTCTCTCTCTCATCGCCTCTATGTAAACGTTCCTGGTGTAATTTTCCGAGTGAATGTGCTGACAAATATAAATACACGTTGGAAATTACTTTGTGAATCCGTTCCTTGGGATATGCAGTTTGAATAATGTTGATATTGAGGTGTTTGAAACTTCTGTTTTTCAACTTTAATTCTAATTTTAGACTTTTCGAACAGTGGATTTATGATTTTCTCCCATAGAGTTCCAAAAAATGATTAGATCAGGAGAGCTCTGCCAATCATTCAAACGTGACAATTATGTTTATTGTGGATTTTTCAGCATTTGATTGATAGGTTATCTTGAATGGTCTGTTAAGATAGTTTGAAAGATAGCCCATAAAATCGTTCAGAAAAAGCTTCTGCTCTCAAGATCAGAGAAAAATGACTTCTAGAAACTTAAGATCTTTTGAATTTTATGATACTTGGGATTTTTTAAGATAAAGGACAGGAACGTTGAAGAATTTTATGTTGTGGCTTGTCAAAACAGCCTGCCGTTTATTGTTCTGTCCCTCCAGAAAATTTTCAATATTATCACGAATATTTCGACCCTAACATACTGTGCTTAGAAAAGCTGACTAGGCATCAAAATTGGCTGTAATTTCGTTTGATTACATTACTATATAGTTGAAAACCGACAATGTATTCAAATGACCCCAGGCCCACTTCATTAAGTTTGCATGTCATTGGTCATGCTCAATTTGTACGGCATACCCTGTACTTTATTGGACCAATCAAGCGGTCATCATTACGCATAATTTATCCTTTCTGAACATCATCTTGATACTTGATTTTTACTTTAAACATTTTTTAATTCGTTCCTGATCTTCCTATCAACATCCATTCCCCCACACAATCTCCTCTGAATCTCAATAAGACCATCTCTTAGAAAAAATTCTTCCTTCCAAAATCAAAATGTCCAAACTAAAATTCAACCAACCTGGAACACGAATACTGTTGCTGTTGCTGTTCATCATCATCAAACAGACTAGTAGGTTCAACTTCTTCATCCTCTCCTCTCTCATGTTTTGCATATCCAAATAAATCTGTAGCAGCTCTGGCAAGGTCACTTTTTAAATCAACTACACCAGGTTGTATTAAAAGTCCACCAGGTCCCATAACTGGACAACAATCAGCTTCATCACCATATAATTCATCCTCATCACTACTAAACTCTTCATCACCGGTTGTACCAGTACTTCCTGCTCTTCGATGTTTACTTGTCGTTGTAAGTGGTCTGTAGGCATAATCATTGCTACCGGTACTACTACAACTCGAGGAACCACCACCATTATTGACCGAAGATTCAACTGTTACTGGGTCCATTGATATTATTGGTTGGGGTTGCTCCTGCTGCGATGACTTCATCACTGCTGGAGCCCAGTGATGAACCCTTCTGTAACATAAAATAGGGAAATTTTGGTTACTCATTATAGTTTTTTTTATTGAATTATTTCGTTGAATTGAGTACACTGATCGGTGAGCTTGTGGGATGAATGAGCGAGTGTAACTGACAATGAGTGATCTGACGAAGGTTTCAGTTAAAATACATGGGGTCAACTGTATCTGAATTCGGTATTATCGGTGCTGCGAATGCCTCATGTGACATTCCATTGGCAAAATTTGTTGTCACATGTTATACGTCTATTCAGTGAAGATTCCACTAAAAGCACTTGTAAGCAGAAAAAGGAAGTTTTTATGAACTCTGCTTGGTTGGTCGATCTTCGATAGACCGAATCAGCGATAAGTCGAATTTTTCGATATATCTCGAAGTACTGTATCGGGCCCTTTATTTTCCGCCAGGAGGATTAAAATATCTTAAATATCTCGATGGACTGAGAATGTCTGTGGTCAACTGGTAGAATTCAATGACCTGACAACTCTGTGATATCGAAGAGGCTGTGTACCATCGTCTAAATATGATCGATATCTCGTACTATCGAGATAAGGGAAACCCATCCGATTTGAGATACCATAAGTTGAATAAAGTTGAATCCATAAAAGGGCTCGATTTGACTCATCGGGAATTCGATGATAGTAAAGATGCGTCTGTGGTATAATGAATTTGAGGTTATCGAAAGGGATTTTAAGATATCGATGAGTGACAGATTCGATCTATCGAACTGCGATTTTCATCACAACCGATGACTGCAATCAAAATTTGGAATTTCTGGTGATGATTTTATCTATTGCAATCCGACCCACTAAAAATAAGTGTGTAGATAGATGGATCGGTGTCACGAAGAGGAGATTACTTCTCCCATGGAAGGACCCACCGCGGAACAAAAATAGACAAAAATGAGTAAAAAGTACCCATCAACTATTTACAATTTATTGCATGCGCTTGAGAATTATTTTATTGCCGCCAAGTCAACAGTTTTTACTACACGTACATACTTACACCACCTTTATCGAAAAACAACATAATCATCTTCTTTTCGCATCGTCTTTCTCTGACTGCAATATCGCATTACTATGGCACACCGATAACCTCGGGGAAATAATAACCGTAGCACGGAAGCACGCACTTATCAGTCGGTTTCCAACTACGGCGTATCCAAAGTTTCTTATTCTATATATAACGATTCCCACGGAATTGGAATCTCTTGCGCAAGACGAAAGAGTCAGTTCCAGTTTCATTCGAGTTCTCCAATAATACTGAAATTGAGAGAGCATCATTCATCAGAGAAGAAAACGACCCTTCCGTTGCTTGTGCCATTTGCATCGTCAAGACATTTCTTATGATTCTTGGAACGCTGAATATCTCATCAGACACAGCAATTTTCTGTTCTACATTGAGGCGGTCGAGCGAATTATTCCTGGAATGAGTTTCTTCATTTCATGAGTTCATTCAAACGTTAATCATGATTTCTGATTCGCGTGTTTGGTATCATAATTCATGATTAAGACAATGCAATTTTAGAGATATTTAGTCATCATATTCTAACGGCAATATATTTATCACTGCTTTGTTGGTCAGCACGATTCATCTACACGAATAAAAGCGAGAGATACAAAAGTTTCTACAGTTATGACGTCATGAAAATAGAGTTGACCAATACTGTTGCTTATGTATAGCTTCAATATTTCTATCCAACATTTATGTACTCTTAATTATTAGGTCACTCAACGAGACTAAAGAACTCCAGAAATAGTACAAAAGTGCATTTCAGAAAACTCGAGAAACATTGTTTCATCTCATATTGCTGAAATTCTACATCACATTCATTGGAAAAAGCTCACCGAAGCGTTGCAGAAAGTTATTTTCACGGTACATTGTTGAAACTTCCACATTCACGGGTCTATATACGAGCTAAATGTGTGACTATATGTGAGTACCTATTTGTTCGAGTGTAAGCTTGACAAGCGGCTCAGAGAAGTTAATGAATGAAAAACCGGTAGTCTCTCTTTCTCTTCGCGAATCCGGTTCTTCCGTTTTCCGTTCAACTTTATCGTTTCAACTTTTGACGATGAATGTATGAGGTGAACCGAGCAGCATTGGATTCTAAGATGAAATTGTCGGCCTTGTGTTGAGATAAATTATGTAATGAAATGACGTTGATTATTGAGATGCTGTGTTAGAAGAATCAAGAACTTTTCACAGTAGAGAAACAGTAGAAATATGGTATTAATTTGTCCAATTGAAGTCAACAATCGAATTATTTTCTAAAATCATCTTTTTAGGCATGAACATCTCCGAAATTGAAAATAGTACATTTCGATACAAGGGCGTAAAACGTTTTATTCGCGTCCGAGTGATTGGTTTCCGGCCCGAGCCGCAGGCGAGGGTCGGAATCATCACGAGGATGCGAATAATAGGTTTTACGGCCGTGTATCTAACTATACTTTTCGATAAACTGTGAGTAAAAGTCGACAAACTGTGCGCAAAGTGCACTTTTACGCACAGTGTATCGAAAAATATTTTGTAAATATTCATAATAAAATCACTTATCCTTTCATCAGTACGTGATTGAAGGTATTCTTATATTTTAGACTGTTGTAGATTCAATTCTGGATGAGACTGAAATCTCGTATTGTTCTAGCCAGTTACATGATATTGTATGATGAGAAAAAAATCAAAGCTTTTATTAATGAGGTAATTCACACGTAATCCTCATTAATTCCAGATATCACGTAAGAATGGATGTAATTTTGAAACAATAATGATCGACTCGATTACGCCCTTCAATTTTGCCACACCGAAAATGTTACGCAACCCTTTGTATATATTGAAATGCTTTTGCGTAATGTACAGAACCATCGATTATTTTATACCTCTATCAAAACAGATAATTTTATAAACTCTATCAAAACAGAAAATAAGTTATGAAAGCTAAATCACGTTTTAACATTGAGGAAAATAACAGATTTGTAATTCTTCCTCGTGATAAATTTAATCAAATCTCATGTATTAGTTAAAATTCCTCAATACACGACTGAAAATTCCTTTTATTTTTAATCACTTTTAGTCTTTCCACTTTCACTTTTGATTTGTTCAATTTTCGTAAATGATAGCTCTTCTCCGCAAGAATTCATTCAAGATACTACCTCTCGGAAATTTTTTTTGCTACATAAGAAATGACCTAAGCCGATGATGTATACAAACGAGATTCTCGTGTCTGAAACGTGACTTGTGTATGATGAAATCCTCAATTTATTCATAGAGCCAAGTCAATTCTGTAGTAGTGAATGGCTAATACTTTTGTCATGCTTATTTCTTTGTTTCGGGAAAATTTCAAGCACACTATCGGTCAAAAGTACACACTACACTTGTACTTTTAGATCTTATGAGTTTTACTCCAAATATTACTGTGCTCATTACTGTATCTCAGATTTGCACGAGGTAGAGGACTTTCTTAAAAATCATCGAAATTATCACTTTCTTAAGCTAAGATTGGAAAGATCCGAATTTGTGCAGATAAAAAATGAAGAATGCCAGCTTGAAGTATTGGAAAAGACCTAGATAATTAGCTCCGATAGAGTTTTCTGCAACCAAGTATAGAACCGAGTAAGTTGATTTACAGAATTGGAGGAGAAAATTGTGGATGAAGTCAAACTTGTGCCTGGCAGTGTAAAGATCCGAATTTTGATAATCGAGATAGGTGAAAAATAGACCATTATTTTTCACAATGACATACATTCGAATTGACCCAAACTCAGTTTTCGAGCAAATGATTCCGTTTCGAAAATTCATATCTGAGGAACTATAACCATTCAGGACTTCTCCTCAGTCTTCCAAGAGATGCAACACTGATTCTGATGATTTGATAAAAGAAGAAGATCCGAAAAAATATCAGAAGTTCTTTCCCAGAAATCCTCATTCAAACTTGAATACAGTAGTAAACTCTTTACCATGCAAGTCATACCATTACAAACCCAACTATTTTCAACCTCTCATTCCTAACAATTCCAACGTCTAAATACTCCATAAATACGCCAAGGAAACCTCGAACATACATATCACAATGCAAGGATACTCCCACATAAGTACACATGCTTTACCTAACCTTACCGCACCGTGCTTCGAATCGTACAAAACGAGCGTCATCGTATTACAGCTCGTTTACCACGCTAATTACCGACTATGCATTTGTACACTTACACACACACACACACACACATACATATATACGAATTTTTTTTTTCGCATCAGACCATGGGAGACTTGGAAAAAGGAATAGCAGAAGAATATATATGATACAATGGCCTCGTGCCGGTCTTGTTCTTCTTCTTCTTCGTCTTCGTTGCATTGCACACTTACGTAAGTATCAAGAGCGAATCTCGGGAAAAGCGCAGTGAAAACTATATATATATATCTTACTCTCAGTAATTAGAAGTCTGCAAAGCTGTGAGAACAAGAGATGGTTAGAGGTTATACCGAGGTGGTACTATATACATAGAAAGGTGGTGTAGATAAAGACTCGTTGAGAATTTTAATTTTGGGTTGGCTCTCATTTCGCATGAATGAAAAGGATAAAGAGTGTGGCTCAAGAAGGACTCATTAACGCCTGGAGTAAGAGATGGAGTCTGGTGTAGACTATTGTGGAAGATTTGAAGGATTTTTGATGGATTTTAGGTAGATAAGCTATGAGGATTCCAACACAGGTGAGTTAGAACGTATGTAGGGATTTCAATTCATGTGAGCTAGAACTACCATAGGTTACCTACAATTGTACCCATTGATGTTTCCATTATTCTAAAAAATTACTGAGTTTTTACTACTTTATAGAATTGTTGAGTGGCTGGATTGAGGAATTCTCTGTTTTCAAGAATTTTGTTGGACGACAGAAAAATTGTAAAAAAGCTGTGACATTAGGCAGGACTATTTATTTTCATTTGGGTGTGTCTAGATTTGCCTGGTATATACTTGATACAGCACAATTTCTCAGCGTTAATGTAATGAATCTCATAAAACCAAATTATAATAAATTTAACCACATTTTCACAAAATTATTTGATTAAAATTTTCAAAGAGCCAACTATTTGCTTCAAAAGTTGTTCAAAATCGCAATTATTATCTTCAAGGAAAATTCTAGTATCGTGTATGATGGAAAAATAATTATTTATCCGGGCTGAAAATAATTATTTTAAAATTGAAAAATTCTGTTGGATCATCTCATGGATTTATTTATTATTTGAACGTCTGAAAAGACTGACTGATTCGTTTCTGAATCATTCTTGTGTGAAAAATATTGTGTCCGATGCATGTCACGTCATACACTCTGTTACAGTATTTCTATAGAACACGTTCTAATGATCAAGATACAGAGTACAATTGTAGTTCAAGTCTCCTGAATCGCAAAATTGGATCGTCGTTATAGAGCTCACGATGCGAGACTCGCTTTTCCTAACGTTATACCTGTAACATCTTTATCGCAATGAACTGTTAGCACGTGAGTTGAATTCCGTGACTTTTCATTTCAATTGTGTCGTTCAAAAGGTATATTTTGAAAACCTTGAGCATCACGAATCGAAATTTTATGTAAGTATAGCGTAAAGATGAAAATATATCTTGTTGTATTTTTGAAAAAGACGTTGATGATATTTGTTATTTCTGTTTGAATATTCATTTCAATCCCAAAAATAAAGACCGTTGGGTACTACCTAGTAAGGAAACAAGATAGCAAAGTGAAAAAAAAAAATTAATAAAAATGACTGAGACAGGTTGAACATGAAATTTTCCGTACTACTAATATTTTCAGCATCATTATTCGTTGAAGCGCGCGCATGCTACATCGGATTACGCCAACTGAATAACGCAAGCGATATGAATATATTCCATCAATATATTCATACGTGCTTAAGCGGCTGAATGTATCGTCGGCTTATGCATTAATTGGCAAACGTTTCGATATGCCGTTTCGTCAAGGTAAATGAACTTCTTAACTAGGTTCGGAAAGTTTTTTTGAACTTAGCTTTCGTGCTTGGACGATGAAATTCTTGAAATAGAAATCTTGATTTCTCAGGAGTAACACAATTTTAGGGCAGTATTCTTGAGATTCCATGTGATCATTTTGCTTTAAATCATTTGAAAATTGGGTTTGCTACACGCGTATTCAAGTACCTGGAGTAATAAAATTGACTCACTTGGAGTGAAACTTCCTTCAAATTTATGTAAGAAGACACTTTGATACAAGTCGTTAACTTCGTGACTTGTAAGCTCATAGCCATTAAAGACTTAATTTGTACCTCTGTTATATATAATTCATTGCAGACCCAAAGCAGGAATTGATGAAATATCTTCTAGTCGCCATACACCACATCGGGAATTAATTAAACTCCGAAATCCAAATTTCGTTGCCAAATATTCTCTTTATTAAAAAGGGAATTTCAATATGAAAGAAGTTCCAAACCGTGTAGGAATGGGCACTCATTACAAGCTGAAACTGCCAAAATTATATTACATTTGTAGAAGAATTTCGATTTCCTGGTTGCGAGAATTCTCTCTGTAACACAGGTAATTTTGTGGTCAGTGAGAAACCCACCCTTCTTCTTACATCTGAATCCGTTATTTACTCTTACACATCGCTGACACGACAAAATTAATAGAGAAAATTGTCACCATAATTCAATGTTTCAAAATCCTTATCATGACATTCCTTCACTATGAATTGCTCTTGTTACAATTCTTCTTTTTTCCTCCCATCAACTTCAAAATACTGCAGAATCGGTCGATTCTTCGATCGGGAAACTCGAGTGACTCGTGCCGTATCTCGTTTTCAAAGTGCAGTCGTGGCTTTTTTATCGCTTTTATTCTACTTCCATGTCTCCCCACTCGACGCTCGGACCACCTATTTCTCATCCTACTCCGCGATTTTCGGCAATTTTCCTAGAAAAATCTTGTACGGTGGCTTGTGTTGGTGACGAAACTTGTGTCCGTGTGAGCAATTAGGTAGAGTCTCTACCCTCTCTACGGTGAATCTGCGGTGATTGGCTGTACACTGCGATTCTTCGTGGTCGCCCCGCCCCCTACCAAACTTGTCAAAACCTGATGCATCGTCGCAAGTAGTAAGAGGGCAAGGAGTGCACATATCATATCATATGCTTTCCTAGGCGCGCGGTGGCATCAGAAACGTTTCAAATCGTTTCGATCGCGGTTAGTGCGCCGAACTTTTTCACGGTCGGTTGTCACAATGCGCCTGCAATGCGTACACAAATTCGCGAATGCCCCGTGCAAAACTCCACGCTTTATTTCTTCAACATTCGTAATAATACGTGCTGTATCAGAGAGACTATCTCGGAGACTAACTGTGTGATTTCAAACATAATTAAATTGAAAACGATTCAAATCGAAGGAGATGTCGTATGCACAGAGTATTTTTGATCTATTGGTTTTTTTTACTCAAATATTCTAATATCAGTCAAAGCGATGTTTAAAACTCGTTTTTACCAATTTATTCTCTATATTGCGCGGCACCTGTTATACATATAGCTATGTATAGTGTCTGGGCTCTTATCGGCGCCTCCAACTTTTTAAACCACCTCCGCACGCGCCTAATGAAGCCGATAGCACTTTGTACATTGAGTGCAGTGGCAAAAATTTGGAAGTATCATTTTTATTTGAAGAATTTCCTTTGTTTTAAATCATAAGTTTCTAGTGAGTGTTCGACTTTATAATATTTTTCGAGAAAGTCGTGTTGGTGCTGAATAAGAAAATTTTTTCAAAGATGTTAATAAGGCTTTATGAAAAGATTTTGAAATTTTCAATAATACCACTCCAGAGCCTCCAAAATCGATTTTACATGAAGTGTTCCTACAAATTTTCGAGTTGAATAAGATCTGATTTAACCTTGCTTGGGATCCAGAGTAGACTGATTATTTAACAAAAAACAGGGCTATTGCCTCTGTTGCTACCGAAGCTCATTCAGCTTGTCAATAATCTTGATGAGTTACAGGCTCCTGATGGAATGCTTTTGCAGTTCTAAATATGATTCTTGTAAAATGCTGGGTAATGGTCGATTGAAGATATTGAAAAGAGGTTTCTTATGGAGTTCAGAAGGATAGCATATTATCAATCAGTTAATGAATCACACAGCCATGTAATTATTCCAGACAGACGAGACCAAATTAGACCAAATTAGACGAAACTGGACTGAATGAGGCCAAACAAGACCGAACTAGATCGTATTATACCTGACTAGACTGAATTAGGCCAAGTCAAAATTGAGTACGCTGCACTTAAGCTATATTAGTACGGTAATTCTAGTACTGTACTAGTACGATACTAGTGCGGTTTTAGTAGTCCTAGCGATACTAGTACAATGGTAAAACCGCACTAGTACCGAACTTAGTCCATACTAGGACTGTAATCTTGATACGGTTCTAGATCGGTACTAGTATGGTATTAGTGCGGTACAAGATCGGTACTAGTATGGTATTACTGTGGTCTTACTCGCACTAGCACCCGTACCGGTATTAGTAGAGTATGAGAACCGTACTAGTACCAAACTACACCGTGCTGGACCGAACTAGACCGAAATAGACCTGACTAGACTAAACTAAACCGAATTAAACTGACGTGGACCGTAATTAGACCATAGTAATCCGGTAGTGCGATACTATTGCGTAAGTCCTAGTACGGTACCAGTACGTACATCCTAGTACGGTACTAGTACGGTGCAACACGTAAATCCTAGTGCGGTTCTAGTGGTTTTAGTGACTCTAACGACACTAGTATCGTCATAAGATGTACATACTGGTACCGAACTTACCAGGAGAGTGTTTCAGATCCGGATCACGGATTTTGCTAAAACTCTGGGAATAGTCTTCTATGAGCACCAAAAGATGAAACCCAAAATGAAAGACCCTAACGCTCAAGCGTTTTTGAGCTACAGCCAATAACATTAGCATTGCTCATATGGGTCAATGTTAAAAAACATACATATAGGTATACCTGCAATGCTAATGTCCTTGGCTGTAGCTCGGAAACACTTGAGCGTTAGGGTCTATAATTTTGGGTTCCATCTTTTGGTGCCGAAAGAAGACTATTTCCAAAGTCTCAGCCAAATCCATGACCCGGATCTGAAACACTCTCCTGGTTAGTCCATTTTAGTATGGTAATCCTAGTGCGGCACTAGTTCGGCACTAGTGTGGTGTTAGTGCGGATCTAGTGTGCCTAGCAGCGGTACTAGGACTATATAAGAATCGTACTAGTACCGGACTAGACTCTACCAAACCGAACTGGACTGAACCAGTCGAGGACATCCATCCATCCATCCATCCACCCATTCAACCAACCATTTACCCACCCACCAACCCATTTACCCATCAATGCCATCCATGACTCATATGACCCCCTATCATATTTTACTTCTTCCATGTAGGGCAACTCGATATGCGGATTCGGACTGACAAATTTTGGCTGGACGTTTAATTTTTAAAATTTTTGTGTGTTGTGTAATATCGTTCCTCTCTCACGTAGAAAGACTTAGTAAAACCAACTGCTCAAACGTATTCACCTTTCTATTCAAAATTCGATTGGATTGTAAACAGTTCACTAGATGACTGATGAAATATAACTTTCATTGATTGAATCCACTTCGATAGTCCGAAACAGAACCTTGCAATATTTCGACCAAATCTGATTTCTCACGGAAAAAAATGCCGAAATTCTGGTTCCAAATTCATTGAAAAAGAATTCCGAAGACTCGGTTAAGATTCAACGTCGCGTAAGATAGACATTTGATGTCCAAAAATGTATTTTTACTAGAACTATATTCATTTACACTACCACGTGGTCGTAATATCCATCACATTACCGTCCACCGAAACAAATCACAAGAAGCAATAGAAATTCCCCAATAGTCTCAAGCACATAAACATCGCATTCGTCCATCCATATTAGACAAATCAACAACCTACCCAATCCAATCTCATCGCTTCCATCCTAATTGAATAAGTTTTGCCAGGAAAACCGGGGAAAACCAAGGCACTGAAACCTCTCGGCTCGCATACCAAAGTCTGTCCTCTTTAAAGTAAAGGCATTTATCGGATAACGAATTAGCACGTCTTTCCTTCCCACCCCCCCCTCCTTCCTGGAATAATTCCACTTCCGATTTTATACTCCCTTTCACAGTTAATCTTCCAATCACACAAACGCTGAATTTTGTATGAACAAATTATTATACACTAATAGGGTGCATTCAACCGCGAAACTTTAAATTCAAGCACGTGACTCGTCTTTGTAAAAAAAACATTGAGGAAAAAGTCTAGTGATGCATGCGCACGTGGAAATTTGAAACAAAAAAGAATAGGAAAAATGGATGTGACATTGTAAGAGTCATATATGGTTTTTTACTCTAGTTACGTAGAGTCTCTCGGTATGCTGCAATCCATAAGTAGGTAATAACAAAAAAAAAAGAATGCGAGAGCAAGAGTCATTCAACTCTGTAACGTAGAGGCTCTATGTACGCGAGAGCTTGGAAAATGAGGACGTACGTGTAGAGACGAAATGTATATAGGTATAGAATATTATATGTACATATGTATGTTGGTGATGGAGTATATCGTAACACTGGAAAACCTGCAATTGTTCGTCTGACGATGCAATCAAGTTTGGTGGAAAGAAAAAGACGGTTTGGAAACTTATTTGAATTTTGGGTGAGATGAGTCGGAATGATGTTCCAGTTTTGTAATAGCAAACTTTATGTGCATTTGATAACGCAACAGATGCTTGGTTTGTTTTCATCTTTTGGGGAAAAATTTTTGTTTGATTGAAAGTGTGCCATGTTATGATACTCAGTGAGAAAATTGAGAATCGAGGTTTATTCTTTTCGGAGCTGCGCAAAGATTATTATATTTTATCATATATTACTTTCTTTAAGTTGTTCTTGACATACTTGGGTTTAACGTACCTGGAAATCGGGGTCTCGTTTATAACCTTTTGAAAGATTC
Source organism: Eretmocerus hayati (assembly GCA_029851415.1). Classification (NCBI taxonomy): domain Eukaryota; kingdom Metazoa; phylum Arthropoda; class Insecta; order Hymenoptera; family Aphelinidae; genus Eretmocerus; species Eretmocerus hayati. The sequence continues at coordinate 23,034,334 of CM056742.1, forward strand.
ATAAGCAGAGTATTAAACACTGTATGACCAGTCTGGATTATATCGGTAAGAAAAAGGCCTTTCGGATGCATAACGGTCATTTTAGTGCGTCATAATTATTACGATAAACTTCCACAGGGTTAATGGACGGTAACTCAAGAATTTTTTTTTTGTTCATTCAGTCTTGAGCATATTTTATGATGGCTCTTTGTTTCTGAGTAGAATTCTCAAAGAAAATTCCTTGTGAAAGGTTGTAATTGACATTGATGAGACTGGCGATGAGACTAAAGATCGTACATTTTCATACGAAAGCGAAAATATTGATTTTCGCACACCGAATGACATTTTCTGGACAATACCGAAACCTGGGGGCTTCGAAATTATTAAGTGATAATATGGAAGTCACTCCATTGGCTGTGCCAAAAATAAATTTAAAATCTGTGCAAAAATGTTAGTTTTACGCATAGAATGATTATTTGATGAGATTCTCGGGGAATTCGTGGTTTTGTTTGGGCGGTAAAATGAAGGTATAAAACGTGTGATAAGTGACCGCATAAGCCCATCGTCTACTACGAGGAAAGATAATGACACTTTAACATCACAAAGACGAAAGACCGTTAATCGGATCAAGGAGTCTGGAGTCTGGAGTCTGGAGCTGAGTATCAGTAAGAATTCCATGCATTTTTTATCCGCCAGAATTTTAATTTTAATAGTTTTACCACTTTTCCTATAACCTAATTTCATCATTGCATCTCTGATTATTTCGATGTTACCTGCGTATTGTCTAATTAAACTTCTTGATCACATTCTAACTTTTGGAAACGTTGAATGTTTCGGAACATCAACTCATACAGATCAATTTCTAATAACGATAAGGATATCCCTCAAAAAAAAAAATCATCTATTGAGAAAGTGAAAAATAGCGAACCAAAAGCACAGAAATTGCAAAACCAACCACTAGAATTCCCGTAAAAAGTCTTTGAGACACTCATATCCGGAATTTCTGTGCACACGATATACAGGGAGGCTATAATCAGTGATACGGAAACGATTGTTTGTCCTTGCGAAAGTGAGTATTATATATCCGCGAGAAGTCAGACGATACGCCATATCCGGCACTATATACAACATATGCAGGATATCTATATATATCCGAAACCAAAAACCTCAAATTCACAAAGTTTGCCTCTGTCACCGGAATTCCATCATCATCGTGCCGACCAACACCAGAAAAAAATCCACACATCACACACTCACACTCACATATACTCATGGTTCGCGAAAAAAGTGTACGTCACTCGTTCAAGTTCAGCAAACAGTGCTAAAAAAAGGCGCTCGAGTCACTATATATCTATATATATGTACGTATAAAAGGGAGGACGAAGATGAGGCAAAAGAACAAAGGGCAGACTGGGATTTTATATACCTTCGTTGAAGTTCCTGAGTATCAAAATGAGTGAGAGTGAGAAAGACAGAAAAGGACGGATATAAAGAGCTGTGATGGTTTGAGAACTGTCGACGGGGGAATTCCGTGTACGCGAGCCTTTTGAAATCGTGATAGCGAGGATCGAGGATAAGAAGGAGAAAGAAAAAAAGCTTGGCGGCGAACGGTACGGTAAACCTGACTGCGAAAATGAAGAAATGCGTGCGCTATTCTTTTTTTTATGATGAATTGGCGTTCGATGATCTCTTGATAAGCGTTTTGAACTGGGTTTGTCTGATGGTAGGGAAGTGAATAGTTTATTATAATGATCGATGATCTGTACAGGCTAGCCATGCATTATTACATGAAGGTTTTTGGGAGTGAATCTTTCAACTTTTTACGCTCTTTTTCCTTTTTCCATAAGTACATGATTCAGAAAGTTTTCGTTCAAAAAAATCTTACGAGAGAAAGCGGTCTGCAATTAAGATTTTTTTTTCCTTACGTAATGCATAAATAGTCCCTTAAAAAGTTTATGTAAAAATTCTATTGAAACTGTTTTTGAGTTATCGTGGGGGATTTTTGTGAAGATAATTCGATGATACCGAGATTAGCTGATTTATCAATTGAATTTAAATGTAAACAACGTCACACGACCGAATGGTTATCCACGAGAAAAATAGAAATCCCATCAAAATGTTCACAAATATAATCAAATTTAACGTCAGGTACCACATATACTTCGCATGCTATTTGGGTTGTGTCAATGATTACAATCATGAAAAAGTGATGACATGAAAAAGTGCGCGATTTTGCATTTTTTTCATCATTTTGCACGAAGCTCTATAATTTTGATATTTGGGTTGTTCTTTCTGATACCATGACGTAGGCAACTAATGGAACTGTTTAAATTGTCATTAGAAAATTCATCTCTTTATCTTATATCTAGCTCTCTAAAATTAGCATCAACGGTAAAAAACAATGAAATTTGCTCTCACCATTTATTTTAAGAAAAGTCAACTGATAGATGTGATGTACTTGCACTGAAGTACCAAAAGAGCGTCTATTAGTAATGGACTTGAGTTAAACTCCCGATCACCAAACTAAAAACTCTGAGCAACAATGTTACATAAAATTCTCGGATTATTTTTCGTACATACATTTCTGAGCTTGTGCATCCAGCAACGGTTATTGTGGGTATGATATTTATAGCACATTGATCCAGGGAGACTTGTCATAGGTATTTTGCGATTGATTCTGTTCAAAATATTACGAACACGGTCCCTTATAAGGTTACTTATAGGTTTATTCTTTGCTGTTATTGTACCAAAGAGAGCAACGGTATGCGAGCAGATAATGTGTACAACATAAATGGTTCCCTTTTCTTCATTATTCTTAATTGTTTGTGCTCCACCACTCTGGAAATGCTCTTTAGGAACAAAGGAAAATCCTCGTGATTCATGAGCCCATTCAACTCGTTCAAGATACCAACTTCCTTTTCTCGGCCTATCTCTCACGCGCTTTAGCTAGATGAACTCTATAAAATTGCACTCGGAATCTCTCAAGAGCATACGCTTTCCAACACGCTGATCGCCAAATTAGGATCAGACATCATAATTCATCTCAAGATTCAAACTTATAAGGAGCTTCGTTCTTTCCTCCCTTTCTCCTTTCTTGCAGTATTTCATCATTTTTGCATCCCATAACAGTTTGATTTATAGGGTAGATTGAGTTCTTTTGAGCATCTCTTCATGGAGTTACTAAAACTGCCCCCCTGTCTACTTATTTTGATATTATGGAATATGAAACGAGAGAATTGTGTTTCTATGTTAATTCCATTACCGTGAAAATCATCAACATTGATTATGTATCCTGATAATTATTTAGTATTGGTATACGTTATAAGGTATTATACCACAACAAGGAATCACATTTTCATGCTCTTGATAGATTATTTATTGCAAAAACAGATACTCTACGGAACTTTTACAGGATTATACTATCAATACGAATTCGCGGGGAATACTTTCTTAACCTCTCCGGGTAGACCCCCCCCCCTTTGTGGCAATTCGGAAAGAGAGGGATTCATTAGGGCACGGGTGGCGTTTTTACGCCCAAAGAGTGAAACTCGCTCTTTTCGGAGTAGCCACAAAGTAGGAGTTCACTCAGAAAGGTCAAGAGAGCTTACACCAGCTCACACACTTTATCTTCCACTTACAAAGAGAGGTCCAACCTTGCGAAACATGGATCTTGATGAAACTCTGGGGGTCATCTTGTTTTGGTGAGAAATGAAGGTATCCCAAAGTATTTAGTCCCAATAGGCCTACCATCGTGAGATATAGCTGGGAAGATTAACATTGACCATATAGGACCATGTTTAAAAGTCATATGTACATATAGATGTACTGACTAGGCTAATACTGACAATGCTAATTTCCATATATAGTTGTATCTCAGGACATGGAAACCCATAAGATTGAATCCTTTGAGAAACATTTATTTTTCAACAAAATAAGATGATTACCAAAGTTTGGAATGAATCCAAGAACCGCAAGATTGGACCTCTCCTTGTTAGCTCCATTAAAAATTCCATCAACGCTCAACCAGTGAAAATTTGAGCAAAATTGTAAGAATAATATTTTTATAAGCCATGAGTATCAGATTCACAAATTAGTGAAACGAGATAAAATCATCAATCTGATTTACCGATATCAAGACCGCTCAAGGGGTCGAGTTTCCAATCTGAAGAAGCGAGTTTCCAATCTAAGCCTCACCGCAGACGAGATTAAAATTCATCTCAGTTTCTTCTTCCCAGGATATCATCCAATTTTCCGTGTAACAACCAAGACGTCGACGACGACGACGACGATGATGAGATTTAGTGAGTTGCCCCAACGCAACGAGCAACTTCTTCAGTTCTAAGCTTCATCACTACTTTTCCTCTCTTTTCCCCTGAGATCTCGTTATTACCACCTAACCATTAATTGTTCCTTCCCATCTCATTCTTCCTTTGCTCGTTTTCTATAGATCTTTTCTTTCACTCTTTGCAAATTCCACTTCTCCTTGGATATTATCTCAGATGAAAATCTATTCATGAAGATAGCATTCTCTTGCTTATTTCGTATAATGCTATCACGATTGTGAATCTTTAGGTGCTGTTTTTCTAGATTTATTGATCGGGATTTAAAGAGATTTTATCTTTCAAATGGTTTTCTCATGATAGTTACAAAATATTGACTGTCTGATCGTTGGGTGGAATGAGATCCTTGTGGGGTAAAAAATTCTTGTATACCGATTTCAAATATTTCAAAGATTTTCATAGATTGATTTAAAAGCCAATAATATCTTGTTTCGTTCCAGTTCCTACGATCAACTCGGTTGAGATGATGATTTTGGAAAGTTCATGTGCCCACTCCACTAAAACCATTGAAATTTTGATGACACGAAAAGAAGAAGAGGGTACCCTCGTGGAATGTTTCGCCCATTTTTCTCCACCTTATCGCAAACAATATTCCACAGTTGTCCTATGTTGGCAAGAAATTACATTTGTATAGGAATTGGAATAATCAAACGCCTAGATAAAATGTATCCGTCTGGATCTCGAGTATTGGATTGACTACGCGGAATGGGTGAAGTATAATGGGTATCCGCGTGGGTCATGAATGGATTGGTGAGTGAGTGCGTAGGTGGCCGGGATAATGGGTAGATGGGTGGATGGATTGACGGTTTGGAACAGTCTGGTACGATCTGAGATGGTTTGAAGCAAGCTGGGATGGTCTAATACGGACTGAAACGGTCTGGTGCGATCTAGTACAATCCAGGATGATTTTGTATGATCTGGGTACGGTCTGGTTGGGTATGGAACAGTCTGGTATAATATGGGATGATTTGGTGCGGTCTTGAACTGTCTGGAATGGTCTAGGACGGTCTGTTACGTTCTGATATAATGGCTTGGCCTAGGCTGGCTAAAATATAATACGTAGTCGTGTGGAATATGGGTGATAGCGCGGGGGATTCGGTCGGTGGGTAAGTAGATATAGATGGTCGGGCGGGTGATGGGTTAACAGGTTGATGAGTGGGTGTTCGGATGGGTGGGGGGGGGGAGGGGGGGGGGGAGTTTATCTATCAGTGGCCTCATCAGCTCAACACTAAATGCTACCGCCACAAACTTTATATAAGAAACCTCCAATTAATATTATCGATTGATCATGACCCATCTTATGAACGAATATCAATTTTGAGCTACAAGAGGATTCTAGGAGCCTCTGACTTATCAAAAACATTTACAAGCCAAACGAGTGGTATAGTAAGAGAGGCAATAACGCTAGTCATAATAAAGTCGTATTGAAGAGACTCAAATGTGATCATGACAGTACCTCTACAACGTTAAAATCGTTCATATAAATTTTGAGAACAGTTGAATTGTATGGAAAATTCTCTTAAATTACGGGCGGAGATGCCGGAGCTCAAAGCTCATCAATAGAAAAACATATAATTCTTTGTTTTTAAAGGGGCCCATTATTTTAGTGGGCACGTATTTTTTAAACCCATGCATTCCTTGAATTGATTGTGCAGGTCTTAGTAACCAGCGAAGGTGGTTCCAGACGAGTGCCATTAGAAAAATAAATTCATTCCTCAGTGACCCAAATGTCAACAGTTCTGTGGACTTTCTCCCAACCCGAGTTAAAAAGGATTAAAGTCTGATTAGATTCTACAGGTATAGGATTATTCATATGGGTACCTAGCTATGTTTGCAAGAAATCTTTAGACCGTTACCTTACGACTTATCAGTGGGGCTAATTTTTGCGATTAGAGCTATTTCCTAGACACTGGTAAGAAGAATACCAGAATTCATATTTTAATTTTTGTCGAAAAAGATGGATTTAGTAAAGCTCATCATTTGGCTTTGTACTTGTAGAAGATACTCGAATGAGGATTACGTATAAAATAAATCTATCGAGAGACTTGAAGAAACATGATTTTGGTATCACGCTAAATTTTCATTAGTGTTCCCTCGCATCGTTCATTAGATCAAATCCGCTTATGCTGTACAAGATAAGCCCTAAATAGTTGATAAGAGACCAGAAGCCACGAATAGAGGCCACCGAGTATAGCTAGCAGATGTTCACGTATAAAGAGTCTTATGTTTTAGATGGTATTTGCAGCTTGCTCTTATGGCAGCAACTCTATAGTTTGGAATCATCGATGGTCGTATCACCAGTTATACACCAAAATTATAATTTTCAGCGGTATACGGTTTTCGACGAAAATTGAAATCCTTATCTGAACTTTTCGATTATCAAAATTCTTGAATATAATATTTTTCCTACATATTCACACTTACACACGGCGTATCTGAATTCAAATTCTTCCTAAGGAGATTTTCTCCTAAATTAGAAAAAAAAAATGAATAAGTTTTACCGTAGTAATTCGGGCTTATGGCTTTGAAAATTGGATTTAAAGTCAATTAGAATGATACAACTGTTTGACAAGATAGCTTTCAGCTATGAAGATGTGTGCTGATCTTGTACATTTTAAGACTCTCTAAACGACACAGATTCACTCGAACAAAGTGCCAAGTTGTCAGAGTTAGCTTGTTCTAGGTTTCGCCTCCAGCACTGGACAAATATTTTCTCTCCTCTATCCCATAACAGCATCATACAAAACCAACCTCTCAAACTACGACAGCTTTTAATTCAAACGTGACATGTAAACCTCCTGACAATTTTTGATCTCTCCATAAACACTAATAGGATGTATAAAATTAGTATAATTAACTCATCAAAACAGTAAGAAATTGAAAATAATATCAGAGTAAGGAACACTTATAAAATAAATATATATCAATATATACAAATTACCATCTGTCTCAACACTCGTCAAATTTTTTCACATTTTCTCACCGGCTAATAACAGGGAAAAAAATAATTTCACCTCTTCTCATATCATTATGCTCTAAAATGGAAGAAACGCGAATTATTATCAAGAGATTTTTAGCTTGAGTTGCTTCTACCACATTCTAGAGAAAACGCGTCCATACTTTTATATATTTTCTAGAGCAAGAGCAGTATTCGCGCACGCGACGAGAGAGGAGATATATAGCTCTGACGATGATGATGATGATGAGAGAGTTGGCAAAAAATATCTCAGCTCTTGCACTCGCCAGCTATTTCGCACACTGTAGATATTATATATATGTATGTGTGTGTGTGTGTAAGTAAAAAGTAGCTTCGAGTATCACAGCGATGTATATAAATCCGATGTGAGCGAGCTTTTCATGCTACTCGGGAAAAGTTTTTCTCCTACAAAAGATGAGAGTACGATGCCTGCGAGTTATAACTCTTGGTGTGGAGTGTTTCGTAATTTGTTTCTTTTGGAAGCAAAGACAGTGGAAGAGTAAGGTATCGAGTTATCATTATTATTTGAGGAACTTGGCGAGAATTTTTAAAACAAGTCGAAAACATTGCTTTCAACTGAGTGGATTATTATTGTTTTGTCTTCGCGATTCGAGGTTATGTTGGTGATTTTTGTTGTACTTTTCTCCTTCAAACTGTTTTGTGCGAGTTGTTTTCAATTTGGTTCAGAGTAGAGAAAAGTTTTTTGCAGATGCGGACTTATTATGTTAGTGAAGTTAATTCATATCCGGGAAGGAATTAGTAAAATTTTTGAAGAGTGATGTTAAAACTATGAAATTCAGATGTCTGAATTATGAAATTGACGTCGATGAAATTATTCAATGCCCAATCAACTTATTGGACTTTTACTATGTCATATTAATGAAATAAGGAAAAAAATGAATGGAATTACACGTACATGAAGAATAACAGTCTTGGACGGTTGACCAATTCCAAAACCCTTCCTTCTAGAATGGCTTTGAAATGTTGTCAATGTGCTAGTATCTCCCCCTTTCATGAATTGAAAATTACTTGAATTCTTTTTTATCCTCAAAAAATTAATCATTTCCCATGATTTTTCGAAAACTATCAACAGTTGTGCTCATCAGCTTTGATGGTTATGTAATTCTAGCATTTATTGAATTTCCACCCCGAAAGCTCGTAGAAACTCCATCCAAGATCAAAGCATTCGAATTCCGAGTTTCGATCTCTCATTAGCAAGTAAATTCCTCCATCCTCAAACAACCACCATCTGATATAATACATTCTCCGAGTTCCAAGTGTCGGATAATGACGGCTTACCGAGTAAAATTATCCCCGAAATCGATCCCTTGGGTATAAATTCGGTAGTATAGAACTACAGGTTCAAATATTCAAATTGCACGTCTCAATCGGGTACAAATTGGCAATATCAAGTGAATAAGTATACACACACTGTGGGACACATTTGAGGAGAGCTTCTCAAATCGGTTGCATTGCAGCAACCCAATACTGTATATAGGCGACAGAGTGTATTGGACCCGTTCCAACGAATATTGCACCTCTGGTATGGTACATCTAACATATATATATATATATATATATATATATATATATATACACACATAGATATATTTCTCATATATGTGTGCAATTGTAGGCATGTACTGTGGTGATACTTGGTTAGATATATATAGAGTTTTGTCTCTTGAGAGAGATGAAGGAGAAGTGCGCAGATTATTATTTTCAGTTGGCACACGTGTGGTGGTTTCTACTGTATTAACTTGTCGGAGATATTCGTTGCAATTTTGAGAGAATAATAACGTGAGAGGTTGGCGGTGAGCCTTGACATTTGAATTCTGAGAGTGTTTCTCTAAGAAGTGAATGGTAAAAGGATGACATTGGAGAGATTTGAATTATTGTGTCGGAGAGAATTTAATGAGAAATTTATTCTGAAGGCTGGGTGTGAATCGAAAAGTCTATTTCAGGAATATGATATTCTCATGGAATTGGATTTGAATTGAATTTAATCTCATTTATTGTTAAGATTTTCATTTGACATAGAATTCCATGGAGATAGTTGTGAGTTTGATTGGGTGTAGGTTCGGAAATATGGAAAAATTATATCGAAAACCGAGTGAAATGTGTTGCTGAAAAAATTAAGAAGTAAAGGTTCGTATAGATTTTCACAGTTTCAACATGGAGCGATTAAATATAATTCGAAAACTTGTGCACCAAAACAATCAAGAAAATCAGCTCACCGTCGTTGCCTTTTGCATTTGTATTCGCTCTTTTGTAATCAAAATAAACATTTCTATATGCAAGAGTTTTGAAAGCAATCTTGATTCTAGCTACGACATTTATGGAATTACACTACTGCGTGACTCAGAAATTCGTCTCAAATTTTGAGCCCTACTGGCTATCATCAATGAATGCCAAGAGTACTTTATTGAAAGATTCAGGAATGCAACGATCCCACCGACGCGCGACGATACGGTTCGGTAAGATACTAATATGATTTTGACATATACCATCATAACTTCTGTCCATAAATACAATATACTTGATCAAATATCTCTGAGATGCCTGCTGGATGATTTATTATTGGACCGTGATCTTCTATTTGTACCTCTCGGTCAGCCTGGCATAATTTCTTTTTTAATAGAATTTTTTTCGGGTGGATGATTTTCAGGCAATTAGATTTGAGTCAAATATCTCTTTTTGAGTGAATATTTTCGTACATCTACCTGGTAGTCCTATTATAAATATGACAATTGGGTATAGAAAAAACAGTCTGTTGGAAGCTCAAAACATTGTCTGCTATCTCATTATTGTCAGCATAATCTTATTTCCCAATATTTTCTTATTATCAAATTCATATTGTGAAGGCATTATTAATGGCGTGAAATGAGCTATAGAAACTTTCAAAAACAGACAACAGGTCAAATCATGATATTCAACTCAAAGAAATAGAAATCACAAATATCCAGACAATCGACGACAAAAATGATAAAAAGTGAAAGCTCACAGATTTTGCACAATCGTATTCTACAATCAGCCATATTTCATACACTCATGTACATTTGCACAATAACATACCAGTATAACCTCAAAATTCCCAATCAGTAAGCTTTTAGATGCCAAAATTCCAATCACCACATGTTTTCACACGCCTCGCTCATCATAGACTATAGAATCATGTGGGCGTAAACAAAGGCGTATATACGATAATGGAACATACGCAACTATTCAGCCTGATGAGACCTCATTCATATGTATGAAGATACGTCCCTCCCCTCCTCTCTGAGATATACCTACATCATATTATATCATATAGATATATTGCGCGAAATCCCTGGCAACATCACTTGAAATCTCTCCTCTCTCTCTCTCTCCTTTCTCTATACGCACCTGCCAGCCACATTATCACATAATAGTGTTTGAATTGCATCATTGCGATCAATCGAATCTGAAGACAATAATAATACTACGCGAAGTTCTCAGATCTAGGTATAAATCATCATTTCACTCGTAATTACGAAAGGTCGTGGCACTTCTGAGCACCTGCGGCTAACACAGACTTTCATCTATATAATACGACGGTGTCTATAGTCTCTCCCTTGCATGTATCCTTGTCGTGACTCTTGCGGGAACTATTATACCTAAAATACATGCTACCATGTAATATTCTTATGGTGTCCCATCAGATCAAATCGTTGATTATCATATCTTTTTCAGATAATAAAACTCGCATATATACAAGATCGTAAGCTATGATTCTTTTCACGCTGCCTGGGTATTCACAACCCAAATTCAAATTCATTCTAATTTTTGATTGATGCATCCTAAAACTCTAGATTAAGAACCATTCTGAAAGTGAGGCATGGATCTTCAAAATGAGCATCTGAGAAGTGCTGTATTAAGATAAAACAGTCGAAAGTTATTGCTTTAACGAGTTCGGGTTGTAGCCACCCGAATCCGATCAAAGTGAAGAGTTTCTAAGATATGACTATCCCAAAGACCACCTGCTTCGGAAGAGTCTTTGAAAAAAGAACTCCAACTAGTAAATAGCATTGAAAAAATGGTCAATAATCATGACAGTAGAGGGGAGGAAGATGACTTATAAATCATTCTAAAAGTCGACATCCTTTATGGATGACCCCTAACACCGATTTACCGTATAACACCTATAACCGTATACTTTATCACCGTATTACGCTATAAATATGAATCAAACATCGGAGTCCCGTTATAAATTTGCAATCGGGAATCTCGACCATATTCAGGTATATATATGGATACATCAGGTATACCTTGAAAGGTACGCTTGGAATGCGATGAGAGAGGCTCAGACAGCATCAGTATCAGCATCATCAGGTAATATACGTGAATATACGTCATCAGAAGTCTGAAGTTCTGTTATTGCTTGTGGGAGGCTGTTTTTGTTTCGCATCAGTTCGCATACCTATGTATATAGGTATATATGTGTATATTGTAAGTAAGTATATGAGCTTGGTGAATGGTGCAAATACCTGACCTGTTTAAGTTTACCGATGTTGACTCTCGTATATACTGATCGTAGTGAGTTTACATTCGCCTCGAGCTATAGAATCGTCCTTGTTATACATTACAGGTATCCTACTATACAGGTATATTTATAGGTATATATAGGTTATGTATATACTTGAAACTTGTCCAAAGTTATAATAGTGGACGTCTCTTGCGGAAGCTGCTATTCTGTATAAAATTAAACTTGGTTCACCGAAATATTCGTCGTCAAATTGAGATTCAGTGAATTTTACGCAAATTTATGCGAATTTCTAGTGGTATGTAACGCTGTGATGGCTGATGTTGAAGATTTATATAAATAAAAGTGAACCGCAAAACTCGAGAGGCTATTCTATTTTTTAGACGCACCGTGGGTTGGAAGAATTCTTCGTTAGTAATCGACACACATCATCAGGGACTTCAATAGCTAAATTTTGCAAGTTGCGAAAGATTGAATAATTGTATATGGTTTTGATGCAGATGATTCTAGCTTATTGCAATACTGGCATCATTATCCAAATCAAATCAATGATCATCAATGGGTCTATACAAGGCCAAATATAATCATCAATCGCTTATGCTACTCTCCCACATCATTAAATGCATCTCGATCCGATTGATTTGCATTCCAGTATATATAGTCTTCGATTTCCGAATATATCGTACGTTATACTAAATCCATATATTATCTGATCAATTTGGCCTTATTACGGTATCTGTACATACTATACATGCATGATTTGAATGCGAATGCATATCAAAATATCAAATGCTTCCATGTTCCATCTAATGCATATTAAATTTTGTATATATGTATGTGTATCTATATATGTGTATGGAGATATGATGCCGAACTTTGTGATGCCTCGAGGGCGACATTTCGAATAAAACCATATATATATATATATATGAGTGATTCTGGAGCAAGCTGGACAAAACCGTCACCAGGGGGGTCTGGGAAAAATCCGCAAAAATTTTTTTCCATTAGTACTATGTTGAAATAGTACGAAAAAATTTTTTTCAGATTTTTTCGGCCCCCCCTGTGGGCCCCAGGGCCCATGAAAGGGCCATTTTAGGTCCTTTTTTAGCCTATTCTAGGAAAATCATAGCTCCGACGCAATTCAATATTTTTCAACGTACTTGGGCGCATTTTTCTCGTCAAGACTAGTACTTTCGAAAAAAAAATTGTCCAAGGCCACTTAGTGACCCTGACGACTTCTGCCACCTATTTATTGAGAGCAAATTTTAGCGATTTTTGGGCTTGCTTCAAAGTGATGTAGCTCCCACTAGACATGTGATAATCGACTTTTACAAGTAGTCATTTTGAAGGTCTTGAAAATACCTACAATTTGCCTACTTGTAAAAGTCAATTATCGCACTTTTTGTTGGAGCTACAGTCGATACAAGTTGAGCTATTTACGAAAAAGTCGAAAATTCAGGACTCGATTCCAAAAATATATCTCAATTTTTTTTCACCAAACTTGTGCGAAAATGTTCTTTCAGACATCTACTTTTAGTAAAAAAAATTTGGCGGAGGTTATTTTTTTTTATTTTTTTTGCCGAGCGTTACAAAATGCCGCATTTCGTGGTTTTAGCAAAAACAGCATCTTTGACCACGGTCACAGATGCTCCCATCTGGACTGATGTGCACCAATCTGTGTGAAAGTACTCCCCAAAGTACCCCCAAGTACGTGTAAGAAGTTGCGGGGACGAGCCTCCACCCAGGAGCGAGCTGTAGGTTCTATTTACCGTGTCAAAAATAGGCATTATTTTGGCTATTCGAGCGTAAGCGACTGAGAGCATGATTTTACTCGTTCTGGCTTACAAATGAGATAATGGGGTAGAATGAGGATCCAAACATACTTTTCCGACTCAAAATGACCATCTAAACACAATTCCGAGGTCAGTTTTGCTCTAAATAGTCGTCCCTTTGTCCCTCAAGAACTTAGATTCTGTCGACGGGTTCTGACACCGTTGAGGCACTAGAAGACATTTTAGAGCCAAACTGACCTCGGAATTGTGTTTAGATGGTCATTTTGAGTCGGAAAAGTATGTTTGGATCCTCATTCTACCCCATTATCTCATTTGTGAGCCAGAACGAGTAAAATCATGGTCTCAGTCGCTTACGCTCGAATAGCCAAAATAATGCCTATTTTTGACACGGTAAATAGAACCTACAGCTCGCTCCTGGGTGGAGGCTCGTCCCCGCAACTTCTTACACGTACTTGGGGGTACTTTGGGGAGTACTTTCACACAGATTGGTGCACATCAGTCCAGATGGGAGCATATGTGACCGTGGTCAAAGATGCTGTTTTTGCTAAAACCACGAAATGCGGCATTTTGTAACGCTCGGCAAAAAAAATAAAAAAAAATAACCTCCACCAAATTTTTTTTACTAAAAGTAGATGTCTGAAAGAACATTTTCGCACAAGTTTGGTGAAAAAAAATTAAGATATATTTTCGGAATCGAGTCCTGAATTTTCGACTTTTTCGTAAATAGCTCAACTTGTATCGACTGTAGCTCCAACAAAAAGTGCGATAATTGACTTTTACAAGTAGGCAAATTGTAGGTATTTTCAAGACCTTCTAAATGGCTACTTGTAAAAGTCGATTATCATATGTCAAGTGGGAGCTGCATCACTTTGAAGCAAGCCCAAAAATCGCTAAAATTTGCTCTCAATAAATAGGTGGCAGAAGTCGTCAGGCTCACTAAGTGGCCTTGGACAATTTTTTTTCAAAAGTACTAGTCTTGACGGGAAAAATGCGCCCAAGTACGTTGAAAAATATTGAATTGCGTCGGAGCTATGATTTTCCTAGAATAGGCTAAAAAAGGGCCTAAAATGGCCCTTTCATGGGCCCTGGGGCCCACAGGGGGGGCCGAAAAAATCTGAAAAAAAATTTTTCGTACTATTTCAACATAGTACTAATGGAAAAAAATTTTTGCAGATTTTTCCCAGACCCCCCTGGTGACGGTTTTGTCCAGCTTGCTCCAGAATCACTCATATATATATATATATATATATATATATCGTATGACCCATCTATGGTGGACGCACCTTGGCATTTTTTTTCCTCGCGGGGTACAAATTCGATCGAAAATGATTTTTGAATGGTTCAACCGTTTGTCTTGGAGGGTGAGGTGAACAAATTCAGGAAATGGAAAATTCGATGCGAATTGGAAAATTTTTTTCCAAAAAATGCGAAAAAATACATTTGGGTGGTGGGATCGTGAAGATCGTGGAATTTTGGATATGGGATGAGTCGAGTGGTATTTTTTGGATTATCCAAAATCGATTGTCAAGGATCCAAAAATACCAGAAATTTGAATTTTCCAGTCATGGCGGGTGGATTCTGCCGGAAGCGTCGTGAAGGTTAGTATTCCCTGGGGGATTTGTTTTTGGTCAACCTGTATGTTTACATTTACTAATTTCTAACCCTCGCGCATTGTAGGTGGATTAATTAATAATTAGTGTAGTTTTCCAATTAGCGTGTTTTTTGTTGAATCGAAGAACTATGATTATTCAATAATACATGGGTCTCCGATTTTTCGTCGATTATCAGGGTAAATAATGGCATTGTTGACGCCGTGCCAGTCGACAGGGGTGATTGTACCCCGTTTGTTGTCGGCAATAGCATCGCAGGTTCAGTGCTCCAGATCGTAAATAATTATTTTGCCTTTAAGAACAAGTTAAGTGTGAGTGTTGTGTCGCATTATCAAAATCTTCTAAACCAGGTGTGCCCTCACCTCGAGCTCGAGTGTGTCGCGGAATCGGGTGAAACCTACAGCTATCCGTGTTGTCATGCTTCATAGCGGGCTCTAATCTTTATTTCATCAATTTGCTGCTATGAGGGGGCCTTGTCATAGCAACTGAACCAGATGTATCAATTTTATAGCAGAAGCTTATCGCTTTCACTACTGAAACATACTCAGCATCTCGCCACCTGCTTGCTGAGCAACTCCCAGCAGAGCAACAGTGTATCATCTTCTAATTCTCAGATTAGTACTATTTCATAAAGTTTACTAGTAATCACCCTATCTTCTTGTTTCTGAATGTATTTCTTTGTAGTGCTGTTTTCATTTTAGGTTTTCTCATGCCGTACAGTGAGTTCAGGTATGGCTGATGATGGTTTGGTTGTGCATTGTGTGTGGGAGCCATCGTGCATCTACAATGCTGGAAACCTCCAAGACTTTGTGAGTATTTCTCTTCAAAAACCAAAATGTATCTTATTGCTGTTTTATAACCCTTGTGAAGATTTGCGAGTGTTGTCAGGCTCCATTGAGAATTCCTTTCTTTCGAACGTAAACTGATGTAGAGCTAGTGAGTTGCTCAATTGATTTTATATGAACCAGCCTCTACTCTTGGTCGTTATAATGTGACATTATGGTTTAGATCTCTCAGTTTTAAAATCACCAAGTTCTGTCAATTTTGAGCGAACCTTTGAGAATTCATTGTTCATGTTGTTAGTGAGCAAATAAGAGTCACAATTTTGTCTTCTCTTATGCATCAAGAATGACCTCATTGTCAAATTGTCACATCTTCTCAAGATGTTGTTGATAGTTTCTTATTGTTTCATTTTTCATATTCACATGTGTTTCAGATATCCAAAGCAGCGCAAACTAGGTTGTGAGCAATTGGGTTGAGACCGTGGTTGCTCTATAGGCCTGGGACACTGATTTTAGTTTTATACCAATGTGTACCGTTGGACAGTTTATAGCCAGCGAATGTGAAACCCTTGCCAGTGTGGAATCTGAGCCTATGTGGATGCCTGCTCAGGTACAAATGGCTGCAACCAAGGATTTTCTTATCATCAATACAAATCTTCCATCCGCATGTTGTGTTAAACCTCTCCAATGCAGGTACGCATACTCTTGGCTTTTTTTATAGGATGTCTTATGGTATATTCTTCATTGTTTTGCCAAGCTAAAACTGTGCATGATTACTTTCTCTTCCAGTTAACCACAAATAGCATTCCAGGATGGTCATATTCAGTTAATCATTGCTTATTATTTTTCTTCGCTGCTCATAGTGCTGGTGCCAGTTACATCTTGTAAGCTTTTGATTGCAATGCTGTATCAGTTGATCGATAACTGACTATTCCTGAGCCTAACAACTGGTGCATTCGCTGATTAATTTCTCCAAACATTAGCAAGTATAAATTCATGTAATGCTTCAACTCGAGAACATGATTTTGAGAAGCACAGTGTAAAGATTATTTCTGTGGTGGAGAACGTGTTGCTCTGAACTGCCAACAATATAATACTGTGAGGTAAAGTTTTATTTTACAAATTATATTGGATTTAGGTTACTTATGATTCCAACCCATCTCTGCCTCAAAATATTTATCACACTATCCGTATGACTGGTCCGAAAGCTGAACAACCAACCCTCGAGCTGTAGTAGACATGATTTTGTAATCGATTTGGATTCCAATATACTCCATTACGTGCGTAAGGACTGAGGAGGGAGGTGGCACGCGAATCCCTCCACTCGACATTCAACATTCAATATCATTTGGATATGACGAGCGAACCCTGTAGCAGTAGTAGACCGAGGTTCAATTGCTCGAGTAGTCGAGTAAGTCAGCTCCTGAATTCGTTCACTAATCGGCTAAATCCTTTCATACCCTCCAGTTTTGGGCTCAAATGATTGGTGGCACATCTAATAATCAACATTAATAAGAAATATTGTTTAAAAATTGGGGCAAGGCATAAATAAATAATAAAAACATGCATCTTTCCGTTTTTTTTTGGTTTTTCCATTGTAAGTCGGAAAATATTGGTTTTTCGAGGTAACTTGTTCAGAGGTAATTTGTAGATCTCTAAACGATCTACAAAATTGGTTCACTTACTTTTTCCCGTAAAATGCATCCTCTTGGAGTTATCCTTGATCAAAGTTATAATCGAATTTGTTTAAATAAATTCGCTAAAATTGCTTATAACGGGTTCAAATTATTTTCCCTAGGTAATTGAGCCAATTTTGAAAAGAAAAGGTCTCTTGGTATTTTTTCTTTAATTTGATCGTTTTTGAGTAATGAGAAAAAGCAGATTTCGCAACTTCCAAGTCGAAGTGCTGTCATGAAAGCACCGTATTGAGGGTTAGAAGTCGCGAAGTTTGCTTTTCTCATTACTCGAAAACGATCAAACTTGGGAAAAAATACCAAGAGACCTTTTCTTTCCAAAATTGACTCAAATACCTAGGAAAAATAATTTGTGCCCGTTATAAACAATTTTGGCAAATTTATTTAAACAAATTCGACTATAACTTGAATCAAGAATAACTCCAAAAATACGCATTTTACGGGAAAAAAGTGTATGAACAAATTTTGTAGTCCGTTTGGAGATCTACAAATTACTTTCGGACAAGTTTTCTCGAAAAACCAATATTTTCCGACTTATAATGGAAAAACCGAAAAAAGGACGGGAAAATGCATGTTTTTATTGTTTATTTATGCCTTGCCCCAATTTTTGAAGAATAATTTATATCAACATTTATTATTGGATGTGCCACCTATCATTTGATCTCCGCTTTCCTTTCTGGGAATGACGAATCGACCCTGCAGCAGTAGTAGACCGAGGTTCAAGTGCTCTAGCGATCCTCGTCTATACCTTGATCCGTATTAGATTTCCTGGATGATTATGACAAGAAATTGTATAATATCGTACAAACTATCTTGAAAATGTGAGTTGGAACCCACAGCCGTCACAAAATCGGTTCTGGTCCGAGAGCCGTACAACCATCCTTCGAGTAGTAGTAGACATGACTCGCCAAAATACTGAAGTCGGGGCATTTCGTAAACGTGCTTCTGTTAGTGTGTTTACATTCAACGGGATAGCTCGGGCGGGACATTGTCAGAGTGATGCTGGGTGTTTGAATTTATTTGAAGGACTTTGTGAAGAATTCTTCGCTGAAGAAGCATCGTTTGACATATGACGCGGAGCAGGTGCCGATATGACAACATAATCGTTACAAATGTTTTAGTCATCACTCACCAATCTATCATATTTGTCATCAAATTTCTCATCAAAAGGATGCAGGTAGGTTATTTTTTCGGATCGAATCTGTCTCTACAGTCAAATACGAATCAGATTCAGGTATTATCTGTATGTTCTAAGGAAGAGTCTCGTGGGAATATGAGTACAAATTCATGAGAGAAATAGATTCCCTCGACATAGATAGCCGATGAGATTCTGACGATATCTTGATACCGAGGAGACACAAATACTGTTAAACAGTGGATCTCGAAAAACTCATCTTTGTCATTAAAATTCTCATCTCAAAATTGAAACCAGCTATCTTTGTCGCACGAATCTGTCCGTACACTTGATTACGAATCAGATTCGGGTAACATTTTCATGTTCTGATCAAAATTCTGGCGAGTTTTTTAACACAAATGTATGTGAGAAACAGCCTTGTTCCGATGTCAATGAGAGATGAGATTTTGACGATATCGTGATACTGAGGCAACATGAATCCTCCCAATCAGTGGATCTCGAAAAACTCATCTTTGTCATCGAAATTCTTATCTCAGAATTGGAACCAGCTATCTTCGTCGCACGAATCTGTCCGTACACTTGATTACGAATCAGATTCGGGTATCATTTTCAGGTTTTGATCAATAGACCCGCGGGATTTTGGACACAAATTAATGAAAGAAATAGCTTTTTTCAAGATCGAAAGCCGATAATATCCTGACGATATCTTGACCGAGGAGACATAAATACTGTCAATCAGTGGATCTCGAATAACTCATCTTTGTCATCGAAATTCTCATCTCAAAATTGAAAGCAGCTATCTTAGTCGCATGAATCTGTCCGGACACTCAAATACGCTTCAGATTTGGGTAACATTTTTATGTTCTGATTAAAAGTCTCGCGAGAATTTGAACACATATGTATGAGATACACTGATTGGCAATATTTATGTGAGCTCAGTATCACGATATCGCCAGAATTTCATTTTTCATTAACATTGGAACAAGGCTGTTTCTCTCATACATTTGTGTTCAAATTCTCGCGAGACTTTTAATCAGAACATAAAAATGTTACCCAAATCTGAGGCGTATTTGAGTGTCCGGACAGATTCGTGCGACAAAGATAGGTGATTCCAATTTTGAGATAAGAATTTTGATGACAAAGATGAGTTTTTCGAGATCCACTGATTGTGACTATTCATGTTGCCTCAGTATCTCGACATCGTCAAAATCTCATCTTTCATTGACATCGGAACAAGGCTGTTTCTCTCATACATTTGTATTCAAAAACTCGCCAGAATTTTGATCAGAACATAAAAATGTTACCCAAATCTGGAGCGTATTTGAGTGTCCGGACAGATTCGTGCGACGAAGATAGCTGGTTTCAATTTTGAGATGAGAATTTTGATGACAAAGATGAGTTATTCGAGATCCACTGATTGACAGTATTCATGTCTCCTCGGTCAAGATATCGTCAGAATATCATCGGCTTTCGATCTTGAAAAAAGCTATTTCTTTCATTGATTTGTGTCCTAATTCCCGCGGGTCTATTGATCAGAACCTGAAAATGATACCCGACTCTGATTCGTAATCAAGTGTACGGACAGATTCGTGCGACGAAGATAGGTGATTCCAATTTTGAGATAAGAATTTTGATGACAAAGATGAGTTTTTCGAGATCCACTGATTGTGACTATTCATGTTGCCTCAGTATCTCGACATCGTCAAAATCTCATCTTTCATTGACATCGGAACAAGGCTGTTTCTCTCATACATTTGTATTAAAAAACTCGCCAGAATTTTGATCAGAACATAAAAATGTTACCCGATTCTGATTCGTAATCAAGTGTACGGACAGATTCGTGCAACAAAGATAGCTGGTTTCAATTTTGAGATAAGAATTTTGATGACAAAGATGAGTTTTTCGAGATCCACTGATTGTGACTATTCATGTTGCCTCAGTATCTCGACATCGTCAAAATCTCATCTTACATTGACATCGGAACAAGGCTGTTTCTCTCATACATTTGTATTAAAAAACTCGCGAGAATTTTGATCCGAACATAAAAATGTTACCCGATTCTGATTCGTAATCAAGTGTACGGACAGATTCGTGCGACAAAGATAGGTGGTTTCAATTTTGAGATGAGAATTTTAATGACAAAGATGAGTTTTTCGAGATCCACTGTTTAACAGTTTTTATGTCTCCTCGGTATCAAGATATCGTCAGAATCTCATCGGTTATCTATGTCGAGGGAATCTATTTCTCTCATAAATTTGTACTCAAATTCCCACGAGACTCTTCCTTAGAACATCCAGATAATACCTGAATCTGATTCGTATTTGACTGTAGAGACAGATTCGATCGGAAAAAATAACCGACCTGCATCTTTTTGATGAGAAATTTGATGACAAATATGATAGATTGGTGAGTGATGACTAAAACATTTGTAAAGGTTATGTTGTCATATCGGCACCTGCTGCGCGTCATATGTCAAACGATGCTTCTTCAGCGAAGAATTCGTCACAAAGTCCTTTAAAATAAATTCAAACACCCAGCATCACTCTGACAATGTCCCGCCCGTGCGATCTCGCTGAATGTTTTGTTGGTCCGTAGGGCTCCAGCGAGGTAACTACACTAATGTGTAGAGGGCATTTTCCTAAAAATTTTCCACCCTAGGTGGGCATTGTGCGTTTGTTTAAACCGGAGGTATGACTTTTTTAAATAATTATTTTTGAGGTCGTATATGTCCGTCGTGCTCGAGTGCCCACCATATGTTTATTTGGAAGCTTCTTCAGCGTAGATTGGAATAACTTCGAGGTAGGCATTCTAGGTTTATTCAAAATTGGAAAATTTGAGGCGTTAAAGGTCGATTTTTGTTTATAAAGGGGTAACATGACGATTTTTCGCCAAAAACTCAAAAACAATGTGCTTCATCGGAATTTTAAAAGAATACTTTTCTGTTCATCTTCCCGAGATTTTTCAATTTGTATAATTGTGTTTTTTCTCAGAAATACGTCATTTCTGAGAAGAAACAGAAGAATATAAATTGAAAGACCTCAGGAAGATGAACAAAAAAGTATTCCTGTAAAATTTCGATAAAGCGCATCATTCTCGAGTTACACGCCAAGATAGGTTCGAAACTCCCGTTTTCACATCTTGCAAGGCCAGTATCTCAGAAATGACGCATTTCTGAGAAAAAACACAGGAATACAAATTGAAAGATCTTAGGAAGATGAACAGAAAAGTATTCCTGTAAAATTTCGATTAAGCACATTGTTTTTGAGTTTTTGGCGAAAATCGTCATTTTACCCCTTTATCAACAAAAATCGACCTTTTACCCCTCAAATTTTCCAATTTTGAACAGACCTAGAATTCCCACGTCGACGTTATTCCAATCTACGCTGAAGAAGCTTCCAAATAAACATATGGTGAGCACTGGAGCACGACGGACATATACGACCTCAAAATTAATTATTTGAAAAATTCATAGCTCCGGTTTGAACAAACGCACAATGCCCACCTGGGGTGGAAAATTCTTAGGAAAATGCCCTCTACACATTGGTGTAGTCACCTCGCTGGAGCCCTACGGACCAACAAAAGGTCCACCGGAGACCGGACTATAACGTAGAAATCTAACAAACAAAACATTTGTTGGACTAACAAAACATCCGTTTGTGAAACCCTTCATTTGTGATATTCACAAATTCATCTGTAAATATAACAAATTCAAGAGCCAACAAACGGGCGTTTGTGAATCCAACAATTCATTTTTTCCCGTGTAGCTATAACGATTTGAGATAGGAAAAGTTACTGGAATTCTGCAAAAAATGTAGACATAATTTTGATTTGTGTACCAATGTTTGAAACAAAACTCACAATCATTTTTTATGGTTATAGATGTTCATATAACAACCTACAGAACCGGCAATGTTCACTTTGAAAGAAATTTGAGACCCAACTAACGACCATGAACAGTTTTCCCGTAGAATTACTCACATTCAAACGTACATCGATGTGTTGAATAGCTTTCTTCATAAATTTTGAAATGAGACTTGTCACGTTATGCTTGGATGACAGAGTCAAGGTAAACCAGCCTCACGAGGCAAAGGTAACGGTGGTAAAAATTTTGATGCTGTAAACCTAACTCGTGGTTTCGACAGCTTTCAAATGCAGACTTATTAGCCTCATCTAACTTAGTATAGATTAACTACTTGATCAAGTTCAAACGCGTCAAAACTCATTTTGATGCATTCGGAGCAACTGGAGCCAAGCCGTCTCGATTTCACCAAAAAAACCTTAGTGAAACAACGGTGGAGTGCACGAAATCGTACCCTTCTCTTGCACACCCGCACCAGTAGATTATGCGCCCGAGTGCCGCAATCGGAGAATTTCCATAACGAAGGCTGCAAACTTGTTTGCAGCTCGAGACATGGAAAGCCGCGATTGCGGTACGAGGTACATAAGAATTTTTAGAGTCGCTCAGCTACAATCTAGCACGTTGCGGGCCTTCTACGCGGCCATCAAGGCCCTCCAAAGTTTGATACCCGGGTGGGGAATCAATCACATTACGACCAAAAATAAGGGTAAAAAGTGCGTACTTTAGTTCCGTTAGGATAAGAATTTTTTTTCTGGAATTTTTTACATACTCCCGGGTTCCGAGGATTTTTTACGTTGCTAAAGTGTGTAACGCGCCAGGAAAGGCCACATCATTGAACAAAGTATAATTGCAAGAAATATATTTGAACTCGCCTCATATGTAAGTAATATCGATATAGTGCCTTCGCCATGAGGCATGGGTTCGTAAGGGTTTCTCTCAAGAAGTGCCCCTCCATTTATCCAGGCCTGCATTTTTCCTTCAGAGCAATCATTCAAGCATCCGAATATTGTAATTAAGTACAGACGATAGTAATGGATATTGCTGGAGAAAATCAAAAGATCATCGGAATAATCTCTGAAGAATCATATGCCCGTATTTTTCACTGCGTGCAATGCACCGTGTGAGATTAACGATATAGATGGGACATGGCTTCTCTCTCAAAAATATCATTCGTAAAGGGTGACCTTCTTCCATGAATATTGAGTAGTCCCGGCCACCTTCAATTACATCAAATTATCTTGATTATCAATTTCGGCTGTCCAGGCAGTTTTTGAGAGAAACCCTTCCGAGCCCACGCCTATGGGAGAGGCATTAAATGAAACTTAAACATGAGACGAGTACAGAATCTGCACAAATTCCTTGCGGTTGTACTTTTTTCAGAGTTGGAAGCTCTTATGACGTGTTAAAACACTCCAGCAACGTACACAATCTACAGAACCTGGGAATATGAAAGAAATTTCAAAAAAATAATTTGCCACGTCCGCATGAGTCAAACACCAGGAATTGGTCCACTACAGCTCGAGGGTTGCATATTCGGCTCTCGAAACAGTTACAGATTGTCTGGAGGCAGGGTGTTCAAACTCACCCTTTCACGAGAATTTGAGCGATGTTCTTCGATTTCTCTTCATGATCATAGGTCTCGTCATGATCATAGAGGTAATTGGATACGAATCGAAATATGAGGGTTTCCATGGAACATTTGACTATTTACCCTCTAAAATAAAAAAAAAAATTTTCTCATCGCACACGTTTAAAATGGGTTTCATGTGATTCTTATACCTCGAAAACATGTGAAAAAAGTGGTGCCACTCTCTTCCAAGCCGAGGTATCTGGTTCAGAACGAATTGTACGGAATTTCACACTTGAAACATTCGTGAATCAACTTCAATCGAACAGATTCGATTCAAAACATTGTCTAGACGATCGATACGGATTATATTTTGCCTGACTTGACTTTAAGATGAATTTCATCATTGATTTTTCCGATATTCGATGTAAATTTCCAAAATCGAGTCAAGAGCTATGAGTCTCATTTCAATTTCTAGAATACACTGTGGTGTTATTTTGTTCATTTTTCAGCCGTATACTATGTAAAAATCAAGAAAATCGCGATACCATCACATTTAGCGGCTTATTTAGCTTACCATCCGGATTCAAATATTTCTCCTCAGCTTCTCACAGAAATACCGATCGACAATTGTAACTCAGAACAGTGTGGTTATATCCCTTTTGCGATGAAGAAAAAAGAGCACAACATTCCAATCCTGTGCTTTACGTTTCCTAAGTATGCCATCAAAAAATGACCGTTTTGAGAGCCAGTGGCGCGATAACTTTATGAGCTTTGAAGCTTTATAAAATTTGTCCGGATCAACGCACACTCTTAAACCAAACGGGATTCGATTCGTCTTCTTTTCAACTTTGAAAACTCATTGCTAAATTTTCCGTTTTGCACAAGGTATTTCATCAATTTCGTAAACAATAGCCAGAAAAAGTTTTCCCACAAAACTCAGTTACACCGATGAATGAGAGTTAATATCATAGCCAAATCAGCGCACACCTCTGAATCAAAGCTTTTCTCAAAATATGAGATTAGTAGATGGATATATCATTCCACCGAAGTAGTTGAGGCATAGGTAGTTTAGTTACAGCCTTATCAATTCAAAAAATCGCGTTGGTACGTTTGTAAACTACCCAAAAATCATCATTTGCGGTCTGCTATTGACAAATCAGGATGCGTTTCAACAAAAAAGAATTTAGTCCATATTGAATGATGCCAAATACTATGAAATGTCACTCCTGCGCACTCCGAATAGTTCAAAATACTCTTGGAACACTGCAGTAACACAAAAGTTAAAAGTTCCGTGGAAACTCTCATATAGACGAGGATTGCTCGAGCACTTGGACCCGGTCTACTACTGCTGCAGGGTCGGCTCGTCATTCCAAAATGGGAAAACAAAGATCGGATATCCTGAATCGCATGACATAACCCCCCCTCCCCCCAGTCATCACTTTCGTGATAGAGCATGTTGGAATCGAAATCGAATACACTGCGTCTACGGGAAATTTCAAAAGTCATGTATACTACTACTCGAAGGTTGGTTGTACGGCTCTCGGACCAGAACCGATTTTGTGACGGCTGTGGGTTCCAACTCACATTTTCAAGATAATTCGTACGATATTATACAATTTCTCGTCATAATCATCCAGGAAATTTAATACGGATCAAGGTATAGACGAGGATCGCTAGAGCACTTGAACCTCGGTCTACTACTGCTGCAGGGTCGATTCGTCATTCCCAGAAAGGAAAGCGGAGATCAAATGATAGGTGGCACATCCAATAATCAATGTTGATATGAATTATTGTTCAAAAATTGGGGCAAGGCATGAATAAACAATGAAAACTTGCATTTTCCCGTCCTTTTTTCGGTTTTTCCATTATAAGTCGGAAAATATTGGTTTTTCGAGAAAACTTGTCCAAAAGTAATTTGTAGATCTTCAAACGGACTACAAAATTTGTTCATACACTTTTCTCACGTAAAATTCGTATTTTTGGAGTTATTCTTGATTTAAGTTATAGTCGAATTTGTTTAAATAAATTTGCCAAAATTGTTTATAACGGGCACAAATTATTTTTCCTAGGTATTTGAGTCAATTTTGAAAAAAAAAGGTCTCTTGGTATTTTTTCCCAAGTTTGATCGTTTTCGAGTAATGAGAAAAGCGAACTTCGCGACTTCTAACCCTCAATACGGTGCTTTCATGACAGCACTTTGACTTGGAAGTTGCGAAATCTGCTTCTTCTCATTACTCAAAAACGATCAAATTAAAGAAAAAATACCAAGAGACCTTTTCTTTTCAAAATTGGCTCAATTACCTAGGGAAAATAATTTGAACCCGTTATAAGCAATTTTAGCGAATTTATTTAAACAAATTCGATTATAACTTTGATCAAGAATAACTCCAAAAGGATGCATTTTACGGGAAAAAGTAAGTGAACCAATTTTGTAGGTCGTTTAGAGATCTACAAATTACCTCTGAACAAGTTTTCTCGAAAAACCAATATTTTCCGACTTACAATGGAAAAACCAAAAAGAAAACGGAAAGATGCATGTTTTTATTATTTATTTATGCCTTGCCCCAATTTTTAAACAATATTGCTTATTAATGTTGATTATTAGATGTGCCACCAATCATTTGAGCCCAAAGCTGGAGGGTATGAAAGGATTTAGCCGATTAGTGAACGAATTCAGGAGCTGACTTACTCGACTACTCGAGCACTTGAACCTCGGTCTACTACTGCTACAGGGTTCGCTCGTCATATCCAAATAATATTGAATGTTGAATGTCGAGTGGAGGGATTCGCGTGCCACCTCCCGCCCCAGTCCTTATGCACGTGATGGAGTATATTGGAATTCAAATCGATTATAAAATCATGTCTACTACAGCTCGAGGGTTGGTTGTTCAGCTTTCGGACCAGTCATACGGATAGTCTGATAAATATTTTGAGGCAGAGATGGGTTGGAATCATAAGTAACATGAATCCAATATAATTTGTAAAATAAAACTTTACCTCACAGTATTATATTGTTGGCAGTTCAGAGCAACACGTTCTCCACCACAGAAATAATCTTTACACTGTGCTTCTCAAAATCATGTTCTCGAGTTGAAGCATTACATGAATTTATACTTGCTAATGTTTGGAGAAATTAATCAGCGAATGCACCAGTTGTTAGGCTCAGGAATAGTCAGTTATCGATCAACTGATACAGCATTGCAATCAAAAGTTTACAAGATGTAACTGGCACCAGCACTATGAGCAGCGAAGAAAAATAATAAGCAATGATTAACTGAATATGACCATCCTGGAATGCTATTTGTGGTTAACTGGAAGAGAAAGTAATCATGCACAGTTTTAGCTTGGCAAAACGATGAAGAATATACCATAAGACATCCTATAAAAAAAGCCAAGAGTATGCGTACCTGCATTGGAGAGGTTTCACACAAAATGCGGATGGAAGATTTGTATTGATGATAATAAAATCCTTGGTTGCAGCCATTTGTACCTGAGCAGGCATCCACATTGGCTCAGATTCCACACTGGCAAGGGTTTCACATTCGCTGGCTATAAACTGTCCAACGGTACACATTGGTATAAAACTAAAATCAGTGTCCCAGGCCTCTAGAGCAACCACGGTCTCAACCCAATTGCTCACAACCTAGTTTGCGCTGCTTTGGATATCTGAAACACATGTGAATATGAAAAATGAAACAATAAGAAACTATCAACAACATCTTGAGAAGATGTGACAATTTGACAATGAGGTCATTCTTGATGCATAAGAGAAGACAAAATTGTGACTCTTATTTGCTCACTAACAACATGAACAAAGAATTCTCAAAGGTTCGCTTAAAATTGACAGAACTTGGTGATTTTAAAACTGAGAGATCCAAACCATAATGTCACATTATAACAACCAAGAGTAGAGGCTGGTTCATATAAAATCAATTGAGCAACTCACCAGCTCTACATCAGTTTACGTTCGAAAGAAAGGAATTCTCAATGGAGCCTGACAACACTCGCAAATCTTCACAAGGGTTATAGAACAGCAATAAGATACATTTTGGTTTTTGAAGAGAAATACTCACAAAGTCTTGGAGGTTTCCAGCATTGTAGATGCACGATGGCTCCCACACACAATGCACAACCAAACCATCATCAGCCATACCTGAACTCACTGTACGGCATGAGAAAACCTAAAATGAAAACAGCACTACAAAGAAATACATTCAGAAACAAGAAGATAGGGTGATTACTAGTAAACTTTATGAAATAGTACTAATCTGAGAATTAGAAGATGATACACTGTTGCTCTGCTGGGAGTTGCTCAGCAAGCAGGTGGCGAGATGCTGAGTATGTTTCAGTAGTGAAAGCGATAAGCTTCTGCTATAAAATTGATACATCTGGTTCAGTTGCTATGACAAGGCTCCCTCATAGCAGCAAATTGATTAAATAAAGATTAGAGCCCGCTATGAAGCATGACAACACGGATAGCTGTAGGTTTCACCCGATTCCGCGACACACTCGAGCTCGAGGTGAGGGCACACCTGGTTTAGAAGATTTTGATAATGCGACACAACACTCACACTTAACTTGTTCTTAAAGGCAAAATAATTATTTACGATCTGGAGCACTGAACCTGCGATGCTATTGCCGACAACAAACGGGGTACAATCACCCCTGTCGACTGGCACGGCGTCAACAATGCCATTATTTACCCCGATAATCGACGAAAAATCGGAGACCCATGTATTATTGAATAATCATAGTTCTTCGATTCAACAAAAAACACGCTAATTGGAAAACTACACTATTTATTAATTAATCCACCTACAATGCGCGAGGGTTAGAAATTAGTAAATGTAAACATACGGGTTGACCGAAAACAAATCCCCCAGGGAATACTAACCTTCACGACGCTTCCGGCAGAATCCACCCGCCATGATTGGAAAATTCAAATTTTTGGTATTTTTGGATCCTTGAAAATCGATTTTGGATAATCCAAAAAATACCACTCGACTCATCCCATATCCAAAATTCCACGATCTTCACGATCCCACCACCCAAATGTATTTTTTCGCATTTTTTGGAAAAAAATTTTCCAATTCGCATCGAATTTTCCATTTCCTGAATTTGTTCACCTCACCTTCCAAGACAAACGGTTGAACCATCCAAAAATCATTTTCGATCGAATTTGTACCCCGCGAGGAAAAAAAATGCCAAGGTGCGTCCACCATAGATGGGTCATACGATATATATACATCCATATAGCTATAAATACTGGGACGCCGATATGGATTCATAAAATCTGGGACGAAAAAGAGTATATTTTCCCAAATACTGGGATTTTTCCAAAAACGTGTAAAAATGGAAATTTTGGGTTGAAAGTATTTTTTTATTCAAACACTAAACCATCCCTCGTGGGAGATAACCGCCGAGGAGATAACAGACGTGTGCTTAGACTTCGTTTTGCGTTCAAAACACTAACCATCCCTCGTGGGAGATAACCGCCGAGGAGATAACAGACGTGTGCTTAGACTTCGTTTTGCGTTCAAAACACTAACCATCCCTCGTGGGAGATAACCGCCGAGGAGATAACAGAACTTTGCTTAGAAAGTGGTTTTTTTCAAAATATCACGAAATTTTCACGCGTCCCAGAAAATAGCAAAATATATTATTCACCGCGTCCCAGAATATATGAATCTAGAAGGAGGCCTTC
Source organism: Eretmocerus hayati (assembly GCA_029851415.1). Classification (NCBI taxonomy): domain Eukaryota; kingdom Metazoa; phylum Arthropoda; class Insecta; order Hymenoptera; family Aphelinidae; genus Eretmocerus; species Eretmocerus hayati. The sequence continues at coordinate 23,064,281 of CM056742.1, forward strand.
CGGGACGTCCTAGAATTTAGAACGCGTCCCGGAATTTGGCAAAATATCGCTGAAATGACGTCATCGCGTCCCGGAATCTCTAGTTAAAGAAGTGTATGTATATATATACACTACATCTCGTACATTTACTTGGTTCTGGCGGATTTTGGGGTCAGAGGCCTCGCGAGTATGTATTATGCATTATTCAGACAGATCAAAGGGCTTGCACTCGTCGTACTTGTATAATGGAATGTTTCTAGATACTAAAGCTACGACTGTATCTTCATATTCGTAGGTATGTATACATAACGATTACACTCATGATGCATTCCAATTTCTATCTTTCTTAGCAGGTGTATGAGGAACATGATTATAGGTTATAACTGGGTAGAATTATATATCTTTATTCATTGTTGATAACCTTCACTTTACTTTTTCCCATAAATGGATTTTAATTTACAAGGAGAACACCATCATCATGGGTCTTGGATTTTGACGGAACATTGGGAATCATTTTGTTTTGGTGAGAAATGAAGATACTCAAAAGAATTTTGTCCAATGGACCTTTTATCCCGATATTCAGTTATCGAGATTATCATTACCAGTATATTTAATTATATGCAATTTTTTTTTACTTGGGAATTCATGGGCAATGTTAATCTCCATAGCCGAAATTTTGAATAAAAGTTCCATGCAGCTCAACTTTTGGAGGTATTGTTCATTTCCTAACAAAATAAGATGATTCCCAGAGTTTCGCGTTGAGATCCAGGACCCTTCCAGGTTGATGTGCCCCTTGTTGTAGTCTAAATCTTGGGAAAGTTCAAAGTTGGAGACCAAATTCAGTTAAATGTGGCAGTTTAATAGAATTTTTAATCATATTCAGGTTCCTAAAGTAGCTGTAAAGGTTGAGCTTTGGAATCAAAATAAGGTCAATCGCCATTTCTATCATCCTGAGTTTGCCCATAAAAGAACTATAGTCTGTAACCGTCAGAACGTTCAAATTTTAAGAATGTTTCGAGAAAACTTATTGTTTTATCAGAAAATGCTTCGAAGTTATGAACACCTGTCAACCAAATTGATGAAGTTTCATATCTAGTTTACATTTCTATTCAACGAAATTATCTGAAAGTGGTCACCAATACCTATTGGCCCTTCTAATATGTGCCATGAGGAAGGCGAACAATTTTTACATTGTTGACTTTCCAAATTAATCAAGAGGTGCTCCACGTGTTCCCTTCCATTTCAATACTTTGAAAATAATCCAAGAGTGTCGATAAATCGTGGTTAAACCATCATTTGTTAACCTTACTCAATGATGGAGCATCTTCAGAATTTTTGGAATATTTAGTTTACATAGACACGTTGACAATGTGTTGAGGTGTTACACAGCTTAATCAAAATAGCATGTATGCTATAATGTAGGGATTAAGGGCATGCAGTAGCCGTGCAGCCCGGCCGTAAAGTTCCATTTATCACTTATGTGAAAATTTTAATGGTACAAAGTTTGAGATGAGTTGTCTAGTTATTGTTATCATCCGATTTATTCTCGACAACTCAGTGTTCAGCCCAAATCATTAGATTATTGCAGAAAAGTGGGGACCATTGAGCGCCTGGGACATCCTAACCTAGAATATACGCATATTTTTGTTCCCGGAATACTCAAATTCTTTTGCGATTTGGGCTAAACGACGAGTTGAGCCATTCAAGTTGGATGATAACAAGTGTGGCACAACTCGTCGTTTAGCCCAAATCGCAAAAGAATTGGAGTATTCTGGGAACAAAATTTAGCTTGCACGGCTACCGCATGGCCTTAAGAGGATATAATTTGATATTTGTCCTAAAAAATATAAGCATGAGTTCTGTCTTATCCAATAAGAGTTGCCCTTTTTGAAATAGGTCACGATTTTAAAATCCCAAACCTTTTGAACATCGATTTACAGTTACTGATGACCTTCTTGCTTTTGGATTCAAAACTGATACACAATTCAGGGGTTATTTTTTCTTCCTTTTGTTACACCCTGTTTACTGTTAATCCGGCTTTCGCAATGACGATAAGCAATACATAGAATGCAATTCGAAACGATCTGAAAGCAGTATACTTATTTGCTGTCGACAGCTCTCAAGCATGTATTTCAGCTCTCGCTTTTTGTCCATCGAGTTTCGCGGCCCCGATATGACCCGCTTTTATCCCGACGAAACCGTTTTCACTCTCTCAAGAAAGAGATAGCTCACTTCTATATACATATAACATATATATATATATATATATATGCAATTTGATGCGGGAGAACTAAATCCCGAGTCATGCAGATTTATATATTCCCCTGCAAAATACAAGGGTGGCGAAATTGTCGAGGGGAGCCCATAGTAACAACAGCAAATGGACCCACGCATAGGTTATGTTAGCTCTCGTACAAGGCTGCATAGCAAGGACGTTATATTCTCAAAGGGGAATTTGTTGGATTGCCTTTGGTTTGAACCCTCTGTCCGTCCAGCCTCTGATGGAAACTGAATCACCCACTTATTATTGATGAGATGGGGTGTTCGTAAGTGTGCGTGTGTGCGCGTGTGTGTGCATGTATGTGGAATCGTGTCTGGTGATATGAGTTTCTGCGTCTTTAGAGATTAAAGGGGGTCGAGATGATTACAGCGAGAAATTTCGAAATCTCATTTCAGATGGATGTAGAGAGAGAGAGAATAGTTTTGTGATGAGATGCGGGAGAGAGCTTTAAAATTTATCTGTTTTCGCAAGTGAGATAACTTTGTTGAAAATTTATCTACACTTGTATTTCTCTACGTTTTTGGTGTCTTTCACGACCGGATGGACTCGAACACTATACGAACATAAAAAAAATAAAATTTACAATCGCTTTGTGTGCAAATAGAAAATTATATATGTGTCACACACACACACACACACACACACACACACACACACACACACACTTCTCTATAGAAGTGGTAAATTGGGTGAGAACATCTGATACATGAAACACTTGTATATAATGGATCATAGTGACGTAAACTCCACGTGCCGCATTAGATTTTCGTAACAATCCATGTCGATGCACATTTCTGTAATGCACCTCTCCATACATATATGGGAATGTTATCAATTGTCACACATTGTTTAAATTACATTCAACTCTTGTGTAAATGTATGCGGTGTGGAAATAAAAGGACCACGGCGGTGACAGAGATCATTTCGTAAACGAGTTTTATATAGTATATATAAATTTATATGCTCTCATAATATTTGGCATCATCTGCGCAAACAGTTATAGTATTATAGCATAACCGGTATAAAATTTGAATTTCGTGTGATGTTTGATTTTTGGATGCTTTTTAAAAGAAAGCGAGCGCTAATAAAAAGCCATCCAATGTAGTGTGTGTGGGATTTTAGTATGTCGTAATAGAGTGAGCGGACGTCCACGAAAGATAAAAATATTTAATATGATGAGTTTTTGGGAATCCAAAATGACAACAATAATTCAATGATGCGAATTAAATACGCCGCCAATTCTCGAAGAGCGAGTAACACTATAAGAAGAATTTTCGAAATACTTTAACAAACTGGTTGAATGGAAAATCCAATCATCCAATTGAATCAAAAATTAAACAATCCAATCGAAAATACAACCAGTTTTGTTAAACCAATTGCTTGAATTTTCTAATTCAACCATTTGGTTGAAGTTTTCGGAAAAAAATTTTAACCGCGCGTGGATAAGAATGTTGAAAAATTCGTGCATTGTCAAGCCTGAGATTAAATTGTCAGTATTGCGTATTTTCCTCTCTTACACACACATACACGTGTACATGTGACATTTTGCAAAAGTATGTATGTAGAATCCGGGATATATCCATCGTATATACTTGTCACTGCACACATTTACGAATGCATGAAAACAAACGTGCTCTCTATATAATCTGAAAACATTCTGCACTGCTACGGAATCTCCACTGTATATATCTACAGATACACAATCCTTTTTGGTGTATACACATATGCTGTATACTTTCTATATACGCGTGGAAAATCTGAGTGAACGAACGATGAACGAGCCGAGCGTGACACCAAATCCTACATAAATTCAAACCCATATAAAAATATACCGCATCCATCCTCATTTTATCCTTTAACCTAAAACAGACATAATGCCAGGAAACCGCATGTAAGTATCACAAATATGACACTTTTGTAGCGGTTTTCACACGCATCATACAGAATGATACTGTGTCTATAGAGGTAAAACCGCATATATCCGTTTTACAAGTGTAATCCATACGCATTCCTTTAGTGTAAAATCTGCACAAGGCCGTGTAAGATAGGTAAGATATCGTACCAGCTTTCTCTATAAGAGTATGATCCTGAAGAGCAGAGCAGCAGGGCGAATGTAAGACACACTATATATCCTGCTTCTTCTCTCAAGAGATATCTTCCAACACTTTCAAACCCAAAAGTCTACTGATTCTGATGCTGCATCCACATTTTCCACTTCTTCTTCTTCCTCTTCTTTCTTTACACACTTACAAACAAAATCTATGTAAACTTTTTAAAACACCACAATAACACACTAATGCAACCAAGAAATCACCTATTATAGTATTATTATACGGAATCCACTATGGCTCACCATAAACACCACGCGATACAAGAATAACAACAATAACAATAACAAAAACAAATAAGAAGAACCCAAGGTAGCGTGGAATTCCAATGAAAAGAGCGACGCGCTCGCTTCTAAGTATAAACACGAGAAGCAACGAGCGTCGACTGACTGCATGCAACCTTTCGCTTTGAGAGAGAAGAGAAGCAGCAGCTTCGGTCAGGGGTACTGGCCTCCCACTAGTATTAGAGTGAGCGGGAGATTTTCCCCCCACTATATACCACCCGCCAACTCCCCCCCCCCCAGCAGCACAGAGTATATAGAGATAGAGTATGAGATGTATTTTCTGTGTCGTATAAGGATGAGAGCTGGTGCAGCAGCTGCGTTTCGTGCATGATGCTGTGTGTATGTAGGGTATAGAGTATGTGGCTTGAGAGAAATTTAGTCGAGTAAGGTGCATTGGAATTCTATAGGTATAATTATAAGGTATAGGGAGAGTATATGGTGGTTGGTAGGCTAGTTTGGTCATTTGTGTGGTTTGGTGGGGTGAGCTTGCAAGCTTGGCTTGTGAGCTTTGATTTTTGGTTGTTAGTGGAAGTGGAAGAGAGGAAGATGAGATATATAGAGGAAGTGAGAAGATGGAATTCCAATGTTTACATTGGATGTGTTTTGATACTCAGAATGTTAGTTCAATAGGTAGGGAATCCCCAGTGAAAGAGTCATGATCTATATAGGGAAATCCGTACATGGAGCTTACGAAACGGTTGCATGGAATACTGCCAGAATACTGTGAATGAGTCAATGGTTCGCTGAATGGAGATATTTGTCACGTATGGGTCAACAACTTTCCATCACTTTCACGACCGTACTGATGGTGTCTATCATTCTCTCATCCGCTTCTTGTTGTTATTCCAACTTCCCAGTTCATGAAAGTACATAGATACTGTTCAGTGAGAATGAATAGCAGCATTGAATATGATACCTGGTTACTTCCGTTCTGGAAGCTTTGTTTTTGGACATTTTCCAAGGTTTACACCATGCTCTTGACGATGCGGATGGCTCAGAATTTTGTTGAGTGATTATTGAGCTGTTCTTGCATCTCTGAAGCTATACTCTAAACTTAACAATGACCTTTACATGCTAGAATTTTCCTTTTTCTTGCAAATAGTCTTGTGCTACGCATTTCATAGATCCTCCCGGGTGAATGAAGAATTTCACTGTTTCATCGGTGTCTTCAGCATCTTGGAAAAACTGAGGAACAGGATTTGAATTGATAACAACGATATCGAAGAATAAAAACGTTTTCACAGCTGTATGATAGCTAAGGGAAAACAACATTGGAGCTGAAATATACACTCACTTTTCCAATCGGATTCATGTTGTTTTGAGTCCCAGATTTTTTAACGGGCGAGGGAGCTCAGGGGCCGAAACTCCATATCAGTTGGAATACTCGCTAGCGCAAGTGATACGAGTGACAATCCTAAGTACTGATACTATTTCGAAGAAGAAACTCGACTTGAAATGAAAAAAGCAGACTACATCGATGATTGGTAAGCTGGCAAGACAAAATAAATGCATTATTCTCAACCATATCCCGAATCTGGTTCAAAGGAGCAAGATGTTTACATAACCTGCAGAATCTAGCCCAATTATTGGATCAAATGTTCTTCGGGATCGATCACACTTACAGTATTGGGGAAAGAGAAGACTTTGAAGCTGATGCACTAAACTGACAATAGAAGTAGAAAAGTATATACAAGGATAGAACTGGCCTATCTGGATTCAGAAAAACATAAGTAGAAAGGTCTGGTGAAGAACCAAAATAAGGTAGAAGAATACTATGAAAGGATTTTCAAGAGTAATTTAAACGCATCATGTGTCATCGGAAATATCTTGGAGTCAAGAAGAAATATCCCATATACTCAGACGAATGAAGTTATTTTCTATATTCTAATCTCCAGTCATACAAGATTTTGTGAGGGTTATTTTTCATTGTTGATTAACATTTCACGCCTCAAATAAGTGAGCCGATCTTGAAATCCATCGAGAAAACGTAATTTTTATTCATTAGAAACATGCCATGACATTTTCATCAGTTCTTGAACCTTCTATCAGTTCTATCACCCCTACCAGCAATTCCATTGCTTACACTTTAAACTGTCTTCGTAAGTATATCAAAGTGATCCTATACAAAGCAAACTCTTTGTAAATTATTAATTCTTGCGTAACTCTCGACAATTCCATCAAATTCCGATAAAATTCTTGTAAAACTGACTCTGAACAAGCTCTATCCTGTACGGATGAAAACATTAGCTCACCCCAAAGCTCTTAATCCTTGCTCCAACATCCGAAAATCCATATAACCTCACTTTCATGTAAATCCAGCGTTATTTACGCACTTCCAACTTTAAACTATACTATCCTGGCTTATATAATAGCTCGCATACAAATGCGACATGGTGAATTTTAATCCTCACCCAAACGAGCTCTATGGGAGTATTGCGCATAACAATGAACTCGTTCGCAGCTCATGTAGCCGTGTGCTAATGGCATCATTCAGGACTCTGTGGCATTTTGAAAATTCGTTGCGTTGTAATTTTCACAACCATTCCCAAGAGAGAATAATAAGAGATGAAAGCTCGTAGCACATTAATACTTCGAGCTCCGTTGATTTCCGCACTTTGCATGAGATATACAGATACTATAACATAACCTCTCTTACAGTACAATGATCATTATTATATTATAATTATTGTATTTCACACACGAAACTGGAAGTAGTAGAAAGAATAGACAATACGTTTTGAATGAGACAATTTCTTAGTGGTAGTTGGAGACTTTGTGTAAGAGAGTCTGGTTATTGTTATCGGAATAAAAATCTCATCCAAGCTTCTTTGCTCGCATTTCCATTTTCATCGTGTGATCCTTTTAGAGAGACGCTTTCAACCTGCTTTGTGTAAACTCATTATAAATATAGAATGCAGCTTTGCCAGGGAAGATGTATATATATCTGAGGTACGAGGGAAAATTAATATTAGCCTTGTGAAGCTGCGTTGCGATTATTAATCCCTCTTAGTCGCGCTTCGAACCAATATGTGCAGCATACTCTCTTGGATGGTTTTGAGGATTAAAGAGATTGTCTTGATGTAATTTTGATCATATGGCGGTGAGAGATGGCTTACTAGTTTCGGATTCTGGTGGAGGATTGATGTTATTCATGGATCGATTCGATGTGGAATCGGGGAAGCATACAGAGTTTGATGGTTTGAAAAAGTCTCGGAAGAAGTAATTCATTGCTGGATGGAGATAAAGCATCTTCTTTGACATTAATAGATTATCATAATTTGAAACTATGATTACTTATGAGTTACTCCTCAATGAATTAATGATTATGGGTCGTAATTTGTGTATTTGCTGTTTGAAATTTGCATTATTTACAACAATATCTTCAGATCTTGGTTCCAAAACTCTTTGTTTCTTACGATTGTTTTGTAATTAGGGATTTTGGAAGAGCTCGTTGATATCAGGACCTAAGCCCATGTAATTTTAGATGTCGGAAAAAGCAATATGGCCGGATCTGAAGTCTCTTCCATAAAAATAACACGGAGGATAATTAAAAGCACTCATCACATCTCAGCCTCCATTATCCAGGGAATTCATTCATTCTCTCAAATTATTCACGACGTGTGAGTTTCACTTTTTCTTCTTGTCACGTAAGACATTCACAAACAAATTTCTTCTATAGAAGATGGATGGATTCCTTTCAAACGAACATTAGAAGATTTTGAATGAAAATGAATGTTAGCTAAACGAGAAAGTAAATATTGTGAACTGGGGAAGTCATGAATCAGAAGATGGATTGAAATGGCATCAGTTCCAACGAAATGATGGAATTTTATTCACATTAACAGCGTTGAATAGATTGCAAATCAAAGTTAGATTCATATTGTATCACTTTTATACACCATGTCAGATTTTACTGAGAAATTTCTTGACGACTTACTGAAGGTTCAAATAAAAAATATCGCTACTTGAACTCCTTGCGTCCGACAAAACTGTCAGCCTTGATTGAAAACTGTTCAAAAAGAATAACCTGATTCGAATTCTGATTAAATTTCCAAGGATAAGTTAAAGCTTGACAGATTCTTTCCTTTTTTGATCCAACCATTGAAAATATGCATATCGTCCGATGAGGGCCATACAGAATAAATCAAAAGGAGTGGCAATTGCTATTCACAAAATTCAACATTGCAAACTTCTATGAAGCACTTTCTTGACAAACATAATACATAACTAACTTCAAAATTTATTCCACGACATAAGCTGGTGCATAGATACGCATTGAACTTTTGCTATTCAGGAAACTTTGACAACGAATTCAATCAACCCTCTCACCTTTCAAATCCAATTGAAAGCTCAACGTCTATACATGTATTCACACACTCAAACACTTGCGTTATCCATATATGAAGCTATACCTGATTTATCATTGAGCCAAGCTACGGAGCAAAATTTTTGCATAATATCCAAACATGGATCGAACTCGTCGAGTATATTCGAATATCTGATTCTCGTTCAAACATAAAATCTCCAATTCAATAGAGAGCAATACTACATGGCATACCATATTGCGAAGCTCTAAAGCTTATTGCATAGCAAAAATTTTACCCATGTGAAACAGTCTGAATATACTCAAATGCTTCGATTTGCGCGCTATTCATGCTTCATCGGACTTCTTTACTTGGAATTGATCTATACATATATTTGTTATCCATGGCTTATGCGTTTGATTGTATGATTGAATTCTTGTGTAAATGATATGTGTGTGTGTGTATGTGTTTTGTGGCTTGCATTTTGTGGGTGCAGCATAATATCCCCGAAAGAATGAGGCGCGCAAATAATTGGTACCTCGACCGTGCCGTAATAAGTGCACAATATGCCACTATTATATATACATCAAGCAAAGAAGCTCAAAATCTGATGCGAGATATAGATGATGCACTTGTGCAGCAACCTTGGCCAAGGTAGATTTTTGTATTCTCCTCGAGATTTACCTCGTGCTGATGCCGCAGTATTTCGGAGTGCTTGAGATATACGAACCACAGAATTGTATACGTCGGCGAGGTTGAAAATTGGCTGTAGGGATGTACTCAAATTCAAGCGGTACTTGAGATTTTCTTCTTAATTTGACTAATTGGATACTTCGGTCTTTCGATGCATCTTTTACAAGATTTTGAATGAATCAGGAGTTTCTTTATAATCTTGCATTGATTCATGCATGAATGGAAATAATTTTGACGGTAGATATATCGGTAGATATGATTTAACTGCAAAATTTTTTTGTTGGTCGGTGTTTGGAAATATGAGGTTTGACAGTGTCTTTTATTTTCCACACCTTTCTGCAATTATTAGCACTCAGTATACAATTTCTTATTTCTTTGAATTCAAATGTTCGAATGTAAATCTTGGGCTGTATAATCGTCTCTTTACAGGTTTCTTCAAGTGTAATTTCTTCTTAAAAACGAAACAGGATGCTGATTAATTAGATTTTTCCCATAGACTAAATACAGCACGCCAATCAATAATAGCCCGCTGATGTGAATTATATTTGGTGCCTGCAGAACTTTCAATTTTGAACGTCCAATGCAGCAGACTTGCTTATTCATCACAAATTCGGTATACTGAAAAAATGCCTCGAATTCCAACAATTGATTAATTACTCCAACCCACTTGAATCTTCTGAGCGATAATAATCATTAACTAATATTTGATTAATCAAAAACAGAGACAAGCAAACCAAACTCCTCACAAGTTCAATCGATCTTACCTTAAAGCTTCGGAATTCTCATCGCAACGAGCTGACTTTACGCAAACTATTCCAAACTGTTCGATCAAATAGCTAGGGTAATTGTCCCCGACCCCTCCCCTCGACGGAGGACAAGATTCAGAACTTCCAAAAATGTTCTAACCAAGATATACATGTTGGGAACAGTATTTCCAGTCGATTGACATCGTTCTCATGAGAAATTGAGATAGTATGTGTCTACATGTATAGATTCTACATGAGTTCCTTTGACAGTTTCAACAATCATCCCTGGGGACTTTCTCGAAGACCTTGTCATGTATTACATGGGAAGCTCTCTGGTTGCCTTCCTTGGGGCAATCCGAATATCGATTTAGTTTGAAAAGGTCTGTACTCCATTGTAAGTGATCTTGTCGTGCTTAGGTATTAGCGTGGGGGAGAGGCTCACAAGTTGGCTGCAGTGTTAACAAATCAAGTTACTTCCCAGTGCACATATGTGACATAAAAAAGTGATGTCATGTTTCATCAAAAACGTGAGTAACGAAATTGGACAAGAATCACATGATTACACGACAAAATCTCATGATATGTTCCCATAACATCATTAGCTCTGCGGGGAACTCGGTAATTCTTCTTAATCCATTGCCTCTACCTGGCAAAAATGATCTGGGGTCACCTTGACCCCAGACCATTTTTACTCGAATCGACCGACAGAGATCTTACTCGTAGTGCCATCCACTGTCACTTTGGATGTACCACTATAAATACATCCACTATGTTACAAAAGCCCGGTATTGAGTGGGGTCAGAGTGACCCCACGTGGGATGAAAGTGGCTCCACAGAGGGTGGGGGCAAAGGGTTAAAAAAATTGTACATTGTTAATCCTTAACATATCATGGCATCATATTCAAGATTTTGTCATGTGATTATGTCATGTTTGTCCAAGTTCGTTACTCACGTTTTTGATAGAATGTGACATCATGTTTTCATGTCATGTGCATGTCATGATTATTTTCATTAGGGTAGTATACGTGTGAGTTTCAGTTCTGCCTGCACTATGCTGAAAGAATATAGAGGATATGTTATGTTTATTGTATGGAAGCTGTGGGAAGAGTTATGAGATGAGGAGAATATTAGACAGTATATACAGCTGTATGCAATAGGTAGAATGTGTCGTGTCCGGAGTCTCAATTATTCTATTAATAGTACCTACCGTCAATTTGTGCTTTAGTATAAGGTTACTTTAGCTCTGTTATAATGCATGTATGGAGGTGATGCCGTGACGCGTGACGATGGCTCGGATGGACAAGTGGGATGGACCAATTGATGCGATTGAAGTTGATAGAATTATTGCTCGCATCAGTGGCTATTCTTGAGTTGTCAGAAGAATGTCAGACTTGCATTGTACTAGCTGTCATCTTGCTTATATATTGCGGTCCGTCTGATGTATTTCAAGTGGTAAAATTGTTGATCGTACATGAGGCCTAATGATGGTCTTGATTCGCTCTTTTAGAGTCTCAATTGCGGAAGGTTGGGAATTTAAGCATCTTTGATATGCATTGTCTTCAACAAATACCGTGTTTTTTCTGTGAAAATTTCGAAAACAATCCCATTACGAAGCTTACAGATATTGAGGAATAAATGGATTTTAGTGCCTCCCGTAGGTTCATCCGCATTCTGTAGCAGAATGAACTTGATTTCAATCAGTTAATCCATTTGACCGCTCATCGGATGCATTGAGCAAATGCGAACTTTAGTTTTAGCTTGAGAAAGAGCCTTATTCGTTAAATTCGTAGAGCATACTTCCTTGAATGAACTTGGTTAATCTAGTACTGTCGAGAGTACTCTACGCCGTTGATCATGATTAATGATCTCATTCATGACGAGGCTCTAGTAATAGCTAAGCAAGGCGAAGTCAGAACTGAGAATCAGCTAATTAAAATACATCAATTCTGATGCCTGTGATGTGAATAAGATTCAAAAGTTTTTCATTATAGGAAAACTGTCTTCATAATTTTATTGATAAGATTAGAAGCAGAAATTCCAGGATGAAACTGTGCCCCGCCAAGAATAGCTGTTTGATATAAGAAATGGTGAGTCAGTGACCATTGAGTATGAGATATGAAAATGAATTGAAAAATTGAATCCATATCCCGTCCTTCAAGATCGATGAGACCAAATAATCAACTCATCAAAATTACTCATGAATCCATATCCGATTTGACAAATCTTCTTCGAGGTCCATGCGAGAATTTTTAATTTTCAAATTGATCATCCAACCGGATTACTCATCTGACCTCTTCAACATGGAACTTCTTTAGCTTTTAAACAGTAACTCTTTCATCAAGATGTGTTATTTGGATTGAAAAAGGGAACGGATATTGAAATTGAGAGTTTCAGAATTTTCACATATTTCATCCCTAGCGAGTGTTAGGGGTCAAGATTCTGATACAATTCATAAGAAAGCTCAGTTCTTGGAACTGAATTACTTTTCACGGTATTTTCAACATTTCTTCTGCAACCACACGAAATTTATGCCAAAATTTATGATACCTTGCATGTTCATTTTTGTAGGAAATTTTGCTGAACCTATATACATTGATTACAGATTATCACGATGAACAACCACAATAGTTTATCGCTGTAGAGTTAAATTCAATATCGTCACACTATAGAACCACACAATTTGGGGTTATAAACTTTGGTAATCCGGGTCAAACGGCGCTTTCAAGATGGAAATCCAGGAGATAAACATTGGCAGCTAGGGACGACCCGCATTTGCTTATCAGTCCTGACCGGAACGAACGACCAGAATTGAACAGTTGCCAAGAATATTCATCTCGACAGTTTATCTCACTGCTCCAGCACTCTTGTGCACACTCACATATTATATCCTCCATCTCGAATAAATTTTCAACTTTTTCCACCTCGCAAGTGTATAATCTATGGTTGTAGTTGACTTCACGCATAGCAATTCACAATAAAATATCAAGAGTTCACTTATTTTTTTTTTCAAATTAGTCATGTTGGTACACAGCTATTTCTTTTTTTCAGGAAAACATACAATACAAAAGCTTCCTCTGCAGAGCGATGGTTCATCATACTCGTGATGAGATAGAAGACAGACACTACAGATTCATCATCATAGTCTAGAGTGCTTTTGTGATAATGGCTGTCATATTTTACGTGTCTGTCGTTCACGGATATCCCAGACTCATCCAAAGCTTTTTTTATCGGACAATGTCGTCGTTTTCACTGATATCTCAAACCGGACGTTTGAAAACTCATTCATGGGAAGAATCGCTTTGACGACAACTACACCGTCATGATAGAAAGAAAAAAAACATCTATATATCCTCGAATGATCAAGTTTCCGGAAATGAAACTGCGAAGCGATGAAGCTGACCTCATCATCATACCATTTGATATTACACTTTGCTCTGGTGCTCTTGGAGAGCTTTTATCGATCAATTCGAGCTTTACTCGTCAGTCGTTTGATGGTTATACATATATACTACAGAGCTGGTGGACAGACGGTGAAAATTTTTCCGTGAGCTGTTTGCTCCATCAGCCGATGTTCGAGTGTAGATTGATGTGTACGTGGGTGTGTGCGTAAGAGGTCAAAGAGGGATGATGAATGAGAAGGGCTTGCCTCATTTGCTCGGTTGCTTATGCTCACGATAATTTATCGGTTTTGGAGTTCTAGTCGATTTGTGTATATCTGTGTGGACAGGATATGAGATGTTATGAGTGATGGGAAATGGAATTAAGAGAACAGTATTAAAAATTGCTTGATAGGGAGAGAGTGTCTCATTGGTTGATTTTTACTGTCTTTTTGTGTATTGGTTACAGGAACGTAGAGCTAGAGGTGGTGCAAGATATCATTATCCAAGGTTATGTGAAGAAAAAGTTTTTTGTGTGATACAATACACTCACACTGTAACACATGGTGTCCGTGAAATAAATATCTTGTCTCTCGCTATATTGGAAAACATTTTGAATCATGAGAAACTACACAGCTTAATTCTTATTTCAGGGGTATGTCTGATGGTGACCTTGATGGTTTCGATTTTGAAGGCCATTATCAAGGTTATGTGGAGGGTAGCTCGATTTTTGAAAATAGAGTTACCTACTTTTGACCTCAAATTATGTAAGAATATGAAAAATTATGAAATATTTATCGGAAACATTTTTTGTTTCAACTTGACCTTAGCCGGATGAGAGGTGGTCAATACCGGTGGACGGGAAGCTCCATACAGCTTTGAGCAAGGCTCTAAGAGTAAATCATAAGTCAAATAATGTATAATATATTGGATACAAGCTCTTTATGATTGAAGTGCAAATGAGTTGATGACCTTGGTTGGGATCTTAAAGGTTCTTTCGAGGTCATTTATAGGTCAGCTCGATTTTTTGAAGATGTAGAAATTCTTATTCGACCTTGGTTTCTGGGTAAACTGTGAAAAATGATGAAACTAGTGTCCAACACATGTATTGGACTTTTACAACATCTCGCTTGAATGGGGAAGGAGGGGAGGGTCTCGGTTCATGGCGAGCTTCGTAGCTCGAAAAGAACTTTTCCAGTCGAAGGAATTTAATATCAAACATAGGTGTTTTCACTGCAAAAATCTCAAGCTGACCTTTGAATGACTTTGAAAACCTCGTTGAAAACCACTTCCAAGGTCAAAACCGAGTTTACCATCGAATGTCCCCTGAAATTGAGTATTATCATTCTTACATGGTGGTTTACGAGCCCGTTGAACTTGTTGTAGAGCCTTAGATTTTCTGTGAAAAACTAATCCAAACATGCAAATCAAAGCCATATCCTCGAATTCCATTACTCTGGCACTTCGATCGACCCCGTTGTCCCATTTGCCAATGAAGTTTCCTGTAAGAGGTAATTTGGGACTAGCGTCATTGCCTCTCTCGCTACCGTTTTTTCGGATTGTGAATATTCCGGATGGCTCAGAGTCCCCCAAAATGCTTTGGTAGCTCAAGAAGGATGTTTGTAGGATAATGGATAATGATCAGTTGATGGTGTTAGAAAGAGATGTCTCATGAAGTTCGTACAGATGACATATTACTGGTACCACTCATATAGTTATTACCACCCACCAGCCTGTCTAGCTATCCACTGTTCAACCTGTCCATCCACCCGACCATCAACTTATCAAATCTCTCGCGCCCCGAACCATAAACCGCACAGTCACGTACTATATTTTAGCCAGCCCAATCCAGGCCAGCCTGGATCGGGCCATCCTAGACCGTCCCAAACCAATTCAGAACATCGCAGATCATACCAGACTGTACTAGACCGTTCCAGGCTGTGCTGATCCGTTCCAGACCGTACCAGACTATTTCAAAATGTACCACACCATTACAGATCATTCCGGACCATTCCAAAGCGTTCCAGTCCGTACCAGATCGTTACAGGTCGTACCGGATCATTTTACAACATTTTGGACTACATTTTCGAATGGTCTAGAATGGTACCAAACTGCTCCAGTCCGTTTCAGGCTGTACCACACCATCCCAAACCGTACCAAAAAATCCCAGATCGTACCAGACCATTCTAGACCGTGTCAGACCATTCTGGACCTCTAAAGGTCGTGTCAGACTACCCCAAACCTTTCTAGACCATGCCAAACCATCCCAGACCCCTCCAGCTCGATTTGGATCATTTCAGACCTTGCCAGGCCGTATCAACCCGTCCTACACCAAGCCTGACCGTTCTAAACCATCTCACACCATTTCGGACCGTACCAGATCATATAAGATCGGACCAGACCATCCATTCACCCGACCACCTACCCAACCACTCACCAACCCATCTATGACCCATACGGTCACCCAATATACGTTTCCACTTCCACGTAGGCATCCTGATATGCTGGATCCGGACAGACAAATTTTGGCTAAGCGTTTAATTATAATGATATGATGAGGAATCCTTCCATAATTGTTACAATAAATCTCATTCGGCGAGTTTTTCATCAAAATATTTCTCCAAGAGCTTTTTGTCTCAATGGTGAACAAATTTGTTTGCCGAATGAAAAGATATCTGTGGGGGAAGGCCGTAATCAGCCACCATATTGAGTATATAGCCTTGAAACCGTCTGGAGAAAATTACGATTTTTACTGAATCAGATGGCTAAAGATTTCATATTCATTCATAAAATGCATGTCCAAAGGGTGCTACGAAGCCAAATGTATGAATTCTTATGAAAACAAAATATCCAGATGGGGTGAACTCGAAACGTCGTCTGCTCATGAGCGGCAACATACAATTTCTCGAGTACACCTCGTCTAGATCCTTTGCTTGCTATGGAGTTGGCCCATTTGGCCGAAGCAGCACCCTGGAGAAATATATTTCATGGATTCACATGAATCTCCAAGTCAATTGATTGAATAAAAATCTACATCTTCTCCAAATGGATTCATGATTATATTCTTAGTGGTTTGAGCTCATATGAAAATAAGTATACTGTGGGAACTGTGTTGACTGAAGAGTGTTTTGAACAAATTTTGTTATCTCCAATGTTCCCTCAAAATTACTGAGCTCTTTAATAACAACATTGAATGCTCTGTGCCACAAATATAAGTACTTTGATATCATTAAAAATCGAACCTCGGCAATAAACTTTCGATATCGTTGTACCATAAAATACCGACCTTATCTACACCGTGAAATTATGAAGACTCATTATCCATAATCGAGTAGCTCATTATCATCACTCGCAATAAACATCTGCACCATATTGCAGTCTACGATAACGTTGCCACAAAATTTGTGGCACAGCCTTTTTCCCATTTTTTTGCCTCTTTCTACCTTCCTCAGCACGCTTAAATAGATCACAGATTCGATATGCAATGCAGCTCTGAGTCAAATGTTCCTCTTCAGCTCAATATTTCGTCAATTCAATCTATAAACCTAACCTATACATCCATACACTGTACACTGACACAAGAACATGGGCGACCAAAAAATGTCTCGATTCCATCGAAAAAAAAGCTATAGTAATCCTTTCGCTCAATCCTCTATAAAGCTTCACAATACTGACCCGATTGGCTCGTTGAGCACAATATCCCCTTTGTATCCAAACTAGAACCATTCTTTCCTCTTTTCCTGGTCTTTTTACTTTCAGACAAGGTTTCTATAGTACACTTGGTATATATGAAACTTTTCTCTAAGCACGTTCAACAAACTTGTACGAACTAAAGCTCAAGTTCAGCGAGTTTGCAACCGACCTTTGAACATATACTCAAGCTTCAAACATATGCCTTTCATCGTATCAGCTATTCTATATACATATAATGATTACAGACTTTAATAGAATTACTGCGAGGTTAATTTTATGCGTGTGTTAACAAAGTGTCCGGAAGCCTTGTCAATTTTGAATTAGCGAGATATATGTGTTGAGAAAGTAAGTAATGTCAAGCTTTTATTACTGAATAGCAATTTTTCACTCTTGATGGGTTGATGGATTGGAAGTGGGTGTGAGTGAATAAAGTAGTAGATGTAGAGGTGAGAATGGGGGAGGGTGTTTGGAATAGTGGAGCAATCGGTCAATTTGAACAGTTTAAGGCTATACCCACAAATCACTTGCATATTTAGATCGGCTTGTGCTCGAAGCACGGCTCGAAGCTATGTATTTGTTCGGTGAATAATTGAATGGAAATTTGGTAGGATTTCGACGCGGTGGTGATGAATGAGGGATATTCGAGGGATAGAGGATGTGATCGAAATTTCTACAGATTTTGAATATTGGGAGGAGATTATCCGGAATCCTGTGACTGCCTTTGATGAGTTTAATATGCCATTATAGTGTCACAAAACGATGTCGATTCTGTAAGTCTAAAAGTTTGATGGACAAATATACCTACATGGAAATCTGTAATTGGAGAAACCATCGAGTTTGTTTCTTGAAAAATGTTCGAGCTCTTAGTTACGATGTTAGAAATACTTTGTCCATAACTATAATAACCAAAATAACTGTATTGTATGATTATAACTATAAAATCCGATCATTTTTCTATGTCGAGTGATGCAAGAATGGGTATCGTACATCAACTTTTTTTAAGATACTAGGAGAAACGCCGCTCTGTATCGCCCAAGAACTAACCATGAATTATGAATCAAAGGCAAGCAAATAATTAAACTTTGTCGAAATAACGAGAAAAAATCACAATTTTGAGCACCAATCACATATTCAGATGGATTTCTCACAGGTTCAAAGTGAACTTTCGGTAAAGTGTAGACCACTCTTATCTTATAAAAAAATACTTTGACTCAGATATCAGTTAGTCAACGTGGGAAAGAGAGTGAGTGGAATAAGTTGTTCTGATTCCAAATCCCGATCCTAACGCAAACTAGGAGTGGATTTAGAAATAATGAGCATCTATTATTAGAGATAATTTAATCGAATACAAGTTGGCCAGCAACTCTTTGACTCAAGATAGTCCCTTAAGCAAAAAATACGGCAAAAAATTCGAATTTCAAATGTAAGGGGAGATAAGCCTTAGTATGCTATGGATAAATTCGATTGAATACATCGCAATGTAACATTTATTTGTTCATAAAAGTTCTCATTCTGTTCCACCTGCCAGACAGGATCCTTCTCGGGATCCTTTATCACAAGATGATTCCTTTTAAACGGCATTTGATCTTGGTGAGCCTGGCTCGTTCTTCGTTCTACTTGCAGTAAAAAACATGTCCATAACTCGGCTATTGTATAATAATTCAAAACAAAAAACTTTATAGTTCAGGTCGTCAATCGTTCAAATTGCACATTTAAGTGTTCAATAAGTTAATTTTTATTCTCGTGTAATGTTGCTCATCGCAAAAGAAGAATTCTTTTTAGTTCTGAAAAACACAGTGTACTACGGGCGTTCCACGATGCTATTTTCTAAATGCATAATGTGCAACATCAAGGCAGAATGTGTATTGTTCAACGAATTCAGAGAATGCACAGCCAAAAGACGATTCCTCTACTTGCTCATCTTTTAGTTTTATCCAGACACGTTCACATACTTTATTCAAAACTTTACTTTTTGGTACTGCATACATACATTCAACCCCGAATTCCCCATTTCACCCAGCCGGCAACCATTTCTTACATGAAATTCTTACCAAAAAGTTCAAGAAAGCCCCCAAGAAGCACACTAGAATTCATCCATTCAAAATCACCATATTATACGAGACTACTACTCCAACTCTCTTTTCGAATCGACTCTCCCTCTCATGCATTTTTGATACTTCACATTGCCAAGCTTCTACATTACATATCTCCAAGAAATGGAAACATTGAATTTCATAGTTGGATAATGCGAGCAGTGAGCGCATCTCCTCCCATATACATACAACCTCTTTTATCTCCTTCTTTTTTTTACAGTCACTCCACGTACATTAGAGGCACGCAAAGAGGGTGGCCTTGGCGAGTATAAAATGCATCTTCTTTTACTGTTGGGAACAAAATTACATGCAATATTGAGGTTTGCTGGTGCAGAAAATGTGAGCCTCTCCTTCGTTCCCCCTTCTACATTTACAGGCTGTATTAGTGTATAACATGCCTCTATATCTGTGTAATGCACCAATAGAAACATATATGAATGTCAGAATACGAGTTGGCATATCTTGGCGTTTTTTCTGCCTGCATGCGTGATTCGAATGCACATTTTTTTTTTTTGGTGTAGGCTATGTTCAAATTCAGGGGACCCAGCTTGGGGTGTAGGTATGTATTGTACGTGACGGTAAAGCTTGATTCGTAGTTGGTCGGTGATTCGCCCAGGAGATTTGATTTAAGAATCTGATGGAGTGGAATTTAGGCTTTGACAGCGCTTTGAGCTGATGGGACTCCGAGTTGGACTTTGAGCTAGACCTCTGTCGACTTTGAATGAGATACTAGATTATTTACGAAGAAGTGGAAATATAAGAGTTTGGATACATTTGACGTCGTGTACAGGGTTGGCATTTTGAGGTGGATAGTTTAGATAACAGAGTATCCGAAAATGAGGAATTTTTTAATTTTAACATGTTTAACACGTTCGCTGCGGCGGCAGGGCCCACCGGTGGGCCCCGCGTGTCTTTTCTCCAGTGCTGAGAATTTTAGCCTTATGGGAAATAACATTAGCCGGGGCCCACCGGTGGGCCCCGGTGTGGCGCCACACCTGGGGAAAGATCACCGATTTCAGCCTCCGCAGCGAATGACATTTATAGTCTCGGCAAGAGATTAGAACTTTGGAACAAAAATGTACATTAAGTACCATTTGAGGGTTTCTATTTTTCCCAATTTTCTGTGTTCTTCGTAATGCTTTATGTCTTTTACGCATTCTGACCTTATAGAACCAATCACGGTGATTTTTAGGAGCAATGGCACCCGCAGAATGAGATTCAAACAGTTAAATTAGCTGAATTTCCTCAAAAATGGCGGAAAACAGCCAAAATCGTACATCTGAATCTCATCCCACATGCGCCTTCGCTCTTGGGAAACACCAAGATCGACTTTAGGAGGTCAGAATACCACCTAGAAAAAGCTAATAATGCAAGTTTATTGTTTAGAATAGAATGCATCCAGCATCCATAGAAACAGTGATTTGAAGGGGAAAAGTGCCACAAGAAGGAACCCTTGGATGGCACCTCACGTTCATTTTTGTTATAAACTTCAAGTCTTTTGTCGAGATTGAAAAGGCGTGTGCCAAAATTTCTTTTATACGTACATGTGAGTACACAAGTTTTGCTACCCAAACATGTTGGAATTCAAAAATCAACATCTTTTGACCCACGCCACTGAATAATTATGTTCAGGACTCATCCAGACATGGAAGAATCAGTCTAAACATAGTCGTCTATGAAGATTAAAATGGCACCACTCATCGCTTATTAACTGAAGATTGATAGGTACTTTGAATTCAACTCCAAACTATGTTGATAGAGAAATGTCGGAATTTTGAATGGGAATCCGACATCCGAGTCGCTATTGAGCATTGCAAAGCCTATACTGAATACTTAATTTTTGAGAAAATGCTGGAATATTGTGGCTTTTGAAGATGAGTTTCATTCTGATCCGTCATGAAAAATTTTCACATTTGATCATTGTGATGGATTACCATTGAGAAAGTGTTGCTGTGTTGGGACAGATGGCATCTGCGGGAAATATTGATCCAGCATAGGTTTCAATTTCCAATAGCCTCAATATTAATTATTTCAATCTATTTTCTTATGATTCTCAACTTGATGCATAAATCATATTTTACGGTCATAAACACGTGCTGGAATTTCTCCTGGATAATCTGTGAAAGAGAAAATTGAATTTCCCTTTGAGGATGAGTCCGTGCTAAATGCCTGCAAGCATCACTTCGTGCATCGAGGGGCGTATAAAAGTGGGCGTGACTCAATCAATCGAATGATGTTGATTAATTTTGTATATGTAGAGAGGAGCATTTTGGTAATTGAAAACCTCCGCAAATGAGCTTATCCTTGCTTTTAATCAATATGTCGGATAAACGAACTGACGCCTGTTATTGTACGGGCTTTATAATGAGCAAAATTAGCTTGATGGTAAGCGACGAAATTTTACCAGGCTGAGTACATTCACCGGACATGAATTCTGAACAAATCTGGAAAAGTTGTCCTTTTCCTGGGCTATTATTCAATCCAAATCAGACTGCGCGAGTGTCTTAATAATAAGCGTAATTTCATCTTCAAATCGTCAGAATTGAATTTTAGCCTCACGATTTCAAACAGCAGCTTAGGGACAAGAAAGCTCCTCCAGATTTGTCCCTGGGTTGTTATTCTAATCCAAACCAGACCGTATGTGGTGTCCAACTCTGGTGAGTTTGGCATGACTATGATTGCATGGTGAGTACTCATTAGGGTGGGGTAAAAAATGAGAATCTGGCCAAATCGTTACGCTCGGGGTCACAGTTTTTGCCATTTTGTGATAAGTGAGTGTGAAAATTTTTTCGCTGGACGCTCAAAAATGAGATCTTGTGGTGGAACAAGCGTCCTTGAAATTTCTTAAAGATGAAGAAAAAAATGCAGTTTTTTCGTTGCTTTTGAATCTATTTCAATAAAACGCAGTACGTTCCCGTCATTCCAATCTTTTCTTTTTCATCTGAAGCTCATTTTCTACCTCTTTTCGAGGTTATTTTTGCAGGACCTATTTTTAAGGCGGGTTCCGAACCACCGAAGCCACCGGAAGGCACTTATAAAAATTCACATCGATTCCGTGCGCGATTCTAACCCCAACCTTCTGCGTTGAAGGGAAGAATCTCATCCACGAAGCCTTCCTTTTATCATGCTAATTTATGATTCTTCGTATACTATCACCCGTAGAAACCAAAAACAAGATATGCTTGAGCCTCGGAGAAATCAGAGCCTTAGTAAATCGTAACATACCGATCCGAGCAAAAGAACGACACTTTTCTGGAAAATACTTACTCAATTCCATGAAAATTGATAAGTCGGTGAGAACAGTGTTTTGATAGGCCTAAGCCCTTGCCTAAACGGCTTAAATCTCTCCCGCTTTGTGTTTTCCTATGTATGTTGACATGTTGAAAACGATCCTGTTGGTTTGATAAGAGTACGATGCGCCAAATTCAAGTATCGAACAGGTGGTCATAGACGATTCCCATCTTATCTTATGCATGGACCCGCTTATTCCGTACATAAAACCAACCAGATCGTGTTCAAGAGGTCAAAACAACAGGAAAACACAGTCGAGCATGGGCTCAGACCTATACCAGAACACTGTTCTCAAGCGACACACTAATTTGAACGGATTTTGGTCTTTTCCGGAAAATATGTATTTTTCCGCTAGGATCGGTACCTCGCGATTTACAAAGACCTCTAATTCCTGGAGGCTTTAGTGGACCTCGTCTGAGTTTTCTACGGGTAAAAATACATAAGAATGATGGTCAGTGATCCGCAGTGTTTCATCAATTCTTACGAAATCTTCAGGACACTTGCTCCCATTATAAGATCTCATTTCTCTCAGCGTCCAGCGAAAAAATCGAAATTCCTTCTGAATAGAAATGACCTTCTAAACGCACATCATTATTAATAGATAGAGGATTAAAATCAGGTTTAATTAAAGCCAGACATCATGTGTAACCTATTCAAGAGAATTGGAACGTAGACTCACGTAAAAGTACAATCAAGAAGAAATTAAACGAAATAAGTGTCATGTACAATCATGTCCAAAAATCACCTTTGACTTACCCGTTACTTTCAACAAATATAATTGATACTGTGGAACGGGTGACAATGATGGTGGTATCATGCATGGGAAATCATATGAATGAAAGAAATTACCTAATAATATTGTATTTTTGAGAGTGAAAGAGAGAATTAATCGAAGGTATTCACACAGGGCTCACGCATGACGAATAAAAGGAAAAAACACATGTGTGGAAGCGAAAATTGACTCAAAGTATGAGAAATGCAAGAGTCATAACAAAATGAGAGGTTTTTATTGAAATCAAAACGCCACCATCATTACAGTCACAATTGCCATTTTTCAGAAACATACACCTTGCTTATTTTATGACTGAAACGGAGACCTTTCGGCTCTTGAACGTGCACAATCTTTCACACTGATACATGCTAAAAAATTTGATACGAATATATCACGGTCAATGAAAAAAAGTCGAATTGGTGCAAATGCGAAAATGTCACAAACTGCATTTTTTTTACTCAAATTCAAAGAGCACCGGAAGCACATTTGACTCTTTCCTTTTTACTCCATTCATCTATATCCTGTTTTTCTTTTAGCTCTCTCGCCTCCAATCGTTCTCACATTAATCATATAAAATTGATGCCAACCGGAAAAACTTGCTATGGCAAGCAATGAATTCTTTCTCTGTCGTTGGTTATAAAGAATAGCCGTTTTTGATCTGAACGATTGGACGGTCTTTATATTCATAACCTCGTGTAGAGTGCTACTAAAATACTGAAAGCTCTGAATTTAACACGGGAATATAGCTTTGTGTATATGTTTTGCATGTGCGTCAGTGCATTGTGAATGTACAATGTACATATACATGAATATATGTGTTTGACATAATGGATATATTGGTTTGACCCGTTTAGAATTGGCGAGTAATAAGAAATTATGCTATGATAAAAATAGTAATCTATAGGAAACAAAAACGAGGGAGATTATTAGATCTGGCGCAGTCACTGAGTTAGTACGGCTGATGACCCTCTGGTACAGCGTCCGGCTATATATTTTATGCTCCACAGAACTATGTATATCCAATCCAAGATAAGTGTACTCAACGTGACCCCTCCCCCCCCCCCCCCTCCACGCTTAAGCCTAGCCAATAGTTTTAGCCCGCTTCAGTATTTTGAAAAGTACCTACTTCATCGTATATTAAAGCTTGTTATCAGACCTTCAAAATGAGCCGAGATGAATACAATTTTGACCAATCTGAGCCAAGCTATTGCGATTTTCCCAAAAAGTGATTTTTTGCGAGTTTGGGGAAGGGTATACCTAATATGCCCTCATTATGCCATTTTCTCAACGACTCTGGTCTACCTCAATCATTTTTAACGTATTTTAGCTGATTCTAAAACTTGTTTTAAGACTTTCGAAATGAGCTAAAATACGCTTGATTTTGATCAACTGAGGTCAAACTGTCTAGATCCCCCCTCCCCCTCAAACGATGTAAATCAGCGATGTAACGAATGAAATTATTTTCTATTCGGCGTGCAAGCACATTTGGAGCTTCACGCTGCTCCAAAACACTTAATTCTGACGCATTTGGACATGGTAAACACGTTCCCAGTGGCAAAAATGTCATATTGCACTCATTTTCGATATAACCACATGGGGGGGGGGGTGGAATGTTGGGGACACACCAATTTTAGCCTCCATTTTTGCGAATGATCTTCATATTTTGCACATAAAATACCTCCCGATCAAACTTTTTCAACTCTCAAAAACGAAATTTCGAGTGTCTTGAATGTGAAATCGAATGCGTCAAGGTACGTTGAGATTGGTCGAAGAAGAAATATTTGGCACCAGTTATACTGAACGCAAATTCCTCTGCAAATATTTCTTAGCTGTGCAAACACGAAAGTGGAAAAATCACTGTAAATTTCCTGGAAAATTCAGATATCACTTAGGGTCAATCCAAACGATCGGCACTTATTCTCTGATATTCTAAAGTGACAAATGTGAAAAAAATTATCGAGAAAATCAAAGAGTGCCGATCCCTGAGATCAACATGTGGGGGCTTGTTGGGTACACTTACATAATACTTTCATTCAGTAAAGAAATTTTTTGCCTGTGGACAGGATCTCGATTGATATTTCATGTACGTACGGCTATTGGCTACTCTGATGTTTTTATTGAGAAGCTATGATTTGATGAATGTGGCCTTTTTTCGATAAAATAGCTTCACTCTCCTCTCCAAAATCAACGGAAATACATCATTTGCAAACGTGGAAAAAAAATTTCAAATTCTAGCGATGTATATTTTCTATTCATTTTTCGTATGATCGCATGAGTTATAGACAATTCCATGAAATATAGGAACATTGAAATTCATTTGATACACATATCCATCTCCTTTCCGATGCTTTTCATAGAATTTGAGTCATAAATCTCCTAACCCCGATCTGAATTATTTTCATCTATCGCAAATTGCGATCACATAGACCAGTCTCTAGCTTCATATCTACAACTCCAATATAGAATTCAGAATGTTTGAGCGTGCAGATGCTCTCGCAGATGCTCTCGCAGATGCTGCTATTACGAAAAACTGATCAAACTCAAGCTTGTAATTCATGCAAATAGTATTGATAAACAGCTGGATAAAGAGATTGGACCACAAATTTCAAACAGATGATTCATTTTAGTAAAAAACATAGATATAATAACACAATTCAGCATCAGCCTTGACACTGAAGTTCAAGCGTTAATTACCAGTGGAATGCAAATTTTGCTCATGAGTTGAAGAGATGATTCAATATATTCTAATGTAAGATATTATTTCACAATAATCTGAAATTGATCTATAGAGCACCCAAAACAGAGCTGATATATCGGTAGCCATGGCAATTGGCGAGCTGAGTGGGTTGTGCGTTCGAGTACCAATTAATATTCCGAGAGTAATGGCTGGCTATGGACTTGATAAAGTGGAGACTATATAGTTCAGGCCATGCAAATATATTGAACCTCTTGTGCATTGAACTCTGCTTCAGAGAGGTTGTATACCTATGTAGTATTTGGGTACAGCTATTGTGAGCTTAAAAGATTAATCGAAGTTTTTCCCTAAGCGAAGATTGGTAGCGAGGATTGGCATAATTAGGAAGCTGGACGGTCTTCCTTTGGAGTGACATTTGATAGATTTTTAGAAACTTCGTATTATTGAAATGAGCAAAATATATTTTTTGCAAGCTCTAGTCGCAATCCTGTCTCAAATACCTCCAAATATTCCTTTCATTGAATTCATTCATATTGGGATTTCATTGCAGTGTAAATCCATAGTAACTTCAGTATCTCTATTATACCGCGATTTCACAGTTTTTTAATAGCTAGCAAGAGGTTAACTTGATATGAAGATTCCCCGATGTATACGGGAAGGGTTACACTGTATGGATTCTCTTGTTTTTCTTCAATATCGTCAAATTGGGTCATTTTGGTACAGTGTTGGTACAGTGTGGGTGGTTGCTAGAACTGAATTATCTTGCAAGTGTTCCAGAGTTACCCGATCAGAGCTTAACATTGGTATACTCATTAATTTGCTAAGACATTCATGATTATGGTGAATTTTATCACTATATGTTGAAATTCCGAGCCGAACAAAGTAAGAAGTACTGAAATTACTCCAAAATCACCCAATTCAACGGTATGTGGTGGAATAACAAAACATAATGTAAGTCTCGAGGTAACTCTGCATCCATTGAAAAGCTTGTATGAATCGGTGAATGATTAAAACATATCATCAAAATTTTCACGTAGATATACATCAGAAGTTGGACCATCTAGCAATTGTTGATTGTCTTACACCATTGATGGGCCCGATCAATACACAGAATTACATGAGATGTTGACATACTGGAGGATTTTTTTCAGCACTCAAAATTTTACAACGTTTAGAAGAATTTATTCACCATCACGAAGACAATGTTTTAATCTCCGCTTGACACGAGTGCACTTCTTATTCCATTCCGTAAATATTTCTGACAATTCAACACTTCAAATTTGCAGGATGTTGATGCAGCAAATCGATGGAAATTTTTCGTCATTTATCTTTCGCAGAAGGGAATGAATATCCAATCATCGGGAAGATTCATTTTATTGTAAGCGGTTTTGTTTGCGTATCAAACAGGGACTTTCAGAGTGCCCCGTGCATGAAAATACACATATTCGCATACCTGATTGGAAAAAAATATCAGGACTTGCGTATAAAAAACGATCTGATGATTTTGATGGACCCTGATTTACGTATTACGTATCAGACTCGTGTAGCCGACATCCGCGTACGATAACCAATAGATGGATAACTGCGTACGCCTTCTGTTCCGATAGAACCGCGTATGACAACCAATCCATAGGCTTCCGAGTAGGCTAATGTGGGATATTTGCGTAAGGTGTGTGCTCTACTAGAATCGCGTCCATGAACTCCCGCTTACGCTAACCAAGTGGTACGGAGTAACGTACACCTTTGCGTACGGCCTCTATATATTCTTTTAAAATTGCGTAAGAAAACCAATCTATAAACTTCGGTGTAAGCTGACCAGGAAATGCGGATTTATGTACACGAATTTGCGTATGGATTCTGTTCTTCTAGTATTGCGTACGGCAACCAAACCATGAACTCCTGCGTACGCTGCCAAGGTGATATTTGTGTTTGCGAATCCGCAATACTTAGGTAGGGTATGCGGAAGTAGATGCATTGCTTGCTATACGCAATTCTAGAAGAACAGAGGTCATAGGGAACACACCTATGAGTAATTCCATGCAAAACAGACCTACAAAAAAAGGTCATGTCTCAGATTGTTTTCCAGGTTCTTCCATTCGATTCTATGATACACAATATGAACTTTTCACCACACATGGGACCCCATAAAAATTTTTCAAGTATGTGGGGTACATATTAGTTTATCCTTTTCAATCATTTCCGACAACAAAATTTGGGTCTTTCTTTCAATAAAATTCATATTTCTCAAGTCCGTTTAGAGATAGAGACATACGGTTTCCGGCATTCGAAAGGTCTTGAAAAAACCTATCGAAATTAATCTTGTAGAACTGATTTCGAGGTTATGGGCGGCTTCAGTGGGGAAAAGAATGAAAAATGCAAAAATATTGATTTCTCAAAAAGCCATTTTTTTTATTCCTCGAAAATCTGATCTTGGATGTAAAATTTTGTGTTCTCTCAGAAAAAAGTAGTCCCGAACATTTTTTTTGCGTCCTAAGTCCTATTTCTGCTATCTTCTGCAAATCTATTTTCTGAGAGACTAGATATCGTCTGTTTCCTGCGCATGCGCAGGAATTTCGATCCTGGAGACCAATTTCATTGGAAAGCCAAAAAAATTTCTTTCAAAATGACCACTCGGCGAAGTCGATCCCATGCATTTGGACCAGAGCTATAACGTCCAGAAGACAACTGGATCTCAGGAGGGGGTACCGAAGGGAGTGAGCGGGAATCTGCGCAGGATGACGTACGCCTATTTTTTCGCACCCGAGCTGGGGGTTCATCTTCCATACGTTGTAGCTCCGGTCCCAAATGATGAAATTGACTTCGCAAAGTGGTCATTTTGAAGGAAATTTTCTTGGCTTTCCAATGAAATTGAACTCCAGAATCGAAATTCCTGCGCATGCGTAAGGAACAGACGATTTCTAATTGCCTAGAAAATAGATTTGCAGAAAATAGCAGAAACAGGACTTAGGACGCAAAAGGAATGTTCGGGACTACTTTTTTCTGAAAGAGCACACAATTCTACATCAAATATCAAATTTTCAAGGAATAAAAAAAATGGCTTTTTGAGAAATCAATATTTTTGTATTTTTCATTCTCTTCCCCACTGAAGCCGCCCATAACCTCGAAATCAGTTCTACAAGATTAATTTCGATAGGTATTTTCAAGACCTTCCGAATGCCGCAAACCGCATATCTGTATCTTGAAACGGATTTGAGGAATATGAATTTCATTGAAAAAAAGACCCAAATTTTGTTGTCGGAGGTGATTGAAGAGGATAAATTAATATGTGCCCCACATACCTGGAAAATTTTTATGGGGTCCCATGGGTGGTGAAAAGTTTATGTTTTGTACCATAGAATTGAATGAAAAAACCTAGAAAACAATCTGAGACATGAACCTTTTTCGTAGGTCTGTTTCGCGTGGAATTACTCCTATGCAAATCCGTACCTCTTGGTATGCGCACGCGGGAGCTCGTGGATCAGTTGTCATACGCAGTTCTAGAAGGACAGAAGCAGTCCGTGAACTCGCGAACCTAATTCCGCATCGCTTGATTATCGTACGTAGACAGGTCCATGGTTCAGTTGTCATACGCGATTCTAGAAGGACAGATGCCATGCGTGAAATTGCGTTCGCGACTGCGCACCTCTTGGTTAGCGTACGCGGGAGTTCATGGCTTATTGACCATGGACAGTCCTAGAAGGAGAGAAGTCACACACGAATTTTGACTGTCGTACGCGGAAGTCCATGTATACGTTGTCATGCGGGATTCTAGGAGAACTGATGATGCAATACGCAAATATGCATACGCGAAAGTTTATGGTTAGGTTGCCATACGCGATCTTAGTGACACATAAGCCGTACGTGGACATCACATCGTCAGCGTACGCAAAACTCATACCTTTGTTGCCTCACGCGATTTTAGAAAGATAGGAGGCCATGCGTGAATAAGCGTGCGCAGATTCGGATCTCTCAGTCAGGCCCGTTCTACATAGAATGCGCTCACCGCGTGAGCGTACGCGCATACACTTGCGCTCAAAGTATTTGATGCAGGGATTTTCATGAAGCAGCCTCACCAGTCATTTTCCACTCGGAATTTCCACAAGTGAAGAGTTGGTTGATGATCGGTGCACCCCGAGTGACATTCTCGAGCCAACAAATCAAGTTTCTCTATGTTTTTCCATGAACAAATAGAGAAAAACATCAGCGTTGGCCACGCGAGCCTTTTCGGAAAAGAATTCAGGATAAGCTAGGGTTTTGCGATTCAGCATCCGGAATGGTGACCACTCATCTTGCTCTTGCCTAGTTTCTGATCCCAAACAAAGTTACAGTCTTCACAAACTAAGACGGGTGGTCACAAATGCGGATACTGAGTTGTAACAACCTTGCTCAACCCGGATTTTATCCCGAAAAGGCTCGCGGGGCCACCACTGCTGGTTTCTTCCATTTGAGTAAGGAAAAACATGACGGAAATTGTTTTTCTGACCCGAAGATGTCACTCGAAGACCGCCATCAATCAATCTCATGAGTTCCGTATTTCACCGATAATGATAGAGTGGGTAACTTTTAGGGTGGTCAACGCTGATGTTTTTCTCTGATTGGTTGTGGAAAAACACAAAGAAACTTGATTTGTTGGTTCGATAATGTCACTCGGGGCCCACTGATCATCAACCAACTCTTCACTTGTGGAAATTCTGAGTGAAAAATGACTGGTAAGGCTGCTTCATGATACTCCTTGGATTAAATGCTCTGACCGCAAGCGCATGCGCGTACGCTCACGCACTGAGCGCATCCTATGTAGAACGAGCCTCACCGTACGCGATTCTAGGAAGACAGAGGCCATGCACGTACTCGGGTATGCGAATCCGCATCTCTTGATTAGCGTCCGCGAAAATTTATGGTCTAGTTGTCGTACGCGATTCTCAGGACAGACGCCATGCGGGTACTCGCGTACGCAGATCTGCATTTTATGGTTAGCATACGCGGGGGTATATGGATTTGTTGCCAGTCCTAGTAAAAGAGAGACCATACAAGAATTCATGTACTCTAATCTTGATACAAACGTACGTGGTAGTCCGTGTATAGGCTATACGTGGTTTCAGAAACACTGATGCGCGAATTTGCGTTCATGAATCAGCACCACTTGCTCTCAGCATATGCGGAAAACCATAGATTGGTTTTCATATACGATCAGGAAAGAGCAGAGGCCATGCGCGTATTTGGGGCATTCGGTCACGCGAATTTGTATTTCTTGGGTAGCGTACGCAAATATCCATATTTTGGCTCGTACGCGGATGTCGGCTGAACGAGTTTGATGCTCAAATATCCGAATAAGGGGTTTCTTGATGCGAGTCCCGGTAGTTTTTTCCGTTATTGTACGCGAAAAAGTGTAGTTCTGTGTCGGTGTTCGTGTTTGCGTATGCTCATCATGACCCCGGGGTACTCTAAAACGCCCTGTCTGGTACGCGAATGAAACCACTCTTGGTCCTAGTTCGCGAATTCATCGTTCGCGCGCAGTAATTGACTTCGTGTATCCAAACCGTTATTGTATGCGATTTGTGAACAATTGTACCCAGTGGCTCACCAAGTCACTACACTGCAAATTTGACGTTGTAAATTTTTGAGCAACCATTTTGTGGTAAAAGTAGGCCCAATATCACTAGAATTGGGGGAAAATTTGAGAATCTCATTAATGATCTCAAATGTTTTAGTCTCAAAATTGTGATATGCTATAAACAAATCGGGAAATTGTCATAGTTCCGACTTTGAACTTGATGGAATCGACTTCTAAGGACTTTCGATAGTTCTACATTGAGGATTTTTGAAGTTGGGTTGCTTGGAATCATACTTGTGATAAATTTTCAATGAGATCCCTGTTCAACAGTGCTCAACACAAGTAGGTCTGTTTCTCCAACGATTTCCACACTGTAAAAAATTTTTCCGAAAAACTTCAACCAGCTGGTTGAATGAAAAAGTCAACCAGTCTGGTTGAAAATACAACCAGTTTGGTTGAATATTCAACCAATATGTGGATTAACACAATCTGTTCGTGCGGTTCCTGCATATCAGGTTGTCTACCTGAGAGGAGGAGAATATGATGGATGGTCATATGGGTAGATAAGGATGATGGAGGGGTGGACTAATGGATGATGGGTCGATGGTCGATGGATGGACGGTGGATGAGGTCGAGAAATGGATGGTGGGTGGACGGATGGATGTATGGATGGAGTGATGGATGATGGGTGGATAATGGACGGCTGCATGATGGATAGATGGTCAATGGATATTCCATCGACCATCCATCCATCCACCCATCACGGAATATAATTGCTTGGTTGAAAATTCAACTAGTTGGTTGAATGAAAAATTCAACCAGTCTGGTTGAAATGTTGGTTGAAAATTCAATAAATTTTTTACAGTGCAGTGTATGAGAAGATTGCCAAGAACATCGGGTTATCCTCAAACTAAATACTTTGATATTACTTGGAATATTTTACTGGAAGTGATTACGGCATGAACTTCTCTGAGCTCATCAGCTACTTAAGCTACTTTCAATTGACGAATGAGCGAACGACAACTTGTGCCAAATCACCATAATTTACAATCGAACCTTGACTCTAGAAAATGATTTTCCCTGATTTTGAACAAAACTTCCGATCAAAATCCCACTTTGGACATCAAGCTTCTCTATGCAAAGTGATATGATCGACGAAGTGTGAATCCTTGGCGCGAGAAATTTATTACTTGGGTCAGCACCTCATACCTCATAAAATCCGAACAGGCAAATATAACGGTTCACCATAGAACTGAAACCCGTTTCTCTCGAGCTCTCTTTCTAGCTATACCTATAACATCCTCTTAGCAGCAGATTCTCTTCCTTTAATCTAATTGGTCGATGAGGCGTGTTGCGTATGCCTAGATGATACGTACTAGCTTAATTTTTCATTCGAACTTTGGCATGTTTATTTCAACGGAACTATATAATCACCACTTGATTTGGAGTGATTAGTGGCTCCAGATTGACCAGTCCCGTTTATAAGCACGCTCGTAACAAGTGGAATTTATAGCTTGTATTATACCGCAGAAGTGAGAAAATCATTTTCATACCTTCTAACGGACCAAACGCCATTTACTATCATTTTGATGATGCTATATGTATAAGGGGCTCTTATTGGTCTTCATAACATGTGTTGATGCAACAATAAAGTCAAAATAATTTTGGAAGTAAAAGCTTTAATCAAGTTTTTGATGAAAAAGAATTCCATGAAATGGTGTTATGTCTCAGTTGGAAATTCAATCAATATTTACAGCTTTGAGATTCAGTCATTTGGTTATATGTTTTCATGTATAAGCTGTCGGAATTAAAAATATCTAATAAATGCAAAAAGATTTTTATGTTGTTGAGGAAAATTCTATCTAGTAGTTGAAGGATCTGGGAACTCTTCAAAATTCTTGCACCAAATTTCGGCAAGTATTGCAAAAATGAGAAACGATCCTACGCTAGAAATGACCCTACAACAAAACTAACTACGAAAATATTGTTCCATTTTGTGTTCACGTTTTCCGTTTCACTATATCACGTTTCGCGCCAGAAAAGAAGATCAAAACAGTTTAGTATTTTCTCTCCATTTACTGGCCTACAATGAGAATGAAATTGTTTGAAAGCACAGTAAAATGATCAGACACAAAATTTTATGTGGTACTGAAAATGTGGACGCTGAAGTGTCGTTGACTCGAAAAACTCGCTCCTTCGAGATACTATAGCTCTCTCTCTACGCATGTACGTAACACCTACCTCACACACTTGTTGTCCCATGGTAATTACGTTCCATACCAGTGGCTCGCATGATAGAAGCAAGGACGAGTCCAAGGTGCGTGACGAGCGAGTTAAAAAATATAAGTATAGTCTAGAGATATTCCTACCGACACATCTGTAAGAAATAGCGGGACATCACTTGACGATTTTACCAAGACTGCATGAAGCATTTCCTTCGTTGATTTGTCCGTCACGCAAGTTATTTATTTAATTTATTCATCGACCGACCAGTCTCATATTTTGATTATGTTTTTTCTTTTCATTCTGGTTGTAGCAGAGATTGACAAAAATGGAACTGAAATTTGCAAAATAAATCGAAAATACTCATTGAGGTGAGTGTACCCCACTTGCCCCATACCAATATTTTCCAACGTACCTCAGATGATCTTGAAGCTTATTACAAGACCTTCGAAATAAGCTAAGGTATGTTCACGTTTGACCAACCAGAGCCATCAAGCTACTTCGATTGTTCCAAAAAGTGATTTTTCGCGAGTTTGCAAGTAGATGTGCACTTGGCGTCAACGATTACTTTTCAGAAAATTTGAGAATGTACGCATCTTATTGGATAGAGAAGCGTGTATTTTCAAATGTCCTGGAATTCGTTGATACCTATAGTGCATATACTCAATATGCCCCCATCATTGTGAATAAGAAATCCTGCAGACCGAAGCACGACAAAATTCAGGTGTTTCATAAAAGTGTCGCAAAATCGCGATATCCCTGCTTATAGATATCAAAGATACAAGTTTCTTAGCTCATTTTGCAGCTTTTCCTACATACTAAGTGAAGGGCTTAAAACTACTGCACGGATATTTTTTTTAAATAGATGAGAGCAAAGCCAGAGAAGAGGCAAGTTGCATCCAGGACTGTATTTTATGACGAATCGACGTATTTTGCTTGTGAATACGATCGAAATCCGTGTTTGCAACGTTGAAAAAATGATTTTAAAGGTACTGAGAAGATGCTAAGATAAATTTTGATTAAATAAAAAGTTGCTGGGGCCGGCTTGCATGGAGACAATTTTTAGATGTGCAAAAACGAAAGATGCAAAAATTGACTTTACATACTCTGGAAAATGCAGATATCATTCAGGATCGGTCCAAATCACCCACTTTTTCATATCCTACCATGAGAAACATGAAAAAATTTGCTGTAAGGTCAACGAGTGCGCATTTTCTGAAATTTGTGTATGGGCGCATGTTGTGGGTACTAAAAGCATGTGGTTTACTCTTACCTTATAATAACATTGCGGCCCATCAATTGCGATATGTGGGCTTATCGGCCTAATCAATTGAACACTATGTAAGAACATTACTGTTTCATTTTTGTTATTTCTATTGTTATTTTGATTAGAACTATGTAATCAAAACTGTAAGAATCTATTACTCTAGAAGTTACCCGAATATTGAAGAATTTGTATCAATTTGTTACGACAATTGTTAATTCAGAATATAAAAGAAGATATTATATTGGATGAATAGAGTAGCCGAGTGGGTGGGACAAGATGTGACTCGTAATTAATATTTTGACAAAAAAGTCGATAACATCAAAAGAATCTGATGAAGCATTCCTCTACGGATGGAATAAAATT
Organism: Eretmocerus hayati; assembly: GCA_029851415.1. Classification (NCBI taxonomy): domain Eukaryota; kingdom Metazoa; phylum Arthropoda; class Insecta; order Hymenoptera; family Aphelinidae; genus Eretmocerus; species Eretmocerus hayati. The sequence goes on from CM056742.1 coordinate 23,100,001, forward strand.
ATACTGCCGTTTGAAGAATTGAAAGACTCAAATTACATTTTGAATACCCAGACTAAATTTGTGATCATGAAATTATAGGTTGATAATATAGATACATCGCAATTTAATCACGTGACGAGCAAATAGGCGTAAATTAATTATCGGCATTGAAATAATTTTTCCATAAAAAAAACCAGCCATTCTTCACGCCCTGAAAAAAAAATATTTTGTGATTACTCTGTTGTCGTACACTAATTTTTAGACAATGTACTCAATTCAGAATACCAAAATTAATTTACTTATCTAGAGTTCTGATCTTGATAAAGATTGCGTGCTTTGTTGGACTGTTGTTCACAATTTAATCCAAATCAAATGTCAAAGCTCGGAAATGATTGAAAGGCTCAAATGGAACTGTCCATACTGATTATCACGTGAGACACACAGAGAACTCACGTGTATAATCTACAGAATCAACTGGTTTCAAAATCACATGCCACGCTCTACAATGCACATCAAATCAGAAGCATCAGAGCTAGTTACCTGCGCTGATTACATTTCGTGATGAGCCACATAATGACAAGACCCTGTCAGTAATGCAATCGTTGATCATTAATTAATGCGAAGCTGATAAGAACCACACATTATGTGTGTACTTCGATAGAAAAAAATGCATGTTCTGTTGTCCTAGTTAAAATAGGACATTTTTTCACATCTGTAGATTAGCGATTTGTTTGTAGTTCATTTTTTAGAGTATTATGTTTCAAGTTAATGTTGTACCTGTATATTGAAGGCATCAATCCAAGTTGTTTGCTCAACAGCTAGCACTTGCGGATATAAGAAAATCGACTTAAATTACACGGCACTCCCTTATTGCTTGAGAAGCGGACGAAACAAAATTACGTCATGGGGCGTATACCGACTTGCACGCAAACAGTTATATTGATACTTATTTTAGCATGAGGTAAGTTTATTAACCCTCTCGATATCTGTCTTGATCGAGCTTACGCAGACAAAAGAAAATGTGAAGATATTCAACTTCTAATTACCTAAGTATTAGGCTTTTTCTCGAGACTTTTTGGCACACGCAAGATTTTAATCACATCTCAAAGTCGGAGCTCTTTTTTTGGGGATCTGGAAACGATATACGATTTCATATTTGGGTGTTATTTTTAAAATGGACTGAATCCTGAGTTCGAAGTAATTTTATTATTCAAAATATTGCGAAAATGAGTACCTAAAGTCCATCACAGACCAAAGTCAAAATTTTCATTTTGGACAATATTCATCAAAATTGAATGTCAATAGCCTCTTTGATGTCAATTTGTGGGATAAAAATGACTCGCAGAGCCATCTGACCCATGATTTATATAGTTTTATACAAGATTTGGAAAATTCCTCCTTAATTTAACTCAGGAGAAATACGAAAATATGGTATTTTTTGAAAATTTCTTGAGAAAGTATTTATACTCCAAACATTAAGAAGGAAATTCATATTGATTTCTAAAATGATTCTAGTACTAGCGTGATTGCCTGCCTCGCTAACGCTCGTCCGGCTTGTAAGTGTCTCTGATATGGTATGAGCCCCTGAAATGCTTCTAATGTAACATTGAGATTTCATAATACAGTGGATTCGGAAAAAAATTTCCTTGATGTAACCTAAACTGTGATTGAGAACTATTGAGTTAGTGTAATGTTGCGCATAGTGAGTTTCCTGAATCTCCAGGATGTATTGGAAATTTCGCCGAGTTGGCCAGCTCCAGCGACGGCCTCAGCCCCAATCCCAGACCCTGCCTCAGCCACGCCCAATCCACAGCCCCAGCCACAGCGCAAGCCTCAGTCCCAGTCACAATCTCACCAGGAGAGGTCATCACATCCGGATCACGGATTTGGCTGAAACTTTGGGAATAGTCTTCTTTTAGTGCCAAAAGATGTAACCCAAAATTATAGACCCTAACGCTCAAGCGTTTCCGAGCTACAGCCAAGAACATTAGCATTGCCCATATAGGCCCATGTTAAAAATTATCCATTTAGGTATACCTGCAATGCTAATGTCCGTGGCTGTGGCTCGGAAACGCTTGAGCGTTAGGGTCTATAATTTTGGATTTGATCTTTTTGTGATAATAGAAGACTATTCCCGAAGTTTCAGCCAAATCCGTGATCCGGATGTGATGACCTCTCCTGGTCAGCCTCAACCACAACCCCAGTCTCAGCCTAAGTCCAGCCTCAACTTTGGCCCGCCCCGGCTGAGCCTCAGCCTTAGCCACAGCCCCAGTCTCAGACCCAGCCCCAACCCAGCCTCACCCCAAGCCACAGACCCAGCCTCATCCTTAGCCACAGGCCCAGCCTCAGCCTCAGCCATAGCCCCAGCCCCAGCCCCAGCCCCAGCCCAGTCTCATCTCAAGCTACAGGACCAGCTTCAGCCTCAGCCATACTGCCAATCCCAACCACTGCCCAGCCTCAGTCCCAGTCCCAGACTCAGCCTTGGCAACAGCTTCAGCGTCGTCCCAGCCTTAGCTCCAGCCTCGGTCCCAGCGGCAGTCTCAGGCTTAGCCACTGCCCCAGTCTTAGCCCCACTCCAACCCCATGCCGAGTCACAGCGGCAGCCCCCAGACTCAGGCTCAGCGTTAGCTCCAATCTCAGACTCGGCCACGCCCCAGCTTAGCCTCAGCACCAGCATTGGCCCCAGCCCCAGCCTAAGCCTTAGCTTTGGCCTCGCCCCAGTCTTAGCCTCAGCTCCAGCCCGACACACAGCCCCAGCCTTAGCCCCAGCTCTAGCCCGAGCCACATGCAGCCCCAGTTTCAGCCCCAGCCCCAGCCCCAGTTTATTGGAAGGATATTGCAAAATCTACGATTATTCGCCTTATGAATCCTATTCCACTTATGATCTGTATCTAGATGAAAAAAAAATCACTAAGGATGTTCTCTCTCCAGCAATGAATAACAAATATAACCTCATTACCCATCTCGTTTGACTCAGTCAATACACTAATTTCGGAATAGTCATTTACTTCCAATGATGCAATTATACTGAAATAGACAACTATTAGAATCTAATAGACAGTGGACACGTGAGTGATTTTCACTGAAACTCTAGCAATTTCCACTGAAATTTAAGTGAAAGTTTTACTGAAACTTCAGCGACTTTTACTGGAATTTCACTGTAACTTCAGTGATTACCACTAAAATTTCAGGGAGAGTTTCACTGAAACCTAAGTGATTTGCACTGAAATTTCAGTGAACGTTTCACTCAAACTTTGATGATTTTCACTGAAATTTCAGTGAAACGTATCACTTGAACTTTGTTGATTTCCACTGAAATCACTAAAGTTCAAGTACATCCATCCATCCACTAACCTACCCATGACTCAATCATGACCCATACGGCCACCCATCACCCTTCACCCCCTCCCGATAGGCAACCCGAGACGCGAGATGCTGAGGGGCAAATTTTGGCTGGGCTTTTAATTATTTTAATATATGTGAGTGATTTTCATTTGTGGCATTACACATGAAGTGTACCATTTGACTTCTACCTAAGTTAAAATAAAGGAAGTATGAGGATAAAAAGTAAGTAAGTAATCATCTTACGGAGTATGTAATCGCTTCTGTGCGTAGAAGATGAATATTTGTTGATGAGTGTCGACATGAATATGACGTGAGACTGTTGAGGGTAATCATCGAGAGTATGGTGATATGATGACTCAACTGAAAAACCTAAGTGATTTATTGGTTCATCGGATTTGAATGATCAAACTTGCAGGAAGTACACATTGCAAGGATCATGTGTATTGGGTGAAAAAACACTTTCTTGTGAGAATTGCGTATCGATGATTTTCGTCGTCTTCTCTAAATGTACAAACGTTCCCCTTGGAATTTTCGCCAAGTTTTTGCAATTTCTTTGCTTGTCAGTGATGAAGAAAGCCTTCCACAGTGTGTGACCTTAGGAAAAGGGGCTTTTCAAATTGATTCTTATCGAGAAATCTGCTTGAATATGTTGACCCAGAAATCTCTTCTCATGCTGTGATCCCGTTCAAAATTTTGCACAATCTGCCGTCTATTACATTAGAAATTTTTTTAAAAATTTCAATTGAAGGCATATTTTACCTCTTACTCAGGTTATTTTATGAGCGTTATAGTTTCATATGGATTTTGAAACACCAAAGCCATTCAAAATGGCACTTGTGGAAATTCATATTTATACCTTCTAGAAAATTGATACTAGCGTTATTGCCTACCTCGCTAACGCTCGTCCGGCTTGGAAGTGTCTTTGATATAGTATGAGCCCCTGAAATGCTTCTGTAGTTCAACAATGTAACGTTGAGATTTCATAATACAGTGAATTCGAAAAAAATGATTTCCTTGATGTAACCTAGTAACTGTGATTGAGAACTATTGAGTTGGTGTGATGTTGCACGTAGTGAGGTTCCTGGATTTCCAATAAGTATCTGGAAATTTCGCCCAGTTAGCCAGTCCCATAGCGATCGCCTCAGACCCAATCCCAGCCCCAACCTCAGCCACGCCCCATGCACGGCCCTAGCCTCAGTCCCAGCCCCAGCCTCAGCCTTAGCCACAGCCCCAGTCTCAGCCTCAGCCTTAGCCACAGCCCCAGTCTCAGCCTCAGCACCAACCTTAGCCCAAGACCCAGCTCCAGCTCCAGCCCAGCCTCAGCCACAGCCTCGGCCCCAGCGTCAGTCTCAGGCTTAGCCACTGCCTCAGCCTTAGCCTCAGCCCCAGCCCAATCTCGTCCCTAGTCACAGCCACAGCCTTCAAACTCAGCCTCAGCGTTAGCTCCAACCTCAGCCTCGGCGACGCTCCAGCTTAGCCTCAGCCCTAACATTGGCCCCAGCCCCAGTCTCAACCCGAGCTCCAGCCCGAGCCACAGCTTCAGCCACGCCCCATCCACGGCCCCAGCCCCAGTTCCAGCCACAGCTCCAGCCTCAGTCCCAGTCACAACCTCAGCCTCAGTCCATCCTCAGCTTCAGCCCGGCCGGGCCCCACTCCCAGCCTTAGCCAAAGACTCAGCTCCAGCCTCAGCCCAGCCTCGCCCCAAGCCACAGGCCTTGCCTCATCCCAAGCCACAGGCCCAGCCTTAGCCCCAGCCATGGCGCCAGTCCTAGCCACAGCCCAGCCTCAGTCCTAGTACCAGCCACAGCCCAGCTCTAGTCCCAGCCTCAGCTCTAGCCTTAGTTCCAGCATCAGCTCAGCCACAGACCCATCCTCAGCCCTAAAAGCCTAAGCTCCAGCCTTAGTCACAGCCTCAGACTCGACCCCAGCCACAGCCCATCGATCCAAAAGGAAAGTTTTGACTGATTGGATCTCATAACAACTGATCGGACGATCAAATCAACTGCCCAATCCGTACGGATAAGTCAAAAGCCATCACCAGCAACACCAACACGGACCCACCAATCCGCCGACCCCCTAACCCACTGACCCACCAACAGCACCTGCGGCGCCGCCGCCACGATACGGACGGATGAAATTGGATACTATATAATATCACCAGCGACGCCATCACAATACGAGGCATCCGGACGGATAAAATTAATATACGTTAAAAATATAATAAGGTCATTACCTTAGCATTGGACCTGGACCACCCGAGTAGAAAAAGTTTGTGGCTGCCGCAAACAAAAACTCGGCCCCTACACGGGAACTTCGGGGGAAACGTGCGGAGAACTTTGCGGGGAAAAGATGGAAACAAACAGATTTCGAGAGGGGGCCGCATGCGGGGCCACGCAGATCTTCATGGGCCGTAGAGTGCCCACCAAGTTTCCATGAACTCGAGATTGGGGTCCACAGGTTGCGATTCTAACCTACAAATCGTATCTCATAATGAAGTTATTTGTTCAGACATACATCAATCACGATTATCTCGATTTTGTTATTGATTCAGATCGTGTGTAGCTAAAGCATTAGATAGTGTTCTTTTATCAATAAGTTGCATATTCGCAGCAGCGGCGGCAGCCCTTTGCGGCGACACCGTATTGTTGTCATTGCATGGAGCGAGAGAGAAAGACTCCTCGCTTTCGTTTTCGCTCTATCTCTCTTGCTCCAATAACAGTGGTGTGTTGTCAGTAAAAGTCTCATATATGCTGAGGCAGTTGTTGATGAGGTTTACTTATTGAAGATTTACAAGAATCAGTGGCAATCATGGCAAGCAGCTGTAAATTCGAGGCAGTCGTATTATTGAAATGTTTGCCGGGAAAGAAATCTTCTGGTAGGATACTCCTATACGTATGATGCAGATCGTGATGCAGATACATTGCGAGATGCATTGCGAGCTTGCACCTCAATGAACCTGCGGTATGTGATGGTTCATGAACATAACCTCAACCATATGTGAATTCCCAGTTTGTGGGAAGTCGTGCCGAGCCACACAGTCCCCCTAATATCCCCGTAAACTCGTATACTGGAGTTTGTGGGAAGCTCACGAAATCTGTTTGTTTCCATACTCGGGCCGAGAGTGGCCCCGTTAGAGGGCCGAATACTTACTTTGTGGCCCCCTTCTCGGGCCCCTCGCGCGCCCCAAACTAATTTCTACTCGGGCAAATGAGGCTTCTTTAGAGTGAACTAAACCAAACAAGAACAAACCAGGTTAAACTACACCGGATTAGACCGACCTACACTAACCTAAACCTACGTAATTTTTGCAAAAATCATTAACGGGAAAAATAAAAACGATACGGTATTTATTCCAAGAATCAACGTCAAATCCCCAAAGAATGAAATCTCGTTCTCGATGGTATGTCGAAAATTTCCTTTCAGAGTCGGATTTGCAATTACTATAAATAAGTCTCAAGGACAATCATTTGAAAGCGTTGGGATATATTTTCCGGCACCAGTATTTGCACATGGGCAATTATACGTTGCTCTATCAAGAGTTACATCAGAAGAAAATTTGAAAATTGTTATGAAAAATAGTGCTAAGAAGAGAAATGAACAAATATTTTCAGAAAATTCATCTAAAACGCCTTTCGCAGGAACTCAGGTTTATACCACGAATGTTGTATATCCAGAAATATTTTGTGATTAACTCAGAATTTCGAATAGCTCTTGAATCAATGCAAGTCGAATTTCTCAGTTTTTATCATTTCTCAACATGTGTAGCGTTGAATTTGAGGTATTATGTATTCTCCACAGCATCACAACAATTTATGATTACTACTAACAATCGGGAATCAATCTGCTCGTGAAACGTTTACATAATGTAATAAATGAAGAAATCAAAATTGTAACTCAATACAGTGTGCTAAATTGTTTTTGAAGCATTTCCATCACCAGCAACACACGCAACACCAACAATAGCAACACGGACTCCACCGACCCACCGAACCCACTAATCCACCGACCCACCGGACCCATCAACCCACTGACCCACGAACAGCACCAACGACGCCACCACAATACGAGGCATCCGGACGGATAAAATTGGACAGGCGCTTAATTAATTTAATTTGAGCCCCACGCCTTGAAAGCCAGGACCTCATCCACTAGGCTGAAATGGCTCTATCAAACTTTTTGAAAAGTTTCTAATGTCGCTGGGTCAAAAATAAGATAGTCGAGTGAGTCATTCATGATATGATTATTTGATTGATAACAAAGAATAGAACGGAATGTCGACTATGGTTCGAAAAAAAAGTTTTACGATATAATATTTCCAACCTAGTTTTTCGTACAATCTTCTCAATTTAGTATCACAAAGTGTATGTCAAAAATCACTCGCTTCTGTGGGCTCAGGAATCGTCCACTACTAGTTCAGCTGTAATAGAAGTGCAAGGGTGGACATAAAACCTCTTTAACGGCATTTTACCCGCTGTGCGCGCTAAGTGCACAATAAGTGCAAGCCTTCACTCATCTTTTCATTTTGTCACTCAAACACGCGCTGACGGGTTTAAGAGTATTTGTGATGCACAAAAGTGCAATACAGACACTAAGTAATGCATCAGACAATGATGATGCATCTGTCACTCCCTCGAGATAAGTAAATGGGAAAAATTGAAGGAGATGGAACGACATTCAACCGATGGTTCTTTCAATTTTAGGAGATTCTCTATACATCCCCTACAACAATGTCAGAAAAAATTGTCATTAGAGTTGGCAATAGTCTCGATTTTGAATACGATGGGGTTTTTTTTCTGTTCGAATACGATTTCATTATTTGAACGAAACCTTTAATGTTGATGAAAGTTCCTTTCGACGACTAAAAATTTCAGTCTAGTTGGATCCAAAAGTGAAGGGATGCAGTTGGGATGATGGTTTGACGTACTACCGTTAAATATTCGGTCCTCTTTACATTTGGTTTGAAATTCGTGAGATTGTCGATGCAATGGAGTTTCGTTATGTATGTACAGAATACAGGACGTCTAGAGAGATGGATGGCTCTTGAAACTTTTCCGTGCCAGTTATTCCGCTTGGATGACATTTTCTGACTTCTGTAAACTCGTTATAGATTCTCGAGACGAGTTCCTGGCGATATTCAATGTTATTTTTGAAAAAAAACGGAAAAATAGTGGAGAGACGTACGATGAGAATATTTGAGTATGAACTGGATTGTAGTATATACTTTCCCAATATTTTTTTTGTGAATAGATGTGTATTGATCGAGCAATTCAAAAATTGGAGTTTAAACATTTCGAATCGATCAGGTTATCCATTTTGATGGGGTAAGTGTAGTTAAGAGAAAGATTATGATCGACACTGTAACCCCTAGATGGTTCCAGAAAATTTTTTCTAGTACATGAGTAAAAAAGTAGCTGATTTGTTCGACTACGAAAAGATATCCTTGAAATTTTATACCTGACAGAAATGGACCGCAGAATATCATTCTTATCCTTTCATTTTATTTAGGCACTATAGATTATAGAATAAATGTAAAATACATATAGTGAAAAATATTTTGAAGGAATTACCTCACATTGTTGTTGCTATTTGATATTTAGACAATTGTTGATTATTTCCTACGGGGTATCCACAGAGGAAATTTCATATGTTCGGCAAATTCACTCAAAACTTCCTTTAAAATTGTCTACTTATCTATTTATGCAAAGATATATAAATACCGTATAGAAAAATCGCATCTCGACGAATCGAAAAAGCTATGCCCGACAGAGTCGTCTTTACCTTTCACAAGAAGATACATGTCACATTCAGATTCAGAATCCGATAAAATATCCATCGCCTGAGAGTAAGTATAAGCTGACGGAAGTCTAAACATCTTCCACCACCTATATCAGACACTCAAAGAGGACTTTTACCCGTATCTCCATTTTGCGAGAGGCCATAAAGGAGGCGAAGCATCAATATAGCGTAATAGACGTTTCGAGATGCAAAAGTGACTTTGTATATAGCCAAATCCTTCCAAGGTGAATGCAGATATGGATGCATGCATTGGGTACCCTTCAGGTCAGAGCAAATGGTCACCTTATCTGGATACACCCTAATAGGAATACACTACCAGCATGCACTTTTCGTAATGCACAGAGAAACAGTTAGCTGTTTAAGTGTGTCTCAATATTTCTAGAATAGAATGATATGAAATCCTCAGAGATTCCGAGTTGAGAAGACTTCTAAAATGTCCAAATGTACAGTACGTTCATTAAGTACCGGACTCTCCCCCCCCCCCCCGCCCAATATCTCCCAAGGATGACGTCTGATGAGAAAATTTTGATACGAAAGTTGTTGGCTATTGAGTAAGGGTTCAGACGAACCTCCTCTACCCTCTCCCCCTCTGCACCCCCTCAATTTGACCTATTGAATCCAATTTTGAACTTTCAAATTGGAACCCCATTTTTCACCTCAGATTCTGAAAGAGTGGAAAATTCTACGTTCACATCGACTTTTATAACACTGGTAAAGGTGTTCTCCAGGAGTCTATACGGGGTCACAAGGACAAACCAAGTGTGGGATCTCCCCCCTCCCCCCTACAATCTATCAACTGACGTCTATTAAAAATGTATTGAATGCAAAAGTTGTTGGATATCACGTGAGAATTACGATGAACTCCCCCCGCCCTCCACCCAAACAATCTGAGGTAACAGATGGGAGTTTCTATTTGGAGAATCAAAGTTGGACTCAATGATGTAAATTGGGGGAGTTCGGAGGAAATTTGAAGGGGGGGGTATTTGGACCATCACTTGATACCTAATAATAATTGGATTTTTATTAGACGTCAGAGTTGGGTGATTTTGTTGGGGGAAGGGGAGGTGCCCCCGTATTTCGCTAGGTCTTGTGACCCCCCCCTCTCGTCAACCCATGTAGGTCATCTTGACCGATGTCGCAAAAACCTTGATATCATCCGATCATTTAGTATCTAAGGTAAAGAATGGAGGTTCTTATTTGAAAATTCAATGTTGGACTCAAGGAGCGAATGGGAGGATTTGGAGGTTTTTCTGGACTCTTATTCGATATCCAACAAATGTTGTACCACCAACACTTTTCCATTACACGTCACTCCAGGAAGACATTGGGGGGGGGGGGGGGGAGGTGCTTTTTTGACCGTCGTGTATAAACGATTCAGAACACCGCCTGGTATCTCTCTTTTGTTAGAAGTTTTTTCTTATTCGTTAGAAGTCGGAAACAGTTATAATCAACAACATTCTGGCAAAATTTCTGTTTTTATTCGTAGTTTACATACATAAGTACTCTGTGGAAGTTACCAGAAGAGGTTCATAGTCAGCCGATACTCAAGTTTTGATATCCGGATACTATCAATGGATACTTTTGAGATATTGGGTATTTCGTTTTTATTTGTTTGCGATCTTTGTTGTTAGGGAATCAGAATTGGAAATGTTTGAGTACGTTGGACCAAAAATTTGAAGAAAGTGATAGATTCCTAATATTGATTTTGACGCTCATCAATGTTGTAATGGAAGGACGGAATACGTGGGTGTAACATTTGAAACACAACTGTCGTTGAGTATGAACTGATGAGTTGGGATGCGAAAATTTTTTTACCCATCTGTGAATCAAAATTTTCCAAAACTTGACCGAATTTGAAGAACTGCAAATGAGTTCGTACAAGTATGACATGAAGCGTCGATCGAGTGTATTGTGCTACACTATGAGATTTGACCCCTTTGGAGCGTCTAAATTTGGGAAAAGGATGTGGCTGCGGCTACTATACATCTTTTCGTCACGCCATGCACCAATTATCAACAACTCGTTTTACCGGTTTTGCCACCGCGTGCCCTCTTCAAAAACACCACAAAAGTGCATCAAAACTTTACTCTCTTGCATGCAATGCAGGAGCTCGCGCTCATCAAAGAAAATCGTCCATAGCCAATGATGACCGTTCGTTATTTTTCACTTGTATCTGTGCTAACAAAATACACCGTATGATTCATGATACACACGTGAACGTGACGACCAGTTAGTTTGAGACGATAGCTATAAATCCATAGGTATTGCTCGGGGCGATCGCTTTCTTTTGCGTGAAAGTTATTCTAAGAGGAATAAAATTGGTAAATCAAAAGTTTTTTTAGGTTTATTCAGATTCTGTTTTTAGTCATCTTTCTTGTATTAACACGGTCGGAATATGTTATCTATGCCCGGAAATGCGATGAGAAACATTTTTCGGACCCTTGCACGCTAATTAGAATTCTGTTTTGGATTTCTTCACACAAAATTTTTAGGACTTTTCCCACAACAATCGTTACACATAATACAACATAAGATAGCGAGACGCGATAGGGCGCATCTGAAATGTGAGCAGAATACTTATTGAAAAGTCTCCGGAAATCCCTGCTACTATATGTCATCAGGCTTGTATGTTGTCGATTTCATAAAATAGTAGATTTCGCACCAAGTTTATGAGGTTGTAGCTCGCTTCTGAGCGATTGGTTTTCGGCTTGAGCCGCAGGCGATGGTCGAAATAATTGTTCGGAAGCAAGAAACCTCATGAACGACTTGCGAATATTATTTTTTACAATTTTATAAGCACTCGAACATCGGAAAATTGCAAAAATGTTCTTTTTGTAATTTTTCGATGTTTGGGTGCTTTCAAAATTGCAAAACATGGTATTCGTACTTCGTGCATGAGGTTCCCCGATCCCGAGCGATCATTTCGACCTTCGCCTGTGGCTCAAGCCGAAAACTAGTCACTCAGAAGCGAGTTAGAACCTAATAAATCTGGTGCGGCGAAATGTACTATTAATTATTAAAAATAGTATATTTCTGTATTGAGCGATGTAGCCCACTTCGGGCATGAGATCGAACAGACATGTCCTCGACTGTTCCAAATGGGCTTGCAAGGCATTCTTGGATGTATTTTTCCATTACGAGAACAATAAGATCATTTTGAACATGCAACTATAGATTAGAGGTATGAAAAGGTACTTTTTTTGCAAACTTTGCATAAAAGTGTACTTCAGGCACAGTTTATTGAATAATATAATCCAACACTCTGACTCTCGCCTGCGGTTGGGTCAGGAAACCAATGAATCGGACACAAAACAAGATTTTTCACACCATCGCAACATAAAGTACTATTATGCAAATTTCCAATGCTTGGGTGCTACCAAAATTGCATAAAATACCATTCCCGTCTCGATCATGAGGTTCCTCGTTTCCGAGCTACAACCTCATAATTTCGGTGTGAAATATACTATTTAGAATATTCCAAAAAACACATTTTTTCATACGAAAGGTTGAGATTATCCGCGACAAAAATACTATCAAGTTGTTGTTTCGTGCGTGCGAAATCTGAGAAAAGTTCTATCAAAATAACTATCTGTTTGCCAAATGAAAATTGTGTCTCACTAAGAACGAGAGTTAACAGTATTCCGAAAACGGCGCCGTTCCGAAAATTACGGTGTGATTAGACACATATATGGAAGTCTGAACTATAGGAAAACCTCAAAGTGTGCACGGAAATATAAGCAACTCCATGTACTGGCTCGTAAAATTCTACTATGTCAATGTTTTGATTCACTCATCATTTCAGCATCTTCAAAAAATCGAACCAAAATTTATGTTTTAGCCATGGATCAGAAAATTTTAATTATTGATTCCAAAACCTTTCCAATAATTTATATTTGAAACTTTGATACACAACGGTCAAAACTCTCGTTTTCCTCATGCGTTATCTTTTACCTGCCAGTAACTAGACTTTCATTTTCAATTAATGTCACGTATACAGTTGTTGCGATTGGCACATGATAAACATGCTCGCATTCGACCGTATGAAAGTTTATGGAGCTTGTGTATAGAGTCCATTGAGGAAAAGGTGAAAGTATTCTAACCATGATTAACTCAATCTACTTTTGCACGTGTATGGCAAGTCAATCTTCAAATTTCTCCTCTTAATCAAGTTTATAAACGTTTGAATTTTCAAGCTTCTATCAAAAAATTACTTCAGACTTGCAGACAATCGTAGGAATATTATCAATCATTCAAAACAACTATCAGCATCCAATTGAAGTCATAAATTTCCCTTCAAAACGTGCAGCATCTTTTCTTTCGGATGAATGCACTCTCTCATGAAAAAAAAATCAGGGAATTGATGAGTGTTGTGAGAGTCACGATGGCACATCATATTTCACCTTCATCAGAAAATAGAGTCTGCATTTCATCAAGTTTCTTTTCACGCATATTATACTCTTCATCATTCTCATCGGACGCAATAAAAAATTTCGATGGCTCGGGCTACTTTCCGCAAGATTGCTTTTTAACTCTCTCCGTGTCGAATACCAAGTTCTCGATACTGTATACATTTTGTCCGTTACATTTTCTCATACTTTTGCTCAGTAAATCTCATCTTCAATACAGATGGAACTACTGGCTTTTATTTTACTTATCGTCTTTTTTATCAGAGAGGAAATTGGAAACGCTCGAAGATACTTTACGTTTTACTTGTTTTCCTTCGTATGCGATTCTTCCAAACACAGTTCGGTACTTCGTCCGATATCGTATTGAATTGGTGTATAAGTAGTTCGGAGTTCGAGCTTTTGGGGTAAAACATGATTCATAATTCTGTCGCGCATGCCAAGGTTAATTGAATAGAAACATAATCGCAACAATATTTTGTTCCCGGTGCCTTCAAATATAGAAGTCTGACTGGGCATAATTTTTTAAATATCATTTATTTGATAACTAGCGTTTTTGCCTTACTCGCTACCGCTCGTTCGGCTTGTAAATGTTCTTGATAAGTCATAGGCACCAGAAATGCTTCTATAATGATAGCTGATCAATTCAAGGTGTCTAAAAAAAGTTTTAAAATAGTTCGCAAAATTGGTATTATGTCAAATTATACTGGCTAATGGTGGAGATATAACTTCAAGTGAGCAACAATGAGTATTGCGGAATTGCATAGTTTCTTTTCAATTAGCTGAGCTGGTATATCTTTGATCAATCGATTAGGCTGAAAAACTTTCGTTACATGGCGTGAATGTAAAGGGTTAATCAAAGCGATGTCAATTCAATTTATTGTGCAGTGTGCATAAGTTGACCGTTGATCTCCGGTCTTGGTGCATATAAGAGCAACTACAAACTAGACCAAATAAGGCCAAACTAGACCGAACTAGAGACCTGATTGGACCAAACCAAACCGAATTAGACCGACCTAGATTGTACTAGACCTAATTGGACCGAACTAGATCGTATTAGACCATACTAGACTGAACTAGACCGAATTAGACCGAAGTAGGCCGAACGAGACCTAATCACCCCAAACTAGACCGAGCTAGACTTAATTAGACCGAACTGAACAGATGTAGATCGAATTGGCCCGATCTTGACCCAACTACACCGAGCTAGATTGAAAAGGACCAAATTAGACCGACCTAGATAACAGTAGACCGAATTGGACGGAACTACGCCGTATTTGACAATACTAGACTGAAATAGACCGAATTAGACCTTCTTTCATTGCTCGAGCTTTTCAGAGTGGTGGAAGAGCAATGAGAGTTTACCACTGACACGCGACTCGAGTGGCCAAATGTTCGATGGTTAGAACGTCCTTATATACGAAAGTTCATCTTCGTTAAGCGCTTGCGAGAAAGGTGATTTTAACCCGCTATTTCTATTTGACTTCTCACCATTTTTACTTTTGGCAGGTCTTCGGCCTTCTGCCGGAGATATATATAGTTAATTATGACACTCGATCGATATGATCGGATATCGTATTTATCACTCGCGGGAATTTCAAATTATGGTAGTATATTTGATCGGTCTTTGAGAGTTAAAGTCAGATGGTATTTCTGAAATTGATCGAGAGTGGCGAAAAATCCATTCTCGATTGATGCCAAAAATTTCAGCAGTACCAGCTGACATTAACTCGCAAAGACCGATCAAATATACTTCCATAATTCGAATTAGACCTAATTTAACAGAACTAGACCGAACGAGACCTAATTACCCCGAACCAGACCGAGCTAGACCAAGCTAGACTCACTTAGACCGAAGTCGACCGAATTAGACTAAACCTCACCTAATCAGAAAGAAATAGACCGCATGAGAATAGGTTAGACCGAATTTGACTCAATAACGCCAATCTGGACCAAACCAGACCGGACTATACCATCTCCATCTAGATATGAAAAAATGATCACTAAGGATATTTCTCTCTCTAGCAATGAACAATATCTATACTTTTATTACCCATCTCGTTTGAATCAATCAATACACTAATTTTAAAATGGTTATTTATATCGAAAAATGTAATTCTACTCAAACAGACAACCATTAGAATCTAATAGACAGTGAAAACTTGAGTGACTTTCACTGAAACTCTAGGAATGTTCACAGAAATTCCAGTGAAATTTTCACTGAAACTTTTGCGAATTTCACTGGAATTCCAATGAAAGTTTCACTGAAACTCCAGCGATTTCCACTGAAATTTTAGTGAAATCTTCACCGAATCTTTAGTGGAATTTCCACTGATTTTTTAGTGAAATTTTCACTGAAATTCCAGTGAAATTTTCACTGAAATTTTAGTGAAATTTTCACTGATTTTTTAGTGAAATTTTCACTGAATTTTTAGTGAAATTTTCACTAATTTTAGTGAAATTTTCACTAAATTTTTAGCGAAATTTTCACTGATTTTTAGTGAAATTTTCACTGATTTTTTAGTGAAATTTTCAGTGAAATTTTTGTGAAATTTTCACTAAATTTTTAGTGAAATTTTTAGTTGAATTTTCACTGATTTTTTAGTGAAATTTTCAATGATTTTTCAGTGAAACGTTCACTGAACTTTCAGTGAAATTTCCACTGGAATTCAGTGAAACGTATCACTTGAACTTTAGTGATTTCCACTCCATCCATCCACCAACCCACCCACCTGACCACTGACCCCCACTCACCCACCAACCCACCCACCTACGACCCCACCATGAACCATCGTCGTCTGCTGTGTAAGTAACAACACCTACTCTATCTCACTCCTGCTTTACCACCTTTACTGCCGCGCATATGCCTTCGGGCCTGTTTTTCTTCCAGTTACTTGCAAGCGCCTAAATGCAAGCCATCGCAGCAACAATCATTCAAGCTGCAGGCTTGCAATACCTCTCAAAGAATTCACCATCAGTTCCTCAAGATCAAGATTGAGGTTAGCAGTAGCAAAGGAAGATTGCGCGGCAGCGACGCAGTTGAGTGTGTTGGTGAGTCCGTGTGAATATACGTTCTCATGCAGGCGCAGTGCTCATCCATTAACATGTCGGACACGGATGCATGTGTCGTCTGTCGAGGCCCTGCTACGAAGGGGCACCCTTTGAGATCGTGCCCCGCATGTCAAAAACTTCGGCACACTAGATGCGCAGGTAATGAAAAGGAGGGACCGTGCAACACCTGCCGTGTCAAAAAACCTGCGTCTCGGCCCAAAAACAGGCTGTCAACAGCACCCAAGCAGACGACTCGTAGCCACAGCATCGGCACCGGTGCTGCTAGCAGTCTATCGCCACCGCGCGCTGCACTACCACCAGCACGTACACAGACGCTCCCCTCTCGCAGCTCTAACTCGTCTTCGGCCAGCAAGTCGCACATGGCGCCCAGTCCGCGCACGTCGAAGTCGTCTGCTGCGCGCACAACACCCTGCGCAGACGCGAAACATCTGGCGGGCATTTCAAATGCCAAATCGGATGAGACGACGGACAAAGGCCCATCTGCAAGCAACGGCGCGTCTCAGGCAATGCCACCGAAGCCAGACGCATTAAACGAGGTGAGGAATTCGAGTAATGCGCTGGATGACTCTGTTCCTGTGCAGTCCCAGTCTTCACATGTCAACAACAAGAATGCAGCTCCAGCGACGACGTTCGTAACCCAAAATGTCTCAATTCCGCTGACTACGATTAATCTCATTTTTCAGCAACTTAATTCCTTCCAAGACCAGTTGGACAACATTCAGAGCCTCCTGAAGCGCCCACAAGCAGAAGCAGTACCAATATCCCCCACAAATCCATCAGTGGTTGAGAATAATCGGGTACTCCTCGAGCGAGTGGGTGCACTTGAGGATCTACTGAGAAAGCAATCATCTCAGCTGGATGAGATGAAATTGGATCGCCAAATGGTCTTGGAAGAGAATGCAAAATTGAGAAATAGCCTAGAATCTTATAGTAGAATCATTCATTTTCCGATTTCTGAATGTGATGCTGGGAGTGACTCATACAATCGTTTGCACTCTTCGCCTCTGCATCCACCTTCACGACCCTCGCGGGTCGCGGCTTCAGCTGCTGCCACTGCCGGTGACTCTGCTGAGCGCTGCGAGATAGTTATCAATGGTGTCCTGGATTCAGATTCGAATATACCTCCGCAAGAGGCGGAGGATATCTCATTCGCAGTGCTCGGTACAATTCTTTCATCGCTAAAGAGGGATGATATTGCCAGGGTTCGTGTGCTGGAGTCGCGGCGCGCAAGGGCGGGCTCTGAACGTGTTGCGGTGGGGGGAGAACCGGGAGTTACGTCACACATCAAAAGTTCACCATCACTTGTCGTTCAGCTCACCACCGAGCGTCTTGTTCATGACGTGCTGCGAGCCAAGCGTTCGCCTGCCCACAGCTACTTCACGACCAGCGACATCTCTACCTCTTTGCTTAACCTAAATTCTGCTCCCATCGTGCCAGGACGCAAGATATTTATTAATGAACTACTGCCCCGTGATAAATTTGAATCCTACAAGAGCTTGCGGACCATTGCTAGGGGACTAGGTTTCAAGTACATTTGGCACAGTGGAGGCAGATTTTTCGTTAGGCAGGGCCGCGGAAAGCGAGCGCATGTATTTACTAGTGCTGCTGATCTGAATATTATACACACGGCGTGTGCATTTGATACTGGTCGGCACTCTCGTCGTTCCAATCGCCTTTCTAATACAGTGCGTGGACATAGTTCTAGCTTGGCCATTGGCGAGCCCACGACAACAACAGCTTCAGCACAATGACTAGGTACGCTCGGTGGGGACTCAGGAATTCAAGGTGATCATCTCAGGGCGGGATTCCTGAATATAACCTCACTACCAGGTCATATCGAGGAATTTCGCCTTCATATTTCTCATGATCATTCATATCATATCTTTGGTGTTGCCGAGACGTGGCTGGAAGCGAAAGTGGATGATAGCCTCATTCAGGTCCCAGGATTTTCAGTAATCAGGCAAGATCGGAATAGAGTTGGTGGTGGTGTTGCTCTTTACGTACGCAGCGATTACAAAGTCAAGAAATTGGCATGTTCAGACACAACTTGCAAAGGTAAACCTCTGAAATCAGAGTATTTATTCTGTAGCGTACAAAAGGGCAACTCCCCACCTATCCTCGTGGGAGTGATATACCGACCCCCTGACGTTCCGTTAAGTCAGGACTCTGACGTATTTGATGTTATGCGCGATTTGTCAAGTGACTTCAGTCACAAAATTATCATGGGGGACCTGAATGCAAATATGCTGACTTCATCCACTGACGCGATGACCATCAGACGGCTAACCGACGAACTATCTCTACAGCTAGTCCAGCACGGCTCGACTCACCACACTCACACCTCTCACACTTGGATTGACATCATACTGGTCGACGACAACGATACTGTAACTGACGCACAGAACATTCATCTCTCGTGCTTTGGAGGCCATGCACTCATCGAAGCAACGATTGACATCTTCGTCCCCAAACCGGTGAAAAAACCGTTCTCGTTCCGGAAATACAATGACATCGAACCCGGACAGTTGAACGATGTGCTACAGCGGATGGACTGGTCACCAATAGACAGCGCTGAATCTGATCTAGAGGGAGCTGTAAAATGTTTCAATGAAAACCTTCGTGCAGCAATCGATTCAATAGCACCACTGAAAACTGTACAACCCAAAGACAAAAGTCCTCCATGGGCTGGTCCCGAGCTAAAGCTGCTCATTGCGAGATGCCGGGCGGCAAAAAGGCGTTATCGGCGTACTGGTCGAACGTCGTCTCTCAATGAGTTTCTTCGTCTGAGTCAAGAGGTTGAGGAGCGCGCAGCTCAAGAGCGGAATAATTTCCTTCATAATCACCTCGCGGACGCTCTTGATACGAACAAGAATATTTGGAAGGAAATGCGCAACCTCGGCCTCTTACCCAAGAGCAAGGAGGAAGAGTTGCATGGATTTACGCCGGATGAATTGAATGCCCACTTTGCAGGAGTCTCTATCTCGCCTCACGAGAGCACTCGGGTAGCAGAGGAAGTTGTTTCTCTAGCCGATGACACAGGCTTCTCCTTCAAGCCCACTAATGAGGTTGATGTCATATTGGCTGTGAAGCACTTCTCATCTCAAGCTCGTGGGGTAGACGGGATTCCTCAAACCGTGATTGCAAAAGCTCTGCCAACCATCAGCGACATTATTGTCAAAATTTTCAACTCCTCGTTTGCTCAAGGTGTCTTCCCGGAGGCTTGGAAGAAGGCGCAGCTAATTGCATTGAAGAAATCAACAGCACCATCAGCTCTCTCTGATTTCCGCCCTATCGCATTGTTGTGCTTTCTCTCCAAGGTTCTGGAGAAGATAGCTCACGACCAGCTCATGGAGTACCTCAAAGAGAAAGGTTTGCTTGATTCCCTCCAGACTGGATTCCGACAACATAACAGCACACAGACAGCTCTGCTAAAACTGACCGACGACATTCGTATGGCCAAAGACAAGAAGATGGTTACGTTACTACTACTGTTCGATTTCAGTAAAGCGTTTGACACCATATCGCCTTCAAAAATGTTGCAGAAACTCCGCCCGCTTGGCTTCTCGAGAACGGCGCTCTTGTGGATAAAATCATATCTCGAAGGGCGGTCCCAAATGGTGACATCGCAGAACAGCGGCGATTCTGATTGGCTCAAAACCAATCTTGGAGTTCCACAAGGTTCCGTTCTCGGGCCTCTTTTGTTCAGTCTCTACGTCAATGATCTGCCAGACATACTCGGTGGAATGCCCGTTAAACACCTATTTTACGCGGACGATCTTCAAATTTATCTACATGTCGAGAAAGAAAATGTGTTGGAGGGCATTGCTCAACTCGAAGAGGCGTCTCGATTCGTCGCTGACTGGGCTGAGTCTTCTGGCTTGCGCCTTAATGCTGGCAAGACCAAATCAATCTTTTTCGGCTCGGCGCGCAATGTCAATGAGCTGAGAGAGATGGATCTGGCTGGTGTTGGGATGCCGGGCGGGGTGACAATTCCCTTCAGTGACACGGTCGTGAGTCTTGGTGTGACACTTGACAGTAAATTAGAATGGGAATCGCAGATCGACCAAGTAGCAAAGAAAGTCAACAGAGCCCTGTATGGTCTGCGATTCATAAGGGCGTGTACCACCGAGACTCTCCGCCGAAGACTGGTCGAGACCCTAGTCCAACCCTACCTGGACTATTGCACAGTGGTATATCTTGACGCAGACGAAACGCAACGGACGCGACTGCAACGACTGAATAATTCATGTGTGAGGTACATTTTTGGCGTCAGGAGGGACGAACACATCACCCCGTACAGGGAGCGTCTGTGCTGGCTACGATTGGACTCTCGTAGACTATATTTTGCAGCCATTCTCATCTACAAAGCAATTAGAATGAAAGAGCCCGAATACTTGGCTGCAATGTTCACCAAGTACCAGCATAGATGCACCAGTCGGAGTGATGAGAGAGATCTCAACATCCCCAGAGTCCGGCTCAAAGCCACTGAATACTCCTTTCAGTATCGTGGTGCCAGGCTCTGGAACTCTCTACCGCCCCTTCTGCGCAGCTCACCCTCATTATCATCATTCAAACTCGCTTTAAAGTCTCATTTCTTCACGCTTGACTCCCGGGGCTCCCCGATCATCCCAGATGTATTGGAATGAGCATTCTCAGCAAGATAGAAAAAGGTATATATTTCATTAGTGCAACCCTGTCTTTTTTTATATTTATTAAGTGACGTGTCATATCTGTGATAAACTAAGACTGCTAGAAGCGCTGACCAAATATCTATACTTATTATATTGTAGCCAGAATTTTTCTTATTTCTTTGCAAATGGTATTTTTAATGTGTGCATCTAGTAGTGAAATACTCTGACAATATGTTTACATATGTGATGATTATTTGGTTTTTGCCTATTGGCAGAATAATAAACGTATCTATCTATCTATCTATCTATCTATCTATCCACCCACCCATCACACTTCACCCCTTCCGCATAGGCGATCCGATACGCAGTATGTGGACGGACAAATTTTGCCTGGCTCCTTAATTGTTATAATTTTCGGTACACTGTGCGTAATGAGCATATTTTGCGTGCAATTCATCAACTTGAACTTACACTTACAAAAAAGTGTACTTGGATACACGGGAGTAAGACCTGTTTTTGCACTCTCGTGATAATACCGACGGGTGGCTGCTGCTCGAGCCAGGAACCTATACTTCGGATATGGATGGAAGTTTTCACACCCATTGTAACAAAATGTGGGTACCATTATAGCTTCAATTTCGTTATCTTTCATGATCAGTTTTGTTATTTTCAGAAACCACTAAATTTACAGTAGAATACCGTTCCAATGATGGACTGCTATCTTATACTGTACTGATTGAGATTATTTTTGAAGATTTGTTGCTGTGTAAATTTTAGTGTATTGTCTTTGAATCTGTTGACTCTATTATCGTGCATTCACGTTGGCATAGCTCCAATACCTTCAACCCACCATTATTTATTGTGTTGAACATTTTTAATAATAATTGGGTGAAATTCAACCAAAAAGGAAGTCACTGTAACAATGTCAGGGTTCCACTTATTGCATCAGCATACCATTGTTTGGATACGTGATTTCTATCCAACAGTCAAAACTCGCTTCAAAGCTACTATTTGCGAATTGGATGGATTGAGTCTACTAGCACTTTACTGAGAAGCGATTGATTCAAAGCATACTCAACACTGTGATTCCATTCATGTAAAAACCAGGTATTTTCCAAATTATTTCCGTATAAAGTGTTAATTATTTGGAGAAGCTCCGCGAGCATACAGGAATACAGTTTGAAGAAAAACATTCTTAGATCATATGTCATGTATCGTCATGATTCCGATAACAATAAACTATCCCAAAAAACAAATATTGATTCGCAACTAATTTTTATCTGACAAACCCCTTCCTCGATTCACTTCAGCCACTTTCTAAGGAAGAATGGGAATTTGGTGATTTGGTTCTTAGAAACATAGATAGAACGAAGTACAAATCAATGAGGTCCAAAAGAGATATCAATAACTTTATTTGATGTTTGAATCACACAATCGATACTTTTCGATCTAACTCCCCATCATGACGATCCATTGTATGGGTTTTGGTTCTATGGATGAGTTCATTCTAATCCGTGTATGATTACATGCCATCGTCAAGACATTCTAGACTGTTCATGCAATCTGTGGAATAAGGATAATCGATCATTATTAAAATAAGGATGTGAATTATAATAACAATATGAATTATCATCCATAGAGACTTTTCCTCCGAATTCTGGCAAAATTCGGGTGTGGCTTACTATTATGATGACCGCGTATGGTCCTGTTTTATCAATATCTCATTCGGGACTAGCCGTAGCTGCCTTTGTCACTACCACTTGTTCAGCTCGTAAATGTTTCCGATGAGTTTTAGGCCCCTAGAATGCTTTTGCAATTCTGAGGAGATATTAGCGGAATACCCAGTGTTGGTCGATTGATGGTAATATGGTCCAGACGGACCAGCGGGCCATCAATCTACCCTCCCATCTACAATTCTACCCTCCAACCATCGTCACCTGCTCATCCACTCACGACTCCACTCACCATCCCGACGAAACAATCCAACCAACACATATGCTCATCTACACACTGACCTGTACACTATTTCCCTCTTCCACCATCCATCCACCAGCTATCTCATCCACCACTCACCAACCCCTCCACCCATCTACCGACCGACCGATACAACTGTCCATATACCCACCGATTCCTCCATGTTTTCATCCACCCATCCGAATATCCACTCTTTCATACGCCTATCCACCTGCTCACTCATTCATCCAACCACCTACCGACACATCCGGCTATCTACACTCCCATTCCTTCATGTACTCGTCCACTCACCCACCCATCCACCTTTCGTACACCTTTCCACCTGCTCACCCACCCAGCCACTCACCTCCCGATAGAACCATCCATCTACTTACCCATTCCTCCAACAATCCATCAACCCATCCACCCTTCCATACACCTTTCCACCTGCTCACTCATTCACTTACCCACCTACCAACATATCCGTCCATCTACACTCCTATTCCTTCACGTACTCATCCACTCACCCGCCCATCCACCTTTCGTACACCTTTCCACCTGCTCACCCATTAACCCACTCACCTCCCGATACAACTATCCATGTACCTACCCACTCCTACAACAACCCGTCCACCCATCCACCTCACCTATCCACCTGCTCACTCATTCATCCACCCACCTACCAACACATCCGTCCATCTACATTCCCATTCCTTCATGTACTCGTCCACTCACCCACCCATCCACCTTTCGTACACCTTTCCACCTGCTCACCCATCCACCCACTCACTTCCCGATACAACTATCCATGTATCTACCATGTTTCTACAACAACCCGTCCACCCATCCACCACACATCCACCTGCTCACTCATTCACCCACCCACCTACCAACACATCCGTCCATCTACACTCCCATTCCTTCATGTACTCGTCCACTAACCCACCCATCCACCTTTCGTACACCTTTCCACCTGCTCACCCATCCACCCACTCACCTCCCGATACAACTATCCATGTACCTACCCACTCCTACAACAACCCGTCCACCCATCCACCACACCTATCCACCTGCTCACTCATTCATCCACCCACCTACCAACACATCCGTCCATCTACACTCCCATTCCTTCATGTACTCGTCCACTCACCCACCCATCCACCTTTCGTACACCTTTCCACCTGCTCACCCATCCACCCACTCACTTCCCGATACAACTATCCATGTATCTACCATGTTCATACAACAACCGTCCACCCATCCACCACACATCCACCTGCTCACTCATTCACCCACCCACCTACCGACACATCCGTCCTTCTACACTCCCATTCCTTCATGTACTCGTCAACTCACCCACCCATCCACCTTTCGTACACCTATCCACCTGCTCACCCACCCAGCCACTCACCTCCCGATACAACCATCCATCTGCTTATCCATTCCTCCAACAATCCATCAACCCATCCACCCTTCCATACACCTTCCCACCCGCTCACTCATTCACTTACCCACCTACCAACATATCCGTCCATCTACACTCCTATTCCTTCACGTACTCATCCACTCACCCACCCATCCACCTTTCGTACACCTTTCCACCTGCTCACCCATCCACCCACTCACCTCCCGATACAACTATCCATGTACCTACCCACTCCTACAACAACCCGTCCACCCATCCACCACACCTATCCACCTGCTCACTCATTCACCCACCCACCTACCAACACATCCGTCCATCTACACTCCCATTCCTTCATGTACTCGTCCACTCACCCACCCATCCACCTTTCGTACACCTTTCCACCTGCTCACCCATCCACCCACTCACCTCCCGATACAACTATCCATGTACCTACCCACTCCTACAACAACCCGTCCACCCATCCACCACACCTATCCACCTGCTCACTCATTCATCCACCCACCTACCAACACATCCGTCCATCTACACTCCCATTCCTTCATGTACTCGTCCACTCACCCACCCATCCACCTTTCGTACACCTTTCCACCTGCTCACCCATCCACTCACTCACTTCCCGATACAACTATCCATGTATCTACCATGTTCATACAACAACCGTCCACCCATCCACCACACATCCACCTGCTCACTCATTCACCCACCCACCTACCGACACATCCATCCATCTACACTCCCATTCCTTCATGTACTCGTCAACTCACCCACCCATCCACCTTTCGTACACCTTTCCACCTGCTCACCCACCCAGCCACTCACCTCCCGATACAACCATCCCTCTATTTACCCATTCCTCCAACAATCCATCAACCCATCCACCCTTCCATACACCTTTCCACCTGCTCACTCATTCACTTACCCACCTACCAACATACCCGTCCATCTACACTCCTATTCCTTCACGTACTCATCCACTCACCCACCATCTACTTTTCGTACACCTTTCCACCTGTTCACCCATCCACCCACTCACCTCCCGACACAACTATCCATGTACCTACCCACTCCTACAACAACCCGTCCACCCATCCACCACACCTTTCCACCTGCTCACCCATCCACCCACTCACCTCCCGATACAACTATCCATGTACCTACCCACTCCTACAACAACCCGTCCACCCATCCACCACACCTATCCACCTGCTCACTCATTCATCCACCCACCTACCAACACATCCGTCCATCTACACTCCCATTCCTCCATGTACTCGTCCACTCACCCACCCATCCACCTTTCGTACACCTTTCCACCTGCTCACCCATCCACCCACTCACTTCCCGATACAACTATCCATGTACCTACCCACTCCTACAACAACCCGTCCACCCATCCACCACACCTATCCACCTGCTCACTCATTCATCCACCCACCTACCAACACATCCGTCCATCTACCCTCCCATTCCTCCATGTACTCGTCCACTCATCCACCTATCCACTGTGATTCACTTGCCGATATCTTCCTCCCATTCACTCGCTGAAATGTCGACGAAAACAGGTCGACGACAAGATTTTCGTCGACATTTCAGCGAGAATTATGACTCCCTCAGAAGCACTGTGTGTAAGGGCATTCCTGAAGACATTCCCTCCATGGGTGATTGGTGCGAATGAAGGGTGTTTTTTCAACTTGGGAAGGTTTTCAAATTATCACTATCAATCCTCAATGGCTTAGTCACATGACTGGCTCTACGCGAATGACTAAAAAGTAGTGACGAGCCTTCTCCCTCGTGTAACCCGTCATGTCCGTATTCCTAATTTCTTATTTGTTGTATTCTCCCATCATTCCCCGGAATAGCTCAACTGACTAGTCAAATTTGTGATGGTCTGAATCTCCTTGACTGAAGAATATCGTGAGTTGAATCACACGCATATATCTCTTTCTTTCCATGTGAAAATTGTATCTTTGCCATACACGAATAAAAGGAATCTATCAACCATGAGGAACTTAAAATCAATTTGTCCAGTTCTCTGAAAAAACAACCCAGTTATATACAAATTATTACTCGACGCACAAATCCGAAATTTATCCTTCCATTTAATATTTTAAATTCCATTGGAGTGGTATCTCTTCTCCCAAACTTACGTTTGCGGGGCGATGCTTCAGCTTCAGGCGAAGCGTGAATCGTGAACATTTGTCCGTATATTGCACAGAGTGCAAGAAAAAGAGCAACGGAGTACTTCATGGTTCTCTCAGAAGCTGTAACAAGACTGTGCGTGAAATATCATAACAGTGAGCAATTGATGTACTACAAAATTTAAAACTCGGAAAAGAGGACGATAGTTACGAAAGGAAATTCAATATATTCCAGACGATATTGTGAAATGACAGCTTCATGCACGTCATATCACTAGATAGTACCTTTCTTGTGGATGATTTGATGAATGAGCATTTTTTCCACCACTGTTGGCAATGAAAATGCATCCTTTTCAGCCCAATTTGCAAGAGGAAGTGAGCGAGACTTTTAATTGAGACATTGCCAATTTGCACCTATCGAACCAACTTGCATGATTGTGTTTGAGACTTTCATGGAAATCTTTTGATCATCATATGTGTTCCAAATCATCAAAGAGAAATTGAAAAAGTTTAAAAAAATGATGTTGGCCTCGAAGAGAAAGGGCACTCCAAGATTGTAGTCTTACGCAATAACTGAAGCTATCAATTTAATTGAGATAGTACAATTTTTCTCCCATGAAAGCTTACACTCACAGAGTTGAATGTGAATGATTCCTGATCATACCAAAGTTATGATTATTCCAAGTGATGTGACTGCGTAGAGAGAAAAGGAATTTGGTCATGGTAAGGTACTCACCAAGGAAGGATCAAAGGACCGGGTTGCCAATTTTTATTTTTTATATGGGTCAGATCAGTGTATTTCGGCAAATCCGTGCGCACGACCGCTGCGGATCTTTTCGCCAATTTTTGACATGAAAGTAGGCACCAAAAATAGTACTTTACCAGAGTTTTCAGCCCCTTAAAGATTTTTTTGCGCCCGCTAGAATTTTTTGAAGTTTGTAAAAAGACCTTTTTTTAGCGTTTTCTAAAAAAATCGCCATTTTGACCAGAAACATCGTAGCGAGGCGTGCAAGGTCGCATTTTCTTTCTTTCGACGTCAACTTTTAAGAAAAAAATATGCAAGACTCTCAAAACCGAATGCGTTCAGTCTACACGACAATACATGAAGTCACTTTTTTCAATTTTTAGCCCATTTTCAAATAGATGTTATTCCGACGCATCTGGATCTTTTTCCATCTAACTTATTTAATTTTTTTTGTCTTGAAAACCCCTAGAATTTGCGCTTTTGCACATCCCAATCGGATGATTTTGGTCCGAGTTATGTCCATTAGAAGATGGTGGGTTATCGAAAATTGACCAATTTGTCAAGCTCGCCAAATCTATCGTCCTCCACTAATCGACTTAAAACTTGACACAAATGTTCTTTCAAGTGTCCCAAACACGTGGAAAAAATTTCGCGCTGTGTTTCGGTCTTCCATTGGACCTATGAATTTTACAAACACCCTCATTTTTGCGGATTTTCGTGTAATTTTTGAAGCGGTTGCCGCTCTCTTCCTGCGCATGCGCACATCTGTACTGCTTCGGGAGTATTCTCAATTGATAACCCTTGCAATTTCCTACGAAATGACCCCTTGACAAAGTCTTTTTGATGCAACTGAACCAGAGATCTAGCTATTCTAAGGCAGGAAAAACCCAAAGTGCCGAAATAAGTACCCCAACTCACAGGTTTTCAGGGTGACAAGAAGTGGCCGAGGCTTGCCATTTGGGTAGTGGTGATCTCTTTCTGCCTTAATATAGCTGGATTTCTGGTTCAGTTGCATCAAAAAGACTTTGTCAGGAGGTCATTTTGAAGGAAATCGCAGGGGCTATCAATTGAGAATACTTCCGGAGCAGTACAGATGTGCGCATGCGCAGGAAGAGAGCGGCAACCGCTTCAAAGATTACATGAAAATCCGCAAAAATGAGGGCAATTGTAAAATTTATAGGTCTAACGGGAGACCGAAACACAGCGCGAAATTTGTTCCACATGTTCGGGACACTTGAAAGAACATCTGTGTCAAGTTAAGTTGATTGGTGGAGGGCGATAGATTTGGCGAGCTTGACAAATTGGTCAGTTTTCGATAACTCACCATCTTCTAATGGACATAACTCGGGCCAAAATTATCCGATTTGGACGTGCAGAAGCGCAAATTGTAGGTTTTTCCAAGACAAGAGAAACTAGTTGAATTAGATGAAAAAAAAATTCAGATGCGTCGGAATAGCATCCATTTGAAAATGGGCTAAAAATCGAAAAAAGTGACGTTATGTATTGTCGTGTAGACTGAACGCATTCGGTTTTGAGAGTCTTGCATATTTTTTTTTCTAAAAGTTGACGCCAAAAAAAGGAAATGTGACCTCGCACGCCTCGCTACGATGTTTCTGGTCAAAATGGCGGGTTTTTTAGAAAACGCTAAAAAAGGCCTTTTTTCAAACTTCAAAAAATTCTAGCGGGCGTAAAAAATTTTTTTGGGGGGGGGGGCTGAAACTCTGGGAAAGTACTATTTTTGGTGCCTACTTTCATGTGAAAAATTGGCGAAAATATCCGCGGGAGCCGTGCGCACGGATTTGCCGAAATATACTGATCTGAACCATATACTTCTATTCCACTTCACCGAGCCTTAGTTTACTCTCCCTTGATCTCATTTTGACGTAACTATTCCACCTTCCGGTTAAGCGTACGGTCTAGTATGATTTACACGTGTGCTAGATCCCTGATCGAAAAAGACTTCCTACTCATCGACTCAATTGACAAATCTACCCGGGTCAATCATCAGTGCTACGTAGTGCAATGCTTGTCTCTGGGTACTGTCTGCTACTGCGTTCAATCATGGTTGTGAATCGCGACAAAATAATGGCGCCACATTCAAATACCAGATATCCATTATATTCGCCACCAGTCGCCACCTATCAGCATGCGCATCTTCGCCATAGCTATAGTCATATACTCAACCTGTTTTATCTCTAATCAAAGATATAGAGGTTAAGTATGTGAACCACCCATCAAATTTTGGTGGTTTCCTCAGTCGATATGAGCGATTCCACGGAAACGTGCCCGAAATAGACTTGAAAATGGACGAAAAGTAGAAGTGACATTCTATAAAAGAGCTAGTCGACTTCCTGAACCCTGAAATTGGTTGTTTTCAATGTCTTTCGGATCGAAGATCCGGGTATTGGTGGCTCCAATTATCCTCCTGAATTTTGGCGTTGATTTCTTTCCCTGACAGCATTTTTGACTCAAAAATTCACGTTTTCGAAGGTTTGAGGGTCTCTTCGACTTTTGAGATTGATTTCCTCGTCATCAGAATTCTCAGTTCAATCGTCCAAGCATTTACATAATTAGATCGGTTCAGACTTTTTGGGATTTGTAGGAGACTCGAAGGAAATTAGAGAGAATCTCGATAGTTCTCTCAAATTGAGCATCCGAAAGTTCACGAATTTCGGATTCCTTCGAGGTTTTAAAATTGGTTTTTCCCTACCAGTGATGTTTTGAGGATCATTCTTTTCTCAATAGAATTTTGCGGTCCGATTATCCGGATATCTGCAGGTTCAGTGACTTTCCTAGGTTTCGAAAATCATTCTTCTTTTGAAATAATTTTTGATTGGAGTATCCGGGTATTTGCGGGTTCAGTAGCGTCTCTTCATTTTTGAGTGATTCTTTTCCTGATAAAGTTCCCGATCTGAGTATCCGGGCATCCGCCGAACTCGTCACGCCTCCGTGAGGTTTTGGGTAGTCTTCTTCTCCCGACAGAAGTTTTAGTTCAAGTATTAGAGTATTTTCAGGTTTGATTGAAACATTTATATATGGCACGTTGAGGTCGAGTTGACTCAAGTCAAGAACTAAATATTTTTTGGAGCACACTCAATATTTTCCCGTAAAATTTTTTTCCCCATTCTAGAGTCCTAAAAACCGCGTTGCATCGCTGAGTCACTTGAACGGTTGCCCCAAGAATTTCAAAAAGTCATTTCGTACAGAGTTGGCACATTTTTGTATCAGAATGACCTCAGCCTGAATTCCGTTTGATTTGAGTGGCTGCTACACTGGAAAACTAACGCCACGGTAGCGTCGCACAGCTGGAAAATCGAAATGAAATTAGATGGCATCGAGCAATTGAATTATGTCGATCTTGATCTCGATGTCGTACAGAATAGTTGGTTGGCTATTTTGACTCGACGCCACGTCACAACTAAGAGATTCTAAGAGCCAGAGAAATATTTTCTCAAAAATCTCTTCCTGATTTGAACAAGTGTCTGAATGAGAAAAGTCGAAATAGAATTGTATTTGTACTAAATGTGTGCTACGAACAGAATTTAGAGGGACAGATAAACTCTCTTATTTTTCGTTTCATAGCCTATTTCTATTCTATTGACTCCAACCAGAATTCAATTTGAATTTTGACAGCTTTGCATCCTCTAAAGCCACTGAAACATCAAGGCTGCCAACTTGAATCTAAAATTTCCCAGAAAACATGCGCTCAAAACATCGATAATATCGCGTCAGGAAAATAATAAGTTTCCACATAGTGACATCGTATATTATAGCCCAAAAACGCATGAACATGGTCGCATTTTCGCAGCGCGAAAACGTCCCAAATGACAAAATGCAAAAGTGCTTGCGTTGTTATTCTTGCCGTCACTTTCTTGCATCCGGTGCCTCGTCATAAATGAAATACATACAGGCTGTACATAGGAAAATCCAAGAGATAAATTTCAGACATAGTTGTGGTATTTTGTGTGTGTAAGAGAAACGATGGCTGGAGCAAAATGCACGAGGCTTAATTCGCGTGGGTGGGAAAGGTACTTCTGAGCTTGTGAACTAAACTCGTTCATATTGGCGGAAATTAGCCGAAAATTCCGCAATTGGGTAAGCGCCGGAAATTCGTAGACCGCGATTGCGGTTGCATGTTCCAGTGTATGCACGGGTGTTGGGAAGGTCGGGGAGTCTCGTACATCCGTAGGAAATTGGAGGGTATTGGACATTTTATGATTGGCTTGTGGGAGATGGGATTATAGGGAACGATTGCCTGGCAAAATTTCATTATCGTGCATAGAGATAGAATCAGGCGGATGATTCTTAATACACTTATCGAGTTCCTTCAATAATTTTGTAAGACTTTTCTTATCACATCTTTTTCTTTCTTCTTTGAACAATACAGGAAAAATGCCATATTATTAGTAGAAATATTGTCCATAAAATTGTCAATTCTAGAACAGATGTAACCAAATCTCTGCAAAGGATGAAATTAGAATCAAATATCGAATGATCAATGAGTATCTCAAAATCCTCAGTATTATCTTGAGATATCATACGGATTATTTGTTCAGATTTTCGAGCTACTTAGATGATTCATATCAGTTCAAAGTAAAAAGGTACTTCATCAATCTTTGGGTAATTTGAAACGTAGCCAGCTCTAATCTTGCCAAGTACCATTCGTTTCCTTCTCAGAATGGTGAGCAGTCTAATTACAGTAGTTATGGCTCGATTAAGGCATAATTAGGAACGGTATTTCAACGAACTCAAATTACGACTTGCGAGATGTTAACTTGATCAGCCAGTTATCACGATTCAAACTGCTTTATAGTGTTGAATCATGAGATTACTTGAGAATGTAATTAGAGAGTTATTATGATGAGAAACAACAATGAATCGAGCTTCCTGATGTATGGAAAGTCTTGAAAAAGTCTTCTATATATTTCAGTACATTTATACACCTGAACCAGAGTAATGGAGCGTATGCTCATTTTATAAGATTTTTTTTCATTTGCAATATCCAAGCTTCGATTTTTCGACAAATACCGTTTTTGCACAGTTTTTTTTTTAAATTTCAACTCAAGTGTAGCATATACAATTCAATACAACCCTAAAAAATTGACCTCTTGCATTTTTTGACCCCCCCCCCCCCAAAAAAAGGTTTGGAAATTTGAGCAAATCGAAGCAATTATTGTGCAATTGGAAAAAAAATTCCCAAAAATTTTTTTGACCGTACGCAAATTGTTCGAAAGTCTACGACTGCATCCCTGTGACGTCGCACGGTGCAAGTCGTCCTAACGTTGAACAATTTGCGCAAGTCGAAAAACGTTTTTGGTGTTTTTTTCCAATTATACAATACTTGTGTCGATTCGCTCGGATTTGCCACACCTCATATTTTTCTTCCTTTTCTTTTAAAACATTATCCAAAACAATAGCAGTTGATGACTATATCGCTGTGCGCAAGTCGTTCTGACGTTGAACAATTTGCGCAAAATGAAAAAAATGTTGGGAATTTCTCCCCAATAGCACAATAATTATTCGAATTCGCTCGAATTTGCCAAATTTTTTTCTTGAGGGGGTCAAGAAAAATGCAAAACCCCAATTATGGATGTACAAAAAAAAACTACGAAGTATTCGAATGGTATGGGCAATAGTACAGTCCATTTTCGACAGATTCTCAAAATAGAATCGAATTAATCTTATACATTCTCAAGTGCTTGATACAGATATTACGAGGGTAATTATCACCTTTCAAAAGGTTTTCAGGGCACGCAAACCGTCATCATCCATTTGCTCAAGATCAAACTTTATCGAATTGGACCGTTTTCACGTGACTATTAAAGTGAGATAGAAAAATAAAGATGAAATTTGACTGGGTGTCCAAAAGAATAACGATTAAAAAAAAATTACGATAAGTCAGGACTGCAACTCTTCCTTGTCATTTCGTATTGGTACTATAATATTTTTGGATAATTAGTGAATAAATAATCTTGAAAAAACGTTTTCTTAGCGTCCACGCGAGCAAAATCAACCAACTCCTGAATGACAATAGCAAGCCAGTATTGTCCGTAACCCAGTATTGTTCGAACTTTGGATTGTTTTATACATTGATTTTTCTCCTTATACAAGTCAGCCTTATGATGGTTAACGATAACTTGAAAATAGCAAGGACAGTATGAATTTTGAGTGAATAACTCATATGAGAACGATTCCCCGCGTAACAATTTATTTGTTCATATGAAGTTTTCGTGAACTTGATGTTCAGAAGAAGTTTATATGGACAAAAAATGAGACGATTCCGCACTTGGAAAAGAAATATTCTCTGAACTTTGGCAAATTTTTTTTGAACTCGAAAAAAAGTTTGCGTAAGTTCAGCAGCCTAGTTCCACGTTCAGGAATTGTTCCTTCCTCGGGATCTAGAAAGGACATTTTTGGAACATTTTATCCTCCGACGGCCATAAGGAAGAATGCACAGAAATGGTTGAAAACGTATCCAATGGAGTAGAATGCCTAGACTGTCAGGTTATGCAAACTGATTGAATAATTTTTAATCGTTTTGTACTTAAATATTCTCACAAACCATTTAGTAAGGTCACACACGGATGGCCTCAAAGGGTAACAGATAATTCTCAATTTGATTGTAATACTACATATAGATTTTATACAAATTTTATCTAATACTTTTCTTTTTATCATTTTCATAATTAGTATTTAGCCTCAAGTTTTCTTTTTCCACTTCTGTGCAAAGGTAATTTATGACCTCCAGCAGATTCTTATTTGTATGGCAATTTTATGGACTAGAGTTTTGAAATAAATTGAAATTGAAAATTGAAAATCGTCGACTAATGAGCAGAAATTTTTATCGTTGATCAATCAGATGGATTCCGCAGTTGAAAATTCATTGCACTAATTTGACTTCCCATTTTTATTCGTGTGACATGCTCTTTTTGTTGCTTCACATCTTGGTAAAATTCCCATGGACTCAATCAACTATTCACTTGCTATTGAATTCTTTCAAAGTGACAAACTAATGAGTTATGAATAGCTATACTCAAAAAATTAGTACGAATGTCTTAGCCACATGCATGAAAACGGCTATTGATTAAATTTATCGAAGAAGGCAAGATTTCAAAATCGAATATGTACTGTCTCGGGTCCAACCATTCAAGGTCACGAAATAAGTGTCCTAATGTAGTTTTTGATAAACTCATGTTACTCAAAAAATTTTCACAGCACTTGATCATAGTTCAAGAGTATGAGAATCTACTTCCTATGGGAGAAATTCTCGGGAAATATTCAGACTATGTAGTCTTCACTTATTATAGATTCTAGATAACTGTAAGCCTTTATTAGATAGGTATGTACAACAGTCCTTCAAACATTATTCTCTGAGTACTCGGAATGAGCTGCTCTCAACGACCGTTGGGTGAGGTTATCATAAACTAGAATTATTTAATACTCTAGAGTACCCTAAGAATAAAACATAACAATGATGTACACGTGAAACGAGAAGTACCAAAACGAGTCGGTGAATAAGATAGAGAGAGAGGTGCACAGAATCATTATCGAGACCATTAACAAACACCGTGAAATGAAATTGCGCACTTTGCCAAGCCATTTGGCACGTAGTCGTGGCAATTTATCATTTCCTGCGAGCTGATTCAAGCTTTTCCGTGTTTCTTTCTACGATTGTGATGACTTGAATTCATCTTTTATTCGCTGAGAAAAGTACGATAATATTCTGTTGTGATGCGTTTTTGTACACGTGGATATAATAAATAGACTGATTCTGCGTTATTCCATATGATGGAAGCATTTGAAATTTATCAGCAAAAAGCTGACTGCGAGGTGGAAACATTTGGCACGTGTTTCTCAGAGATTGAATGAGAGTGCTGTGTTGGAATATTGAAATAACAGAACTATTGTGTAGAATTTTGCGAATCCAGATTTTTTGATGACTCTTGACAGACATTGAAATTGATTACCATAATCTGGCATGAGTATTTCTCTATAGTATGAATGGTATGAGACTCCACGGTAAATTTGAGTTCGAGTAATCAATCATTCACTTCTACTGATCATCGCTGTTTCAGATTATCATCAGCAATCGCTTCATCTTTCCGTAATACTCACGCAAATTGCATTATGATGGTAAAGAGTAATGAGTTTGCACACAATTTGCAACAATGAGGACATAGAATTTAAGGAGTCTTTTGTGTATTAATATTTTCACGAGAGCCCGGTCATCAAAATTGCGAAGTCTGGTGAAGAATTAAATATTGGTAAAACACTTCCATTTGGAAGTAACTTTAGTCTTCAGGATGAAAAAATGAGTCATTCTGAGTATTATTTTCTCGGAATCGATTTTTGTCCACAATTGTAACGCTCATCCGCAGAAATGTGCCATTTGCCTGTCATTTTTTTAGTACATTGGCAGTGATGCCCTTGAATTTGGGCGAAAAATTCTTGTTAGGAATTTAGAACCAAAGTATAAATGTGTTGGATTTTGCAATGAGATTCGATACCAAGATCTTTATCATGATTTTTCGATGCACGAGATCGAGGTTTACTTGGTTAGCCTAATCTTGAAAATAGGTGATTTTAATTGATTTGAACTAGATCCACCCAAATGACTCCGGTTACCTTGCTGATATGGGTGGAAAATGATTGAGTGCCATAAACGTCGATACTTTGTTCATGCCTTCATGGAAAATTGATCGATGGCATGATATCACATGTACAAGAATCTTGAGATACGCCCCTGGTCAATAGTTTGTGAACACCTTAAAATGGAAAGTCTAAATTGGAAAATTCGATTTCTGCGTCTTCGTGGACCTGTGACGACTTTAGCTTAGCTCATTTCGTAGCTTTCTTTGAAGACTTCGAGGGCTCGTTGTAATTTTTTTTGCCGGCACAACAGGATCTCGGCAGATCAAATTGATTCCTGGGAGAAATTTATGAAAATTTGGCTGACACCCAAACCTCTGCAAGCCAGACATGGATTGATGGATTGGGATTATTCAAAGAGCATCTGATAGTGGAAGTTTGAGAGTGGAGCTTTGAAATTCGTTATTGCAAGTATTCCTAGGTTGTTTGTGGTTTGAGCTGTTACTGTTTTGTACATGAAGTTCTTTTCTCGAAAAAGAGCCGCAAATTTTATGCTCCATGAGGAAATTGGACTTGCGGTGATAATTCTTTGATTTCCCTCAAATTTTCCTGTATTATTCTTGGTGGAAGGAAGCAAAAACAATGTTCATAACAATTTGAATGTGGGTCCATTCATGATTTCTCAATGACTAGTCCATTTTTTGAGGAAAATCTCCCTTTACCATAAGAAACCTAGAATAATTTTCAAGTATGGATTTTGAAGTTCTTGATATCCACTTCTAAATGATTTTGAAAGAATTCCGACCTACCAATCCATGTCTGGCTAGCAGAGATCTAAGCGTTGACTCAATTTCAATGAATTTTTCCAAGGATATGACTACTCCTATCGAAATACTATCCCGTCGCAGGAAAAAAAAACCAACTTATAGAAGTACTTGAAAAAAGCTACGAAATAAGCTGACCTGAAGCCAGTTTATACCAACGAAGCCGCAGGAATTGAATCTTTTGATTTGGACTTTTTATTTTGAGGTGTTTAAAGACTATTGACCCGTTAGTGTATTTTGATGTTATTACAGGCACTAACTCGTCTCAATTTTGTCTGAAACATGTCTACTTCCCATATACCTTTAGGTTGATTTCTTCGACTACTTCATTCAAACTCACAAAATTTGGATGAGTTGTACCCGTAGGGGTAGAACAGGTACAATTGAGTCCATCTACATTACTTATGCAAAATCTTCTGTCTGTGTGAAAACGAAAGAGTGCGCCAAATTTGAACTTTCCGTGAGAACTTTAGCCTCAAACATTCCAAGATGAGTGTTACGTGCATCAATCCGTACACTTCTACGAGAAAACTATACAGCTCTTGGAGCGATAGTAAGCTAAAAACGATGAGATTCCACCGTAGAAAGCGACCTATTCTCACAGACCATTCTTTTCATACATCATTGTATCTAGGAAGCTCTCACATCGCAAAAACTGATCCGCTAATCGCGTTTCACACGTCTTGCACGTGCACTACAACAACTCCCCACTGCAATACATGCATACATATAGATGAACGAAGCAAAACTCGTTCACCTCTTCATCAGTACAAATCCCGTTGTTTCCCGCGACTTTGCTTCCTATTCACATGCATACTATTATAATTCCTACACCTGTATTGCTTCGAGATAATTAAAGTAGCGCCGGCGCTTAAGCGTGAGCTTTTAAGGGTGTGTCCACAAATGGAGCGCGCGCCCTGCTTCTACCAAAGAAAAATTACGAGTTTCCCTCGTTACCGACTACTTTCACAGTATATAAAAGCGGAGCGTACATCAGTTCTGTATAACTTTGAAAGTAGTTGGTAACGAAAGAAATTCGTAATTTCTCTATGGTAGAAGCAGCGCGCGCCGGGAGCCGCGCAGGAGCTGCGCGGGAGCACGGGGGACGCGTGCGCGCTCCATTTGTGGACACACCCTCAAGTGAGGATACATTTATAGTATATTTGTGTTATTGTGTCTTTGTCGATTAAAAATTCAATGCGGAAGAAGTAGTTTTAAGTTCCGTTGTCTATAGTGTAGTGTAGCGATCCTCCAGGTATTTTGCTGTTTGAAACCTCTAAAAGCTCACTGTGCAATTTTGTCAAGGCGCAGGTTTCAGAGATACATGATATATATTTTTTATACATGGGCATTGTCGCGATAACTTACCCGGAACGTGTTATGACCTTTCATTTCGACGAGCAAGCTCCGAAACATTCCGTTCAAGTTTTTCTACATGTATTCTGTTGAAATACACTTGGGAATGAACTTCCAA
This sequence comes from Eretmocerus hayati, assembly GCA_029851415.1. Lineage (NCBI taxonomy): Eukaryota > Metazoa > Arthropoda > Insecta > Hymenoptera > Aphelinidae > Eretmocerus > Eretmocerus hayati. The sequence goes on from CM056742.1 coordinate 23,138,379, forward strand.
ATCGATCCGTTCCCTCCTCTTTTTTACTCTGGGAGATTGAGGGTCGAAATAATGTCAGTTTTTGCATTGTTACATTTGCAGATCGACGTATACCTCCAGTGCCAGCGTCGAAGTAAGAACCGCTAAGGGTATGCTCAAATTTTTTCCTCAAAGTAAAATATTAAACAAACCATTCCTCTTAGGATTTATGTCCAAAATTCGTAGTTTAGTCCCCAAGCCGCGTGCCTCAAATCTAGTTATGGGATTTCCACTAAAAATGAGACATTTATTTGAAATGCCACAGCGTACCCTAAGTTTACTTTATGTCACTTTATCACGGACGAAATTTCAAGAAAACATGTTGAATAATCAAATTCCAGCACGAGAAAAGGTCGACTTTCAAAGTTTCGGGTGTTGCATGCATATTCGTAGCCGAAAATTGGCCATGCAAATAAGTATAACTTTGTCAGTTTCGTGAATACCATGTTACCCCACTAAAAGTCAATTCATCTGGGCGGGAACAATTTTTTCCACTAAAGTATGGTGGGAATAGATGAAATCTACAAGGAGAAAATTCTATGTCGACTCCGTTATTTTTGCGAACGATTTCAAGGCAAAATGTCAGTTCCGTGCATTCAAAAGCGCAGTTCGCTGGAATACTCAATAGTACGAAAAAGACAGAGGAATGGAGCTCTGTACTCCGGAGCATCTACTTCCGACTCAAATTAGCCATCTGAATATGAATCTCAAGGTCATTTGGTCTCATCGCGTCAGGATTTCTCGCTAGACAACAACAAAATGTCAAAAACCGCAAATAATGTTAGTTCCGTGTGCCACTACTTTCCCTACGTCTTATACATGTGAAAATCACATTTATCGTCCTGAAACGTTCCAAAAACCTTTCTGCAGACGTTTTATCACATATCATCGCTCAATATGCGGAAAAGAATGAAAAAAGTCGACTCAGACACGCGCAGACTCAATATTCGATTTCTGAATTTTTGGACACAAAATGTGTAAGTTATCGCGATATTACCTATATGTCTAGCACTGCAGTACTTTTGGAACTAGCGCGTGAAAGCCAATTTTTACCGACGACCCTAACCATTGACAAATCGATTTTTCTCCCGAGTTCTACGGCGAATCTCAAAAAAGTGATTCCAAGTATGGAAGCTTTAGAATCAGATCTATCATTCAAAAAAAGAATCGAGTTGATCGGTTGAATACTGCCTTCAAACTTTGGTTTCGAAGTTGACCATTGCATGAAAAAATACTCACACGCCTGACTTCAAAACCAAAGTTTGAAGGCAATATCCAATCAATTAAATCGATTCTTTTTTTAAATGATAGATCGCATCCGAAAGCTTCCATACTTGGAAGTACTTTTTCCGAGATCGTCCTCAAATAGTTCAGAAAATGATCAGAAGTATGACAGTTCCGAAGGCCCGCATGAGCTGTGATTTTGGCTGAGTCTCGAGGTAAGGTTGGGTTAGGTCCTCTATACAGCCCACACCAGCTGTTGTTATTGTTTGAATGAACGATGATGGGCTGTCGTGAGTTGTCGCGCAGTACTTATTCTGACTTATTCGACGTGCACATAATAAAAAGCAGGAACGGATAATTCGTTCGTTGGCAAAACTATACGAAAAATAGTAATAACTATGTTTATATGAGAAGAACAAATTCAAGTATTGACAATCTGAGTGACGTTTCTTGAGGCTATTATTCGCTCCTCGGTTTGAAAAACAGTGAATATATAAGGGTGACAGTGATGATAATTCTGAGCCTTGAAGTGAGTCAATAATTAACAAGAACAGTAATCAGCGAGATTGATATTGACACCCAAATCTGAGCCTTTCGGGGTATGGAAATGTCTTTCGTGGACATCAAATATTTATATACACAATGTGGAGTTAGCATTATCCAAGATATTGATGAAGTTATGTACTTGAAAACAGATCAGAGAAGGAACCAGATGATTGATAAATTGAGAGGAAAGGCATGCATCCACCAAACTTGCAAAAAATGCTATACATGAGATAGCTCATCAGAAAGGTTTACAACCTTTCGTACTCACCAAACTCTAGCTATTCGTGCTAAGAATGTATTGATGCAGCTCAGAATGTTCCTGTAATGTGGAGGCCTTCAGATGATTTCAGAGCGGACTAATGATTCTGTTTTGATGTTTCAACTACAATATGTCAAAATACTTGGTGAAAATAGCAAGCACGGGTAAGTCTTAAAGCAGAAGTAAATATTTGGAAATTGCACTAAGCTTCAATTTGTGTTTACTGAAATCCCTATACTATAGAAGGGTGGATCCACATTGATTCATTTAGATCTATTGAGAATTAGAGCTTAGTCGTGGAAATTTTGTGACTCAGAGTTGAAAAGTCACAAGGTGGATTTCACTCTACAAAGAATGAAAGTGATTAAATTGAGAATCTTATCATCATGAGTTGACCGCTGGAACATATTTGATTGATCTCACCATGTTACTAAAGGTTTCAACTAGAATATCTTGAAATTACCTTGATCAAATGGCGCACCCGGGTGACTCTTAGAGCAAAAGTAAATGAGTGGCCATTGCTATGAGCTCCAACTTTGATCTGCTGAGATCCCTGTATTTTAGAGGGGTGATTTCATATCCACTTTTTTTAATCTATTGAGAATTGGCTTAGTTGGGGAGTTTTTGTGACTTGAAATTGAAAAGTTACATGGTAAATTCCATTATACAAAGAATGTAGTGATGAAATTGAGATATTTTTTGCCATGAGTTGACCTCTGAATCATGTTCAATTGATTTCACCATCCTACTCCAGGTTCCAACTAGAATATCTTGGAATCACCTGGTCCAAATGGAGCGCCCGGGTGAATTTTAGAGCAAAAGTGAATTAGTGGACATTGCAGTGAGCTCCAATTTGTGTCTCCTGAGGTCCCTGTATTTTAGAGAAATGATTTCATATTCATTTGTTCCAATCTGTTGAAATTTGGCCTAGTTGTGGAGCTTTTTTGACTTGGAATTGGAAACTCATAAATTCCATCATACCATGAATTCATTGGTGGAATTCAGAATCTCATTCTTAGTTGTGTGCCTTCATATTAACTCTGATCAATCTCATCATTCTTTTCAAGGTATCAACATGAATACCCTAAGATATTTGTTCAGAATAGCTCGCTTGAGTGACTTCGAGAGCAAAAGCTGATCTTGAGTATGCCACGAGCTCCCAATTATGTCTGTTGAGATCTTTGTATTCGAGAGGTGAGATTTCATCTTCATTTCAAGGTATGTCATGAATGTATGTACTCCAATAATGTCTACATAGCTTCTATCTGTATTTACCAATTTCTAGCTGTTTGATATAAATCATGAACTTTGGATACTAACATTTTTGGAACAGGTTAACTTTGTGGAGTTGTTTCGCATGAAATTCTGGAATTGTTTTGAGTCCCAAATAGAGTCAAATTTGTGTCTACAATCTGAATGGGTGCCATAACATGAATAGTGATACTATCACAATGAATCCTTTTAGGTACAGCGATAACATGAATACATGACTTTGGCCAATGAGAGGCAGCGATGTGTCAGAATCACTACCCATTTGAACAGGTTTTCTCTTCTTGGAACTGACAAAACAGCTCAAGAGTGTGTAGAGATGTGCATTCGAGTAATTGCTTAGAAAAAGTTACCGAGGAAGATATTCCTGCAGAAATCACTTCACTAAAAATGAATACACATAGTACAAAAATGTGTACACACACATAGTACAAAAATGTGTTTTCAAGAGTAAAAGTGATGGTTCAACAAAAAAGCCACATAAAAAATATACTTGAATGCAAGTATATACAAAAAATGTGAGCCTCAGCAGAATTAGCACTAGATGTCACATAAAAAATATACTTGACAGTATATAAAAAATGTGATTAGGAACCTTCATTTTTTACATCAATAACTCATCATCATTGTACCTTGCAGATAGCTATTCATGAATCTACGTATGCATCAGTAAGCATGACGCAGTTATTATGACGCAGAGGAAGGGGGGAGGATTCACACCACCCCTCCCCCTCCCTTATAATATATTCATATATGTAACATCTAACCCAACCTCCCTTACCCTTAGTACGGTCCGCTCGGTCGGTAAAAGTCGGCTTTCACATGCCCTTAAAGACTTTTCATTGAGAGAGGAGTGGGATATGGTTGAGAAATGAAAGACACATGACAGAGGTTGTGAGATAACGTCGGAAGCGAAGTTCTTTGAGACTATGCTCGCCGTTTATTCTGATGGAGTTAGTTTGTATGAGAATTTCAGAATTAGATTGTTAACTATGATACGCAACTTCGAGTTTGTTATCAGTGTGAAGAGACATATCGTTTGATGTCAAAAGGGAACAAAGTGTTGGATTGGAACGCTCGCCCTTCAACATCTGAACCACTAATTCTTCGAGGTCGAGTGTAACGGAGCCAGTTTGGTAAACTAAGTATTTAAAAAACTTCAAATAAAATTAAAATTTGTGGGCTGTTAAGATTTCCAGACGGTGGAATATCCGAAAATTCTGCTATTTAGAGTCATGCAAGCCCACGGGTGGGTCACTCTACTCTCTCATAAACCATCAGTGAGAACTCACCGAACTTCAGTTAGTCTGGGTTCAAATCTGACTGAAGACTCCAATGAGCAATTTGAGTGAGTATCCACTGAAGTCGCACTGAAACTTCAGTGACTTTGGGTAGTCGTATACGAGTCCCCGTCACTGAAGTTTCAGTGAGCACCACTGAAATTTCACTGAGACCAATCACTGGAATTTCAGTGGCCTTTGGAGTCAGACGAGTCCTCATCACTGAAGTTTCAGTGAGGACCACTGAAATTTCAGTGACCATTGGAGTCGGGCGGGCCATCGTCACTGAAGATTCAGTGGTGCTCACTGAAACTTCAGTGATGAGGACTCGTGTGACTCCAAAGGCCACTGGAATTTCAGTGAGCACCACTGAAACTTCAGTGATGGGGACTCGTCCGACTACCCAAGGTCACTGAAGTTTCAGTGTGACTTCAGTGGATATTCCTTGAAACTGCTCACTGAAGTCTTCAGTCAGAGTTGATCCCAGATTAACTCAACTTCAGTGAGTTTTCACTGATGGTTTCGGAGAGAGTATACGAATTTTCCCTAGATTTTTTTTTTCAATTGTCTTGTGGAGCAGTTTCTAATTTTCGAAAATGTATCACTCATCAGAGTGAAACAAATTACCTTCTCTATTGCTACAATTTCACCGTTTCTTTAAATCTCTGCACACTCTGAGGATGAGTTTCGGAAAGTTCAGGAACTTGTACTTGAAGCAGAGAGCTGTTACGGAAATAGAATCAGCCTAGTTCAGCAGCTAAAGAGAAATGGCGAATGTAAATCATGATTAACCAATCCAAAATCTCATTAGGTAAATCACAGAAAAGTAGCAAGAGTAAATTAGAATATGAATGTGACTTTTTTCTTTCTTGTGTTCATCCCTCAGAGGTATGATTAAGACAGAATACGGTCATGGACACAGTTTGGACACATTCCAAAATTGAAACAAGCAATCATTAGAGATTGGGTGGATCCTACTGACTAAATCTGGTCAAGACTGATCCAGACGTTTTGAATTCCATCTTGGTGTCGTGTAGTTGGCCGGCTCGAGCTTAGCCATCAAAAATTTTCATTTCAAACAAAAAAATATTTCGGTTTTCAATTGAGGAATTATTTTCTGACCTGGTGTAGCGATGTTTATCGAATTTTTTAACATTTTGTGTAAATCATAACTCTGAGGGGTGAACACAAGAAAGAAAAAAGTCACATTCATATTCTAATTTAAATTTACTCTTGCTACTTTTCTGTGATTTACCTAATGAGATTTTGGATTGGTTAATCATGATTTACATTCGCCCTTTCTCTTTAGTTGCTGAACTAGGCTGATTCTATTTCTGTAAAAGCTCTCTGCTTCAAGTACAAGTTCCTGAACTTTCCGAAACTCATCCTCAGAGTGTGCAGAGATTTAAAGAAACGGTGGAATTGTAGCAATAGAGAAGGTAATTTGTTTCGATCGATTTTCGAATATCTATCATCAATAAAGTCCTGGGATCGATGACATAATTCACCGTAATCTACGATGAAGCTCAGTGAAAAAACTTGAAACCACACACTCAGACGTAGGTACTCTACATATCACCGTAATCTTACACAAAAATTTAACCGGTACCTTCGTAAATAAGCCTCACCTCCATATTATCAAACATATCTTCCCTCTGCAATAACATCACGCGCAGGTAAACACAAATCTCTATAGAAACAAGATTGGCTATATATGCATGCAATCCACGAGAATTCTCATCCACACCCTACAGTGTGGCAGTTCTCAGCTTCATCTCAAATTCTCAACGCAAATTTCAAGCTTCAAGCGAAACTCGCTGCATTTCATGGATGGCATCGGGATTCACGCGCAACAGCGCGCGTTATACACGTGCACAGACTGACTAATTAATCCACGCTAGAGTCGAGACCAGCAGTGTTAAATATATATATTTATGGACAGAGATAGAGAGTGGGCGGTTGGATTTTGCGATAAATTGCACCGTAGTGACGTGGAAATTTTTGTCGCCTCTACCTTGCTCGTGCACCGAATCTTTAATCAATTTCCGCAAAAAGAGCTTGGTGTTTCGTCGTCTGTATCGCATTTGTATATCGGTACTGATTTTCAATTCATCGATGAATTTATAATCAGTGGATATTCCAGTCCATAAACTGATATTTTATGTGTGATTGGTTCGTTTATGTAGATTTAAAAGGAAAAGCAAGAGATGATACGGATCGATCGCAAAAAATTATTCTATTGAGTAGTTTATTTGAGGTGTGCTATGTAGTGTATTACTGGATAAATCTGATGTATGTGGTTGGGATTATATAGGGAGCAGGTGTTCTCAACGATATAGGCATGCTGACATTGTTACAAAGAGCTTTGGGTATGAGGAATGGCATGAGATGCAAATTGGACGTCGTAAATTTGGCCAGATTTCCGACCAGATGACGTTGAGCTGATCATAAACGGAGGTAACTTATTAGAGCTTGTAGATTTGAGAGCAGCTTCTCAGTCACGCAACTGATATCAAGGATGGATTTTGAAACTCTCAATGTTGAGAGAAGTTGGTTGATGTTTCCTACCAGGGTTACACTTTTTATACTAACCATCAATGCATGTTTTACCCTGGAATTTTTGTAGCTTCCGTAATTTATCAGTCAATAAATATATTGAGGTTAACCTATATATCTCTCATCTTTTCAAATTAATCTTTCTTGATAGATTCCATTGTTGATGTCTTCTCTCCCTATTTCAAGATTCTCATTTCAATTCTCTGGTTGATCCTTGTGGATTGATTTCACGATTGATTTGGTACTTGATGCGGCCTCCGTTGATTGTGTTTCCATGTAAATCTGTTATCGTGCACTCACAGTGTGCAGTAACAGATGTGTTAGTACTCTCGTTAGTACTAAAGTTATCTTTATCTTCCTCGGTGCTTACAGGTGCTTACTTCCCTCTGATTTGCGCATTGAATGAATAACGGAATATGGTGAATCATAAACATGATACTAAGAGATGATGGCAGTTTTCATGTTATAAGCACAAAACCCAGTTCGTCTACATTTGCAGGGCCTGGCTTCAAATATCTTACTCTCTTCATTTTTTTCTCGGCCTATTACAGCTTTATATTACCCAATGATCCGGGTTTCAGCGTTAGATAGATAGGTTGCAGTTCATCGAAATTCGACTCATTTCACAGACCACAGTGATTATTTTTATATGAGTTATAATTAAATTTTACATTTGACTCTCGGGCCAGCTTTTCGGCGAAGTCACTATAATGATATAGACGAAGTATCTCCATAAGTAACCAAAAATAGAGATACATACCAAGAATCTGATTAGGATTATCAGATATTCTAATGAGGTTACAGACTCAGAATGCGATGTTCACTTGCAACCCCATACGATTTCAAGGAATGATTTGCTGACTTCCCGATCCATCCACACTTGAATAATAGTATCCCAAGATAAATACATTTCTTGTTCTTATGCAGATCCAGAGACTTTTGCATCCCCATCAGCCTGCTGATGTGAAGACCTTCTGCTAGTAGAGTTGCAGGTCACTGGTCGGTCAACATATTGATCAATGCATTTGGTCAGGCAACAGCCTGGTGGTTGTGTGGATTGTCAATTTTATATTATAAGTGGACGAGCGTGGGTGATTGGCAGGTCAACCAGCTGAGTATTCTATCTATGTGATAGGTTACCAGGTTCTCAGAAGTAGGATGCCAATATGAGGATTTTTTCTGGAACACTATTTATTGGTAGGTGATGGGATAGTACAGTTATAGGTCACTGGTCGGTAAAAAAGTTGATCAACGGGTTGGTGAGGCAGCAGACTAATGATTGTGTGTATTGGTAGGTAAGTAGACAAACTGGAGGGATTGGCAGATCAATAGGTAAGTATTCTATCTTATATGTGAGAGGTTACCAGGTTCCCAGAGGAAAAATGTCAATATGAAGGATTCCCTCTGGAATACTACTTATTATTGGTAGGCGATAGGCTAGTACCGTTCTAGATCACTGGTCGGTAAAATCATGACCAATGTGTTGGCGAAGCAGTAGACTAATGGTTGAGTGTATTGAAAGGTCTACTTGTAGACACGTTGGAAAATTGGCAGGTTATGAGGTCAGTATGCTGTCTATCAATCCAAGTTTTGGAACACTACAAATCAGTAGGTGGTAGGTTGTTACACTTATGCAGGTTATTCTTTGGTGAACATGTTGATCAATGCGTTGGTCACACAGTAGAATGATGGTTGTGTACATTGGCAGCTCTACGAATAGATAATTTGAAGAATCGGCAGGTTGCCATGTCATAATGCTGTTAATATGAAGAATCCTCACCGGAACACTCTCGGGAGCACTACATATTAGCAGGTAATTACGTAGTACAGTCGCAGGTCAGTAGTCGGTGAACATGTTCGGTCAGTAAATTGATTGGACTGCAGGTTAATCGTTGTATATGTTAGCAGATCTGCACTCTGTCTATTTTTGGATCTTGAAGTTTATAGTTTTGAAACGCGACAAATAGACGGGCAATAGGTCAGTAGGATTGAAAGTGACAAGTGGGTAAACATGTTATCCATCTTTTTGGCTTGGTGGCAGGTGGTTATAGATGTAGCTAGTATACCACTTTCAGGTCGGTGATTTAGTATGAATACAGATTGACATATAAATGTGCTGATGGTGAGATTGCCGAAATCAGATCAGTAAATATGTAGATGAGTAAGCTACTGAGTGTACGGGTCGGTAAAGAGGTTTGTTTATGGGTTGGGAATCCCAGAGGTTGTTGAGGGTCAGCATGTTTCCAGATTTGTAGGTTGGTAGGTAATGAAGTCATCAAGTTGATACAATTACAAGTCATAGGTTGCAAGAATGGTGGGATGATTGTCAGGATTATAATACATCTACATACAGATTGTTTCAGGTTAGGTTTTAGATGCTTGGCAGCTCGGAACTCGGAAGATTGATAAGTTAGCAGATCGCAGCTTGGCAAGCCAGTATACAGCTTGTTTGTATGTACCAAAGCTTTTTCCACTTATAATACATAGCTCAGCAGGTGAGAGAATCAACCTCGGAGTCAACAGAATTTTTGAATGTATGTGAGTCAACAAGACATCAGATGGGTTAATTACAGAATCGAGAGATTGCTTCATCAAAGGTTTGGAAAGTTTCATAATTTGTTAATCATTTGATTAGTAAATTCATTCAAAGAGCCACACCAAGTTTGAGGGAAGTTTGGGAGAAGGAAATTCTCAGCTGTACTTGAAAAATGAGTAATTAGTTTGAAATCCGATGGGTGAGCTCTCAGAATGATCTGATGGATCACTCTATTAGACTCTAATCCTTTGTAATGGATTATCACACATTTTGTATCTCCAACTTACAACCTTACATAATTGAATTGATGATAAAATGCGTAATGATATGCGATTAATGTAGATAACGAGTAATGAGGTTTATGAAATTCATTCGTCAAATGGTCTACCCGCTAGTTCCGTAATAGTAGGCAATATATGCATTCATTCTCCGTCTCATTTGACCATCAGGTATGGAATTTGAAATGAGTCGTGTTGCAGAGAGGATACTGAATGAAAGCTGCGACTGCAGTAGTCCAACATTTTCGAACTTGGATAATTACTGTGCCGAACAACGCAATATCATAATGAAGGAAACTTAGTTTTGTTGAGAGACAAACAGTTGCAAATAGTTTTTAATGAGTGTGTATTACAACTTTCTCTTATCGGATCGGAGTATTTTCCCTCTACATCTCACGCAACGAAGCTGAAAGTACAGGGATCATACTGCTTCAATTCTAGTTTTTAATTATTTCCTCATAATCTCGACAAATTCTGTTGGGATTACGGTTGAAACACAAGCAGTTATTATTCAACTGTTTTATGCACAAAAGTATGTCTATGAGCTAACAATGAGTAAATCTACACTTTTGGAGGAGTCACAATGAACTTCATTTCCTACAGTAACGTTATTAACACGTTCACTGCGACGGCGAAATTCGCGTTCGGGTCCTGTGTGCGATGGGCCCCACCGGTGGGACCCATTTAATGGGATGTTGAACATCGCCGCACACAGAGTTGGACGCGTGGGCCCTACCGGTGGAGCCCATCGCAGTGAAGGTGTTAATCTGCACTGCATCGAATTCATTCAATTTGACGATAATAATGCTTGAGGATGAAGTAGTTGGTAGTTTGCCGTTACGAAACGTTACAGAAATTTTCTCTCTTATGTATCATTTCGATCCGAATTTTATTACTAAATCACGAGTAATGTTCGGTTGCCCGAAAGTATCCCCCCTTCTTCCTCCCTCCATTCGAAACATTACCTTTCCTCAGAATACTTTTCAACGAGAATTATGCCCAACTTCAAATCACAAAAAATATGCAATCAAACAAGAAAATGTAGCCATCTCGAATCAGTGTCTCAACCTTGAGTGATACCAATTAGGAAGTAATACCCGTAATGGGCAGATCTCAAACTACTTTAGTATATTCCAGTATAGATGTCACCTACACACACTTTACTGTGTCCAAAATTGTAAACAAGATTTCTGGTTTCTCTGAAACATGGCATTTATCCAGGATTCCTTCAACAAATTCTACTCGAATACATCAGCTTACCTAAAATGATGGCAAAGAGGAGCAAGAGAGAAAGGCGTAAATTGAATGGCTGCACACGTGTGACGCTCGCGCATTATAATTGCAAATTGTGTGAATGTGGTTACCTGGACGAGCCAAGTGAAGAAGAAAATCCAGACGAAAAAAATCGTGAGTTGGATCCACACGGATTCCTAATGAGCTAATACTGGAACGTGAGAAAAATCTGACTCGTTTGATGCTCTGCTATTGTTTATCTTCCTTTTTTTTGGATTTTCTCATGCATTTTAATGTACTATTTCGAGCAAACTCAATTGTAGCAATTCTCCATTCGAAAGGATTCGTATTTCGATTTCATGAATCTCGAATCATAGATTTCCATGGATATCAGAAATAGTTGATCATATGTGTTATGAATTCAGATCGCAGTCATAAGTGTATTATTAAGATTCCTTTGGATGTAGTGGATGCTTCTGAGACATTTACTTAAATCTATGGGATTCTTTTTCTGGGATCCTCCATTGATCTGGTCTCAATATGATATTTTGAATATATATGTCGACTCAGATACAATAAATACACGATAAATAGTCATACACTATCGAGTAAGAAGAACGCGTGAAAAAATTGAGATGAAATCTCAACAAATTCAAACTCGAGTCAAAGCTCTGATACATCAAACAGTTTCGAGTGGCCTTTCTCAACTTTGAGCATTGTTGTATACTCCATTGTTGGCCTTCAATTTGTCATTTGGTCACCAAATGTATTGTACCATTTTCGGATAACATTTTCATGCTTCTTAGAGGCCTCAATTTTTCGAGTTCAGCTCAGTATAATATAAACGAGATGTGACGCTTAACAAAACATTCATAAACGATAATACGAGTGGGACGAACTAATTGAGCTCTGAATTCATTTCGTTTATATTCGCTCTAAATATGATTATTCAATCAGAGCTGTTCTTGACCAAATTCATGTGATTACGTAAAGAATGACTAATTGATTATCCGTCGTTAACAACTGATGAGATGATCTATTTTTTCATATCTGTTGGTATCAGTAAAATTTTCTCCGAACTGATTCATCAGCTTGTGAATGCATAGTCAATGGAAATTCAATTAATTCGACTTTAATTAAGCTTTTATTATGACTAACAAGGAGAGGCCAGGGAGTGCGGGTCACGGATTCGGCTGAAACTCTGGGAATCATCTCCTTTCGGTACCAAAAGACGATACCCAAAACCGCAGTGTCTAACGCTCAAGCGTTTTAGAACTACAGGCTACAACCCATGCATTACAGTATATCTATATATACCATTTTCCCACATATATAGCTATACTGTAATGCATGGGTTGTAGCCTGTAGTTCTGAAACGCTTGAGCGTTAGACTCTGCGGCTTTGGGTATCATCTTTTGGTGCTAAAAGGAGACTAATCCCAGGGTTTCAGGCGAATCCGTGACCCGCACTCCCTGGCCTCTCCTTGTAAGATGACATTGAAGCACTGGAACAGAATGTCTATGTATATATATGAATCATTTTTGAGCATTTTGACAAATCCCGTCTCCGACGGGAGTCCGGAAAAATCCCAAGGAATTCGTTCCTGTTAGTACTGTCTTAATAGTACGATACAATTTTCCGTTTTTTTTTTTCATTCCTCCCTTTGAGCCCTAGGACCCATAAAAGATCCTTTTTCGGTCTATGATCGAAAATTTATAGGTCCGGCTGGACTCAACTTCTTGTGACGTACTTGAGTGCATTTACTTTTTTAAAACTATTTATTTCCACATTCAAGGGAAAAATAGTCCAAATTCGAGAGCTGAGCCTAGCGACTCCTATAGTAGGTATTTGTTGAGAGCAGATTTTAGCGATTCCTGCAACTCCTTCAAAGTGATCCAGCTCTTACTAGAAAAGTGATGACCGACTTCTAACAGTCATCATTTCAAAGATCTAGAAAAAGCCTAGAATTTGATCACTGATAGAAGACGATTATCATATTTTATAGGTGTTCCAGTCGATACAAGTTGAACAATCTCGTGAAATTGCTAAAATTCGAGCTCGATTTACAGGAGTCGTTTTTATTTTTTCGTCATCTAACCTATAGGGAAGTGTTCTTGGAGACAAATGCTTTCAACTGAGAAAATAATCTGGTTGGCTGTTTTGGTTTCTAATTTTAGGTAGACTGTTTAACACGTTCACTCCGAAGGCGGTTTTTCTAAATTTTGAGTTGGTTATGATCTTAACTCTGAAATTTCGATCGATGCAATCATATGATGGTAAACTTCTTCCTGTCTATTTTTCATGCCCTCAGCAAGCTAAATCAACGAGAAAAATCGCCTTTCAGGATATTCTCTGAGTGAATATGAGTCAGAAGAGATTGAGTCATGGAAAATCGTGGGCCGCACCGATGGGGCTCATCGCAGTGAACGTGTTAAAGTACACTTTTTTGACTTTTTGGTAAAGAAATTACCTCATAATCATGGCTCGGATATGCTTTCATCTGAGTTGTTGAGCACCAATCTGGGTGGAATTACTTCCCAAAGTACCCCTTAACATGTGTGGAAACCCCAGAGGCAAGCCATCAGAAGCGAGCTGCATGGGTGTTCAAACCACCGCGGGTCCAAAATGGGCATATCGTCTATTTTGGGGCAAGTGAGTGAGGGCTCGATTTCTCGTGTTCCTTCTCATAAAAAATGCGAGTGGCTGAAATAGGTATACGAACATATTTGTTCAACTACATGGTTGTTGACCATCTAAATACGATCTCCCGGGGTCAGATTGCCTCCAAACTATTGTGTCATTTTGCTCTCAGCGACCAGTATTCTGATTACCGGGTTTACCACCGTTGGAGCATTATTCGTCATATTAGGGCCATTCTGACCTCGGGATTGTGTAAACCTGCCCCAAAACGGACGAAATAATGCTTATTCCGGACTCGTTGGTTTAAACATCCAGCTCACTTCTGACTTGAGGCTTGCCCGTGGAAGTTTCCACACATACTCGAGAGTACTTTGGGGAATAATTTCGCACACATTGATGCCCATTAGTGCAGATTGAAGCATATGCGAGCCATATTTATGAGTTTATTCTTAGCGAAAAGTCAAAAAGGGTAATTTGAACAGTCTACCATAAATCAGGAACCAAAATAGCCACCCAAATTATTGTTCTAGTTGATAGTACTTGTCTTCGAGAATATTTCCCCATAGGTAGAATGACGAAGTCAATTAACGATTCTAATAACTCGAGCTCAAAGTCTGAGAACTTCATGAGATTGTTCAACTTATATCCACTAGAGCACTCATGAAAAATGCGATAATCATCTTTTATCAGTAATAAAATTGCTGGCTTTTTCTAGACATTTAAAATGACTACTGATTAAAGTCGGACATCACTTTTTCAGTTGGAGCTAGATCACTTTGAAGAAGTCGCAAGAATCGCTAAAATCTGCCCTCAGCAAATAGCTCCTAGGTTCTACTTGCTGAGCTCAACTCGCTAAGCTCAACCCTTGATTTTGGACAGTTCATTCCTCAAAGTGCTAGTTTCAATGAAGAAAATGTGCCCAAGTACTTCACAAAAAGTTGAGTTCAGCGGGACCTGTAAATTTTTGAAAATCGGCTGAAAAAGGGCCTAAAACGAGCTTTTCATGAGCCCTGGGGGTGGAAAGAAAAAATCCAGGAAAATTGTTATGTGCTATTTCAACTTAGTCCTAACAGGAAAAATTTTTTGAGGATTTTTTCCAAACCCTCCCCTCTTGATAATGAGATTCGTCAAAATGCTCCAGAATGACTCATATCTATCATAATACCACGTGACCTGCGTAGGTATGTTTTGTCCGTAATATCGTAGTCACATTGTATAGTGAATAGACTCTAGTAGTAAGGCTATGCGGGTTCTGGGGGAAAAGTGCATCGCGAAGACGTGTATTTCAAGCGCGGAAAGTGCATTGTGTTATGCACTTCGCTCAATAGTCGCGGCCGGGCGCGGGCCCCGGCGCGGATCCGCGCTCGCGCGCGTAAGGTGAGGGATAGAAGATGGATAGAGAATCTCTTGTTTGCGATTCTTCATACTTATTCCCTCTCTATACAGTTATATACATGGTAGTGAAGAGATGTCTTGGAAAATTGCGAATCATTCCCACCATCTCCTCCACACCTTCACTTTTCTCTGATGCGAACATTTAATCTCATATATTCGTGCTGTCTCTCCAATTTATCAAATCTAGCTTTGAGAACGTGATTAAATTCAATAATTTGTAATTTTGTTAACCAAGTAGCTTTCATTCCGTAAACTCTAGGTAACTCATCACCAAAACGGTCGAAATTCGTTATAGTGAGATTTCCTTTCTTGCAGGTTTCTTCACACGGAACTTCATTCGGTAAGAATAGTTCTTTCTGATGCCAGTAGACTGATTTGTAAGACGTACAGGTCTTTACAAAATGCATAGTTTGCTATAAGTAGGATTGAAAAGTGGTGATAATGTCTGGAGAAGATCCCTCAAGAAGTCCAACAATCTAGAACATTCATTTGCGGCATGCGGTACACTCTTAGCATAGACGAGTCTGTGGAATATTTCATGTAGAGCACGATTGATCAATGTCTTTCCTTCTCCAGACATTATCACCACCTTTCAATCCTACTTATAGCAAACTATGCATTTTGTAAAGACCTGTACGTCTTACAAATCAGTCTACTGCCATCAGAAAGAACTATTCTTACCGAATGAAGTTCCGTCTGAAGAAACCTGCAAGAAAGGAAATCTCACTATAACGAATTTCGACCGTTTTGGTGATGAGTTACCTAGAGTTTATGGAATGAAAGCTACTTGGTTAACAAAATTACAAATTATTGGATTTTATCACGTTCTCAAAGCTTGATTTGATAAATTGGAGAGATATGAGGAGACAGCACGACTATATGAGATTAAATGTTCGCATCAGAGAAAAGTGAAAGTGTGGAGAAGATGGTGGGAATGATTCGTAATTTTCCAAGACATCTCTTCACTACCATGTATATAACTGTATAGAGAGGGAATAAGTATGAAGAATCGCAAACAAGAGATTCTCTATCCATCTTCTATCCATCACCTGCGCGCGAGCGCGGATCCGCGCCGGGGCCCGCGCCCGGCCGCGACTATTGAGCGAAGTGCATAACACAATGCACTTGCCGCGCTTGAAATACACGTCTTCGCGATGCACTTTTCCCCCAGAACCCGCATAGCCACACTACTGATTCTGAACTCCAATCATTGTCAGAGTTTGTTGAAAATGAAAATTGCGTCGATCTCAGAGTCTACAAAACTAGCAGCAGAACATAATTAGGAATCCAAATGATGATCTCTCACGCGATCTGGTCATGATGTGTCATGCATCGTAGATTCTATTATGGTAACGAAAAAAATCTATGATTTTCATCAGGCGTGCCATGCCATACCGTTATTACTAATCACTAGTAAACTTATGACACGCCTTGAAGTAATGAGTGCAGGAGCGTGCAGTAATTCGGTGACTTAACTTTACGAATCGAGAATTCAAAGTTTGCAGTTATATTATTACGGAATATGATCTTGATAGTGGTTACATTGAAAAAATTTCGAGATAAAATTCTACGTTTCAGATTTGTAACCGCATTGAAAGATCTGAAATGTGGGCTCTCTTTGTCCTTTATTGATGTGAATCTTCTTGAGATAATCCACACATTCCTCCGAGATTGCTTACGTGCTTACATAGTATTTGACTAAACTCCCGGGGTTACTCATCCAAAATTATATTGGTCGTCGAGACCAAGTTTTTTGGTTCAATCTAGAGGTAAAGTATCGAGGTAGCGGAAGAGATTTTTCATACAGTTCCATCATATTTGTGCTATTGAATATCCCGGCGTAAAAGAAAAAGTAATCACCCGGACATTTCTCATCAACTTTGTGTGAGGAGTGATGCTATCGAATTAGTGTATGAGAACTTCTCAAAACTTTTTACGTCAGGATTTGAGTCAAGAAAACGTTAATGCTCATAGGAGCGAAGCCCTTATTCCTTACCGTCGAGGCGATTCTTGCTGGTGCTCTGGTATTGACGCAATTAATAAAAATTGTTCCTGGGGAAGCGAATTATATTAGATGATTTCTCTCAGTGTAACACGAATACTAGTGCGAGAAATAGCCATACGGGCCGTCCACCACAGTAAGCAGAGTTGCGCCGCGTACACGTGCTGGCAAATACGCATGTATGGTGGAAGTGTTGCCTCTGCTCAGGCGGCTTCCACCTCATAATTAGGGGAAGTACATTCTAAATGGAGAAGGATCCGTGTGAATTATATGGCTTTTCGGCTTGTTGCGCAAGTTGATGACGCATGCGTTTCTACTTGACTCTCTTTTGTTGAATTCTCTTTTGTTATTAGGGTCCCTATGGAAGAAACCAACTTATAAAAAATACGCTGCTAAGAGAGATTAGAATGGATACTTTCTCAAAGCGGTATTTGCTTGTTATTAGGCTCAATCCAGGGTTTGATCTCACAACCACTGTCATACTAATGGAAAGTCATGGAGTACTCTATTTCTATCAAATTTTACAATCGTTAATTCACATTCTCCGATATATTCGCGATGATACATGTTCAAAATATATTTAGTTTACCCCACTGAACTTCAGATGTCACCGCCCTTTGGTCAAGCCTACGAGATACTCATTTTTCCTGCCCGTTGTGAATGCCTATGTGTGTTATTCTCCATGAACTAGTACCCATCTATACCACTCATCTCATCAAGTTGAGCTTTTTTAGAATTAGTCGATCCTCACCCAAACATCAGATTAGTAATTTTCCAGTTCTCCTTCTGCAGTTGTATCCGATTTATTACATGTTTATTGGACTTAAATTGCTGAAATCTCATTTTATTACACTAAAATATCTTCTTCCACCACGATCTTGCGAGAACTCATCTGACATATGAGGGTTTCCATGGAACATTTAACTATTGACCCTCTAAAATAAAAAAAAAATTTTCTCATCGCACACGTTTAAAATGGGTTTCATGTGATTCTTATACCTCGAAAACATGTGAAAAAAGTGGTGCCACTCTCTTCCAAGCCGAGGTATCTGGTTCAGAACGAATTGTAAGGAATTTCACACTTGAAACATTCGTGAATCAACTTCAATCGAACAAATTCGATTCAAAACATTGTCTAGACGATCGATACGGATTATATTTTGCCTGACTTGACTTTAAGATGAATTTCATCATTGATTTCTCCGAAATTCGATGTAAATTTCCAAAATCGAGTCAAGAGCTATGAGTCTCATTTCAATTTCTAGAATACACTGTGGTGTTATTTTGTTCATTTTTCAGCCGTATACTATGTAAAAATCAAGAAAATCGCGATACCATCACATTTAGCAGCTTATTTAGCTTACCATCCGGATTCAAATATTTCTCCTCAGCTTCTCACAGAAATACCGATCGACAATTGCAACTCAAAACGGTGCGGTTATATCCCTTTTGCGATGAAGAAAAAAGAGCACAACATTCCAATCCTGTGCTTTACGTTTCCTGAGTATGCCATCAAAAAATGACCGTTTTGAGAGCCAGTGGCGCGATAACTTTATGAGCTTTGAAGCTTTATAAAATTTGTCCGGATCAACGCACACTCACAAACCAAACGGGATTCGATTCGTCTTCTTTTTAACTTCGAAAACTCATTGCTAAATTTTCCGTTTTGCACAAGGTATTTCATCAATTTCGTAAACAATAGCCAGAAAAAGTTTTCCCACAAAACTCAGTTACATCGATGAATGAGAGTTAATATCATAGCCAAATCAGCGCACACCTCTGAATCAAAGATTTTCTCAAAATATGAGATTAGTAGATGGATATATCATTCCACCGAAGTAGTTGAGGCATAGGTATTTTAGTTACAGCCTTATCAATTCAAAAAATCGCGTTGGTACGTTTGTAAACTACCCAAAAATCATCCTTTGCGGTCTGCTATTGACAAATCAGGATGGGTTTCAACAAAAAAGAATGTAGTCCATATTGAATGATGCCAAATACTATAAAATGCCACTCCTGCGCACTCCGAATAGTTCAAAATACTCTTGGAACACTGCAGTAACACAAAAGTTAAAAGTTCCGTGGAAACTCTCATATACGATGATTTTTTCGATATCCACCACTCTTATATCTCCAAGGGGGTTTGGAGCATCAAAAGTAAGATTTTTTCAGCAAGGTCCATGATTTGGTTGACGCGGAATTCTGAGGAAATTGCTTTGTAGATGATCAAAATGGAGTTTATGGGAAAAATTTCGATTTTTGGGGAAAAAATTCAATTTTAATCACGTTTGAACGTAGTTTAATCCAATTTGGTTTCAACCAATTGATGTAAAATGCTGGGAAAGTGCCTCTCTAGTTCATTGAAAAGTGGATAGATTAGGTGTAGAAGAAGATATGAGCAAAAAATGAAATTTAGATACAATTTTGTTCTCATATTTTGAGCTATTTTTACGAGATTCCCTTCTTAGGGGAACTCAAATCATCTACACTAGCGTTTTTTGGGGGAAATATATCGTTCGGTAAGGCGGAATTTTAATTCAGATGGTATGAATGAAGATGATCAGAATGGAGATTTTTGTAAAACTTTCGATTTTTTGAGAATGAATTGACTCTCAATTATATCAAACGAATTTTGAAAAATTCGGTATCAAGCAATCGATTTGTAATGCCGAAAAAGTCTCAATTTAGTTTATTGGATTTGAATGAATTAATTTGAGAGGAAGGTATCAAGGAAATTATGAATATTGAATAAATAATTCTTGTATGTTTTGAGTAACTTTTTTGAGGAAGCTGAATAAAGCGATTCGGGCTATCTGGACTGGGTATTTATTGGCAATATCTGTAGTTTTGTTGAAATGGAATTTCAATACGATTGGTTTCAGTATGCTTGAGATGGAGTTTTTGTTGAAAATTTTCGTGTTTCTGGAAATTTTGGTTAACTTCGATCAAATGGAATTTTGGTATTAACACTGTCAGCCTTCCACCCTCGATAACTCGGAAGAAATGCATTCGATCGGAGAATGTATGATATAGTTCATTGTAGATCTTTGAGTGATGAAGGAGAAAGATTTCACCACATTTTTCCGTGTAATTTTGTTCGCCTGAGTTACTGATCAAAGATTGAACTGCATTATTTTATTGATAGCTAGATACAACTATTACAAACTGCATACAATTTAGAGCTCAAATGCAACCAAGAACTGCCACGCCTCTGAGATAGTTTGTTTCACCATTGTTTGCACCTATCTAGGTTTGTAATTGTATCCAGTCTTGATAGTGATATTTACCAGTTGAGGAAACAGTTCACCTCAATTTTTGATCGGTGATTCAAATCATCTGCGGAGGGAAGAAAAACACCATCTCTTGATGACTATCTTTTTTGATGCTCACATCACATTACTTTCAGAGCGTAGAAATAGAAGGACTCACAGTGATGGTCTTCTTCATCACTCCACAGATCCCATGTAAGAACGCGAACCCTATGATCATATATGAACAGGGGGTCCAAGGACCCTATGACCATATGGGGCGATTTACGTCAACTCTCCAAGCGTGCTTTTTGAGCGTCAAAAAAGCTCTTTTCTAACGTTCTATCTCGGACTCAAATTCATACCAAAAAAATATCAAAGACATCTTATTCGATGTATTTTTTCCTCAGCTTTCCAATGGCGTGGTCTGTTTTGCAAAAACAAGGTCAACATAACCTCAAAATCTGTCTTTGAAAAATAAAAAGCTTTATAACTCAAAATTACCCCTTTTTTCTTTTTTTTTTTTTTGATATTTTTAATGGAAAGATCAGACAATTTTACGTCGATATAGCTTGAGAAAAAATAGACGTATTTTTGATCCTGTCGAGCTAGAGAGCCAGCAAGAGGTAGCACTACCATACTCGAGCGCAATCGGGGGCTCACCTCAACCTCTCAATCTTTATGTCTTGAACAAAGTACCGAGGATTTTTATGGGGTACCGTAGTTGACATATTCTGAATCACCCCGATAGGTGGCGTCAAGAATTCACTACCCAAACATGAGATGTCACCTTTGGTTTATAAATTGAGCTGATGTCCACGGCACTAATTAGGATAAATTATTGAAAATTGTATACAGACAGGTGAATTGCTGCTCAATATCTCTTTGAATCGTATAGTTTGGAGATACTATCTACCTGACGAGTCGAAAATGAACACGTGGTGCGTGAATCCTTTTGAGAAGGAGAATCACAAAGTCACTAAAGGTTTAGTGAACGTTCCCAAAAATATTAGCGAAAACGATACCCGAGTACTCTAAGATATGTGTCGCTTGTAAATTGGATTTTACCAAGCAAAAGGCACCAACAAATGTTAAGAGATGTAAATTTGAAAAAGTAGAATGTAATGATGCAAATCATATTGCTGGTTTGACAGTCCTTGTACAAACAACAAGAACTGAAAATTAATCTACAACCTGGGCAGTTCATTGTTTGTTTTGATTTCGCAGAAAACTACGCCTTTGTGGTCCAGAACTCAGCTCAATCGTTCCACTGGAACAATAACCAAGCCACAATATTCACAGTTGTGATCTACTACGTAGAGAATGGCGAATTGAAACATAAAAGCCTGGCTATCATTTCCGACAACTTAGCTCATGACACGTACTCTGTTTACCAATACCAGAAGATTATAATTGAATACTTGAGAGAAAATTTTGAACTAGTTATGAAGATTTTTTATGTCACTGACGAAGCTAGCCGACATTTCAAAAATAAGAGTAATTTTGCTAATCTCGTTGCACATACGAAAGATTTTGGGGTCGTAGCAGAATGGCACTTCCATGCAACTGCTCACGGAAAGGGCGCCTGCGATGGGATTGGTGCAAATTTGAAGAGAGGCGCTAAGCAAGCCAGCTCACAGTGCTCTTCTCAACACCATATCCTCACACCACAATCTCTGTTTGAGTGGGCGAAAAGTATTGTAAGGAGACCGAGGTATTTTTCAGTGGAAAGGAGGTTTATGAGCAGGTTAAAGATGAGTTAAAAACGAGATTCGACATGAATACTGATCCAATCCCTGGAATTCTGCAGTCCCATGCTTTCATCCCTACCTCTGATGGTTTGGGGATGTTCAAAAAGTACTCTTTGGCTTCTGAATACAACATCTCCCCCAAAAAAAGAGGGCATCGAAAGAAACGAGTCAAATCACCAAGAGAAGAAAGACCCCGGCAAAGAAAAACTCTCAGACAAAACCAAAAACAGCTAAACGTCCTCAGATGAAACAAAAACCAGTGAAGCGTCTTCCAATCAAAAAAGTAGGGAAGAAGTCGAAGGCTAAACGTTAAATTATTTCATCGAAATCATCACTCATCATTATGTATTTCATACTTTCATCATATGCGTAACGTCACAGACAAGGGAGCTCGCGGGCACATGGCGCGCGCACGGTTGTTGTAGTGCCACTTTTGTCTTGCTTCCTATCTCGTTAGGATCAAAAATACGTCTATTTTTTCTCAAGCTGTATTGACGTAAAATTGTCTGATCTTTCCATTGAAAATATCAAAAAAAAGGGTAATTTTGTGTTATAAAGATTTTTATTTTTCAAAGACAGATTTTGAGGTTTTGTTGACCTTATTTTGTAAAACAAACCACGCCATTAGAAAGTTGAGGAAAAAATACATCGGATATGAAGTCTTTGATATTATTTTGGTATTAATTTGAGTCCGAGACAGAACGTTAGAAAAGAGCTTTTTCGACGCTCAAAAAGCACGCTTGGAGAGTTGACGTAAATCGCCCCATATATGAACATCTATGAAATGGTTGCATTTTCAAGGAATATTACATCAAAAAGTGACGATGCTGATCTTGCATAACCGAGAAAATCTCCAAGAGTTCATTAGGTGATTGAATTAAAACGATCTGTAAGTGATATCATTCTCCTACTAGAAAAAAAAAAATTTTAATTTCCAAGTTAAAAAACGTTTGGCAAATTGGTGACGAACCTGCATAAATGTAATATTTCTCAAAGTGACGATCTCAAGATATAACAGATTGTGCAGATTGGTTACAAATTTGCCAAACGTTTTAAATCTTGGAAATTATTTTTTTTTCTAGTAGGAGAATGACATCACTCACAGATCATTTTGATTCATTTACTTAATGAACTCTTGGAGATTCTCTCGGTTATGCAAGATCAGCATCGTCACTTCTTGATGTAATATTCCCTGAAAATGCAACCATAACAACTTCTCAGATTTTAAAAAATTTTGAAAATCGTTTCATAGATGTTCATATATGGTCATAGGGTCCTTGGACCCAGTGTGCGTATATGATCATAGGGTTCCCATTTTTACATGGGATGAAGTGAATCACCGGTTAAAGATGAGGGTGCACTATTCTATCAACAAGTAAATGACACTATCAAAAATACATACATCAAATTTTGAGCTTGAATACATTCATTGATTGAAAAAAAACCATCTTGGAGCTTGGCATTTCTGTCGAGGTTGAACAACGACAAACTCTTTCACATCAATTTTTTGTTTTCGAGTTTCAGATTAAATGCAGTTTGGAATAGTTTTAACTTTATGTTAAGAGAATAGTTCATCCCAGTTTTTGACTGGTGATTCAGTTTATAGGCGGATTGCTGAAAAACACCATCACTTGAGGGCCATCTTATTTGATGCTCTGAAAGGAATGAGATGTAAGCAGTAAGGCTGATCCAGTTTCCAACTGAGTCACCGGTTCAAGATTCAGGCGTACAGAGACTGATGCATTCAGTTTTGATCTTGGTCACAAACACTGTTGATAAAATACAAACAATTCAGGGATTTGTTCCTGACCAAACTGCAGAGCCCAACACGGCCAACATATCACTCTTCTGGTGGGAGTAAAACATAGTAAAGTATAGTAAAGCAGCAGCATTATCCTGAAATACATAAACGACCACAAAATCTGTATCACAAACTGCACTATGCCTATATGAGGTTTGAGGCATTAAACCATTATACAACGAGGTTACATGTCGAAGCTCAAATAGGTTAGACTAGCTCACTTAGTTCGTCTAATTTATTCTAGGATCGATTTCCTTCATTATCGTGAACCATGAGCCCGAGTTTTTGCCCAATTCGATGAATACATCGAGCAGAAATTGCTGAGCAGCTCTTTGCTGACGAAAAATATTCATTTTGCTTATGTTTTCTCCGTATGTAACGTACAAAATGCAAATTACCCCGATTTTTTGGTGGCACCGTCCGTGTTCCTCTGTCGGCGGCCATGATACCTACGCGCCACCGTAATTGGGGAGCGTTCACAAGCTCCCCAGAACCATTGCCAGTATTATCGAAGAGTGTTTGGAAGCTTACCGGAAAGCTTGTGTGGGAACTAATGAAGCTGGAAAATTGATGATTTCCGGGGAACTCCTGAAAATCTACGGGGTATTTCTATAGGAGTTGGACATCTTTGTCGGGTTGCCATCATGCAAGCGCTTATTCTTCAAAGATGGCTGCTGTTGGTTACGGATTTAGCATTAAGTACAAAAGGCCATATTAATGATATCGTGTTTTTTACTCTTCCCGCTGATTGGTCATCATTTAAACGCAAGAGCGAGTAGACTAGGTTCTAGCATAAGTGTTTCGTGTCAGACTGAGTAAACAATGAACAATGACTCAAATAATACATAAGCCCTAACCTTACCAATGCTAAAGCCATCCTTAACGGTAGCCATTTTGCGTCTGTTTACAGGCAGCCCAACAACCATGTCCAATCCTCATAAAACTCCCGTGGAAGTCCCCAATCATAACCTCGCAGTTTTTGTATGAGATAGCCATCCCTTTTGCTGCCGAAGAAAATACTTCGGAGAATACAGAGCGAGTGGAAATCGATAAGGACGCCAGAGACCCGAACTATTTTTTGTGTATCAGAGGTGGCTCAAAGTTCATCTTAGAGACCATAGAATTGATAAAAAATGTTGGGGTAAAAAGTTTGGTGCATCACTGTACAGTGACCATTTACATTATTTCCCCTGGTTGCGATCCACGGCTGTTTTTTCGAGCAATTTCTGAGCACTCAGCGTTAAAATTCCTCCTGCATGCAGGTTGTTCTGCATGCAGCATGGTTGCGCCGCGCGCATTTGGTGACAGATAAGTACGCGTGATGGGAGTGTTGCCTTGGCGCAGGTTGCTCTCACTACATAATTGGGGGAAGTACCGTCTGGAGACTAGATGCATGAGGCTCCGTGTGACTTGTAACTCTTGTCGCGCAAGTTGGCGCTAGTGCGTCGACTCAACGCACTAGTCCGACTTAACACTAGAGTCCCTATAGCATAAACCCACTCCAAAAATATAGCTTCTGCACTTAAAATTCTCAACTTCAAACATGATTATTGAATTTTCGTGCTGTAATATGCGAGTGATTCCACGAGAATATGATGTACGAGTAATTCCACGCGAAAGCGGACCACGAATTGCAGACATATCTCAGATTGTTTTTCCACTATTCTTAATCGATTCTATGGTCCAAAAAATGAACTTTTCACCCTCTATGGGGTGAAAAAAAAATTTTTTGTTTCCGTGGGGAATATCTTTGTGATAGTGTTTTTAGGAAAAAATACCAATCTTTTTTCAGTAAAATGGGTGTAGTTCTGACTTGAGGTAAGATACGACCACGCAAATAGTGGCATTCGAAAGGTCTTTCAAAAATCTATCGAAATATGTTTCGAAAAATTTTTTTTGAGACTACGGATGCCCCCTATGAGCAAAAAGGTGAAAAACAGAAAAAATTCGATTCCTCAAAAACCTAATTTTCTAAAAATCTGGAAATCCATATTTCGATGTAAAATTGCGTGTTCTTCCAGAAAAAAGTGGTCCCGATCTTTGTTTTTGGGTTCTACGCTGTTTTTTTTTACGTTTTATCAATATTCTCAGCCTTTTCGGTTGAAAAATGAATTTTTCTGCGCATGCGCAGGAATTTAGACTGCTGAAACCAATTCCATTGAAAAGCCAAGGAAATTTCCTTCAAAATGACTATACTTGGTGAAGTCGATTCGATGTACTGGGACCGAAGTTAGAAGGTCTAAAAAATGATGACACTTCTACTCGAGTCACGATAGTAATGGGAAATTCGTGCAAGATCTGCATTCACCCCTCTTGAGGATGCTTCATCATTAATGTGATGTAACTTTGGGCCCAGTAGATAAAATTGACTTCGCCAAGTACTCATTTTGAAGGAAATTTCCTTGGCTTTTCAATGGAATTGGTTTCAGCAGTCTAAATTTCTGCGCATGCGCAGAAAAATTCATTTTTCAACCGAAAAGGCTGAGAATATTGATAAAACGTAAAAAAAAACAGCGTAGAACCCAAAAACAAAGATCGGGACCACTTTTTTCTGGAAGAACACGCAATTTTACATCGAAATATGGATTTCCAGATTTTTAGAAAATTAGGTTTTTGAGGAAATGAATTTTTTCTGTTTTTCACCTTTTTGCTCATAGGGGGCGTCCGTAGCCTCAAAAAAAAATTTTCGAAACATATTTCGATAGATTTTTGAAAGATCTTTCGAATGCCACTATTTGCGTGGTCGTATCTCACCTCAAGTCGGAACTACACCCATTTTACTGAAAAAAGATTGGTATTTTTTCCTAAAAACACTATCACAAAGATATTCCCCACGGAAACAAAAAATTTTTTTTTCACCCCATAGAGGGTGAAAAGTTCATTTTTTGGACCATAGAATCGATTAAGAATAGTGGAAAAACAATCTGAGATATGTCTGCAATTCGTGGTCCGCTTTCGCGTGGAATTACTCGTACGAAAAACAAGCTCGTAAACGAGTGGGTCTCAAACTATCTCTCGAGTGATCTATTCCGGTTCTATGGGTCAATACATGAATATCTGCGACCGTAACGTTACATGTTGCACAAAATTGGTTTAAGGAGCCAATACCTCTGTTTAATATGCCTTTATATGTTGAAGGAATACGCTGACGCCACAAGATCTATGCATTCTAGAGCTACGTGTACTTTTCTATGAGAATCAGTTGAAGCTATAGGACGAAAAATGATTTTTTGCATAAAATCATCTCCACTCAACGGGTAGCGGGCAACTTTTCTCCCTGGGGTACGTTCCACAACGGAGAAAGTAGGTGATCCCCGTTATTGAAAAAAGTCAGATCTAAGGCACTCAGCAAATTTTTTGAAAATCCATTGCTAGATCAGTCGAATTTTGCTGACTGCAGCAGCAATATCAACTTGCACTTTCTTTAAACTATTCCGATGGTGTTCTGATTTACTAGGATCATTATGAAAGTATCTTAATTTCTAATGAGTAAAAATTGATGATTTTTCTTGTGAGAATATGTGAATTACAAAGGAATAATTTTGTCTATTGTTGTAATGAGAATGATTGTTGAAAAGAAATTATACTGAGAATGCCGTATTCCTTGTGAATATAATAAGTGTTCATAATCTAGTCCTCGACAAGAGCGTTGCGCGATCAAAATTTTGGTATAACAATGTTGAGAATTAAAACTTCCACACTCCGGCATTACGCCATGGCACGTTGGATTGTTTCTGCGTGGCTACATCATCTTTAAAAAACTGATCTGATTCGGTTTGTAAAAGGTGAGGACAAAGCGCATTAGTGTCATCTTGCTGCTGGCAGGCTAACTTTGCAGAGTATTGGTTGACATAGTAACCTAGAAAGAAAACTTTGCTCTCGTTTGCGCCAAAATAGATGAACTTCACCTCAAGCTCTTTGAGCCAAGGATCACGTTTTACAATTTTGAATCTAATTGATTCCTGAATTATTGATTTGAACTGTTTGATTTATATATTTCAAGTAGCCAATGAAGTCATCCTTGCAGATCCATCCCTCTCCGCACAAAAATTTTCTCGATCGTTTGCTAAGCATTAACATCCTGGTTTCGTCGCAAATTACAACACATGTAGAGAATTAACATCAAGCTTGATAAAATCAACGAATGCAAGAATGGGCATTTTCTCATAGTAGATTTTAATCGATCAAAAAAATATCCTGGCGTAAAGGCGCGAAACGGGGTTGGACTTCGATTTTTATGTCAGTGAATCCGAAAAAGAACCGTTCTTGATGTTTTATATCCAATTCAAAGTGCTTATGTCCACTGTTAGAATAATGATATCGTGAATTACAAGATAGGAACATTTGAACATTCCGTCGTGTTCCTGAGGAAATTTCCGAACAAATAGAGCAAAAAATAAATTCGATCCATGATCGATCAAAACTTCACCGGCATAAATCTACCTTGACATTTCTTTTTCACTGACGCGATATATTTGAGGAATGAATTTCTGAATGATTTGTTAACAGTATTCACTCTATTTGATAGCCATAACCTACTCACAAGATTGTTGACGCGCACCTGATGCAAATGCAGATCCACGATTTATTCGATCATAAAAAATGTACGAGATAATGAAGATTCTCAATTTTGCATCTCTGCGCATCGCCTTGGATCAATGTTCACATTCAGCTAGACACTTTATGATACCAATACAAGGATGTACTCGCTGCAGTTGTAAGAAAAAGGATGAACTGCGAGATGATCTGAGATCAACTAGAATTATTTCGTGACCTGTACCGCAATGATGACTCAAGTATCAAGCAGATAGTTCATGATCTCAATGATCTCAATATAAAATTGTACTAAATGAAGTTGTAAGTAATAGGATCATTCGATCCTCAAGTGACGATTGTGGTGTATAAATATTTCACAAACTTCCCCGAGCATTATCTCATTTTTCTCAAGACTCTATTACTTGAGGCTTCCCAGATTAAATTGTCTTCCAGATCACCCATGAATTATTCTCCATGTGCTGCTGGAATATCAACTTTGATGAGAGACCTTTGAAGGCCGCCATGAGAATCCAAAACTCTGCCCTGCCGTGGTTTGTCATCATTTGTTATGACAGTGCCAACTATCTCTACTCATATTCAATAATTTAATTCATTCCTACTCTGCATTCCATCAATCTCTCATCATAGTTCATCCGTCCCATTTGGTCGAAATCCTCCATCCTGGTGATGATATCCCATTGCTCATAGGCTCATGATCAGAGCATTATTTGGAAATATTTGTGTGGATCAGTATCTGAGGCATGATTAGACAAAGTTCTTATCATTGTAATTAATGTAATGCTAGAAATGTAATTCCACACGAAAAGTGCAATGCTGTGAGATATCGCCATTGATCAACCACTAACACCTTGTCAGGTCCAACCTTGTGGAACGCGGATCTTTATGAAACTCTGGGGATCATCTTGTTTTGGTGAGATACGAAGGTATCTCCAAGGGCTCAATCCGATGGGCCTCGTATCTCGATGGAGCTAACATAGCTCATGAGATTAGCATTGCCAATATAGGCCCATGTTGAAAATTCGTATATATAGATATACTAACAAGGCTAACCTCCATAGCTGTATTTGAGAATAAGAGGCCCATGGGATCAAACCCTTGGAGATACCTTCATTTCTCACCAAAACGAGATGATTCCCAGAGTTTCATAAGGATCCGTGCTCCACAAGGTTGGACCTTCCCTCGTAAATTACAAATAGCTCTTGTAATCAGATGTTAAAAATTGAGATGTCTCTGATATTGATGGTAGGTTGTCAGGGTTCCGGGTATTCATGACGGAATTCACAGAATGTGTTTGAGGATAAGACAAAATTGATCAATAACAATCTATATTGGGTTTTAGCAGATTGAATTCACTTGAGTTTGGCTCACATAGTTTATCACCGTAGGAAGAGCCTCTCCATGCCCTTCAATGATGGGTTGCTCGTGGAGTTGAATGTGATTCGCACTAACGAAATAGTGGTTCGAACCTTGCCCATATTTAGGTCGACTCGTTCGGTACCGTAATACGTATTAGGGAATTTCAGAGAAACCTTCTAAGTTCATATTGTCTCGAGATTTTTTGGATGAAAACGCAGTTTCTTTCTGATAACATGCAATAGATGTTTCAGGTTGTATTCGACATGTAGGTATGAGCCTTGATTCATACAGAAGTTTGATTTTTCAATATATCCAAGACCTTACTATAAACTAGGTTTGGTGCATCTGTAGCCCATAAGTAGTCAAAATGATTGAAGTCTTTATCCTCAACTTCGTGTATTCCAATCTTGATAGGGATTTCGTCATAAAACTCCATGGCGTCCTAAAAATGCAGGTAATAGTCTGTATATCTGATTTTCCAGGATAAATCCCTGTTATTCTGATAACAATCTTACCTTTTCGACAATGAGCCAATCATTTTGAGACGTGAACACAGCAATGGGCACCTGAACTTTTGAAAGGTTATAAATTGGTGGCTTAGAGTTTCCATAGACTTTCAAATTCTTCCGCACTCCATAGTCATAATTTTGAAAAGAAGCAGTTGCAGTCTGTTGGAGGAAGTGGAACACTAGCTTGACCGAAGTACCAGCTGGGAATTGGCTCCAAATTTTCGGAAGCAGAGTCTGAAAGGGAATGAATCGATATGGACAAATTTAGTATTAATCAAAACCATTGGAATTGTTTTACTACTCAAACATCCAGGAATATAATAGAAATCATGCACATCACGAGCTATTCACTCACGATCACGGCTATTCATCAAAGATTGTTCGAGTCTCGGTTTTTATGTTACATTTAAAAGAACATACATTGTTCCGCTTATTGTAAGACAATCTCGACAGTAAGTCATCCTCAAATATAAACCACCCTCTTTGGAGCTCTCGAGAAATATAAGTCATGTCTCAAATACAAGGCACCCCGAAAATTAGGCCAAGCTTTAAACATAAGGCACCCTCAACATTGGGTCGTTACCTTTGCTGTTATCAAGCTTGGAGGTTAAATTATTGTAATTTCATAGTTATTCTTTCTATTTTTCTTGGAAGATGCATACGATCCACAAAATATTGTTGGTAGTAACGTGATTCATCCATTTATCAGGGCTTCGAGAATTGATACACTCACTCTTGATCAATTCTTGACCCCGCAGCTTTCTGATCCCGTTAATAGACGATCTTGGTAGAGGGGATCTAATATTTATTGGCATTATTTATGTACGAAGTTGATGATGATTGTGAGTACTGGATGAATATGAGACGACATGGAATGTTCTTTGAATGAAATTGAATTCGATGAATACTACATTATTATTCTCTAGAACGAATCGGCTATGCGATGCGCGATGACGCGATTAATTCCATGGAAAATTTGAAGAAAAAAAATTCTCCACGCATCTTAAATTCCCATTGGAGATAATTGAGATCTGGGATGATGAGAAGATGATTTGAAACGAGGAGCAACAGCCTTTCAAAAAACCACAGCTCTGAAGAATCATTCGGATTCACCCAAAAATGAAAGTATGAGATTCCTAATAATGATCTGGCTATAAAAACAAATTGGTTGTTGTAGGGAAATGACCCGAAATCACACTTAAACATAGTCCACAAGGATCTCGGAGTAGCAGGGAACTTCGAATAGATGTTGGTCCAGCTGCACCACGGTGAATCAGATCGCTCTAATAGTCAGGTCTACAAGCACTGGAAACTCATATCCTAGATGTGGATCTAGCTCACGCCGCTCCGCAGTGCCAAAGAATTATTCATTTACCTGGTTTAGTTGGTCGAGGTTGAGTCCAGCCATCGAGAAGATAGCACCTTCACACACAGGCCCCCTCAAAATGACAGACCTGCATATATACTTTGCGAATAGATCCCAAATAATGCTGTGGGGTAGGAACTCGTAAATACCCAGGCTGTTTGCTATCCACTGTGAATTGATGTGAATTGAGTGTATTCGAAGATATTGAAGAAGATTTTTGACATTCATATTTACATACTGAGTTCATTAAATTATGTCATTTGTATCCGACATGGTACGTCTAATGGATGATAAGTAATCTGGAATTGCTATCTTCAGACTGATCCTGATTAGAACGGTATTTGATACATATTTGAATGAGATGCTACCACTGATACTTCCTTACTCTTAATGTAAGAAAAATGAATGATTTTCTTACGTTGAGAGAAGGGAAGTATCAGTGGTAGCGTCTAATTCAAATATCATCGCAAGATAGAAGATCAATGATCTCCGATTAAGTCACGTGATATCAACACAAATCCATTCCACCATACAGGAGAGTGTTTCAGATCCGGGTCACGGATTCGGCGAAAACTCTGGACATAGTCTTCTTTTAGCATCAAAAGAAGATACCCAAGATTATACAGCCTAATGCTTCAGCGTCCTCGAGATAGATGCTCATGTGTAGTTCCAAACAGACCAACTCATCCAATTATGTTCGAACAGTAATCAGAGTGAATTGATGATATTCGTTTATTTCAACCAGCTAAAATTGGACAATGGAATCTTGGCCAATGATCAAATATTGGATACTATGAATATGTGTGGGATATGGGAGTCACCGATGTTCACTAATAGATAATGATTTACTTATTCCACCACCAATCTATGGTTACCATCTGATGGAATGATTTGTTATGAAAGTCGTAACAAAATCTGACGAGAGATGCTAAGAAATTGGAAAATTTATATCATCATAGTCTAATTTTATCAAATAAATTCATGTATAATAGAAACATTTATGGAAATTTTGAACCATCAAAACAGAAAAGGCTACTTTTGACATGTTTCTGATAATCTATATGTTTTATGGTGTTTACAAAGATGACCTCGATCATCTTCTACATCCTAGTATGATCATAGTGCTTGATTACCTCTGATGAGTGTCTTGATGCAGTATTTTATGAAGAAATGTGCCTGTGCATGAGGAAAGTTACTGTCCAAATTTGTTCTAATTACTATCAGATAACGTCTAGAGGAAGCATACTGCTGATCTCTTTCAGCAGCGTATTTTTTTTTTGGTACCAAAAGAAAGCTATTTCCAAGGTTTCAGCCGTGTTCGTGACCCGGGTTTGAAATACTCTCACGGTGTCCCTGAATAAGTTTCGAATGAAATTTTTAGCTTCGGTTCTAAAAGTTATGGACTCTGTTTCTTTATGATTCAGACATCATATTTCTCAAAAAATGAAAATCTTGCGCGAAATCGAATCATAGGAATGTCAAATGGAACTTTATTGAAACTTTCGGTTTTAAAGTCATTTAAAAATTCCTCTCGGCTGGGATTTCGTCATCAAAACAACAATCGTAATAACTGAAGCATATTTCTGTATCAGAGGAAGGAAAATCCCCGAGCGATAACCAAAATCCGTGTCTGAGCGAATTTTACGTTGAGAATAATCGCCATGATTTATATCGTGAGGTCGTGGACGACCCACGTGGTCCAACAGTTTTGGAAAAGCTGGTCCCAGGACTACTTGAGAGCGCTCCAGGAGCGTCAGAAATGGGCTTATCATCAAATTATCAATTATCGATTAGAAATTATCACAAAATAATATTAGGACTATGGCATCAAACTGATAGATATCATTATTTTGAGTATATTAATGTTCTGGTGAAGTCATTGGAGTCGGAATCTTAGGTTTGTCAATCGGAATCTTCCTGTATCTTTTGGATTTGAAAATTTTCAGAAATTTTTTTCAGCTGTGGATTTTTCCATCAAAACATCAATTGTAATAGCTGCAGCACATTTTCTCATTGGTGAATGCTTCAAGCTTCACGTAAACCCTCAAAAAAGTAGCCAAGACGGTTATTTAGTTTCCGAAAGTAAGTCTCACGTGGAATCATCATAATTCCCTCAAAATTCAGAATCAAAGTACTGATGGTATTTGTATTGCTTTATTGTATCAAGTGGAGTTCCCTGACTCTCGTTTCAACCCTCGACTGACACCAAGCCTGTGGACAGAGATACGCTCTGTCAATGAGTCCTCGCGAACTACCGACTTCTTACACCTCGGTTGGGTGGCAGCTTTCCCATCCAGTAGTCGAACCGTGTGCCCCCCATTATAATGCCGCAAAATAGGGTTGGATTTGTTAGAAGCCCTACGACTTCAGCCTTGGAAGGTCACAGCCGAGGCTTCTTACGAGGACATTCTCCCAGTTTTGCTCACGCACGGACAGGTTACTGCTCGAGCGCTCCAGCGGAGAATATGCTCTCCCACGTTTCATGAATAGACCACGGTCTCGTGGTCTAACCCGTGAAATAACTCGGGAAGCCAGAGTAGTCGTCACATGATCGCCTGTCGCGGTCAGTAGGCCCTTATGGCGATTCGAATTGAGTGCCCTGCGGCAATCGCGAAGTACTTAGTCCGCCGAGGCCCTTTGTGGGAAACTTCTCCCAATATTAAGGTAAGTGTACCCAACTTGCCTCTGTACCCAACTTGCCCCCATATGCCGATCTCAGGAATGGGCGCTCGTTGACCTTCCCGCAATTTTTTTTTACGTTTGTTATGTTAAAATATGAGAAAATACGTAGTTTTCAACGACCCCGGATCATTTCTGCGTTCTCCAGAAAATATAAAGTGAGTTTTTCATTTTTCGTGTTTGCACGGCTAAGAAATCACCGAGGAAATCACGTTCACTAAAACCGGTGCCAATTTATTTTTATTCGACCAATCTTGACGTACCTTAGCGCATTCGATTCCTTGTCTCAATACCTTTAAAATCCGCTCTTCAGAATTGCAGAACTCTGATTTGGAGCGATTTTATGTACAAAACACGAAGATGGTTTGAGAATCAAGAAGGCCGACATCGGAGTGTACCCAACATGCCCCCATATGGTTATCTCAGGAAGGCGTGCAGTATGACTTTTTTTACCACTCAGAACGTGTTTATCACGTCAAAATAGGTCGGAAACAGTGTCTTGGGCCAGCTAAAAGCTACAAATGTCGCTGCACGGTGATCAAAACGGATCAAAGCGATTCTATTCACTTCATCGCCGATTTACATTGTTTTAAATGATGGGGGCAAGTTGGGTACACACTTTTGTAAACTCTCAAAAATCACCTTCTGGGAGAATTCAAACAGTTCGGCTCCACTTCATTCAAATTGGACGTATCTTAGCTCATTTTAAAGGTCTTGAGACAAGCTTCAAAATGAGTTAAAGTACGTTGAAAAATATCGAAATTAGCCAGAATTATTAAGAAAATGGCTTAATGGGGGCAAGTTGGGTACACTGACCTTATATTCAGTACTGGATCGTAACGGCCGGAGGGCCGCGTACTCGGTGCATTTTGCTCTCGCTACCAACACTTTCCACAGTTTGATCGTCCCAGTGTGACACGGCCTCCACCGTGAATGCTTGACTGATCACCACCTAGGTTCTTGTCAGAGATCCCCTACTATTTCAAATTCGAGCTTGACCCAAATGGTACAAAGTCGCGCCGAGACTGGGTTTTCGGAAAGACGTCACTGCCTCGACCCGGTGGAGGGCCTGCTTACGAGTACTCGCGAAACCAGAGGATCGTCACTCCCCCGGCGTGACTCCAGCCGCAGCCAGAGCTAGCTTCCCTGCGGCTAAAGATTGACGATATGTGAGTCATTTTGTATGTGCACTGCCACGTCAGATACCATCTCTTAGCGTGAGAATGGGCAAAACTGCAATATATTTGGCTTCTGCAGATGGATATTATGATCAAGAATATGACTTTCGAAATATCAGCCTAACAAAACATTCCTACAACTCATACCTCCACCTCAATTGCACCTCGTGGTGGGCATTGTGAATACTCTATACACTCATATGAGTAGTTCCGCGAAAACTTCGATATTTGGGGTTTGAAAATGTGCCAACCCCAATTCGCATATCCGCAAATTAGCTCGTGCATGAGACATTTGGTCACTAAAATTGATGTCACTGCCAAACGGTTTGAGCTACAGTTTTGAGGTTATGGGATCTTGATTTAACCAATCAATTACTTTGAAAAAAATTGACTAGGGCTTGTGGAGTCTTGCGTTTGAGGGTCGTGCTATTACCACACGGACCTGACATGAAAATGTAGCAAAACTAGATATTCGCCAAAAACTACTCCGCAAAGTGTGAAAACCAATGGAAGAGTCTAGAATGAGGCAATTTCACTTTTATCGAGGAAAACTGAGGGATTAAAATTTTAGGTAAAATTGCGCCACAAAATGTACGTGTTCGTATTGCACACAATAAGTGGTGTTTGGGCTCTTATAACAGTGCCATTTGGTGCTCAATACCATTATATTTGATGAGTTTGACAGACCGGAACCCGAGCGAGACTCTCAATGGTGCTATACACTCACAAAGGCCAAAGAAAGGAAGAACCACATCACACGGACCTGACATTTTGACCCCTTTGTCGATGTAATTTTTTTCGGTAGTCCCGGATAGAGAAACTAATGATTGCGCCAGAAAAAGCACAAAATAATACATCGAAAATGACGTTTGAGATTTCTTCCTCAAGCGTTCGTACAAGCAGTCACACATTGATCAACTAGATTGAAGCATAATCGGATTTCAAGAAAGTTATAGATTCATATTTCGGACGGAATCTCAATTCAATCTGCAAAGTCTACAAACAGTCGAGTCGGGTCACCATGACTTCAATATTTTCTGGGGAAACCACAAAGTTGTGAAGCCAAACGAAAACTACGAGGACACACTTCTTCAAGCAGCGTGCGCTTACAATAGCCTATATGTGGAAAGTTCGGCGATTCGTACACTTTGGAGTTACATTGAACCTCATTGACTTTTCTCGAAGGTTTGAATGTTACGGAGAGGAGAGTGTATTCGAATAAACGCGCCGTTTTTGAATTCTTAGAAATCATTCTTCGACTTTAATGCGTTCTTTAGAACATGAATATCCTCAAAATAACGATATCTATCAGTTTGATGCCATATTCCTCATATTATCTTGGAATAAACTCTCTTCACGATACGAATCATGGCGATTCTCAACTTGGAATCCACTCGGATAAGGATTTTGGTTAGTGCTTGCGGATTTAAAAGAAAAACTAGAGGCTTCCTCTGATGAGGAATTATCCTACAGTTACAGTAGAACCTGTCTAATTTGAGCACCTCCAGTTCCAGTCCGAGTAATTTCCAAAAAATCTCAAAACCAAAAATTCCAAAATGTTCCGATTGACATTCCTAAAACTCGGCTCGGCAACAGATTTTCATTTTTTGAGGAATGTGATGTTTATAAATCATAAATGATTCTAAGAACCGAAGCCAAACATTTTATTCAACATCAATTCAAAAGCACCGTGACTCTCCTAGTCAGTACACGTCAAATCCAAATCAAAATTCCCGAAAAAAAAAAGATCTCGCGTAATGCTTCAGTTTTATGCCATCTTTTGTGCTCGTACCTTAAGCTCTCTTGAGAAAGGAGATATAAACTTCATAACCTTTTGCATTCGATAAGAGTAAGTTGCAGGAGCGAGACCAACCATTGCTTTAACTTTTTTTGACACTTCTGGCCTCTCTACGGCCATTATGCACAAAATTGGTGCTCCTAAGGAATGACTTATATAAAATAAATTGTCGTTTCTCAATTCCGTTATGTAGTTTATGATCGCTGGTAGATCATAGATGCCTAATTCATGCATGCTGTGAAGAGAAACAGTACCTTATTAATGATCTATCAAAATTTCTTCCCAAGACTTTTCGTCTCAATGGCCAGAAAGATGGAAATTAGATTCAACGTAATTTGTGGGCTCTTTGATTATTGAAAGCTTTCAACTTTGCATCAATTCCTTAAAACTCTGAGAATGAATCTAATATCCTTCTAATCTCTCAGAAAAATGGCATATGTATGATCCGAAGATATCAATATTTTCTGATAGAGGTATCAAAAGAACTGAATCTCTAATCATTTCAATTCATCCAAGTATTTCTAACTACTTAACCTGAAATCCCAAAACAGTGGGTCCGACGTTGAGAGTTTTATGTGTTTCTTGGAATAAGTGTTACCCCTGAAATTTCCCATCCACACATCATACCCCTGGTCTGATAGTATGTAGGCTGAAAGTATCATAGAACAAAATTAGAGAATCGCTTCATCATTTGATCCACTCATCCTGTATGACTTTTTAATAACGCTTTCAAAGCAAGATTCAAATTTGGAATAATTTCAAGACTTGATGTTGATGGAAAATCATGCATCTCCATTTTGTCACGGGAAGGAATAACAAGGGGAATGAGTTCATTTGGTAGTTGAAGATCATGTTTTTGCAGCCATATTGGGATCCATAATGTAGTCAGTCATGAAGTAGATCCGAAATGGAAGCAAATATTCGTGAAAATATGTCCTTTTCGAGGAAACCCTGAGAGGTCAAAGTCGTGGATTAAAGAATTTCCCACTGAAACATCCGCATGATTCTCCCTAGTAACCAAGTTTTTGGCATGTATACTCATGGAACGCAAGTGACGGATATACTAATAGGAGAGTATTGGGTCCCTCAGTAAAAATGTGGACGGATTTTCCGTGGGAAATGTTTCATAAACTCCTTTGACCCTGGTATTTTCAGCGAAAAATGCACATTTTCAGAGATATATTCCAAATAACCCCTAAGTCCGCCTAAAGAATTGTATAAATTAACAGTGAATGTCCTGATTTTCGAGGAAGTATCTGTGACATATTGAGTGAACCGGTTTAATATGTACATCAGAAAACACTATTACGCCTCGCGAGGACTCACCTGCATACGCCACCACGGGTGAGCCCTCAAACCAATATACTGGGAGAAGTGACGATTTGATGAGGGTATTGGGCATTCGATGCCTGCACACAACATTTCATGCCAAAAAAAGCTACTCTAGCTAAGGACCCTTCTTTATTCTTAAGGTAAAAAACAGGTGTCTATCTTAGCAATATTAACATTTCCGGTGCAGACCCATACCATGTACCACTTCATGCATAGAAGTGTGTTCCCGAACTACCTTGACCTCAGATTTTCTGGCGAAATTCAGTCATGGAATAATGTCTTCTTTCATTAATGAAAATGAATGAGAAATTCAATTTTGCAATCATCAGGAATTGCACAGAGTCTTATCTTTTTAAGATTTCTCGGTCCTCCGATTGATTAATAACAGTGTTTCAAACGATCGTGCATATTCTCGACGATATTTATCCTAGTCTTTGGTGAGTGTATTTCTGAACGTGCGGGGTCGTACTTTTTTGGCTCTCATTTTATTATCATTATTTTTATCATCAGAGCGATATTTTAATTTTTACTCTCAATCATATGTGTATAGGGACGATAATTACCTAAAGCGAAGCCTCTCCCGGCTACTGTCCAAGATTCCGAAGATGCAAGTAGTCCATGCTGCAGAAGCACCGACTTTGAACCGGGTGGCCCTGGTATGCGATAAATAGTTAACATGTAGCCATCTTCTGTGGTAACAAGATGTGTCTCCGAAAGGTAGTTCTCCCGCTCTATCTTGGCTGCCTGGAAGTACGTCATCGTATTTTCTCACATTTTATAGCGTGATCTAGTTACTAGACTCAAGCGATGCATTTTGATTTGAAACTACATATGGGCCATTTCGGAGCATTTCGACGAATGCCTGCACCAGGGGGGTCTGGAAAAAATCCATAAAAATTTTTCTCCGTTAGTACTATATTAATATAGTACAAAAAAATTATTTTGGATTTTTTCTAAGGCCCCCGTGGGCCCTGGGGCCTATAAAAGGTCCTTTTTAGGACCCTTTTTAGCCTATTCCTGGAAAATCATAACTCCGGCTAGAATCAACATTTTTGGACGTACGTAGAAGCAAGCCCAAAAATCGCTAAAATGTGCTCTCAGCAAATAGCTCCTACAAGTTGCTAGGCTTAAGTATCGACCATGGACAATTCCTTTCTCAAGAGTACTAGTCTGAAGAAAGAAAATGCACCTAGGTACGTCCAAAAATGTTGATGCTAGTCGGAGTTATGATTTTCCAGAAATAGTCTAAAAAGGGGTCTAAAAAGGACCTTTCATAGGCCCCAGGGCCCACGGGGGCCTTAGAAAAAATCCAAAAAAAATTTCTTTGTACTATATCAATATAGTACTAACGGAAAAAAATTTCAATGGATTTTCCCCAGACCCCCCTGGTGCAGGCATTCGTCGAAATGCTCCGAATTGGCCCATATATATCCAAACTTTCAGCTCACGGTTCATTTTTGAATCTGAGTACTTGAGTTTTCTTGCACATCAACTCTCGCGTCAGTGACACATTCAAACAGTGAGACTGTTTTCTTATTCTCATTCTGAAGCACATTAAACTGTGGGAGCGAGCACATTGTTGACTATCCAGATGTCAGAGAAAATATTTTCATAATCAGCTAACATAAACTGTGGATTATTCAAAACATAGATTGAATATGCCTAAGATGCATCAGATTATGATAAAAGGTATCATTTTGCTGTACTTGTGAAGATGAGGTAATTAGAATCCACCCACCACTCATTCTCTACAATGCCTGAGATGATGGAAAAAGCCATCCACCCTTTATCATGCACATACGCTCATCAGCTAGCTGGGCTGGGTGGATAAGTAACCCTATTCATCGTCGTATTTGCTGAGAAGTAATTGAGTCAACGTTTCGGAGGTAATATTTGAAATGATTGGGAAATTGGTGGCCTATATGAAATGTCGACGAAAATTTGGACATCAGATAAGTATTCTCTCTCCTCAGAATTATGTGCAACGCAAAAATGCCATCATCCGAGCCATCATCTCATTGTCATAACCTGGCCCGTTAATTGTTGTCATCATCCGAGTGCAATTCGTCTTGCGTTATATTCTCTCCGGCAATTGCGACACAATAAGATCTATGGAAAATGTGGCAGATGAGTTCATGACCCGCATGGTTTTTTGTGTGGAATTTTTCGTTTTCAAATGAAGCCAAGCTGAGGGTCGCTGATAGAGCATCCATGCAAGCATCTACGCTGGGACCGATTCTTGTCCCAAACTGCACCAAAAAATGTGGTGTCCTGTTTTGTGAGCTCGACAAGGCGCAGGGCAAGGACGACGACTTTTCAGGTTGGAACTGCGCATCAAACCAGCGTACAGTGCTGTACAGCAATGCCCATCGAGTCTCCGATCCTCATACGATTTTCGGCCTAATTCACACGCAATAATGTTTTTTTACAAATTGTACGCGATATTCTTCTCATCTCATGTCAGTGGTCTGTCAAATTTTGCTCGAATTGATCTGCGTATACGGACTACATAGTCTAATTTATCATTTTCACAAAGACTAAGGATCGCAACCTGTGCTGGAATAATCCGTGTGAAATCAATATGAGTAAATTGTAAGGAATTGCCGAATCTCTAATTTCTTATGCATGTAACTTTCTTACTTTTGAAAGTATATAAACGAATTATCCGATACACCAGAATTGTAACTGATGGGAAACTAGCAATATATTTGCAATATATTGGATTGTGAGGTTTGCCGAAATATCGCAGAAATATTGCAATTGCGATTAACAATGTTCTCGCAATATGTTGCCAATTGGAATTTGAAATATATTGCGAAGATATTGCCAATTCTCCAAATTTCTATGCGGGTATTGATTAAAATTCGACGAAAAATGACTCATCAGAGACTATTCCTAACCAACCAAATCAAATGTCACCAAAGTAGAGAAAAACTCACCGGTGACAATATCTGCGTGCCTGTAAGATATCTCAAGCCTCCGACTAAGGAGTTTGCATTTATCATGCCCGGATTAAAACCTAATATTGATACCAGCACCACAACGAGATTCATCTTGTCTATCCAAACCCAAATTTTAATTTTTTCGATAATAGCAGGATAAAGTTTACAAGAAGGTAAGAGACATATGCGAAGTTGGAAAGAGAACTGCAATTCCCTGTAGTTTTAAATTTGCATTGTTGAACGATCGCGGCTATACACCACCACTACTATACATGATACAGGTAAATT
This sequence comes from Eretmocerus hayati, assembly GCA_029851415.1. NCBI lineage: Eukaryota > Metazoa > Arthropoda > Insecta > Hymenoptera > Aphelinidae > Eretmocerus > Eretmocerus hayati. The sequence continues at coordinate 23,180,420 of CM056742.1, forward strand.
TTACACTTCATACTTGACTGTCATAACCTTGTACGTGCACAATTATGGAATTATGAAGTGAAGATAACGACCATTTTCCTCAAGGAATAAAGTGGCGACAGGTTTCCTATCACGATCAGATCTCTGCACAACTCCACAGGTTCGTTACACCATATGCTCTGAACATGGTTAATTAAGCAGCTTTTGCGTACACTCACCGGACATAAATTCTGTGCAAATCTGAGAAAGCTTTCTTGTCACTCAGTTGCTGCTTGGAGTTCTGAGACCGGATATCAATTCTCAAGGTATGAGGATAAAATTATAATTATGAAGAACTCACAAACGGTCTGATTTGGTTTGAAACAATAGCTCACGGGCAAAAAGACAAGCTTTTTCAGATTTGCACAGAATTTATGGCCGGTCAGTGTACATCATTTCTTTGTTAAGAAAACAACTGACTGTAGCACCCTATAGCTCGTTTATCTCACTAAACTCCAACGAAACAATCGTATAGAGAGAGACCCGCAACAATTTTAGCCATTGATACAATGATCTTGGGGGAATCTTTCGACATCAAAATCGTCATAAACTCTTAAATGTTGTTTTCAAATGCCTTTAAATTTTCAAATTTATCTTCGAGTTTCATCACTGTGATTCTGCTGACCACAACAGAGGTTGAAACGCTTCGGTGTATCAATTCTGGAGCTTGACAATCCTCCGGCCGATTTAATAATATAGAAACCGAACATCTCCATCTGGTGGCCACAGTAGCCACGATACCCGGGACAATCAATTAATTTCAATCGAATTATGTTTGATCGTTCTTATCATACATCTCAGGCCTCCTATAAAAGTATACTGGATCATGCAGGGTATTTTTTGCAGGGAAAAACTACACAGGTGGAGAAAGTGATGCCCAGGTAAAATCAGAATTCATGATCTCCCACTTAGTATGCGGTACGATAATGCCAGAGTCCTTGTGGGATATCCACGTAGTGATTATTCTTTCATTCTCAGTAATCCCCAAATAAACCTTCTAGTAAATGCAAAAACTTTTTCGGAAATCTCGTGGAATAATGGTAGGAGTGTTCTTTCATCTCGGCCAACTTATAGAACAAATTTGAAGCTGTTGCTCGATTTTTGAATGATCTTCAATAAGAATTAATTTCCGAGAACGTTCGCGTCACTTCAGCAATGCTTCTACGCCGATTCTTGAAAATTCCCATGTCATCATTTTTGTTTTGGTCCGGCGAATGATGCTTTTTTTCACACTTTCTGGGCTCGAGAATATTCTTCTGCTCAAGATATAGACCCATGTTTGTGTCCTTGCCGAAATATCCGAGATCGAAACCATGCTACCGTACTTTTCTTAGAACTTGGGACTCTTTGAACCAACTTCAATCTTTTCACGAGTATCAAAAACTCAAGAACCGATGTATTGACCAACTGTACAGGTCAATCTCGAGCAAGGTTCTGCAACCTTGCTCGGGATCTCTTGGTCGTTTCAAGAATAGAAAAAGACAAAAATCGAAAATCTGCGTGAAATTTTCGCGAGGTCTATTTGAGTTCCTTCCTACATTTTCCTTTATCCTTCAGATGATAATCTGATTAGGTAATTGTTTTCAGCCACTATTTTGCCTTTTTGAGGCATTTTGGGGGCTAAAAAAATCTAATTCAACCAGTACTGAGGTTCCCAGACGTGTGCTTCATCATTGGTTTCAATTACAGTGGAACTTCTCTCAGACTCGACAAAACACTCAAGTTAAGAATTCTCTGAAGCTGGGGAGTTTTTGAAGGTGGAACTCGATATTCAATGCCATCAATGAAATAATATATGAGTACTTCCGCGCGAAACAGACCTACGAAAAGGGTCATGTCTTAAATTTTTCTCTTGACTTTTTTATTCGATTCTATGGTACAAAATATGAACTTTTCACTACCCATGGGGCCCCAAAAACATTTTTCAGCTGCCTTCACCATACATTACTTTGTTCTTTTGAATTATTTTCAACAAAAAAGTTAGAGTATTTTCTTCAATAAAATGAATTTTTCTCGATTTCATTCAGAGATACAGAGATGCAATTTGCGGCATCCGAAAGGTCTTTGAAAAACCTATCAAAATCGGTCTTGTCAAGTTGATTTTGATGTCTTGGGTGGTTTTATCGGGCAAAAGAGTAAAAAAAAGATTAAATTTCTCGAAAACCCAAATTCTTAAAACCTTGAAAATTTGAGATGTTATGTAAAATTTTATGTTCTTGCGTCAAAAAAATTGTCCTGAACTCCTTTTCCGCGTTTTAATGCCTATTTTTGCCAATTATCACAAATCCATTTTCCAAGCTCTTGGAAATCGTCTTTTTTCTGCGCATGCGCAGAAATTTGGATTCTTGAAACCAATTCCATTGAAAAGCGAGGAAAATTTCCTTCTAAATGACCACTTGCCGAAGTCAATTCCATGCATTTGAGCCAGAATTGCAACGTTCAAACGACCACTGAATCTTGATAGTTCCTCAGAGGTGGGTCGGAGGTACTATAGAGACAGCAAAGGAAAATCCAAGCCTGCCCCCGTTCGATGGCGTCCATCGACTTGTCGTACTCGAGCTGGGGATTCATCTTTCATATGTTGTAGATACGGTTCAAATGCATGAAATTGACTTCGGCTGGTGGTCATTTTGAAGGAAATTTTCTTGGCTTTTCAATGAAATTGGTTTCAAGGATCCAAATTTCTGCGCATGCACAAAAATAGACGATTTTCAAAAGCCTGGAAAATGGATTTGTGATAATTGGCAAAAATAGGCATTAGACTGCAAAAAATGAATTCGGGACTATTTTTCTCTGAAAGAGACAACATTTTACATAACATATCAAATTTCGAAGGTTTTAAAGATTTGGGGTTTTGAGAAATTTAATCTTCTATGTTTTTTACTCTTTCGCCCGATAAAACCACCTAAGACATTAAAATCTACTTTACAAGACCGATTTCGCTAGTTTTTTAAAAGACCTCATGAATGATGCAAATCGCATCTCTGTATCTCTGAACGAATTCGAGATAAATCAATTTTATTGAAAGAAATACCCTAACTTTTTCGTTGAAAATAATTCAAAAGAACAAAGTAACGTACGTTGAAGGTACCTGGGGAATTTTTTTGGGGCCCCATAGGTAGTGAAAAGTTCATATTTTGTACCATAGAATCGAATGAAAAAGTCAAGAAAAAAATTTAAGACATGACCCTTTTTCGTATGTCTGTTTCGCGCGGAACTACTTATATCTTAAAATTAATCTACTTGGATCATGTCATCAAACCATGCCACACTTGATCAAATTCATTGATATAACATTTTTGAAGTATTTTCATTTACAGTTATTAAGCGAAATCAGTTATTTTTGCTTCATGTTACGACGGAAATTCCACACGATCAATTGCATTCTCTTATCGAGACCGAGCTAAGAATGTCTCGTCTCCGATCGTTTCCAGCTCCCTCAGAACATGATCTGAGGGCAATGAGACTTCGGTGTGTGCCCTTAAAAATTACAACCTCATTGGTTTCACATTCTCGATCAATAGGTAACATTTTCATCTTCCTCATCTAATCCATCATTTGATTCGGGAGAAGTCACGGTGTCCATGATCTTGTCCATGATGATATTTTTGATGACCGATTCAGTTCCCTTCGAAAACACCACGTCTCAACTTGATACAGTAGGACCAGAAATGTACGCATCAAAATCTTGAAGAGATTTTCGAGCCAGCCTAAGACTCACAGGTCCTCTGACTAGGGATTTCATTTTTCGTCCCACAACTACCACTTCAGTCTATCTGCCCCGGATCATCTTATGCAAAATATGTGCTTCGCGAAGAGCAGACTAGCTATCGACCAAAAGTAGTTCCAGGGATGTAAAAAAAGTCGCATATGATATTTCCTAAGTATCTGCGTAATAAGCATCCTCTGCGAGTAGATGCTGATGACTGATACAAAATTTGCATTCTAAATAACTTTGTACTTATATTTGAACATTCATTATCTAAAATGATACTGGAAAGATCCACTCCCAATTGATTTGAATTTCACAAGTACAATGGAGTTGCGCAGTTCTAAATGAGGAAATTTTGTAGAGGAAAAACGCCTACCCCAAGATTCTTTAGATTCTTTTGGAAAATATATGAAGCTCCAGGGTGCTCAAGAAGTGTGAACAGAAGCTGAGAACTCACATACATGGCCCGACGCACCACACTAACTCCTCTCACACATGGATTGATTTGATTCTGGTTGACGACAACGACATCATAATGAACTCCCAGAATATCCACATTCCTAGCTTTGGTGGACATGCACTCATTGACGTGACTATCGACATCTTTGTCCCTGAGCCTGTAGAGAAACCATTTACTTTCCAAAAGTACAGTGACATCGACCCAGAAACACTCAACAACGTGTTGCAACAGATGGACTGGACAGCAATAGATAGCGCCGAATCTAATCTGGAGGGAGCCGTGAAGTGCTTGAGTGATAATCTTCGTGCAGCCACGGACCATCTGGCACCTTTAAAATCTGTGAAACCTCGGAAAAAACATGCTCCATGGATAAGTCCTGATTTGAAGATAATAATTTCTAGGTGTGCAGCGGCGAAGAGGCGCTATAAACGCACACATCGCACTACGGACCTGGATGAGTTCCTACAATTGAGCAAAGAGATCAAGGCGCGCACAGAGCAAGAGCGTAACACTTTCCTCCAAAATCATCTTTCGGATGCTCTTGCGCAGAATAAAAACATTTGGAAGGAAATGCGCAACCTTGGTCTCTTGCCTAAAAGCAAAGAGGAGGAGCTGCATGGTTTTGCACCAAACGAGCTTAATGCTCATTTTGCGGAGGTCTCCATCTCACCTCAAGAAGATCATGTAGAAGGAGCAAATGTCATCTCCTCGGCGGATGAGAACGGCTTCTCATTCTCGCCGACTAATGAGGTCGATGTCATCTTGGCCGTGAAACACTTTTCATCGCAAGCTCGAGGCGTGGACGGAATCCCTCAAGTTGTAATTGCCAAAGCACTTCCTGCAATCAGCGAAATTGTTGTTAAAATTTTCAACGCGTCGTTCGCACAAGGTGTATTCCCGGAATCCTGGAAGAAAGCTCAGCTGATCGCACTTAAAAAGACAGCAACACCATCCACTGTCGCGGACTTCCGCCCTATTGCGCTACTGTGCTTCCTTTCCAAGGTTCTGGAGAAAATAGCCCACGACCAACTCATGGAGTACCTGAAACGAAAGCAGTTACTAGATTCCCTCCAGACTGGATTCCGGCGCCACAACAGCACGCAGACAGCTCTACTGAAACTGACTGACGATATCCGAATGGCCAGAGACAAACAAAAGATCACGCTTCTCTTGCTCTTCGACTTCAGTAAAGCATTTGATACCATCTCTCCCTCAAAATTGCTCCAGAAGCTGCGCACACTAGGTTTCTCAAGAATGGCTCTGATGTGGGTAAGATCTTATCTTGAAGGGCGTTCACAAATCGTGACATCTCGAAACAGCGGTGATTCTGATTGGCTCACAACCAACTTAGGAGTACCCCAGGGCTCTGTTCTTGGACCACTTTTATTCAGTCTTTACGTAAATGACCTCCCAGACATACTTCACGGACAACCTGTCAAGCATATATTCTACGCAGATGATCTCCAAATTTATCTTCACATTGAGAAGAGCAAAATCTCGGAGGGCATCGCTAGACTGGAAGAGGTGGCACGATTGATCGCTGGATGGGCCGAGAACTCCGGCTTGCGTCTCAACGCTGGCAAGACCAAGACTATCTTCTTTGGCTCTGCGAGTAATGTCAATGAGCTGAAGGGAATGGGTCTAGTCGGTGTTGCGATGCCGGGCGGAGTGACGATTCCGTTCAGCGACACGGTCGTGAGTCTCGGTATTACACTCGACAGTCAGCTGAAGTGGAAATCGCAGGTTAATCAAGTAACAAAAAAAGTCAATAGAGCCCTGTATGGCCTGCGATTCATCAGGGCGTGTACTACCGAGATACTCCGCCGAAAACTAGTCGAGACATTAGTCCAACCACATCTGGACTACTGTGCAGTGGTATATCTAGACGCAGACGAAGAACAACGGACGCGACTGCAAAGATTGTCCAATTCATGTGTGAGATACATCTTTGGTGTTAGAAGGGATGAGCACATCACTCCGTACCGGGAACGCCTGCGCTGGCTACGGCTGGACTCCCGTAGATTATATTTTGCAGCTATTCTGATATACAAAATCTTGAAGATGAGAGAGCCCGAATACTTGGCTGCAATGTTTACCATGTATCAGCGCAGGCCTACCAGTCGGAGTGAAGAGAGAGAACTTGATATACCCAGAGTTCGGCTCACCGCGACTGAAGGCTCTTTTCAGTATCGTGGTGCTAGGCTCTGGAACTCTCTACCTCCCTCCTTGCGCCACTCACCCTCGATATCAGCTTTCAAACTCTCGCTCAAACTTCACCTATTAGAGCTCGACTCCAAAGACTCTGCAATAATCCCAATCGTACTACGCTGAGTACTGCCAGTAATAGAGTATTTATTTATTTATTTGTTAGAAAATATTTCTGTAATCTGTGTTTTGCAACGATGCTACCTGGCATGAGTCGAATTAATGACGTATCATATCTGTGATAAAACTGACCTTGGATAGCTGTGACCAAATATCCCAGTTATATTTCTATTATGTCTTTTGACATTCAGTATTATATTGTCAGGAATTACCTTTCATATAAGGATATGTTGTATAAATGTTGAATTGAGTTTTTGCCTTTATGGTGAAATAAAGCTTATCTTATCTTATCTTATCTTATACATGCAGTTTATCATCATACAGTTTGGAAAAGAAGGAGATATAGAGAAATCAACATCTCGATTTGTGAGTGTACTAGCCGGTACGTGTTGAGAAAAGACGTGAAAAGTTCCGACCAGAAGTTAGCCGATAGATCTTTGAGTTTGGCCATTTTGAGTGAGAGTCGATCACTATCAAATACATGTCATTGTAAAATGGGCCAAGAAAATCACAATGAATTCTGTGCCACGCTCATTCAGGCCATCGCCATGGCGTGAGAGGTACATGAGGAGGTGTTTTCTGATTTTCGACACGGATTCTACAAGATTTCACTCGATTTTCAATATCTCTATCAATATCTGGCCACCACATGTATGAGCGTGCCACTGCTTTCATTTTTACAATTCCCATATGGAAGCTATGTAAATCGTCCAGTAATTGGTCTCTCAACGTGATTGGTGAAACGATTCGAATGCCCCAAAATAAACAATTTCCTTTCAGTGAAAGTTCATTTCGACGAAGAGAATACTTCTTTCCATCATCGGAAAGGTCTTGAAACCTTAGCCAACCAAAAATGCAGTATTTCATGATTTTCGATAGAGTTTCATCCCTTTTAGTTCCTAATCTCACCTGGCCAAAATCGATTATATTCGCGTTCTCGCAGGTGAAGTGAAAATCTTTCGAAAAGATGTCTGTATCATCTTCAATAGGTAATCGTGAAAGGGCATCACGATTACCATTTTGTGCCGTTTTTATCCATTCTATATCATACTCAAACCCCGATAAAAAATATGCCCATCGTTGTAATCTTGAAGCGGCTGTCTGCGGTAAACCTTTTTTAGGTCCAAAAATCGTCTCAAGTGGTTTATGATCGATTCTCAGAATTATTTTGCGGCCATGAACAAAATCATAGAATTTGATGAAACCAAACACAATCGCACTAGCCTCTTTGTCAATAATTGCTCTTACGTTTCGACACAAATGCTATGGGCTTTTCAGCGCCGTCCTTATATTTGTGTGATAAGATAGCACATGACCCGTAATGAGATGCATCGCATGGAAGTACTAGCTAATCATTGTCATCATAGTGAGCCAACACTCTCGGTGACATCATTCCATTCGTGACCCACAGAAACGCTTTATCACAATCAGCATCCCACTCAAATTTATCTCTCTTTGCGGAGTCAAATAGAGGTCTCAATTCGTCGCCTCTGTTATTTAAAAATCTTGCGGAAAAATTTACAAACCCTAAGAAGGATGACAACTGTTTTTGGTTTTCTGGTTTGGGCGCTTCATTAATTGCCCTCACCGTACCTTTCGGATCATGTAAACCTTCTCTATCGATCACGTATCCCAATATATTTATCTTATTCATTATGTCACGTTTTTTCATATTCAGGTGTAATCCGCGGTCTAGTAGCCGCGCACAAACCAGTATCGAATTCCTTTCGCGCTCTTCATCAGTTGAGCTTGTTACGTAAATATTATCCATGTAAGCAATAGTACTAGGGGTACCTTGTAGGGTCTCATCAATAACCTGTTGAAAATCACTTGGGGCATTAGCCGTTCCTTCAAACATGCGCGTAAATCTAAATACCACCAAGTGCGTGATCGTCGTGAGAAATTTCCGTGATTCTACTGCTACTGGTATTTGCATAAATGCGTGTGGTGAATCCAGTTGGGAAAAAGTCTTTCCGTTCTTCAAAATACCGAAAATGTCGTCAATTCTTGGGAAAGGCCGTCTAGTAATTTTCAATGATGGATTCAGGGTGACTCCAAAATCGCCACATATTTCGATATTTCCGTCGCTCTTTCTAACACGAAGAATGGGCGTTGTCCGTTCATTGAATCTACTTTTTCTAAGTATCTGTTTCCGATCGATCTGTTTATTTCCTTTTCGACCAAAGGTTTTTTTAATGCGTATGGCACGTACTCTGGCTTGAGAGCAACTGGTTTTGGACCTGGCTTTACATGTAATGTTATCTCTCTTTCATATTGACTTGGTGTATTCCCGAACAATATAGAAAATTCCGTCAATAATTTTCCTCGTGCAGAATTTGCATCAATTTCATGGAAACACTCCACAGTCATGTCTGAATTCATTGTTTTGAGAGGCCACATTCTAAATGCTGCAAGCCATTGTTCGCCGATCGAGGGCGCTTTATTGCCCTTCAAAACCAAGCAATGCAATACTTTTGAAAGACCATTTAGTTTGACTTGCAAATTTCTCGATTGACCTTTTGGTTGCATTTGACCATTTTCATAATTTAATAGTTCCGCGTCGGTATCTTCAACTGTCAATTCTGTGAATTTACATTTGACATAATTTTCAGACACTACTGTGAAGTACGTACCTCAATCAATTTCCATGTTGATATGATTCCCGTTGACTTCGACCTCTATGAACACAGGGTCGACCTCAATAAGATGAAAGTTCGGAGTGTCAATCGTATGAAAATCTGCCTGATGATCGATCTCATCACCGTCACTAGAGCTCCCGTCGCCAGTCTCTCCTCCGTTGTCTCGTTGTAAGGTCTCCTTACTCGCGGTCTCCGTAATTGTGGCATCTCCAGTGTGAGCAAACCGAGAATTTTGGAAAACTGCCTGTATAAGATAGCAGAGACGAGGCTGTGTTTGACTTGTGAAGTTTTAGTTGTGCAAATTTATACTTCAGCGTTCACTCGACCCGTTAGTCCCTTTTCTCGGTAGGGTCCCTGCAGGAACATTTCATTTGATCCGGACTAGCTCCGGCTGTCGCTTTACCAATTGGTTTTCAAACCTATTTCAAGATATGAGTTTAGGTTGTTAAAATGGAGGAAAAATTATTACTCATCTGTGTGCGCCGAGAAATGAATAGTTTTCACTTTTAATACAACTTACATACATTCTATTGCAAAGCCTAAGCATTCGATGTTTCTTTTACCAAATACGTAACTTGAGCCTCATTTTGTGTATTGATCCAGCATGTGTAATGTATGGCCCAATAAAAATTGAAATAATGAGTTTCAAGTCCCATTTGCAGTGCTTCAATCTTATTGATCATCAAATACTTTCCCGCTTGTAAGCAACAATCCTTGGCAGGATTTCCGACTGTCTGAGCATCATTGCATCTCAAAACTCACAATATATTCGGGAAAAAATACTGTCCTGCAACTGTGAGGGATCACCGCAGTATCAACGAATGCATCGTGGGGATGGCCTTGCCAGCAATATTGGGTAATTTTTCTACATACATCGTAAATTTGGAATACAATAATGGTAAATTCAATGGAAAATCTATAGAAGTGCTACTTTTATTATCTTGTTCGGTCCTATTGAGTAATTTTGGGCATAGTGCGTCGAAGGAGTTAATCTTTTTTCGCGAAGCCTAAAATTGGTATATGCGCTGTCTTACATCAATTGAGAGCCAAGGGATTGGATTGAATTCAAACCTGGTGTTACTCAATATTACTCAGAAAGGTAATAAGCGATTCTATTATAAGACCAAGTTTATTGTTGGATGATTCATGTATGATTTGTTCCGGAAGAATTTTGATCTTTCACGTGGGATCATCAAGGAATCATCATCTTAGAATGCGGTAAATTCACTCATTTTTGCGATTGGAGATCAAATAACAATGGTCCGAGGACCATCTTGACAAGGCTGTCTCTTACTATTGAGCTGATGAGTGGTCGCTGCATTCGTCTATATTACAAATACTGAAAAATTAAAGTCTCATTTTTAGCCTTCCATATACTGTTGAACGCGTATACAATTATAGAAAGATCTATAAAATTCAATTTTCGTTTAGCATATAACTTATGTCAGTTCTTTACAGAAAGAATTGGAATTTATCTAGTACGCCGTATTTTCAATGAAATGAAAATCTTATAGCAATGGAGGTTTGTTTCATCCTTGAGGCATCGACAATACTTGTTCATCAATTACAGATCTTGCGCAAACAATTATCCAAGCTGGACGGAAATTTAGCAGATACCGACCAAAATTTCCGCAAGGACGTGATTTTTGAAAGCACTGCCTTCCTAACTTGTCATGGGTGAAACCCTTCACTGAACCCGAAAATGCCATAGTATAGCTCCATTATGTCAAAATTGCGAAATTTTAAGAAGAAATGTGTTTTTTACTAGAAATCAATTTTTGATCGCAGAATCTTGAAAATTAGTCGATTTTGTGTACAGATAGTGATATATGAGATTTTTTTTATCGCTTGCGCTCTTTGTAGAGGGCTACAAGTTTCCTCGACCAGATTCCGACGGATAACACTGACAGTGCTACTCCTGATCAAGTACTTTGTGTGGTACTTGTAATCGAGTACTTAGAGTAATATTAGGTAATCCAGTACTCGGGGTAAACCTCGGAACCGAGTACTCAGAGAGGTATTCGTGATCTAGTACTCATGGTGGTACTCGTGATCAAGTACTCAAAGTAGTACTTGGATCGATTACTCAGAGCAGTACTTATGATCAAGTATTCATGGCAGTACTACTGATCAAGTGCTTTGGTTAATACTCGTAATCCACCCTGGTAGAAATGGTGAGCATTTTTTGGCCAATAACTGGCCAAATCGGATGGTCACTGGCCATAAATTGGCCAACTATGTAATGCTTTTCTGGCCAGTTTTTGGCCAATGGGATTAAGCACGAATCTATTTCAGCGGCTCTTCGAATGGTTTCATAATGAATTTTGTCAATTGTATAAGCAATATCTATCTTTCCTGAAATTCTTAGCCGATGAGCACGTCAAGCTTCAATATATTATACAAATGAAATTGGAGATCTTGATAGATATTGTCTTTCAGAACTACCGGAACTACCAGGATTACAGCATGGTTTTATTATGAATATTTGTATGAAATTGTCAAGGACATCGATAAAATGAATGCGAGATGACGGTTCAAAAATTCTGGAAATGTTCATGAAGTAATCAGGAAATATGAGGATAGTATTCTAGGATATGGAATAGTGTTCGCGAGAAAAAAATTTGACCAAAGAGTGTGATTAGCTCAGATACTCAAAATGTCAAACATAACCTCAATACCCGTAATGTTGGACATAATCTCAAAATAGCTCTTAACACAATTAAATACCAAAATCAAGGTTGGCTCTTACTCTTTCGATGATCATATCTGGGCTTGGAGGGGTATTCGAAGACTCAAAAGGCAATTTTCTATATTGAGATAATGATGAAATCCATTAATCAAAAATCCTGAGGAGATGTTTATCAATGATTTCACGTTGATAATTCAAGAATAATTACTGAACATTATCAAACCAATCACCCTCAAAGATGAATTTCACCATTATCTCAACCCAAAAGTTGCCTTGGGACCCTACGAAAGCACAGATGTGTTCATCGATAGAGTAAGCGTCAACCTGAATTCTGGTATTTACGTGTATTCAGTGCTTTTTTGAGGTTATGTTTGACAATTTGAGTATATAAGCTATCAGAATGGCCAATTTACCACATAAATAAGATACATTTGTGGGTACTTTCATAAAATATGTAACTCCCCTGGATTATATGTGACATGAGCTCTAAAATCACTAATTGGGGAATTCTCAAAAATTCATAAGCACATGTTAACCGTTCCTTTGAGAAACGAAATAGACGATTTATCTTTGAGTTATATATACCATTTTGAAACTTGATTGTCAATTCTTGAGGTTATGTTGGCAGAAATATGGCCAAAAATTGGCCATTTTTTGGCCATTTACATGAGACCATTTTTAACCTAAGAAAACTGGCCAAGAATTGGCCAATTTTTGGCCATTTATATGAGACCATTTTTAACCTAAGAAAACTGGCCAAAAATTGGTCAGGTGGCCAAAAAAAATGCTCAGATTTCTACCAGGGCAGGACTATCAGACTAGTATTCGAGATCAAGTACTTAGGCTGGTACTCGTGATCGAGTATCCAAAGTTGAGCTTGGTCACGAGTACCACCTTGCGAACTTGATCTTGAGTACTACTGTGAGTACTGATGTATCAATAGAACCATTTTCAGCATCCGCCGAAATTTTGAGAGTCGAAAGTACTCGTAGGCTCCTACATGAAGTGCGAAAGAGAAAAAATTTTCAATAATCACTCACTGTACGTAAAATCGGATGATTTTCAAAATTGTGGGGCCAAGAATCCAGAATCTCTGGAAATATTCATTTTTCAAAATCGCAAAATTGTGACGTGATTCTTGGATTCAGTGAGCAATTTTACTCAGAGAGCATTACCGCTCAACTGAAATGATCAAGTTCCATGCACACAGATACGCTAATGGTGTACGTAGGATTTTTGTTGCGAAAATTTCCACTTGACACTATCAGCACAACAGTTATCATCGTTATAATATGGGTCAATTCATTCATAGTAAGGGAAACTCTTTCAAACTTTCCTTGTTCACAATATTTCGAGTTCATTACAATTTTCTTGATAACATGCGAAGAAAAATTCACGACACTCTTTCAAATGTAAGTTCTCCATCTGAGTTCATACAGAAATTTGATTTTCATAAGAATCCATTATATCTAACACCTTAGTATAAACGAGATTCGTTGCATTTACAGCCCACAAGAAGTCAAAATGATTGAACTTCTTATGCTCAACTTCGTGTATCCCAATCTTGATTGGAATTTCGCTGTAAAATCTCTTCACGTCCTGAAAAGTACGAGAATTAGTTAATATTCTAGGATATATGTAATCTATTATTCTGATAATCATCTCACCTGTCCGCCAACCAACCAATCATTTCGAGACCAAAAAACAGCGATTGGCACTTGAACTTTTGAAAGATCGTAAGTTGGTGGCTTAGGAGTTCTATAAACTTTCCAATTTATCCGTACTCCATAGTCATAGTTTTGAAAAGAATCATATGCTATCTGCTGAAGCCAGTGAGAAAACAACTTGATTGACGTACCAGCTGGAAATTTGTTCCAAATCGTCGGAAGCAGAGTCTAAAAGAAATCACATCTGAATTAATTGATCATTGACATTAAAGTTATAGCTATTCATTAGCGGGTTTTTCGGTTTATTGTATCGGTCTCTACGGATCAAAAAAAACCGCAGCATGACAGATTTATATGATTTCAGGAACATGAAAGTATTTGATACACTGCACAACAAAATTTTGGGGTCCGAATGTCACATTGACCGAACCATGATTTCTTCACGTATTTTTAAAACCGAATCTGAGCCCGAAATCACTCCAGAATATGAGGATGTTTTTTGAATCGCCAAAAATCATTTTTCCAGTTTTATTCTGACGGAGATAGAAGTTCTGACGCGGGAGCTCATAACGGACTACGCGATCGTATTGAGATGGTCATCTTGCATAGGGAAAGCATATTTGAAGACCCGGAGTGAGTGAAAAAATTTCTCCCATGATTTTCAAACAGCACGGATTATTACGGAAACATTATTGGCGCTTCCACCTGTTTTAAGGGTCAAAAACACCTATTCCTACGATAATCTTTGCTGTTTAAAAACAACGAAAGGGGCGGCGGGAGGAAATTCTTGCTTGCACCACCGATCCAAGTAAGCTTCTCCGATGCAAAATGACCGTCTGAATACGATCCTCTGTTTGAGCTAACTTATCAGAATTTTCGTCTACATGGAAAATCACTGAGATCCCATTTTTCACGATTGAATGAAAATTCTGACATTGCGGAGCAATTTGTGGCTTGGATTCGGTTTCAGCATCAAAATATAACTTAGAAAATCATAGTCCGGTCAATGTCAAATTCTGACCCCAAAATTATGTAGTACAGTGATATCAGTCTATTTTGGCGACCATAAATTCAGTCTGTGAATGCTCGACAATGATTGACAGGACGTAAGCGAGCGTAAGTATTTTTTTTATCCAAGATCAAATCATCATCACTTGAGAGTCACGCAGATCATGCATAACTAATGATGCTGATTATAAAATCACGAAAACCAGATTATTGACATGCATTCAAAAAGTACGCCGAAAACTGCAAAGTTTCTTCCGTTTACAGTGTTAATAAGGTACATCAGCAAGTGTGTGGAAAAACAACTAGTCTTGACTCATCCGATTGCAAAATAATATTTTCATTTACCTGATCCAGTTGGTCGGGGTTGAACCCAGCAATCAAGAATAGAGAATTCCCACATACAGCGTTTCTCAGCATCACAGATCTGCATATGTATCTTGCAAATGAATCAAAAAAGTTGCTGCGGGGTAGGAACTCGTGTATACCTAAGCTATTTGCTATCCACTGCAAATTGAATAGATTCGTAAATTATGAGAAAAATTGCTTCGCATTTATGTTTGGATGAGTAGACGTTCATCATTTGCTTGGTGGCAAAATATCAAAAATATTCACAAATATGTAGGGTCACAAATGAGGGAACCGTTGCTCCTACGATTCTACATTATCACAAATATTATTCGATATAAAGTTTGATCAGAGCCATATTAGTTCTCACTATTTGTCACAGATATGATACGTCACGTACTAATTTATATCAGTTACACAGAGAAAATGAAAAAAGATACGAAGATGATACTGAGATGATTGAATGAGAGCATAATTGTACTCGAAATGGTAGGTCTAGAATAGAATAAATGTTTCGAAATTCACATTTTTCATGTAAGCTCAACCCGTTGATCATTATCCGATGCAAATCAAAATAGATTGCCACGAATAACAGAATTGTTATTTTCAATATGTCATACTTTACTATAGTCGAACTGAATGAGATGTATCACAGTTTTTCCATCAACACAAGATTAAAATTCAATGATATTCGATCGAATCAGAGGATATCCATTGACATCTTTGTAATCATGTCTTATACTAGATGAATTCCATATACAGAAAGAGAACGCATGAAAAATAGTGATGTCTCGGATCGGTTTCTCGTGATTCTTATTTCTCTATGGTTTTCACCCACTGGGAGCTCTCAAAAAATATTCGGAGACGCCTGCGGAGCTATTTCTGTTTTGCTTTTCGATTCCACCAGAGCATCAAAATCATGATCTCTTTTCTACTGAATTGGATATACAAGTATGTCGAGTTTGGCTCAAGATAACGCAACGTAATTTGCACCATTCGAAAGATCTTGAAAAAAACCTATCGATAATGACCTTAACCTGATAATGACCTCACCTGCTGTGGTGGAATCAAAAAGCAAAACAGAAGTAGCTCCGCAGGCGTCTCCAAAATTTTTTCGGGACCTCCCGGTGGGTGAAAACTTTATATTCATGGACTCCAGAATCGAATCAAAACTACGAGAAATCAACCCGGGACATCTTCATTTTTCAGGTGTCGTTTTTAAATGCAATTCATCACTAGCTAGAATTCCCCATAAATGACTTTCTTGCGGAAAAAATCAATGTAATGTCCTCTTCCACACTTGTACCTTAAATTCTCTGGAGAATGGAGATAACATCCTTATAGACGCTTTCATTCGATAAACGTAAACTGCAGGAGCAAGACCAATCATTGCTCTAACTTTTTTTGCCACTTCTGGCCTTTCAATGGCCATTACGCAAAGACTTGATGCGCCCATTGAATGGCCAATATAAAATAAATTATCTTTCTTCAAGTCCGTTATATAGTTGATCATAGCTGGTAGATCATAGATGCCGAGCTCATGCCAACTGTAAAAATACATTGCTCATTATCTATGACATCTAACAATTTCTCTTTAAAAGTTTCTGTTCAAAAAGTCAATTTGTTAAAAATCCGATCCAACGCAGTATGTGTACTTATTAGTTCTCAGAAAACAGCTTCCCTGCATCAATTGAAACCTGGGTATTGCTTTAATTCTTTCATTATCTTCACGGTGAATGGTACGTGAAATTCAAAGATATTGTCAATGTCAGTGTGCTTAATTTATCCCTAGGCCTAATTCGCCTCAACTAAAGGTCTGGCTGTACGTTGCAATATTGGTTGCACATTTTTTTCAAGTTTGTTATGTTAGAACTTGAAAAAGTAAGCTTCCTCTACAGATCTAGAATGATCTCTGCATTTTTCAGAGCAAATATATATTCTGACTTTCCTTTTGGTAGTCGCTGGACGCTACATCAAATAAAATTGGTGCAACCAATCTCAACGCACCGTAACTCATTATTTGTTTGTCATTGATTCAAAATTCACCCTCAATTGACACTTGCATAATATTATGGTTGTGACACTCAACCACAGTGGTAAACTTTTGGCACAAGATCGTATTGCTCCTTTTCTAAGAATTCTTAAAGAAAATGACACAAAAATTCAACCCAGTGGAATCAACGAATTTTAAATGATAGAGAAGTAGGCACACAAGTTTCCATGGAAATTTTCTGGAGGGATTGACTTTTGTAGATTTGACTCATAGCAAAATCTATGGTTTTGGAAAATCCACGTGGAAAGTTGAAATATCCACTCTCGAGATGATTCTGTCAATACAAGGTCTCAGATAGATTATTGAAACTAGGAACAGTAGAATAGTATTGGAAATGAACATTTTGACTTTAGCGAATAGTGGATTCTGTAAAATCAATCTAACGATATTTTGAATATTTTGGGAGGTCATATATCCGGGGGAAAAGATCGAAATATAAGTTGACTGATAGCTCTCGAGCCACCGCATAGGTCCCAGCCTTTTAGATGTAAAACAAATTCTGGTTGTCCTAAAGGACTACCACTGTGTTAATTAATGGTTGAAAGAATTTCTGCGATGTTCGATTCGTAGCCAACAAGGTAGCCGATTTTTATGGAAAGTGCCTAATTTGCACCCATAGCACTTCTCGTGATTCGTTCTTGACTCTAATCTGAATCCTTCAATAAATTCTGAGAATTTCAAAGGGTGTAAAGAAACTGCGAAAAGAGGTCAAGGACGTCTCATTTGAACTCCGAGAACCGTCGAGGTGTCCCAGCTGTGGAAATCTGCTTTTTATGCACGTGGTGGAAATTGACACACCATTTTCTCTAGAACGCGGAGAAAGTTTTCTCATCGTAAATATTCTATAGCAAATAACCCATTTCAAGGGTTTGCTAGCCTTCCTTTTCAGGTCTTTGAACCAAACTTCAAAAAGAGCTCATCTGGGGAAATATTGAAATGGGCCGAAGTTGTGAACAGAACAAGAACAATGAGGATAAATTATGCACACTCTCCTTATATCTCATTGAGAGACAACGAAAAAAATTGGGCTAATTCCTTATCTGGATCTGTGCGATTGTCCCATTACTTTACCTGAAGTCCCAAAACCGTGGGTCAGACGTTGAGAATTTTTTATGTTTCTTAGAATAAGTGTTGCCCCTGGCGTTTCCCAACCATACGTCATATCCCTGGTCCGATAGCATGTAAGCTAGAAGAAATAAAACGAATTAGGAAACCAATTCATTGCATGATCTACTATTCCTATTCAAAAACTTTCAAAAACATTCTTGAAGCAGGTTACAAATTCAAAACACTTGTAAGATTTTAGTGTACTATGAAAGTACTAACATGGAATTAATTGAGCATGGATTCCCATATCGGCCAATATGGAAAGTAGTACGTAGTTGTGTTGAAGTCGGCTTTTTGCGGAAAACCATGAGATTCATGATGCAGTCAAACCGCGGAAAAATTCCACGACATATATTACAAACAGTTCTACAGAACTATATCAGAAAACAGAATCAGAAAACAGACTCTACTCGACATACTGGCATGGACCAGCAAGTTGATTGAATGACAGAAGGATTGATGTGTTCACTCATAAGTAGAGGAGATTACCTCCTTAAAGACGCCTCTGCTTGGAGAAAGTGGCCGAACTTGGTACAACAGGACAATTTTGGACTTGAACGATAGACGGCATACCCGATAATTGATAATCACGAAAGTTATTGTTTCAAAATTGGGGTTCGCCATGAACAAATGATCAAAGCCTGGGATCCTTGCATCTAACTGTTATAAAACGGAGAATATTTGTTTTTTGAGAAAACTTGTACATGCTTAACTCGTCGGAGTGAGCTTTACTTGAATTTCACTCCAAGTTAGTCAAATTTGACTCACTTGGAGTCAAAATTGACTCCAACAGGTTTAGAGAGTACTTGAGTGATTTGCAGGTCTTCAAAAGATCTACAAAAATTATTTTCACTATTTTCCCTAGAAAATTCATCCTTTCAGAGTTATCCTTGATAAAAGTGAGAATCTTATCTCTCCGAATGAATTAGCCAAAATTGTTTATACATTTGAATTTGTGAGGGAAGCCGCGGTGGCAGCGTGGTTAAAGCTTTCGCCTTTCAACCGAAAGGTCATGGGTTCGATCCCGGTGCCGGCACCACTGGAAATTTTTTCAAAAGCCTTTACCGTGGTTTCGGTGGTTTGGAAACTGTAGGACCAGTGGAGACGTAAAATTTACCCTCCGAACACTTCGCCTGAATAAAAAAGAAGTGTCGGAGATGAATTTCTCATCTCCACTATAGGGAATCCAGCCTGCGCATAGGAACTCTCAGCACCTTTTGCAGGAGTATCTCGTACGCTCCAGGTACTTGTTGATATAAAAATCAACCTAGTATTAAAATCAAATCAAATCAAAAAATTTAATGAATGAATTTATCGTTCTTTCGAGCCACTTATGATCCCCACGCCAGGCGGCGATCACAGTTTGACAAATGTCAAACTGCGACCTTCGAAGCTCCACTTTCAGAGTGGCTGCATCACGAAGAGATTTCACATTTCTTTGGATTTTTTAATTTTTTATTAGAAGATTGACCAAGGAATGAAAAAATTCTTCCTCGGGCGGGACTTGAACCTCGCAATCTCGGGTACTCCAGAGCGGCGCCTTAACCAATTAAACAAGTCCCGGTTCAAGTCCCTCCTGAGGAAGAATCTTTTCATTTCTTAGTCAATCTTGAATGAAAAATTTAAAATCCAAAAAAAAGTAAAATCTCTTCGTGATGTAGCCACTATGAAAGTGGAGCCTCAAAGGTCACAGTTTGACATTTGTCAAACAGTGATCGCCGCCAGAGCGTGCCGATTATAAGTGTCTCGAAACAACGACAAATTCATCCATTAAATGTGCTTCATCCTCGGCTTCATCAAATCGAGCGAAAGAGTCAATATATCAATGAGATCTACCTTATCGGTATAATTTGAAAATTATTTACCATGGAAACTTATTATTTCCTCCTGAATTTGATCACTTTTGAATTATGAACCGCAAATTTCGCGATTTCCAACTTTGAATGATGGCGGGTAAGCGAGTGAAAAGTCGCAAAATTAACTTCTTTCTTAACTTGAAATCAATTAAACTTAGAAAATAATACCAAAAGGTCTTTTTTGCTTAAGATTGACGCAATTATAGCTCAGAATAGTTTGAAGCCATCATAGACAATTGGAATGTATTTGAACCAATGGCGGATCCAGTAAAGGTTTCTGGGGGGGGGGGGGCGGCGGTTCGGGCTGAGGGGGGCGATTCCATCCAAAAATTTTGTAGCGCGCGCGTCTCCTATGTTGCCCATGCAAAATGTCTGGCATTGGGGAGGGGAGGGGGGTCACCCCTACCGCCCTCCCGTGGACAACACAAATTTGTGGAAAACAACAAAGTTGTAATCAAATTTCAACAAATTTGATTACAACTTTGTTGTTCGCGAAGCGAGCGTGCGTAAATGTGTTCTTCTGGCTGTGCGAGAAGTTCCAAAGTGTGCGTGAATATTAACTTCTCGCACTCGTTTGGCAACTTGTGCGGAAATTGACCTTCTCGCACTTGTTGCGTAATATACTATTTTTGGATTATTCAAAGATCTGCAAATCACCTCTCCAAATATTGGCTCAGAGAACCAATACTCCCCAATTTATAAGGGGTAAACTGTAAAAACGCGACAAATGCATATCTAATTGATTAATAATGCCACGCCCCAATCATTAAACAATAATCCTCGTCAAAATCGCGATTGGATGTGCCACTTATTGTATGAGCTCAAAATTGTCCCGTTCTACCGAGTTTAGCCATGGAGTGATCGAATTTCCGAGTTAACTTCCTTCTTTGTATTGATCGTAGATAAAAGAAAGACGATACATAATGGAAATTTGGTGGAGAATCATTAAAAAACACGAAAATAGTTATCAACTGATGAAGTACATTCCGAATGAATCATCAGTTATCCATGATCAACTGGAAGCCAACAACTGTATACATCCAACATTTATACTACAGTCATTCAGTCGAAGTTCAACAAGAATATCCTTTGGGAAACGGAAAGAAAGCAAGTTACCCATCAAAGAGAGAGTGAACCTTTCTGTCGCAATGAACTGGTATATCAATGTACTTCATGAAATAACCAATTTTTTTTCCAAGTTTCTGGTCATATTTTTCTTGATAAAATGCATCACGTAATCACGAACCGGGATTTCTGAAAGCTCTCAGTCGATAAGATTATTATATCATAACAATTTCTTCTGATTGTCTTGAGATTACGATGTTTGTCTTTGTACTTGCTTATAAACTTCGTGATTTATCAGAACAAAATGCAAACTGAGATAGCAATATCATAATAATCACTTATCTAAACCAAAACAAAAGATGGTAACCCAAACAATCGGAGTTGGGATTTCCAAATTCTCACGCTTTACCCGTATATAGACTCACATTCAGAAGAAAACGAGAATTTAATCGCAAACACTGCAAGTGATTACACATAGTCCTCCTGAACAGAAGAGGTGGACGTCATTTCTTACAAATTTTGAGTAGCTGAACACAAATTCTAACTCAAACCAGCACTTTCCCGTGGCCGTTTTTGAGTAATAGCGATATTTATAGGAATCATAAATATATCTGGTTAAGACTTTTTGCCTTTTAGAGGTATATATTGAGACTTTTGATAGCGAAACTCATAAGTATAGGGTCTTTTTGGCTACCAAGTTTCACGTTACAAACGCATTTTTCAGGGATTTTTATATCCCGTGAGCGAGTTGGAGAAAATCCGAGACATGTTAGAATTCTCTAGACAGGATATTTCTTTCTTGGATCAGAATGGTGACTAGTTAAAGCAAAATTGAGAACGAGTACCAGTTTTGTCTCAAATTTTATGTCAGCAACGTGTTTTTTGGAAACTTTCAGCGATCGTGGGGAACTTGAAGGGAAGGCAAACGAGATATCACACATATCGCACTCCGTGCTATTTTATCAATCCTGTGCAATCATAGTGATTTTCATAGTGAAATTTGCTATTCTACTCATCTATGGCTCCTAAAATTCCTGATACTTCCAATAAATACGTCACCGATGTAAAATTTGACAGAATTTGATTTTGTTCTTGCTTTTGACCTTATCTAGTCACCATTTCGGTCCAGGATAAGAATACCCTACCTAGGGCACACCTCGCATCAAGGTGGGATACTCATTAAGAATCCTTTTCAATCCAAATCGTATCGGTTCATATTTTAAAATGATTAGAAAAATGATTTTTCTCTACGTAATTAACACGGCATCAAAAGTATCTGTTGGGCTCTAATACAGCGTATTCCTTTTATAACTCGAAAAATATCCATTATATCGTAAAAAGTGTGGAATAACTTTTCGTTGGAATTTCCAAGGTCTATAAAGAAGGTCTCAAGACAATTCTCCGAATGATGCATCCATTTCGAGTTATGAGACATGTATGTCATGACATTCATCATTGAAATGTTATGGATTTTGCAATATTTTCACCATACATCATACTCTATATTTCATATTCGTAGCACATTTAGGGAAGCGGGGAAATTCCGTGGAGCTCTTTTCTTCAATATTCATTGAATGTGTCTAAAGAAGTGGACTAAACAGTCGCCCGGCTTTGCCAAAAATGCTGGAAATATGAAAAGTTGATTATGATGTACCATGGAAATATTGCAAAATCAAGGACATTTCAACAATGATATTCAACAATGATCCAATAACTCGAAATGGACACATCGTTCGAAGACTTGTCATGACACCTTTTTTGTAGACCTTGAAAAGCCCAACAAAAAGTTATGACGGGATCAAAAGATTACTCCTCATGGCACCGGAAATATGTATATACATTTCACAGATCTAAATCTACTATTAAATTATGGATGACTCGACTATTGTTACTATTGTAAATGTGTGTTTCGGCCTGATTATTCCGTTGGCTACGTCACGAACAATGACGAAGGAGTCTGTTTATGAGAACAGAGAGAATTTGGATTGAGAATTTGGAAAGAACTGAATATGAAAAGTGTGAATATTGCTTCTATATGGAAGGGCGAGGATCAATAATACACTTGGAGCCCGGATAGTCTGGACTCCATCGAGATGTTATGGTGCGAATCAGCGTACTGATACGCGTCTATTAGACGACTTCATCTGTCCACGTCCCCAAGGTTTTATAGGAAAATTTGATCACTCGTATTCTATGTTGTTGGGATCAGAAGATTTCGACCGAGCAAGAAGATTTTGACGAGCAAGAAGAGACTCAAATCGTCGATTTGATATCTCTCAGTCTCGCAACAACACAGAATACGAGCGATCAAACTTTCTTGAAGAAATTATGACATATGTTTCCTGATAAAGTGGACACTGTTTTGAGTTATCGAGGAAATACTTTGTTTTAAACTCTAACAGATATTTTTGATCCCTTGTTAATCATATAGAGAAAACTAATATGAACCGATACAATTCAGATGGAAACGGATTCTCAATGTGCAAGAACTCCCAAAAAACACCCCATAGTCGGATTTTGCAGGCACTTTTTTGACTCCTATAGCGCTTTGGGGCGAGGTGTGAGAGAATATCAGCACATCTAGGGCTTTTTCTAGTTTCCTGAGGGAGAACTAAAATCTCGATTGAATACGTACACGGTACGTAAAGTTTCATGGCGGAAACCGTTCTGTTCCTACTTTTGCTGTCAAGGATCTCAATTTACCTCTAAAACGAAAGAACTCGTATCTACGTACTTTTGTATCCCATAAATACGGCCATAACTCGAGAATGGTTGATGAAAAGTATAGTCCGGGTTCTGGGGAGGGGGGGGGGGTCTGAGTAGGCGATTCGTGTTCCAGAAGGGTTGAAGGTGTATTCCTATGTATTCTGAGGCGCTGAATCGAATGCACGAGGTCGACAGTCCGTAAACTTGGCGGTTTTTTGTTATTAACAATTTTTAGCGCAAAATTATGGTTTTTTGCAAAAAACTCGAAAGATACGCATTTTCACGAAAAATTTTAGAGGACCAAAGTTGTAAAGCATAAAATTTTCTTCAAATACGCTGCTAAAAGTGATTAGCAGAATGCTTTCTCACGGCGTTATATGATGATAATTTTAACGAAAAAGAAAGTATCCTATATTTTGAGTTTTTCTTTCGAGGAAGCATTCCAGAGAGATTCGGGTCATCTGAAAGGAGGTTTTTCCAACAATATCTATTGTTTGATTAAGAGAAAATCTTGATATAGTCGGTTTAAAGATGATTAAACTGGAGTCCTTTGTGGAAATTCCCTTCCCCCGAAAAAATTTTCATATGAACAATGTTTTACGGATTTTATGAAAATTTCGTATCAGCCAATCGATTCAGAATGGCGCATAAGTAAGTCTTTAGGTCATTAGAATTGAGATAAATTAGTCGTAAAGGATGATACGAGAGAAAAATGAATATTAATTCTAATTTTCTACTACTTTTTGAGTTATTCTTTTGAGGAAGCTTCTTATAGAGATTCAGGCCATCTAGACTGAGGTTTTTTTAACAATATCCATCGTTTGATTGAGACGGAATTACGATGCAGTGGGTTTGAGAAGGGTTAAAATGAAATTTTTTGTGAAAATTTTGATTTTTTCGGAAATTTGAGATTTGTGAAGACTCAAATGAATTTCGGTATTAAACAATCGATAGATAATGCAGAAAAAACCATAGTTTAGGTCATTGAAATCGAGATAGATGAGTCATAAAAGAAGGTACGAGGAAAAAATGAATATTAAGAAAAATTTCCCATTATTTTTCCAGTTATTCTCTAGAGGAAGCTTTTTAGAGAGATTTGGGCCTTCTAGTCTGAGGTTTTTTAAACAATATCCATCGTTTGGTTGAGACGGAATTTCGATTTAGTGGGTTTAAAAAGGGTCAAAATGAAATTTTTGGTGAAATTTTGATTTTTTCGAAAATTTGAAATCTGTGAAGATTTTATAAAATTTCGGTATTAACCAATCGATAGATAATGCAGAAAAAACCATAGTTTAGGTCATTGGAATTGAGATAAATGAGTCGTAAAAGAAGGTACGAGGAAAAAATGAATATTAAGAAAAATTTCCCATTATTTTTTCAGTTATTCTTTAGAGGAAGCTTTTTAGAGAGATTTGGGCCTTCTAGTCTGAGGTTTTTTAAACAATATCCATCGTTTGGTTGAGACGGAATTCCGATGCAGTGGATTTAAAAAGGGTCAGAATGAAATTTTTGGTGGAAATTTTGATTTTTTCGAAAATTTGAAATCTGTGAAGATTTTATAAAATTTCGGTATTAACCAATCGATAGATAATGCAGAAAAAACCATAGTTTAGGTGACTCAATTCGTGGTGAGACCGTGTGAGAAAAAGATATTTATGTATTAAAAGTCGAAATTCGAGCACTTTTGCTTGAAAAAGCCCATGGATCAAATTTGACTGGGAGCCGAAAGCTGCCAAATCACTGGGCTCTCAGAAATTGGATTCTTCACAACTTGTAGAAAGCCAAAAATTGATATGGTGAACAGAAAAAGAGAAAGCGTGTCCGATAGAAAACAGCATACACACACACACACACACACATACACGGAAAAAGGGGTGCAAAGATGAGTCTCTGACGGGTTTGGAAGGGCATTAGGAGGAAAAGTGTTACCTACATTCGATAGATTTTGGCGAGAGGAAGAGAATGGTCTTTGGTTTTTTTAGATAAAAGGAATTTTGTTGAATAATATGTTGGTTTTAATGAAAAATTTGATCAAATTTTCGTTGGGGTGAAAACAAAGCTTTCTCTTTAGAGAAAGCAAAAAGTCTCCCCAAGTTTCCCGGAAAACCCAAACCTAGGGCGGGAACTGCGTGAAAACCGTTCCGCGCGCTTATACATAGGCTTATATAGGGCGGCCGATGCAGCGGTACTGAACTCGGTGTGACTTTGACACTTGTCAACTAATCGCATGTTGACCTCGTGCATCTTGAAGTTCGGGATTCCACGAGGATTTCAAGATGCACGAGGTCGACATGCGATAGATTGACAACTGTCACGATCACAGCGAGTTCAGTAGCGCTGCATCGGCCGCCCCGTATAAGCCCATGTATAAGCGCGCGGGACGGTTTTCACGGATTTTCCGCTCTAGGTTTGGGTTTTCCGGGAAACTTGTGTGGACCTTTTTTGTAGGAAATTTTATGCTCTACAACTTTGGCCCTTTAAAACTTTTCGTTGAAATGCATATCTTCCGAGTTTTTTGCAAAAAACCATAATTTCGCATTAAAAATTGTTAATAACAAAGAAACGCCGGGGTTAACGGGCTATCCACTTCGTGCATTCGATTCAGCGCCTCGAAATACATAGGGATAATTCTTCAAACCTTCTGGAACACGAGTCGCCTCTTCAGACCCCCCTCCCCCCCTCCCCCAGCACTCCAGACTTGGAGGTATCTCCAAGAGTTTAATTCTATGGTCCTCCTATCTCGAAATACAACTATGGAGGTTAGCATTGTCAGTATAGAAAAGAATTTTGGTCGTACGGCCATGCGTTTTGTTTTACGACCAAAATGGTATTTGCTGCAGAACAATGCCGATTTTGTTATCGCATCAATCTATCAGAACGGTTTAGTGATCTGGTATCAGAGCCAGAATAGTTAAATATAACGCGTATATTTCAAATGCCCCGATATTTAATGGATTAACAGTCATGTTACGGTTCTTTTGCTACAAAAGCTACCAATTTTTGCACGGGATAGCACCGCAAAGTGACAAATATAATCCAACGATTTTTTAGGTTATTCGTGCCAGATTGGTTCAATAACAAAATCATTTTGCTGTGATGACAATCCAGTATTGGTCTGACGGCAATACCACGTAACAATACAGTCGTATTGTTCAGACGCCAATATTTTATTCTCAGTGATAGTATTATACTGACTTCACATTCCAAAATGCGTCAATAATGAGTTTCACCTTTTTTGATCAAAAAACTCTTTTAATTTTGTGGGCCAGTGTTATCATCTCGATCAGAAGTGACCATCGAAATGTCGATACGCTCTGAATTCCTTGGAGAGGATTTCCACATCAAGCGGATAAAATTTTTACCCAAAGAGTTACTGAGATATGTATAGCCAATCAAGTTTGACTGAAAATTCTAGCTCAGATAGGACTGGAATTTTTTTCAATATTGAACGATAAACTTGGCGTGAATTTTGAGAGGAACGACTTGTAAACTATGAAATTCCGCATTACATACAATAGTGCTCTTGAATTCTAAACTGAAAACCGAAATTCTCCAAGTTTTGGAAGAAAGAATACGCAAGATACCGGTAAAAGAATACCGGTATCTGATGTTTGAGTCAAATTCAACAACAATGTGAAATTAATGACAAAAAGACTCTCAAATTACACCTTTGGATCAAATAACGGTACTCCTGCCAAGGATATTGTTTCTTTTTTATTCTATCACAAACCTATAGGGGTCTCAATCTCAAACCAAAATCAGTGCTGAAAAACTCCGATATTCGAAAGGTTAGCTAACAAGGTTTACAACAAGAAGCTTTTCCATGCTAGTTCGGACGAGATTGGACCGATGGAAACCGCTCCAGTACGACGAGGATTCAGTGCGGTTTGGGGGGGGGGGGGGGGGGAGGCAATTCGAGCATAGAAAAGGGTTGGGGACCCCCCGCCTTCTATCCACGCCTGCCAGTACAACGCTTGGACTGAGATTTCGCAGTATCTTGGGGTGGAAATCAATACCAAAATGGCTCGGTTGAAGATCTTAGTAGACCTTTTGATGGGAAATTCTACCCCAAGGAATTAAGAGTGTACACTTCACAGATCTAATTAGTCTGTTTTCTTACATTCATTATTCTTAAGAACTTTTTTTACTCGGTGACTCGATAAGGGATCTTGCAGAAAGGACGTCCGCGATTTTTCCCAAGACTCTGGACCCCTCCCCCCTCTTGTTACACGTAGTCACAATTTCGTGGATATACCCCCCCCCCTCATAAGGACGTCCGAATTTTTGAAAATTTTTCATATACCCTCTATTGAAAATTGGCATCGAAAAAATAAACTTCCTCCATACAGAGGTTTTCCGAGAAATATTTTGCGTCTCACCATTTCTACTGTCGAAATTCATCGAAATCGGATTTGAAATTGTAATTAATTGCAAATAAGTCTAATTCATCGATTAATTTGAATTGGCTCGTATTGAGAATGATGTCGAGATTCTTTTGTTTTCTCGGGGATACCTCTGCTTGCTGAATCGATTTTTCGAGGTTCCTTGGGCGAATTCATTTGCCAACCCTTTGTTATTAGCAATTTTTAGTGCAAAGTTGGGTTTTTTACTAATATCTTGGAGAATATGCATTCCCTACTGAAAAAAATGAGTCGAAAATAGAGTCAGAATTTGAGTCGATTTTCGAGTCGAAAATTGTTTCATAAAGTCGAGTCGAAAATCGAGTCGAAAATCGAGTCGATAATCGAGTCGATGACCGAGTCAGAAGCGAAAATAACGAGAAAACAAGAACTTGGCGAGTCAAACTGAAGGTTATAATTGCGTGAATTTCTACACAAACAAGAACTTGGCGAGTCAAACTCATGGTTATAATTGCGTGAATTTCGACACGGGTGGGAGTTGATCTACAACAGCAAGGAAGGACAGCGTATATAACGGGACCACGATATTTCGGACAAACAAACAAAACCTACGGGCGCGTTTACAAAGCAAACCACTTGCTAATGTCGTGGTCACACGATATATCGCAGTCACTTGATTCACAGTGACGTGATGAATCCGTTGCTACACTGTGGACAATGGACGGGAACAGGAAAAATTCTCGTTAGAATATTCTGTGTTCACTTCTCTCAAACACATCCCGTCTTCATGAGATGACGATGGTGAAAATCAAGTGATATACCATCATGGGAATGGCACGGATTTATTTCACAAAAGCTAGCACCACCGAGAGAGGTGTTTCTGCAATCGACTCGATTATTGATTCGAAAATAGAGTCAAAAATCGAGTCGGAAATCGAGTCAAAAATCGAGTCGAAAATCGAGTCGAAAATTGGGTTAATTTTTGGGGTATTACACTCACTGCATCAGAAACTATCAAATATCCCGAGGACTCACCCCTCTCGACTGCAGAACGTCCCGAATTCAAGCTGATTGGAGATTCAGCTTGGGTTGAAACTCGCCCAAGAATCTCACATATGCCTGCGTGAGTTTCTACGCGAATTCGAGCAGATCTACTCCTGCGAGTGAAGACAGCCTTCATCTAGCGAGGGATCGATTCACGTGAACATCATAGTGATCCGCTCTCCACTTTATCGTGATAAGTTTCTGTTCATTTTCCCCACACACGCCGCTTTCTTGTGAGATGACAATGAATGGAAGCTCGTAATATTTCAATATAGATACAGCATGAGAATATTTCACCTTCAATCGGCTAGCACCTTAGAGATTGACAGTACTACAACTGACTTGATTATTGATTCGGAAATCGAGTGAAAAATCGAGTCGGAAATCGAGTCAGAAATCGAGTCGAAAATCGAGTCGAAAATCGAGTCAAAAATAGAGTCGAAAATTGTGTTCATTTTCGAGGTATTATACCTCTTGCATCAGAAATTATCAAATATCCAGAGGACTCGGCCCTCTCGACTGCAGAACGTCCCGAATTCAAGCTGATTGGAGAGTCAGCTTGGGTTGAACCTCGCCCAAGAATCTCACATATGCCTGCGTGAGTTTCTTCGCAAATTTGAGCAGATCTACTCCTGCGAGTGAAGACAGCCTCCATATAGCGAGGGATCGATTCACGTGAACATCATAGTGATCCTCTCTCCACTTTATCGTGATGAGTTTCTGTTCATTTTCCCCACACACGCCGCTTTCTTGTGAGATGACAATGAATGGAAGCTCGTAATATTTCAATATAGATACAGCATGAGAATATTTCACCTTCAATCGGCTAGCACCTTAGAGATTGACAGTACTACAACTGACTTGATTATTGATTCGAAAATCGAGTGAAAAATCGAGTCGGAAATCGAGTCGAAAATTGGGTTGATTTTCGGGATATTACACCTCCTGCATCAGAAATTATCAAATATCCAGAGGACTCGCCCCTCTCGACTGCAAAACGTCCGAATTCAAGCTGATTGGAGAGTCAGCTTGGGTTGAACCTCGCCCAAGAATCTTACATATGCCTGCGTGAGTTTCTACACGAATTTGAGCAGATCTACTCCTGCGAGTGAAGACAGCCTTCATCTAGCGAGGGATCGATTCACGTGAACATGATAGTGATCCGCTCTCCACTTTATCATGATAAGTTTCTGTTAATTTTCCCCACACACGCCGCATTCCTGTGAGATGACAATGAATGGAAGCTCGTAATATTTCAATATAGATACAGCATGAGAATATTTCACCTTCAATCGGCTAGCACCTTAGAGATTGACAGTACTACAACTGACTTGATTATTGATTCGAGAATCAAGTCAAAAATCGAGTCAAAAATCGAGTCGAAAATCGAGTCGAAAATCGAGTCGAAAATTGGGTTAATTTTTGGGGTATTATACTCACTGCATCAGAACTTATCAAATATCCCGAGGACTCACCCCTCTCGACTGCAGAACGTTCCGAATTCAAGCTGATTGAAGACTCAGCTTGGGTTGAAACTCGCCCAAGGATCTCACATATGCCTGCGTGAGTTTCTCCGCGAATTTGAGCAGATCGACGCCTGCGAGTGAAGACAGCCTTCATCTAGCGAGGGATCGATTCACTTAGACATCATAGTGATCTTCTCTCCACTTTATCGTGATAAGTGCCTGTTCGTTTTCCTCACACACGTCGCTTCCTCGTGGTATGTCAATAAATGGAAGCTCGTGATATTTCATTATAGATACAGTATGAGAATATTTCACCCTGAATCGGCTACCCTTCAGAGATTGACAGTACTACAACTGACTTGATTATCGATTCGAGAATCGAGTCAAAAATCAAGTCGAAAATCGAGTCAAAAATCGAGTCGAAAATCGAGTCAAAAATCGAGTCGAAAATCGAGTCAAAAATCGAGTCGAAAATCGAGTCGAAAATTGGGTTAATTTTTGGGGTATTATACTCACTGCATCAGAACTTATCAAATAGCCCGAGGATTCACTCCATTCGACTGCAGAACGTTCCGAATTCAAGCTGATTGGAGAGTCAGCTTGGGTTGAAACTCGCCCAAGAAACTCACATATGCCTGCGTGAGTTTCTACGCGAATTTGAGTAGATCGACGCCTGCGAGTGGAGACAGCCTTCATCGCAGGGGGGATCGATTCACGTAGATAGCATAGTGATCTTCTCTCCACTTTATCGTGACGAGTTTCTGTTCATTTTCCCCACATACGTCGCTTCCTTATGAGATGACAATGAATGGAAGCTCGTGATATTTCAATATCGATACATCGTGAGAATATTTCACGTTCCATCGGCTAGCACCTTAGAGATTGACAGTACTACAACTGACTTGATTATTGATTCAAAAATCGAGTCAAAAATCGAGTCGAAAATCGAGTCAAAAATCGAGTCGAAAATTGGGTTAATTATTGGGGTATTATACTCACTGCATCAGAACTTATCAAATAGCCCGAGAACTCACTCCTCTCGATTGCAGAAAAATCCGAATTCAAGCTGATTGGAGAGTACAAAATGAATCATTTCAGGAGTTTATGTCTGAGATAAGATTTTGACTCATACCGTATGACTCATTCGGAATGAATCATCTGAGAAGGATATGTCCGAGAAAGATTTTGTCCCATACCGTATAACTCATACAGAATGAATCATTTCAAAAATGTATATGTGAGATAAGATTATGACTCGTACCGTATGACTCATTTGAATTGAATCATTTCAGAAGAATATACCCGAGATGGAATTTTTCAAGCAAGATTTTTTGTCGACGGTAATTCTCTCATCAATTCTGGAGGAACTTTAGGATGGCTTCTTTGGCATTTTCAAGTGAATAATATTCTAGTTTTATTGCTCAAAAGGCTATCTGAAGTATCACAAATACAGATTCCATTCACTTCAATGCAAGACTGGCAAGTTTTCAAGACTCTCAATTCGACATGTCCCTTGACTTTAGCGTCAAGTTCTACGTATAGAATTTTTTCAGGCGGTGGACGCATGAACTAGAATCATACCTAGTAGCTATATCGTGAACATTGATAAGGGTATACTTATGCATTGGGCATGAT
Organism: Eretmocerus hayati; assembly: GCA_029851415.1. Classification (NCBI taxonomy): domain Eukaryota; kingdom Metazoa; phylum Arthropoda; class Insecta; order Hymenoptera; family Aphelinidae; genus Eretmocerus; species Eretmocerus hayati. Next base: position 23,212,576 of record CM056742.1, read on the forward strand.
TCTAGTTCAGCAGATAATCCGTTACGAGCGCTACGGTCGTGGGACATTTCCAATTGTCAACTGAGGGTCCTCGATCACCTCCAGTGATAAAATGAGATTAAGAGACGAATTTCCACCTCACGGGAAATCTGAAAATCTCAAGAATAGTCGTTTCAGGTGAGATGAACCATATGAAATGAATAGTTCCAGATGAACAAGGGAATCCTTTGAAACGATATTATCTATGGACAATGATTTTTTTGTGATTCGAGAGAGACTTTGTATGACCTGTTTGGTCCCTTTGCAAGAACAATAATTCATTTCAATTGTTCAAAAAATCTGTTGGTATATAGAAAATACAGGAGTGATTTCATTGCAAGATAAGCAAAATTCCACAACTTTTGATGCCTAACTAGGTAACCTCGATCAAATTGATTCAAACAAATCAAGAGCAAAAAATTGTGATAAAATCCAATTATACGAAAAATTTACAAGTCCAAAAATATCGACTCATCCGAGATGAATCATATCGGATGAGCCGGCCTGGGGATAGAATCCCTGAATCGAAGATTTCTGTAAACGCTGTGCGATCTCTTGGCGGTATTCTCACGACAATGATGTTTTACTGTATCATCCGAGTAGTGATTTGCGATACGAAGAGTACAGGCTTGGTTTCAATAATGCAAGATATGCAAAATATCGAGACCTCCGGATACTCCCCGAGAATCCTAGGTCAGCTTGATCAAAATGAAATAAAAGCAGAATATTGTGATCAGTTCCAGTACGACGAAAAATATGAGTCCCAAAAAATCGACTCATCTGAGATGATTCGTATGAAATGAATCATTTAGGATGAATCGACTTGAGATAGAATCCCTCGATCAAAAATGTCTGTCGACTTTCAATCTCATGTCTACGTTATATGGAATCCTGGGCAATCTCTCGGGTATTGTCAACCCTTGGCTGACACACGTAGATCTATTCAACCCAAGGCCTTTTTTATGAGATCGCCACGCTCTTAATTCGAAGTTTCTGGGGCTAATACCGACAATTGTTGGTAGCCAAGTTGAGCTACTTACCGACGGTGTTTATAGCAACAGGTCTGGCCCCGCGCACCTTCCCACCACAGTCAAGCAAAGTTGCCGCTGGGTCTAAAGTACCCAGGCGTGCCAGCTGCGAGCCGCGTATTTTTCACTCGAATTTGTTTCATAGGCTGGAATTCATAGTCAGTTATCAGCGATTAGAGTCAGTCGATTAAGGGCGCTGCGATCGCCATGGCGAGTCATTTTACATCCTAGGGCAAAGCGATCGCGACCCTTCTAATCCGCCGATCCTGATCTCGAATTAACGACTACGAATCCGAGCCTAAGGAGAGTAAATATGCTTCTGAACCACACCCACATACCTAGCCGACAGCCGTAAATTATGTGATCAATTCGGCGTCCGATGCGTGGCTGAAAATACGAGTTACCTAGTCGAATCGTCTCTGTTCAGTCGACGAATCAAGTCAATTAGTCGAATCGTCTCAGTTGAGTTGATTCGTCGACTCAACTGAGACTTCTGGGATCCGTATTCCGATTCTTCATTCGACATTCTCGATCGACCAGGTGAATCAGTGCCAAAAACCAACCTTCACATTAATTTCTTCGCGCTTGATTCGATTTTGGAGTACATTACGGTATCGAAACTTGACGGGGAAGAGGATATCTCCACACATATCTCGTTATATGATGAGGACACCAGCTAATCCTAGATTCTCAGGAATTCAAACGAAGAACTTTGAATCGAATTCATCAATAACAGAACTTTCTTTAAATTTGAACGAAGGGATTGACTTCACAAAACGAACTCGAATTCATTGGAAATCTTGAATTCACTGATATTTTTTCACTCCGGAGGCATGCATGAGTTTATCGTAGATTTTATTAACTTGAAACCACAGTGAAGCAACAGGGGGTGGATAAGTTGTTAGTTTTGTCTTTACTCGCCCAGACGACATTCCTGAGGACTTACGTGGGTATCCTGGAATTTTTCAAATTAAACTGGGTTATATCACTGTCTGGCAAGATTGCCGGTTCACCTCAACCCGTTGACTTTCGAAGTGACTTCCGGTTTTCGCAACTACTTCCTGATGAGCAAAACATCAGATACTAATGTGAAAACCGTAAAAAATGCCGAAATTTGGAAGTTGAAAATATTTGGATTTCCATTCATTCTCTCAAAGGTGGTCGACTATTGCGATCTGATTCTCAGGCCAAATAGATTCAACAATGTCCGAGAATTACTCTATTTTCGCAGATATTTCCAATGCTTCCATCAAGCGTTATCATGAAATATCGAAAATAGCGCATGTCCGATATGTTAGGTATCAAAAGTCAACAGGATGAAGAGAAAGAGAATGGCGGAATTGAATTTTGTACGAAGATTTTGGGCTAACTTGCATTCGGCACGATACGAAATAGACAGAAAGGTCCATTTTTTCATCTCTTCAATCAGCCAGCCAGGTTAATACTCTGAAAATTCTCCCTTATCTGGAGGGATTCACGTCAACTCTTCAGGCTCGCATTTTGCACTCGAGAAGAGCTACTTTTGTACTATCTGAACTGCTCACTCATTGCCCTTAGGATAAAATCAACATAGTCATATCCGACGTATTTTTCTCTAAGCTCTCTGATGGTGATGTCGGTTTTTGAAATTTTGGCCGGCCTAACGTCAAAAATTGAACTTCAAAGTTTGAAAGTGCTATAACTCTAAATTCCATATTTTAATATTCTTTTTGGCATTTTTAATCGAAAGATCAGACAATTTTACCTCGGAAACGTGAATAAAAAAAATGGGTTTTCTCCAATTTTCCCAGAAAACTAGGCAAAAACGCAGTAGAACTCACAATTTTTGAGGTTACGTTGCCCAAAATTTGAAAAACCGTCTTCATCATCAGAAAGCCGAGGGAAAATTCGTCGGATATAGCTATGTGAATTTTTTTCTAAAACCAATGAGTGAGCAGTTCAGAGCGCTCAAAAGTGGCTGTTCTCGCCCGCAAGATGCGAGCCAGGAGAGTTGACGTGAACCGCCCCATGTATCCTTTTCGAAATACACCAATGCTCGCATCGCGGGCTGAGATTTTGTAACACGAAATACGCGCACGTAAATATTTCTAAATGACGATAGTTTGGAAATCCCTAGAAATCTATAAACCATCTACACGATTTGCGATAAATGAGAAAATTCCCGAAATTCATGCCGAAGAAAATATGAACAATTTCAGGATCTATCATGAATATGGCTCCATCACGAGACGAGAGGATTGTCTATCTCAGAAACAATATCATGACGAATCAGTACTCGAAACTCATTGGAGAATGGTCTCTCTTACCTGTGAGGCCAAAGTCTGCTATAGTGTGAGGCCATTACTCACGCCGTTACCTAGTGGGAAATAGATTAATTCTCGATCCAAGAGCATGTTTTGGAAATAAGACAGTAACCCTACTTTGCTGCAAAAGAATCAATTCCATTGTAAGAAAGAATTTCACACCTTGGAGGAATTCAGAGTTCCTCAGATTTCAAATATAACGTGGACTTGCGTGATAAAATGTAATCTTTATGATTGGGAAGTGAAATGAAATTAGAAAATATTATTTGTGTCAAAACCATGTTTTGGAAGCAGCTCAAAGCTTTTTTTTACATCTTCTGCCACGTGGAACTCTGTATGTACTCCAAATTCTCTAAATCATAACTATCATTCATAAACTTCATCAGAGAGAGATTACCTGGGGCTTAGAGTTAAAAGAAATAACCAAATCAATCACATGCAGCCATTTCTTCTAACCTTTCGAAAGCCTCTGAGTGGATCTGAGAACTGTTTCAAGAACTATCAATATCAGAAATTGTCAGTTTCAGCTGTGCATGCATGTACAGAGCCTCCATCTGACATTTGTGAGAACTTAGTTCCATCAGTGCACGAGCTGAAACAATCTTGAAAAATAACATCAACAATCGGATCTTATACTCCACCTGATAGACTATTTATCACAGCATGATAGTTTTCTCCAGATCACCGATGTTTAATAATGACGCACGTAAGACGACCAAAAAAGTCAAGAAGTATCCCACCTGCGATGATGATGAGGATCAGTATAAGTTGGTTTTGGTACGAAATGGATTTTTGAGTAAATTTCTAATCATGGTTTCGGTAAATCCTCCACACTGAATACTTGCCGTTCAAAAGAACAAACCATTTGGCCCCTCCAAGTTCATTCAGACTGGATACATTTATCTGTGATGAAAATCAGAAGAGTATTACTGTCCAATTATCAAAGTAGTGGTAATAACGATAATCACTCTCTACCAACCAGGAAACTTTGAATTGGTCGGGCTTTGCATTTCTGTATCAATCAAAATGATGAGAAAACTCACACGGAATCTTAGATTAGCTTGTCTTTCACAACAAATCAGTTCAAGCATTGCTTATCTGAGCAAAATATCAGTTGCTCGTGCCATGAGCACAGGTGCCAGTGAACCAGCAGTTTCTCTGCCAAAGAACGTTTGACTTTCCATGCCACTCAATTTAATGGCTGACGACATACAGGAACATTGTGACAGAGTGAATCATTTTCCATTATCTAGTGAGGTTCCTAGGTGAGTGAATATCAAACTCACTGGGAGCCATGAGACTCATGAGGTGGAATTATTCATGCACTTAGAGATATCGAGGCCCATCATCTGAGAACTCAAGAATATTCACTATAACATCTACATTTGAAGGAGAAAGAATAACAATAAATGCTTTTCAAAAGTGATGGAATGGTGTATCAGCAATGAGGATATGCAGAATCTGTCCTCTGCAATAGGCATCTTGCATTTTTTTTGACCCCCCCAAAAAAAGGTTTGGCAAATTCGAGCAAATCGAGATAGGTAGGGTGCAATTGGAAAAAGAATCCCCAAAAATTGTTTTCATCTCGCGCAAATTGTTTGAAAGTCTGATGACTTGCACTGTGTGACGTCACTCCGACAAAATCGTCGACTGCCGCTATTGTATGGCGTCTTGCAATTTCTTTGATCCCTCTAGAAAAAGGTTTGGCAAATTCGAGCAAATCGAGACAAGTATTGTGCAATTGAAGAAAAGATCCCAAAAATTTTCTTTCTCTTGCGCATATTGTTTGACAGTAGGATGACTTGCACCGTGTGACACAATCGTCTGACTTTCAAATAATTTGCGCAAGTTGTAAACAATTTTTGGGAATTTCTTTCCAATTGCTCCTTACTCATCTCGATTTGCTCAAATTTGCCAAACTTTTTTTTTGGGGGGTCAAAAAAAATGCAAGATGCCTATTGGAATAGAATATTCAGTTGGCCAATGTGGCACTATGCAAATACCTCCATGGGAAGCTCCTCAAGCGTACCAGTACTAAGCTCACATGTGCCGATCGTCCTGTGGATGACGTATCACCAAGACGAATGATGGACGCTTTGGGCCGAACCGAGCGAGCATCGTCGAGACGAGTAACTTGCGGATCCGTAACGAGTCGAACTTGATATGGATACACGTCCGAGTTAGTCGACCAGGATGTGCTACACATCCTTCGTGGAGAATCATCAGCTCCAATCTGATTTCCACGTGCAAATCCTGGCCAGCAACGTCTTCCTCCTCGAAGAGGCCTGCTAGCCTCATGTCGTCGCGGACAGTCGCGGATTTCAACTGATTTCAACGGTTTCGACGACGCGCATGCTCATCGTGGCGGGTGCGGGACGCCGGGACATACGGAATTCCAGTTCCAAGTTCCTCCTATCCATTTACTGCCTAATTCACTGTTCGTTTATTCCGTACATTCCACCAAGGCATGCGCGACTGCGCGACTTCGAAAAACCGTTGAAATCCGCGACTGTCCGCGACGACATGCGGCAAGCAGGTCTCGTCCAGGAGGAAGACGTTGCTGGCTAGGATTTGCACGTGGAGATCAACACGTTTTACGTAGCCGACGATCCTCGGAAGCTGATGATTCTCCACGAAGGATGTGTAGCACATCCTGGTCGACTAAATCGAACGTGTATCCATATCAAGTTCGACTCGTTACGGATCCGCAAGTTACTCGTCTCGACGATGCTCGCTCGGTTCGGCCCAAAGCGTCCATCATTCGTCTTGGTGATACGTCATCCACAGGACGATCGGCACATGTGAGCTTAGTACTGGTACGCTTGAGGAGCTTCCCATGGAGGTATTTGCATAGTGCCACATTGGCCAACTGAATATTTTATTCCAATTGCAGAGGACAGATTCTGCATATCTTCATTGCTGATACACCATTCCATCACTTTTGAAAAGCATTTATTGTTATTCTTTCTCCTTCAAATGTAGGTGTTATAGTGAATATTCTTGAGTTCTCAGATGATGGGCCTCGATATCTCTAAGTGCATGAATAATTCCACCTCATGAGTCTCATGGCTCCCAGTGAGTTTGATATTCACTCACCTAGGAACCTCACTAGATAATGGAAAATGATTCACTCTGTCACAATGTTCCTGTATGTCGTCAGCCATTAAATTGAGTGGCATGGAAAGTCAAACGTTCTTTGGCAGAGAAACTGCTGGTTCACTGGCACCTGTGCTCATGGCACGAGCAACTGATATTTTGCTCAGATAAGCAATGCTTGAACTGATTTGTTGTGAAAGACAAGCTAATCTAAGATTCCGTGTGAGTTTTCTCATCATTTTGATTGATACAGAAATGCAAAGCCCGACCAATTCAAAGTTTCCTGGTTGGTAGAGAGTGATTATCGTTATTACCACTACTTTGATAATTGGACAGTAATACTCTTCTGATTTTCATCACAGATAAATGTATCCAGTCTGAATGAACTTGGAGGGGCCAAATGGTTTGTTCTTTTGAACGGCAAGTATTCAGTGTGGAGGATTTACCGAAACCATGATTAGAAATTTACTCAAAAATCCATTTCGTACCAAAACCAACTTATACTGATCCTCATCATCATCGCAGGTGGGATACTTCTTGACTTTTTTGGTCGTCTTACGTGCGTCATTATTAAACATCGGTGATCTGGAGAAAACTATCATGCTGTGATAAATAGTCTATCAGGTGGAGTATAAGATCCGATTGTTGATGTTATTTTTCAAGATTGTTTCAGCTCGTGCACTGATGGAACTAAGTTCTCACAAATGTCAGATGGAGGCTCTGTACATGCATGCACAGCTGAAACTGACAATTTCTGATATTGATAGTTCTTGAAACAGTTCTCAGATCCACTCAGAGGCTTTCGAAAGGTTAGAAGAAATGGCTGCATGTGATTGATTTGGTTATTTCTTTTAACTCTAAGCCCCAGGTAATCTCTCTCTGATGAAGTTTATGAATGATAGTTATGATTTAGAGAATTTGGAGTACATACAGAGTTCCACGTGGCAGAAGATGTAAAAAAAAGCTTTGAGCTGCTTCCAAAACATGGTTTTGACACAAATAATATTTTCTAATTTCATTTCACTTCCCAATCATAAAGATTACATTTTATCACGCAAGTCCACGTTATATTTGAAATCTGAGGAACTCTGAATTCCTCCAAGGTGTGAAATTCTTTCTTACAATGGAATTGATTCTTTTGCAGCAAAGTAGGGTTACTGTCTTATTTCCAAAACATGCTCTTGGATCGAGAATTAATCTATTTCCCACTAGGTAACGGCGTGAGTAATGGCCTCACACTATAGCAGACTTTGGCCTCACAGGTAAGAGAGACCATTCTCCAATGAGTTTCGAGTACTGATTCGTCATGATATTGTTTCTGAGATAGACAATCCTCTCGTCTCGTGATGGAGCCATATTCATGATAGATCCTGAAATTGTTCATATTTTCTTCGGCATGAATTTCGGGAATTTTCTCATTTATCGCAAATCGTGTAGATGGTTTATAGATTTCTAGGGATTTCCAAACTATCGTCATTTAGAAATATTTACGTGCGCGTATTTCGTGTTACAAAATCTCAGCCCGCGATGCGAGCATTGGTGTATTTCGAAAAGGATACATGGGGCGGTTCACGTCAACTCTCCTGGCTCGCATCTTGCGGGCGAGAACAGCCACTTTTGAGCGCTCTGAACTGCTCACTCATTGGTTTTAGAAAAAAATTCACATAGCTATATCCGACGAATTTTCCCTCGGCTTTCTGATGATGAAGACGGTTTTTCAAATTTTGGGCAACGTAACCTCAAAAATTGTGAGTTCTACTGCGTTTTTGCCTAGTTTTCTGGGAAAATTGGAGAAAACCCATTTTTTTTATTCACGTTTCCGAGGTAAAATTGTCTGATCTTTCGATTAAAAATGCCAAAAAGAATATTAAAATATGGAATTTAGAGTTATAGCACTTTCAAACTTTGAAGTTCAATTTTTGACGTTAGGCCGGCCAAAATTTCAAAAACCGACATCACCATCAGAGAGCTTAGAGAAAAATACGTCGGATATGACTATGTTGATTTTATCCTAAGGGCAATGAGTGAGCAGTTCAGATAGTACAAAAGTAGCTCTTCTCGAGTGCAAAATGCGAGCCTGAAGAGTTGACGTGAATCCCTCCAGATAAGGGAGAATTTTCAGAGTATTAACCTGGCTGGCTGATTGAAGAGATGAAAAAATGGACCTTTCTGTCTATTTCGTATCGTGCCGAATGCAAGTTAGCCCAAAATCTTCGTACAAAATTCAATTCCGCCATTCTCTTTCTCTTCATCCTGTTGACTTTTGATACCTAACATATCGGACATGCGCTATTTTCGATATTTCATGATAACGCTTGATGGAAGCATTGGAAATATCTGCGAAAATAGAGTAATTCTCGGACATTGTTGAATCTATTTGGCCTGAGAATCAGATCGCAATAGTCGACCACCTTTGAGAGAATGAATGGAAATCCAAATATTTTCAACTTCCAAATTTCGGCATTTTTTACGGTTTTCACATTAGTATCTGATGTTTTGCTCATCAGGAAGTAGTTGCGAAAACCGGAAGTCACTTCGAAAGTCAACGGGTTGAGGTGAACCGGCAATCTTGCCAGACAGTGATATAACCCAGTTTAATTTGAAAAATTCCAGGATACCCACGTAAGTCCTCAGGAATGTCGTCTGGGCGAGTAAAGACAAAACTAACAACTTATCCACCCCCTGTTGCTTCACTGTGGTTTCAAGTTAATAAAATCTACGATAAACTCATGCATGCCTCCGGAGTGAAAAAATATCAGTGAATTCAAGATTTCCAATGAATTCGAGTTCGTTTTGTGAAGTCAATCCCTTCGTTCAAATTTAAAGAAAGTTCTGTTATTGATGAATTCGATTCAAAGTTCTTCGTTTGAATTCCTGAGAATCTAGGATTAGCTGGTGTCCTCATCATATAACGAGATATGTGTGGAGATATCCTCTTCCCCGTCAAGTTTCGATACCGTAATGTACTCCAAAATCGAATCAAGCGCGAAGAAATTAATGTGAAGGTTGGTTTTTGGCACTGATTCACCTGGTCGATCGAGAATGTCGAATGAAGAATCGGAATACGGATCCCAGAAGTCTCAGTTGAGTCGACGAATCAACTCAACTGAGACGATTCGACTAATTGACTTGATTCGTCGACTGAACAGAGACGATTCGACTAGGTAACTCGTATTTTCAGCCACGCATCGGACGCCGAATTGATCACATAATTTACGGCTGTCGGCTAGGTATGTGGGTGTGGTTCAGAAGCATATTTACTCTCCTTAGGCTCGGATTCGTAGTCGTTAATTCGAGATCAGGATCGGCGGATTAGAAGGGTCGCGATCGCTTTGCCCTAGGATGTAAAATGACTCGCCATGGCGATCGCAGCGCCCTTAATCGACTGACTCTAATCGCTGATAACTGACTATGAATTCCAGCCTATGAAACAAATTCGAGTGAAAAATACGCGGCTCGCAGCTGGCACGCCTGGGTACTTTAGACCCAGCGGCAACTTTGCTTGACTGTGGTGGGAAGGTGCGCGGGGCCAGACCTGTTGCTATAAACACCGTCGGTAAGTAGCTCAACTTGGCTACCAACAATTGTCGGTATTAGCCCCAGAAACTTCGAATTAAGAGCGTGGCGATCTCATAAAAAAGGCCTTGGGTTGAATAGATCTACGTGTGTCAGCCAAGGGTTGACAATACCCGAGAGATTGCCCAGGATTCCATATAACGTAGACATGAGATTGAAAGTCGACAGACATTTTTGATCGAGGGATTCTATCTCAAGTCGATTCATCCTAAATGATTCATTTCATACGAATCATCTCAGATGAGTCGATTTTTTGGGACTCATATTTTTCGTCGTACTGGAACTGATCACAATATTCTGCTTTTATTTCATTTTGATCAAGCTGACCTAGGATTCTCGGGGAGTATCCGGAGGTCTCGATATTTTGCATATCTTGCATTATTGAAACCAAGCCTGTACTCTTCGTATCGCAAATCACTACTCGGATGATACAGTAAAACATCATTGTCGTGAGAATACCGCCAAGAGATCGCACAGCGTTTACAGAAATCTTCGATTCAGGGATTCTATCCCCAGGCCGGCTCATCCGATATGATTCATCTCGGATGAGTCGATATTTTTGGACTTGTAAATTTTTCGTACAATTGGATTTTATCACAATTTTTTGCTCTTGATTTGTTTGAATCAATTTGATCGAGGTTACCTAGTTAGGCATCAAAAGTTGTGGAATTTTGCTTATCTTGCAATGAAATCACTCCTGTATTTTCTATATACCAACAGATTTTTTGAACAATTGAAATGAATTATTGTTCTTGCAAAGGGACCAAACAGGTCATACAAAGTCTCTCTCGAATCACAAAAAAATCATTGTCCATAGATAATATCGTTTCAAAGGATTCCCTTGTTCATCTGGAACTATTCATTTCATATGGTTCATCTCACCTGAAACGACTATTCTTGAGATTTTCAGATTTCCCGTGAGGTGGAAATTCGTCTCTTAATCTCATTTTATCACTGGAGGTGATCGAGGACCCTCAGTTGACAATTGGAAATGTCCCACGACCGTAGCGCTCGTAACGGATTATCTGCTGAACTAGAATCATGCCCAATGCATAAGTATACCCTTATCAATGTTCACGATATAGCTACTAGGTATGATTCTAGTTCATGCGTCCACCGCCTGAAAAAATTCTATACGTAGAACTTGACGCTAAAGTCAAGGGACATGTCGAATTGAGAGTCTTGAAAACTTGCCAGTCTTGCATTGAAGTGAATGGAATCTGTATTTGTGATACTTCAGATAGCCTTTTGAGCAATAAAACTAGAATATTATTCACTTGAAAATGCCAAAGAAGCCATCCTAAAGTTCCTCCAGAATTGATGAGAGAATTACCGTCGACAAAAAATCTTGCTTGAAAAATTCCATCTCGGGTATATTCTTCTGAAATGATTCAATTCAAATGAGTCATACGGTACGAGTCATAATCTTATCTCACATATACATTTTTGAAATGATTCATTCTGTATGAGTTATACGGTATGGGACAAAATCTTTCTCGGACATATCCTTCTCAGATGATTCATTCCGAATGAGTCATACGGTATGAGTCAAAATCTTATCTCAGACATAAACTCCTGAAATGATTCATTTTGTACTCTCCAATCAGCTTGAATTCGGATTTTTCTGCAATCGAGAGGAGTGAGTTCTCGGGCTATTTGATAAGTTCTGATGCAGTGAGTATAATACCCCAATAATTAACCCAATTTTCGACTCGATTTTTGACTCGATTTTCGACTCGATTTTTGACTCGATTTTTGAATCAATAATCAAGTCAGTTGTAGTACTGTCAATCTCTAAGGTGCTAGCCGATGGAACGTGAAATATTCTCACGATGTATCGATATTGAAATATCACGAGCTTCCATTCATTGTCATCTCATAAGGAAGCGACGTATGTGGGGAAAATGAACAGAAACTCGTCACGATAAAGTGGAGAGAAGATCACTATGCTATCTACGTGAATCGATCCCCCCTGCGATGAAGGCTGTCTCCACTCGCAGGCGTCGATCTACTCAAATTCGCGTAGAAACTCACGCAGGCATATGTGAGTTTCTTGGGCGAGTTTCAACCCAAGCTGACTCTCCAATCAGCTTGAATTCGGACGTTTTGCAGTCGAGAGGGGCGAGTCCTCTGGATATTTGATAATTTCTGATGCAGGAGGTGTAATATCCCGAAAATCAACCCAATTTTCGACTCGATTTCCGACTCGATTTTTCACTCGATTTTCGAATCAATAATCAAGTCAGTTCTAGTACTGTCAATCTCTAAGGTGCTACCCGATTGAAGGTGAAATATTCTCATGCTGTATCTATATTGAAATATTACGAGCTTCCATTCATTGTCATCTCACAAGAATGCGGTGTGTGTGGGGAAAATGAACAGAAACTTATCACGATAAAGTGGAGAGAGGATCACTATGATGTTCACGTGAATCGATCCCTCGCTAGATGAAGGCTGTCTTCACTCGCAGGAGTAGATCTGCTCAAATTTGCGAAGAAACTCACGCAGGCATATGTGAGATTCTTGGGCGAGTTTCAACCCAAGCTGACTCTCCAATCAGCTTGAATTCGGACGTTTTGCAGTCGAGAGGGGCGAGTCCTCTGGATATTTGATAATTTCTGATGCAGGAGGTGTAATATCCCGAAAATCAACCCAATTTTCGACTCGATTTCCGACTCGATTTTTCACTCGATTTTCGAATCAATAATCAAGTCAGTTCTAGTACTGTCAATCTCTAAGGTGCTAGCCGACTGAAGGTCAAATATTCTCATGCTGTATCTATATTGAAATATTACGAGCTTCCATTCATTGTCATCTCACAAGAAAGCGGCGTGTGTGGGGAAAATGAACAGAAACTCATCTTGATAAAGTGGAGAGAGGATCACTATGATGTTTACGTGAATCGATCCCTCGCTATATGGAGGCTGTCTTCACTCGCAGGAGTAGATCTGCTCAAATTTGCGAAGAAACTCACGCAGGCATATGTGAGATTCTTGGGCGAGGTTCAACCCAAGCTGACTCTCCAATCAGCTTGAACTCGGGACGTTCTGCAGTCGAGAGGGCCGAGTCCTCTGGATATTTGATAATTTCTGATGCAAGAGGTATAATACCTCGAAAATGAACACAATTTTCGACTCTATTTTTGACTCGATTTTCGACTCGATTTTTGACTCGATTTCCGACTCGATTTTTCACTCGATTTCCGAATCAATAATCAAGTCAGTTGTAGTACTGTCAATCTCTAAGGTGCTAGCCGATTGAAGGTGAAATATTCTCATGCTGTATCTATATTGAAATATTACGAGCTTCCATTCATTGTCATCTCACAAGAAAGCGGCGTGTGTGGGGAAAATGAACAGAAACTTATCACGATAAAGTGGAGAGCGGATCACTATGATGTTCACGTGAATCGATCCCTCGCTAGATGAAGGCTGTCTTCACTCGCACGAGTAGATCTGCTCGAATTCGCGTAGAAACTCACGCAGGCATATGTGAGATTCTTGGGCGAGTTTCAACCCAAGCTGAATCTCCAATCAGCTTGAATTCGGGACGTTCTGCAGTCGAGAGGGGTGAGTCCTCGGGATATTTGATAGTTTCTGATGCAGTGAGTGTAATACCCCAAAAATTAACCCAATTTTCGACTCGATTTTCGACTCGATTTTTGACTCGATTTCCGACTCGATTTTTGACTCTATTTTCGAATCAATAATCGAGTCGATTGCAGAAACACCTCTCTCGGTGGTGCTAGCTTTTGTGAAATAAATCCGTGCCATTCCCATGATGGTATATCACTTGATTTTCACCATCGTCATCTCATGAAGACGGGATGTGTTTGAGAGAAGTGAACACAGAATATTCTGACGAGAATTTTTCCTGTTCCCGTCCATTGTCCACAGTGTAGCAACGGATTCATCACGTCACTGTGAATCAAGTGACTGCGATATATCGTGTGACCACGACATCACGCAAGAGGTTTGCTTTGTAAACGCGCCCGTAGGTTTTGTTTGTTTGTCCGAAATATCGTGGTCCCGTTATATACGCTGTCCTTCCTTGCTGTTGTAGATCAACTCCCACCCGTGTCGAAATTCACGCAATTATAACCATGAGTTTGACTCGCCAAGTTCTTGTTTGTGTAGAAGTTCACGCAATTATAACCTTCAGTTTGACTCGCCAAGTTCTTGTTTTCTCGTTATTTTCGCTTCTGACTCGGTCATCGACTCGATTATCGACTCGATTTTCGACTCGATTTTCGACTCGACTTTATGAAACAATTTTCGACTCGAAAATCGACTCAAATTCTGACTCTATTTTCGACTCATTTTTTTCAGTAGGGTTTTCCGGGGAAAACACAAGGGGTCACAGTTGTAGATCTCAAAATTTTCCACAGGAAAGGTCCGCACAACTTTCCCGAAAAACCCAGTCCTCAGCCTGTGAACGCGTGGAAAGGGTCCGGCGCGGTTAACATGGGCTTATATGGGTGGCCAGTGCATTCCTTCTCAATTTTCATGTAGTTTCAATGCTAGCGAGAACATTGAGGTGGAACCAAGCCCATTCGAAAGAGGAAGATGTAAGCTTGACAATAACATCGTTTCGATATCGAAAAAATCGGAAATTTTCGATTTTCCACCGAGAGACTGCTAAAATAAAGCCCCAGGCCAGGCGCTTGGGGACCAAGTACACGTTATACGTTGGCTGTTACTAACAATTCTTCGTTTTATTTCTGCGTTTATTGAATCAATTCAATGGTTCAATAAACACAGAAATGAACCGAAGAATTGTTAGTAACAGCCAACGTATAACGTGTACTTGGGCCCCAAGCGCCTGGTCTGGTGCTCCATTTTAGCAGTCTATCGGTGGAAAATCGAAAATTATCGGTGGAAAATCGAAAATTTCAAATTGAAGCTTCCAGAGGACCGGAACGAGTATGAGGCATGTTTTCAAGTCCGCCAGATCTAGAGATCTGTTATCATGATGTGCAAATGAATGGCGTACAAATATTGGAAAAATATAAAGGAGCCCTACAATTCGAGAAATTTGAGCACAAAATTCATCCAAAAAACTTTTCGGAAATAATTAGAGTATAATCAATCGATAGTTACGCTGTCAAAGCTCGTCAGTATAATAATTGAGTGAAAAATATTGATATTTGTCTCAAATTTTATTCCCTAATCCTTTTGAATACTTACGATTGCATCATCAGCCCGAATACTAAAGGAACACATCCAATTTTCTGGATGAGAGAACACGTCGATTCAATTTTTTTTATTCACGCATCACCTGTCATTCATTTAACCATGCGCTCTTCTTATTTTGGCGTGACTACGTTTGGCATGTATGGTACAATTGAACTTCAATGACTCAGATGATTTTCCTTGGATAGATCGCACTTCATAAATATGATTCCTCTTGGGTTTCTTTTTCTTTTTTTTTTCGAGTACCAATTAAAACTTGTTACAGTGGTGACGTCAACCAAAGGTTTTCTACGGATAATTTACAGGACCATTAAAAATGGCTCATTGATGCCACCTGAATACAAATTGCTTCAATTCATTGAATAACCAGTCTCCTTTTCGTTCAATGGAATTTTCTTAATCGTGACTAGAAAAGTATACGACATAACAAAATCTATTTTAAGATATTTTATCATGCTAAATTATTGTTATTTTTTCATCAAAGAGAGTTCATAGTTTTTACTTTTTTAAACAGTTGAGTAAATTACGATTACCTAAAGAACGGCCTCTCCCGGGTACCAACCAATCAGCCGAACTTTCAAGTAGGCCATGCTGCAAAAGTACCGGTATCGAACCGGGTGGCCCTGGTATACGATAAATGGTCAAAATGTAACCGTCGTCTGTTGTAACTGTGTGTGTCTCCGATGGGTAGTTTTCTTGTCGTATCATGACCGCCTGAAAAAGAGTCATACTTTTTTTCATACTTTTTGTCACGTGATCTAGTCATGAAATTTTACCCATAATTCTCTTTTATTTAAAATTTTAAGTTCGACAATAACAATGTTTTATTGCACGTCAAATTTATTGTCTTCAACTTTTTTGATGACCATTTCCTGAACGACTCCATAAAAATATCGTTATCATGTTTTTCGAGTAAAATATTTAGAATTATTTATCCAGGCCGAGACCGATGAGAATAATGGTGATACTGTTGATTCTCAATTTTGCATATTTTCTTTTTAATTTAAATTCATGTTGAGTTGTTTGCCTTCACCGGATATTTCTTTGAGTATTAAGCCAACTAGTAGAAAAATGTTCACTATTCGATTACTATTCTGGCAACAAATGACCTGATTGAAAGAATTGATTGCGCGATGAACAAGGAGAATCCAAAATTATCTGTGATGCAGTCACAGCAAAATTTGAACGACGGATTTCAATTGATACAATCGAGTTGTGTACTCAAAAAATAGGCAAAAAGACAATCATATTACATTTATTTTATTTTAAGAAAAGACACAAAGATTCAGAAATGGAACGATTATGACACAGTCGAAAGCCCTTTGTAATTTTAAATCGAGGAAAAATTACCTCCCGACTTTGAGGTGCAACTTCAGGCTGAACCTTGAAGATTTCCACTTCAGTATCAAAACTCATCTTTCCGAAGTAGAAATTAGAGACAATTTTCTCTATATTGAAAACAATGAAGTGATTTTTTTTTGGAATGTTTGAGAGGCTGCATCGTCATTTCACGAGTTATAAAATACATTAGTTGTGACTTTCTGAAAGCGCATCGTCGACTGTTTGTAAATATTCACCGAGTTGTTTGATTTATGACATAACTCTGTAAAAATTTGTGCCTGGTGCATATCATCGAATGGCCATTGAAAACTTTTTCTTATTTTCCAAATTCAGCATCAAGGAAGGAAAAAACTTACCGGTGACGAGTTCCCCTTGTTTGTAACATTTTTCAAGCTTCTATTGATAAAATTTTGATCCTGGTCATTGGTTCTGGATTTTTTTGCATTTGGCCTGGATAGAAATTCATCAAAGAAGGAATCTGCATTAATTACACACAGATTATGAATCAATATCGAGACGAGTACTGCAATGAGATTCATTTTTCTTATCCGAACCCCAGATCTTAGTTCAACGCTTCACTTTTCACAATCACCATATTTTTGGAAAATTGATATTCCAAAATATAGAATCCCTTCAAATTTCTTTTCACTATGAAGGTCGGTAATCTAATTGTGTATTATATTTCCACAAAAACACTTCCTCACTTTTTTCTGATTCTAGCGGATAAATATACACCGAGTCTATACACACATTAATAATTCATTGGCACGTTATTCATTATGGCACACTTAATGCAAATTTGAATCTTCGCGGCCAACTAAATTCTATCTATATGTAATAATATTTTTATGATGAATGACTTGTTGGAGGTGTATGTTATAGGATCAATTGCGTGGTATTGGTAAAAACAACTCGCGATGCGCCAACATTTTTCAGACTGGCGCGCTTATCCTCGACTGCCTTGGCCGATTCAGTGCTGGTTTTTCTTATATTCGAGACTCGCGCCAAAGTAAACGTCAAATCGAGTTGCAGTGTATTGTAAAGGTAAAGGCGGTAGGAGAGGCCCCGAAACGAAAATAAAACGAACTTGTGCATTCGCATCTTGCGCTCTTCGATCGTTTATATCGCGAATGAGTGTGAACAGTGCTTACAGAATATATGATTTTGTTTTTATACGTATATATCCATATACATATATTTTTTTTCTGCAATAGTCACCCTGATGGTCCTGGACATATCAATTTTCGCACTTTTTTATGAGGAAATTTCGTTTGAAAGCTAATGGACATGTCTTGCAAGATAATCTCTTGTATCTTGTGAGTTTCTTCGATTGTTTGAATAGCGCGCCAACGCTTGTCGAGTTTTTTCTTCTTGTGTAAGAATTTCGAAGAAGATTGAGATTAATAGCCGACCACGCGTAATTTTTTTTTGTCATTCTTGCTAAGATATTTGGTCATCGTTTCCACGAATGGTGGTCAAATTTTACTGCGCACTTCTATGATTTTATGAATAAGATTGATGAAAGAAGTTATGGATTATGATTTTTTACGAAAGTGGAGTAACGCGAAGTAATAGGTTCTATAGTTACGAAAATCTGATATATACTAATGTTAACTTTTGACGAACAATGTCTCTGAGAGATTATTATTCGAGATTATTTCACCTCTTACGATTGAGATTCATATTTATTCATGAAATAATGATATAATTACCGCACATCACCCGTACACGTGGCTCGTTGAGCTCAAAGAAATTAACTGTGAATGACAGTTTCTATACACACTGAGTGCAAAAATTAGTAGACCAGCGTAACATAATAAAAGAGAAAAGAAAAATTATACAATACTTGCGTTAGTTTTCTGCAGCCACAAATAGCCATGCGGTGCATTCACTTTCAATGCATATAGGATTTAATTTGAGAGAGGAAATTCCGTGTATAAGACGGTTCCACGTGCATTTTACGCTGCATGAGATCTCATTCAGTAGCTGTTACAACCAATAATAACTAAGACGCGAACACGCAAGTGTCCGGTAATTTCAACGATTGTAGATTCAATGGGTGCCTCTATTTGTCCGTTTGTTTTGCTTTGCATATTTGATCTAACGCTCGTGAAATTCGTAGTCTGAATCAGATTTGATTGACTTGTAGAAGTTTCATGCAGGGAATTTCTGACTTTTTATCAATTAGTTGGTTGAATGTGAATGAAAGAAAATAATTATTGAGACATTAAATTTTGTCTGCAACTTTCATCTGATTCTCTTAGTACAAAATACGACAAAATATGAATTTTCTGTCACCTACGAAAATTTATAAGAATTTTGTAGGTTCTTGAGGCGTATTTCACTGCAATAGCTTAAATTATCGCCAAACGAGAATGTCGGGTCTATTTCGAAAAAAGAGCATGTATCTCATCGAAATGTATCTGGAACACACTCAGAGATACAAATACGTGGTTTGCATGTACCATTCGAAAGATCTAAAAGAAAAACTTACCTAATTGCACGCTAACTGCATTTTGGGATAATGAATGCTCTCGTTGAGCAATAGAGAGAAGAGTACAAAAACATGATTACTCAAAAAGCCATTTTGAATCTATGAAAATTTGATACTCGACTTGACGATTCCTAATATTTCAGAAAAAAATGGCCCCGAACATTTTTCTGCATTCTAACGGCCATTTTTGTCATTTTTCTGCGAGTCCTTTTGGAGGTGATGGAAAGATGGCCAAAGCATATCAATAAAATTCAATCGTTTGAAAGTTGTCTACTTTCTGAGCATGCACAGTTCTTTAGGTCTTTGGAACCATTCTTATTGAAAAGTCGAGAAAATTTCCTTCAAAATAACCCCTCAACAAAATCAATACTATGAATTTGCACTACCGTGACAACTGACTAGGGTTTTTAACGAAATCCATTTTCAATTTCCTTGAATTTCGTTGAATTCTATCCAACGACGGATTTCCTAACGAAATTCAACTCGAAAAATCATAATCGTCATAATATGATGCTCATGAGTTTTAAAGTGGGATTTCGTTATGAAATGGGTCATTAAATAAGACTCAACAAAATTCAATAAAATTTAAAATGGATTTCGTCAAAAACCCAGCAACTGACACAACATAAAATCTTGATCGAGTAGGCGGATTCTACTTCCAGTGTAGATATTTCATATCGCTGTCCCAGGTGCCTGCAAACCACCATCATCGAGATTCATTGACCTTTCAAGAGTTTTAGCTCTGGTTCGAAGGGATGGAATTGATTTTAGATGAAGGGATCCGTCTTGCGCCTGTGCAGGAAAGAGACGATTTCCAATTGCTCAACAGGTAGATTTGCAAGAATGAATAGGCTGTACATTGTAAAATAGATTGTTCGGCATCACATTCATCTGAGAAGACATGACATCTCATGCATCAAAATATCAAGTGTCACATTATCAAGGTCAAATTACCCTGCTAAAAATGATCAGCAAAATGCTTTCCACATGTAAGCATTCAAATAACTTTCAACCAATTTTCCAGACAGCGTGTCTTATTTCATCTTTAATAATTACGCCCATCATGGGTGATTTTTGAGCTATGACTTTTTTTGAGGATTTACAGATTTATAGGGAAACTTCATCCTCTTCGCTTTGAAGATGTATCATGAGAAACTCTGGAAAGAGTACTCTTCGGAGTTCTAATCGATTAGTTGGTACGCAATTTCTGCTAGAAATAAGATATTCAGATAGGGGAAGAAAGATTACACCGAGGCACATGAAAAACTGCCTTAACATTGCCTGGAATCCTATGGAACATGAAATCTCTCGGACGTTTCGACCAGTCCGATTAAAGCTTCAAGGGTGTACACACCCTTGAAGTGATGAGTCTACGGATAATGCCAGAAAAATTTTAGCTTCTTCAATGAGGATTTTTGGACTTGTGAAATTTTTTATGTCAAATTTCTAATTTTCACGAAGGAGTCATATTTTACAAATGATATCTACTTTCTTCCTAGGACACAAATATAGGTGAAGACCTTTTTTCGAATGTTCCTTGACGTGCTAAATCGATTGATTGATACCGAATGTCCGATCAGCAGACTTGAAACATATGCTCTGAGGAGTATTTTTTGACTTGTGAATTCTTTTTACGCCGAATTTCCAGTTGAACCAGATGAAGTATATGTTACGAATGATCTGTGCCTGCTGCTCGTGTCTCAAAAAACAGTGAAGGACTTGTTTCAGATGTTTTTAACGTGTTGAATCAATTGGTGGGTAGGGTATTATATTTTTTCAGAGAAATGTCGTCGAAACGAGTACGAAGAAGCTAGAATAAAATTGGGACTAATCAAAATTCCGTATTCACCAATTGCTTGAGCACATCGAAAATGGTCTAAATCCAACGCCTCGAATTTTTCGAGAAGAAGCGGAAAAATGTATTAGTATATTATGCGTCGAGTGCCAAAAAACCTTGTTCTTTGCGATAAGCCGACGTCCAACAAGGTTATCGTGAAGAACAAAGTTTTTGGCACGAGACGCATATGCCGCTTTGCGCGTCGAGCCGTGTAATATACTATAGGGATTGGACATGGTTGTCGGGTTGCCTGCACACAGGCGTAAAATGGCTACGATTAGATCTAGATTTAGCATTGGTAGGGTTAGGGCTTTTGTCACGGCTAAACTCACTCAGTCTGGCATAGGGCATTTATGCTTGAATCTGGTCTACTCATTATTGCGTCCGATGGGCATTTGATGACCGGGGATAGGTAGAAACTCAATATTATGAACACGGCCCTATGCACCCAGTGCTAAATCTATACTCTAAGGCGGCCATCTTGAAGGAAAAAACGCCTGTTTGACGGCAACCCGACAAGTGTGTCCAATCCCTATTCTAGCTGTCTACGTCGGAAGCGCGATTTTCGACTCGTCCTGGCTACGCGAGTCGCGCTTCCGACGTAGCACAGCTAGAAAATGTCGTTTGCGACTCGTGCTGCGCACTCGTCACATAATATACTATTAAAGCTTGTCTCTGGACCTTCAGAATGAGTTAAGATACATTCAATTTGAACCAACTGGAGCCAAACTGTTTTAATTCTCCCAGAAGGTGATTTTTGAGAGTTTACAAAAGTGTGTACCCTATTCGTACCCCATCTCAATATTTTCCAACGTATCTTAGCTCATTTCGGAGCTTGTCTCAGGGCCTGCAAAATGCACTAAGCTACGTCTGATTTCGATGGATTGGAGCCGAACAGTCTCAATTCTTCCGAAATAAATGATGTAAATCGGCGATAAAGTGTTTTTATCGCCGTGCACGCACATTTGGAGCTTTATGGTGGTTCGAAACACTATTTCTGACCTATTTTGACGTGATAAACACGTTCTGAGTGGTAAAAAAAGTCGTTCTGCACGCCCTTTCGAGATAAACGTATGGGGGCATGTTAGGTACACTCCGATGTTGGCATCCTTGTTCACAAATCGTCTCCGTGTTTTGCACATACAACAGCTCCATATTCGAATTTCGCAATTTTGGAGAATGGATTTTAAAAGTCTTGAAACAAGGAATCGAATGCGTTGACGTACGTTGAGATTGGTTAAATTCAAAGAATTTGGCACCGATTTTACTGAAGGCAATTCCCTCGGTGCTTTCTTAGCTAAGCAATCACGAAAAATAGAAAAATCACTTTATATTTTCTGGAGAACGCAAGAATGATTCGGGGTTGACGCAAACTACTTACTTCCTCATATTTCAACATAACAAACGTAAAAAAAATGGCCGGGAGGCCATCCCCGAGATCGGCATATGGGGGCAAGTTGAGTACAGAGGCAAGTTGGGTACGCTTACCTTAGTGTGATTACAAATTAGTGGGAAAAAATTCGCAAGTCGGAAAAAACTGATCGGTAGAGGCTCAGAATGTATTCTTCTTACCTACAGATATCACCCAATATGTCCTCAAAAATGCTGGGGATTCGATCGAATTAGTGAGAAGTTTTGCCGAGCCACGTGAAACAGTTGACACTCATGGATGCACAGACACGGTCGAAGGAGTCTAAAGATGGATTCGTAGTTATTTGGTGAGGGGATATCAAAAAATGACTTACAGTCAATGGATCTCGCAAAAACAAAGAGAACTGAACGAATTGTATGTATACGAGAGCTATTGGTGTCAGAAAGAATTTTTCAGGAATAAATTCGATGAAAAATCTACTACAATCGAATGAAAGCTTTATCTTCTGACAAAACAAAAATGCGATTCTTGTGAACCCAATTTTCTTGTATTTTTCACTATTTACTCGCAAAAGAGGTTCATAATTTCACCTCAAGCTTCAAAGAAGGGGGACTTTTCGTAAAACCTCCGACATTCATGTAAATGTTCGTGAATGATAACTGTATAATGAAGTTTATCAGCTGAAGTCGCGTCGAGCCAGTAATAGTGGCCATTCCACGGTGAAGTTGTTTTTTTCTTCTTTAAAGCCCTCAAGTTCGTATTCAAATGTTTTTGATGCTCTGAGTACCGGAAAAATAGTCGAAAAAATCCGAGAGTAGACCTTGCTAGTCAAAAATCGTATTTTTAAGACCAAAATTAGAATTTTTCGCACTTCATCCTATTTTTGTACAGTTTTGTGTATGTTTCTTTGGACTTCAGATGCCTTCAACTGGTTGAGGCATCGTTCGATGAGATACAGGCTTGTCGACTTCAGGATCAGTTTTAGATACTCTCGAAACCCCTACAGTAAGAACTCTTAACCCGATTAGCAGTAGTTTGAGTAAATGTCCTTTCGTACCCCTATAGTGATGGGGGTAGGTCAAGTGGAGGGACCACTTGATAATCTAGAAGCTTGCTGTTTTTGTTATCAGACTCAGAGACCCCCAAAACTCCTCAGAAGTGATTTTTGGGCCAACTGAACCACTTGTACATCTTGTGTGGCCTTGTCCAAATATAGAGGCCATCCCTGTCGGCGATGGGTGTTTTCAAGACATTTTGAATGGCACCAGCCGCATCTTTGTATGTCTAACCGGGGGTGAGATACATGCATTCGATGGTAAGAGATAACTGGAAAATTTTTCATCTCCATGGGTCATAAAAAGTTCATTTTTTGTACTACAGAATTGAACAAAATGCTATGAAAATATCTGATACTTGAGTTTTTTTGTAGGGCTCTTTTATGTGGTTATCTCGTGTGTCAATGATAAAAGATAGTGTGATAGATTAGTTTCCATCGTGGCATGTGTAGTATTGTTTTAAATTTATTATATCACTCAAAGTACTGACAATGAATGATTATATATTTGTCTCCTGGCATCCTTGAATCTCTTCAGACATTTGATAAGGTCATTCATATAATAAAGATGTTGAGATCAGTTTATACATTCTATTCACTGAGGAATGCAAGGAAAAATAGAAATGAAATTGCTGCGTTTGATATTGGATGACTAACACAGTGTCCAAAAATATATAGTATAGTATCCTTAGCACAAATTCCAAGCTCTAACAAATTATGAAGCGAATGCGAGAGTGAATGAGCCCACTCATATCATCTCTTTTGTTTCACATGATTCAACTTTTCCTCTACCGCAGCATAATTCTTTTGTTGCAGAACCCAAATTCCGATATCTCTTTACGTATACTGCAAATACATTTAAATCACTCGGGCTCGTGGTGTTCCTCGTGGAATTACTGTGTCAGAAATATGAATGGCAATGAAGAATTAGACACTGCAAATTTGTTTCTCGCCGCAGAAAAAATTTGTTGGCGCCATCCATGCGGATGTATATGGTTGTTTGTATGCACCCCAAGAGGTCCAAGATAACATAATGTAAACAAGATTTGACGGTAAAAAAATCTCATTTCATGGAAATACTAGTTAAAAAACACAAGTTACTCATGAAAGGTTTCTTGATTTAATTACAACCTTCATATGTCACAAATGTACATCTTCTGATCAGAGTATTCCGATTGATAATTATTCAGATGGGCCATTCATTATAAGATGCATGCATATAAAAGGCAAAGATTCCTTTCGATTGAATCACAGACTCATAAATGAATGTCCCTCCATTTCTCACTCTCGAGATGATCAAAATTAATACTGCTGTTACGCTGGGCCTCATGAGTATATCTTGATCATTCATCTCCATGCAAACGACATCGATTGAATCGCTATGACATTATTCAATAGGGGTTTCATAAAACAATCATCATTTTGAAGTGCCATAAAATGCAATTTGGCACATTATTTACCTCCCAAATGAAAAGAGGCAAATGTGATGAGCGTTCCAGATAGCTAATTTTTGTAAATAACAACTGCCAACAACATCTCGATCGTGCGAATATCTTGAGAGAATGAGAAGATATCAGGAGTCTCATGACTTAGAGAAATAATATCCGTAGAGTTGATAAACAGAGGAGGAAAGTGGGGTATCTGTAATATATTTAGGAAAAATCGTCACGTACCGAAAATCAAAGTAAACATTTTATTTCGATTATTTGAGATTGATTATCGCCATGGATTCATTCCCAACAAAAAATGTCGAGTTATTTGTCAACTCGAAAGATAAAAGTACTTCTCTTGGTTTGGAAATCTTCCAAGGAAGTTTGAGGATAACTTCCGAACAAACTTCTCGCGGGAACTTTTACCGTCTTATGAATGGTAGGAAACTTGGTGTTTACACCTGTGAAGTCTCCAAGAATTCGATGCATTTCATTTCATATTCGTAGGATTTGTTGGTCCTCACTTTCAACTTTTCAGAGTAGGTGACTAGGCAGTCAAGCTTGGTGAAGTGGACATCGTCAGGTATGGCCCCTGAAGTACTTTTCCCTATACAGGCAAACCTCAGCATTCGCGGGTTCCATATCCGCGATTTTCGTTATTCGCGGACAGGTAAATGATCGTCCATTTGGATATTTCCATAAGAAATATGCTTCAGTATTCGCGGAATTCCGAATTCGCGGTCAATTTTCACGGTACGTAACTCCCGCGAATACGGAGGTTCGCCTGTACTTCGTAATCCAAAAGTATGAGGAAAGCAAGAATTTGTAAGTCCCAAAGCCACCCTTGTTTTGTGACGCATCAACGCAGGAAACCGTTCTCTCTATGAAATCATTCCTGACGCATCTCAAAGAATCGCTTTGAATTCTCTTAGTATATTTTCAAAACTGTGTTAATCGACAAAAACGATTTTATTACCAACAAATCTTGATTTAGGCCCCGGGAAAAATTCCTAGATATTGAAAAACGAAATTTCTCATCAAGATCGGAGAAAGGAACGATAAGTGACCATTCCACCGTGTTTGCCGACTTATTTTACGACAGAAATTGCTTCGAAACAGAACATCTTAGGTGGTAAAAAGTGGTCAGAAACGCTAAGAACCATTTTAGAAGCATAAATCAGTGATTTGCATTCCTCGTGACTGCGCGTCCTTTCACGCCTCGGAAAGTATTTTCATTCGATAGCTCGTGAAATTTCCTCCAAAATGACTACTCAACAGAGTCGATTTGATGCAGTAGAACCCGAGCTGGAGCTGTACAAGGAGTGGAAAAATCCATCAAAGTATCAAATGCGTGAATCCGTGGCTTAAGGCTGCCGTCGAGATTGAGAATTTCTCGTTCTCATTGAGCGAGATCGAGTGAAAACAAGAAGAGAGGCTAGAAGATTTCCCGTAATTTCTCGGCGAGAATGAGACCCTTCTTGCGATTCTCGGGTTTTCGCGCGAGAAATTCATGGTTCTACAGAAACGCAGATACAATGTTGCTGTAGAAACTAACCATATGAGAGGTTCTACAGAACTTTTGACATTTGGGCTGCTGCAGAATGAAATTTTTTTTCATGGCACGCGTCTAGAATCAATTTCATTGGTAACTAGAACCTTGAAAATGAGTGGAAAAATGCGTGCCCACTGATTTGGGAGAACGTTATTTCTGTACCAACCAAAAACGTTTCCAGACGTCCAAAGGACTTTTAGATACTCCCAGTCGAATTCAAACCCATCGGATCATTCACGCACTGCTAGATATGGTTATCGATCAGACTTTTGAGTAGTTCTGACTGGAAATCAACAATTTTTACCTCTCACCAGCTCGTTCTTACACCACGAGGAGTATTCATGGAAAATAGCTCTGGAAAGTCGAATCATTTCAACGCGTCTTTCTATGAATCGGGATCGTGATGATATATATATATTTGAATACTAAGGTCCCAGAGTGTTTTTCGGTCGAAAATATGGGGCAAAACACGTCAACTGTCCTGGGTTGCTTTTTGGAGGGTAAAACGTGTAGTTTTGAGCTATCTGTGGAGGCCGTAGACCCCACTTACGAAAAAACCAATGACATCATTTCCGACGTATTTTTGCCTCAGCTTTCTGATGGCGAGGTTTGTTCTTCGGTTATGTACCACCATAACCTCAAAAATTAGCAATCGAGTTTTGAAATGGCAATTACTTAAATTTACCCCTTTTTCGGCTTTTTTGACATTTCCAATCGAAAGATCAGGGAATTTCACATCAAATTAGCTCTCGAAGCAATAGGGGTTCCTCGGTTTTTACTGGCAGTAAAGCAACGATGAAAGTACGAGTGGTCATTCAAGTGCTGTTTACGTTTCGCGGGTGTTCTGGTCCGTTTAACTTGATGCAAGGAAATAATCAATCGAGGCATCTTCGACGTATTTTTGACTCATCTTTCCGATGAAAAGCTCCGTTTTTTCCAATTTGGTTCAACATAACCTCAAAAGAAGGAACTCATAGGTCGAAAATGTTCGAACTCAAACTAACCTACTTTTTCGTGTTTTCAATAGCCTGATTTGGAAAAACGGACAATTCTCAATGGAATTGATGATCCTTTGTGTGATTCACAATCTCTAGTGATGAAATAGAGTCCGAATGACTAGATTTCTGCTTCTACGAGGAACGAAGCAGTGAATAACTGAGTCCTCGGCGTACGCGTGACATTAGGAATGCTTCTCTTCTTCATAATATTATTTTCCATGGAAATAGTCAGAAAACCAATCATAAAACACTTTTCTATCATGAACATGAATTAACTCCCCAAATATTGTCGTCAAAAAGACGAAAAAGTAGGTTGGATTGAGTTAAGATTCTTTAGATGCACGATCCCCGTTTTTTGAGGTTATGTTAAATCAAAATGTATAAACGGAGCTCTCGATCGGAAATATGAGATAGAAATACGTCGAAGATGCCTTGATTGATTATTTCCCTGCGTCAAATAGAACGGACCAGAACGCCCGGGAAAGGTAAACAGCACGTGAATGACCCCACGTACTTTCATCGTTGCTTTACTCCTAGTGAAAATCGGAAAACCCCTATTTTTTCAAGAGCTATTCGAAGTAAAATTTCCTGATATTTCGATTGGAAATGTCAAAAAAGATGAAAAAGGGGTAATTTTGAGTTACTGCCATTTCAAAACTCGATCGCTAATTTTTGAGGTTATGGTGGTACAAAACCGAAAAACAAACCCGGCCATTGAAAAACTGAGGCAAAAACACGTCGGAAATGATGTCATTGATTTTTTCGTACGTGGGATCTACATGATATGAGCGATTGCAACCTCATAAAAGTGCTAAGACGGGCTCGATCACATCAACCTCATCGATACAATTTTTGTAATGTTTCTCACTCAGATAACATTCCATATCAGGTCATGGGAACTATGGGAAATTGTTCAAAAAAAAGGTGGACAAAAATGGGCAAAACATTCCAGGAGCGTGCCTCCCTTATCCCTCTCGTGCCGTGGGAATTCGACCTTTTTCAGTCGAGTGGGCGCATGGACTGACCTGTCTTCTTGATGCCTTCATTTCAACGCAGTTGGTCGCACGCACCCAAACCAAACAGGATATTATTGGCGTTGTTTCAAGCTATTGAAATCTGTTTCGATCATGTAACTATCGCAAATGTTATTTTTTTTATCAGCTCAGTGCGGGGAATCTGAATTTTTCGTGAAAACCCGGTTACGCGACTTCGACGTTTGTTTATGAATGCCACGTTGGAGGCACGCGTCTGAAACCAATCTTTTCTCAATATATAGGGTGCCTAAAATGTCACTGAATTTTGGCAGAATTTTTCGAGCAATGCTATTTTTGCAGCAGGCTCAAGAAATCAAAAAACGGCGTTAGTACGCTAAGAGATACCCAAGAAA
Source organism: Eretmocerus hayati (assembly GCA_029851415.1). Taxonomy (NCBI): domain Eukaryota; kingdom Metazoa; phylum Arthropoda; class Insecta; order Hymenoptera; family Aphelinidae; genus Eretmocerus; species Eretmocerus hayati. Next base: position 23,241,254 of record CM056742.1, read on the forward strand.
TGAGGGTTGCGGGCCGTACTGGGGGTAGCCAGACTCCTTTGACAGAACAGCGAATAGAGTACACATTTCGAGGCCCTGGAACCTATCCAAATCAACTTCGACAACTTGATAATCTTCTGAAGGTTCAGAGATAGCGTGCAGTACGCCTAATGTCAAAAGTTCTGTAGAACCTCTCATATGCTAGCTATACCAGAACCGACATGGAAACAGTCAATAATTCCGATGAAAAGAATACATCCTTCATGCTCAGTCGTACCAAATTCAGAGTGAATTTCCAGGAAAATATCATTTCTGAATACTATTACAGTAAATTATTGTATGAGTTGGTTATTTGGTCTCATCGATCTTGAAGGACAACTCATACATTAAACATCAAGGACGAAAAATCTACAAAATTACTAATGACAGTAAATTATTGTCCAATGAGACGATCCAATTTGCAGTCACGGAACCATAAATGCTAAATGATCGTGATAATTTCAGGGAAATTCTGAAATATCTGCCTTAGAATGCGTGCACATTAAAAATCATCTCCATCAAAAATACTTTTCGTCAGTGCTAATCCAATTTGCGAATGGAAAATATCTTACTCAATCTCTCTGACTCATTTCACACTGTAATAAGCTAACTCTTCATCTAAGACATTAATTCTATTCTTTTGTTATATGTCTTAGATTGGTAGGTTTATATCGATGAATACAATTTATGGAGTGGGTAAGTCAACAATCGTATCACTGCACCAACATCTTCCACACAGAATCAGTACAGGCTAGTGTAATGGAAAGATTCCAATCTTGGAACTGACCTGAAGTGGAATTCCTGGAATTTTTGAATGGTTGAATTCTTGAAGAACATTTCATCTTGAATTAATTTGTGGTTATGTGATTCCAAGAGACTCAAAATTTTCTTGCAATAATAATTCATAGTCACGTTCATACTTGATAAGTGCAATGTACACCATTATGTCTAGACCTTGAGGACTATGAAATGTGGAATATCTGTCTAAATATCCTATTTGTCCGCACGAGCTTATCGTTTTCCATTGCTATATTTGCAGCCTCACCCTCGTTTTGTTGTTCACAACGGTACATAGTTTTCCGCGGACGCCCTTTCCAAGTATTTGATCTCGACTCGATCTGAACAACACCGATCGAGCCACGTGGAATCATTAGCTAGGAAAGAGCTGAGGAGTAAAGATCAGCTGGAGAGCTCGTAGCCTCTGGCTTTCATTTATAACACTTCGTAAATAATTTAGAGTCAAAATAAACAGCCAAGGGTAAATAGTAGTTGCGAGTGCAGTTCACTCAACAAGACCTTCAACTAAGTGTAGCAACCTTCACATGGGAGGAGCAAAGCTCTCTACAACCTGGTGACCCCAACGTGATTTGAATACGCAACGTGCTAGTGGTCGAATGTGAAGAAAGGAAAGATTTTCATATTCAGAGTATACCGGTATACTCGTGTGAGTTTTTGATTTGAGTTTTAAGTCTTGACTCCATGAATTAAGGTGCGTTCAATGAACGACGGGGTTACTATTGTAGGGATAAGCTGATGGCTTACCCCGTACGGATCACGGAAAGAAGAAAAAGGTAGGAGATGCTCAAGTGCCGAGTAACTACTGCTCAACTCGTTTAGGCATGTTTTCATTCGTAGAGCCGGGCAAGCCATACCTCATAAGTTGGGGGGTACCTGAAGCTAGCGAACACTAACTCACGAATCGGGCCCAAACCAATTTCACTTTTTATTACTATTTTATTACTAATTTATTACCAAAGAAAGAAATTTATTACCGGTCATGAGCCCGAAATACGAGAGTTTTCGCTAGCGGAAGCTTACGCTAGCGAACACGTGGCCGGGGAGAGATCGTACGGGAATGTGCGATAGCTCATTTTTTATTACCTTTTTATTACTCTCAGAATACGTCCTCAAAATATGCGTGTGATATGATTCAGCTGAAATATGATGGTTTTCGCTAGCGTAAGCTTACGCTAGCGAACACCATATACAGGCGTAGCTTTGGGGACATTCAGAACTACACAGGATTTTATTACTTTTTTATTACTCTCGAAAGGTATAGCCGAGATAGTCCCGAGACCAAGCGGAAACCGATATTTGGGCTTGAGGCTGGACGAGAGCTGGAGCGGGGCGAGATGAGAAATATATGATAGACTGAGCTACCTCTGTACAATAACGTACGAATGAAAAAATTCCATCGCATACGGAAACCTGTCTGACGTTGAGCAGGGTACACATGAGTCTTCAGAGATAATAGAGAATCGATAACGAATCAGCAAACTCGATCATAGGGCCCAAAACAGGGGAGACCCTGCTTAACGTTATTATAGTCGCAGTCGAGACGTCACGGGGGGATGCCAGAGAGTCCCAATGGACCCGAAACTCTACAGAACCTTAGATCAAGTGGTTATGTAGCATTGATGATGCCCAGATGATTTATTACCAGTCAGCACCCTCGGCTATGGGGCCCAAAACAGGGCGAAATCAAGCTTTGAGCAGTTATCTGCGCAGTGACGGAGCCATTGTGGATTGTAGGATGTTCCAATGGACCCGAAACTCTACAGAACCTTAGATCAAGTGATTATGTATCATTGATGATGCCCAGAGAATTTATTACCAGTCAGCACCCTCGGCTATGGGGCCCAAAACAGGGAGAAATCGAGTTTTGAGCAATTATCTGCCCAGTTATGACGCCACTGTGGGTTGTAGGATGTTCCAATGGACCCGAAACTCCACAAAACCCTAGATCGAGTAGTCACGTACTATCTCTGATGCCCAGAGAATTTATTACCAGTCAGCACCCTTGGCTATGGGGCCCGAAACAGGGCGAAATCAAGCTTTGAGCAGTTATCTGCGCAGTTATGACGCCACTGTGGGTTGTAGGATGTTCCAATGGACCCGAAACTCTACAAAACCTCAGATCAAGTGGTTATGTACCATTGATGATGCCCAGAGAATTTATTACCAGTCAGCACCCTCGGCTATGGGGCCCAAAACAGGGAGAAATCGAGCTTTGAGCAATTATCTGCCCAGTTATGACGCCACTGTGGGTTGTAGGATGTTCCAATGGACCCGAAACTCCACAAATCCCTTGATCAAGTAGTCACGTACTATCTCTGATGCCCAGAGAATTTATTACCAGTCAGCACCCTCGGCTATGGGGCCCAAAACAGGGCGAAATCGAGCCTTGAGCAGTTATCTGCGCAGTTATGACGCCAGTGTGGGTTGTAGGATGTTCCAATGGACCCGAAACTCCACAAAACCCTAGATCAAGTAGTCACGTACTATCTCTGATGCCCAGAAAATTTATTACCAGCCAGCACCCTCGGCTATGGGGCCCAAAACAGGGCAAAATCAAGCTTTGTGCAGTTATCTGCGCAGTGATGAAGCCACTGTGGGTTGTAGGATGTTCCAATGGACCCGAAACTCCACAAAACCCTAGATCATGTAGTCACGTACTATCTCTGATGCCCAGAGAATTCATCACCAGTCAGCACCCTCGGCTACGGGGCCCGAAACAGGGCGAAATCAAGCTTTGAGCAGTTATCTGCGCAGTTATGACGCCACTGTGGGTTGTAGGATGTTCCAATGGACCCGAAACTCTACAGAACCTCAGATCGAGTGATTATGTATCATTGATGATGCCCAGAGAATTCATTACCAGTCAGCACCCTCGGCTATGGGGCCCAAGACAGGGAGAAATCGAGCTTTGTGCAATTATCTGCCCAGTTATGACGCCACTGTGGGTTGTAGGATGTTCCAATGGACCCGAAACTTCACAAATCCCTAGATCAAGTAGTCACGTACTATCTCTGATGCCCAGAGAATTTATTACCAGTCAGCACCCTCGGCTATGGGGCCCAAAACAGGTCGAAATCAAGCTTTGGGCAGTTATCCGCGCAGTTATGACGCCACTGTGGGTTGTCGGATGTTCCTATGGACCCGAAACTCTACAGAACCTCAGATCAAGTGGTTATGTACCATTGATGATGCCCAGAGAATTTATTACCGTTCAGCACCCTCGGCTATGGGGCCCAAAACGGGGCGAAATCGAGCTTTGGGCAGTCATTCGCGCAGTTATGACGCCACTGTGGGTTGTAGGATGTCCCAATGGACCCGAAACTCTACAGAACATCAGATCAAGTAGTCACGTACTATCTCTGATGCCCAGAGAATTTATTACCAGTCAGCACCCCCTCAGATGGATCTGATGTACAAGTGTGGGGACCCAGGATCCCCAGATTACCTCGATCACTCGGTAACCCACGGTCGGTAAGATCACCCGCTACTAGTCCAACGCGTTGAAACCTACCTATTCCCCTTGTAAAATCTTATAGCATCATAGAAATTGTCACTCTACGGTAAGGCGCTCTCAGACAATCGAGGAAATGGTAAGCGAGGTACTTATTCTTTTCGGGTTTATCATAGGGAATTTCTAGAAACTCCCGGAGTATACCGTATCGGAGTACTATACGGTGTTATCATGGGGCAATAAGAAACAATTATGTTTCCGATTTGCGATGTCATTATGACTTATGTCATATTTTGACTACAATTTTACTTGCTAAAATCTTCTGTAAAAGCTGTATCTCCCAATTTGGCTTGAAGGTGATACTAAATTCGAATACATAGACATTTCTTGGTCAGAACTTTGGATCACCGAATTTATTCGAATGGAAACTAATTTTTTTAATGTTAAGTAAAATATGCTACGGAAAATTATGCTACTAATTATGGTTGGTAATTATGCTACGGAAAATGGTAGAACACCATTTTCATTAAAAAGATCAAGCATGGGAATATTTAAGAAAAACGTTTCAGCGGAATGAAATACTGTAATGAAACATTACAAATGTTTTTGTAATGTTTCATTGCAGTATTTCAATGGAAGCTCCCACAAACCTCGCAAAAACATTTTAAGGCATGTTTCTGAGATATTTCATCGCAATGTATCATAAATATCTTTCGGAGAGTTCCTTGAAACATTTCATGGGACATTGCCGATAATGTTCCGGAAATATTTGTCTGAAATATTCTTGAAAGGTTTCTGGAATTTCAGTGCAATATTGTATAAATACAACTTAGAATTATTTCTGGAATCTCGCATGACAATTTTGAAATAAATCTCGTATATGGGGAATTTTTGTAGACTTACTGAAAGCCTTCTGAATGATTTGTGAGAGGTTCTCGATAGTTCCCTCGGAAATTTCGACTCAATGTAATACCCCGGAAATATCATTTCCGGAAATCCCTGCTCCAACGTGAATCTGTCAAGAATCTTGATTCAGAGAAATTATTCTGAGGTATATGTAAGATCGCTAGTACTTTCTCCGCATGAATCAGTAGAAATTGGCCTCAATGACAATTTCTCTGATTTTGAGGGAAATGTTGCTCATTTTAATTTGAGTTCCACTATAAATGAGTGAAAATGCACTAAATGGAATGAATTCTTGCTAATCTGTGCGGAGAGAGTAGATTTCAGAGCAATAATTCAAAAACATGATTTCTTTAATATCTCGTCATCATTCTCCCTGACAATCCACCAGCAACCTCGCGCTTGACAATTATGAAAAATTTTCAAGGGCCCGTAGAAAAATGTGAGAAATATCCCTGGAGTACTTCACATACATAATCCTACAGCAAACCCACTGTGATTATTTTCGGGGGTTTCTTGAAGTCTTTTCGAGATGTTTCTAAGATCTCCTTGAGGAGTTTCTGCAAGACTTCTGGGAGGTTTCTTTTCTGAAATGTTTCTGAAAGGTTTTGTTGCAAAACCCAGGAAATCTGGCTTCGAAACAATTTTGCAATATTGCACAATCAGTTTTGAGCTTTGTGGGAGATTGTTGATAGGTTCGTCATAGTTTCTTTAGTGTTACGCTCTAAGAATTACAATGCCAATTATTCTTGCAATACTCCACTCATGCGAATTTTCTGCAATATTGCCTCGGAAGATGTTTGAAAGTTCCCTAAATGCTTCCTTGGAGATTACTCTCAGCTTTTTGAAGAGTCTCTAGAGGGTTCTTCAAACGTTCCTGGAATATTTGTAAAACTTTCATGACTTGCTTTTAAAACAATCCTGGGATGTTTCTCACAAATTCCGATGCGAGATAACGGGAATATGACCTCGAAATATTTCTGCGACTCCCCACTATCAAATCTTCAGCAATCTTGCATCCAGAATCTTTTGAAAGTTCCCTGAGAGGCTTTCGGAAGCTTCCCGAGGAGTTGTTGAGAGATTCTTGTACCGTTTCGGAAACATCGCTGAAACGTTTCTGGAATATTGATAGAACGTTTCTGAAATGTTTCTAAAAGGTTCCTGGAATCTTTTCGAATGATTTTAGTATGAATAAGATTTCAAAAAATTTTCCTTAAATATTCCAATGGCAATATCTTAGCAGTATTCATGAAGTGGTTTGAATATTTTTTGAAAACCGTCTGCAATATTTGAATGTGTTTTGGGCAGATTTTAACTTGACTTCGCCCAAGATCACACTTGGCAGTGCGAAATTGTTCAATATGAAAATCCCGGAAGAAAAAATTATTATGCATCTACACGATTTGCCTGGTTAGATGAAATAATTCGCGTGACCCCCGACTTCAAATTTTGTTCCATTTCATCTCTTCTCCCTTCTCCTCTGAATTCCGAATCCGCATTTTAGTAGACAGCCTTCTCTCCCACAGAGTCTTTGAGAGAACAAAATACTATTTTCATATCAAAAACATGGATCACCATCCTTTTTGTATGTATCACATCGTCAGATATGAATGGGATATCAGCTCATATTCACATCACAAACACTTGCCTTTTGCTAAATAGACGTTCTGAGCCACGACGTAAAAATACGTCGATAGCTCAGTGGACAACGTCGCAGTCTTGTAATCCGATAATTGCAGAATCCAACCCCACCGTTGACACTCAATCATATAATATTGATAACTAGACCGAGAACAATTTTACAGGATGTTTGATAATCAAAAAACAAATCTGGATGTGAATACCCGCGATTTTGATGTGGAGTGGTTTTTCTTTTGAATCGTCGCAATATTCATTATCTCGAATTTTCACGAATATCTCAATGTCATGTCTCTGAAACGTTTCTGAAATGTTCCTGAAATATTCCTGAAACGTTTCTGGAAGGTTTCCAGGGATATTTACATGAAATTCTTCAGGAACATTCCCCAGCCGTGGACATAGCTATATTTCAGAAATGTTCCACTGAAATATTTTTGATATGTTTTTTGGAACGTTTCTAAAATCTTTTCGTGCTGTGTGGGCACTCTTAGAGTATAGGAAGAAGATCGACATTGTAAATGGGACATTCTTATTTTGGAATCTTGGACTTATTCCTGCAAGGAATTGTCTTGGAATTCTAATCAATCACTTTCCAAAGGAATATAGGAGAAGAATCTTGGCACAGCATGGCTCGAATCAGTCGGATCATGTTTTTACGTGGAGAGATCATCAGGATCTTGGGAGTGATAGCGATTGGAGGGAATACCAAGAATGAGTTCCTGGAAGAGCGACTGAACGAGGGAGCGGGTAATGGAAGTGTACCACCACCGTAGCGCTCGTCACGGATTCTCTGCTGAACTACAATCATACCCAATGCATAAGTGTACCCTTATCGATGTTCACGATATAGCTACTAGGCATGATTTTGGTTCACACGTTGACCGCCTCATGAAATCATATACGGAGAAATTAGCGCTTGAGTCGTGGAGCATATCGAATTCCTCCCTCTGGTGGCATGATAGTTCCTATGCTCCCGGAAAATTACAAGTTGCTGATGATTTGCAACGAGTACCGCTTACATCATTTCCGAACTGGAATGTTCAGAGGTCAGTGATAGACGATATCTACGGATGTGATCATCTAACGGGTCAGGAGGTAATGATGGGCTTTGAACTGCGGGGTCCATGATTGAATGGCGGGACACCCTTGTTCTTGGGCTCCAGTGTTGACCGGGAATTGATTCTCGGGCATCTTAATGGTGGATGGGTATCTCGATTATCTGTTATGGAGAGTTGTTCACAAGTATGCGTATAGCTATAGGGCGACATGTATGTAGATGAGCGTATGGACTGGTGGCGCCATCGGATGGACGAGGGCGCGAGGGAGCCTAGAGAGAAGTTGGCGGGGCGCGATCACCCAAAGCACGGACAACAGGAGACAGCCGTGTCCTCGTGGACGTGTATCAAGGGCTCCTAGAGTCAGGTTATTTGGGAAGGCCCTTTTGTGTGATGAGTTTGGTGGCGTATGTGCGTAATAGTATTTAGTGGCAACGTACCGTTATCAAATTCATTGTATCCGGTCGAATGGCAGTGGTACCGGTAACAGGTGAACGATAATATAATGAATTGCATCAATACGTTAATTTGAGTGAAACTCCTGTGTTAATCTTAGAGACAAGAGTGTCTCTAACATATCTTCCAATGGAATTATGAGCCTGTCCAGAGAACCTCCAGGCCAAATTAGGGCGTAAGCAACGCGGATAACGAGTTTGAACACCATTTGTTAATTGTTCTGGAGTTCTGGCGAGTTCTACGATTTATTGCAACATCAGCCAGCCCGATGGGTCTAAGTAGGATTTTCCCATGTTTTGGGCCCAAAGGCCGAAGGTCCGACAGATGAAAGGATCTTCGGGCACTCTAGGAGGTAACTCCTCAGGAAGTCCAGAGTTTTGTGGAGTTGTGGATCCATTGGAATTTACTACAACCTCCATTAAAGTCATAACTGTGCGGAAAGCTGGATCCCGCCCTCTTTTGGGCCCCGTAGCCGAGGGTGCTGACTGGGATTAAATTCTCTGGGCATCATCAATGGTACATAAACACTCAATCTGAGGTTCTGTAGCGTTTCGGGTCCATTGGAACATCCTACAACCCACAGTGGCGTCATAACTGCGCAGATAACTGCTCAAGCTCGATATCGCCTTATTTTGGGCCCCATAGCCGAGGGTGCTGACTGGTAATAAATTCTCTGGGCATCATCAATGATACATAACCACTTGATCTCAGATTTTGTAGAGTTTCGGGTCCGTTGGAACATCCTACAACCCACAGTGGCGTCATAACTGCGCAGATAACTGCTCAAAGCTCGATTTCGCCCTGTTTTGGGCCCCATAGCCGAGGGTGCTGACTGGTAATAAATTCTCTGGGCATCAGAGATAGTACGTGACTACTTGATCTAGGGTTTTGTGGAGTTTCGGGTCCATTGGAACATCCTACAACCCACAGTGGCGTCATAACTGCGCAGATAATTGCTCAAAGCTCGATTTCTCCCTGTTTTGGGCCCCATAGCCGAGGGTGCTGACTGGTAATAAATTCTCTGGGCATCAGAGATAGTACGTGACTACTTGATCTAGGGTTTCGTGGAGTTTCGGGTCCATTGGAACATCCTACAACCCACAGTGGCGTCATAACTGGGCAGATAATTGCTCAAAGCTCGATTTCTCCCTGTTTTGGGCCCTATAGCCGAGGGTGCTGACTGGTAATAAATTCTCTGGGCATCATCAATCATACATAACAACTTGATCTGAGGTTTTGTAGAGTTTCGGGTCCATTGGAACATCCTACAACCCACAGGGGCGTCATAACTGCGCAGATAACCGCTCAAAGCTCGATTTCGCCCTGTTTTGGGCCCTATAGCCGAGGGTGCTGACTGGTAATAAATTCTCTGGGCATCAGAGATGGTACGTGACTACTTAATCTAGGGTTTTGTGGAGTTTCGGGTCCATCGGAACATCGTACACTCGCCGGACAAAATATCTGTACAAGCCGTTTAGTGATTTTCACTTTTTGGGTTGGTATCGCCATGCATTCGTTCCATTTTCCGCGTTCCCTTAGCACGGAATGAGATAGGCCGTGCCAACCCAAGAAGTAGGAATCACTAAATGGCTTGTACAGATATTTTGTCCGGCGAGTGTACAACCCACAGTGGCGTCATAACTGCGCAGATAACTGCTCAAAGCTCGATTTCGCACTGTTTTGGGCCCCATAGCCGAGGGTGCTCACTGGTAATAAATTCTCTGGGCATCAGAGATAGTACGTGACTACTTGATCTAGAGTTTTGTGGAGTTTCGGGTCCATTGGAACATCCTACAACCCACAGTGGCGTCATAACTGCGCAGATAACTGCTCAAAGCTCGATTTCGCCCTGTTTTGGGCCCCATAGCCGAGGGTGCTGACTGGGAATGAATTATCTGGGCATTAGAGATAGTACGTGACTACTCGATCTAGGGTTTTGTGGAGTTTCGGGTCCATTGGAACATCCTACAACCCACAGTGGCGTCATAACTGCGCAGATAACTGCTCAAAGATCGATTTCGCCCTGTTTTTTGCCCCATAGCCGAGGGTGCTGACTGGTGATAAATTCTCTGGGCATCAGAGATAGTACGTGACTACTTGATCTAGGGTTTTGTCGAGTTTCGGGTCCATCGGAACATCGTACAACCCACAGTGGCGTCATAACTGCGCAGATAACTGCTCAAAGCTCGATTTCGCCCTGTTTTGGGCCCCATAGCCGAGGGTGCTGACTGGTAATAAATTCTCTGGGCATCAGAGATAGTACGTGACTACTCGATCTAGGGTTTCGTGTAGTTTCGGGTCCATTGGAACATCCTACAACCCACAGTGGCGTCATAACTGGGCAGATAATTGCTCAAAGCTCGATTTCTCCCTGTTTTGGGCCCCATAGCCGAGAGTGCTGACTGGTAATAAATTCTCTGGGCATCATCAATCATACATCATCACTCGATCTAAGGTTCTGTGAAGTTTCGGGTCCATTGGAACATCCTACAACCCACAGTGGCGTCATAACTGCGCGAATAACTGCCCAAAGCTTGATTCCGCCCTGTCTTGGGCCCCATAGCCGAGGGTGCTGACTGGTAATGAATTATCTGGGCATTAGAGATAGTACGTGACTACTCGATCTAGGGTTTTGTGGAGTTTCGGGTCCATCGGAACATCGTACAACCCACAGTGGCGTCATAACTGCGCAGATAACTGCTCAAAGCTCGATTTCGCCCTGTTTTGGGCCCCATAGCCGAGGGTGCTGACTGGTAATAAATTCTCTGGGCATCAGAGATAGTACGTGACTACTTGATCTAGGGTTTCGTGGAGTTTCGGGTCCATTGGAACATCCTACAACCCACAGTGGCGTCATAACTGGGCAGATAATTGCTCAAAGCTCGATTTCTCCCTGTTTTGGGCCCCATAGCCGAGAGTGCTGACTGGTAATAAATTCTCTGGGCATATTCAATCATACATCATCACTCGATCTAAGGTTCTGTGAAGTTTCGGGTCCATTGGAACATCCTACAACCCACAGTGGCGTCATAACTGCGCGAATAACTGCCCAAAGCTTGAATTCACCCTGTCTTGGGCCCCATAGCCGAGGGTGCTGACTGGTAATGAATTATCTGGGCATTAGACATAGTACGTGACTACTCGATCTAGGGTTTTGTGGAGTTTCGGGTCCATTGGAACATCCTACAACCCACAGTGGCGTCATAACTGCGCAGATAACTGCTCAAAGCTCGATTTCGCCCTGTTTTTTGCCCCATAGCCGAGGGTGCTGACTGGTAATAAATTCTCTGGGCATCAGAGATAGTACGTGACTACTTGATCTAGGGTTTTGTGGAGTTTCGGGTCCATTGAAACATCCTACAACCCACAGTGGCGTCATAACTGGGCAGATAATTGCTCAAAGCTTGATTTCTCCCTGTTTTGGGCCCCATAGCCCAGAGTGCTGACTGGTAATGAATCCTCTGGGCATCATCAATCATACATCATCACTCGATCTAAGGTTCTGTGGAGTTTCGGGTCCATTGGAACATCCTACAACCCACAGTGGCGTGATAACTGCGCGAATAACTGCCCAAAGCTTGATTTCGCCCTGTTTTGGGCCCCATAGCCGAGGGTGCTGACTGGTAATAAATTATCTGGGCATCAGAGATAGTACGTGACTACTTGATCTAGGGTTTTGTGGAGTTTCGGGTCCATTGGAACATCCTACAATCCACAGTGGCGTCATAACTGCGCAGATAATTGCTCAAAGCTCGATTTCTCCCTGTTTTGGGCCCCATAGCCGAGGGTGCTGACTGGTAATAAATTCTCTGGGCATCATCAATGATACATAATCACTTGATCCGAGGTTTTGTAGAGTTTCGGGTCCATTGGAACATCCTACAACCCACAGTTGAGTCATAACTGCGCAGATAACTGCTCAAAGCTCGATTTCGCCCTGTTTTGGGCCCCATAGCCGAGGGTGCTGACTGGTAATAAATTCTCTGGGCATCAGAGATAGTACGTGACTACTTGATCTAGGGTTTTGTGGAGTTTCGGGTCCATTGGAACATCCTACAACCCACAGTGGCGTCATAACTGGGCAGATAATTGCTCAAAGCTTGATTTCTCCCTGTTTTGGGCCCCATAGCCCAGAGTGCTGACTGGTAATGAATCCTCTGGGCATCATCAATCATACATCATCACTCGATCTAAGGTTCTGTGGAGTTTCGGGTCCATTGGAACATCCTACAACCCACAGTTGAGTCATACCTGCGCAGATAACTGCTCAAAGCTCGATTTCGCCCTGTTTTGGGCCCCATAGCCGAGGGTGCTGACTGGTAATAAATTCTCTGGGCATCAGAGATAGTACGTGACTACTTGATCTAGGGTTTTGTGGAGTTTCGGGTCCATTGGAACATCCTACAACCCACAGTGGCGTCATAACTGGGCAGATAATTGCTCAAAGCTTGATTTCTCCCTGTTTTGGGCCCCATAGCCCAGAGTGCTGACTGGTAATGAATCCTCTGGGCATCATCAATCATACATCATCACTCGATCTAAGGTTCTGTGGAGTTTCGGGTCCATTGGAACATCCTACAACCCACAGTGGCGTGATAACTGCGCGAATAACTGCCTAAAGCTTGATTTCGCCCTGTTTTGGGCCCCATAGCCGAGGGTGCTGACTGGTAATAAATTATCTGGGCATCAGAGATAGTACGTGACTACTTGATCTAGGGTTTTGTGGAGTTTCGGGTCCATTGGAACATCCTACAATCCACAGTGGCGTCATAACTGCGCAGATAATTGCTCAAAGCTCGATTTCTCCCTGTTTTGGGCCCCATAGCCGAGGGTGCTGACTGGTAATAAATTCTCTGGGCATCATCAATGATACGTAATCACTTGATCCGAGGTTTTGTAGAGTTTCGGGTCCATTGGAACATCCTACAACCCACAGTTGAGTCATAACTGCGCAGATAACTGCTCAAAGCTCGATTTCGCCCTGTTTTGGGCCCCATAGCCGAGGGTGCTGACTGGTAATAAATTCTCTGGGCATCAGAGATAGTACGTGACTACTTGATCTAGGGTTTTGTGGAGTTTCGGGTCCATTGGAACATCCTACAACCCACAGTGGCGTCATAACTGCGCAGATAATTGCTCAAAGCTCGATTTCTCCCTGTTTTGGGCCCCATAGCCGAGGGTGCTGACTGGTAATAAAATATCTGGGCTCCAGAGATAGTACGTGACTACTCAATCTAGGGTTTTGTGGAGTTTCGGGTCCATTGGAACATCCTACAACCCACAGTGGCGTCATAACTGCGCAGATAACTGCTCAGAGCTCGATTTCTCCCTGTTTTGGGCCGCATAGCCGAGGGTGCTGACTGGTAATAAATTCTCTGGGCATCATCAATGATACATAACCACTCGATCTGAGGTTTTGTAGAGTTTCGGGTCCATTGGAAAATCCTACAACCCACACTGGCGTCATAACTGCGCAGATAATCGCTCAAAGCTCGATTTCTCCCTGTTTTGGGCCCCATAACCCAGGGTGCTGACACTAATAAATTCTCTGGGCGTCAGAGATAGTACGTGACTACCTGATCTAGGGTTTTGTGGAGATTCGGGTCCATTAGAACATCCTACAACCCACAGTGGCGTCATAACTGGGCAGATAATTCCTCAAAGCTCGATTTCTCCCTGTTTTGGGCCCCATAGCCGAGGGTGCTGATTGGTAATAAATTCTCTGGGCATCATCAATCATACATTATCACTCGATCTAAGGTTCTGTGGAGTTTCGGGTCCATTGGAACATCCTACAACCCACAGTTGAGTCATAACTGCGCGGATAACTGCCCAAAGCTTGATTTCGCCCTGTTTTGGGCCCCATAGCCGAGGGTGCCGACTGGTAATAAATTCTCTGGGCATCTTCAATGATACATAACCACTTGATCTGAGATTTTGTGGAGTTTCGGGTCCATTGGAACATCGTACAACCCACAGTGGCGTCATAACTGCGCAGATAACTGCTCAAAGCTCGATTTCGCCCTGTTTTGGGCCCCATAGCCGAGGGTGCTGACTGGTAATAAATTCTCTGGGCATCATCAATGATACATAACCACTTGATCTAAGGTTTTGTAGAGTTTCGGGTCCATTGGAACATCCTACAACCCACAGTGGCGCCATAACTGGGCAGTAATTGCTCAAAGCTCGATTTCTCCCTGTTTTGGGCCCCATAGCCGAGGGTGCTGACTGGTAATAAATTCTCTGGGCATCATCAATCATACATAATCACTCGATCTAAGGTTCTGTAGTGTTTCGGGTCCATTGGAACATCCTACAACCCACTGTGGCTTCATCACTGCGCAGATAACTGCTCAAAGCTCGATTTCGCCCTGTTTTGGGCCCCATAGCCGAGGGTGCTGACTGGTAATAAATTATCTGGGCATCATCAATGGTACATAATCACTTGATCTAAGGTTCTGTAGAGTTTCGGGTCCATTGGGACTCTCTGGCATCCCCCCGTGACGCCTCGACTGCGACTATAATAACGTTAAGCAGGGTCTCCTCTGTTTTGGGCCCTATGATCGAGTTTGCTGATTCGTTATCGATTCTCTATTATCTCTGAAGACTCATGTGTACCCTGCTCAACGTCAGACAGGTTTCCGTATGCGATGGAATTTTTTCATTCGCACGTTATTGTACAGAGGTAGCTCAGTCTATCAAATATTTCTCATCTCGCCCCGCTCCAGCTCTCGTCCAGCCTCAGGCCCAAATAACGGTTTCCGCTTGGTCTCGGGACTATCTCGACTATACCTTTCGAAAGTAATAAAAAAGTAATAAAATCCTGTGTAGTTCTGAGTGTCCTCAAAGCTACGCCTGTATATGGTGTTCGCTAGCGTAAGCTTACGCTAGCGAAAACCATCATATTTCAGCTGAATCATATCACACGCATATTTTGAGAACGTATTCTGAGAGTAATAAGAAGGTAATAAAAAATGAGCTATCGCACATTCCCGTACGATCTTTCCCCGGCCACGTGTTCGCTAGCGTAAGCTTCCGCTAGCGAAAACTCTCGTATTTCGGGCCCATGACCGGTAATAAATTTCTTTCCTTGGTAATAAATTAGTAATAAAATAGTAATAAAAAGTGAAATTGGTTCGATCCCGATTCGTGAGTTAGTGTTCGCTAGCTTCAGGTACCCTAAGTTGGGCGATTCCTACTCAACTCTCCGATAAACAATAGCAGAGGACAACGGGAGTTTCTTCCATAACGCAAGCCACGGCGCGCGGCATTTTTATCACGTGACTACCGTGTAATTATCCGACAGAATGATCTGAAAATTTGCATACATGAAGCTGAGGAGCACTACTTTCACACAGTTGGAATTTTGTGATGAATCACCGTGTCAAAAAAATTAGAAAAATCATGGCATTTTTCAACATTTACACGGGCTCCTTCCTTGCGAGCTCGATTCTCGACATGCGAGGAAGTTTTTCAGTTTCCAACTATAGCAAAATCCAAAGCGAGAAAGTTGTTCGGGAGGGTCTAAATTAAATTAATATCCAAGATCCAGATCGAATGATGCAATGGGACAAGAGTTTCAAGGCCAGTGCGGAGCGGAACCCATTTTTTTCGCTCAATAGATGGCGCTTTGATCGCCCTACACATGCGATCAGAGATTATGAATCAATTTTTTGCCTCATAGTATTCCAACCTCACATTTCCGACTCGAAAGGAATAACGCAAGTGAAAAACCATAACATCCTCAGCCGAATGAGTTGTTTCACGCCTGGAAATTTCATCCTATACCTCGAAAAATCGTAATTTTTCGATCTGCCGGGCGTTATACCGAGTTGTACTGCTCGATGCTCGCATTCCTTCCAGGTTTTTGCGAGCTAGATTCAGAATTTTCGGACATGGAAGGGCTCATTCGATTGGATCCTTCAATACGCAGGCGGGATACTATCTGATTTTGGCTGGGAATGTTATGTTGTTCAGTGATAAATAGGAATAAGCGAGACAATCATTGCATGTAGACGCAACCTGAAAGTACGCCGATGCGTGTCTGGTTGCGGTTCTGCGGGGGCTCCGGACTGGCCTTAAGGGGATTTCGGAGTCCTATCCTACTTGCTTAGTTATCGACATTGGTGAGTTTCCAAACCATTCGACGAATTTTTGAGATATCGCAATTCTAATAAGTAACGCCGATTTTATGGACCAAACAGAATCGGCGTTACTTATTAGAATTTCGATATCTCAAAAATTCGTTGAATGGTTTGGAAATGCGACAATGTCGGTATCCGACAACCTCTTAAGACTTCCATTGAGACTGTTGAGCGAGGCATCGCGAACTCACGATTGTGCTTGTTAGTCCGGGTGTCAGTCACCCACGAATAAATACAAAAACTCCCGTAACTTTTTTTCTATATCATCATTCGACCTGAATCTTGAGAACTAAGAATATTCAGACCCTTCCGATCAACTTTCTCGCTTTGAGTTTTGATATAGTTGAAAAATGAAAAACTCCCTCGCATGTCGAAAATTATGCTCGCATTGGAGGAAACCATATAAATCTTGGGAAATGTTATGACTTTTTTAATTTTTTCAAAACAGTTTTTCCATCACAAAGCTTCGATTTTATGGGAGCAGTGCTCTTCAGTTATGTGTATGCGAATTCTCAGATCATTTCATCAAATAATCTCACGGTAATCGTGTGATAAAAATGCCACGGCTTGCGTATCTGTCTATTCCTGTTCCGCCGCTCGGTCACTCGAGTTTCTCGCCCAAATTATTAGGCAGCATCTGTTCAACTTTTCGAGCAAGCCTCGCCAAACTCGGCGCAGAAGCGTTGGGCGTATCCTACCTTTTTCTTCTCTCCGTGTAGAAGAAGTGTGATGATCCGGTCATGAAATCTCGTCACAATAGTGTCTGCTGAAGATCTTTAAGAAATTTCTGTTGGCTCTTTCAACTTTGTTGTTGTTGAAGTCACAGGAGTCTTAAGAGACTACTAGAAAAACTGCCTCACTCGCGAGCTCGCTCGGCCACAACGCATAAGATCTCATTCGAACACATAAGATATTAATGTTTTCTCCATAACATCGCCCAGACTGACTGGAGATGAATCTCAAAAGAGGAAAATCTTGAATGAACTTTCTCTTAAATATACGGAAGAATAATCTGCAGGGGTGCTACTATTAATTTCCTTCCCTCTATTTTTAAATTTTTTATTTTCGATTGCCCAATTTGATCGCTAGAGAAGTCACCATCGCTCTTCAAATAGTAGAGAGAACTCATAACACTGTAAATTTATAAATTTGCAAATTTTATCTCTAAAAAAAGCAGTAACAATGAGTAATATATAAGAATCTACTTCATTATATTAATATATCCAATTAAATTATGATCTCATCAGTACATGTCTATGCTTGTTTCATTTTCATAAACACTTAGACTAAAATAAATTACTTGCATTTTCACGATCCACTTATACCTCAATATAAATAAACGTGAAATATTTGCATAATATAGACTCTCTTACTATACTATAAAATAAATAGAAGTGAATTAGATGTAATTTAAGTATTTATAATTACATTCACCATTACCAGTCTCAAATCTCCAATCTAAGTTGACAATTTCAGTAATCCGTGTAAACTCATCAATCCAGATACGAAGTGATTCATAACCATGAATGAGATTCTCACATGGAGCCATGAAGATGTATTCAAACTCATATTCTGCTCCTATCTGTCAAGTTCTTCAAATATTAATAACTTTGAGTCTGTAAGGATTATAACCAATTTATTGCATATTTACCTTCAACTTCCCGTAATCAGAGTACCTGATAGGACTCAGACACTTTCCACAATACCTCTTATTTTCTGATGAGAAATGAAATTCGAATGTCACAAGATACTCAGGACTACGTACAGGCGAAACATTTGTTAGCGATCTAATAACAACTTCTATTGACAATCTAAACAATATTCAAATAGAAATATTATGTCAAATTCGCAATATTTCAAATGCAGTGATCAACTTACGTTGATAAACTATTTCAGAACCACATATGTTGTTTAAGATTTTCCTTGATGAAACGAAACTGCTCATAAAATTTCTTATAAGAACCATTGGAATCTCTCATTCTCAAGATATCGTGCATTCGATATAACGGAGTATTAGAATGAATATATCGATTCAGAATCATGCCATCAGCAATGAAGCTAAATCCAACTAGAAGGATGTCAGATAACTTATGGACAGATACATTTTGTTTATTCGCCACGATGTTAAGAAAATATTCATCACAGATCATGTCATTATGTCGAAGGAATGCGACATCGGACCAAGATGAAATTTCCATGGCGTACTTTATTCTATTAAGGTATTCTGCCTCCATGATAACTAAGATAGATTCTCTAATTGATAGTGAGTCACTTCAACCACTTATCATTGAGCGGCCATTGACGAGATACAAAACTTAATTACGCCTGATTTGAAACGTTTCAGACGTCTTGAATGTCGCTCGCAAGCTCGCTCAATCACAATGCTCATCAAACGTAACTCTTGAACATATGAAATCTCAATAAATTCTCCTATGATTATTATTAATCGAAAACACTCATACTTTTGAAATATCTTTCTGATTTTGAGATGCTTATGGAATTCCATCTCATTTTAAAGTTTAACAATTTGTTGATCATCTCAAAAATTTCTACATATGCGTAAAATCTGTAAATAAGATGTTCGTCATTCGCTTTTGAATATTACCACAGTTCATAATATAGAGTCCCTAGGAATCCAACCTCACCTAAACCAAATGAGAAGAGAAACTGAATCTGTGAAATGAGGTTAGGTCCTCGATAGATGGAAACAAGTCAAAAGAAGCGAGTAGTCGAAAAAGCTCATTACGTTAATCGTCATAAAGAAATGGTTCATCCCCAAGAAAAGGCTACAATCACTACCTAAAATTCAAGTAAAGAACTTACTCCTAATAATATTATCCGAAATGGTAAATTGTTTCTCTGGTTCTTTGAGATTCATACCATATGCCATACCACATCATATATTTGATATACATTTCAGATGATGATGAGAATAGAAATTTAATTCACGATTCTCCTAAGAAGGCCTCAAATAAATTGCTAGATGTATACAAAAGGGCCATTGAAGACTCTCTTCATATATGTGTATGATGTAAATGAGAAATTGCCTTAGAGAATACCATAAATGTACTTATTTTCAGATCTGCATCTTGATTTTGTGAGAAAATATCATCAGCGTTCCTTAGGTGATCCATTTCACTCCTCGCCATTATTCATTCATCATCTACATTAAATAATCAAGACAAATTTTTCAGCGTTGGAAGATAAAATTGATCAAAACACAACTAAGGTATCTAGACTGAATAAAAAACTGGATTTGTTGGTAAAATTGAATGCCATAGATGGTAATCAAAATGAATAGCTGATGTGTGCTTATATCATTGGCAATACAAGTGTAAAATCCTTGTCTTATTTGGAGATTTTGTCATGGATGAAAATATGCTACGGACTCGTATCTCATTCAAAATGAGAGCTACATTAGCTGGAAGATATTGTTTATCCAAGAAGGTTAACCTCTGTAATATTCAGTAGGGCAGATTTTGATATAGAAGTTAGGGAAATTTTTGCACACATAGGCAAGATCATTTTACCCTCCCTAACCATAATATATCCCTCCAAGTACTCCGATTAAGCTCGTAAAATTGGATTGAGAAAATTGTGGAACACCGGGGACATCTGATTTTGCCCAGAGACCTATTACAATCCATCTAGGATCTCGGAAGAATGCTTCTTAGATGGATGAGAGATTGATTGCCCTGCCTTGGTATTGAAGAAGCATATTAAAAACCGACCTTATCGACTTTCTAAATATTTTAAAATACTTTCAAAAATCGCAAAAATCTCGATTCCTCCAAATAAAGTGAGGCCGAGCGAGCGTTACCCTAGCCAGAATAATGAATTGAATCCGATTCAAACCCATTCGTTTTCAATGGGTACGTATAGGTCTATGGAAACTTTTTCTATCGTAATAAATCAGAATTTCCTCCATCCAAAATTCCAATTGTATACAATGGGATTGAATATTTTCAATCGTATTGATAAGGAATTCTAATGTGATAATTCTTTTCTCATCGGATTAAATGGTCACATCACTCTCTGATTTTATAGGAATGTATCGGAGTATATCCTGAAGTGCGATTGCGTAAAGGAATTAATAGATCCTCACACTAACATGATAGGTTTACAGGAAACAATAGGATCCAATGAGAATTATGGGATAGGCAATAGGATCCAGAAGGTTTATTCGATTATGTCGATGACAAATCTCAAAACGTTCGGACCTTTCTCTTGCTCTTCCTTACGCATAAGATACGAGCTAGAAAGAGATCGAGGTCCGAGCGTTGAGAGCGTTTAGAGCGTTGCCGCGACATGATCGAATAAACCTAAACGTTACTCCTTTTTCTAGAATTTAGAACGACTAGAAACTGAATTCACTGGCATGAATTCACTAGCATTAATTTAATTCACTATATGTGTGTAAGACTAGCCACACACACACATAGTTCACCCAACAATGTTTTGAGAATTATGGATTCACTATCGCATTGGATAGCGTCGATGAGTTCAGTTTTTGTTTTTGCAAAGAGAAGATAGATGGATCGACTTTGAGTGTCCTCAATGATTTATTATTTTTTCATGAGAATATTCAGTGTTTTGAGATTTAGAAAAGTAATTTTGATATAAAATATACTACATGGTTCTTTTTATTATAATTTTATAAGATGATTTTTTTATTTACAATTTCGTCGAGATATCAGAAACTCATATACTTTTATACGCCACAACGAGTTTGGCATGAGTTTGTTAACAAACTTTACCCGACGCACGCAAAAAATGTCTTCAATATTGTTGTACATGCATGACAATCGATACAACTGGACATTAATATTTTCACCGAGGATTAAGAAATATGAATCGCTATAATCAGGGCTGTTTCGATTATGATGTGCATCATTTTGTTGGCAAATTAGTATTGCTAGTACGGTTGTTTCAATATGTTGAATATCTCACTACTTTCCTCATCGAATATTAATTTCTATTGGCACTTTGCATATTACAAAATAATGTGACTTTCAGTTGATTAATCAGAATTTCGATTTTTTTTTCGAAAACATGGAATGATAAAAGAAATTTGAGTCGATGAATGATGAGTCTATGAATGATTCAACAAGTTTTAAAAACTAGATATTGTTTTGGAAGCTCTGCCAAGGCAGTGGCCGGTATATCGGTCTCATCAGGCCTCGATATATTGCTATTACACAGTACTTCCCGTAGTGCCATTAAACCTGGAGAAGAGTCCCTGTAAGAAACGGAATCTATCCCCTCCGAGATAGCCTTGAATTAGCTTGTCAAATACACTAGGGATGCCGGTAATGATTCTAAGAGATGTCTGATTTACATACTTCTCTGGCAGCCACCTGGCGCCGGGACGTCAAACTTGTCACAAATTCGCGCGTAAATTCAGATGAAACCAAACGATTGATAATTGTTCAAAAATCGCCCAAACGCGATCGTTGCAGGCTCCACGTGGTACTGCCTAATGTCTCCTTTTCTCAGTGCAGAGATTAGTTGGAATAAGAGTACTATTCAATGTTGAGTATTTATTCAGGAGTATTCACGGGCCTATTGGCTCAATTCAAAAAATAATTCACAATCTTGCAAGAGACAACATACATGAATACTTCGGTTCACATTTCCTGATTTATAGTAAACATCACATCTCAACAGAGATTAAGAATATCCAATGTTCACAATCTATTCATATTGCGCGGTATCATCATTGGATCAAGAATTGCATCGATTTCTGATCGTAGATTTGAGTAAGATATCACTCATCTCCAGGATGTCATCAGGTAAAGCATTCCGGCTCGCGATATTTTGAGTTTCAATTCTAAGCGACTCATACTGGCTCGAAAAGTATCTACGATGGTCAGTTTTCATGGCAATTTACTATTCCAAGAGTATCGATGAAGTTTGGAATGAGATTTTATTCCCGTACAGACATATTTTTTAAAATATGATAGCCCAATTTGATCAAACAAAACTGGAAAAAGTCATGTTGTCAAAATGAGCTCCTTCCGAATCAGAAATGGATCAGAAATTGGATGAATTGATCTCTAGTAGAACTCTTTGCCATTTGGAACATATTTTGAGTCATTACATAAGTTGAAGAGTCATCCATGTCAATTCATCGATGTTTCTGCAAACATCTTCAGACGATCCCCATACTATATTTCATAATGTTGGGGTGTTAGAATATGATATATCCCACAGTTTTTTGGCCTAAATTTTTTTCTCTGCTGAAGCTAGCTCTACATTGTGTTTCTCATGGAAAAATGTAGAATCGAGCCTGTATTACTGCATTTGGTACACAAAATTCCACATTGGTTTCAAAATCTAAGAGGACAGAACAAAACCGACAGGGGAATTATTGATTCTTCAATGTATTTATCTGGCGTCACTATTGAAGCTCATACTCCGCAAGGGAGATCCTCGGATCTTGGGAGAGTAACGACTCCCCGGCCCCAGTTAACCGCAAGAAGGATCCTTAGTTGATCCTGGGAGACAGACGCACTCCCCGGCCCCAGTCCTCCGGCAAGGGAGATCTTAGTATCTCGGGAGCACACGACAACTCCCCCGCCCCCAGTCTTCAGCCCCTGCACCCTTGTGTGTGCTTTTACTACCTCGTCCGCCTCAGTGCGTATGAGCCCTGAGTAGCATCTTGGACCACTTCAGGGCTCCCGCTTCTTCGCAAGCGCCCTGTACCTTTCATCTTTTCTCTACTCTCTGTTCCTTCCTTCCTTCTTCTGGGACTATAACCTTCGGGTTGGCGCCCTCCGGGGAGGGGTTTTAGTCGGTAGGTACCCGAGTCTTCTCGGGTGAATCCGACACTATTCCCAGCCTACCCAAAAAAAGCTTATATAGCTTTCGTTGAGAATTATTTAGCAATGCAATCCAACCGGAAATGATTAGAAGAAAGAATTATAAAAATCTAGAGATATTTGAATGAAGAGAGGATCTTGAAATTATTTCCACCTTATCTTATGAGAATTTAGAGGCAGTAACACATGCTCGTTTTTCTGAAATTGTACTGATTTTTAAGCGAATTGAAGGACCTATAAATCCACAGCGCAGCATTTTTCAAAGTCCATTCCAACCAATTGAGAGCTCATCCATTTTCTCGTACACTCTCGTATGTTCACTGAAACAAGTGGACTAACAAGGAGGGTGCCAGGCCTTCGGATCACCAACCCTCTTGGAACTCTGGGATATGTTTCCTCATACCAGAACATGTAACAAACCATTCTTATAACTTGCCAACGCTCTCTAGAACCATCCTGAGTACCAGGGTCAATATCCCAGCAAATATGGGCCTTTTCCAGGTGGATTGACGCATCTATAGCTCTCCATTAACTAGCTATAGTAAAGCGTGGGACTTTCTTTTGGACAAATGAGAATAGTTACATGGAATAGAGACTGAAAAAGAACAAATCCCGGCTATATGAGACTGCTATAGCTTATCCCAACCATGGATGAGGGTAGTTGAGAATCAAAATACGCTGCTAAAAGTGATTAGCAGAATGCTTTCTCACGGCGTTATATGATGATAATTTTAACGAAAAAGAAAGTACCCTATATTTTGAGTTTTTCTTTCGAGGAAGCATTTCAGAGAGATTTGGGTCATCTGAAAGGGGGTTTTTCCAACAATATCTATTGTTTGATTGAGAGAAAATTTTGATAGAGTCGGTTTAAAGATGATTGAACTGGAGTCCTTTGAAAAAATTCCCTTCCCCCGAAAGAATCTTCATATGAACAATGTTTTACGGATTTTATGAAGATTTCGTATCAGCCAATCGATTTAGAATGGCGCATAAGTAGGTCATTAGAATTGAGATAAATGAGTCGTAAAGGATGATACGAGGGAAAAATGAATATTAATTCTAATTTTCTACTATTTTTTGAGTTATTCTTTTGAGGAAGCTTCTTATAGAGATTCAGGCCATCTAGGCTGAAGTTTTTTTAACAATATCCATCGCTCGGTTGCGACGGAATTACGATGCAGTGGGTTTGAAAAGGGTTAAAATGAAATTTTTGGTGAAAATTTCGATTTTTTCGGAAATTTGAGATTTGTAAAGACTCAATTGAATTTTGGTATTAACCAATCGATAGATAATGCAGAAAAAACCATAGTTTAGGTCATTGAAATTGAGAGAAATGAGTCATAAAAGAAGGTACGAGGAAAAAATGAACATTAAGGAAAATTTCCCATTATTTTTTCAGTTATTCTTTAGAGGAAGCTTTTTAGAGAGATTTGGGCCTTCTAGTCTGAGGTTTTTCAAACAATATCCATCGTTTGTTTTAGACGGAATTTCGATGCAGTGGGTTTAAAAAGGGTCAAAATGAAATTTTTGGTGGAAATTTTGATTTTTTCGAAAATTTGAGATCTGTGGAGATTTTATAAAATTTCGGTATTAACCAATCGATAGATCTTGCAGAAAAAACCATAGTTTGGGTGACTCAATTCGTGGTGAGACCGTGTGAGAAAAAGATATTTATGTATTAAGAGTCGAAATTTGAGCTGTTTTGCTCTAAAAACCCCATGGATCAAATTTGACGGAGAGCTGAAAGCTGCCAAATCACTAGGCTCTCAGAAATTGGATTCTGTACAACTTGTAGAAAGCCAAAAATTGATATAGTGGACAGTAAAAGAAAAAGCGTGTCCGATAGAAAACAACACACACACACACACACACACACGGACAAAGGGGTGCAAAGATGAGTCTCTGACGGATTTGGAAGGCCATTAGGAGGAAAAGTGTTACCTACAATTGATAGATTTTGGCGAGAGGAAGAGAATGGTCTAAGGCTTCTTCAGATGAACGGAATTTTGTTGAAGAAAATATTGGTTTTAGTGGAAAATTTGATCAAAATTTTGCTGGGGTGAAAACCAATCTTTCTCTTTAGAGAAAGCAAAATTGGCAACATTGAGTTTTTCAATAACGGATAGATGAGTCTGGGAGGATATAAGACTTTTCAATAAACATACGGTAATAAATATAATTTACTCACATTCAGAGACCATCACTTTCCCAATAAATAATGTCAAATAGCAGCTGTACTGTGTAAACTGCCTAGGCGCTGAATAAGATTTTGCTTGGGATATTAATTTAAACGTGGTCAAAATCAGGTTAACTCTGTGTCACCAGAGCTATTTCAGATCAGTTCAGATTGAATCTTCTCAATCAACTTGGGGATAAAAACATGTAAAATCAATGTGGAATATGTAGAGTCAGTGTGTGAGTTGAAAAGGATACTTTGTTGTCAAATTTTTCCAAGTCAGTCGCAAGATCTGCTATTGGTTGTGACTCTCCTTGGCTGGCCTTGGGAGTTTACAGTTTACACAGTACAGCCGCCATTTGACAACACCAATTGGAAAAGTGATGGTCTCTGAATGTGAGTTCATCATATTCATTACTGTTTGTTTATTGAAAAGCCTTATATCCTCCCAGACTCGTCATTCCGTTATCAAAAAACTCAATTTTGCCAATTTTTTGATTCTCAACTCCCCCATCCATGGTTGAGAAGCAGTCCCATATGGCTGGGATTTGTTTTTCTTTTTCAGTCTCTATTCCATGTAACTATTCTTATTTGTCCAAAAGAAAGTCCCACGCTTTACTATAGCTAGTTAATGGAGAGCTATAGATGCGTCAATCCACCTGGAAAAGGCCCATATTTGCTGGGATATTGACCCTGGTACTCAGGATGATTCTAGGGAACGTTGGCAAGTTATAAGTGGTTTGTCACATGTTCTGGTATGAGAAAACATATCCTAGAGTTCCAGGAGGATTGGTGATCCGAAGGCCTGGCACCCTCCTTGTAAGTAGTGATCTCCGGATTGAGAAAGGTGAATCTCTTCATAAAATCCTTCAATTGCTTGTCGTATTTTAATTTCATGTGTAAACATCATTATTGATCCTCCAATATCCAATCGACTGGATGTTCTATCATTTCGATTCATAATTCCCATTCATATCTGGCAAAGACTAATATGTTCAAATTATATTCAAATTCATATTCAGATTCTTCTTGAACAAATTCTTCCAACGAATCATCGTGCGGCTGAACCAACATTCAGTCGAAGTTTTCTGCTGCTCCGAGATTCTTGTGGGATATGTTTCGGGGTATTTCCAAAGTCATTTTCCTGCAAGAATCAAAATATTTCTATGGGCACATTTTTAGGAATCTCATTTTTTCGTTTTGGGAGAATTTCAGTGATTCCTTCCGCTATAAAATTTTGACAGGCGTTCCTCGCCTCAAACTACTTTTTAATCATTCCAAATTTTGATCATTTCACACAAAAAAATATCTTGCTTGAAAAAATTTTTCTTCTCCAATTCTCCATGGAATCGATCGCGCCATCACGAATTGCTAAGGCAATCAATGTTTGACGAAAAAGTGGAGATCGGAATTATTCCATACGAATACCCCCCATAGTCGCTTCATTTCCATCCAGTAATCACAATCATCATCAACTTCATACATAAAAAATTAATAAACTTCCCTTTCCAAAATGTTCTATTCGCGGAAACAGAGAACTACGAGAACAAAAATATGATGGCATGAATCGATCTTTTGAGGGTTGAAACATAAGCGAGTGACGTCAGCAGCAATAAAAGTGATTGATATTGAGATCCCTTCAAGCTCTTCACCCAAAGTCGATAGGCATAATCTCATGGCCCCTGAGAAATTGAGATGTGCTCTCTAGTGAGAAGCATGTTTAGGATGTGGAAGTTTGCGGATGTCGATTATTAGAATATAAGGTATTAGAATTTCATTGATTGCACACAAATAGAGCATTGATAACAGATCTATTGCTTTGTCACCATCGCCCTTCTCTCCTTTCCCCCTTCCGTTTTCCCACTCCCGAACTCTCTGATGTTCATTTTCTCCCCTCCTGAGCCCTGATCTGTCTCACTCACGGTCTCACTACACTGTAAAAAATGTTGAATGAAATTTACCATCTAGCTTGGTAAAAATACAACTCTGGGAATTGTGAGTTTCATCCCATTTCTTGTAACTTTACAAACGCTTGTAAATTTACTAGTCTCAGAGGGGGTAATAGTTGGATACCAGTCTCAGACTGGTAAAATTTTCTGTAATATTCCCTCGCTCAGGCTTGTAAAATTCAGCTCAACCGAGCATGCGCGGATCTAAAGTTTGTTTGGTCTGCTGGGCCCACGCACAACTAACCTAAAAAGCTCCTCCGCGGTCGAGTGTTTATGTCTCGAGTGATGAATTTTCGACTCGCACGGGTTTTTACCCTTTTCAAAATTATCGTGGATTAAGATGCTTCATTCCAAGACTCCATTTCATTAGAAAAAGCCCCTGAGTAGCCCGTACGCTTCAGTTGAACAAGATTTCTTCCGGTTTGAAATTTACCGTCAGCCGGTAAATGAAATTTACAAGCCGCTTGTAAATTTACACGTCCCAGCGCGGTATCCAACTATTACCCTCTCTGAGACTTGTAATTTTACATAAAAATTTTTTACAGTGTAGTTCTCCCTTTCTCTTTCTCTCTTATCTCTGTATCTGAGTGACTGGAATGTAAACAAATACTAACCGATTCTGCACAACTCACTGGATTTAGTATTTGAGAAAATTGGACATTATCATAGCAAAGTTTAATGTAGATTAGTACTCGTGTGACATCGAAACGATGAAAGTCAACCATACTCGGACGCATAATGAAAACAGATACGTGATTTGTCTGTTGAGTTCAGACAAATGCACGACAATGGTCAAAATTACGGCTGCTCTGACAAGCAGGATCCATAATTTATTCAAAAATTACAGTTCCTGTGATGTGCATCTGCCGAATGTGATTTGTTCAGCCTGCGAGAGAGATTTGTACCGAGCTGATATTCAAGTCACATTTGATCCGGACTTTTTACAATTTAAACATAGAGTTGCTACGAAATCCGTCGAAGAAGTTCGTGACTGTTCTCTGTGTGATCTTGCAAGATTGCCAAACGTGGAAATTTTGCTGCAGGAAAAACCCTTCCCTTCAAAAAGTCTCCATTTTTAAAGAAACGAAATGGAACACAATATCAGTTGCGAAAAGCAAAATCTCGTGCAGTGAAACGTTGTCATGATTGCGACACTGATATTCGTCCAGGCAAGAGTCACAAGTGTTCAAAAAATACCCGCATTTTAAATTTGAAGGATCGCATCGATGAATCGTGTTCTGAGAAAGAGAGGGAATAGTTGTGTGCTCTATTAATTGGAGATATAAAAAAAAAAATCCATCGAATCGAATGCTTCTGATGGAATTTCTCTTTGTCCACTGCGAAAGGCAAACCAGTGCCAGTTAAAGTTTTTGGTAACCGCGACAGAAAGATCGAAACAGTGAAGGATGATATTTTTACGGTTGAAGATTTGGCGAAAATTCAAACAGCTCATAATCTAAGCCAAAGAACCACATTGGGAATAGCAAAATCTATTCGCACAGTCACGAGAAACCGCAATTTGATCGGGCGGCATTTAAACTTGAATCTCAGAAGATTCGATCATATCCTGGATGACTCCTTCGAGGTCAAATAGTTTGCGTTCGTGGATTTAAAAGCTGGAGTTGAATCTAGTGCTCCAAGAGGTGTTGTGTGTTGCAAAGATTTACCTAAATTCATAGAGCTCATAAAGGGAAGCCGTCAAATTGCTAGTCCTCATTTGAAACCCGGCGTCGATGGAGATGCTGGATTCTTGAAGATTTGTTTATCCGTTCAATCCCCAGATACACTGCATCCAAACATGGAGGGCCCTCCGGAAAAACGTCAAAAGTATTCCGATGGGATTGCAATGAATGATTTCAAGGATTCGGGCGTCAAAAAACTATTCATTCTCGCTCTTGCACCTTGCACACAAGAGAGTTACACAAACCTCAAATTACTGTGGGATGCTCTAAATATCAATTCTTGTGAAGGAACAATTGCGACAGACTTGAAGTTGGCCAACCTTCTAGGAGGTTTGATGCAATATTCAAGTAAATATCCTTGCACATGGTGTGATGCTTGCAAAGAAAATCTTCGTGTCTGGGGAAACCCTAGAACTATTAAGAATGTACGTGATAACTATAAAAAATGGACAGAGTCAGGGTCCAAGAAAAGTGAGAGGATGAAATATAAGAACTGTGTTCATCTACCATTGTTTACAGGACCAGATGACCGACCTTATCTTGAAATTATTCCTCCACCAGAATTGCACTTCATGCTAGATGTTGGGAGTACAGTGTACAGCCACATGTTGAAGGAGTTCGAGACTGATGCTTTGACTCGGGCTGCTTCATGTAACGTTCAGAGAGAAATTACTCATGGTGGTCCAGAATTTAAACGGAATTCATGTAAGAAACTTTTAAAGCGAGTTGATTCGTTGCGAGCCAATTGTGATAAGAATTGTTTGAAATATGGTCTTGCTTTTGAAGACTTCCAGAAAGTTGTTGATTCTTGTTTTGGAAACGAGTTGAGATCCGATTATGAACAGCATATCTCTTAGTTCACACAAAGTTATCGTGATCTGGAAACAAACGTCACTCCAAAAATTCATGCCGTCATGTTCCATGTTGAAGAATTTTGCAAAAAAGCCGGAAGAGGGATAGGATTCTTCAGCGAACAGGCCATGGGATCGGTACATCCCCTACTGAAAATATCCGAGTCAGTCACTAAGTCGGTGGACGCAGTCGGTGACCGACTCGGTAATCTGAGACAGTCACCGAGTCCGTGGCGTAATCATGATTTCATGCAATGACCGAGTCGGTGGCAGAGTCGGTGAGTGGTTCAAAATTCCCGTAATTTTTCAGCAGTAGCGTGACTATATCAAATTACGCGCAAAAATGGATTTCCGAATATTTAGCCCCAAAATAAATCTGCGCAGTTCAAAGATGTAGGTTTCGTACATTTCCAGTGTTTGTCTCCAGCCATGAGTTCAACGAGAACGTTCCCTTTCATGTTGGATTTTCATGATCATTTTCAGTGTGTGCTCAGTCATGGAATAATACCCAAGGTTCCTATCCTAGTGCATTGAGTTATCAAAAATTTTCAGGAGGGCGAACAATAATCATTCAAGTTTCGAAATGTTTCAATAGAAGCTGCGAACCTTTCTTCACCCAAATGAGTTGTATTTTCCCTACATTATTTCCAGTTAGCGATTCTCAAAGTATTGGAGATTTAAGACAAAAATTACTCATTGATGGAACATTGGAAAGAGATAGGAACTTGTAAATAAGTAAAATCAAGGTCGAACCATCACACATGGTTAAACACACTGCTCATGAATTGAAGGATCTATCATCAAGATACTTGTGCAGATTAAGAAAAGGCAAGAGTGTGATTATTCATAATAGTCAGGCTTATCATTAGATTTAGTGTGATGATAGATTTGAACAAACAGTTAGCGAATATTACCTCATCTTTTCCAGCCAGAGTCATCTAAATGGAGTCAATAATAAGGGGGAAAATCAGTAATATGTGTAAAAGGTACATTCACATGTTGGAAAATAGACATCTCTGGAGCTTCATCAACCTTCTGGTGAGGAACATATTCAAGGATCACACATTTTTTTTCTCGCCTGAGAATTGGATGAATCTCACCAACAGCTTTTGGAAAGCAAAATAGGCAATTCATGCAAGATGGATGAATTAATCACTCCAATAGAATTAGAATTTAGAGTGAGGGATACATAGAGAATTCACATCTAAGCGCCTCTTGTATTTTGTTGCACAAAGTGTCTTGTTCATGACCCTTCCGAGTCTTCTTTCAGAAGTGTTGAATACTCATGGTCCACATACATGCGAATTAGGAAATCATACTTCTCAAATATCGCTCCATCTCATCCAGACAAGTTGATGTT
Source organism: Eretmocerus hayati (assembly GCA_029851415.1). NCBI lineage: Eukaryota > Metazoa > Arthropoda > Insecta > Hymenoptera > Aphelinidae > Eretmocerus > Eretmocerus hayati. Next base: position 23,272,556 of record CM056742.1, read on the forward strand.
GAATCAACGAATATTCGCATCAGATTCAAAAGATGAAACCACGAGACCTGAATCATTTGACCGAGTCACTTTAAACTCTCGAGGTATTTGATCTTGTTGATAATGTTGGTGAATTTGATCTAGGTGTGGCAGGAATTTGGTTGCAGCAAAGATGTAAAGAAGTTGATAAAGCTAGTGCTCCTGCTCCAGGTGTACCACTGCATCTCACAAGGGACAGTGGCCAAAAAACCACAAGCATGACCTGCAACTGTAATTAAATTGCTCTGTCGTGTAAGTAAGCATGGTGCAAGATCCAACGAGGGAAACGACTACCATACCAGCCATGCCAGTTGCCATGTCAATTAAGATCATACGTCTAATGTCAATGACTCAAATCATATGCTGATATCTCATTATTTAAATGAGGGTACAAGTAGGTGACTTACATTGCTATGATGATAGGTTGTGATCATGGTGGGTGCCAAGACTGTGGTGGCCATGACGTTGCTTACTCATGGCAACACCCATCTACCTGAAAATAAAAATTCATCTCTACACAAAGGGCCTGGCTCTTTGATCAACAATATATATTAGAATCATTCAATGAGAATACTCATCTGATGCAGGAGCCCAGTGTCCTTTAATAAATAAGGTTGGCCTTTGGCGTAGGTTATTTGTCCACACCATAGGTCCACACCAGGTCGCGAGTGGGAAATTATTCACACCAGGTTCAGCAGACTTGTCCCTAGTATGACAAAATCACAATTCTTCTTCAGAAGCCGAATCGTATCTATAAACACGTCGGAAATACAAGGAAAAATACAACGATTTCCTCAGCGCTGCAGATATGAATAAATGGATGCCACGCGGTCTGAACTACTAATCGGAGCTCCAACGGCTCTTCAGGGAATCGGGTGTGGATCATCTGAAGTGAACGATTTTGGGCTATTTGGATGAACCTTCATTTGTTTTCTTCTTCTAATTGGAATAATGAATTGTTCCTCCACGAAATTTTTGGTTATCTCTAGCCGCGGTTTGCGGTTGCTCCGCACGCGCGCAGGACGCGAGTGAACATTGCATAAGGGAACAATTCATTATCTCAATTGAATAGAAAGAGCAATTCAGGCACTATTCGAGTGTTCTACAAGATCGGTCCTAGCGTGAATTTTTTATCTCGTTTCCTAGAGAACCGTTGGAGATTCGATTAGTAGTTCGGACCGCGTGGCTTCACACCAACGTATGCATGTCTGCAGTGCTAAGAAAATCGGTGTGTATTTTCTTGTATATTTTCCGACATGTTTATCGTTGTGATTCGGTTCCTGAAGAAGAACTGTGATTTTGGCATACTAGGAACAAGCATAGACATAGAAGTATAGACTGCTGGTCCCGTATACTCGCCGTTGTCATCGAGAGATAGGCCTTTGCGTGAGAGTGAGCGAGACGGCATGCTCCAAGGCGCACGCTTTCAACATGCGATTCCTATGTTGCGTCTCTCTCACTCTCATTGCGGAGCCTCGATGTCAACGGCGAAGATACGGGACCGGCAGTCTATACTTCTATGTCTATGGGAACAAGTCTGCTGAACCTGGTGTGAATATTTTTCCACGCGCTGGTCACTTGTGTAGACAAGTAACCTCCGCCAACCGCGAACCTTTTATAAAGGTCATGACTCGCATGGACGAGTGCGTCAGATGAGTATTCTCATTGAATGATTCTAACAAAAATTGTTGATCAAAGAGCCAGGCCCTTTGTGTAGAGATGAACTTTCGTTTTCAGGAAGACGGGTGTTGCCATGAGAAATCAAAGTCATGGCCACCACAGTCCTTGGCTATCACAAGCACAACCTATCATCATAGCAAGGTAAGTCACCTACTTATACCCTAATTTGAATAATGAGATATCAGCATATTATTTGAGTCATTGACATTTGACGTATGTTCTTATTTGACGTGGCAACTCGCATGGCTGGTATGGTAGTCGTTTCCCTCATCGGATCTTGCATCATGTTTACTTAGACGACAGAGCATTTTAAGGCGAGTCCGTACACTGTCACGTGGTCGATCCAGGCCTAGGGAATTGTGGTGTCCCCACCGCCGTCTCAAATTTTACAAATGTAAGAGTTCGAGCCCAGCAAGTGGCGCCACCACGGTAGTGCACAATACCAAAAGGTTATGTGGCGTGTGAGTTAGATGGAATGAGGGGTTAGTAATAATACATTCAACGATATGATATTATTTTCTGATCTCTCCAACGCTTATCTGTGACACTCAACAGTGAAAACTCATTATTTGAGCCCCTTTGCCACGATGCAAATGATAGGTTACGAACGACCATGTTGAATGGCACGTCTTTGGATGTGTGTTGTTCGAGTGACGTCTCATCTATGTGATTGTTTCTGCTCAGAATTGCCAGAATTTTTTTGTCGATTGGAATCATGCCATTCTATTTTCTCCAATTATTTTCATGAATACATATAAACAACTCGCGTTTATATCGTTTTTCTGAATACACTCTAATCATGCCATTCTACTTTTCGCAATAATTCTCATGAATTCATATAAACAACTCATGTTTATATCGTTTTTCAAAAATACATCCTCAAGCTGTCAGCAACATACCTAGCTGTTGCAATCCTTCTGTCTTTTCAAGTTCAATAAATATATCGTGATACGTCCTCTCATTCATTTTACACTGTTGCTTTCAAACAACCCACCAAAAAACTACTGCTGAATATCACAAATGTTGAAATTTCAGTCTTGTGCTATTACTGCTAATTTTTTGGGACCGAACTGTCCATTCTTCTCAACCTATATAGATTGGCAGAGCATGCCGAGTTATGGGCTAAATGTCTGTAAATCCATTGAATTATCAATATCCAAATTTTGAAACTTTTCATGAACTTTACATGATAATGCGATCATACGTGTTTAGAATCTTTATGTACAGAAAGCTTATCTCTGTTGTTACTGAAATTTGCATCCCAACCACAAATCTTATAGATAACAGAATGAATCGTGTCATAATTATGTAAACAAAAAATCAATCAAGTCATCTATCAACCAATGAACTCAGTTCAAATATGCACATATTTTCACGCACAGTCACCATTTGACTCATGCTCAAATCTAGGGATATCTATTACCCTTGAACGTTAATTTCGGTTTCAGAACGATCGTTTCAGTGGATCTCTGCATCCTTAGACACATATTATTGATTTTCAGGATATGTTGCATCTTTCTATGCGTATGGCTGATCCAAAAGTTGTATGATGCATCTTCATATGCGTCTGATTGTTTGTAAGGATCTATTACATCCTCTATCAAGACCTATTTGTCTGAATTCCTTGTTACATCTTCGTTTCATGGATTTAGCTTATCAATCACGCCGAACTTGAAACAGCTCTCTAATCATTCGACAAGAAAAAATGTTCTCAGACTGGTTTCTTGATACAGATCACGTTCCACCAAATATCGAATACATTTATAAATGTTTGACACCGGAAAAATCAGTCCGAATCGTTATTCATCTCTGACGCAATTCAGCACAGAGGTATACAATCAACTTATCACTCGTATTATTATTTTTCGTATACGAAAAATTAATTCGTATCATTACAGAGGTATACAATTCACGTATATAGCGGTGCGATTGACTGTCAGAGAGCATCGTTACATGGTCAGAAGGAGCTTTTGAATTTCAAAAAATTCGCCACAGGCTGCAGCAAACTTCTTGTGTGTTTATCAGGATTCGATCAGATTCATCGCATCTCGCAACATCAAGATACAAACCAAAATTCAGTGTAAATTTCATTTCTTGAGCGCTAAATTCCGAGGCCCATCGTTGCAGTAAACATGTGTTAGTAAAATTCTACAAACCAAGTAATTTCATCTTCAAGCACAAAAATATCGACCTAAGTTTGTCAATGAGCAACGAGATCGGACGGAAATGAGGATTTCTCGATCATACAATGGGGCTAGGGGCTATCTCGCCCTCGAGTACTTATATCGATGACACATCTATGATTCATTAATTGAAGATGGAATATCAGATACCTCATCGAGGACAGAGTCTAAAATATGTAGCGCCAACTACTCTAGCAAATTTTTAACAATAATTTTGGGTAAACAAGTCACTTACATGGAATATATTTGACAATGAAGGCGCAAACCTGACATCTCAATCAAGTTTATCCCAAGACTGACTGCTGACGACACTCTGCATGAAAACGTGAAATCGTCGCGGCTATCTCTGCGGGGTCCTTTCTGTTCACTATTTGAGCGTGAGAACTTCAGTTCTAGTTGAGAAACCAACTATTGAAACCCTTAGGCAAATAATTGTGATTAATGAATTCGTTACGACAATGAGAAATGTTAATTTTTTTCCACAAAAAGTATACCTTGCCCGAAAAACAAGAGTGTAGATGACCTGAATGCTCCCAAAAAGGAATGTCGTGAGAATAACTCTAAATATCAGAATAAAATTGTATCTAAGTTTCTATTTTTGCTCATAGCTTCTCCTGCATTTAATCGACCCACCTTTCAATGAACTAGAGAGATTCTATTCCAACATTCTTCATCAATTGGTTGATACCAATTGATTGAACTACCTTTGGACGTGATTTCAATTCATTCTTCAACAAAAATTCAGAATTTCCACCAAAAACTCTATTCTGATCACATAACAAAAACCTTTGTTTTCATAATCCAAATCAATTTGAAGTTAGCATCGGTGGGTTATTTCGAGAAGAATCTTCGTTTGTCAGGTGGATTCTCGTGAGACTGTATCGTAGAAAGATATTTCAGTGTAACAAGACAAAATTTTAGCAATTGTCCTATAATCAATCCATAGTAAATCGGATTAAATGCAGGAAGAGGAGAATAAGAGATTTACTTATAACATCCTGATGGTACTGAAAAGTCTCAATTCGATGAGATGAGCGGTACAGATGCGACACTGATGCATGAAGGATAACAAACGCATAAACATTCACAAAGGGCAGAAAAATTTAGTCTATCTTCGGTTTGGCCAGAAGGGGGTGATATGAGAAGCTCACTCAACAGCACCTCAGATGGATCTTGATAATATATAAACATGAACATATCAGAAAAAAATGTAGGCTACTGATTGTGAAATTGAGCATTGGTTTCATACTATCGATCGATCTCAAATTTGAATTTTGAGTTCGAATGAGAAGAAGAATAAGATTTGAAAGTTTGATCCATACCATTTTCTATACTTTTCATGATTTTTTTTCCATGTTTCTTTGAAGTCCAGTTCTGGGAGAAAATAATTCCAGTATATTAGTGAAAAAAATAATAAATTCCTGGCTCATCCATGCAATTTGAGTTAGAAGAATCAATTGGCAAAATACCTTGGCCTTGTGAGATTATAGCTCACACGTATTTAGGGTTGTTCTCCCCCGATGGCAGCATATGGTGGTGCAATCATTGTTAGATACCGCTGGAAGATATAGTTTCACTCATTCATGAATTATTCTCCATCACCTCATTTCTCAGTTTTTGGTTTGAATGTTGGGCCAGCATGTTCACTGAATAAGATTTGTTAGTTTCTACAAGTCCTGTAAAGATCAAAAGAATCAGAATTCAATTCTCTTTTCAGTCATCACCAAGAAATGGCAATGACCAGAACCTGAAAAGAGATGAATCTTATTTAGAGTTAAAAAGGAGACAATTCTCCATCATTGTTAATAATTAAGTGAGGTTAACCTTTTCCAATGATTAATTGATATTTTTCAAGTAACATGAGCTCCATGGGGTAGAAATAGTCTTACCTCGCTACTACATCTGATCATGACGACTCCAGCTGACACAGCCCTGGAGGTGGTCCAAGTAGGTAAACATACCTCTCTAATGATCCTAGTGCTTCTAGGATATACCCAGAGGACACAAACACAATAACAAACATCCTAGCATGAATGTCTGACCCATTACAACTGAATCCGAGAGAGACCCTCTGTAAAACCAAGACTCCAACCATCTTAGTTGGAGATATAAACAGTCGACTTGGAGTGTTGAGGGTGGAAGATGATGCAGTAGGTATCAATAAGACCTCACATAATTTCTGGAGACGGGTAACATCCATAGAAGTGATTAGTACACCTCTAGCAACTACTACACCAAGTTCGTTCCTTAGTCCAAGCCTTATTCCAAACTTTCCGCAATACCTGCAATCATGTAAAAGCTTCAAATGAATAAACTAGCTACATGACAGTTAGTTCATCTGAAACAAGACATTTTTTATGATCTTTCAAGCCTAAATAATCATGCTTTCAATCTCTCATTCATGAGCTGAGTGAAAAAGTTAGGTTTGTTTACTAGCTGCCCCATGCCAGTACATGCTCCATGTTGTTGAGTACTATAGATAATGAGTACGACTTACCCAGCTTCTCTGGAGCATTCAGGCTGTAGGAAAAGACCAAACGCAGATGCCACAACCAATGATAGATTATCGAAGTCATCAATTACTGAGCTACTGACGACGTAAACAGTCGGGTTTTGTTCGCCCGAGCAGACACTTATTGTGCGCTGATGGTGTGGGTCCTGCGTGGTGCCACGCCTGGGCAAAGATTTCACAGGTTCTTGATGAACCACTGCACACACTGACACACCAGGAACACGAAAACACTAAACCTTCACGTAGCGCGAGCACCAGGAAGCCGTGTGATCAACCTGTTGCAGAGACGCGGCGGCGGCCATTTTGGGTGCCGGTATGCCAATTGCTGAATTGCCGTACGAGCGTGCGCATTGGCGCGGCACTTTGAAAATACATGCACGGGCACTTGGATTATATTTTCTCTATATAACCGGAGAAATCAGATGTAATATTTTGTAACTTTAATTTGAGCTCGTTTTTCCAACACACTTGCGTTCTACGTGAGCATTACACGGACAGAACAGTTACTCAAGCGTCTCATGTGGCTCAACGCTCCACTGTGTTTTTACGATCCTCAGGAGAGCGTACCTATGATTCAGTTGCGAACCATTCTTTTCACGGAATCTCACACGGAAGATGATAACCGATATTTCCCGGATTTTTTCAAACAGGAGCATCCTACACGGACAACACTCGGGCGAAACAGTCACCCGAAGGCCTCGTGTGCGTCGTCGCCAGAGTGTGAGTTTGCGATTTTCCGGGAGGAGGATTTATGAATCGGTGATGAACTCTTCAATTTATGGAATATTATCGTCAGACGGATGATCCCTGATATCTTTTCGATTTTTCTATCGCAAGCACACTCTATATCAGCACCACGAGCCGAAACTGGAGATCGGGCGCTTCGCGTCGTCCGTTTACTGAGGGTAGATTCGCGACTCTCTATACGATGAGTTGATGGATTGGTGGAAATCTATTGAACTCATGGAATTTCATCGTCTGACGGATGATCCCTGATATCTTTTCGATTTTTCTATCGCAAGCATACTCTATATCAGCACCACGAGCCGAAACTGGAGATCGGGCGCTCCGCGTCGTCCGTTGACTGAGGGTAGACTCGCGACTCTCTATACGATGAGTTGATGGATTGGTGGAAATCTATTGAACTCATGGAATTCCATCGTCTGACGGATGATCCCTGATATCTTTTCGATTTTTCTATCGCAAGCATACTCTATATCAGCACCACGAACCGAAACTGGAGATCGGGCGCTTCGCGTCGTCCGTTTACTGAGGGTAGACTCGCGACTCTCTATACGATGAGTTGATGGATCGGTGGAAATCTATTGAACTCATGGAATTTCATCGTCTGACGGATGATCCCTGATATCTTTTCGATTTTTCTATCGCAAGCATACTCTTTATCAGCACCACGAGCCGAAACTGGAGATCGGGCGCTTCGCGTCGTCCGTTTACTGAGGGTAGATTCGCGACTCTCTATACGATGAGTTGGTGGATCGGTGGAAATCTATTGAACTCATGAAATTCCATCGTCCTACGGATGATCCCTGATATCTTTTCGATTTTTCTATCGCAAGCATACTCTATATCAGCACCACGAGCCGAAACTGGAGATCGGGCGCTTCGCGTCGTCCGTTTACTGAGGGTAGATTCGCGACTCTCTATACGATGAGTTCGTGGATCGGCGGAAATCTATTGAACTCATGGAATTTCATCGTCTGACGGATGATCCCTGATATCTTTTCGATCTTTCTATCGCAAGCATACTCTATATCAGCACCACGAGCCGAAACTGGAGATCGGGCGCTTCGCGTCGTCCGTTTACTGAGGGTAGATTCGCGACTCTCTATACGATGAGTTGGTGGATCGGTGGAAATCTATTGAACTCATGAAATTCCATCGTCCTACGGATGATCCCTGATATCTTTTCGATTTTTCTATCGCAAGCATACTCTATATCAGCACCACGAGCCGAAACTGGAGATCGGGCGCTTCGCGTCGTCCGTTTACTGAGGGTAGATTCGCGACTCTCTATACGATGAGTTGGTGGATCGGTGGAAATCTATTGAACTCATGAAATTCCATCGTCCTACGGATGATCCCTGATATCTTTTCGATTTTTCTATCGCAAGCATACTCTATATCAGCACCACGAGCCGAAACTGGAGATCGGGCGCTTCGCGTCGTCCGTTTACTGAGGGTAGATTCGCGACTCTCTATACGATGAGTTCGTGGATCGGCGGAAATCTATTGAACTCATGGAATTTCATCGTCTGACGGATGATCCCTGATATCTTTTCGATTTTTCTATCGCAAGCATACTCTATATCAGCACCACGAGCCGAAACTGGAGATCGGGCGCTTCGCGTCGTCCGTTTACTGAGGGTAGACTCGCGACTCTGTATACGATGAGTTGGTGGATCGGTGGAAATCTATTGAACTCATGGAATTTCATCATCTAACGGATGATCCCTGATATCTTTTCGATCTTTCTATCGCAAGCATACTCTATATCAGCACCACGAGCCGAAACTGGAGATCGGGCGCTTCGCGTCGTCCGTTTACTGAGGGTAGATTCGCGACTCTCTATACGATGAGTTGATGGATCGGTGGAAATCTATTGAACTCATGGAATTTCATCGTACTACGGATGATCCCTGATATCTTTTCGATTTTTCTGTCGCAAGCATACTCTATATCAGCACCACGAGCCGAAACTGGAGATCGGGCGCTTCGCGTCGTCCGTTTACTGAGGGTAGATTCGCGACTCTCTATACGATGAGTTCGTGGATCGGCGGAAATCTATTGAACTCATGGAATTTCATCGTCTGACGGATGATCCCTGATATCTTTTCGATTTTTCTATCGCAAGCATACTCTATATCAGCACCACGAGCCGAAACTGGACATTCTAAATCTCTTGGAGGAAAAAAAGCCTTCAACTAGAGTATATTTTTCCTCCAAGCTTACAGGTATTTCGCTTGAAGGTGAATTCTCCTCCCACTGGAGGAATATTTACCTCCAAGCTGAAGGGAAGTTCGGTTTCGCCTCCAAGGTAGAGAGGTAACCTCAAAACTACTTCAGACCAACGCGAGTTTTATCATTGACACAATTCGCGGAAGATTCTTTTATTCTACGGGATACTCAATAATGATCCTCTCTGACAAAATTCATAATTCAATCAATATCATAGTAGTTGAGCGCACGGCGACGCGAGGTATATGTAATATATCATATGCACGCGGCAAGCATGTTGAAACGCGTTGCACGACTTATATTATGCCCTTTATTCAATGCCTGCATCCTGATAAAGCTGGCTATTTCGGGGGCTTTTCAACTATATTCCTTGTTTTGACGGTAATTATGACGGGCCACGAGAACAATGCCCAAATCACAAGCTCCCTGAGGGAGCCGATGAACATGTGCGACTTTTAAGACTATGTTAACAGAGATTCGTAGTGGTCTAGTGGTAAACCTTTTGCTCGGCAACCCAAAGATCGAGAGATCGCATCCCGCTACGGCCAAATTTTTTTTTTTTTTTTCGTTTAACCTAGTTTTACTTCATTATCACTATGGTATTTTTATGAATTCAACTTGATTTTATTCGATCACTTCTTGAAATGATTCGACTAAAATTATTCATCAAAATTTTTGCATTTGGCATCATGTTCCCATAGTTAAAGTAAAATGATCTTTACGAGAAATTTGCGATTCTCAATCCAGACGTTTGAATTATTGGGCTTCAGTGATACCTATAAAGTTGTTACGAATTGTACAAACTGGATTTTTCTTTATTTTTATTAATCTGAAAAATTGCCTGAATGGGTTGGGTTTGGAACGCTTAAGTCTTGAAAAAGAAAAAAAATAAAGCTGGACGTAGTAATAATAAAGTAGTAATAGTTTAAACGAACGAAAAAAAAAAAAATTCGACCGAAGCGGGATGCGATCTCTCGATCTTTGGGTTGCCGAGCAAAAGGTTTACCACTAGACCACTACGAATCTCTGTTAACATAGTCTTAAAAGTCGCACATGTTCATCGGCTCCCTCAGGGAGCTTGTGATTTGGGCATTGTTCTCGTGGCCCGTCATAATTACCGTCAAAACAAGGAATATAGTTGAAAAGCCCCCGAAATAGCCAGCTTTATCAGGATGCAGGCATTGAATAAAGGGCATAATATAAGTCGTGCAACGCGTTTCAACATGCTTGCCGCGTGCATATGATATATTACATATGTCTCGCGTCGCCGTGCGCTCAACTACTATGATATTGATTGAATTATGAATTTTGTCAGAGAGGATCATTATCGAGTATCCCGTAGAATAAAAGAATCTTCCGCGAATTGTGTCAATGATAAAACTCGCGTTGGTCTAAAATAGTTTTGAGGTTACCTCTCTACCTTGGAGGCGAAACCGAACTTCCCTTCAGCTTGGAGGTAAATATTCCTCCAGTTGGAGGAGAATTTACCTTCAAGCGAAATACCTGTAAGCTTGGGGGAAAAATAACCTCTAGTTGAAGGCTTTTTTTCCTCCAAGAGATTTAGAGTGATCGGGCGCTTCGCGTCGTCCGTTTACTGAGGGTAGATTCGCGACTCTCTATACGATGAGTTGATGGATCGGTGGAAATCTATTGAACTCGTGGAATTTCATCGTCTGACGGATGATCCCTGATATCTTTTCGATTTTTCTATCGCAAGCATACTCTTTATCAGCACCACGAGCCGAAACTGGAGATCGGGCGCTTCGCGTCGTCCGTTTACTGAGGGTAGATTCGCGACTCTCTATACGATGAGTTGATGGATCGGTGGAAAGCTATTGAACTCATGGAATTTCATCGTCTGATGAGTGATCCCTGATATCTTTTCGATTTTTCTATCGGAAGCATACTCTATATCAGCACCATAAACACTCCAAAAAGAAATCCTTGGTCTCAGATTGATTTCGTGCGTAGAGCATGATGCAACAAAAACAAGATGATGAATCTCCAAGATAAGCTAGCGATTCATCTATCTAGATATTTGACCTATAGAATCGAAAAAGTTGACTCAAAAAAGAATGTGAGACCCAGCCCATTTTTGTCTATAGTTTTCTCGTGGAATTACTCGTTTTGTTCTTTTACAACCATTAGATTGTATACGATTATTCCTCGTGTTTCTGTGTCGAAAAATTATTTCCTCCCATGAATCTCTTGAATAGATAAATAAAGTACTGCCCTCTCTGTTTTTCCCGAATCTATAAACTGTAAGTAACAGTTTTTCTTGATGACGCCTAGGAAAATTGCTACGTGGTCCATGAGACCATATAATAATGACATTTGTTTCGACCTTGTTGAAATGTCCACTCAAAAGACTTGCTACAATAAGTGTTTTGAGGAAATTAATACAATATTCATTTTGCCGCGATGAATCGATTGGTTCATAAGGAAACTAGATGAAATGAATAAGAACCAACTGTCCCTTTATTTATTTATGAATGATGCAAAATTTATGAATTGAACTACGGTAATGATGAAAATGAAGTGTACCTTTTTCCAATTGCAGATGAACATCGAATCACATGAGTAAGGTGGTGTTCAAACGAGCTGAGACATGTCTTTCACTTCGTCATAATTTACCATTTAATGACCAATGATTGACTGACGTCGGAATTTTTTTCATTTTTCGTATTTTTTTGGAATTATGAATCTTTGGTTCAAAGAGACTTGAATTACATGAATGGATGACTTTATCGTTATTCTTTCGAAAAAAATCGACTTAGCCTCGAAGGTGTGCACTTTTTCGTATTGTTGTGAAGATATCACTACAAAGAAAATATCTTGAAATCGGTACAGTCTTGTGAGAGCGGATTTCTTGAAATGAGACCAAGAATCAGAAAATCTTATTGGAGCATGAAACATCCTCTCTAAACGAGAGATTCACCATTAGAAATGGGATATTCCTTCACAAAATGGAAGATCGCGTTATTCAAGAGAATAGGCTCACTTTCAAGTATTTGATTCCATGATTTGAGGGATGGAGAGCGCAGGTGTTTGCAAAGTCTCAGGGCTCGAATTGTTATTCGAAAGTGCTCGACGACTCGATGGATGCTTGATGATGCGGCTGCAGGTGGGGCAAAGGTACGCTGGCAACGAATTTGTGAGCAGTGGAAAATCAAAAAAGATAGATCGATGCACCGAAAATTCTACTTCCCGAATTCGCAAGGGGAAAAACTCTACCTTCGTCTATTTTCTTGAAATTACGAGAAAACTAGCTTATTCCACCCATCCTAAGCTCCTTGACCCTTGCTCGTAACGACACACTCTTGGTGTAGGAAAATTTCACCCGGTCTAAAAAAAACTACCACCTCGGTTTTTCCAAATTTTATATTGGTTTTTCCGTGATTAGCGGTAATTAGGTTTTGACTAATGGTGTACTGCAGTCGGCTGACTCATTTACAGCGGTGTGGCGCATCATGCTGGTGTGAACATGATATAATGTAGCACGTTCACACTAGGGCTTGGGATTGGAAAATAATTCTACTAATCGCGGAAAACCCAATAGAAAATTTTAAAAGACCGAGGTGGTCGAATTTTTTTGGGATCGGGTAGAATTTGTCTCGACCAAGCGTACACTACCGGTCAAAGGTATAAATAACTTTCGATTTCGCTCACTCAACTGCTCGGATCTCATTGGTCCAAAATAATTCTACTTGGGCTCATTTTTTATTTATCTTTTTCCAAACACATCAAGAGCTATTTAGTATTTCTTCTGCGCTGCCCAATGGATTCTTGCAAAATCAAAGTGAATCCTTGGAGAATTTCATGATAATCGGGTCATTACGCAAACCTCCGCAAGTCCGGCCGAAATTGGTGAATTTAGATAATTAGATAATTGATAGAAGTCAAGGAATTTAAAATCCGTTTTTACAATTTATTCGAGCTTGTTTCTGATCCGAGTTGTGGCTCTTTTTGTGGAGGATGATTTTTCACTAAAAAAGGACTAGTCATTGAGAAATTATGAATGGACCCATTTCTTCACAGATATGAGCACTGATCTTGGCTCCTCTCACTAACAAAGCGGAAGAACTTGGAAAAACACAGAGAAATACCATCGTGCGCCCGATTTCTTCACCTTTCGTGGTTTTTGGGACTCTTCCTCGAAAATAATCTTCCCTGACGGAAAACGGTCACAGCTCGGGCCAGAAACAAGCTAGAATGACTTTAAAAACGTATTCTGAAGCTTTCGACTTCTACTTTCACATGCTCCTTAGATCATTTGAATCTATCAATTCCCGGCAGGCTTGCAGAGGTTTGCGTAATGACCCGATTTTCGTGAAATTCTACAAGGCTCCAGATGGACTTTGCAAGAATGTATTGAGGTGCGCAGAAAAAATACCGAACAGCTCTCGAAGTGTTGAGAATCGGCTACAAAATGAGCCCAAATATTTTTTCATAGTATTTATTCGATTCTATGTTCCAAAATAGGACCTGTGGATCACCTCTGAGGCCCAAAAAGAATTTCATCACTCCGTTGCACGCATATCCGTAAAAAAGGGAAAATTCTGGGTAAAAAATTGTAAAGGGCTTCTAGCCCGTATATTGTTCAAAATAAAATAAAATAAAATAAAAAATCGATGTTCTTTTATTCACTAGAATGATGATATCTTGAGTTCTTCGACAGGTACAGAGTTGCGATCTGCGCCATCTGAAAATGCGTCCAAAAACCTATCGAAAACATTAGTGAGAAGTTTTTTTCGACCCTTCAGAGGCCTCTTCGACCTAAATGGTGGTCTTCACTGAATGGATATTGTCTCAAAAAGCCACTATTTTATTTTTCCGAAAATCACACACGAAACGTTAAATTTTGGGTTTCTCTGGAAGAAAATGGTCTCAGAGAGGTGTGGGGTGATCCAAGCGACTGATTAGCCGTTTTTTGAAACAGAATTTTTTGTAGTAACAGGAAAACATCATTTTTTTCTGTGTATGCACATGAACTTAGGACCTTGGGACTCATTTTAACGAAAAGCTGACAAAATTTCCTATAAAATGACTACCTACAAAATTTGAATTCATGCACTCAAACAGGTTCTACAACACAACATATTACATCGAATCAAAACAAATATACTACAACCAATTAACGCCTGCTGAGAGGACACGTTCACGAAGTCTTTCTGGGGTCCTTTTTTGATTACAAAATAGCCGTCGAGAAAATTTCGGAATACATAAGTTCAACGTAAAATTTTATGAACTTTTAGAATATGCCCCTGTGCAAAGTTATCGGGGTTTCTCCCTATAATATAGCTGTAATTTACAGGTTACAGGCTGTAAGTTGACGATAAATTTAACACACGCTTCATTGACTTTTCCAGTTAACTTGCAGTGATGACAGATACAGCTTTAGCGTCGATTATAACCTTGTACTTATGCATAAGTGATCAAAAAATTTTTGGGGACCTAGGTGAAATTTGAGTGCTCTCTCACCTAGAGCGTTTCTTATTTTGAATGTATCCTTCTGAATAAAAATTTGAGTCAATAATTTGCATTTACCGTGGATGCATTCCCTTCTACGTCCTCAATAGTGTCTTCAATCGATAGCGGGGGCAATTTCCTTCAAAAGGACTACTTGGAACATTCGATTTGATTTAGTAGAACCGGAGATAGCCCACTCATTCGCATATCATCCACTTGAAGAACATGAAAAAACACTGAAAACGACCGTTTTTTGGTCGGTTTTTTGAGTATAGCAAAAAATGATAACGATTAGAGGTAAAACTGAGAACGGATTCTGTTTGTACGTTCAAAATAAATCAGAAACACATATTCACATCTGTAAAATAGGCCGACTCAAAATTCGCATTTTTTGGATTCTTTGAGGAAACCCCTATTTCATGGATTTGGTACCTTCAATTCTCTAAGTTTCGAAAACAGCCATAACTCTAGTTCTTCTAAATCAAATTCAGCAAGTAGTCATTTTGAAGGAAATTGTACTGGTTATGGATTGAAAATGCTTTCAGGGATATAGAAACACGCAGCTGTGCAAGAAATGTTGGCTACTGAATCAACATTTGTTTTGATGCCATAATTCAGACAAAAACGCTTCAGAAACATCACCTAGGTCTACGAGAATTTTTTTATCGCAAAATGTCAACAAATGATTAGGTTGTGGCGGGAGGCACGGAGGATCGGAGAAACTTGGGAAGTAATGGACACCCTAATACACATATATAACATACAAGAATAATCGTTTGGTTGAGGCGGAGTTTTGATAAAGTTGGTCCATAGATGATAAAAATGGAGTTCTTTGAGAAAATTTTGACTTTAATCGGGTTGAAACGCAGTTGAATCAGATCCGGTTTCAACCAATCGATGTAGAATACTGGAAAAAGCGTCTCTCTAATAGTTTATTAAAAGGTGGGTAGATTAGTTGTGGATGGAGATCTGAGCCCAGAATGAATTGTAGTTGGAAATTTTCCATCGTGTTTTTAGTTATTTTTACAAGATTTCTTTTAATATGAATTCAGATGGCCTACACTAGGGTTTTTTGTGCAAGAAATGTCACCCAGTTGAGGTGAATTTTTCGTATAGTTGGTGTAAAGATGATGGAAATGGAGTCTCTTGAAAAATTTTGGATTTTTTCGAGAACAAATTGAATTTCGACTATATTCCAACGAATTTTGAAAATATACGATATCAACCATTCGATTTAGAATGACAAAAAAATATCAACTGAGTTTATCACAACTTCAATGGATTAATTTGTGGGGGAGATATGGGGGATGTATGATTATCGGAAATGTTTATTCTTATTTTGAGTTATTATTTTGAGGAAGCCAGTTAGGAAGATTTGGGCTACTCAATTTGAGGTTTGTTTGCCAAAGTCTATAACTTAGATGAAAACGAATTTTTATACAATTGATTTCAATATGCCCGAAATGGGGTTTTTGTTGGAAAATTTTCGTTCTTTCTAAAGTGTAGGTTTGAGGAGATTGAATAAAACTACGGTAACCAATCAATAGATCGAGCCGAAAAAGCAGAGCCTAGGTAACCCAAATAGACGAAAAATCAAGTTAGAAAAAGATGTTTCACCATGAAAGCGAACAATTTTACCAATTTTACCTCGAAAACCCTCTAAATCAATCCTGATTGGGAGAGGGAGGCAGCCAAATCACTGGGTCCCGTCTCTGAGTGATTCTACACAACTCATAGGAAACCAATGATCAATGAAGTGGGTTGTAGAAGAGAAAGCATGGCGCAAAAAAGACAACACACATACATACACACCTACGCACATGCAGAGGGACGGAGTGAGTCTCTGGGAGCTTTCAGGGGATTTTAGGATAGGAAGTGTTACTTACAATCATTGGATTCCGGCGATAAGAACGAGTTGGCTAAAGCTTTTTTGTGATGAGAGGAGTTTTGCGTTAAAAGAGATGGTGGGTTGAATGGGAGAATTGATCAAAAATTTGTTGGGTCAAAAACAAAGCCTTCTCTTGAGAGCAAGAGGATCAAATCCGAGGAAAACTGACGTGAATAATACAACTTCTCCAAAAGATGCCCTCCCCCTCTCGGTGAACGGACTACCCGAAGCACACGATTTCCAGTTTCGGCTTCGTAGTGCTGATGTAGATTATGTTTGCGATAGTGAAATCGAAAAGATATCTGGAATCATCCGTCAGACGATAAAATTCCATGAGTTCGATTGATTTTCACCGATCCATCAACTCATCGTCTAGAGAGTCGCGAATCTACCCTCAGTAAACGGACGACGCGAAGCATACGATTTCCAGTTTCGGCTTCGTAGTGCTGATGTAGATTATGTTTGCGATAGTAAAATCGAAAAGATATCTGGAATCATCCGTCAGACGATGAAATTCCATGAGTTCGATTGATTTCCACCGATCCATCAACTCATCGTCTAGAGAGTCGCGAATCTACCCTCAGTAAACGGACGACGCGAAGCGCCCGATCTCCAGTTTCGGCTCGTGGTGCTGATATAGAGTATGCTTGCGATAGAAAAATCGAAGAGATATCAGGGATCATCCGTAGGACGATGAAATTCCATGAGTACAATAGATTTCCACCGATCCACCAACTCATCGTATAGAGAGTCGCGAATCTACCCTCAGTAAACGGACGACGCGAAGCGCCCGATCTCCAGTTTCGGCTCGTGGTGCTGATATAGAGTATGCTTGCGATAGAAAATCGAGAAGATATCAGGGATCATCCGTCAGACGATGAAATTCCATGAGTTCAATCGATTTTTACCGATCCATCAACTCATCGTCTAGAGAGTCGCGGTTCTACCCTCAGTAAACGGACGACGCGAAGCGCGCGATCTCCAGTTTCGGCTCGTGGTGCTGATATAGAGTATGCTTGCGATAGAAAAATCGAAAAGATATCAGGGATCATCCGTCAGACGATGAAATTCCATGAGTTCAATCGATTTTCACCGATCCATCAACTCATCGTCTAGGGAGTCGCGGTTCTACCCTCAGTAAACGGACGATGCGAAGCGCCCGATCTCCAGTTTCGGCTCGTGGTGCTGATATAGAGTATGCTTGCGATAGAAAAATCGAAAAGATATCAGGGATCATCCGTCAGACGATGAAATTCCATGAGTTCAATCGATTTTCACCGATCCATCAACTCATCGTCTAGAGAGTCGCGGTTCTACCCTCAGTAAACGGACGACGCGAAGCGCCCGATCTCCAGTTTCTGCTCGTGGTGCTGATATAGAGTATGCTTGCGATAGAAAAATCGAAAAGATATCAGGGATCATCCGTCAGACGATGAAATTCCATGAGTTCAATAGATTTCCACCGATCCATGAACTCATCGTATAGAGAGTCGCGAATCTACCCTCAGTAAACGGACGACGCGAAGCGCCCGATCTCCAGTTTCTGCTCGTGGTGCTGATATAGAGTATGCTTGCGATAGAAAAATCGAGAAGATATCAGGGATCATCCGTCAGACGATGAAATTCCATGAGTTCAATCGATTTTCACCAATCCATCAACTCATCGTCTAGAGAGTCGCGGTTCTACCCACAGTAAACGGACGACGCGAAGCGCCCGATCTCCAGTTTCTGCTCGCGGTGCTGATATAGAGTATGCTTGCGATAGAAAAATCGAGAAGATATCAGGGATCATCCGTCAGACGATGGAATTCCATGAGTTCAATCGATTTTCACCGATCCATCAACTCATCGTCTAGAGAGTCGCGGTTCTACCCTCAGTAAACGGACGACGCGAAGCGCCCGATCTCCAGTTCCTGCTCGTGGTGCTGATATAGAGTATGCTTGCGATAGAAAAATCGAGAAGATATCAGGGATCATCCGTCAGACGATGAAATTCCATGAGTTCAATAGATTCCCACCGATCCATCAACTCATCGTATAGAGAGTCGCGGTTCTACCCTCGGTAAACGGACTACCCGAAGCGCACGATCTCCTGTTTCGGCTTTGTGGTGCTGATATAGAGGATATTTGCGAGAGAAAAATCGAAGAGATATCAGTAATCATCCGCCTGACGATGATATTCCATCTTTTCAATCGATTTTCACCTCCACGAGAAGTCACAGTTCAAAGTACACACAAGGTGTTCAGTTTGATCAATAATTCTCGCTTCTCGAACGGAAATAAGTTGCTGCTCGATCCATTTCCGCAAAGTGGAGGACGAAATAGTCGAAACTGAAGGTCTAGATCAATGCGCTCGTGAAACAAAATCAGATTTTCAAGCTTTCAGCGGCTACGAGGAATCCATGAAGACCCAACATATGTGTCGGGTTGCCTGCATACAGGCACTTTTCCTTCCAAGCAGGTATAGCCTTGAATGCATTAGACAGTGTTCGTAATGATGAATGTTTATCTCTCTCACTCATTCAGTCTCTCTCTCTCTCTTTCTCTGTCTCTCTCAAAGAGAGAGATCAGATTTTCGAGCTTTGGCGACTACGAGGAATCTATGAAGACTCAACATACGTGTCGGGTTGCCTGCTTACAGGCAATACTCCTTCCAAGCAGGTTCAGCATTACATGCATTGAGCGGTGTTCGTAATAGTGAATTTTCATCACTTTTCCACTCACTCAATCTCTCTCTCTCTATCTCTGGTGTCAAATGACCATGTCGAATTCATAAGTGTGCTAGGATCAAAGCCTAAACCTGTGGAGTCTAAATCTGTTCATTCGTGCAGCCATGTCACGCCTGTGCGCTTGCAACCCGGCCAGTATCCTTGCCAGATTCTTAGAGCAGCGCCATCTCTTGGCTTGAGAGTGGCGAGATACGAAAGGACAAAATCAAAATGGCCGCGACATCGTGGCTCGGGTTGTCTTGCATTTTCGTTCACCGTTGCAAGAATAACTCAAGTTTTATCGTGAGTTTCGGACCGCGGGTGCTCCTATCAGAAAGAATGATATCAGCAGAATTGCGCTATGGAGAGACATCCGACACTTATCGTCTGGAGGGGACACAGAATTCGATCACATATGCGTCGAGGTGCAATCCTACATACATGTGAGCAGACGACAAATTTTGTGAGTTTATAAATAATCATTATTTTATTGTTTTCCTGGAATGTCTCTCCATAGCGCAATTCTTTGATGAATTCTAAGGTTGCTCTCCAAATTTCGTGAGATTCTGTCAATTATATCTTGAGATTTTCATGCAACGGAAAGTCACTAGATTTGTGGCTTCTCAGGGGTGTACGGACTCGCCTTAATAACAGTTGCAGGGCATTCTTGTGGTTTTTTGGTCACTGTCCCTTGTGAGATGCGGTGGTATACCTGGAACAGGATCATTAGCTTTATCAACTTCTTTAAATAATCTGATGCGAATATTCGTTGATTCAACATCAACTTGTCTGGATGAGATGGAGCGATATTTGAGAAGTATGATTTCCTAATTCGCATGTATGTGGACCATGAGTATTCAACACTTCTGAAAGAAGACTCGGAAGGGTCATGAACAAGACACTTTGTGCAACAAAATACAAGAGGCGCTTAGATGTGAATTCTCTATGTATCCCTCACTCTAAATTCTAATTCTATTGGAGTGATTAATTCATCCATCTTGCATGAATTGCCTATTTTGCTTTCCAAAAGCTGTTGGTGAGATTCATCCAATTCTCAGGCGAGAAAAAAAATGTGTGATCCTTGAATATGTTCCTCACCAGAAGGTTGATGAAGCTCCAGAGATGTCTATTTTCCAACATGTGAATGTACCTTTTACACATATTACTGATTTTCCCCCTTATTATTGACTCCATTTAGATGACTCTGGCTGGAAAAGATGAGGTAATATTCGCTAACTGTTTGTTCAAATCTATCATCACACTAAATCTAATGATAAGCCTGACTATTATGAATAATCACACTCTTGCCTTTTCTTAATCTGCACAAGTATCTTGATGATAGATCCTTCAATTCATGAGCAGTGTGTTTAACCATGTGTGATGGTTCGACCTTGATTTTACTTATTTACAAGTTCCTATCTCTTTCCAATGTTCCATCAATGAGTAATTTTTGTCTTAAATCTCCAATACTTTGAGAATCGCTAACTGGAAATAATGTAGGGAAAATACAACTCATTTGGGTGAAGAAAGGTTTGCAGCTTCTATTGAAACATTTCGAAACTTGAATGATTATTGTTCGCCCTCCTGAAAATTTTTGATAACTCAATGCACTAGGATAGGAACCTTGGGTATTATTCCATGACTGAGCACACACTGAAAATGATCATGAAAATCCAACATGAAAGGGAACGTTCTCGTTGAACTCATGGCTGGAGACAAACACTGGAAATGTACGAAACCTACATCTTTGAACTGCGCAGATTTATTTTGGGGCTAAATATTCGGAAATCCATTTTTGCGCGTAATTTGATATAGTCACGCTACTGCTGAAAAATTACGGGAATTTTGAACCACTCACCGACTCTGCCACCGACTCGGTCATTGCATGAAATCATGATTACGCCACGGACTCGGTGACTGTCTCAGATTACCGAGTCGGTCACCGACTCAGTGACTGACTCGGATATTTTCAGTAGGGTCATGATTTCGGATTGATTTGGAATTGATACAAAGTCTCTCCCTCGCATCCAAATTACCACAAGCGATTATTGAGGGCTGTCTGCACCTATAACTCTCGCCACGTTCAGTGAAGTTTGAATGTGCTTCTGATGAGCTCGTTTCGGTCCCGATCAGATATAAAGTTTCTATATCTCATGTGATTTCTAAGTGTAAATTGCGTGACTGTGTAGTACATAAATATTGCAGGAATATACAAATATTTCTACGAAGAGCTTTGCATCCTTGTCATGGATATTGCGCCATTTCCAAAAGTTCGAAATCATACGAAAAATGTTATTTTCCCAAAAGATTTCCACATGAACACAACATTATGTCAATAACCTCCCATATTCCAGCAAACTTACCAATTTTCGTTGCTATGACTTGAGAAATTATGACTATTGTCAATGTTATTTGTGGAGAGATTGGGGGATCATCAAAGCCATTAAAATTATTTATAATTGAATAAATACTTTTTTTCACTCGATCTTAGCTCTTTCAATGATCATTCCACTGCAGTGTCGATCTTTATAATGTTGGATTATCGCAATCTCGCGTTTATGCTTTGCGTTCCATATTCTCTTATCTTGAGGAGAGTAATATGATTTCTAACATATTGTTGTTGATAACATCATTCATCCACGTATCAAGCCCTCAAAGATTGCTTCGCGGACTCATGATTGATTTTTTGCCTCGCCGTTTTTTCCCACAAATGGAGAATTTTGGTAGAGGAAGTTTATCAATTTTTGGTGTATGAAGTTGATGATGATTGTGATTACTGGATGGAAATGAAGCGACTATGAGTGGTATTTGTATGGAATAATTCCGATGAATACTCTACTTTTTTTTTCAAACATTGATTGCCTTAGCAACTCGTGATGGCGCGGTCGATTCCATGGAGAATTTGAAAAGAAAACATTTTTCAAGCAAGATATTCTTTTGTGTGAAATGATCAGAATTTGGGATGATTAAAAGGTAGTTTGAGGCGAGGAACGCCTGTCAAAATATTATAGCGAAAGGAAAACCTAAAATTCTCCCAAAAACGAAAAAATGAGATTCCTAAGAATGTGCCCATAGAATTATTTTGATTCTTGCGGGAAAATGACCTTGAAAATACCCCGAAATATATCCCACAAGGATCTCGGAGCGGGAGAAAACTTCGACTAAATTGTTCAGCCGCACCGTGGAATTGCTCAATCAACAAATGCAATAGCTCCACGTGCATGAGGAACTTTTATAAACTGTTAGAAAATATTTCAGACATATCTTACTTTTTCTACATCCTCTACAGCTGACGAAATCAAAATTAGAAATGGGATGTTCTTGGGGTTAATATATGGGTTAATAAATTGGGGTTAAAATACGGGTTCCGCTCCGGACTGGCCTTAAAACATTTTTCCTATTGCACCATTCGATCTGAATCTTGGATATTAATTCAATTTAGACCCTCCCGAACAACTTTCTCGCTTTGGGTTTTGCTATAGTTGAAAACTGAAAAACTTTCTCGCATGTCAAGAATCGAGCTCGCAAGGAAGAAGCCCGTGTGAATGTTGAAAAACGCTATGATTTTCCTAATTTTTTCGACACGGTGATTCATTACAAAACTTTGACTGTGTGGAAGCAGTGCTTTTCAGCTCTGTGTATGCAAATGTCTACATCATTCTTCCGGGTAATTCCACGGTGATCGCGTGATGTAAACGCCGCGCGTTGTGGCTTGCGTATAGAAGGAACCAGTTACCGATGTCTTCTGCTATTGTTTATCGGAGAGTTTAGTAAGAACGCCCAACTCGGTGAGGTACGGCTTGCCCGGCTCTATGAAGCATAACGTGTCGAAGCGAGTTCGGCAGTAGCTACTCGTCACTTGAGCATCTCCTACCTTTTTCTTCTCTCCGTGATGTAAGGCTCTACTGCGCTCGAGCAGAAGGCTCGAAAAGGTTTTCATATTCAGAGTATACTGGTACACTCGTGTGAGTTTTTGATTTGAGTTTCAAGTCGAATCAAGTCGTTTCAAGGCGGAGAAAGCTCTTATGCGTTTCGTCCCCCACCTGCAACCTGGTTCATCGTAACCAGTTTCATTAGCAGGGCTGGAGTTGCAGGTCGTGCCCTGGACGCTTGGCGATGAAGTGTCTGTGCGCTCTCATATAGTAATGGAGGTCTTTTGTCGTCGATTGCGAGAAAGGAGCTGGGACTGCTGTCTATCTATTGCGGATGTGTGGTGTCACGTACCCCACATGGGTGCGTCTTTGCAAGTTCTTGTCCAAATTCTGGTCCCCAAACTACTTTAGTTTTGCTGCGCGCGCGCAAAGAAAGCGTCATTCACAATGAGACTATTGTGATCAATTGGAGGAGTTACGAGTTCACGGATTTGATACATTGGTTTTTTCATCCCTTGTACAGCTACGGCTTGGGCTCTACTGCGTCGAATTGACGTCCTCAAGTGGTCATTTTGAAGGAAATTACACGAGTTATCGATTGAAAATACTGCTAAAGGGGTAGAAAGGCGCTTATTCGCAGGAGATGCAAAAGACTCAATTGAAAATTTGCTTCAAGAATGGTTCTGCAAATTTTTGACCACTTCTCACCACCTGGGATGGCATGTTCCAAAGCAGTTGTCGATGTAAAATGAGCCGACTAATGTGGTAGATGGTCAATTCACGTTTTATTCCTCAATTTTTTATGAGAAGAATCGTTTTTCATTTTCCAGGAATTCTTTCGAGGGCCCAATCAGAACTCGTTAGTACGAAAATATTTTTTCACTGATTGACACAGTTTCAAGAATATAAAAAAAAAAATTTAGAGTGATTCATAGAGATGTATCAGAAACATCGATTTTTAGCGTTTTCAGAGGGCTTTTATGGCGCAGTAAGAGACAAGGGCGACTTTTCAGAATCAAAACTTGTTGGTAAAAAAATATTTTCCACTGATTGACAATGTTGCGAAGATCTACAAAAAAAATTCAGAGTAGTTCATAGAGATGTATCAGAAACATCGATCTTGAGCATTTTCAGAAGTTTTTTATGGTGCGATAAGAAACAAGCGCGACTTTGGGACTGACATACTTCTCCTTTTCTCCTAATTTGGGGCTGGATAGTAGTGAAAATTACTTACGAAGTCATACCGAGTTCTGAGAAACATAAGAAAAAGGCTCTTGAAGCTGGGCTCAATATGCCCCCTATCTCCAGTAACGAGATTTTAAATTCTGCGAAAATTGTCGCACATTGTGGCTGGAATCTTGTTATAATCAGATTATACTTGATCAGTATTCTGATGAACCTGATCATCTTTGGTGACAAACACGAGTCGCTAAAATGAAATGCGCAGATATGAGTCGCGAATCATGCTTTAAAAAATCAAATCGTATTGGCTACAGAGAATATCTTCCGCATCATTTGATATAAGTGTAAATCAAACAAACTAGAAAATTTTTTCTAAATCAAACATCAAACAAACAAGAAAGGAAATTCATGAATATCCAACAACGTCTATGATAAATGTTGAAAATGTACCCAAATGAAGAATTAGATTCACTTGGCCTGATTGTACATCTGATGTATCGTATACTGGACATCTCTGAATCAGTAATCCAGATATTCTGCTTGAACTCTTGAGGAATACTGGACCCCCAAAATCACCCTAAAAATCAATTTATTATGGAATATAAAATGTTCAAAATGAGATATTATCTAAATATTAAGAAACTCCCCAATAAGATCACTCTCTTAGGTCTCCAAATGAATTTTCTGTTTTTTCATTCATAAATATTACTATTTGAGTGTTTTTGCTTGCAAGGGGTCACATCTCAGGTTCTGTTCATGGCATGTTCTAGTTGATCGTACGAGATATCAAGTTTTCATCACGTATAAAACTCGGAAAAAGTTTCCCAGATCCCTGGGATAAGCCCCCCTTTAACCTCACGAACTGTTGAGAACTACGAAATTCGAGACCTCTTCCAGCAAAATATAAGTATTTCGGATTCGGTTGATATTGCAAGACTGCTGTTTGGTCTCGGAGCTATCAATAAGTTGCAAATGAATTTGCAAAAATACCATAACCAGATTATCAAACGGAAAAGAATATTTGAATTGTAATTTTCCAGAGAGTTATTCCTACATTTTGCATCGGCTGGTATAGGCCTTCCCGCTAAATTTTCGGCTCAAGTTTCAGCTTTTGATTCGTGGTTATTGAAGTCTATTTGTATATTCTTGATCGGAGCGAGGATCAGAGCTATGAGCGTCCAAATTCGCATTCCAGAGTTAAGGGAGTAACCTCGGTAGAAGATCTACCGATCAGATTATGATCTAACTTGGGAGAGAGGTGTATTTGCATGTCAAATAAACACAGTAAAAATTTCACGAGCCTCGGTTACCTCTGAGTCAAACCATCAGCATTAACATTTTTAGAGGTTAAGCACCTCGTTAAGCACGGTCTCTTATGGGGCATCGCGTTGGTCGTTAAATTATAAAAGACTGACCGATCAGTTTTTGTCCTCATCACGCTCATTACAGAAAGAAGGTGCTCAAACCATTTTTTTGAGCTCTAGTTAGCTTGTATAGGAGTTCTGGTCAATTTCCAGCGTGGAGTCACGAATAAGTCACAAATAAGACAAATTTACTGATAATAACGGATCGATACTTTATAACTCCTGCGTCCGATGCTTATGCAAATTTAAGTATAAGTCCATTGAGATTTGATTAGCACATAAGACAAACAATTAGGGAGATTTGCAATGTTCTGAAAAAATCGATCGATTTGACTAGCGCGGTACCAAGGTTACTCCCTAGAGGCGATGCAGTCACCGTGCACGGTGAAAGTTATCCGCACTTTTCTCCGATTCTCTTGCGATTTAGGCTAAACGGCGAGAAGACAAATACTTAACATCGTCTAACTTGAATTCGTCTTCTCGTCGTTTAGCCTGAATCGCAAAAGAATCGGATAAAATTGAGAACCACCACCATGTGCCTATTTTATAGGTTAGGAGGTGCGTACGCTCTAGTTATCCCCACTTTTATCCAATTTTCTCTGCAATTTGAGTTAAAACGACGAGGAGACGAATTCAAGAAGTATTCGAGAAGTATTTGTCTTCTCGTCGTTTAGTCAGAATCGCAAGAATATCGTAAAAAAGCGCGAATAGCTCTCAGCGTGCACAGTGCACGGTGACCGCATCGCCTCAAACCCACATTAGGTTAACCTTGGAACAGTAAAAGCGAAACGCGAAAACACTCGGCAATGGGTTGATGTACTGCTTGGAACTTATTCATATGTACTGATTCAATTTATGACGTTTCTAGTATCATCAAAGGCTTCCATGTGTCATGGTGGATCCTAGGAGAAAGATTCTCAAACCTTACTGTGTTAATCTAGATGCTCATTCATCGAGTGATCCAAAAGTTACCACCGATTCGCGAGAAAATTTCATGAACTTTTCAGTTTTCACACTACAAAATTTAATCAGTGAGGAATTGAACCCCCGATGTGACGATGAAATTGTTAAGATATTTGTATATGGTTTGGTAATATCTAGCACCATTACTTTGGATTAGGCTCACGAAAGCTCGAACGGTGCTGATAATTTGGATCAACTCTTTTCTGCCCCAAAGCCATATTTTCGAAGAAAAAACTCTTCATAAATGAACACGTAGCTGATCGAGAGTTCCTACACCGCGTCGGTGCATAAGTAACATCGATGGCGCATGCCACTGACGAGCAAAATTGTTTCTATCATAGAACTGCGAAGCAACCTGCTTCTCCTTATATACAAAGTTTCACACGAATATTTCAAAGTTACCTCGGCTGACGATAGATACAAATTATTCAAATAAGAAGACTCACCGATACGCCCAGAATTGGTTTTTCTCCAATCGCACATGATACTTTAGCCGGAAGCACAACGTTAGAAAAACATGGATGAACTAATTTCTTCACTCTTTCCTCGCAAACTTTCCTGTCTAAAACCTTCAAGTATCCAGCACGTGGTGCGGAAGGTCTTAGATTTTCTCTAGTGGCACCCCATCCAATTACTCTCAAATCATCTCCAACTTGATATTCCGTTAATCCCTCAATTAGTGCCGGAGGAACACCTGCATTATCCACATCCAACTGAAAAAAAATCAGCATGAGCAAGAACAAGTGATCAAAGTTCAACCTCGTCGAAAAAAAAGAAAAAAAATTACCTTCAGAATTTGTACATCATCTGTATACATTTCGAAGAAACAGTACGGTTGATTATTACACCAATCTTCATAATTTATTCGATAAGATACGTTGAATACATTGTGAGACGTGGTACTTGACTTAGCTCTTAAAGAAACTTGAAATTCAGTCAAGGATGTGACTGACCTCGAACAAGTCGCAGCAGTCAAAACGTGATTTTTTGTTATTAATGAACCAGTACAGAGATGATTCCCGTTAAGGTCTGAGATGAGGGCAATGGACGACTGGTCGGCATATCTCAAGTCAGAATTCGAAGTTGCATATAGTGGCTCTCCATTTATGCAAATACATATTCGAACTATGGCGTAGGGATTGATATTGAAATTTGAACAAATTAGTAATTCTTTGTTCAATAGCGAAATGAAAAATGAGAAAGTTTGTATTTTGCTTACGAAATAAGGTCAATATTAGTATAGATGAATGATAATATTGTCTCGTTGCTTCGTGCATTGTGCGAATTTTCTGTCAAATAATCAGTTACTGGTGGTGAAGTTAACGATGCTCTAGACTAACACGACATTGGTTGAAGTCTTTTTTTACATTCAATCCGACATGCTCGCTGCTCATCCAAGGATGAGACCGCTATTTGATCGTCAATTTTGGATAAAAATAGCAAAAACTCCATCTGTGGCAATATGAAACGTTTTCTAGATAATAATTCACAATTAGTTTGTTCAAGTTTTCATGCAAGTTGATTGAGATACTTTTTCATTCAATCATATATGAATCTTGCAAGGTTATCGTATTAGATGAGCATAGATCTCGACAATTTGCATCTTCCATAACAATAGAACCGAAGAAGTTTGATGCATTAGTTATCATCACTTTCATGACAGAGTCTCGTTCAAATACCTTCTCAGACCTCGAATTCGTATTGTTTTCATAGACGAAGAAGATTTACTGGCCCTGAATAGTTAGCTGTCACGACAATAGTATATTATGATACAAGGGCGCAAACGATGGTTTTCGCACTTTGAGTGACTTTTTTAGGCCCGAGCCGCAGGCGAGGGTCTAAATAGTCACGAGAAAGCGAAAACCGTTGCGCCCGAGTATCATGCTATGTTTTTTGATCTTCTGTGAGCAAATGAAAAGCAACAAACAGTGTGAAAATGTATCATTTGCGCACAGACGATCAAAAATTTTCTTTTTCGGTATATATGTGTTATTGTGACAGCAAGGTCCAGTTTCCATTTGATCTACCGCTTATACTTCGTCTGCAATTTGAATTCACAATTAGGCATCGGGATAAGATGTTTCAAGATAAGCTGTAAGATCATTTATTCCGAAACTCTTCGTTTCGAAGTGAAATTCAAGTCATCATTCTTGCTGTAATCTAGAAAAATTCTATTCGGGAATTCGATCAAAATTCAATTTTCTTATAATCTTTCATTTTCATATTCACACATAACGATACATGCTGAGAAACTTCTAAGAATCGCGATAGACATTCTAAATTTGCTATCACGAAAATGTAGATATCTGATAGTAATCTATCGATATTCTTCCATGACTTCGAGAAGTCTTTTGTACACTAGTTCGGGTGCCCCTATGCCCCAAATGAAGTCCTCGTGGTTGAATTTTGGATCTTCAATTTTGAACAGTCCTATTTTCTTCTCTAATTTTTCGTAGAGTCTAACGACATCCTGGAATAATGGTCATACTTTGACAATCAGATTACATTTTGTGCGTCAATTAAGGTAACTGTGCCTAATTTGCCCCCATTCAAGTTCTCAAATGTATCCACCCGCAGACCCTGCCGCGCATTTTTTTCACGTTTGTTACGTTAAAATATGAGGAAATAAACGTTCTGGACCTATCATCTATGACCCGCGCATTTCTTACAACAAAAAAGTGGTTTTCGGTACTTTCGATTTCTTTTTTGTTAGTCACTAAAAGCTATGCCAACCAAAATTGATGTGATCAATTCCAACGTACTTTAATTCATTTTCTTTGTCTTCGTCCCAACTTTAGAACGCTTTTTGCAGAATTGCAAAATTCAATTTTTCGCCGATTCTACGCCCATATCACTAGAAAAAGTGCAGTGTTCCTAATTTGCCTCTATAGTTTTTTTCCAAACTCGTTTACTCACTTCATTAAGATGCATCAATTTACCTCAAAAAGTTTAGGTGTTTAAAAAAGCTACAAAATGAGCTAAATTACGTCTTATTTTAAGGTCTGGAAGCCGAGATATCCCGATTATACGAAAAACCCGTATAATCTCATGAAAATAGGCCTCTTTTCCCTGTGGGGGCAAATTAGGAACACACTGTTGAAAACTCGCAAAAAATCTTCTTTCGCGAGAATCACGATATCTTGGCTCCAATTTTTTGAAATTAAACGTACTTTGGCTCATTTTAAAGGTCTTGAAACAAGCTTCAGCATGAGCTAAAGTAGCTTGAAAAATATAGAGATTAGTTGAAATGGTTAGCAAAACAAAAGTGGTGGGAGCAAATTAGGCACACTTACCTTATTATTAAAGAATTATTCCTATTTTGTTGATAACACAAAATGTTCATCAGGGGACATGATCCTCTAATCGACCAGAAGTAGAATTCGTTGAGATGAATCTTTGTTCATACCACGCAGATTTCAGTTTTCTGAAAAATGGCTCAACTTCAAATGGTTCGTCAAAGAACTAATAACTTTCACAGCTAAGTAATCATTTTATATGAAACGCTTGAATACGGACGCGGCCATATTTGTAGCTCCAAATAGAAATAAATTGATGAATGAAGTAGCATCAAATAATGAGTCGCGATGCGATGTTCCAGTAGGAGATAACTACCAATGAAAGAATGAATGCCTCGACGCCCAGTCATTCCGCTTATTTGATGGAACAATTTTTGTATGAATCTTTTACGATGTTCTTGTGCAGCAATAGCCACAAATCTCCCCCTAATTTCTCAAAAGTTGTATACTCACTGCTGGTCGAGAAAGGAAATCGTTCTCTGCCCAATAGATAGCGATTGGTACAGATATTTTTGAAATATTGTACTCAGGAGGCTCTTTATTGTTGTAAATCCTCAAGTTCTCAGCTTGTCCATAATCATAGAATCGGAAATTCTTCTTCCAAAAATTTTGTATGTAGTGGAAAGCAGTTTTTAGCGATGTTCCAGCAGGACTATGAGTGAAAACGAGAGGTAACACTGTCTGAAAAAAAAATATCAATTCAATTACAGTGGCCCTCAAACTAAGAAAGTCAATCTTCAGAACATCAAATATATACGTGCGACGGAAATTCGAGCGTTGATTTAAAAAAATGCCACTGTTCCAGCTCATTGTATTCCGATTTTGTCATCTCACTCATAGAATTTTTCTTAAAAGACATCAAATTTTTGACCTCGTATTCTGAACAGATGAATCGTTATATTCCGTTCAAATATCAACTGGTGCGTATTTCATGGCATACTTTTGCCAGGATAGTACTATAGGATTCTACAAACACTCATGATTGAGTACTCGAGTTGATAGTCCGGACCGTGATCCAGGATAAGAGTTTATGATCGAGTACCTGGCCACAACTATACTTGTTTGAATGTTCGATCTCGAGTCTTGATTTGAGTCCTCGGTCACAAGTCTTAATTCAAATGTCAAACAGAATTCGTGGTTCGAGTACCTGACCCTAATTCTTCACTCAAGTTCTTGAACACGAGTCTTGAATTGAGCATTCGGTATCAAGTCATGGACCGAATAAGCTTTCATGAGTATCAGTTCGAGAGTACTCGATGACGAGTGTTGGCTCGAATACTCTGGCACAAGCCCTTGCTCTAATACTTGATCACATGTCTTGACTCGAGTACACGGTTAAGAGTCTTGGGTCAAGTACTCAGTCGCAAGTCTTAGCTCGAGTCTTTCATCACAAGTCCTTGGTCGAATTCTTGATGACAAGTCTTGGCTTGAGTACTTCGCCATGAATCTTGGCTCAAATACTCGTCACGAGTGCTGGCTCGAGTACTTTGTCACAAGTTATTGCTCAAACACTTATTCACAAGTCTTTGCTCGAGTACTCGGCCACAAGTCTTGGCTCAAGTACTCCGTTACAAGTCTTGGCTGGGGTACTTCGTCACGAGTCCATATTCGAATACTTGATCATTTTCCTTTGCTGAAGCACTCCATCACGAGTCTTGAGTCAAGTACTCAGTCGTAAGTCTTGACTCGGATACATTGTCACAAGTCCTTGCTCGAGTGCTTGATCACAAATCTTGGCTCGAGTACTCCGTCACGAGTGTTGAATCAAGTACTTCGTTACAAGTTTTGGCTCGGGTACTTTCTCACAAGTACTCGATTCAATACTGGATCACAAATCTTGGCTCGAGCACTCCGCCATGATTCTTGACTCAAGTATTCGTCATGAGTGCGGACTCGAGTACTTTGTTACAAGTTCTTGCCCAAATACTTGATCTCAAGTATTCGCTCAAGTACCCGGTCACAAGTTTTGACTCGAGTACTTTGTCACAAGTACTCGATTCAATACTGGATCACAAATCTTGGCTCGAGATCACCGCCATGATTCTTGACTCAAGTATTCGTCATGAGTGCGGACGCGAGTACTTTGTTACAAGTTCTTGCCCAAATACTTGATCTCAAGTCTTCGCTCAAGTACCCGGTCACAAGTTTTGACTCGAGTACTTTGTCACAAGTACTCGATTCAATACTGGATCACAAATCTTGGCTCGAGCACTCCGCCATGATTCTTGACTTAAGTATTCGTCATGAGTGCGGACTCTAGTACTTTGTTACAAGTTCTTGCCCAAATACTTGATCTCAAGTCTTCGCTCAAGTACCCGGTCACAAGTTTTGACTCGAGTACTTTGTCACAAGTACTTGATTCAATATTGGGTCACAAATCTTGGCTCGAGATCACCGCCATGATTCTTGACTCAAGTATTCGTCATGAGTGCGGACTCGAGTACTTTGTTACAAGTTCTTGCCCAAATACTTGATCTCAAGTCGTCGCTCAAGTACCCGGTCACAAGTTTTGACTCGAGTACTTTGTCACAAGTACTCGATTCAATACTGGATCACAAATCTTGGCTCGAGCACACCGCCATGATTCTTGACTCAAGTATTCGTCATGAGTGCGGACTCGAGTACTTTGTTACAAGTTCTTGCCCAAATACTTGATCTCAAGTCTTCGCTCAAGTACCCGGTCACAAGTTTTAACTCGAGTACTTTGTCACAAGTTCTTGCTCGAGTACTTTGTCACAAGTACTCGATTCAATACTGAATCACAAATCTTGGCTCGAGCACTCCGCCATGATTCTTGACTCAAGTATTCGTCATGAGTGCGGACTCGAGTACTTTGTTACAAGTTCTTGCCCAAATACTTGATCTCAAGTCTTCGCTCAAGTACCCGGTCACAAGTTTTGACTCGAGTACTTTGTCACAAGTACTTGATTCAATATTGGGTCACAAATCTTGGCTCGAGATCACCGCCATGATTCTTGACTCAAGTATTCGTCATGAGTGCGGACTCGAGTACTTTGTTACAAGTTCTTGCCCAAATACTTGATCTCAAGTCGTCGCTCAAGTACCCGGTCACAAGTTTTGACTCGAGTACTTTGTCACAAGTACTCGATTCAATACTGGATCACAAATCTTGGCTCGAGCACACCGCCATGATTCTTGACTCAAGTATTCGTCATGAGTGCGGACTCGAGTACTTTGTTACAAGTTCTTGCCCAAATACTTGATCTCAAGTCTTCGCTCAAGTACCCGGTCACAAGTTTTAACTCGAGTACTTTGTCACAAGTTCTTGCTCGAGTACTTTGTCACAAGTACTCGATTCAATACTGAATCACAAATCTTGGCTCGAGCACTCCGCCATGATTCTTGACTCAAGTATTCGTCATGAGTCTCAGCTTGACTCCTCCATCGCGAGTCTTAGTTTGAGTACTCAATCTCGAGACTTAGATCGAGGGCTCGGTCCGTGGTATTCTCAGCTGAAGAACTTGGCCACGACTTTTGAATCGAGTAATCGGGCACTAATTGTGGACCGATTTCTCAATCCCGATTTTGAGATCCGATACTTGGTCACAAGTCTCAGCTCGAGTAATAGATCACTGGTCTCGGCTCTAATACACGGTCATGTTCGTCTGAAACCCCCATTCTATTCCATTAGTGGGACGCTGGATCATCCGTACCAGCCGAAATTTGAATATTTTTATAGAAGTCAAAATCAGATCGAAGAATAGTTCTATCTCCCAGAGCTTGCAGTTGAACATTTGATATAGCCTCAATGAAATTTTTGGTAAGAAGGGATAAGAGTTTTTGGAATCAGCTCAGAATTTTACGTTGAACTTGGACTTTCAATGTTCTCGGAATCAATTTCTTCCAGATTAAGGGCTGGCGTCTTATAAAATTCATATAATCATCATTCCCAAAAGTTACATCCTCAAAACTCCCAAGTAATAATCTACATACATCATAATTAGTAAATCATAGTACTTCTTACATGACAAAAAATACACAAAAATCTTCTCTTAAGCATGCAAATAATGAAAACAACAAGAAAGCTTGTTCATGAATCGATGATAGCAAGTAGAAATTCATGTCTAGGATTATTTCAAAACTTACTGTGTTCAGCTGCTCCGGAGAAAATCCAACAATAGAAAATACGAAATCCACCATAAGTTGTTTCAAAGCTGGTTTATCACATGAGAAGTTTACTATAATTCTGTATAGAGCATTGTGTCCAAAAAACTCACTCGCCCCCTTGACGCCATGATCTACCTGTGCATATCTTCGTAACGCTGTATCACTGCCTCAATAACGAATATGATTATTTAGAATTGAGGGGACTCGTCGAAGAACTCGCCGCGAGTATTTGGGCCCCAGCAAGGGCCCCAGTGCACCGCTCGGCGAGTTCTTCGACGAGTCCCCTCAATTCGTGTCAGATTGTACCTGAATACTGTGTAGTAGCGGGGCAACTGTGCGGAATAGCCCGTCCATATGATTCAGATAGGCAGCTGGAGCTAATCCAATCATAGCTTTTATTTGAAATGCAATATCGGGGCGTTCCGCAGCCATTACAAGAAAGATAGTTGTTCCCATGGAATGTCCAATGTAAAATAGCTTATCGTCTTTAAGATTAGATATGTACTGGATCTCAGCCGGTAAGTCATAGATCCCCATCTCGTGCCAACTAAAGAGTTAACATATCATCAACTTTAGTAAGATGTACACAGGAGATTCTTCGTGAGAAGCATCATCGGTAATATGAATTTCGTGTCTTCTCAAACAATGCATTGCCGAAAGTTGCATTCTACTAGACTTCTGAATAGGAGCTCTTTATATTATAAGCATGGATTGTGATAAGTTATTATCAAAGTCAAATGGCAGTGAATAATGGTTCCAGCAGTTCTTATGATCCAATAATAGCACGGATTGGTGATAAGAGTTGAAATTAGAGAATCTTGACAAGCCGAAGGAATTGCTTCATCTAAGTCTCAAACCAACAAGTATTTCATTAATAACTAACCTGAAGTCCCAGAAAGCTGAATCCGATGTAGAAAGGGTAGTGTGATTTCGAGAATATGTGTTTCCACGTGCATTTCCCAACCAAACGTCATAGCCCTCACTTGCAAGAATGAATGCTGGAATTGGATTTAATTCATTTTAAAACACTCTCCGAAAGTGAGATTTGACAGCATTACGACAATATCCGTAACTGTGCCTAATTTGCCCCTACTACTTAATTTGCCCCCACTCAAATTCTCGGATGTATGCACCCGTAAACCTTGCCACGCACTTTTTTCGTATTGGTTACGTTAAAATATGAGAAAATGAACGTTTTGGACTGATCCTAAATGACCCATGCATTTTTTAGGAGTGAAAACTGGTTTTCGGTACTCTCGACTTTGTTATGCTAGGTCACCAAAAGTTACGCCAAAAAATTGGTGCAATCTTAACGTACCTTATCTCATTTTCTTTGTTTTTGTCTTAAGGGAATGTCCATTAATTACGTAAGGGCTCGAAGGGGGGGGGGGAGGGGTCACTCAAATCCTCACGGTTTCTTACGTGGGGGTAGGGGGGTCGGATGAATTTCTTACGTAAGCATTTTTGACACTCATTTTACAACTCAAAGAACAGTGTCGCCTTGTTGAGAGCGGGACATTTAAATCACTCTCTCAAGAGCTCTATTGAACCTTCGCGGAACTCGGTAGCCTTGGTTCGAGTTTTATGACTTTGTGGGCGGGGCACCTCAGATATTTCGACTGGCCAAATCAAAGCATGTGTAGGGGTTTTTTTCGATTTCGATATTCTGGATCACGAATATGCTTTTATTCGTCACCTATACATGCAAAATCCTTATCTTCAGAAAATTTGGCTCTCACGCACTTGCGGCTGACTTGCTCAATGAATTAGTCGGCTGCTAGCCACCGTGTTAGAAGCACTCCTTCTCTTAAATTGGAAAAGAAGTAGAGAGTGAATTTTGTATGTATGTCATTTTGTTCGGTTCTGATGCGAAAATTATAGAGTCAGTTATTCAAACTGCACAGCGGAAAGAAGAGGTCCTGTGTATCATGCAAGAACATGGCGCTAGCACTTTGACAGCTGAGTGGATAATGGAAGATCATATTCAAAACCACGACACTGATGATTGCATCGATAATCGGGAGAAAGAGAGAGATGAAGGTGATCAGTTCCCTGAAATAAAAAATCTCTCGGAGTGGTTGGAGAGTCCTTGGGTCTTGAACGCTCATAGTTGATGATATCATCATTCATACCCCGTACATTTTTTCCACTTTTCAAAAATATTCTGTTAAAATCTCCTCACAACAATAATAATATTTACAACAATTATGAATTAATCGTGATTTGTGATCAATATTGCCTAATGATCAAAATTCGTTGAGTTTTAAGCCTTCTGATTTTTGCTCCTTCTTGAATTGAAATCCTTACGTAAGATATGGGATAGGGGGGGGGGGTGTCTTGTACGACCTGACCTTTCTTTACGATGGGGTGGGAGGGGTCAAAAAATTGCGAATCCGTCCTTACGTAATTAATGGATATTCCCTAACTTGGGAATGTCTTCTAACAGAATGGCATAGTTCGATTTTTCGACCAATACTACGCGCCTATTACTAAAAAGAAAAGCAGTGTTCCTAATTTTCCCCATAGTCTTTTTTCAAACTCCGCCCTACTCCATTAAGACTACATCCATTTAACTCAAGAAGTTCAAAAGGTGGTAAAAGAAGCTACAAGTTGAGCTCAATTACGTCTTATTCCAAGGTCTGGGATCCGAAATATTCCTTAATTACGAAAAACCCGTATAATCTCATGGAAATAAGCCTCTTTTTCACGTGGGGGCGAATTAGGAACACACTGTTAGATGAAAAAACTCACGAAGAATCTTATCTTGACAAATCAAAATAGCTCAGCTCCAACTTTCCAAAACCAAACGGATTCGCGCTGATCTTAAAGTTCTTGAAACAAGCTTTAATACGGTCTAGTGTGAGTTGGAAAATATTGAGATAAGTTAGAATGGCGAGCAAAATAAGAGTAAGCGGGAAAAATTAGGCACACTTACCTTATTCTCGATCAGGATACTTTTTCGTGGAAAATGATACACACGGTAATCAGGTGCATAGCAGCTCCTCATTTGAGAGCTTGTTTGGAAGGGAATACAGTTACAACATGAAATGTTATTTGATTGGTGTGTTATGAGTACTTCATTTTTTGGTGATAATAGAGACAATAATTGCTTGTATTCCTCATTCCAACAAAAATCGAAAATTGTGTGAATGTCATCTGGTTTTTTGCTGTATTCAATTGCTTGACATGACTAATCCTTTGTATTGTTGCTCAATATAGTGCTCCGGAAAGTACTATAGTCTTACTGATGAGTGAATTTCGCGTTACAAACCTCATTTAAATAATTCATGAGGAAAATAGAACGACCACTCTCTATCAGGCTCTCCATCATCGACATCAATGACTGACTCTATTTCTGAGCCAAAAATTCAATAATCTAACAAAATGATAATTCTTTCCATGACAATTATTATCAGCATCCAAAACTCGGGCTACTATCTTTCAGTGTCAAATATGGAATTTGGATAATTTTGCAGGGTACTAGAGAATGTGAGAAAACATTTGATAATACCTAAGCTTTTGTTCCTTCCGTTAACAAGCCAGGAAAATGAACTCTCTAGTAGTCCATGGTGTAATAAAACAGCTGGTGAATCCTGTGTTGCTGGGATCCTATGCAGTCTCAAAATATATCCATCTTCGCTTGTTACAAAATGTTCTTCCACTGGATAACCCATATATTTGATAAATTCCATCTGCAAGGAATTAGTTGTCACCACACAATACACATAAATTTTAACGAGGTTTGACTCCTAATTCTTGATGTCATAGTGCATCCGATGAGATTGCGGTAAGAAATTGTATGAAAAAAATTACAGTCAAACAATTTGAGGAACAAATGAATCAGCTCTAAGAGGCATTAAAACAGTTGAAAGTTTTTTCCTCAATCAAACTCCTAAACTAGGGTTCAGCTGCAGTGAATATGTATATGTATACTCTGTCGCTCTACACAACATCTGAAGCGACTGGAGATGGTTCCTATTTCCAGTCAGAGTCCCATACATTTAATGAAAAATGGATGTATTTCTATAAAAAAAAAAAAAACTTCAAAAACCCTGGTCTTTTTTACTCACAGAATTCATATCTTCGCCTGGAATCTTCGGGCAAACTCGCTTCCTTGAAAAATCATTTGGATGAATACCCGGAATGAAAATTGCTCGCACTTCAGCCTGGTCTTTTGAAAATGAATAAAGGGCGAAGATTAAAGTTAGAAACGAAAACGAATTCATCGAAAATCGCTCCGCGTTGGGATCTATCAAAGATTGAAGAGTTGTTACTTTGCATCGACGAGACTGAGGATCGCGATATTACGATACCGGTAATGTGCTGGATGATCATCGTAATGATCTCAAGATCAGTATTTAATAGACCTCATCCACTCCAAGATTTTCTACTACGAGATATTCTCGGTGCACTTGAGTGTTCACGACGTAGTGGCAAAACATGCAGAAAAATTCATGTTATCAAAAGTTGATTCTTTGAACTTTTCTCACCTGTTTTTTTTTTTTTTTTTTTTTTCAATAGATTTATAATAGATTGATATGATATCATCATTTTGAATTCTGAATTGGCTGTCTTACACGATTTTTACCTCGGCTCAGATACATTGAAGTATGTTCGTGATAGTTCTGGATTTTTGAATTCCACGTGTCACTACTTGGTCCGTATGTCGGTAGGATACGAACGAGTATCCGTCTTTTTTATGAGAGCTGAAATACACAAAACGGTCATCCTTAATTCAATTTACTCGAGCCGATATTATTTTTACAAGTTCCATCTTTCTCATTAAATGTATAAATATCTGTACACTGATATCGAAAATTCTCGAGTGTTGGATAGACTCCGAAATTCCGTCTGAGGACACCTCGAGTTTGTATTCAAAAATATTCAATGCTAGAGTAAAAAATTTAAAGAGTTAATTGAATCAAGCAGTTCTTGATGAACGATTCAGGTAAGAAATCTTCCCGAGCAAAACTCGTTCTACTTGTCAAGAGTACATTAATTATCTCTTTTCCGACATCGACCATCATCGTGACATTGGTGTTTCATGCGTATTACAAAAAATCGATGCATGAGATAAAAAAATGTTCACGATCAATCTTCAATATCATGATTTTTCTTTTCAAGGCGTGTCTCCAATTCAAGCTCATGCCATCCCACGGCGCACGACACGGAGGAGCACCGCAGGCACACAAGCTCACGCGCCGATGTTTGTTCTTGTTTAGAAGGCACTCCTGTTGACATTTTTCAACTCTTGGGTACTGAGAGAGCGTTCGTATATTCAAAACTTGTGATAGCGTATGAGACAATTAGTTTTCAAACAGAAATTGGTATTATTGCATGAGCCAGTGTGCTGGCGCGGCGCACCGTGTCGTGCGCCGTGGGATGGCATGCGCTTGAATTGGAGACACGCCCTATGGCTTGTTCTACATAGGATGCGCTCAGTGCGTGAGCGTACGCGCATACGCTTGAGCTCAGAGCATTCAATCCAAGAATTTTCATGAAGCAGCCTTACCAGTCGTTTTTCACTCAGAATTTCCTCACGGGAAGAGTTAGTTGATGATCGGGGGGCTCCGTGTGATATTATCGAGACGAAAAATCAAGTTTTTTCGTGTTTTTCTACAACCAATCAGAGAAAAATATCAGCGTTGACCACCCTAAAAGCTACGCGCTCTTTCATTATCGGTGGAATACGGGACGCGCAATAATAATTAATGGCGGTCTCCTAGTCACATTTTTGGGTCAAAATACGATTTCCTTTATGTTTTCTCATGAACAAGAAGGAGAAACCAGCATTGGCGGCACCACGAGCCTTTTCGGGGGAAAATCCAGGTTGACCAACATTTTTGCAACTCAGTATCTGGATTGGTGACCACCCGTCTTAGTTTGCGAACACTGTAACTTTGTTTGGGATCAGAAACTAGGCAAGAGCAAGACGAGTGATCACCAATCCAGATGCTGAATCGCGAAACCCGTGCTCAACCTGAATTTCTTTCCGAAAAGGCTCGCGTGGCCAACCTTGATGTTTTTCTC
Organism: Eretmocerus hayati; assembly: GCA_029851415.1. Taxonomy (NCBI): domain Eukaryota; kingdom Metazoa; phylum Arthropoda; class Insecta; order Hymenoptera; family Aphelinidae; genus Eretmocerus; species Eretmocerus hayati. The sequence goes on from CM056742.1 coordinate 23,312,825, forward strand.
TATTTGCTCATGGGAAAACACGAAGAAACTTGATTTGTTGGCTCGATAATGTCACTCGGGGTCCACCAAGCATTAGCCAACTCTTCACTTCTGGAAATTCTGAGTGGAAAATGACTGGTGAGGCTACTTCACGAAATTCCCTGCATCAAATGCTATGAGCGCAAGCGTATGCGCGTAAGCTCACGCGCTCAGCGCATCTTATGTAGAACGAGCCTATAGGAAGGTTCGACACCAGTGATCTCCTACCGTGTTTAGTTTAATTAAAACGCTTTCTTTCTAATTACCAGTCGGGCATCCGGAACTCTCATTTTGAGTCCAACGAGGGTTAAAAAACATCATTCTTTGCAGAGATAGAAATGGTGGAAACTATATATTCCTAATGAAGTATTCAGATTCCGAATCATGGTGTATCGATCAGGTATGATCACAAAATGTGGATTGTAAGAATAATCTGATCCTTGCACATTTTTTTCTGACATTTTCTCTTGAATTTGCATGTCAGTGAAGTTTTGATCGATCATGGATCGAATTTTTTTTTTTTGCTCTATTTGTTCGGAAATTTCCTCAGGAACACGATGGAATGTTCAGAATTCCAGTCCGAGGTTTAAATCATGCCTAAAAAAAGGTTTTTGTATCAAATAATTTTTTTTCTCGGTAACTACTAGCCGGAGACGGTTGGGAAGTCACCAGTTTTGTCGAAGGAGTCGAAAGATACACCACAAAATTTTTTCCGACCAGATCGGTTGCTGGGAAGACCTGGAAATGGGGCTCAGAATTCAAGCGATTTTCACATCTATGTCGATTTTTTGGAGGTTATGGGTCGGAGACCGATAAATACTGTCGGAAAATATTTTCCGATTGGGAATATACACCCATATAATTTTTCGACCCGATCGATCGCTGGGAACACCCAAAATCGATACAATAGGAGGTCCGGAATATGGTTTTTGTACGTTTTTTTGGAGGTTATGGGTCGGAGACCAATAAATACTTTCGGAAAATATTTTCCGATTGGAAATATACATCCATATGATTTTTCGACCGGATCGATCGCTGGGAACACCCAAAATCGATACAATAGAAGGTCCGGAATGGGGTTTTTGTACGTTTTTTTGGAGGTTATGGGTCGGAGACCGATAAATACTCTCGGAAAATATTTTCCGATTGGAAATATACACCCATATAATTTTTCGACCCGATCGATTGCTGGGAACACCCAAAATCGATACAATAGAAGGTCCGAAATGGGGTTTTTGTACGTTTTCTTGGAGGTAATGGCCAGGAGACCGGTGAATCCATCAGCATTATATTGTTACGTTGGAAACATATGCATATAATTTTTTTAATCCCGATCGATTGCTGGGAACACCGAAAATCGATACAATAGGAGGTCCGAAATGGGGTTTTTGTCCGTTTTTTTGGAGGTTATGGCCAAGAGACCGGTGTATACTTTTGGAATTAGTTACTCGATGAAGGATCGTACCACAGATTTTTTTCGACCAGATCGGTTGCTCGGGAAACCTCGAAATGGGTCTCGGACTTCAAGCGATTATCACTTCTATGTGAATTTTCTGGAGGTTATGGGTCGGAGACCGATAAATACTTTCGGAGAATATTTTGCGATTGGAAATATACACCCATATAATTTTTCGACCCGATCGATTGCTGGGAACACCCAAAATCGATACAATAGAAGGTCCGAAATGGGGTTTTTGTACGTTTTCTTGGAGGTAATGGCCAGGAGACCGGTGAATCCATCAGCATTATATTGTTACGTTGGAAATATATGCATATAATTTTTTTCAACCCGATCGATTGCTGGGAACACCCAAAATCGATACAATAGGAGGTCCGAAATGGGGTTTTTGTCCGTTTTTTTGGAGGTTATGGCCAAGAGACCAGTGTATACTTTCGGAATTAGTTGCTTGATGAAGGATCGTACCACAGTTTTTTTTTCGACCAGATCGGTTGCTGGGGAAACCTCGAAATGGGGCTCGGACTCCATGCGATTATCACCTCTATGTCGATTTTTTGGAGGTTATGGGTCGCATACCGATAAATACTCTCGGATAATATTTTCCGATTGGAAATATACACCCATATAATTTGTCGACCCGATCGATCGCTGGGAACACTCTGAATCGATACAATAGAAGGTCCGAAATGGGGTTTTTGTACGTTTTTTTGGAGGTTATGGCCAAGGGACCGGTGAATTCATCAGCATCATATTGTTACATTGGAAATATATGCATATATTTTTTTTCAACCCGATCGATTGCTGGGAACACCCAAAATCGATACGATAGGAGGTCCGAAATGGGGTTATATACCCAAAAAATGAATAAAGAATAAAAATATGAATAAATAATGAATTATATGGGTGTATATACCCAATCGGAAAATATTGTCCGAGAGTATTTAAAGGTATCCGACCCATAACCTCCAAAAAATCGACATAGAAGTGATAATCGCTTGGAGTCCCAGCCCCATTTCGAGGTTTCCCCAGCAACTGATCTGGTCGAAAAAAAATCTGTGGTAAGATCCTTCATCGAGTTTTTGTTTCCGGGAGTATCCACCGGTCTCCTTGCCATTACCTCCAAAAAAACGTACAAAAACTCCATTTCGAACCTTCTATTGTATCGATTCTGGGTGTTCCCAGCAATCGATCGGGTCGAAGAATTATATGGGTGTATATTCCCAATGGGAAAATATTTTCCGACGGTATTTAACGGTCTCCGACCCATAACCTCCAGAAAATCGACATAGAAGTGATAATCGCTTGAAGTCCGAGACCCATTCCGAGGTTTTCCCAGCAACCAATCTGGTCGAAAGAATATCTGTGGGACGATCCTTTATCAAGCAACTGATTCCGAAAGAATAAGGCGGTCTCTTGGCCATAACCTCCGAAAAAACGTACAAAAACCCCATTTCGGACCTCCTATTGTATCGATTCTCGGTGTTCCCAGCAATCGATCGGGTTGAAAAAAAATACATGCATATATTTCCAACGTAACGATATAATGCTGATGAATTCACCGGTCTCCCGGCCATAACCTCCGAAAAAACGTACCAAAACCCCATTTTGGACCTTCTATTGTATCGATTTTGGGTGTTCCCAGCGATCGATCGGGTCGAAAAATTATATGGGTGTATATTTCCAATCGGGAAATATTTTCCGACAGTCTTTATCGGTCTCCGACCCATAACCTCCAGAAAATCGACATAGAAGTGATAATCGCTTGAAGTCCGAGACCCATTTCGAGGTTTTCCCAGCAACCGATCTGGTCGAAAAAATATCTGTGGTACGATCCTCCATCAAGCAACTAATTCCGAAAGTAAACACCGGTCTCTTGGCCATAACCTCCAAAAAAACGTACAAAAACCCCATTTCGGACCTCCTATTATATCGATTTTCGGTGTTCCCAGCAATCGATCGGGTTGGAAAAAAAAATTCATTCATATATTTCCAATGTAACAATATGATGCTGATGAATCCACCGATCTCCTGGCCATAACCTCCAAAAAAACGTACAAAAACCCCATTTTGGACCTTCTATTGTCTCGATTCTGGGTGTTCCCAGCGATCCATCGGGTCGAAAAATTATATGGGTGTATATTTCCAATCGGAAAATATTTTCCGACAGTCTTTATCGGTCTCCGACCCATAACCTCCAGAAAAACGACATAGAAGTGATAATCGCTTGAAGTCCGAGACCCATTTCGAGGTTTTCCCAGCAACCGATTTGGTCGAAAAAATATCTGTGGTACGATCCCCCATCAAGCAACCAATTCCGAAAGTATACACCGATCTCTTGGCTATAACCTCCAAAAAAACGTACAAAAACCCCATTTCGGACCTCCTATTGTATCGATTTTCGGTGTTCCCAGCAATCGATCGGGTTGAAAAAAAATACATTTATATATTTCCAACGTCACAATATGATGCTGATGAATTCACCGGTCTCCTGGCCATAACCTCCGAAAAAACGTACAAAAACCCCATTTTGGACCTTCTATTGTATCGATTTTGGGTGTTCCCAGCGATCCATCGGATCGAAAAATTATATGGGTGTATATTTCCAATCGGAAAATATTTTCCGACAGTCTTTATCGGTCTCCGACCCATAACCTCCAGAAAAACGACATAGAAGTGATAATCGCTTGAAGTCCGAGACCCATTTCGAGGTTTTCCCAGCAACCGATCTGGTCGAAAAAATATCTGTGGTACGATCACCCATCAAGCAACCAATTCCGAAAGTATACACCGGTCTCTTGGCTATAACCTCCAAAAAAACGTACAAAAACCCCATTTCGGACCTCCTATTGTATCGATTTTCGGTGTTCCCAGCAATCGATCGGGTTGAAAAAAAATACATTTATATATTTCCAACGTGACAATATGATGCTGATGAATTCACCGGTCTCCTGGCCATAACCTCCGAAAAAACGTACAAAAAACCCATTTTGGACCTTCTATTGTATCGATTTTGGGTGTTCCCAGCGATCGATCGGGTCGAAAAATTATATGGGTGTATATTTCCAATCGGAAAATATTTTCCGACAGTCTTTATCGGTCTCCGACCCATAACCTCCAGAAAATCGACATAGAAGTGATAATCGCTTGAAGTCCGAGACCCATTTCGAGGTTTTCCCAGCAACCGATCTGGTCGAAAAAATATCTGTGGTACGATCCTCCATCAAGCAACTAATTCCGAAAGTATACACCGGTCTCTTGGCTATAACCTCCAAAAAAACGTACAAAAACCCCATTTCGGACCTCCTATTGTATCGATTTACGGTGTTCCCAGCAATCGATCGGGTTGAAAAAAAATACATTTATATATTTCCAACGTGACAATATGATGCTGATGATTTCACCGGTCTCCTGGCCATAACCTCCGAAAAAACGTACAATAATCCCATTTTGGACCTTCTATTGTATCGATTTTGGGTGTTCCCAGCGATCCATCGGGTCGAAAAATTATATGGGTGTATATTTGCAATCGGAAAATATTTTCCGACTGTCTTTATCGGTCTCCGACCCATAACCTCCAGAAAATCGACATAGAAGTGATAATCGCTTGAAGTCCGAGACCCATTTCGAGGTTTTCCCAGCAACCGATCTGGTCGAAAAAATATCTGTGGGACGATCCTTCATCAAGCAACTGATTCCGGAAGTATACAGCGGTGTCTTGGCCATAACCTTCAAAAAAACGTACAAAAACCCCATTTCGGACCTCCTATTATATCGATTTTCGGTGTTCCCAGCAATCGATCGGGTTGAAAAAAAAATACATTCATATATTTCCAACGTAACAATATAATGCTGATGAATTCACCGGTCTCCGACCCATAACCTCCAAAAAAACGTACAAAAACCCCCTTCCGGACCTTCTATTGTATCGATTTTGGGTGTTCCCAGCGATCGATCCGGTCGAAAAATTAAATGGGTGTATATTTCCAATCAGTCAATATTTTCCGACAGTATTTATCGGTCTCCGACCCATAACCTCCAAAAAAACGTACAAAAACCCCATTCCGGACCTCCTATTGTATCGATTTTGGGTGTTCCCAGCGATCGATCGGGTCGAAAAATTATATGGGTGTATATTCCCAATCGGAAAATATTTTCCGACAGTATTTATCGGTCTCCGACCCATAACCTCCAAAAAATCGACATAGATGTGAAAATCGCTCGAATTCTGAGCCCCATTTCCAGGTCTTCCCAGCAACCGATCTGGTCGGAAAAAATTCTGTGGTGTATCTTTCGACTCCTTCGACAAAACTGGTGACTCTCCACCGGTCTCCGGCTAGTAGTTACCGAGAAAAAAAATTATTTGATACAAAAACCTTTTTTTAGGCATGATTTAAACCTCGGACTGGAATTCTGAACATTCCATCGTGTTCCTGAGGAAATTTCCGAACAAATAGAGCAAAAAAAAAAATTCGATCCATGATCGATCAAAACTTCACTGACATGAATTTGCTGATATTTTTTTTTCCAAAATGAGGAAAAAAAAAATTCATCGTCATCAAAGGTTCCAGGAAGAATTTCACCAAAAAGGTTGTAGCATGTCTGCCGTCCTAAGTAAGAAAAAGCATATGGCACAAAAATCGAAGCTGAGATATTCGACAAAACGTCTTTTTGCGCTCTAAAACCTCAAAAATGATCCAAATTTCAAAATTTTTCTTCTCGATCATACATAAATAGGGTATCCGGATACGGTGGTATAATTTTTATCGAGCTATCACGATCATTTTAAGAGATATTGGACATATGCTAATCTTGCCTAGGACAAGTACTGTGGCAGGAATAGCGTATGTCACCTCTGTTGGACATACGGCAGCTTTGCGAGCGCCTGGGAAGAAAGACGTATAGACGAGACTCACTTGGGGTGGTTCTGTATAGTGGTATGTATTAGACTAATGTTGTAGCTATTAAACTCATCGACCAAGTGATCGACAATATTAATATAAACACTTCGATTTATTCGAGTAGAGCCCGCGCTCGTTGCTTTCCTCTCTTCCGTCCCTTCGATTTTCCAAAAAATATCAAGAGAAATAAGGTTTATAATTTTTCCGACTTCGTATCGTGCGTTGAGGACGCTACATTATATGTTTCCGTGGAATCGATGGATATAATCGTGATTTTTTCGAGTGGCAAAATCACAGTTCACTGGCTAAAATGAACAAAAGTGTTCCAAGGCCTTATCTAGCAGACATCAAGCACATTCAAGCTAGGCGGGGTAGTTTCGTTTTATTCTACAAGAAAGAGCACAAAGACGCTGGCCCTTATATGAAGCTCAATTTTTTAAAAAACAAATTTATGAGGCACATTCCGAAGCCAGTTCAAAGAATGGAAGCAAGGAATTGATCCGGATCATAAAAAAGAAATTGTCAATAAATTGCGCTCTCTAATGCCAGAATATAGACGCGCTTTCTTTTATAATCTTCCAATCAAATTACCTGACCAAATCGACAGTGTTAAAAAGAAATCGCAAAAAAAGAAGGCTTGAACCATTGAAGGTATATGTGCCCGTGCAATCACGAGCTTTGCGCAGGGAGTTTTAGTAAAAATAGGCGGCGTAATAAATTTGACTCGATTTATTCAAACTTGAAAGGAAGTGAAAAATGACTCTAATAAAGCTCGCACGTCTACTCGCTTCAAAGCCTAATCGAGATCTAACTTTTTTTCTGTTTGCTTCGAAACGCGGTTGCTAAGGTCTCTAAACAACAATTGAATGCGATTACTTTCCCCTGTAGCCGATCGTTCACAGACACTCTGCAACGAGGACCTCTCAAGCACGAGAGACGAATGTAGCCCCGGATCGAAATCCGTGCTACGGCTGGTGGACACCGGAACCACGTTCCTCACGTCCTGGGGAAAGTAATTACAACATAAAAACATGCCTGGATGACTCTAAATAAAAATAATGTCTGAAGCGAGTACATTTTCAAGCTAAAGAAAAATAATCTTTTACATATTTTAAATTGAATATTTTCTTCTTCTCAACTTTTTCTTCTTGAATTCTTCTTCATAATAAATTAGATTCAAAATTCAATATCTATTACTAAAACTAGGTTTCGAACTTCAAAATTATTTAAACATATTTACAATTTTAACAAATCATTTTTCTATCAAAAAACGGTCGGGAACATTCCTCCCCCCGTAGAAAACATGCGTTTTATACTCTTGCAAACTTAATTAATTTGTGGCTTGGCCTCATAAAAATTCCATTAGTAGTTTGAACATTTACAACACGCACAATCCCGTGTTTATCAGGAAAAACCTCACAGATTACACCTTTTCGCCACTCATTTCTTGGTGCATTATTGTCTATCATTAATACAATATCATTAACTTGTAGTGGCTCATCTGAGTGAAACCACTTTTTCCTAGGAATCAAAGTAGGAAGGTACTCTCTTAACCACCGCTTCCAAAAGGCATCAGCAAATCGTTCAGATAAATGCCACTGTTTCTTGAGATCAATTGATTTTATGTCATACCCTACAGATCGAGCCATACCAGAAGTAGATCCAATCAGAAAATGATTTGGAGTGAGGGCTTCTAGATCAGAAGGATCGGGAGATACGTGTGTGAGTGGTCGGGAGTTGATTGAGTGCTCCACCTTTACAAAAATAGTTCTCAGAAGTTCTTCTGTTGGAGTGTGACCATGCAAAACACTTGTGATGCATTCTTTTACTGATCTTATAAGTCGTTCCCATGCTCCCCCCATGTGAGATGCTGTAGGAGGATTGAATCTCCACTCAAAACTATTAGTCAAAGCGTACGATGAGAGTTTTCTTTTATCTATCGTTCTTATCACATCATGTAACTCTTGACTAGCACCTCGAAAATTTGTTGCATTGTCGCTGTAGATGATAAGAGGAAACCCACGTCGCCCAGCAAATCTGTCGATGCCCATGATGGCAGAGTCAGCACTAAGATTATAGATCAATTCAACATGAATGGCTCGAGTTGTGAGGCATGTAAATAAAGCTCCCCAACGTTTCTCATGCCGTCGTCCGATTTTAACTATGATTGGTCCAAAATAATCTAATCCAGTGTACGTAAAGGGTCGAAATTTATACCCTAAACGGACACTGGGTAAATTTGCCATCCTAGGAATGTATGGATTTGCCCTCAATATTCTACAATTTGAGCACTTTTGAACTATTGATCTCAAAAATCTCCTAACATTTAGAATCCAAAATTCTTGTCGTAATTCATTTAGTACCATTTCATGATGCTTGTGGAAAGCTTTCTCGTGATGATGTTTTATCAGAAGTTGAACTGCTGGATGCTTTGCGTCTAAGATTATGGGCTCAAATTTGATTGTACTCTGAGGTAAATATTCTACACGACCACGGACTCTAATTATCCCATGATCATCAAGGAATGGAGAAAGTGCAGCTATTTTTGAGTTCTTGGGTAATTCGTGTGATTTTACTAATAATTTGATTTCTTTCTCATACAAAGTCTTTTGGATTTGACGAATCCATAGTTTTTCTGCATAGTCTTTTTGCTCTGATTCTGTATAATCTTCTAAACTAGAATTTTTATGTAAAGATCTTATGAAAATATCGCAAGCTTTGACAACGTAGAAAGTAGATTTGATCATCTTCATCCAGTCTGAAAAACGGTCATAATGAGGTAGAAAAGGGAAAATTTCTTCAGGTTCAGTCTCGGTTCCGACGAGACTCATTAAAATTTCTCTGTCATACACATCAGAATTCAAAGGTTGTTCATTACGTTCGACTGGCCAGTGACTCTCTGACATTCTAAGAAAAGGTGGCCCCAAGAACCAACGACTATCGTTTTGTAAAATATCTTGTGACCATTTTGTAGCATCGTCAGCAGGATTGAGAGACCCCGGAACCCATCTCCACTCAGACATATTTGTTTCCTCATTGATTTCATTCAAACGCCTGGAAACGAAACAGTTGAACTGCTTCGAGTCGGATTTGATCCATTGTAAAGTGATTTGTGAATCAGACCAAAATACTCTCCGTGAAACTGAAAAATCGTGTTCTTGGACAACGGTATTGGCTAACCTAACAGCTAAAATAGCGGCTTGCAACTCAAGACGTGGAATTGTTTGAGATTTCAAAGGTACTACTCGATTTTTTGCTAAAACAATAGAAGTGTGGATTTTTCCATCAGGAAGTACAAAACGCCAATACACCACCGCGCCGTACGCTTTGATACTTGCATCACAAAACACATGAAGTTCAATAGAGACATCTTTCTCAATGCTCGTTTTGTAACATCTCGGAATTCTACAGTCTTCAACTTTTGACAATTCTTTGAGCCACCACTTCCAAATTTCAAATTCCTTATTCTGTATTTTGTCATCCCAAGCTATTTTAGTTCTACAAACATCTTGCATGATGATTCGTCCTTGAATTGTAAATGGAGCTATTAATCCGAGAGGATCATAAATACTCATAATTATACTTAAGCATTGGCGTTTTGTTGGAACTTCGGATCCTGAGTACAATTCTACTTTCAATTTTGTTGAATTTAATTTGAAACAAAGTTGATCTGTGTCTGATAGCCAGTGAATACCAAGAACTCGCTCGTTGGAATTTGATTCTATAAGACTCATGGAATTTAGTTGCTCTTTACTCTCTGATAAGTGGTTTATCACACTCAGCTGATTACTAGCCCAGTCATGCATTTGCCAATTGGCTGCTTTGTTTATTTCAACTACCTGATCGACTCTTTCTCTAGCTTCTTCAATAGAATCGAAACTGTCCAACCAATCGTCCATATAACAATTCTTTTTCAAACTTTCTACGGCCTTTGGAAATTTTTCAGAAAACTCATCCGCGTTTTTATCTTTTATGAACAGAGCTGAGCAAGGTGATGACATGGAACCAAAGAAAAGTGAAGTCATTATGCACTCAATTATCTCACCAGATTCGTTTTCCCAAAGAAACCGTTGCGCGTCGTGATCTTCTGGCCTAATTTTGATTTTAAGATACATATCTTTGATATCCCCGATTACAGCTACTGGGCGTTGTCGAAATCGCATCAGTACTCCTAAGAGAGGTCTCAGCAAATCAGGGCCTTTTAACATGAAATCATTAAAACTTTTTGAATTGCATTTGCTAGCAGCGTCAAAAACAAGCCTCACTTTATTTGGTTTATTTGGGTTGACAACTCCAAAATGAGAAAGATACCAATGAGGATTTCCGGGTGGTCCTGAAGCTATGATAGCGAAACCCTGATCAAATAAACGTTGAACTTCTCCGCCATACAACGACTCATATTTTGGATCTCGAATGAACTTTCGTTTGAGAAGTTTCAGACGATTGAGCGCTGCTGCTCTGCTTTCTGGGATGAATTCAATACCGTTTTTCCAAAGCAAGCCTACTTGCCAAGCCCCATCCACTCGTTTGCTTGTGTCATTTAAAATCTGCAATGCTGTTTTATCATCAGGATGAACACGCGATTGAGAGCTTATGCCTATCGTCTCGAGACTAAGAAATTCATCAATCATCTTATCAAAGGCGTGAGAGGTCACTGGACAGTCGATTTCATCTATCAGATTCACGGATACTGAATCGATCGAAACATCTCTTAATCTAGGAATCTTTCCGTGAATACACCAACCTAGCGTACAACGAGATAGTAAGAAATCTGGTCGAGCTAACTCAATCAACTCCCTCACCACAATCAAATTGGCATTATCTTGACCTATCATCATTTCTGGTATGATTCGATACGGTTGCACTCTAATTCCTGTCTTAGCAAAGCAAAGATTCGAAATTTCTGGTGAGAGACTATGTTTTGGTAACGATAAATTATCCATGATAATTACACTTTTCAATTGGAATGAAACAGTATCAGTTTGTAAGATGAAACTAGTTTTCTTTGAATAGAAGGCAATTGGTTCTTCCCTAGTAACAACTCTAATTGCTGTGCGTGAATGGGTTCTTATTACTGCTCCAATTTCATTTGCAATAGCCTGATTTACAACTGTCACAGAAGAACCACCATCTAATAAAGCATAAACGATTTTTGAACTCTTTTGACCTACTAGTAGTACTGGAATTAGCCTCAAAATTACCAGATCATATAGTCATTTGTCAGAATTTGGAAGAGGAGGAACTGGCTGATCAAGTTCCTTATTTTCAGGTTCAACAGGACCTTTTCCTTGTAGATTTCCTCCCTGAGGGGGATCTTTTGGTGGTGGCAATTTCGATGGATTAAAAATTCGAGTGAAATGTAAAAGTTTGTGATGGCCACGATCACATTGATCACAAGGGGATACGATAGTACAATTATCTCGATTGTGATCATCTCTCAAGCACTTGAAACACAATCGCAAACGTTTCACAATGTTCCAGCGTTCTGATATTGGCTCCCGCGCAAAACCACGGCACACATCGATTACATGTTTATATCCACAGTAGGAGCATTTCACAATTCTTTCAGCGTTAGACACTTGTTGCTTGGTTTCACTTGAGAAAGTGGTCAATATAGTTTTTTGATTTGAAAAATTTTGTCGTAAAGATCTAGGATTTTTGGAATTTTGACTATTTGAAGTTTGATTTGAAGTAAAAGGGCCTAAATTGACTATTCCTGCTTTCACAGCTACTTCAGATTCACGAATCATGAAATCGGCCAAATTTTCAATTGGGCTCATAAGAGGCCGTTTTGAAGTATATCTTGCGTAACTCTGATGCATGCTTACAGGAATTTTTCTCAACATTTGTTTTATAAAATCAGGGCTACGCAAATAACCAGAATCATTTAGAGACTTCATTGCAACAACAGCATTTTTCAGTTTTGTAGAAAAATCAATCAGGCTTATGTTACCGCAATTTATATCTGGAAGTTGTTTGATATCAGAAACAATATCCTCAAGAATCAAGTCAGAATTTCCAAATCGTAACTCTAACGTTTTCATAATTTCACTAGCTGAGCTTCCAGAAGCAAAAAGAGATTTTACACTTGCACGTGCATCTCCCTTCAGTGAATCAAATAACCTCAAGACAATCTCGCGGTCATCACATTGCTCCTGCTCAAGAAGTAAATCCACAGTACGTTTAAAATGTAACCAATCAGACGAACTTCCGCTAAATTCCGGTAACTTTTTTAGTAGCTTAAGTCTAGAATTGCTATTATTCAGAGAACTATCTAACTGAAAATTCGATATGGAATTAGCCAAAATATTTGCGAGTCGATTTATTGGGTCGTTTGTGGATGAGCTTCGATCTTGAGTGTGAGAATTTTCCCTATTACTTGCTTGGAAACCAGTGCTATGAGCTGATGGAAATCGATTAGAATCAGAAAAAGTATCAGGATCATGATCATTGTCGTTGTCATTTAAAAGAGATTGGTCAGAATAGTTTTCTTCGTCATGAAATTCAGAGTTGTCGCTTAAATTGTTAACTTCATTGTTGAGCAGAAATTGATTTGAACTAAATATATTATCGCGTCGACTCACAATATTTTGGCAAACCTGTCTGGTGGTGGTAGAAGGGGCCGGCGCGCCCTCCGCGACCGCCAACTTGTCGATGAGGAGCTCGAAGAGCCGGCTGCGGTGCTGCAATACGTTGAGCAGACGACGCGAGTTCGCCAGCTGAGGCGCGAACGCGTAAAGATGTTGTTCCTTGGAGTGTAGCATGCCCGCCTCGCTTTCCTCGGCGTGAGCGAGCTGGTGGCTGTAACACGGGCAGGACTGGATCGGCATCGTCGACTCGCCCTCTTTGGCGTGGATGAACAGGTGGAAGCCCCAGTGGAAGCTCGTTGTCGTTGTTGTTGTGACCGCCTCGTCGACGCTGGCGTGCAGGCAGAGGCTGCATATTGCGAAGCTCAGCTTCGTTGTTGCGTGCGCTTTCAAAGCGCGGCCGTGTAGGTAGAAACTGCCTAGGCAGCTCGGCATCGTCGTATAGCGCACCACCTTGGTGCTGGTGAATGGGTAGAGGCTGCACAAGCAGCTCAGCATCGTCGTCGCGCGCACCGCCTCGGCGCGAACGAATAGGTAGAGGCTGCACAGGCAGCACAGCATCGTCGTTGCGCGCACCCCCACGGCGCGGGCGAATAGTTAATGGCGGCGCAGCATCGTCGTTATGCGACCCTCCTCGGCGAGGGCGTTCAGGTAGAGGCTGCTCAAGCAGCTCAGCATCATCGTCGTTCTGCATGTCTCGCCGGCGGCGCCGAGCAGGCGGTGCATGTTCAAACATGTCGGCATCGTCGTTGTATTGATGCACCTCGTGGTGCGTAGGTTGCTCTGCATCATCTTCTGCGTTGTTGTGGCCGCCTTGGTGATGGTGTGCGTCGCGGCCGGTGTCGTCTGTGTTATTGTTGCGCCGGGGCCTGCCTCGGCGCGGGCGAGCTTGTGGTTGTTGCACAGGCAGAGCGGGATCATCAGCAATAACCTCACGCGTGAAAGCGTGTCGGCGACGTTGTTGATAATTTAGGTTAGGTTCACCTGGTTGTATATGTGGCTCGTCGACAGGTTGAGGCCGACCTCGCCGTGTTGGAATTGCCGGTAACGAGGACAGCGGGTCCTCGAGGTCAGAAAGTTGTTGATTTGAGCGTGCATTTTCACCGACCTGATGTGTAGATGCATTTCTTGGCCGCCGCGATGATGAACCCGCTTGCGACAATACTGCTGCTACTGATGGTATAGAACGGCCACGTGATGCGCGCGCTGCTCCTCTCTGATGATTCACACTGACTGCACGGCCTGATGTGTGAGTGCGTGCAGCTTGCAGGTTACCTTGTGGCTGTGGCAACTCGATGTTTTCTTCGGCTTCTGATTCTTGCTGTAGATGATCGTCAACTCGGCGACTTTTGCTCGGGGCTGCATTGCGACTCGTTCCTCTTCTTTTCCTCCGCATGGCTAAACTCTCCCTCGCAAATACAAATCAGGACAATTTTTCGGTGTCCTCTCACGGTCGCCAAAAATGTGCCCGTGCAATCACGAGCTTTGCGCAGGGAGTTTTAGTAAAAATAGGCGGCGTAATAAATTTGACTCGATTTATTCAAACTTGAAAGAGAGTGAAAAATGACTCTAATAAAGCTCGCACGTCTACTCGCTTCAAAGCCTAATCGAGATCTAACTTTTTTTCTGTTTGCTTCGAAACGCGGTTGCTAAGGTCTCTAAACAACAATTGAATGCGATTACTTTCCCCTGTAGCCGATCGTTCACAGACACTCTGCAACGAGGGCCTCTCAAGCACGAGAGACGAATGTAGCCCCGGATCGAAATCCGTGCTACGGCTGGTGGACACCGGAACCACGTTCCTCACGTCCTGGGGAAAGTAATTACAACATAAAAACATGCCTGGATGACTCTAAATAAAAATAATGTCTGAAGCGAGTACATTTTCAAGCTAAAGAAAAATAATCTTTTACATATTTTAAATTGAATATTTTCTTCTTCTCAACTTTTTCTTCTTGAATTCTTCTTCATAATAAATTAGATTCAAAATTCAATATCTATTACTAAAACTAGGTTTCGAACTTCAAAATTATTTAAACATATTTACAATTTTAACAAATCATTTTTCTATCAAAAAATGGTCGGGAACAGTATATGTATGGCTACGTGTTATATGCGTAAGAAAATGACATCATACATGCCAAGCGGGAATTTACCATCCGCCGGTAAGGAAATTTACAAGCACGCTCGAAAATTCCCCATCCGGGCTTGTAAATTTACAATGCTGAGCATGGTGTCCCTAGATTTCCTGTGCTCAAAATGGTGAATTTACATACATTTTTTTACAGTGTACGTATGACTTGAATTTACTGTTGTTATTCGTTTTATTTCTGTAAATGTATGTATACTTGTAATTTTTGCTAGAGTAAACGAGTTTTGTCATCCGCGACATCCCACCAAACAGTGAATGTTGCCACAACGTTTCTGGGAAAGTTGTCCTGTCAACCTAGAAACGTTCCCTTAGGTTCAGGAAACGCGTTGCCGACACGTTGGCGCAACGAAAAAATGTCTACCAGATGGGCGTTGCCTGAACGTTTTCAGAACGTTTCTAGGACGGTTTCGAATATGAATAAATAAATGGATTATCATTAAAAAATTGTTGTTAATAGGCTCTTGTTGCATTCAAGTGTAATCTCCCCGTCTTTCTTGAACCAAGTGGACATGTTTCTGATTGAGCGCAATCGATGGGATTGAACGGGGATGGAGCTGGTATAGCTTGCGAGAAAGGGAATTTTATAAACAATTTGTTTATTCATTTAACAAAAAATATTCGAAGTATTGGTTGCACCGAAAACATCTCGGAAACCATCGTGCAACCTTTGAAAAACCGCTGAATCGTCCCAGAAACGTTCTGGAAACGTCGAGACAACATACATCTCGTAGACATTTTTTCGTTGCGCCAACGTGTCGGCAACGCGTTTCCCGACCTTTAGCGGAACGTTTCCAGGTTGACAGGACAACTTCCCAGAAACGTTGTGGCTATATTCACTGTTTGGTGGGATGTGTGATTTAGGCTGATTTTGCTTTTTCCTCCTAACAAGGTCGAAGAGCTCTGCTTCATCAGAAAATTTTCAATGCGCCGCAACTCAAGTATTTACTACAGCCCACCATAGAAGACTTTGGACTCACGCTGATCTTGCTGAGCAGAATGCTTGGCAAGAATAAAGTAAGTCGTGCCATACGACTTTTATGCGCAGTATTGGCTGCTATACGTCCTTTTTGCCTAGTATTGCTCGTGATTTTGATAAAATGCCATACGTTTCCATTTTTTATCTCAGTGAAAAAACTCGATAGAGCGATCCGGTTTTCACCATCAGATCCGGCTCAAAAAACCTATATGACCATATTTTTATCTCATTTTGGCCAAAATGTGCCATACCTATTCTTTTTCTTACTCAGGACGGCAGATGTGTTGGATGATAAGGACCAAGCAAACTTCTGAATCACACTTTATTTATCCCATATATAATTGGTTGTGGCACATGTTAACTCATCAAATGCTATCATAATAGTATTTTAGAATACAAAGGGGTTCGGACTATTTTTTGTATTCTGAGTGACTCTCTTTGGTCTGAGCCGGACGGCCCGGAGGTGAGGGTCGTATATACAAGCGTCAATTAAAAATCACATTTTCATAATAAAGTTCAAATCTCGTAAGCTAACATCATTCACACAGATAAAATCTATGTTATAACGAAATACACGAAGAACTACAGCAGTCTGTTGTTTTCAAGGTTATCCATGAACAATTACCAAAGTTAGTGATGATACCTGTCAATCAGCTCAATCAGTCTTCTATAAACAAGTTTCGGGGCATCAATACCCCAAAGAAAATCGATGTGATTGAAATGTGCATGCTCAACACGAATTGAGCCAATTTTGTTTGGTATCTCTTCGTATAACCTGGCAACATTCTGAAACATTAGAAAAATATTGAGTTCGATATTGTTGAAAATATTGTACAGGTGATTGAAATCTTGAAAGTGATGGTTTCGAATCTGGTTTCAAGATTTTCACGTGTTTGTGACACAGTATCAAAAAATTTGATAGGACTCACCTTTGGTACAGAAATAAAATCATTATCACCATAAAAGAGTCCTATTGGCACTTGAATTTTCGATAGATCGTACTTCGGCGGTACACGACTATTGTACAATCTAAGATTTTCTTGTGGGCCATAATTAAAATGTCGGAATTCCTTGACATCGATGCATTGCAAGAAGTGAATAAATGTTTTGAATGATGTCCCAGATGGATGGTGAGATAAAATCAGAGGTATCAAAGCCTAAATAAAAGAATAAATAATGAAATACTATACAATTACATAGTTCTAAATAAAGAGCTGAATACCCCAACACTCACTCTGTTGAATTGTTGAGGAGGATAACCGATGACTGAAAATATGAGAGTTTCGCAAATTTCTCTGAGACCTGGCCTGTTACAAACACACCTACCAATATATTTAACTAATGGATGATTTCCCAAAAATTCAAATTTTCCATCCATGTGCTCTCGATTTGCCTGAAAAAAAATTTTGTCGTCAATGAAATTCATTAAACAAGAAAAAAATCAAATTGAAGAACATCGGTCGTACCACAAGATCACGTAACAAAGGCTCCAGTAATCTGAGTGAGCCAATCAAGGCATCGTTGTAAACTGCTGGAGCTAAAGCAAACATGGCTTCGACTTTGGCGGCTATGTCTGGTCTTTCGCTTGCCATGGCAAAAAATACAGTTGTACCCATTGAGTGTCCCACGTAAGTGAGTCTTTTCTTTCTCATTGACGTGATGTATTGAATTTCTGCTGGAAGATCGTATATTGCCATCTCGTGCCAGCTGTAAAGTTTTAATGATTTTGTTGAGGATTCTATCGAGAAATTTGAAAGTCTGAAAAAATATATAGGTTTTCAGTTTTTCTGCAAGTTGCTCACTCCATTTTGAGATTAGTATGACTTTTGCAATCTTGAGGTCGTGATTTTTCAGTCACGAATGAGCCTATAACTTGATACTCTCAATTCAGATCTCGCTTTTTGTTCTCGAAAATATTTTTTGAAAAAAAAAAACTATTCGATAACTGGTCACACATTGCCAAAAAATGTAAAGATTACAAAATTGAAATATTGGTGTTATTCCATTTTCCTATAGAACTCGAGCGGATCAAGACTTCATCCTTATCATTATTATATTCTTATTATTATAGAAGTCCCTGGAATCGCTATGAATTCATATGATTTTTTTCAGATTGCTTTCATGCGCTAATCAAAAGCTGTCCTAAATGGCGAAAATCGTGTCACATGGACAAAAAAAGTTATGTGAGGAGTGAGCGTATCTAAAAACTTTAAAAAGAACTCTTCGGTCTACTAGATCTTCTTGATAATGAGATATTATCATAGCAGTAAGAAAGAAATCCATATATTTTAGCTCCTCACTGATGATTACTTTCTATACTCCAAAGATTACTGGGTTGCAGTGGTGTAGTCATGAAAATTCTAACAAAGCTCAAGCATCGTGAACAAAACCATGTTACATAGAGTACTTCAGGATGATGTAATCAGAAATGAATGAGATGAGTGACGTTTTTGACTCCGCAAGTGCGTATTCTTGGGAATTTTTATCTTAATTTGCGGCCAATGAAATGAGCCGGCACGTCGTGTACACCTTCCTCGTCTAAATATACAATATGTGTATTTGCGATCTACAGTATGTAGATCGTTTAGTGGCTACTTGCATATTTATGATTCATTTTGCAATTTTATTTTTAATGTCATTAACATCCGAAGTAGTTCAGTTTTCAGATCAATTCTCCTTCAGCAAGTGACTAGCAGCACTTTTACCATGGTACACAGTGAGATAAGTGATCTTGGCACCGAAATCGTCAGCCACAGGAATTCCAGAAAAAGAACTCGATACTTTTAAAACTCCTACATACGAATTCGCGCTTAGAAAAACTCCTCCAGCCTCCAATTTTCCAAGATTATTGATAAACATGCTGAAACCAAGCACTCCAGTACGTCCCTTCCACTGTACGTGGAGACATATTCGTGGTATAGAAATACTCGACTCAAAAAAATAAAATACCCGTATCCTCAAAAATCTCTTGCTTTCTATTAGTTTTTCCACACTGAGAATTGTTGTCCACAAGCATGGAAGTCCAGATCACCAGCTGTCTTGTGTAAGTCACGCATGGACGTACAGTGTATCAGATGAAGAAGTTGATCGGAAAGCCTTCCACAAATGCACTTGCGCAGAACGGTTTATCCTTGCTTAGTTCATTGTATTTTTCTGAACCCTCGCACAATTAAGTTTTGTCCAATAAAATATTACGCATACGATATAAGTGCCAGTGAAACACTCCCCGTATGACGTTTCAACACAAAACTCAATTCCGAATCTCGAGAAAGCTGATAAAATTCTAACCAGATATGAAATATTTCTGAGGGGCATAATGGTGTAAAACAAGCTCATCCCATCGAAGAATGGGATAAATTCATTCGGCAAAAGTTGACCACCTTTGTTGTTAATCGTATTGAGTATTTTTCAAAAGTTCTGAAAATAGCATACCTGAAATTCCAAAATTCTTTGTCCAGTTCAGAGTAAATTGTATGATTTTTGGAATAAGTATTGCCTCGCACGTTGCCCATCCATACGTCGTATCCCTTATCGGCGAGGAGGAATGCTGTGAATAGCTCGGATTAAATCCCGTTTTCCATGAGTTTCATCAGTATTAGGAATTTAACATTTTACTATTAAGATGGATAACCAAAGGAGCAGATTTAGCATTGGATGCTTGAGGCGATGTTCGTAATACGAATTGAGTTTTTAGCTCAATTCGTATTACCCCCGGCTCGTCAAATGTCCATCGAACGCAAGAGTAAGGGCCGAAACATGGTGAACTTGGCGTAGAGTTTTTGATACTTACGTGAATTTCTTGTGACTTTGACGCGCGGGTATGCGCATACGTTCAGTAGCTCGAGCCGCGAGCTGTTGCTTTGGAATTTCATGTTGAAATTTCAGTTCTCAAAATTCATGTATGTCGTTCTAATGATGATGTGCCGGGGTTTGACGTCAAAAAATAATTATCTCTTGGTTGAGCACAAGCATGCGCACACTCAAGTTTATGCTTGTCATCAAAATTCACGTATGTGTAAGAATCTTGCCACTATATTTCGGCCCTAAGAAGATTAGGCCCCGACATAAGCATAGAGATATAATACCAGGACATAAGTGTTCTGTGCCAAACTGTATGAAGAAAGACGTCAATGTAGTAGAACTCCTATCCTACCATTATGCTAAATCCGAGAAATCTGCTCCTCTACACGGGTTGCCGGAAGGGAAAAAGTAACCGATGAGAATGACGCCAAACTCTGTCAATGGGATTTTGTTCTATGAGTTGAACAGATCAAAATCCCGTTTTCTCCGAAATCCTGTCTGCTCGCGTGTTTGATTGGCGTGATATTGAATATTTCAATGGGAAATCCTATGTATTTGACATATGGATGTATCTCACAATCAATGTTTCCCTCGAGCAACATGCTGTATCGATCCACTCCATTCTTTTTCAACGTATCTGGGCTCATTTTGTAGATGTTGACAAGAGCTCAAAGATGAGCTAAATCGTGTTTAGTTGTAGGCGAAGTGAGCTGATATTTGCCGTGCTCAAGAAGGAGAGATCTCATTCTTTCGAAAACGCGGGATTCTTCTTCTCAAAAGATCGTGACTCCACGAGCTTCTAAATCCGACAAATCTCAATATTTTTCGACGTGCCTTGGCTCATTATCAAGTTCATCACGAGAACTATGGAACAGGTTGAAGTGTGATGTATTCATATGGATATGCTTTATTCACAAGGGGAAATTTTCTGTTTTAACAATGGCCGGATCTCAGTTTTCGAGAACAAATGGAGGTTTTTCGAGCTCCTAATTTAGGTGTATCTTGATATTTCATGGCGCAACTTAGCCTACTCTGAAGCTCATTACCGGAATACTATCATGAAGTTGCATATGAACTAGAAGCTCGAGAAGCTTCGATTTGTTCTCGAAAAACGAGATCCGGCCCTTGTAAAAACAGAAAATTTCCCCTTGTGAATAGAGCATATCCATAAAAAAAAAGGTTAGAAAAAAATGGATTTTTTACGATACGCTTTTATTCACAGCTCTAATATTTTTCTCAACAACTAAAAAGCATAAAATAATCTGAAATTCCATCAGTCAGCCCAGTTCATTTTGAGAAAAATCTTATGACATGCCGTTGCCTACACCTGTTATCTCAGAAAATAATCGTTGAATTCGGTGTTCATCTATCTCTCGGGGATCCCTCTCAACCCATCATGATGAATCTCGGAGAACATTCACTGTACTATAATTACAGATGATGAAAGCGTGGAGTGATATTTTCCCATGATTCAGATTCTCGATTGCTAATGAGAAAATGTCCATAGATCATGCACTTCTTGCCCGGAAGTTCAGCACGCCACGCTTTCATCATCTGTAATTATGGTACAGTGAATGTTCTCCGAGATTCATCACGATGGGTTGAGAGGGATCCCCGAGAGATAGATGAACACCGAATTCAACAATTATTTTCTGAGATAACAGATGCAGGCAACGGCATGTCATAAGATTTTTCTCAAAATGAACTGGGCTGACTGATGGAATTTCAGATTATTTTATGCTTTTTAGTTGTTGAGAAAAATATTAGAGCTGTGAATAAAAGCGTATCGTAAAAAATCCATTTTTTTCTAACCTTTTTTTATTTTACATTTTTTAGTCGGATGGTTATGCGTAAAGCATATCCGTGTCACTAAAAAAATATGAAACTGTAATAACCGTAGTCATCTCATCTCGAGAGCCTGTGTGTGCGCGCGCCGCCAGCTGGCAGCAAAAATGCATCGAAAATGACGTACGGATTACCAAGCCCTGCAGTCGAGTTTGGTTTGGTTGTTTAGCCAACCCTGGGCCGCTTTCGGTCTTTTGCTGCACGGAGTGGAAACGCGCGGCTGATGCATGTTAGGTTAGGGTAGAGTGCACGAGAAAGGCGGAGAGAGAGAGAGAGAGTAAAACAAAAGAGATGGAGCTTACGGGCGCGAAAATTTTAGAGAGCAATAGATCTAACCTAAAAGCTCATCCGCGCGCTGACTAGCTCGGTACCGGAACCGCGTGTATGAAAAGGCTTTCTCTCTCTTGCTCTTACGGCGAGAGACGTGCCTGCTGACTAGTTGAGTACCGGATGCCTGTGCATGAAACAATATGGCCAAAGTGAAGTAGAATAAAAGCGTATAAAAATACATCACACTTCACCCTGTTCCATAGTTCTCGCGATGAACTCGATAATGAGCCAAGGCACGTCGAAAAATATTGAGATTTGTCGGAGTTAGAAGCTCGAGGAGTCACGATCTTTTGAGAAGAAGAATCCCGCGTTTTCGAAAGGATGAGATTTCTCCTTCTCGAGCATGGCAAATCTCAGCTCACTTCGACTACAACTGAACATAATCTAGCTCATCTTCGAGCTCTTGTCAACATCTACAAAATGAGCCCGGATACGTTGAAAATAGTATATTTTGATACAAGGGCGCAAACGATGGTTCTCGCACTTCGAGTGACTTTTTTAGGCCCGAGCCGTAGGCGAGGGTCTAAATAGTCACGAGAAAGCGAAAACCGTTGCGCCCGAGTTTCATACTATGTTTTTTTATCTTCTGTTAGCAAATGAAAAGCGAAAACAGTGTGCAAATGACTCATTTGCGCACAAAGGACCAAAAAGAATGGAGTGGGTCGATACAGCATGTTGATCTAGGGAAACATTGATTGTGAGATACATTCATATCAAAAGGCGCGGCAGCGCCTTGCTGGCGAGTATATGAAAGAGAAGAACATGTGAGAAAGAGAGAGAGAGCGCGCGCAAGGCTGCCGTGCCTTATATACGCTGAGTTGGGCCGTTTTAACCTCACCTATTTTTTCGAACTTACTTATTTCGTGCTTTTCTGGGTTCAGGAGGGTTTCATTTCCTCTGAACCCGTTATTTCGGTCCTCAACAAGGATATTGGCAACTCATTTCGCCGCTGACAGCGTTTAGTGCCAAAATATCTTACTCACTAATTTCGACCCTTCCGAATTTTTTCGCGTCAAGATTTCAGCCGCGTCAAGACACTCGAAGTCGAACACAATCGATTGTTGGGGTCGACCACGCGGGACGATCGACCGCGAGAACACGGGTGATGTTTTGATGCAGCCGCATGTGTAGCAGACGGCGTTATTCCGCTCCAGCAGTAACATGTTGTAGCAGTAACATGTAACTTTTTTGACTATTTTGATTATATTATGTAGAGGTAATAGCAGAGATTGAAAGCCAATCGTAGGCCGTAGCACCGCCTGCAGCGAGCTTGTAGAAATCAGCTCTCATTGTTGGAGGAATAAGAGCCACTTTATCGTTGTGGGTTTTCTTGTCTGGAGTGATATAAGAATAATAGGCCAAAGGCCAAAATGTGTGTCATTCTCGCTGTTGTGCAGTGTCAAGAATTGATCTCCAAAAATAGTTGGAGAATTTAGGATTTGATCGTGAGGAAAAATGAGTGCCAGTGTCAATCTACATTTCAGCAGTGTATTGACTTTCAGTTTCCTCAATACTTCAGACAGACCCAACTCTGAAGCTATAAATTGTGCATTTCAAAGAAAAGTTGATAAACCACTCTAGTTGAAGAAGAGTGCGACCAATAGAATATCCTTCGTGTTGCTTTTCGTAGACCTGTCAATGTCCAACGCATTAAGAGGGATCGTCTCTCACATTTAGATGTTGTAAGACAGGTCAGTCAATTGACGACTGTCCAAGAACAGTTGTTGTGATATATAAGCACTGATATTTGGTGTTGCTCTGGTTATTACTTTTGAATATGATATGTCCATTGCGTAATACTCTAACCCAAAAGTCTCAGCTAGACTCTTACTCTCATATGGTATATGGATTTTACTTCCTTGGCACTAAATTCTGAATAGGATAAGGAAGTTGCACAGGGTTCACCTGTTTCATCAAGAGTATTATGAAGTAAGAAAGGGACTTTTACGCTCTTGGTGGAGAGTGGCAAGTTCAAATTGAAAAAATTATTACTTGAGTAATCAATCACTAAACAAACTGGATCCGTACATCTATCTGGAAGTATGTTGAGGATCATTCAAACACATATCACATAATGCTACTGAACCTTCATTTCCCTCAGAATGAGTTTGCATGGATTGATCCAACTTCTTGATGTGTTATGAATTACCAATGTGCTACATGGAATTTGTTTGAGTCTTTGGTCCTTAGAAAATTTTGGACAACAGATGTAGTGTCATAGTTCTATGTTTCATTTATCAATTAGTTATTAGTTATTCACTTTGATATTTAGCATGCTCTCTTGCTGAGGAGTGGATGTGGTTCATCATTTGGGGAATTTTCACAATCTAAAAGTTCCTCGTGATCCAAAAATTTTCTCTTGCAAGCACCATCACAAGTGGGTTAGGAGTCTTCGCATCAACTCAAGTCAATTCCATGAACTTATTTCAAGAGTCTTGCTATCAAAAATACAAAGTTGTCCTTCTCCAGATTTTTCTTTGTTCATGATCAAAAAATGTTCATCTTGGAATGAAGCACTCTAGTGTTAATTAGGAGAATGATTGTTATGGATGAGATACATAGAATTTTTTTTTGTTTTCTCACATGCTACTATTTACAGCATGTTGTTCAATCTCAGAATATTTAGTCATTACCATAGCCGAGTGTTGAAATCTCCCCCCCCCCCACTTCACTTTTTCCAAAAGTATAACTTGGCGAGTATGGCCATCCTTTCCCCCTATCACTTCATCTGGGATCAAAAATTGAATTTCAACTCTTGAGGGTCATGAAATCAGGGGAAACATGTCGAGTAACTATTTAGCAAAATTTAAACATGAAACAAATGGGTAGAAAATGAAAAATATTAATTTCAACTCTTGAGAGTCGTGAGATCAAGAAAAGCATGTCGAGTAATTGTTTTGCAAAATCTGAACGTGAAACGCATGGAAAAGGATTGATTACATTACGATTTGACTTTCTCGGTAATTTTGACTCAACTTGAGTTACTCACCATCTCTACTGAATTTTAAACTAAACCGATCAATGCTAGATTGAATTTTCTGGTTTCCTTTTCTTTTCAATGGTCTGAATAGATTATTATTTTCATTACATTTCATAGACGAAGGAGATGGTGAGAAACTCAAGTTGAGTCAAAATTACCGAGAAAGTCAAATCGTAATGTAATCAATCCTTTTCCATGCGTTTCACGTTCAGATTTTGCAAAACAATTACTCGACATGCTTTTCTTGATCTCACGACTCTCAAGAGTTGAAATTAATATTTTTCATTTTCTACCCATTTGTTTCATGTTTAAATTTTGCTAAATAGTTACTCGACATGTTTCCCCTGATTTCATGACCCTCAAGAGTTGAAATTCAATTTTTGATCCCAGATGAAGTGATAGGGGGAAAGGATGGCCATACTCGCCAAGTTATACTTTTGGAAAAAGTGAAGTGGGGGGGGGGGGGAGATGTGAAATACATTGGATTCCCCATTGGAATATTCAATATCACGACAATCGAACACACAAGCAGCTAGGATTTACTGCAACACGGAATTTTGATCTGTTCAACTCATAGAACAAGATCCCATCGACAATTTTTGGTGTCATTTTCATTGGTTACTTTTTCCTTTTCGGCAACCCGTGTCTCTCAGTTGAGACATTTTATTTTGTGCAAGTAACCCAACATCGATATCAGATCTCTGGTATGACTCCAATATGTTCCGAGCAGCTCGAAACAGGAATGGCAGGTAGATAAACCAAAGTGCGTGGTTTTGAAGACTCTCAAAATCACGCTGTTAAATTGAAATTTAGAGAAACTTGATGAGCACGATATGACGTTATTACAAAACGTAAAGAATTCATGATATAGAACAAACTCCAGACAGATTTTTTCGAATGACTAAATGAGCTATCATTCCAATATTTCTTTTGCCAGAGTGTACATAGGAGATATCCGAAGTTGTATGGCTCTAAACGAATGTAATTGGGTCATCTATTAGATACTGATAACTATTTTGGTATAACACAAGTCTTCATGAATTTACCTAATGCTTTATGTTTCCCGGAAGAAACCCAAACGTACGAGCTTGCAATCAATGGATGTTGAAGAAGAACAACTCGAGATGTTTTATTTCCTGGTATCCTATGCATGGTAAGAATATAACCATCATCTGTTTTGATGACGTGCTCTTCTGCTGGATAACCATGGTGTCTTATGAATTCAACCTAAAAAGAAATTTTTAATATCATAATTTTGAGTCCATCTGATTTATTTATATGGTATTAATTCATTATAAGCTTGGTCCGTGACACTTTTTATAACTCAAAGGATTCTTGGGAGCGTTTGATGAGTCTCTTCTTATATTTTTAAAGATATCGTCGTGCTTTTATAAAAAAATATCAATGATGCGATGCGTTGGATCTTTAAAATGACTGAACTAATGTGTTTTGAGATGCCATTCAAGTATAAAATTGTCTGACAATTATTAGTAAGTTCAACACCAAAACTACCAACCTTATCAGATCAATCGAATGAGATGTGTTATAAGTATACCGTTCAGATACGAAGTCAAGGTCATCTTTCAAGAAAATATATTTTGGCTGTCTCGATTGAAGCAGGGCTGCCGTATTCGATAATGTTAAATGTTGAAAGTCATCATGAACAGATTATTAATACGATATCGTGAGTTGGTTGATCAATAGAATATAAGACATGTGTATGTTTCAACAATAGGAAAGATATCTATTACACTAAAATAGGGGTCTGAAATAGGGTCGATTTTTGCATCGGGATTACGGAATAGTCCTGTTATTTCCAGTTGTGGACCAGCGCGCACTTTTCTGTGTAAGCTCATTCCCCATGAAGAGGGATGGTCATGAAACTATACAGGCAGTCCCTGAAATTCGCGGTTTAACCCGTTGACTGTTGATGTCCAGCATATACGGGTTTAGCACCTCTTTCATATATTCCGTGATAACGCCTGATGGAAGCATTGTAAAAATCTGAAGGAAATCAGGACATTCCTCGGGCATTGTTAAATCATATTGGCACAAGAAGCAGGTCCTAGTAGCCGACCACTATTGAGACAAAAAATTAAAATTCGAAAAATTGTCGCCTGTATAATTTTGCTATTTTTGACGGGTTTGACTCGAGTATTTGATGATTTGACCATTAGAAAGTAGTTGCAAGTGCCGAAAGTCACTTCTAAATGCAATGGATCAAGAGATATCGCGAATGCAAATACCGAGCCCTCGTCGTCCTGTGTAGAAACAAGGATCCTCATGCGTCAATGGATCAACAAAATGTGAACAGAAAATATATTCGAGTATCATTAATAGTACGTTTTGCACCAAGTTCATGAGGTTGTAGCTCGCTTCTGAGCGATTGGTTTTCGGCCCGAGCCGCAGGCGAGGGTCGAAATAATCGCTCGGAAGCAGGGAACTTCAAGAACGAGATGCAAATACTATTTCATGCAATCTTACAAGCACCTAAACATTGGAGAATTACTTAAAGAAACTCCTTGAAAAATTATGGTGGAAGATGATGTTCGCAGAAGCAATGGGAATTGTATAAAAAATATAAAACAATGTTTTTATGAATTCGTTACAAAATTGAGTCCAATAACCCGTTGTGAGTATGACAAACAATTCTATCATCTTTTACACTGAGGGCTCGTCAATGATGTATGAAGTCATTAGCCTTGTAATTTGAATCTCATCAATAGAGTTATTCAGAGTCATAGTGGACTGATAATGAGTCCACTTTTGAATAGTGCGAAAAATGAGCCCGGGAATTCTCCGCGTTTTGGCGGATTTGAATTTATCACTTGCAGACGATTTTCCCATCTTTTCTATCACACTCTTCGACTAAGAGAATGACCCCCGAATGGGTTCTATTCGTGATTAAAAATCCTGCAAGTACGGAGACCGCGAATATTGCGGACTATCTGTGCACGATTTTAGAACTAATTTCTGGTTTTCAGATTAATATTAATACGTTTTATTCGCCGACCGAAACACGTTCGCTGTGGCGGGGCCCACCTGTGGACCCAGCCCCACGATTTCTCGTTTTTCAATTCTTACCAACTCGTAATGACTCGAAAAATGCTCCCAATAAGAATCTTTCAAGGAGTTTTACTTTGCCAAGGACATAAATAACGACCTAATAGAAAATTTGCTCCCATACAAACAAATTTGCTGAGATGCATCAGTCCAGTTCATGACCGGAATAGAATAACGAAAAATCGGCCTCGCAGCGAACGTGTTAGAAGAAGAATTTCAAAGATATTCTAAAAGTACCCAGGGAGAAAGTTGAAGGGATTTACAGTCTAACTATGAATTTGTTGTGAAATATACTGTCATCTCCTTGAATATTCTCACAGGTCGCAGAGTGACTATATTTCCTGCAATTTTCAAGATACTTTGGAAAGTGTGTGAAAGGATGGATACTCACAACATTCATATCATTTACAGGATTACTGTCACAAGTGCGGGAATGAGGTTGGCCATTTTTCATTTCTCGGCCCATCATGTGCAACATTTGATGCACATGAAAACTTGGCCAGTCCTTATGATTGAAAAAGCTATCATTCCCATAAACTTGTTCAAAATGTATCAAGGCAGCAATCACTGTCATCAGGGCAAGAAAAGGGTCCATCTTTGTAGATATGAACTGAGACACTGCAGATGAAAAAAATTGAGAAGAGTAAATTGACGAAATTTTTTTCGATAATAAATCGTATGATATTTGAAATAACAATTAAGGATTCCTAATCATATTCATGCAGCTGTGCAAGCTGAGCACAAAGTGATTTTTTTCTCCCTCCTGAGTACAATAAAATTTGTATCTAGATCTGGTCTATCTAAAAATTTTGATAATCTATTGATTAGCAGAATTTTGAATGCTACAGAGCTTTGTAATTAGTGAGTGGAATATAAAACATCCGTCTCTGAATCGAAATCCGCTTAATTTATTCAAATATTATCGGTGAAACTATGTCACAGATGTCAAAAAGCAGTTTTAATTAAGAAGAGGAAATGTGGCAGAAAAAGAAGTGAATGTCACTTTTATCACAATTGAATTTGAGTGCACAAAGCTTATAAAAGGAAACAAGTCTATAAAGAATCCATCATCATTCAATTAGATCCCATTTGCATCCCATGGTTCATCCAAATGAGGCCACGGAGACCGCGGTATTAGAGCTCTCGCTTTTTGATCAAAAGTCCGTGGGTTCTCGATCCTCGATGCTGGCGTCACTGAGATTTTTTGAAAAATGAAGTGCCTCACGTGGTCACAGTGGTTCGGAATCCACCTTGAACTTCGGGTCCACTTGGGATGTAAATTCACTTTCCAGACGCTTTGCCTCAATAAAAAAGGGGTGGCGGTGCTAGATTCACGTATCTCTTATACAAGGAAGAATACATCTGTATACCACTTGTCAAAAAAGTTATCTGGACCGTAAATTTAGAAACCGAATCAAATTGAATAGGATCAAATCAAAACTCAATTGCGCTTTAGAAAATCCATTCATATGGATCACGGTACTTGGCAAAGAGACAAGAGCTCTGATGGTTCCAGAATCATATCATTAGGATGTCTGGACCAAGAGTTCCAAATGATTATTTGAAACTTTCCCTCAAGTCATGGTGTGCCTTAAGCCAGTCCGGAGGGGATCTGGATATTTCGCCCAATACATGGCGCTTTGATCAGCCCATGCATGTGATTGGATAACATTAGTGATTATTTTTGCTCACAGCATTTGACCCAGCGCCGGATCTACAGAGTAGGCCTGTAGGCCTAAGCCTACAGGCCCCCACCAAAATGATTCGGAAAGGGGCCCCTACCATCTTACCGATATGAAAAAAAAACATTTGGAAATTTTGCGTTTTGGGTTGGTTCTATTTGCTTCTCTGGGGTGACATGAATTATCCTTACAGAAGAACAATCGGATGTGTGAGTACTGCACCACGAGAATCTACTTATTAAGATAATTCCATCTCATTTACCAAGTGGTCTAAATCGAAGTTGAATTAAAAAATGGCGCTCTGCAATTTTCCAGCATCTTTGGTGGTAATAGAGATCTGCTTTTTGGGGCAGCTTACCGACTCCAGGTAACGTATCGAATGTATGGATTCTCCGTTTAATGTAAACACAAAACATATCACATCTGCAGACGATTCCTGTAACTTTGCTCTCCAGTAATTTTATCATTAAATGATAATGTCTTCTATTCGTGGTGAAGGCGATAAGTGATCGAATTCGAATATTTCTGATCGAGTGTCTCAAAAATAGATTAAGCGATTACCGTTTGCTTAAATCGAAGATAGGATTGGATGTGCAAATGTGAGTGTAAACAAAAGTAACCTATATCATGGACGGTCTTCCCAATAGCTAATGTATGGCGATAGTTTTACAGGGAACACTTTTCGATTATAGACTTTGATGAGTAACTTTCGAGAATACAGTTCGACTTCAATTATCTCTTTCGTTGTCTTCACGGCTGGATACGTCAAGTTTCCATGTAACAAATTTTTCTCTGGCAAATCTTTGTGATGTTCTTTTAATGACCGTGGAACCCCGTCGTCAATAGTAAACAGACAAAACAATAAGTGATCGAGCAATTGATCGACATAAAGTGAAACGCGATTACAAGCCTGGAAATGAGAAAAGAAGAGAGAAAGATGAGAAAGATAAAAAAGCTTACGAGCTCTCAACAAAAACTCATCGGATGACTAACTTTTTCAAGTCCGATCGAGACGGGCCATGCATATCAATGTTGAATCGGAGGATGAGGAACATCGCAATAGTGTGAGTACCAACATATGACTATTCTCGATTTGAGATGTTGATCATTTATCGCAGCGTCGTAGACACCCACGAGGTTTTTTTTATTGCTCATGAAAACTTCAACGACACGTGTATGTGAATGAAGAATAATCGAGGGTTCGTGATCCATACGGATCTTCGGAAAATGGGCGGAAATTGGTTCAGCATAAATCTTGAAGTCTTTTCAAGATAAACACATTGGCTATTCAAGTATGTCTATTCCCTCTATTCAGGGATAATTGCCTGAAACAGGATGGCAATACATGTGAAAATGCCAATACCTCGTCATACATTCGTGTTAGATAACATCGTTTATTTTATAGGTTTGTTCCTTCCTCTTGAAGAAATATCATCACCGTGACTCTATTGATCAACTTTTTTGCAGATTGATGTCAATCTGCATGGAGAATCGAGAGAAAAATCAATTGCAATAGAAATACTCGATCAAATACCTCAGGGTTGCTCCAAGGGCAATGAACCTCAGATGCAGAATGATCAAAAGATCGGAATCGATAAGTCTTTGTCAGACAATTTGGGTTCAGATGCTCAGGAATCTGAGATACTTCCACCAGAAATGCATAAAAATATTGATCACGTCGACAACTCAACGATGCTTGACGAGAACCTTTTCTAGCAAGATATTTCGCAGTGGAGAGAACTGTCTTCCAACTTCGTAGATTATTGGGCCAGAAAAGGTAGTGCAAGCATTCAAAATAAGGATCCCGAAATACTCAACTCAAGATCGTATGTCCAGATTGATGGGTCGAAAGAAAGGAAATGCACCATATCGATATTTGACAAAGAAATTGGAAATGAAAACAGGAAAAAAACTGTGACGCGAGCTTGGCCCTGTTTTTTCCCTGTCACCGGGAAGCTCTACTGTTTCCATTGTGCACTTTTCAGTGATGTGCCAACACAATTCACTGATGATGGATTCTGCGATTGGAAGAATGCTTCCTGTCGCTTCGAAAAACACGAGCAATCCAGGCATCACTTAGATTCTCTACGTAAGCTGGTTTTGCGGTCCTCAGTTGTAAACACAATCGATGCCCTACAGATAAAACAGCTGCTCGATGAGAAGGAATATTGGAAGAAAATGTTACACATTATCATAAGCATACTTGTATTTTGTGCTGACAAAAATCTGCCGTTGAGAGGTGCTAACGAAATCATCGGCGCCCCAAATAATGGTAATCTTCTAGGTCTGATTGGATTAATAGCCAAATTTGATCCCTTTTTGAGAGCTCATCTACTCAAGTGCGCAGCTGCAAGGGGGAAAGGACATGCAACTTATCTGTCACATCACATTTATGATGAGCTGAATCACATCATAGGTGAAAAAATATTAGATACTATCTTTGCAAATGTCCGCAAGGCAGGGGGGAAATATTCTATCTCACTTGATTCTACACCCGATGCAGGTCATATAGATCAGTTAGCTCTTGCAATTCGTTATCTCAAAAATCATGAGCCAGTAGGGCGGTTTCTGACATTTCTTCCGAATGTAGGTCACAAATCTGTTAACATTCGTGATGCTGCAGTTTCATTCTTAGTTAATCGTGGTAAGCTGCGAATTGAAGATTGTCGAGGGCAATCATATGATAATGCTCCTGCTATGAGTGGTCATCTCCATGGTGTGCAATCTCTCATCAGAGATCTGAATAAATTAGCCCTTTGGGTCCCGTGCGTTGGACACTCATTGAACTTGGTAGGCACCTCTACGATGAGGTCATGTCCTGACTCACAGAAGTTTTTCGATTTTATCGAGGAAACGTATGTTTTCTTCATTCCGAGTGATCGACCCAAGAAACTTTCGAAGAAATTAGAGATGAGCGTATCAGAGTCAAATCAGCGTTGCTTGGTTCCCAAAAGAGTCGATACGACTCGGTGGGGTTCTCGAGGTGACGCGGTCAAACCGGTCAACAATGGTTATACCCAATATAAAGAAGTCCTATCAGAGCTATCGCAAGGAATGATGAGGCCAAGGGTCTATTGGAAGTCTTGTGTAAGCTCGAAACAAGTATCTATTTAGTACTTTGGGATGATTTATTACAGAGAATCAACTCTGTTAGTAAGGAACTGCAAGGTTATAACGCTGATTTGGATACTTCTGGGAGTCTTCTCATCTCTCTCAGGTCTTCCATCGCATCGTTCCGTGAGAAATCCCTTGAATATGAAAAACTGGGTATGAACGAATCTGGTTGTTTAACTTATCAGAGGAGTCAAAAACGACCGCGGAAACAAAGTGTTAAAATGACACCACTTGACTATGGACACTCAAAAGAAGCAGAGCTATCCGATTCTGATCATTTCAGAATCAACTGTTACATCCCTGTAAATGATCACCTAACTACGGCTCTCGATCAAAGGATAGCTGCCTATCAAGAGGTCGTGGGCTACTTTGGATTCATCAGACAGCTGCATATTCTATCAGATGCAGAGATCAAAGTGCACGCATTCAATACTGTGAAAATGTATTCTGACGACCTAGATGATGATTTATACCCTGAACTATTACACTTCAAACATTACATCATTGACATCCCCGAGTTCCAAAGTGAGAACGGTCAAGAATTATGTGTAGAAGGAAGAATGTACAAATTGATCATCAAACATTCATTAGAGGATGTCTATCCTAACACTTGTTCTTTGTTAGAAATATATCTAACGCTGATGACGACAAATGTTATGTGCGAGAGAGCTTTTTCTGAATTGAAATTGAGGAAGAATCGGTTGAGAGCATCAATGACACAAACTCGACTCAATGATCTTTCTATCATGAATATTGAATACGATCTGCTGAAAGACATATCCTATTCTGAAATAATTGAAGATTTTGCTGAAAGAAAATCACGTAAGGTACTGACTGGTTCTCGAGTTTGAATAGCAAATCGTGTACATTCGTACGATGTTTATATGAACTACAGAAATTCTAGTTTAGTTGGAACCATAAATCGTTCACGACGTCACCATCATTGAATAGAGTACTACATAGAAAGAGTGTATTATTGTATCGAATTATATTCCCGCAAGCGGCTTGTATGCCCATTTACTTTGTTGAGTTGGTAATTAAAGTAATAAAGTAATGCATAAATTAACCAACGAGAGGGAATCGTATTTGCTAGTATTGACGCCTTTGATCTACCCAAGGATATTTAGCCATGCTTCCTTATCAAGGGAAAATCGCTACCCTTACAAGGGCCCCACCACGCTGTGCCTACCGGCCCCCACCATGCTTGATCCGGCGCTTTTGACCCTTCTATTTTTGTTCCAGGGTGAAAGATTAAGGCGAAGCATCATGAAATTTCAAATCGAATGAATCATATCACGTTGGAGCATATGCATTTTTTCTCAAGAGGGTCATAATTCTTTAGCTTGCTGAGCGAGGGATCCTGCTCGGTGTTCACACCCCTTCACGTTTTTTGCAAACTAGATTTCGAATTTTTGGATGTGAAAGAGCTCAATTTATTGAAAATTTCAATACACAGGTGAGTCACTATCTAATTTTGGCTGGAAATGTTGTGTTGTTGAGTTATGAATAGGAATAGGCGAGACAGCGCCTCGTTGGATCACGTATTCCTTTCACGTTTTTCTCATTTCCTAATGAACGGAATGCAATGAAACTTTGCATGGTATCGTGTAATGGAATTTCACAAGTGGCCTACTATCTGAGTAACACATTCAATACCAATAAAAGCGTATAAAGGATGATACCGCTCTCAGAATCATTGCATGTAGCCATAACCTGAAAGTACCGAGGAAAGTACGCTAGCTGCGTGTCGGGTCGAGTCGCGCTTTAGGCGGGACTCCGGATTAGCTTTAATCAATTTTTTATGCAATCAAAAATCACATAAGGGATTCCAATGGAACCTTGAAGAACATGCTGTGAGTATATAAAAAAATTTTCCTATTTTATCGACCGATTTCTGAGAAAAATCAACAATCAAGAAACGGTGTCTCCCTGATACTTTTTAGTCTTTTACCCTCGATCACTCGAAGCGAATGCATTTGGTAGATCTTTGAGAAATAAACATACAAGATTTCCACGCATTCTGAAGCGTTCTGTTCACCTAAATGTAGGTCTTTAATTACATTTTTCAATAAAACCAAACCCGTTTGCATGTTTATCAGGATTTTCAGCCAAAATACACCTTTTACCCGCCAAATTTCACAAACTTGACCCTGTGTTACTCAATGAGAATGAATTTCATCGAAAAGTGTGTAATGTTTGTAAATTTTTGATAGATGAATAAGAATATCCTAGTATAATTCTACTTGTGAGCCATCATGTTTGCGTACGTCAGAGTTTCCATCCAAAATTTATATTTTTCTCTCATTTTTGCGGTTTTGATACGCCAGCGCTCGAAGAGAACGCATTTCATCAAACAGTGCATTTGTGGTGCAACTTTTCGTAGATTTTTGTAAGATGCACAACGAAGATCTCAACTTCTTCCTCGACCAAATGCATTCCTTTCGAGTAACGGGGTCGAAAAAGTGGAAAATAACAGGAAATAAACAAGAATCTTCGAAGAAAACTTCTGATTACGCAAACCAAACGACTCACGTGAGAAAATGTGTCTAAAATTTGAATATCTAAAAACCTATACAGCAAGCTGTTATACATATTGTTCGATAAATGCGTTTCCTTCGAGTTATGGAGTGATGTTCTTCGAGATACCGTTTGAAATTTTCGTGTGATTTTTGATCTGATTGAAAGTTAGTTTAGGTACATTGTGAACTCGGGGCAGATACTTTTTAGTGAAGTATTTGAAGTTGACATCTCACCAATTATAATTTAATCGAGTATGCGTGCGCATACGTCATCTTTCAATTGAACTCATTCTGATGATTCTTGAACTCATTCTGATAATTCTTGGAATCGATGCAGGGCCGTGCTCTTTGACAAATTCACATCAACTTATTGAACCCAGACTAAAGAACAAACTTGATGTAAAATGAACCAATTCAAACGAATCGAATCGAATGTACATTTCTCGAATTATTTTATCTCTTAAAACATCAAGATTCAATATTTTTCACTTTTTAAATTCCCTTTTCTCTTCTTCATCTAGATCTTGATTATGCGAATGGACAAATTTGCATTGTATAACATGGATCAGCAAATATGAAGGATCCAGAACCAATTTCTCATAACCAATGATTTTCTGTTATGACTTTAGAATTCGTGGCAGGATTTGTGAATATTCACTGAAAATATAGGCTCTCGAAACTAATTATGATCAATTTAGGAGTCGATTTCTGTACTAGGCTAGGTGTTCGCGATGGACAATATAATTATACTCCAAATTAACAACATGCTGAGCAAATGAAGGTGACACTAGCCAAATCGATGCCTGGGTAAAAAATATGCTACTCAAAATCGATATCTACGGCAGTTATGATAAATCTAAATTCATTGAACATTCTCAAGATGAAAGAAGAAATCAAGAAATTTGTACAAGTCTGAAGGTTGCACAATAGTATTAAGAAATTGCAAGAGTCCCCGGATTTTTGTCAACAAATAGTGAAGATTCTAGAAAGTTTTGTTGGAAGATTTGCATTCAATTCACACGGCATGATATGATTCCAGAAATAAGTCGACGATGAATTCAAGAAACAACAGTATGCTCTTATTATATTGTCCACAAACTTATTTGTAGAATATACTATTGAACAGAAAAGCAAGTATGATCGATAACCATGGAAAAAATAGTGAATGGTGACAGCACGACGAGCTCTAATTGAAAGAGCGAAAATACCGTGGGAATTTGACTCAGTCAAAATGAATGAATTTTTCGTCATTGTGAAGCGGAATTCATAGAGGCTCACAAAAACTACGACAAAATCCTTTCAAATTTATCCACGCAGAACAAATTTTGAGGAAATTTGAAATACAACTCACATTTCCCCAAAGAATAATAGAGAGTACATGCATGCATGAATAAAAATAAGAATTTAATTAGCGTGTCTGGATCTCAGATAGTTGTATTATATACACCAATCTGTGAATTCAAAGCACCCTATCTCCAGTTATCTCAATGGAAGCAGTGAATAAAAGTCAATTCTATCTTGCTTCAATCAATACAAAATTATACAAGCAGAATCAATCTAATGCTTTATTCTTTTTAATCGATTGTTCTGCGATTATTCGGTACGTCTATTACTCACTTCGCAATACCCGGAAATCCCGTGAGACATATGTTTGCGCAGAGACTTATTTTTTAGTAGAATTGAAAGTGTCTAGAGCCATCTCCGGAAAGAAATTCTTTTGTTTCCGTGTTGTAAAAGAATAATCCAATGCAATGCCAGGTCAATACATTCATTTCTGTTACTGAATAATTCGAGAACAATTATTATTTCATCTTGATAAAATTTCCCCGAATCCCGTATTTTGAGAGTCTCTTTGGACGCAAGCATGTCTAAGAATGAGATTTTTGAATCTATAATATTGACAATGTCACCATTCAATAAAATTTCTTGTTCCATTTGATTAAATTTGATATGAACAACACTGTTGAGTCAGTACCTACCTGGATTGGACTCCACTATGGGTTGCTCACTACTATCCCTGATCCTTTTTGAACTAAATTACCAATAGTAACCTGTATTTAAGAGGTACATGCCTCCTATCTCGAATTTTGATATAGTAATAATAGCCGAGTCTGATGACATTCTTGATGAACAATTATGATAATTGCAGAAGTAGGTCTAGACCTTTGCTATACAAGTAATGACCTTGTTTAGACACGTGTACTTGAATTTTTGTTATCATAGCACGATCATAAATATTTTCCTAGCATCATGCGGGAGACTGTTTTTTGTGATAGGTCGACGACACAACCAGCTCATGGTAGATCATCACGCTAATATGCTCACTCATCTGAATCATCACACGATCACGTTTGAATAATAAAATATCATTCCACGTGCTCGTGGGTGTTTGATATTTGATAATCATATTCCCTTCTCTCAGAGTGAAAAATTCTTCTCAGAGATGAATGAAAAAACTTGACTCAACAATTAGAAGACCAAGTACCTCCTGATCATGCGAACATCCAGCAAAAGTATGATAATACTATAGTGCATGAAGCATTTCGAAATTATAAATATGACACTTACCATAATTCAATATTAAAGGACCCCGCCATGAATCATACGATTTTGGGTTTCAGCTAATCTTGTCTCTTTGGTAGTTGAACGATAGATTTTCACGAGCTGAAAAAAACTCTCAATGGGCGCAAGAACCAACAACGTATCGTTTTTGAGTAATTCGTGATAAAATTTGCCCGAGCTTGGAAGCTAAAGTAGGGTTATGGAATGTTTACAAGATGTTCGACGCACTTGAACTCCTTACTGTTAGTCTGTTCCTTTTTCATCTTGTGTGACTCGCAATATAATTGCAAAGGAGTCGATAAGTTATTTTGGATGTTTTACCTACACTTTTCCAAGGCTTTCGCAATGGAAATAACTCAAAATCGCTCGGGCTTGAGAGAGCCAAGTTGGAGGCATTGTCTGTAGGTCCAGCGGAGCTGTGAAATAGCTCGCGCTTATCCAGTAAAGTACCAAAAGAAAAGCTTCAGATAAACTTATCCTGAGGAAGCTTATTCACAAAGAATTACTATATTCTATTCGGAGATTTGCAGGCATTCAACGATTACTGCACGCATCGGTAGAAAATGAGTCCTGAAAATGGTTTTTTGCAACTGTGTGCGCGAAGTTGTAAGGAAATGAGACTCCTCTTCATTATTTACAGTGCGAGAAGTAATGCGTGAATGACTTCTCGCACAGTTTTACATTTACGCACTG
This sequence comes from Eretmocerus hayati, assembly GCA_029851415.1. Lineage (NCBI taxonomy): Eukaryota > Metazoa > Arthropoda > Insecta > Hymenoptera > Aphelinidae > Eretmocerus > Eretmocerus hayati. The sequence continues at coordinate 23,351,504 of CM056742.1, forward strand.
GTGGAGTGTGCGTGAATGTAACTTCTCGCTCTAATGCATTTTCATTCACGCACAGTTCCAAAATATGATGTCACGTCATCCCTCTGAATTTGGCCTTTCTTGAAAACTCCCTTTTCAAGATAATCTTGCTCGGACAGTGGTGCATTTAATTACAACTTCGCGCACAGTTGCAAAAAATAGTATACGCAACACGTGCGAGAAGTTTCCGCACACGTTGCCAACTCGCGCGAGAAGTAACATTCACGCACATTTTGAAACTTCTCGCACACCCAGAAGAACGCATTTACGCACGCTCCGTAAATATGTACTTCTAAGTGTGCGAGAAGTTTCGAAGTGTGCGTGAATGTTACTTCTCGCACTCGTTTGGCAACTTGTGCGGAAATTGACCTTCTCGCACTTGTTGCGTAATATACTATTTTTTTTGGAACTCAGTGAATCGATTCATCAGTGAAAACTGGTATTTCGTATAAGACGATTGCTCAGGGGTCGACAGAATTTGTTGAATATGAAAATGCCCTCCTAAAGCTCTTCTTTGAGTATTTTTCTGGACAAGGGCTATCTGCTGGAGCTGCAGACAATGCCTCCAACTTGGCGCTCTCGAACTCGACTGATTTTGGACTGTTTTTATTGCGAAGACCTTCGAATAGCGAAGGTAGAAAATCCAAAATAACTAATCGACTCCTTAGCAATTATATTGAGAGTCACACAAGATGAAAAAGGAACAGACTAACAATAAGGAGTTCAAGTGCGTCGAAAATCTTGTAAACATTCCATAACCCTACTTTAGCTTCCAAGCTCGGGCAAATTTTATCACGAATTACTCAAAAACGATACGTTGTTGGTTCTTGCGCCCATTGAGAGTTTTTTTCAGCTCGTGAAAATCTATCGTTCATCTACCAAAGAGACAAGATTAGCTGAAACCCAAAATCGTATGATTCATGGCGGGGTCCTTTCAAGAGCCAGCCAAACCAGCCAGTATTATGAGACAGTATGTGCAGAGTATATGACACTATAATCGGTACGTGACGGGTACGTGATAGGAGTGAGGTCCCCTTGATTATAGATGACAACCGTTCAATCATGAGTTTGACAACGCAAAGGTAGAAGGTAGAATATATGACAATAAAGTCATCAACAGCCGTAAACATCGAGAAAGAATATCTAGAAGAATTGGAACTCTCAAATATGAATAATGTTTTGGAATCTTGTTTCGTAAAATTAAGCAAGGTCCAAGTATATATCAATGACTTCAAGTGTGGGGAGAACCAAAGACTGAAGGGATTTCTGGCAATATTTGGATTACACAAGCGAAACAGCAATTGTATTGGTCATTATGTTAGGCTTGAAAGGATGTCGATTATTTGGAGCACTGAAATCGTCGGTACCAGCCTCATTGAGAAGATCTTACTGATGTAAAATTAGTCATGAGAAATTTGATACTGCATCCTACGATTCACTCAATATTAATAACTTTTTTCTGAAAATTCCAAATCAAGAACGATGTTACATTTAAGATAAAAAATGCAACAAAATATGTCCTATTCTAAAAATTCTTCTACCGCAAGGGACAAGATGTCGTATGATTATAACCAAATGCACGTCATATCAGTCAAAGCACCTTTTATCAAGAGGCGCGGTAGCGCCTCGCTGGCGAGTAATGAGCAGACGAAAAATCGATTCAAACATATACCTTGTATTCTTCGTAGATCCACATTATTTAATGAACTGCTTCATCATATCCTTTGCACGCGGCTCTACTTTACACACACACACAAGAGAAGACAATAGCGAGATACACACTTTGGAATCGATTAATTGTAATATCGCAAAGACACAAATAGAGGACATGAGCAGCCGCTAGGAGGCGGTATAGATTGGGACTCTGGATATAGAACCGCTGATGAGTAACTAATAAGGACGTGACATTCACTTCTACTGTTCCTCTTTGCTCCAGTGAATCGATTACATCTGAATCGAAACATCAACGAGAAACAAGTAGTTTTAATCCCCCCCCCCCCCACAACGGAGCTCACTTGATGCTTCAACCCATTCATCATAGAATGACCTGCCTCTGGTATCAGAAATGTTGTTCCCCTCATGAGAACATGATTCTGGGGTGGGAAAGTGGTGAAAAAAGGCAAATTAGAATTCTGAGAATTTTCTGTTTTCAATTTTCCTCGCTCTCACAATTCTATCCTGAGGCTTCATTGGTGTTCCATTGTGTTTCTTGTAGAGAAAGTTATACCCAAAATTCCTCCAGATTTCTCGATGTTATAAAAGGAATCATCAAAAATCATGAGGAATCGACAATGTCCCCCGAACAGAACAAAATGATTAAGGGGTTGAAATATGGGATTTTACATATCGTGCATTCTCACTCCGCGCTTCCTATACAATGTGACCAATATATTCTGGACAAAACATTCACGTGCAAGCGGGGCGTGGTCATAACCCCTAAACTTTTTTCAAAATATCGTCAAAATATGGTCAATGGGTAAACTTATGTGACCATATGAATTCTTGGCTTGATAAAGGTTGTTAGAAGACATAACCAAAACAACATGGCTTTCATGAACATCCGAATGAACAGCAAGAGAAACCGGTAAATTTCCACAATCTCCTCTGCATCCTGCGATGGTCACAGTATTCGAGATTCGATATACCATGTTTATTAGAAAAAATCTTGTTGAATTATTCATTGCTCAAGAGAGTAAATTTACTATTGAAACGTAGGCAACTGTTTATGAATTGTACCGCAATGGTTCCAAGCTTGCTTTCATAATAACGGGCAGGTATCCTTTGGAGAAAGGAAGCATTCTGATAATAACTTTCAGAAGCGTTTTTTCGATGGCACATTGATGTTCAAAAATTGTTATTCCTTCTCTGGAACAAATTCTCTTCATAGACGATTTATAGTGCCATCAAAGGAAACAACATCACGAGGCCAGTTGAATCCCGAAAAAAGAGCAACGTTCCAAATACGTTACAGAACTGGGCTCAAAATATCGCCATTTGCATCGAACGTGTTAAACTAAAAAATGGTGATTGTCAGTGCAGGATAAAACTACGTGCTTTGTTGGGTAAAACCAAAAGTACAGATTTTGGAAGATATTACATAGCAAACCCAATCGGCTATAGATATTTCTTCATTTCATTCAATAATTTTGAATAAACCAGATCAACAACGTCGTTCGCCCACGCGAAATCTACATGATTGAATTTTGGATCTTTTACTTTGTAATCCAGGATCTTGTGCGGCAGCTGGTTATAGAAACGTAGTATATCCTGGAAAAAATGATTAATCATGATTGTGCCATCTCGATATAAGTATTTAATCATCAAATTACATTTGACTTCCTTTTCACCTTGACATGGACCATTTTTGTCGCTGAAGCTTATTTGAAACCTCACCATTTTGATTTCAGAGTGAATATTGGAAGAATATTATAAATTGAGCTAGACTGTATTTTATCAACGAAATTTCCATTATTTTGTGGGAACGGGCCTATTTTACGGAAAGCTGTCACTTTGTTTGCTTTCTAAATTCATCATAAAAACGATCTATCCTCAATAGGAGTCTCACATTGTAGGAACAAGTATAGTGATTGCCGGAGGTAGGTAACGATAGTGAACAAAATCATAAACTCACGTCTCGATCTGTGATCAAATCATTTTCGGACCAGAATATGCCAATAGGTGTTTGTATTTTTGACACATTGTATTCAGGTGGCTCGCTGCTATTGTACAATTTCCAGTTTCCTTCAACTCCATAGTCGTAACGTGCAAATTTCTTACTATTTATACCTTGAGCATAGTGAAAAATGCTTTTGAATGAGACTCCGACCGGTGCATGTGTCACAATGAGAGGGAGCAAATCCTGGCAATTACATAAAGGTTGCTTGGTCAATTTCAAAATCTTGCCTTATCACAATCGAGTTATCATAATTACACTTACTTTATTCAATTGAGCGGGGTTCGAACCAAATAGGGAAAAAATTATATTTATACATCCCTTCTGGTGTATAGGAGAAGAACAACAGAAGTACTTGATGAATGAGTCAAAGGCAGGAGTTCGTGAAAAAAGATTGCCCAACTCTATTGACTTCAGGAATTTCTGAAAAGTGAAAATTGTGTCTCAGTGGAGTATTTCTAATATTTGGAACACATATATTGATTCTAAGAGTCAAGAGGAACTATCTGGAAATGTAAGAGCCAGAGAATACCAATTGGTAGAAAGGAATTATCTGAAAGTGGCTGTAAACAGAACTATCCATAAATTTTTAGTTAAAAGGAACTATCTGTGAGTTTTTTGTCAAAATGAGCCATCTGAAAATTTTGGTTAAAGGGAATTATTTGAAAATTTCTGATATCAGATAAGACCTATGGATTTTTGGTCGAAATGAGGTATAGAAATATTTTTGGTTGAAATCTTCCTCTGCACTCTTCTGGTGAATAGTCCCTATCAAGCTATTAGTGTAACCAAAAAAACTCATATTCAATCACTGAATGTCAGTGAAGAAAAGTGAATTATACAAGAAGAAAGTGTCCGGTTGTAACAATATTTAATGTGAAAATGAATCATGTCTTGCTTGAATACCTATCAGTTTGTGTTAAAGTACATGGTAAACTAAGAGACAATTTGTAATGGAACAAATTTAATTCATGACTACAGTCTACAAGATGACTGTTCACGCAACTTTTAATAAAAGTTGGCAGACCTGAAGAAGGAGCAAACTTAGCCTCCGAAACGTCGTCGAATTAAAGAATACCAATTGACTCGTTGGACACCTGCATTTTTCATCCTATTGATATACAAAACGAGTGATAGAAGCAAAATGGATAATCTAAATAGTTCCTTTTGACTAAGAATTTCCCGACAGTTTCTTTCGCCACAAGTTTTTTGACAGTTCCTTTCACTCTCACGTTTTCAGATAGTTTGTTTTTACTCTGGGCCATCTATATATTCTCTAATATATAAATAATGTGAATATCTGACTTCTTACATAACGGCATGTGACATATTCATGGAAATTGCATTATTCATCTGAATAAGACCAGCGCATTTCTAAAATAATTCAACGATCCTTATCGATTACTTACCTCCAACTCCTTTGTGAATCCCGCAGGCATTCTCAAAGGGCTCTTGAGGTTTGACATATATGCCACCGGTGCCAAAGCAAACATTGCTTTAACTTTTTTCGCGACATTTGGTTTTTCCATGGCCATAACAAAAAACATCGTTGTACCCATTGAGTGACCGATGTAGATGATTTGCTTTTCAGTCTTACTATTGACATATGTCAAAGCAGCAGGTAAGTCGTAAACTCCCATTTCGTGCCAGCTGAAATTTTACACAATTGAGGGGATGATAGTCCACTACATTCATTCTAATTTTCCCCGCCAACCAATTTCGATATAACTCCAACAAATACGATTGCAACAAAAGCTACCCGATTTGAGAGAATTATGACTGATTTTCTGTTGTAAAATATGGTAGATCAACTGCAAAATTCTTTCAGAAATATCACACGGATTGGTTTCTCCTGTTATTTATTTTGGTGGAAGCGACGTTTCGGTTGTGTATAGGTACAACCCTTATCAAGCCAGAAATAATGATTATATGACCATAAATATACCGCAAATAAGATTAATAAGTGTCTGCAGAAATTAAAATCGTTACATACCTTAAAATATCAAATGAGTCTTCTTAGGAGGGGTCAATTATTCTAATATATACATTTTACCAAGCGCTAGCTTAGGGTCAATTTACATCATATAATTTATGTATATAGTAATCCAAACCAACAAGAAATAGCCAATACGAAGAATCCAACGATTGAAAGAGAAAGTGATATATACTATGAACTCACGGTAAATACATTTTTCTATTGAATCCCTCATCTCTTGGGTAGGAAAAGATGAAATTTTTTCAGCTGTCATACTTGACAGTTCCCAAGAAAGACTGAGGTGAGCAATTGTGAATCAAGACAAACTGATGTAAGTGTAAGGTAGAGGGCAGTACCAATCAAGTGATCAGACGATCGATGGTCGGTATGGTCGATACCCTAATTAGAAGAGTGATCACCAATAGGACTTGATGGTATCATCGATCCTTTTTAAACGCTTTTATTGCACTTCACTTCGGTCTAGCGCTTTGTAACTATAACTAGTGGTGCATGAATTTCGAGCTTCCGACCCACCGCCAACAGCCTATCATGACCATGAGCGGAAATCCACATCAGCCAATCACAGTCATCAATTTATAAGTTCTGGGGAAATATCAGAAACCACCTCGGTCTTGTCAGCGGTCGCGAGTGACTTTACCGACACAATGGTCAGATCGTCTAGGTTATATTTACGTCCAGTTGCGTCTGTGTCTGATGACTCTGATCTACTGGAGCTCATTAAGGGGGTTCGGAAGCTCTACTTTTACCGACCTAGGTAGCCGCATGTGAGCCACAGAACAGATACCTAAAGAGAAGCGCTAGTCCCGTGTTATGCGCTTGCAACAAAGTGGAGCCTGCATCAGAGCTCCAAGTGGCGGGGAATGGAACCTCCTCTTGTCTGTGTGACTGGCATTTGCAAGTAGTGGTGCGCGGGCAGGTATGAAAGGGCCGCGGCTAATCCGCGATGACTTTGCAAAATTGGTTGCGGAAGCAAAAGAAAGATTTTCGTTTCACTTTCGTCTCTATTTATTATGGCAGGTATTCTCTCTACCTTTTCGTTCAGCTGTCTTCTCTCACGCCACTGTGTATTACACTTTTATATAGAACGCTCGCGTTGCGCCGCGGGGGGGACGAGTATACCGATGGGACTAATCGCTATATTACGGTCTGACTCATTAGTGCGCTGATTTCTAGGCCCGCTCGGTGCTCTTATATAGTAATCGAGTACATTTGTGGCCACTTGCGAGAAAATCTCCGGAAAAACTCTGGTGCATTTCTAATAGACAGTTTGGTCAAACGCCACCTGGAGGTTGGGCTGGGAAATTTGCATGCTCTGAACTGGAAAATTGTCGTCAAAAGTATCAAAGTTGGATTTTTAATCAGTAGTCGTATACTACTCCTAATTAAAAATCCATTCTATAGTCATTCCCGAGCAAGCCGAAAACCATTGAATGTAACAATGAAAATAGGGGTATAAAGTACTCGATAAAGTTTGCGCGAGCATAAAAAATAAATAGTATTTGTTTTTGACTCCAATGTCCAGCAATTATCAATGGTGGATTATGAATTTGATGCTTTTTTTGGACAGATTTGTTCTATTAATACAGGGAACAAATCTGTCCAAAAAAAGCATCAAATTCATAATCCACCATAAAAAAATGAACTCTTCTTATTCTAAACGCCTTGTTATGTTATCTTTTCCATTGTAACACCTTTTATCCTCTATGGTGAAATAGCGGATGTAATGAAAAAAAGTTTCTTTTAATTACATCAACTGTTTTACATCGAAAGGAAAGAGGTATTTGTTGACGCGGCTGATTGCCGTATATACGCGCTAGTCATTCTGTCTCTCTCACTCTCACAGAAGTCACAACAGCTGAGTATATATAGCAATGCATAATACGCGGCACGGCACGCGTTCATAGTGTTGGTATAGCAAGCCGCCACAGGCCACCACTACTAGCTAACGATCCCCTCATGTACGAGAAGAGGTTCCATTCCCCGCCACTTGGAGCTCTGCCTGTTTGTTTCTACTCTGCCCTATACTAGCTGCACCCCCCTGATGTGAGCTGTGCCTGGTGACTGATACGTGACTCCATGGTGTCTATCTGTAGACATCTATCTCAAGCACTCGACAGCCTGACATAAGAAGAGATGAGTTTGTTCAATAGAGATTTGGTGTTATATCTCTAGTGTTTGATATTCACCTCTGTCACTGGTGGTCACTGATGTCTGTGAATGAACTTCTCTGCTGTTTGTTACACATAGAAGTGTGTATTTCTGACTGCAAAGATTCATGCAGAGGAATGAAAAAATTCTCTGTATGAATTACTTCTATGTTCTCCTTAGCATTTATATGAGTGATTCTGGAGCAAGCTGGACAAAACCGTCACCAGGGGGGTCTGGGAAAAATTCGCAAAGATTTTTTTCCATTAGTACTATGATGAAATAGTACGAAAAATTTTTTTTCAGATTTTTTCGGCCCCCCCTGTGGGCCCCAGGGCCCATGAAAGAGCCATTTTAGGCCCTTTTTTAGCCTATTCTAGGAAAATCATAGCTCCGACGCAATTCAATATTTTTCAACGTACTTGGGCGCATTTTTCTCGTCAAGACTAGTACTTTGGAGAAAAAAATTGTCCAAGGCCACTCAGTGAGCCTGACGACTTCTGCCACCTATTTATTGAGAGCAAATTTTAGCGATTTTTGGGCTTGCTTCAAAGTGATGTAGCTCCCACTAGACATGTGATAATCGACTTTTACAAGTAGTCATTTTGAAGGTCTTGGAAATACCTACAATTTGCCCACTTGTAAAAGTCAATTATCGCACTTTTTGTTGGAGCTACAGTCGATACAAGTTGAGCTATTTACGAAAAAGTCGAAAATTCAGGACTCGATTCCAAAAATATATCGTAATTTTTTTTCACCAAACTTGTGCGAAAATGTTCTTTCAGACATCTGCTTTTAGTAAAAAAAATTTGGCGGAGGTTATTTTTTTTATTTTTTTTGCCGAGCGTTACAAAATGCCGCATTTCGTGGTTTTAGCAAAAACAGCATCTTTGACCACGGTCACATATGCTCCCATCTGGACTGATGTGCACCAATCTGTGTGAAAGTACTCCCCAAAGTACCCCCAAGTACGTGTAAGAAGTTGCGGGGACGAGCCTCCACCCAGCAGCGAGCTGTAGGTTCTATTTACCGTGTCAAAAATAGGCATTATTTTGGCTATTCGAGCGTAAGCGACTGAGAGCATGATTTTACTCGTTCTGGCTCACAAATGAGATAATGGGGTAGAATGAGAATCAAAACATGCTTTTCCGACTCAAAATGACTATCTAAACACAATTTCGAGGTCAGTTTTGCTCTAAATAGTCGTCCCTCTGCCCCTCAAGAACTTAGATTCTGTCGACGGGTTCTGACCCGTTGAGGCACTAGACGACATTCTAGAGCTAAACTGACCTCGGAATTGTGTTCAGATGGTCATTTTGAGTCGGAAAAATATGTTTGGATCCTCATTCTAGCCCATTATCTCATTTGTAAGCCAGAACAAGTAAAATCATGCTCTCAGTCGCTTACGCTCGAATAGCCAAAATAATGCCTATTTTGGACACGGTGAATAGAACCTACAGCTCGCTCCTGGGTGGAGGCTCGTCCCCACAACTTCTTACACGTACTTGGGGGTACTTTGGGGAGTACTTTCACACAGATTGGTGCACATCAGTCCAGATGGGAGCATATGTGACCGTGGTCAAAGATGCTGTTTTTGCTAAAACCACGAAATGCGGCATTTTGTAACGCTCGGCAAAAAAAATAAAAAAAAATAACCTCCGACAAATTTTTTTTACTAAAAGTAGATGTCTGAAAGAACATTTTCGCACAAGTTTGGTGAAAAAGAATTAAGATATATTTTTGGAATCGAGTCCTGAATTTTCGACTTTTTCGTAAATAGCTCAACTTGTATCGACTGTAGCTCCAACAAAAAGTGCGATAATTGACTTTGACAAGTGGGCAAATTGTAGGTATTTCCAAGACCTTCAAAATGACTACTTGTAAAAGTCGATCATCACATGTCTAGTGGGAGCTACATCACTTTGAAGCAAGCCCAAAAATCGCTAAAATTTGCTCTCAATAAATAGGTGGCAGAAGTCGTCAGGCTCACTAGGTGGCCTTGGACAATTTTTTTCTCCCAAGTACTAGTCTTGACGAGAAAAATGCGCCCAAGTACGTTGAAAAATATTGAATTGCGTCGGAGCTATGATTTTCCTAGAATAGGCTAAAATACGCTGCTAAAAGTGATTAGCAGAATGCTTTCTCACGGCGTTATATGATGATAATTTTAACGAAAAAGAAAGTATCCTATATTTTCAGTTTTTCTTTCGAGGAAGCATTCCAGAGAGATTCGGGTCATCTGAAAGGAGGTTTTTCCAACAATATCTATTGTTTGATTAAGAGAAAATTTTGATATAGTCGGTCTAAAGATGATTAAACTGGAGTCCTTTGTGGAAATTCCCTTTCCCCGAAAAAATTTTCATATGAACAATGTTTTACGGATTTTATGAAAATTTCGTATCAGCCAATCGATTCAGAATGGCGCATAAGTAAGTCTTTAGGTCATTAGAATTGAGATAAATTAGTCGTAAAGGATGATACGAGAGAAAAATGAATATTAATTCTAATGTTCTACTACTTTTTGAGTTATTCTTTTGAGGAAGCTTCTTATAGAGATTCAGGCCATCTAGACTGAGGTTTTTTTAACAATATCCATCGTTTGGTTGAGACGGAATTACGATGCAGTGGGTTTGATAAGGGTTAAGATGACATTTTTTGTGAAAATTTTGATTTTTTCGGAAATTTGAGATTTGTGAAGACTCAAATGAATTTCGGTATTAACCAATCGATAGATAATGCAGAAAAAACCATAGTTTAGGTCATTGAAATCGAGATAAATGAGTCATAAAAGAAGGTACGAGGAAAAAATCAATATTAAGAAAAATTTCCCATTATTTTTTCAGTTATTCTTTAGAGGAAGCTTTTTAGAGAGATTTGGGCCTTCCAGTCTGAGGTTCTTTAAACAATATCCATCGTTTGGTTGAGACGGAATTTCGATTTAGTGGGTTTAAAAAGGGTCAAAATGAAATTTTTGGTGGAAATTTTGATTTTTTCGAAAATTTGAAATCTGTGAAGATTTTATAAAATTTCGGTATTAACCAATCGATAGATAATGCAGAAAAAACCATAGTTTAGGTCATTGGAATTGAGATAAATGAGTCATAAAAGAAGGTACGAGGAAAAAATGAATATTAAGAAAAATTTCCCATTATTTTCTCAGTTATTCTTTAGAGGAAGCTTTTTAGAGAGATTTGGGCCTTCTAGTCTGAGGTTCTTTAGACAATATCCATCGTTTGGTTGAGACGGAATTTCGCTTTAGTGGGTTTAAAAAGGGTCAAAATGAAATTTTTGGTGAAAATTTTGATTTTTTCGAAAATTTGAGATCTGTGAAGATTTTATAAAATTTCGGTATTAACCAATCGATAGATCTTGCAGAAAAAACCATAGTTTAGGTGACTCAATTCGTGGTGAGACCGTGTGAGAAAAAGATATTTATGTATTAAAAGTCGAAATTCGAGCACTTTTGCTTGAAAAAGCCCATGGATCAAATTTGACTGGGAGCCGAAAGCTGCCAAATCACTGGGCTCTCAGAAATTGGATTCTTCACAACTTGTAGAAAGCCAAAAATTGATATGCTGAACAGAAAAAGAGAAAGCGTGTCCGATAGAAAACAACACACACACACACACACACACATACACGGAAAAAGGGGTGCAAAGATGAGTCTCTGACGGGTTTGGAAGGGCATTAGGAGGAAAAGTGTTACCTACATTTGATAGATTTTGGCGAGAGGAAGAGAATGGTCTTTGGCTTTTTTAGATAAAAGGAATTTTGTTGAATAATATGTTGGTTTTAATGAAAAATTTGATCAAATTTTCGTTGGGGTGAAAACAAAGCTTTCTCTTTAGAGAAAGCAAAAGGGCCTAAAATGGCCCTTTCATGGGCCCTGGGGCCCACAGGGGGGGCCGAAAAAATCTGAAAAAAAATTTTTCGTACTATTTCAACATAGTACTAATGGAAAAAAATTTTTGCGGATTTTTCCCAGACCCCCCTGGTGACGGTTTTGTCCAGCTTGCTCCAGAATCACTCATATGCAATCACATACATTTTTTATGCATTAGTGGAGATTGACATTTCTAAATAAAATACTGCAGCGTACTCTCCAAAACTCCATTTTGGATGCTGTTTATACACATCTTTCATATAAATACACTGCAAATGTGCATCTTGGCATGCCTAGATGTGTACTTCACGTCAATATCTTGCATTTTAAATACAACTAAAAATTGGGTGCATCTGCTATGCAGTAATGTAAACAAAACAGATGGCTGAGCCTGGACATTTTCAACTTTGAGCGGATGGAAGGAAATATTTCTGGTATCTAATAGAGACCTTAGAAACAATCAATCTTCATTCCTGCTCAATTTGGTATTTTAGTTGAACATCTTGCATTTTTTATGCACCCAAAGAGTGGGTGCATTTACTATGCAGTGATATAAACAAACAGATGGCTGAACCAGGACATTCGATTGTGAGCGGAGGAAAGGCAAATATTTCTGGTATCCAATAGAGACCTCAAAACCAATCAATCTTCATTCCTGCTCAAATTGGTATTTTGGTTGAATATCTTGCATTTTTCATGCACCCAAAGAGTGGGTGCATTTATCATGCAGTGATATAAACGAACAGATGGCTGAACCAGGACATTCGATTGTGAGCGGAGGAAAGGCAAATATTTCTGGTATCCAATAGAGACCTCAAAACCAATCAATCTTCATTCCTGCTCAATTTGGTATTTTAGTTGAACATCTTGCATTTTTTATGCACCCAAAGAGTGGGTGCATTTACTATGCAGTGATATAAACAAACATATGGCTGAACCAGGACATTCGATTGTGAGCGGAGGAAAGGCAAATATTTCTGGTATCCAATAGAGACCTCAAAACCAATCAATCTTCATTCCTGCTCAAATTGGTATTTTGGTTGAATATCTTGCATTTTTTATGCACCCAAAGAGTGGGTGCATTTATCATGCAGTGATATAAACGAACAGATGGCTGAACCAGGACATTCGATTGTGAGCGGAGGAAAGGCAAATATTTCTGGTATCCAATAGAGACCTCAAAACCAATCAATCTTCATTCCTGCTCAATTTGGTATTTTAGTTGAACATCTTGCATTTTTTATGCACCCAAAGAGTGGGTGCATTTACTGTGCAGTGATATAAACAAACATATGGCTGAACCAGGACATTCGATTGTGAGCGGAGGAAAGGCAAATATTTCTGGTATCCAATAGAGACCTCAAAACCAATCAATCTGCATTCCTGCTCAAATTGTCATTCTGGTTGAATATCTTGCATTTTTTATGCCCCCAAAGAGTGGGTGCATTTATTATGCAGTGATATAAACAAACATATGGCTGAACCAGGACATTCGATTGTGAGCGGAGGAAAGGCAAATATTTCTGGTATCCAATCGAGACCTCAAAACCAATCAATCTTCATTCCTGCTCAATTTGGTATTTTAGTTGAACATCTTGCATTTTTTATGCACCCAAAGAGTGGGTGCATTTACTATGCAGTGATATAAACAAACACATGGCTGAACCAGGACATTCGATTGTGAGCGGAGGAAAGGCAAATATTTCTGGTATCCAATAGAGACCTCAATACCAATCAATCTGCATTCCTACTCAAATTAGTATTCTGGTTGAATATCTTGCATTTTTTATGCACCCAAAGAGTGGGTGCATTTATTATGCAGTGATATAAACAAACATATGGCTGAACCAGGACATTCGATTGTGAGCGGAGGAAAGGCAAATATTTCTGGTATCCAATAGAGACCTCAAAACCAATCAATTTTCATTCCTGCTCAAATTGGTATTCTGGTTGAATATCTTGCATGTTTTATGCACCCAAAGAGTGGGTGCATTTACTATGCAGTGATATAAACAAACAGATGGCTGAACCAGGACATTTGATTGTGAGCGGAGGAAAGGCAAATATTTGTGGTATCCAATAGAGACCTCAAAACCAATCAATCTTCATTCCTGCTCAATTTGGTATTTTAGTTGAACATCTTGCATTTTTTATGCACCCAAAGAGTGGGTGCATTTACTATGCAGTGATATAAACAAACATATGGCTGAACCAGGACATTCGATTGTGAGCGAAGGAAAGGCAAATATTTCTGGTATCCAATAGAGACCTCAAAACCAATCAATCTTCATTCCTGCTCAAATTGGTACTCTGGTTGAATATCTTGCATTTTTTATGCACCCAAAGAGTGGGTGCATTTATTATGCAGTGATATAAACGAACAGATGGCTGAACCAGGACATTCGTTTGTGAGCGGAGGAAAGGCAAATATTTCTGGTATCCAATAGAGACCTCAAAACCAATCAATCTTCATCCCTGCTCAACTTGGTAATGAACTGCATCAAAACCCATACTTGATCTGGGAAAATGGAAAGAAACAGGTTGTTTGATTCCACGGAAGAACCCATGCTGGAAGCTAAGAATCGACATGAGTGATTGAGTTCTGCTTGCACCTGGAAGCGAAAATTTGCTTGAGGTTTCTATAACAAATTTCTATACGTGCTAGGGTAAAGGCGTGATTGAGGCTCAATATGATCCATAAAAGCTCAAAGAATCTAGTTTTGCCACTTGTGTAGTACATAACCTGATGATCAAGTTTTGAAATTATTTCTAAGCAATGACAGAAAACCATGAAGCTTCATACATTATTATGAAATTCAGAAAATTCTCACTATTTGTAGGTAGTTTAGAGTATAAATTGATGGGCTAACTCACCATACTGAGTCTACATACAGAATGTCGTCAACTGCCCAATCAAACAACCATACTGTATGGACCTTCAAATCTTCCTAGGACAGCAAAAGACTGCTCAAAATATTGCTAAGAGCCTCCAGTAATATGCCATACAGTGCAGATGGTTCCCCAGAAGCTCTGGGTGAGTTTCGAGCCATAACGTAGAGCTTTGCTTCAAATGACGAGGTCCTGGGAATGACACAAAATCAAGAAAATGACTTTATTGACAACTGAAACCTTTCATACTAGTAAAATCACAATTTTTACAATCTTTTAAATTTAAAAAATTCTAGGTTAGGCCTTATTCTATGAGAAAAATCTTCAAAATCAGATGAGTTGACATCTAGCCCCATTGAAAGGCATTGCAAAAACAGCTGACTTATAACCTTCCGGATGAGAAAAGTACACGACATAGCTAGTCGATTTTGGGCACAATAGATTCATGATGAATTTGAGTACCACCGACGTGCACTATTTACTGGGAAGATGTGTGATTTAAAAAGATACTCACGTCACAAAAAAACGTCACGGCGTCCATGCGAGCAGTCGACGCCGACCGGGCGTTGCTGGATGGGAGATGGAAAACGCCGACGCCGCGATGTAGCCAGGGTTGGCCTAGTCTCGTACTTGCACTAAATATAATAACCGACACTGGAGTATTAGCACACACTCGATGGAAACCATCTCATCACCCGCGAGAGCACCGGGAAGCCCTAAAACATCCACACGGTGTCAGCTGACGCGGCGGATCCAAGGCGGACGGGCGGACCCGTATCGACTCCGGACCAGCTCACACGCCTTTGTTGACATTTGGAGGAATCATACGCTATTGGTAGCTATTGATTTTTTATAATTTTTACAGGCCGAATTAGAGAAAAAGGGCACTGTCATCGTAATTCTGTGGATCAGATCTACCTCCTGAAACAATTTTCAGGACGATCCGTCTCGATTTGAAAGAGAATTCAACATCCGGAGAATGGCAGTCACTATTTTGGAAACTGCGGATGTAGAATTCTCCTTCAAATCAAGATGAATCACCCTGAAAATTGTTCCAGGGCGTAGGTATGATCCACAGAAATACGATGACAATCGTGGTTTCTCAAGATATTGCGTAATTCACGAGTAATAAAATTTTTTCTGGCGAAAGTCAAGGTCGGTAAAGGTAGAGCTCCCGAACCCCCTTAATAGACGCTTTTATTACGCTTTACCGAGCTCGCATAGTTTTCTCCGGACTTAGCTCGTCTATTGTTCCATGCACAAATTTTCGTACTCGATCACATATTTTTGAACACGTGTTGGTGCAGGCTCAGGACTCGGGCGCGCGTGAGCCAGACCGTGAGCTAGGGAGGAAATGGGGAGATCGATATCTATGCGACTGATATGAAGTGAGCAGCGCTCATCACCCACCTCATTGGTGCCGAAATTCGAATACGAGATACGACAACCATAGATCATTCTTCTCCAAGCACCGCGTACTCTGACATCGTACTTTTTTCCCAATGATTTTTATCCTTCTACCAATTTCTATCTCCTCAAAATCATGCCAAGGTTGACAAAGTTTCTTGGTATAGTTCATAGAAGCGTTTCTCAAAAATTCTTTTTACTCTTTCTTATTATTAATCAACTTGAATCTGTCTACACAATCCTTATAAACTCTTTTTAGGCCCGAAGTATCTTCCATTCGATTGAGAGTATCTGGATAGTAATGAGTATTTAGCATTTCGGAGGAAAATCGAATTCCATATCTATTCGAACCGTCGCTTTTGCCAAAATAAATAGTAGGAGAAACCGATCCGTGTGATATTTCTGAATCTTCAACTGCATCCTGCGATAAAATCACAGAATTCGATATGCAAAATTCATTCCTGGAAGCTGTGCATATTTTGAGATTTCAAGATCTGGCGAGAAGCATTCAACTGATATCCATCTCGTCCAGCGTTGATATTCCTCAGAAAAGGCGATAATCATTTTTATAGGTAATTGTTTACGGATAAAGCACAACACGGATCGGTCGTATTGTAGAATTAGACCCGACAATTGTGATCATCAACTAGTTTCAACACCTTGCTAACATAATATATTTAGATTGGGAATTTGAGATGTAAAATTTTACAATGAGAAATCTTACGTATAGAATACTCCATTGCAATTTATTGGCTCGCAGCTCGATTACTTGAATTTTATCATGAATAAGTCTGTGGACTTCAACATCACAGCATTAAAATGGGCCATGAGGTTGATCTTTAGATTGCAAGTATGGTGAGTACCAAACAACCTCGGCTATTGGAATACCAAATCTTTTCTCCAAGCACTGAAATGCCAAATCTATCCAAATAGTCTTCCTAAATCATATTATTCGACAAGACAGGGTTGTCACTGAGGCTCGGATTCATAATCGTTAAGGTAGCAATAGCCGCTGGTCATGTATCACGACGGGAGTCACGTGCTACAGACTCAGGCCTCTCAACCTTCTTGAACTCGCTTGATGTTGGCTGGGGAAGTATATGACTTCTAACGTCCATTATGTTTGGGATTAATATCGCTGAGATCTTGGGAAATGAAAAAATTAGGCATTATGTTATGTATGAGGTAGATGGGTCCAATTATGTCGATGAATGATAAGCCGCCAGTGAAGATGAATAATTATCACTTTAATAAATCTGGATATATAGTGGTACAAAATATCGTGGCTATCTAGTGCTCCGCGCAACTTGTTCTGCTATTGCCGACGCTCGGCCACGCTTGGCTCGCGCGCGCATCCATCCACACACACATACAGTGCACGCACATACGCATGTCGCTTGAGCGACATATACTTAGATCAAGTATATATGTAACAACTCCCTCTGTGGAAAAAATTCTATACACATTTGTAAGTATGTCGTGAAATGAAAATCTTTTTCGCGTACAGAATATTGTCAAACTAAAACTGAAAACTTTGTCAGGGAAGTGTAGAATGAAACTTTTAGGACTGCGAATTTAAGTCAAAATCACGAAGATATCCTGGAAGTTTTATTTCGCGTCTAGGTCTGGCGATCGGCGTCGCACTTGCACTCGTGCCGGATACATTTTCATTACGGCTCACACATTCAGGTCTACCAGGATCACGCAACCGTACTTTCGCAGGTACACCTCGTCCACGGCCTCTACCTAGAGAGCGCACGTTCCTATTAACATTTGGAACAGCAGGAGTTTCAAGTACTTTCGAGTGAACAGAAATTTGTTCTCCGGGCGCAACAAAATCATATAAATCAGATTCACTATTTTTTTCTACATTTGTTGAACGGAGTTGGTCGGTATGACGCCGCCACAACCTTCCATCATACAAAAAATGATATAATGCAACTTGCCAACACGTTTGTGTATTTTTCCAAAACACCACTTATCTTTACCATGGTAATTACGAGCAGCAATTTTTTCGCCTACTTGGAATTCATTACAACTCTTATCACCATTTACATTTTCATCGCGTACAATTCTTGTGGGTCTCATTACATCTAACGGAGAGCGAATTTTCCTATTGAAGATTAGCTCTGCTGGAGTTTTTCCCGTATGAGAATGAGGCATAATTCTATACTGAGAGAGAGAATTTTGCAATTCTGCAGAAATGTCACTGCCCTCTGGAATTTTAGCAAGGGATTGCTTTATGGTTTGAACATATCTTTCAGCTTGGTCATTTGTGCTCGGATGGTAAGGAGCCGTAAATTTATGTATTATTCCGAGATTTTCAACGAACTTCTGGAAAGACTCAGATTTGAATGTAAGAGCATTATCGCTTACAATTACTTCAGGAATGCCAAATCTAGTAAAGATTTCTTCACAATGAAGAACAGTAGTCTCAGATGACATATTCTTGACAATGATTACTTCTGGCCATTTGGGAAATGCATCTACTAAAATCAAGAAAATTTTTCCCATTAAAGGACCAGCAAAATCTATATGTACTCCTTGAAACGGAGCTGAGGGTGTTTCCCAAACATGTTTTTGAACTTTAGATGGCTGATTTCTTTGTAACTGGCATTCATTACAACTTTTGACTAAAGCCTCTATATGACTGTCCAGGCCAGGCCACCAGCAATGCCCTCTAGCCAAGTTTTTCATTTTAACAATGCCAAAATGGCCTATATGAAGTTTTTGCAATACTCTTGGACGTAAGCTTTTAGGAATTACCAATCTATGGTTTCTGACAAGTATACCAATTTCTATACTAAACTCTTTGGGCTCAATATTCCAAGTATCTCTTAGATTTAAACTTTTTCCATTTTTCAAGCTAGAAATAACTTTTTGTGATTCGGGGTCATTTTCAGTTCCATGTACAAGGTCATTTGGACTTATCAATAAAGAATCAATCGAATCAATATAGGCCGAATCCATGTAAGATCAGGCAGCGGAAAAAGTTGGGGTCACGGATATTTCTGACGATGAAGTATATCATTCTTGAGACGAGATGATGAGACACGTATTTTTTGTTTCGCCCAAATCGATTTCCTGTCAGAGCTACGCGAATTTGGAGATCGGGAGCTGCAAAATCAATTTTAGAAAAACTGACACTTTGAAATCAGTAAAGATGCAATAATTCCTATGCGACTTTGAATATTCAGCTGAATCTTGTTGGATATAGTTACTAGGTAGATGTTGCATGCAAATTCACACTAATTAGGTTGGAATTGCCATTCGGATCCGAAAAAACTCGTTTTTTACGAGAAATTAAAAAAGATTAATTACTCAAAAATACCATCGTGAATTTCTTTGGTGAATTTTCTGGGGGTATTTGATGACATGATGTTTCAGAGGGTACTCTCAGAGTCGGCGCTAGAAGCTCCAGATGACCAAAAAAAAATATTTTTTGGAAAAAAAATTTTCTTGTCTCAAATAGGTTCTGGCATCCTTCAAATAATGAATATTGGCTGAATAGTAGTACCTACAGAGTACAGTACCTGCAAATATCTACAGAGACTCAATTCCTCCAACTTATCTTGCACAGAAAGTAAGCACAGTGCCCAAGCTTGTTGGAAGTGCTATATGAGCAAAAATGTTTTCAGTCTCATATCACTGCCAGTGGTGGATAACACTTACTGGAAAAACGTAGACGTAGAGAAAATTAGACTGAAAGCATTTTTGCTCATATAGCCTTTTCAACAAGCTTGACCACTGTGCTTACTTCCTGTGCAAGATAAGTTGTAGGAAATGAGTCTCTGTAGATATTTGCAGGTGCTGTACTCTGTAGGTACTACTTTTCACCCAATATTCATTATTTGAAGGATGCCAGAACCTATTTGAGACAAGAAAAATTTTTTTCCCGAAAAATATTGTTTTTGGTCATTTCAAGCTTTTAGCGCCGACTCGGAGAGTACCCTCTGAAACATCATGTCATCAAATATCCCCAGAAAATTCACCAAAGAAATTCACGATGGTGTTTTTGAGTAATTAATTTTTTTTAATTTCTTGTAAAAAACGAGTTTCTTCGGATTCGAATGGCAATTCCAACCTAATTAGTGTAAATTTGCATGCAACATCTACCTAGTAACTACAGTACCTTTCATAAATAATGGATCATACATACCTGCACTACTTTGATAATATCTCCGGTCCCCTTAGGTTTACAGAAATTTTGAAAAGAGCATCTTAAAGGTCTCAAAAAAACCTTTCGATCCCTGTGATGCAAAAAATTTTTTTGGATTTTTTCATGCCTCAAAATCGATGATGAAAATTGAAAATTTTCTCACTTCAATCAATCACCTGTCATTTTTAAAGAAGTGGCTCGATTGACAAAATTCTTTCGGCATCTTGTAGCTATCTTCAAGACCTTGAAAATCCTTTTTTCAAAATTTTTCTACAACCTTCCTGGTCCAAATTAGAACCATATTGCGATTGACATGTTACGCGTGCGAATGCATATAATTGATGAGAGACGAGTAGGCCTGATATTTTCATTTTTCCATTCACCAGTCAGAAAATCATCATTCGAAACTGTGATAAAACATATTTTCTATGCAAAATTGTCTGAATTTTCAGAAAATGGAGTCAGAATTCCTCTGGGGGCGACCAAAGCAAGTTATAAGTAATTTTTCATCAAGAATTTAGATTTTCTCGGGTAATTCTGTTTTTACGAGCTTTTAAAATTCTCCATTCACTACAAAACTCTGATCTCGGCATGATGGATGGGTTTTGTGGATTGTTATGGACCATATGGTATGTGGACAAAAATGATTGCAACACAAATACTGGTTACTGGCGCGGCGGTACTTTAGTTGAAAATGTGGAGTATTGAGGCTATTTGATCGCTACCAACCAACGAGGAGAATCTATTCCATACAACGTTCGTTTTTTTTCACATACCATATGATCGATATCGATCCACAAAACCCATCCATCATGCCGAGATCAGGTTTTTGTAATGGCAAATTTTAAAAGCTCGTAAAAACAGAATAACCCGAGAAAATCTAAATTCTCGATGAAAAATTACTTACAACTTGCTTCGGTTGCCCCCTAGAGGAATTCTGACTCCATTTTCTGAAAATTCAGACAATTTTACATGAAGAATATGTTTTATCACAATTTCGAATGATGATTTTCTGACTGGTGAATGAAAAATGAAAATATCAGGCCTACTCGTCTCTCATTAATTATATGCATTCGCACGCGTAACATGTCAATCGCAATATGGTTCTAATTTGGACTAGGAAGGTTGTAGAAACATTTTGGAAGGGTTTCAAGGTTTTAAAGAGAGCTACAAGATGCCGAAAGAATTTTTCCGATCGAGCCACTTCTTTAAAAATAACAGGTGATTGATTGAAGTGAAAAAATTTTCAATTTTCATCATCGATTTTGAGGCATGAAAAAATCCAAAAAAATTTTTTGCATCACATGGATCGAAAGATTTTTTTGAGATCTTTAAGATGCTTTTTTCAAAATTTCTGTAAACCCAAGGGGACCGGAGATATCATCAAAGTAGTGCAGGTATGTATGATCCATTATTCATGAAAGGTACTGTATATCCAACAAGATTCAACTGAATATCCAAAGTCGCATAGGAATTATTGCATCTTTACTGATTTCAAAGTGTCAGTTTTTCTAAAATTGATCTTGCAGCTCCCGATCTCCAAATTCGCGTAGCTCTGACAGGGAATCGATTTAGGCCAAACAAAAAAATACGTATCTCCTCATTTTGTCTCAAGAATGATATACTTCATCGGCAGAAATATCCGTGACCTCAACTTTTTTCGCTGCCTGATTTTACATGGATTCGACCCATAGTACGCATCAACAACGTCCATAGCTTCATTTTCTCTTTGAAGAGGTACTGGCAAACGAGATAAACAATCCGCATTTGCGTTATTTTCAGAACGTTTGTATTTTATGTCGTAATTGAAACCACGAAGAAAAATCGCATAATGTTGCATCCTCATGGCACTGTAAATAGGCAGACTTTTGTCTGGAGAAAAAATCTGTGTAAGTGGACGATGGTCCGTGTACAGAGTGAATTTATTTCCATAAATGTACTGATGTAGTCGTTTCACAGCGAAAACAATTGCAAGAGCTTCTTTATCGATCTGACTATATTTCAATTGGGTTTTGTTCAGTGCTTGTGAGACACAAATTATGGCACGCTCGCTGCCGTCCGGATATTGGTGCGACAGCACTGCCCCAAAACCGTACGGGCTAGCATCCGTAGCCAAAATCAGAGGAAGAGTCGGATCATAGAAAGCTAAACATTTTTCACTAATAAATGCCTCTTTGGCTTTGTTCCAAGAATTTTCTTGTCTCGGGCCCCAAATAAATTTCACATCATCTCTCAATAATTCGTTCAATGGCTGAAGCATTGTTGATGCGTTTTGTATAAATCTATTATAATAATTTATCATACCAATGAAAGCTTTGACTTCGCTTTGATTAGTAGATCTAATCATTTTTGTAATTGCGTCAAACTTGGCATCGTCTTTGCGAATACCACTCCGGTTGATTATGTAACCGCAGTACTTTATCTGGTATGTACCAAGAATACATTTATCCTCGTTCACTTTAACGTTATGATCGTTGAGAACTTTGAAAATTGCTCCTACTATTTGTAAACATTCAGCTACATTTTTTGCAGCAATACGTAAATCATCAAGTAAGGCTTTTACGCCTGGAATCATACTCAACATTTTTTCGATGGCTTCTTGCCACTCAGCTGGCGCAGATGCAATACCGAACATCAACCGCAAACTCCTGTAAAGTCCACGGTGGGTATTTAAATTTGAATATATTCAAATTCTTGCTTAAACAAGAATTTTTGAACTTCCCTCATCAACTTCGAGCTGTAAAAAGGCCCATTTCAAGTCAATTTTACCAAAAATTTTACAACCAGCTAATCCTGTAAAAAGCTCGTCCGCAGTGGGGAGCGGATGCTCTTTGATATTCAATTGAGGGTTTACGGTGACACTGTAATCACCGCAAATCCGTACTGTACCGTCATTTTTCAGAATCGGAACTATGGGTGTACCCCAGTCAGAAGAATCCTCTTCACCAAGGCGCTCTTCATTTTCGAATTTGTCTAACTCAGCGTCTACAAGAGGATCTAATTCGAAAGGAAGTGGACGCGGCTTGAGAAAAATCGGTTTCGCATCTCGCTTAAGAGGAAGAGAAACTTTCACTCCTTTAACCTTGCCCAATTGTTTACTTGTAAGATTTGGGTACTTTTGAAATAGATCTTCAACAAATGATTTTATATTTACACTATTTACATCAAGGCTATCAATATTCATCATTGAAGCGAAAAGAAGATTGAGAGAATTTTTTATCTTCATGTACTGTCTAATCCTTTCTCGCCCTAATAAGGGCAAATGATCGACTAGAGTCAAATACAAATTTAATTTGAACTTATGATTCGCAAAGATTACATTGACTGTAACATAACCTATAACGCGAACATGTGTACGGCAATACGTTACCAGTTGTAAAGCTGTAGACTGCATCTGGAATATTTTGAAGAGCTGCTTTGCCCTGTTGACCTCCATCAAGGTTACAGCCGCACCAGAGTCAGTCTCAAAACTGATTTGATGCCCGTTGACTTGTAGAGTTGTGTAGAATTTTTCACGTAGTCCTAGCTGCTCAGGAAGCTGCATATTTGTATCTTCTTCAATATCCATGAGCAAAATGTCCTCTACCGGACCGTAGTAGTTGTAGTCTTCATCTAAGGCCTTAACTTGCCCTGTCCGTGAAGCTTTTGCCTTTTCAAAACAAACTTTTTCTAGATGACCTTTCCCGCCGCAAAAATGGCATTGTACATCTTCAGGTAGTCTGCAACTTGGGGCTTTATGGCTGGCCGAACCACACTTGAAACATTTTCCAGCATCTGTTTTGTTTTGGGCGGTCGACTTTGTAGTATCTGTATTCGTAGAATCCGAATTTGTATTGGGCTTCTTGCCTTTCTTCTTATGTACATTTTTGTTTGCATGAAGATAATTCACTGAAGTTGAAGGTTGATTCAAAGCATTGGTTTCCTTTTCGGAAAGTTCCATAGCAAGTGCGCATTGTAATGCTT
Organism: Eretmocerus hayati; assembly: GCA_029851415.1. Taxonomy (NCBI): domain Eukaryota; kingdom Metazoa; phylum Arthropoda; class Insecta; order Hymenoptera; family Aphelinidae; genus Eretmocerus; species Eretmocerus hayati. The sequence continues at coordinate 23,375,637 of CM056742.1, forward strand.
TTTTGTATGTATGCATGTTCTGCTGTCTCAAGTAACTTACTTTGGGTCCGTCGACTACGGAGGCCAAATACAAATTGATTGCGTAGGGCGCTATTGATGAAGTCGCCAAAATTGCAGGTCGTACTAAGCTTCGAAAGCGCTTTGGCGTAATTTTGCACCTTTTCGCCATCATGTTGCTTCCTGCTGTTAAATTTAAAACACTCTGCGATTTCAAGCGCCACCGGCGCGTATAACTCTTTCAACTTCACTATCAGTTCATCGTATGTTTTGGTGTACGGGCTCGTGCTTCCGTATGAGTCGCACAACGTATTGTAAGCTTGCTCACCGATGTAATGTAATAGCAGCGCTGCTTGCTCAGCTGCTGATGTAATTTTCATGGTCGAGAATGCGCCTTCTAAACGCTGGATCCATCGATCCCAATTCGACGAACCTGGTTGAAAAAACTGTACTTGTAATTGGTTCTGTTGTACAATTGTAGTGCCGGGGCTTTGAGCAAGCCCACCTGCGCCATTTTCCACCATTTTTGCTGATGTGGTCGCGCACAGTCACAATGCGGACAAAATACCAATGTATGTAATGTACGACACGGAGCACTTTCACAAGTATCTGCAGAAAATGTATGTACTGCCACTAAAATTTGCACTAAATGCACTGTTTATGACGTTTCTGCGTTGTAACACAATGTACGGGACGACACTCCAAGACACGGCGCATTACTTCGCCGGTTTAGAGGTTATGGCCCACGCGGCTCTCACTTCTTGATCAAAAATATACTTAAACTCTTCAATCCTCGTCGCCACTTTGTTATGTATGAGGTAGATAGGTCCAATAGGTCAATGAATAATAAACCGCCAGTGAAGATGAAGAATTATCACTTTAATAAATCTGGATATATACTGGTACAAAATATCGTGGCTATCTAGTGCTCCGTGCAACTTGTTCTGCTCTCGCCGACGCTCGGCCACGCTCGGCTCGCGCACGCATCCATCCACACACACATACAGTGCACGCACATACGCATGTCGCTTGAGCGACATATACTTGGATAAAGTATATATGTAACACATTATATATTGGTAAAGGGTTCTCACGGTCTTACCAAAGAGCACATCTTATTGGATCTACGGTGTATAAAATTCCTGCAATTATATGCAACCAGCTGGTTGCCGTTAGAGCGCGTAAAAGCGCTCTAAAAGTGGCTATTTTCCTATCACGGTGTGCCTGAAAGAATTTTTTTTCAAAGTAAAAACTCCCTCTGAGATTATTTTGGTTTCTGATTCTACATATTTGGGGCATCATTTTCCCACAAAAATTAAAATCGCGGGCTGAGCCCTTTTGAAGGAATGTCGTTTGGAACATTTTTTGGGCCCAGTCTAGGGACGCCCAATTGATATGGCTCATCCCTCGTTGGATATGAGCCCAAAATTAAGTTTCTTCACTTTCTCACACTAGTTTCTAGAAAATGTGACCGCTTTGGATCCTTCTGAGGCTTGTTGAGGTTGGGCATGTACCCTGGAAACCCTTCAAAAATGCAAAAAACCAATCTCTTGATGTCTTATTTGAGGTATGTCTCCTGGGACAATCAGGATCGTAAGTTTGAGCGAGCCGTGTTGTTTTGATAGCAACGCGACCTCGCCGTCTTCTTATATACAATCGCGTATACACAACAAAGCAGCTCGTACACGCACACGCTCACACACGAATGCTCTCCGCGAGGCAGGAAATTAACATCGCGTGCAGACGGAAATCATAAACATTCGAGCCCTCGTGTGGACAAAATAAATGAGCACGGGTTCCTATTTTTGGCAAGGATGAAGAAAAGACTTGAATCAATGACATATCAATTTTTCAGCGAGTTCTCTGAAGAATTGTCAAAGCATTCGTGAGAACGGCCCAAAAAAGTTGCTTTCTGCTGCGCCGTTCCTATCCTCCGCGTGTTACGAGCTCGAACTTTTGACATCGAAAACTCAAAAACAAAATGGAGAGGCTCCTTGGAATTTCATCAGAAGGTGTATTATGGATAGTTGAACCACCACACGAATTCCCAGGAGATTCTTTGAATTTCAAAAAACTCGGAGACAAACCTTACGAGCCCTTGGGTAGATGGTGCCAAAAATGCACTTTTTTCAGTAGTATAGGCGTAGAATCGGCTAGAAATCGAATTTTCTATATTTTGTGAGAAGTATCTCGAAGTTCGGACGAAGACAAAGAGAATGAGGAGAACTACGTTAAAAATTGATTGAATCAATGGCATAGCTTTCAGTGATTAAGATGGAATAAGTTGGAAGTACCGAATATCGCTAGTGATGTTGTGAGAAAGGCGCGGGTCATTTCGGGTCGGCCCAAACCGTTGATTCTCTCTCATTTCAACGTAACAAACATGGAAAAAATGCGTGTCGAGATCTGCAAGCTGGTAAATTAGAGAACTTGAGTCGGGGCATATTAGGGAATGGGGGCATTTTAGGCTCACTTACCTTATAACACATTTGGGGATGTGAAACAAGTCATTTCATTTTCTCCAATCATTTTCCACGTTGTACTGATGAGATTTCCAAAATAGTCGAAATCGTGGATTTTCATTGAAACCGGACCATTTCAAAGCATCCACCTGATCCACTCTGAGTTGTTTGTATGACGAATTGAGTGAACGAATGATCAGATTTTGAGCGAATGAACAGATTGTTTCGGTCAGTCAAACGTCAAGTAAGCTTATTAGACGCCTACCTTCAATATGACTCCCTGGCCCCAAGGCATGTGCTTGGTCTCGTAACCAAAAGATTGTGGGTTCGCATCCCACTGTCGGCAAAATTCACGAGTTACGTAGAAGAGTTTTTTCCAGTTTCTTCACTGTGAAATAGTGATGAATGGACATGGCAAATTCCTCGCCATGACCTGAACATCACATAAAAACATGATGATTCTATTGGAATTCGTTATAATGTACATTACAATTCCTATCACAAAAGACATCGTGATGAATATTGTAATGTCCATCACAAGATTATTTCCAATAGGGCGTCTTGGAAAGCCTAAACGGTAGATGGTCATTTCTCAAATGAGACATCGACAGATTGGTTTTTGCATTTCTGAAGGGTTTTTAGGGTACATGCCCAACCTCAACAAGCCTCAGAAGTATCCAAAGCGGTCACATATTTTGAAAACTAGTGTTAGAAAGTGAAGAAACTTGATTTTAGGCTCATATCCAACGAGGGATGAGCCATATTACTCGAGCGTTCCTAGACTGGGTCCGAAAAATGTTCCAAACGACATTCCTTCAAAAGGGCTCAGCCCGCGATTTTAATTTTCGTGGGAAAATGGTGCCCCAAATATGTAGAATCAGGAACCAAAATAATCTCAGAGGAAGTTTTCACTCTAGAAAAAGATTCGTTCAGGCACACCGTGCTATGGTTTTTCTCGGGGAAGTAAAACTGTATTCAAAATTATCAGTGCATATTATCAATGTATTCGATTAGACCATTGAAATGGACGTTAGAAGTCATGAATTTTCACAGCTTCTCCAGCCAACATCGAGTAAGCCTCCTTGATATGCACTGACCATAACACATGCATGCTCCGAGGTCATCGACATCCCAAGCCAAGCGCGCGCTCACGATTGAACGTCTGCGTCACCGGTCTCTCCCTCGAACTCTTGTACTTTTCTTCGTAGTTAAAAAATAGATCGATCGGTGACCCATGTGTTTTTTGACATTAACTTGTTCAAAAGCTTTTCATCTATATGTAATTGAATTTTTGCAGAATATTAACCGTCACCGTTAACGAATGACCATCCGTTCCGTGGTTAACCATGGGGACCCGTGGGACTTGGCCCTGGGGAAAATTTCAGTCTTGATGATGACGCACAGCATACATATTATGACCATCATTCCTCTGGTCTACGAGGTGGGTGATGCATGGGAATCATTCGAAGTTGCCTCGTACTCTGAGCGTGTCAAGTGAGTGAGCGTCGAGAATCAGTTCTCTTGCTCCTTTCGAAATGTGGTTCTACCCGAGGAAAGATATCATCTCGTAACGCATAAAAAGATTCATCGAAGGGGAATGCTCAGACGGACACATTTTGGCTTTATTTCAAGAGCATGTGCTTGTGCATATTGAATCATCTGATGATAAGGACCCGTAGAAACGACGAAACATACATTTTTTTTCTATTGAAAATGAAACATACATGATCTCAGTTCTGTCACTCTATGAGCATTGTTCTTCGATTGATCTTATCTCACATGACAAGATCGTAGTCATCTTTTCTCGGATGAAACCTCATTTTGAGAGGAGTGAAGGTACTGATTCTCGACGCTCACTCATTTGTCACTGCCGGAGCACCAGGAAATTTGGAATATTCATCCCTATAATTATTCAAATCTCGAAATCAAAGTCTACGTAGCATCTACTCTTCAATTCCCATGCATCGCCCACCTCGTGGACCGGAGAAATAATAATCAAAATTTGTATGTTGCGCGTCTCCGATGCCAAATTTAGCAGAATATCAAGATTGAAAATTTCCCTTGGGCCAAGCCCCACAGGTCCCCATGGTCAACCACGGAATTATTTTCAGCGGGAATCCGAGATCAGGGTTGGCGGATTAGGAGCACTGCGATCGCTGTGCCCAAATGTAGAATGCCTCGCCATGGCAATTGCAGGACCCTAAATCCGCTAACTCTAATCTCGGATTAACGACTATGAATTCTAGCCTAAGCTGAGGTAGTACCACGTTGGGTGTCCAATGGACAAGATAGGTCGTCGTCGGTTAAATCGATAAGGCGGTTTTGTGTCACGGGGTTGCGTCGTTGGTAGCGTCTCCTTGTCCGAGTCTACATAGAAGCGCTTACCCAGGCGTGCGCGCTCTCGCCACTCGCACACTCCACGTAGACATCGCGGAATAGGTACCGAAGAATGATTCGAAAATCGACCCAAGTTCCCTCTTATAAGAGAAAAAAAAAATACCTAAGTTACCTCACAATTCGAGTACGAGTAATTCCGCGCGAAAGCGGACGACGAATTGCAGACATATCTCAGATTCTTTTTCCACTATTCTTAATCGATTCTATGATCCAAAAAATGAACTTTTCACTCTCTATGGGGTCCAAAAAAAATTTTTTGTTTCCGTGGGGAATATCTTTGCAATAATGTTTTTAGGAAAGATACCAATCTTTTTTCAGTCAAATGGGTGTAGTTCCGACTTGAGATAAGATACGACCACGCAAATAGTGGCATTCGAAAGGTCTTTCAAAAATCTTTGAAAATATGTTTCGAAAAAATTTTTTTGCGGCCACGGACGCCCCCTATGAGCAAAAAGGTGAAAAACAGAAAAAATTCGATTCCTCAATTACCCATTTTTATAAAAATCTGTAAATCTATATTTTGATGTAAAATTGCGCGCTCTTCCAGAAAAAAGTGGTCCTGATCTGTGTTTTTGGGTTCTACGCTGTTTTTTCTACGTTTTATCAATATTCTCAGCTGTTTCGGTTGGAAAATGGATGTTTCTGCGCATGCGCAGGAATTTAGACTGCTGAAACCATTTTTATTGAAAAGCCGAGAAAATTTACTTCAAAATGACTACCTGGCGAAGTCAATTCGATGTACTGGGCCCAAATTTAGAAGGTTTAAAGAATGATGACACTTCTACTCGAGTCACGATACTAATGGGAAATTTGTGCAAGATCTGCATTTACCCCTCTTGAGGATGCTTCTTCATAAATGCGATGTAACTTTGGGCCAAGTGCATGGAATTGACTTTGCCAGGTGGTCATTTTGAAGGAAATTTTCTCGGCTTTTCAATAAGAATGGTCTCAGCAGTCTAAATTCCTGCGCATGCGCAGAAAAATCCATTTTTCAACCGAAAAGGCTGAGAATATTGATAAAATGTAGAAAAAACAGCGTAGAACCCAAAAACACAGATCGTGACCACTTCTTCCTGGAAGAACACGCAATTTTACATCAAAATATGGATTCCCAGATTTTTAAAAAAATGGGTTTTTGAGGAATCGAATTTTTTCACCTTTTTGCTCATAGGGGACGTCCGTGGCCCCAAAAAATTTTTTTCGAAACATATTTTTAAAGATTTTTGAAAGACGTTTCGAATGCCACTATTTGCGTGGTCGTATCTTATCTCAAGTCAGAACTACACCCATTTTACTGAAAAAAGATAGGTATTTTTTCCTAAAACCACTATTACAAAGATATTCCTACGGAAACAAAAAATTTTTTTTAGACCCCACAGAGAGTGAAAAGTTCATTTTTTGGACTATAAAATCGATTAAGAATAGTGGAAAAACTATCTGAGATATGTCTGCGATTCATGGTCCGCTTTCGCGCGGAATTACTCGTACCCAGGCTGAGTTTGTGGGATGAAAAACTGTCAGTCTCTTGTTAAGAATGACCAAAAAATTTATTTGCATCGAGTTGAGATGAAAAGATGAGAAGTGTGGATGTCGATCGATGTGACTTATATCACCACCCTCAACTTCTCAGGTATCTAACTCGCGGCCTGTTCAACAATATTCAACATTACACGCGAAAAAAAGATCGAGCTCCCTCAGCAAAACAGAATTTGCTGTAAGGATCCTCGCTTATCCAACAATATTTTTATCTTTCTGCTGCCAAATCAGGCACAGCTTGCCTCGATAAATCAGCAAACAGATGTCGCTAAAAGACGTTCTGCAAATCTAGAAACATTTTTGAGTTCAGCTAGCAAATTATTTTGCAAAAACAGCTACGCCATCTGCGCTGCAAAAAATTTTGGTGTCGCAGCGACTCGAAATGAGTAAAACAACACAAGTTGCGTGCTGGGCGAGCTTCATGTTTAGTTGATGCGGCTAATTTTCAACCTAAGTAAATATAATCTCTTGGCAATGTTAACACCCACATCACCCACCCTCCGCAATTAATTGAGGATTTAAAAGGCGAGTTCACCCATTCTTTCCTAACGGTGATATGTCACTATTGAAATACAATTGGATGTGGCCCACCATAAGAGATCCTTCGCCTCATATTCTCCAAATCAAATTCAATAACAATGACATGTTTTGCTAGGTCCCAGTGGGTTGAGGTCTAGTTACGACAGCAAACTATTTTCGCTGTCTGGAAACAGCAGCAGAAAATCGCTAGTCGAGCAGAAAAATTTGCTAGTTTAAGGAGGCTCGAGCGCGTAGGAGCGTATACCAAGCGCGGGGCCCCGTGCGCCTTTTCCCCTTCCGCCGCGTCATTGGCGCTATACATAGGTATACTCACAATGCAAGCGCTGGCTGCAACGGTAGCTTTTTTTACTTTCACTCTAATTTTCTCGAAATTTTGATGGTCGACCCATGGTTTTCCTGGTATCAATTCATAGGGAATGAATAAAAGAACCGTTTCCTTTCGTCAGAACACAAATCATATGAATAGTTAGCCCGCAATCTCATCTTAACGCGTCTGGCCCATAAGGTTACGTGTAGTCAGAAATAATTTTCGAAGTCAATTTGCTCACGATTTTGGTGGTTGACCCCATGTTTTCTCAACGGTTCCACAATGTTGATAATTTTAGCTGTAATTTGGGGCCACTTGCGTCCAAAACAAATGTTTTATTAAAAAGTGCTCGAGCCACCTTAACCAAACTGTTTTTAGCGTGTATCTTAGGTTTAACATCGATACTTATCCCAGAAGTTGTGAGATAAGTTCAACATATGGAATTCTGGTTAAGAAGAACCGAGCTATTTCAAATTCACAAAAGATACCATTCATGTTACAAGAGTCACTCTTCCGTTAATTTGAGACTTGTCGGGTCTTCTTAATCAGAATTCCATACGCTTGGACTTATCCCACAGCTTTCGGAATAAGTATATCAATGTAAACCCAAGATGATGTTGAATATTGTTGAGCAGGCTGCATGTTAGATACCCGACAAGTTGGGGGTGGTGCATAAGGCACATCGATCTACATCCCCATCTCTAATTTTTCAATCTCAATTCGATGCAAATGAGTTTTTTGGTCATTCTTAACGATAGACTGACAGATTTTCCATCTCACGAACTTGGCCTGGGTACTCAAATTGCGAGGAACAACTCTTAAGTGAATTCTTGAATCATTTTTTCCGTACCTATTCCCCGATGTCTAGGTAGAGAGTGCGAGCGGTGAGAGCGCGCGCGCCTGGGGTGACCGCGTCTATGCAGACTCGGCCCTTGGATCCCTTGTCATTGACATACTTCGACACAACACGGACGTTGAGGAAGTTGAGGTTGAGTGATTTCACATAGTATGTTAACATAAATTTGACACAGGAACCAAAGTGCGTAACACGTCTAAGACTCTGAAAAGTGTCACAAGTCACGGTGACGACTCTCCCGGTGGCACCAGGAGTAAGTTGCAGTAATGGGCCATGGATGGACCGAGTATCATGAAGAGTGCGTCGCAATGGAGTGTTGAATTTCAAGCGAGATTTTCAGCTTGGCTTGACGGGTTTCATATGGCCGGGCTATGTCGCAAAAAATTGTTATCTCAGAGTGCGTTATAGTATTTGCGAGCAGCACACGCGTGACGAACGAGTGCGTAAGGACTTTTCCGTATTATATCTAGTAAAATGTAATCGTGTGCGGCGTCTTGGATCGGAAATTCATGGATTGTAACGTGCGTGAGCGTTGATGAGGTGAGTTGAATTATGTGACGGTATCTGGTGTTTCTATAGGAGTAGCTCCATGCGAAACAGATCTACGGATAAAGGTCATGTCTTGCATTGTTTTCTTAGCTTTCCCATTCGATTCTATGGTACGAAATATGAATTTCCCACCATCCATGAGCCCCACAGAACGCATTTTGATTCATCCGTATGAGTCATCTCCATCAAAAAAATTTGGGTCTTTTCCCAATAAAATACATATTCCTCTAATTCCATGAGTGATACAGACATGCGGTTAGCGGTTTCAAAGAGGTCTCAAAAAGCCTTATCAAAATTGGCCTTGTGGAATCAATTTTGAGGTTATGAGCAATTTTATCGAGAAGCGAAGTAGAAAACACAAAAATATTAATTTCTGAAGGAGCGATGTTGTATCCCTTGGAAATTCGATATTTGACGTGAAATTATGTGTTCTTTCAGAAAAATGGGCCCAAACATCTTCCATTACTCTAACCTAAAAATTTCGCGTTTAAATGCGACTTTAGAGTTCTCGTAATGAAAAAATATATCCGTATTTCGCTTGCAAGCTCATTTTGGGCACTGGAAGTCATGTCCTAGTGCCCAAAATGGGATGCCGCGCTCAATACGGAAATATACTATTTCGCGTCCACAGGCCTTTTTTCGCTATATTTCGCAAATCTAGTTTCCAGATGATTGAAAGTCGTCTGTTTTTCGTGCGTGTGCAGGAATATTGATCCGTGAAACTAATCCCATTGGAAATCTAAGGATATTTCCTCCGAAATGACTTTTGACAGAATGAATCCCATCAATTGGGACTGGAGCTGGAACATATGAAAGATTATAAAACTAAGCTCGAGTGGGGCAGGTAAGCGAACGCCTTCGTGTGTGGATTACCTTCGTCGTTGTCTTCCGTATCTGCAACCACCTATCGATATTCATTAGGATTCAGTGTCCTCTTGGACGTTGTAACTCTGAAATCATATCATTACATGACTCGGCTAATGAAAGCTTATTTTAATCAACGGATCTGTTGATTGAGTAACATAGATCGATATTAGATTATTCCAATTCGATCTACGTACCTTCAAGGCGCCTCGCAATTTGAGTGTCGCAACTCAAAGGATTTTATGATGGAAGTTGCGACACTCAAATCGCGAGGTGCCTTGGAGGTACATAGATCGAATTGAAGTAATCCAATATCAATCTATGTTACTCAATCAACAGATCCGTTGATGGAAATCAGCTTGCATTAGCCACGTCATGTGATAATATGATCCAAAATTCCCGCGAGCGATGAAGTCCCGATCGTACATATCGATCGAATACAAAAATTGATTCTGATTGTTTTAGCTCTGATCCAAATACATGAGATTGACTCTGCCACGTGGTCATTTTAGAGGAATTTTTCTTGGCTTCCCAATTAAATTGGTTGCAGGAATCCAAATTTCTGCGTATGTGGAGAAAATAGACGATTTCTAATTGCCTGAAGAATAGATTTGCTAAAAATAGCAAAAATAGGCTGTTACGGACTCGCAACAAAAATATCAACATTTTAGGCTGGGTTTTGGAGTGGGATGTTGGGATTATTTTCAGACTGGTGAAAGAGAGTTCTCAAATGAAAAGTCAAGTATTTTGGGTGAAAACCCGAGGCAAAAAAGACCGAGCGGATGGCTCGGCCAAAAAACCTCATGACAATATAATTACACTTTTGATGGAATAAATTCTAATAATTACAAATTGATGTCACAAAATGGAAGATATATTTGTATTTGTATTTGTATTTGTTTCCAACGTATACTCTTTTCGAGCTTTTACGTGTTACTTCCACCGCCTTGGCGTGGAGGACATTGTCATGTTTCCAGTTTGTAGTCATTTTTCCAGTTTTTAGTCGTTTTTCCAATGTTTCCTATCAGGTGAGTGCGAACTTTCGAGCGGACTCTACCAGAGAGTTGTTACGAGAGTTCAAGCACCACCGCGGCGTTTTTCGAGTATGATCTGCATTGTATGCAGGCCCATACTCACCGCCTTAATCAGACTCGACAAGTGTCAGTGGTTCCATCAATTCTATACCAGCCATTCGGTCTCTCCGCTGATACTTCTGGACTGCCAATGACAGTCATAGCGAAGCTCAACGCTCGACACGGCTGCTGGAGGATACCACCAACCCTCATCGAAGCCCAATCGTTCTTTCGAATTTTTGGCCGAGCGCTCAGCACTCAAGGCATTTTATCGATTTTTTTGTCGGAACGCAAGGATTCGCGTTCTCGATTGAGTTACTCGGAAAAAAATCCCAAGTGACCCGACCGGGATTCGAACCCACGCCCCCTCGAGCGCATTGTTTCAGCCCGCCTCAAGGCACGAGGCCTCTACCGACTGAGCCAATGGACGCTTCTCAAAATGGAAGATATATAAGAATACGCAAAGATTGGAGTTACCAAAGAATAATGCTTACATTTAGATGTGCTTTGCACAAGCCGATGAGCGTGAATAATCCCGCGCTTATGAGGGCCGGCCTTTTTATAACTTAGCGATAAGGAGGTCCCCTCTTTGTCATCGAGCAGGATCAGCAGAACTCAAAGCAAGACTTGACCAGTACGTGGCGCCACTCTGGTATAATGTGGCTCCAATTGAGATGACAATTCAAAGCTGTAGAGCCGTGCCCCGCGAGTGCCTATAACTATAACATTCCAACCAATTGATGGTTTTTCCGCTGAGAAAAGTCGCGCAAGCACGCTGCAGTGCGATGCGCAACCCATCGCTTCGCAGAAAAGTCAAAACTTGGAACCTGCGACTAATGCTCAAGAAAAAAGTGGTTTTCTTCGAGGTTCCCACAATTTTCCGTTGCGCATAGTTTCGCGGATTGCTGACGTACTTAGCTAATAAGTACGGGCTGAGGCTGAGGCTGGGCGTGCACCGCGAGGCTGGGCTATTCGCTGTTTTGATACATTAATCGGAGCTGCGTAATCGTGTTGGTTGTCATTTCACGCGTAGATTAAAGCTGTCAATTTTTACCACTCAAACGGGTGATCATGGCACTGCGTTTGTTGCAATTGTGAAACTTTCATGGTTCAAGATACGAGCTATCACAAACCATTTTTCAAGTAGCGATTGTATGACTTTTGCCATTATTTCCAAGATTGCCGAATTTCCAGGTTTGACTGGTGAATTCTTGCGCTGAGTTCTTTACATAATCTTTATCGCTGACGAATTCAATTTTTACTTCGCCGCTATTTCACATTTCAGGTCATGACCTGCAAAGACATTTAGGCTTACTCATTTTTGCCTGTCTTATACTCGGAGAATTTCTCTCCTTACACTTCATACACACACATCTTCGTACAATCAAAGTTGGCGTATTATTATTACATTACATTATCGCAGTTCCTGCCGAGCTGTTGCTGGGCCGGCTTGAAGTCTATCTCACCATTTGGACGTCGCTTTTTTATTTAGATGGTTTCAAATTGCAAGGCGCACGTGACGCAAATATCCATCCTCACACCATGTTCCACGGAAATACGGCAACTTTCAAACATTAAAAATCTCGGTATGGATAAGCCGAATTGCTCGAGGATTGAACTCGGGCCGCGAGATTACAACGCCAGTATGCAATCCACTAGACCACGGAGACTTTACATACATCGCATCAGTTTTTGAGGCACACTCTCCCATGCTCTAAATTAAGCCTTGCGCGGCCCCTCCACTGCTGGCTCTCTATAGCCATGCGGTCCACGAGCACACCATCGCCGCATCTCACTTTCATTCACAGCCAACCCGATATCTTTCTCTTACCCGCACATTACCGTACCTCGCCGATTTTACGTCACACTGTAAGGATGCTCACTCACGCGCGGAACATAGGCCTTAGGACGCAAAAAGAGTCTTCGAGACCATTTTTTCTGGCGAAACATAGAATTTTACATCAAGTATCAAAGATTCGGAGAATTAAAAAAAATGGCTGTCTGAGGAATTGATATCTTTGTCTTTTCCCCTCATTTACTCGATGAAACCTCTCATAACCTCAAAACCAACTCCGCAAAGCCAATTTCGATAGGTTTTTCCGAAACCCTGCGGATGCCGCAAATCGCATTCCTGTACTCCCACGGATTCGGAGAAATATGGATGTTATTGAAAAAAAATTATGTGCGTGGTGACCACGCGCATCATTTGTGGGAATGTGAAACCACCGCCGAAGGTTGGCTAAGTACCCTCTGCGGATAATGAGTAAAAGTATAGATGCAGAAATCAATCGAAGACCAAGATTAGAACGTAGTTGATACACTTGAAAAGATTCACATTTCTAAGAGGAACATACCAGTTTGTTATAACACAAGATGTACTAGTTCTACGTGTGTATATCACCATAAAATTTCTCTGAGTCTATGAACATTTATAAAGTGGTCATTACAAGCTTGTGCGCTTATACCAGAAGTATACACTGGCTCTGAGAGTTCTCAGTAGGGATTGGAATTGAGTATAAATTCGGCAAGAAAATATGTGTGCATGTAAGGGTGAAAGAGCTCTGTGAAAAATAACTCGCGGATGCGTTACGAGGAGTGTGCAATCGTCTATTGGTGTCATCAAAGTAACGGGTTCGTAGCGTTACTTATCGTGTTGTGTAACGATGTGCCACGCTTTTGATGTGTAACATGCGTCGAAGAAGTGAAGCAGACAAGGACCTCGACGAGAAGAATAGATGTGAATAGTTCCACTCCTCCGATTGACCGTGAGTAGTATTATTATTACAACTTTCATCAAGTGTCTGAATCTTAGTGTATCTATGAAAACATTTTCAGCAAAAAACGTGCAATACTTGCTGATCGACTCACTCACGAATTTTTACTATCAACTTACCTAAAATTCCAATATTTATACTCAGAAGTAGAATACTTGGCATGACGCTGGGAATAAAGATTGCCTCTTGCATTACCCAACCACACATCATATCCATGATCAGATAGTATGAACGCTGTAAAAAGTGATCGACCGTTATGAACCTATGGGTTTCTACTATTTTTTCTTGTAATGGATCAAGTATACGAGATCTGTCTAATTCATTCCACAAGGTATAGAATCTTCAATCATAGCAATGATAATCTACCACGGCCTCGTGTATGAAGCTCTGGCCTTCAGCTCGTAGGTTTGAGTTTCAATCAGCACCAATGTGGAAATGCATTAGTGTCTATTTAGTGAATTCGGTGGTTTGGAATCCACCCAAACTGGAGGCCCTCAAAATATTTTTGAGATGAGGTTAAAAATTTATTAATTCTTCGGAGCTTCGCGGTTCCCCCACTCGCAACGGTGAGTTGGGAGTGGGGAAAGCCTGTCCTACCTGAACTCAATGCTGCACGCACGAACTTTACTGTTACCGCATGGCTCACATGGAGATTCTACGAAACTCTGCAGCTCGGAAGAGTTAATGAAGAAAAATCATAAGGATAGATTTTCAGACAAAAATAGGATATATATGTATATATGTATACGTCACCTAATGCCTTGGTTCTACCACTAAGAACCCAATCAAATGAGCTACCGCCGATACCATGTTGCAAAAAAACTGGTGTTGACCCTATTTTTCCGGGGATCCTGTGCATTGTCAAGTAATACCCATCTTCCGTCAACACTTGATGTCTTTCCGCAGGATATCCATTGTTCTCAATAAATTTGATCTAACATAATCAGGTTGTAAATTGTATCTGACTACATTTCTATAGGAATCTTGAAATTTCCGTCCAGGGCATAGAAAATATCACTAATTTGACAGGTAATGCCTAATTCACTTGTTACTTAAGGTTTCCAATTTTTCATACAGCCTGATATGCTGATATGCACAGAATCTACATCTAGATATGAACATTTTCGCCTCCAGAATGATCGATTTTGACTGAATTGGGAGAAAAACCAGGGCCATGAAATCATTTGAGGATTGATATCTGCAAGAAGCTGTCTGAGTCGTTGCTCTGTATATCTAGATTCGTGTTCGTCAGCGCAACTTCATTCTCGATCATCAGCAGAGTGTAATACTATATTCGACGCTCAAATTTTCTTGATGAGCGCGTCGCAAGTACAAGATACACTATACTTTTATGAATAATGGATCATATAAGGTCAAACTTGAACAGTGATATTCTCAATCAACTTCATCGCACGGAGATTTTGGTCACGAAAAAATCTATCAATGTCTGTGTTTCGAACATTTCGACGCCTCTTACGAAGATTAACACATCCGCTAACGCCCACAAAGACTAACACGGGGGCCGAAAATTAGCATTTGCTTTGTTACGGCCACGAAGATTAACACTTACTGTGTACACCACGAAGAGTAACACTTACTTCTCAAACTGCACGAAGACTAACACATTCGCGCATTTTTTTCTTGAAGGGACAAAGACTATAAGTATTCCGTCTTAAGGCCACGAAAAGTAACACATCCTCCTTAGCGGCACGAAAATCAACACATTCGTAGACTTCATTCTTGAAGGGACGGAGATTACAAGTGCCGAAATACTTACAGTCTCCGTCCCTCCATAAATGAAGTCTACGGATGCGTTAATTTTCGTGCCGCTAAAGAGAATGTGTTTTTTTTCATGGCCCTAAGACGAAATACTTGTCCTCCGTCCCTTTGAACGAGAACGTAACCAAGTGTGTTATAGTCTTCATACCGTTCAGGAGTAAGTGCTAGTTTCATGGGCCATTGAGCAGTAAGTGTTAGTTTCCGTGCCCCTAAAGAGTAAGTGTTAGTTTTCGTGGACCTAAGGAGAATCCGAAGGCTAGTCCGGAGTTCCCGCAAAACCGCAACCAGACACGCACCGGCGTACTGTGAGGTTGCAGCTGCATCCAATGATTCTGAGAGCGGTATTGTTGTTTATACGCTTTTTTCGGTACTGAATGTGTTATTCAGATACTAGGCCACCTGTGAAATCTTATAACACGATACCATGCAAAGTTTCATGGCATTTCATTCATTAGGAATCGAGAAAAGCTTCAAGGCAATTTTTTGGTGGGACAGAGCGCGTTCGCGACTATTCCGATTTATTCCTCAATAACAAAACAGTTTTGGCCAAAATCAGATACTAGGCCATCTGGGGATTGGAATTTCCTGTCGAATGAGCCTTCTCACGCCCGAAAATTTTGAATTTAGCTCGCAAAAACCTTGAACTAGTGTGAGCATCGAGCAGTATAACTTGCTCAGCAAGCCAAAGAACTACGATTTTCTGGAGATATAGAATGAATTCCTGGGTGTGGAACAACTCATCCGATGGGACATATCCTGGTGTTTCAGTTGCCATATCTCGTTTGGGTCGGAATTGTGAGGTTGAAATACTATGAGGCAAAAAAGTGGTTCGTAATCTCCCATCGCACATGCAGTACGACCAAAGCGCCATCTATCGGGCGAAATATCCGGGTTCTCTACGGACTAGCCTTAATCTTCGTGTTCACAACGAATAAACGTTAATCTTCGTCAGTCACAAGAAAAGAGGTGTTAATCTTCGTAAGAGGCGTCGATTTGTACTTGCTTTTTGAGAAATCTGTTACCAACGTTGAGAATCTGAAAAAAATTTAGTTGTAATCAATCACACCTGCAACATCGATGGGAGTGATCCAACCACAAAAATTTTTACGGGATGTGGTATAGTTTGTTTCAATACCTGCAATCATCCTTCCTAGTTCCCTGTGTGACCTCTCCTGTCTGTGAGCTTAGGAGGGACGTTTCGTTACATTATATACTCATGAAGATCCCGATGCATGCAACCCGATGCGCCGGGAAACCAGGAAAGTCGAGGGTGAACAAATATGAAAAATTCTTCTGCGATCAAATTCTAGGTACCCTCGTGGTCATTCTATCGAAAGATTCAGAAGCATTCATCGATGAAATTGAGAATGAAGTCGATTTTTCTCATTTTTCCATTAAGAATAGAATGTAAAGGCTGGTCCATTTCACAATTATCGTATTTTTGCTGTTCTTCCCGTAATAAGTCGGAAGAGATGAGTTTTATCGAAAAAGGTGTGGAATAGTACTTTGTGGATCTGGGAGATCTTGAAAATAATATAATTACATTTATTATCGAAAGATTGGATCCACCCAAGGTAATGACAGGAACGTGAAGGAATAATACAAGAAATGTATCCGTTTTTGAGATATTTTTCTTCCATCTTGAAATCTAACGGTGGTTGTTTCTCGTTTTTGGAAAGTAGAATCTTGAGAAATCTCCAAAAAACTATTCCACACATTTTTTGGAATAACTCATCCCGACTTACTACGGAAGAACCATGAAAAAAACAAGAAACCGTGAAAAATACGAAGTTCCACATATCCTTTCTCATGAAAAAATCTAAGAGTCGACTTCATTCCAAATTTCATCGATGGATGATTCTGAATATTTCGCGGGATTAACCGTGGGGAAACCTTGAAATTGATTGCAGGAAAATTTTTCATATTCGTTTACCCTGGATATCCCGACTCTCCGACGCACTGTGACAACTCTCTCATTTTCTCTTGCACTATTCTTATGACAAAATAAGGTATCAAGAAATACGATTGCCCACGATTTTGACGTGGAATGATTCCATATTCCACAATATGCTATTAGATTTTGTCTCAAATTTGAGATAAAAGTTAGTTCTCATAAGTTTTGCCCTATGAATTGATCAATTTCATATTTCATTCCTGCAGGTCACATTTGATACAAAATCTGATAATGTATCCTAAGAGATGAGATGATTTGATGTCATAGTCATGCCGTATTATTTTTTCACTGAGTTTTCACACTAGAATGAGGCACAACGGGACAAAATATAGTCGCCAGTCTCCATATATCTCCATAAGCAATTTATTTAATGGAAGGGTTTCTTTCCAACCTTGTCACTCGTACAAGGAAGGTCGAAAAAGGAACTTTGTAAGGAGGATTTCTAAGACATTGAAACAATCCACAATATCTCGTTACTTCTTTTCTGATCAAATCAATCCTGTCAAAGTTGCGGGTGATCAATTGAACAAGATTTTTTTCTAAATTTCAACTTCCAACATTGATTACGGACACTCGAATAGCATGAGGCGAATGTGCAACTAACATGAATCGATAGATTTCACCGTGATCTCTGAGATCTTTTTTCAAGAGTTTCCCTCCAGTGGAGTACATATATTGGGACTATCACTGTTTTAGTGAGACTTTACATGATCTCTTGCATGAAAATCGATAGTACTGGCAATTTATTGGTGCTACAATAGTAAACGCTTTGGCCAATATCTTCGCAATATATTAGAAATGCAATTGCTAGTACAGCGCCAAATTTTGAAATAGCCGAATTCTGGAAATTACAATAAACGATGGTAATGACGTCAGGGGCATGCCAAATTGCTCATATTGTCGAACGTGACTTTTTGATGATTGAAAATGATGTTGTAAATATAGAATGAGAATTGATATTACGTTACATACATTTATCACAACTAAAGCGTATTTTCTATCCACACCCTACATGCATGAAATTCAATCCTGAATTTCTTCAAACTCAAAATACTGCTCTGCTATGATATTTGCCTACCGATAGCAAGATACCAGAAATTCACATTCTCCTCTAATTGATCTAATGTAACGTGAATTGAACTTGTGTGCCTTACCGTCGTCAATTTAGTGTTCAACTTCGAATCTGATACTGGTTTCGTTTGGAGAACATCGAGGCAGCTAGTTTTTGATAGATCTTTCTCCTTTTGTTTGATGTAAGTTTTAGGATGTGAACTACCTAATATTGAAGTAGAGATCAGAAAAAAGAATATGATTTTGATGAGATTCCCTCCCATTATGTTATATCGATCACTCGAACGACCGTGCTCGAGTCCTAAGCCGCAATTGCCAATTTATTCGGTGGTATACTGTTCATCAATCAAAAACTTCCTTACAGTTGGAAAAGCTAATTACTAGATTAATGGATATAGGTGGACTCAAGAAATTTCCGCCTATGATCTTCTCATTCCAATCGACTCTAGAAATACTGGAGCTGCGCGTTTGCTGAGCTTACTTTTGTACATTTTCCATACAGTACTACTTGCAAAACTCGGGTTCTTCTCAAGAAATGAATGTTCATGGGTATGCATATAATTAACGATTCCCAATAATGTGTGAGATCGTTTTCACCGATGATCAGTCGATGAGGCGTTTTACAGAGTTTTTGTCTACCAAACTCATTACTCCTTGATATGTGCAGAAGAGTTGTTAAAATTCACTGCACGTGCATCACACGTGCGTGTATTTTATGAAGTCTCAGTGAAAACTGATCACATAATAATATCACAAGATCGGTCATGTAGCGCACGTAATATTATCACGTGATATGGTTTATTCACGTGAAATATCCAACCGGGCTCTTCGAGCTTTCGGCCTCGGCCTCGAACGTGATTTGGAAAAAAGTTGGGAACATCATATTTGATGTACACTCGAGAGCAATTCAAACTCTCAACGAGTGTGGACACCCGCGTGGAAAAAATTGCCTGGGAAAATCCTGGGAGAATTACCCTGGGAAAACCATGGCAAAAGCATGGGAAAGTCATGGCTCCTGTCTGAATCCCAGGCTTTTCCCATGATCAGATCATCTTCGCAGCCATGGCAAAACCCTGGCAAAATCCTGGCAAAATCCTGGCAAAATCATGGGATTCGGACAAGGACTATGCTTTTCCCATGGTTTTGCCAGGGTTTTGTCAGGATTTTCCCATAGTTCTATCACGTTGTTTTACTCTTGCACTGGCAATTTCGACGTGGAGAAGACCTGAAATTTCACAAAATTCGCGATCTTCTCGGCGATCTATTCACGATTTTTCTTCAGACTGCTGCCGTTTTCCTGGGAGAAGATCAGATGTTGTTTTTTTTTTTTTTTTTCCATTGCCGATAACAAGATGAGTGTACATTGATCAATTTCACGCACAAAATTAAAATCATAAAATATCAAATATTGTCGAAATTCAGAAAATGACACGATACAAATAATGTAAGGCAAGCATAGTTGATGAGTCACAAGTACAAGATCTGATAATAGAATCAGCGCTAGATCGGATGGGGCACCAAGTCGATACTCGTCGAGCAGCAAACGCTGAATGCAGCTCTTTCGTGACTCTTTGGCGGGTTCACGAATGCGTATTAGTGACGTGCTCAGCTCAATCTCTGTAACAGCAAATTTAGGATTTTCGTGAGAATAACTCTAAGCAGAAGCACCGCATTGCGGAGATGGCGCGCACAGTATAATGATCTTTGTCAATCGATGCAACAAGCAATGCAAGTTGATGATTACTGCACTGAGTAGATGACGCGATTTCGATCAGACTCTGAATTCGGCGCTGATCTTAGATATAGCTCTAAACTTCCAACAGGCTCATGTTACAGTACTCATCAAGAGCTCATTTTCGAGAACATAGCTAAAGCTTCCATAAGATACTCTGTTTGGCGCGGTGGGACGATTCGTTGAAGAATGAAAGTAAAATCTACACATGAGAAAATAGCTTCAGCCTACGGCGTGGCGGTGGCGTCTTGTATGCACAGTACCACGAGCAAACTCAAGACAGATGAGCACAAATGGGAAATCTTACCGATTTATTCTCGCTTGGTAGCTCGTCGAGGCATAGGCTTTTGCTCCATCATTCAAACTGCAGCGTCAGTCGTAGTTGCATAGCTGACTCTCGGAGAAAGCATCACTGCACCGACCTATAACATATAATCAAAACAAAGAAACGCATGCTCTGCCGGAAACAGTATAGAATTTCAGAAGCAGCGAATGATCAAAATTATTCGGAAGCTGAACCGAGACACGAACAACTAAACTCAATAAAGAAAAATCTAACAGTTAGTACATTTGCAGGTTATAACCTCAAGTCACGAATCATAACATGATTGGTAGTTTATGATAAGGAATCTGACCGATTTTAGTGAATTCAAGAATTTTACTCATCTGACTGTTAGCTCCACCCCAGGATTCTTGGAAAGCTCTCGTGATAGCCAATTTCTTGATTAGCTATCCGGAGTGGGTGGCTCGATTAAAATTCTTTTCCCACCAGTTTTACCGCCCCCTGTCTACAAAATATGGAGAGCAGCCTTAAGTAAATCGAAAGAACTCGGGTACCTCAGTCCAGGGATCAATAACATGACTGTCATCATGCGTTTCAGTAGGAGTGATCCCCCAGTTGCAATTCTCGCACTGGCTGAATTATCCCAATTACCTGCTAATTGCATCGTCCAAAATATTCAAGAAAATTCAGGGCAAGGTATGGACCATTCGTCTGCTTGAAATAATGCGCATCTGTCGCTTCACGACTCGAAATCTAGAACCAACCCATGACTTTGTAAGCTCACAGTGGGACACGAATATCAAGACAGTAAAAACGAATTTTTCTTTTATAGAATTGCAAAAGTCTTCCAATAATCATGATATAATCGCGGTTCCTGAAGCCTTTCTTGATCCATGTGTAAGCTCACAAATATGCAAAGTTCGTGGCTACACTTTTGTTCATCAGGACAGATTAGGAAGGAAGGTGGTAGTGTGGGTCTTTACGTCCGATCCGATTTTCAAATCAAAATACTTGAACGTTCTGAGCCTCTATTCATGAATAAGCCCGGATACTTGATTTGTGAGATCAATGCTGGTAGCAGTGTCCTCTTGATGGCTGTTGTCTACCGTAGGCCAACAGCTGCTGACCTTCATGGATTTGTTGAGGCGATCTCGCCATTCCTTCTCAAATACGGACACATCATTATAACAGGAGATTTTGATATGAATATGGCTATCGAATGCCCTCCACCCGTTCCCTTAACAGCTCTATATACTGGATATGCCTTGTCCCTTGCGAGTACAGAACCTACACACCATAACGAATGGCATGACGGTTTTCGTCAGGATACATGCTTGGATTCATTCTTTGTCAGTAATACTACAGCTTTTTCAGCTCACCATCGATTGGATTCACCTCTTGCAGATGGTCATGACCTCATTGGGATTGATTACAACCTCAAAGTACCACCAATTGAACATGAAACACTCCCAGTCCGTAACTTGAGAAAGGTGAACCAAATGGAACTTTGCAATATTATATCACTTAGATTATCCTTTCAATCGAGTCCTGTGGCGGCAGATCGCATTAAATTCCGGTTCCCCCACTCACAATGGAAAAATTACAGATTTGAGCTTTGTGAAGAAAGTAAATGCTCCAAACACATCGAACTTGCTATCGAAAAATACTATTCATACATTACGCTCTTTAGATTCGAGTCACCCAATCTACTCATCCCTAGCGAAAGGTCACATAGATGAACAAATCAACCGTTTGACAAAAGTTTTAATCGGTGCCTCTGATCTGCTGTGCCCCACTAAACCGTGCACCCTAACCGCTTCAAATGAACCTTGGGTCACAGCGGATATGAGGCTCTCCATGAAGCATAGAGATCGTTTATATCGAAAAGCTTGCGATACAAGATCCCCTAACATTATGCAACAGTACCGCCAATCACGAAGAGAGGTAAAATCAACGCTTGATAATACTAAAAGTACTTACATATCTGAGAGACTCAAATCTATTGGAGATGTCAAATCTCGGTGGCAGGAGCTGCGTAAATTTGGCATCGCCAATAAGAGAACTACATCACCGCTGGCATTCTTCAGCAGTAGAACTCTCAACTCGCACTTTGCATCAGTCACTGAAGATCTCACTCCTGTAACGGATGGAGAGGTGCAGAGAATCTATCCCACCCCTGCGCCTGACAATGTTCCTGGATTTGATTTTTCACCCATTACTCAGACTGAACTGACTCGAGCGTTTAATACAGCAGACTGGAAAGAAGCAGGCACCGACCAACATTCTTCGACCATGATAAAACTAGGGTTTCCATCACTGCTCCTTCACCTCACTAAAATTCCTAATGACTCCCTGCAAACTAGTTATTTTCCCGATGATTGGAAGCGTGCTTACTATACTCATCTCTTTTGATTTCTCGGAAGCACTTGACATTATCCCTTATGGCAAGCTCTTACAAGAACTTCATGGCCTTGGATATTCTAGCCGAGTTATTTACTGGTTTACCAGCTACCTCAGGAATCGATCGCAAGCCACACGTTTAGATGATGGCACCCATACGACTGGCTCCCATGAATGCGGGAGTTCCCCAGGGGAGCGTACTAAGACCTTTGCTTTCTCTCATATTCAACAATGATCTGCCCAAAGCTCTTAGTCACACCTCTCATATGATATATGCTGATGACAGCCAGATTTACCTTCACTCTTCCCCATCTGAGTAGGTTGACAAACTTGCTCCGATGAATCAAGACGCAAATGCTATTGCTGCGTAGGCTCAACCCAGCCAAAATCACTGTTACGATACTAGGAAGTGAGAAATATATCTCCATGATTAACTTTAACCAAATTCCAAGTCTCAATGTTATGGGCACGTCAATACCCTACTCAAAAAGTATGAAAGCCTTAAGACTCCATATAACACCAAGTCTAGACTGGGATCTTCAAGTAAGAGAGATATTGAATAGAATTTACAGCTCCCTCTACTCACATCGTGTCTTACGGCACTCACTGTCACGTGTACTGCGGAGAAACCTTGTCCAGAGTCTGGTGTTACCAACTTTTTAATATGCTGCGCCACTACTCACTGGGCTGACAAAAAGTTAAATCCTGAAACTACAGCGTCTTCAAAATACCTGCGTGCGATTTGACTACGGTGATATACCATGGCGATCGTATGTCACACCGTGCAGACTTGCTCTTGGATGGCTCTCTGCTCAGAGTCGCAGAGAGTACTCACTGGGCTCTTTAGCCTTCTCGGTTATTGATCATGGCTTGCCTGAACACCTTCGCCACAGATTTTGCCTCACGGCTCATGTGACATCACTGAGACAATCTAGTAGAAACGAAGAAGCTACTTTTACCTACCGTGCTCCTCGGTCTGAAGCTTTGAATCGATCGTTCCCGTTAACTTCATCTGAACTCATGAACAAATTACCCTACACCGATTTTGAAGGCACCACTCATGAACAATTCAAAAGAAAGCTTCTTAGCTATCTCATGTCACGGGAGCGTGACGACTGGCTTAATCGTTCGAAGCATGAACTTTGAGGAATAGTCCTACCTAGCATTGCCCACCTCCTCTCTTTCTCACTATGAGAGCAATAGCAAGATGACATGACTGGCAATCGCACTGGTGGGTATCTCTTTCACCTGGTGTATGAATTTTGTGATACTGTAGAGAAGTATATCATGTTATTTGAATAGTGAACATTCATCACATGCAACCTTTCTTGTTGAATACTTTAGCAATAGTATATTACTGTACTAGGCAGGAAAGTTGGATCTCCGTGATTGTGTGATGAAAATGCCAGGGCGAAGCCGAGGCATCGAAATCGCACGGTCACGGGCATCTCACTTCTCTGTCGTACGCTGTATGATTTTTTTCTCACTCGCTGCCCGAAAGTACGTCAAAATTTCGGGCATTTCCAATGGTACGTGACCACTCGATCTGAGGGGCTGTAGAGTTTCGAGTCCATTGGAACATCATACAAGTAACAGTGGCGTCATAACTGCGCAGATAACTGCCCAGAGCTCGATTTCGCCCTGTTTTGGGCCCCATAGCCGAGGGTGCTGACTGGTAATAAATTTTTCGGGCATCGCCAATGGTATATAACCACTTGATCTAAGGCTCTGGAGAGTTTCAAATCCATTGGAACAACCTACAACCCACAGTGGCGTCATAACTGCGCAGGTAACTGCCCAAACCTCGATTTTGCCCTGTTTTGGGCCCCATAGCCGAGGTCGCTGACTGGCAATAAATTCTTTGGGCTCCGAAAACGGTACATAACTACTTGATCCAGAGTTCTGTGGAGTTTCGGGTCAATTGGAACATCCTAAAACCCACAGTGCCGTCATAACTGCGCAGATAACTGCTCAAAGCTCGATTCCGCCCTGTTTTGGGCCCCATAGTTGAGGGTGCTGACTGGTGATAAATTTTTTCGGGCATTGCCAATGGTACATAACCACTTTGTCTAAGGTTTTATACAGTTTCGGATCCACTGGAACAACCAACAACCCACAGTGGCGTCATAACTGCGGAGATATTTGCTCAAAGCTCGATTCCGCCCTGTTTTGGGCCCCATAGCTGACGGTACTGACTGGTAATAAATTTTTCGGGCATCTCCAATGGTACGTGACTACTTGATCTGAAAGGCTCTAGGAATTCGGTCCCATTGGAACATCCTACAACCCACAGTGGCGTCATAACTGCGCAGGTAACTGCCCAAAGCTCGATTCCGCCCTATCTGGGCCCCATAGCTGAGGGTGCTGACTGGTAATAAATTCTTTGGGCTCCGGAAACGGTACATGACTACTTGATCCAGAGTTCTGTGGAGTTTCGGGTCAATTGGAACATCTTGAAACGCACAGTGGCGTCATAACTGCGGAGATATTTGCTCAAAGCTCGATTTCGACCTGTTTTGGGCCCCATAGCTGAGGGTGCTGACTGGTAATGAATTTTTCGGGCAACACCAATGATACATAAATACTTGATCTGAGGTTCTGTAGAGTTTCGGATCCATTGAAACAACAAACAACCCACAGTGGCATCATAACTGCGCAGATAACTGCTCAAAGCTCGTACGTAATTAATTTTGACACTCGATCGATATGATCGGATATCGTATTTATCACTCGCGGGAATTTCAAATTATGAAGATGTAATTTTATCGGTCTTTGCGAGTTAAAGTCAGCAAATTTTGCTGAATTTTCAGCATCAATCGAGAATGGATTTTTCTCCACTCTCGATCAATGCACCTTTAGAGCCTCGTATGGGTTGCGAGGATGCATCTAAAGGATTTTGATGGGAAGGAATGGAAAATAGAGACGAGAAATGAGAAACTTTATGAAAAATTTGGATTCTGCGCTGATATTGTGCGTGTTTCGCCCTTCTCTCATTGCTCGGGCTTTTCAAAGTGGTGGAAGAGCAATGAGAGTTTACCACTGACACGCGGCTCAAGTGGCCGAATGTTCGATGGTTAACTCGCAAAGACCGATAAAATTACATCTTCATAATTTGAAATTCCCGCGAGTGATAAATACGATATCCGATCATATCGATCGAGTGTCAAAATTAATTACATATATCTCCGGCAAAAGGCCGAAGAGCTGCCAAAGTAAAAATGTTGAGAAATCAAATGGAAATAGCCGGTTAAGTTGATCTTTCTCGCAAGCGCATAACGAAGATGAACTTTCGTATACGAGGGCGTTCAAACCATCGAACATTCGGACACTTGAGCCGCGTGTCAGTGGTAAACTCTCATTGCTCTTCCACCACTTTGAAAAGTCCGAGCAATGAGAGAAGGGCGAAACACGCACAATATCAACGTAGAATCCAAATTTTTCATAAAGTTTCTCATTTCTCATCTTTACTTTTCATTCCTTTCCATCAAAATCCTTTAGATGCATCCTCGCAACCCATACGAGGCTCTAAAGGTGCATTGATCGAGAGTGGAGAAAAATCCATTTTCGATTGATGCTAAAAATTCAGCAAAATAATGCTCAAAGCTCGATTCCGCCCTGTTTTGGGCCCCATAGCAGAGGGTGCTGACTGGTAATGAATTCTTTGGGCTCCGAAAACGGTACATGACTACTTGATCCAGAGTTCTGTGGAGTTTCGGGTCAATTGGAACATCCTAAAACGCACAGTGGCGTCATAACTGCGGAGATATTTGCTCAAAGCTCGATTCCGCCCTGTTTTGGGCCCCATAGCTGAGGGTGCTGACAGGTAATAAATTTTTCGGGCATCTGCAATGGTACGTGACCACTCGATCTGAAGGGCTGTAGGAATTCGGGTCCATTGGAACATCTTACAACCCACAGTGGCGTCATAACTGTGCAGGTAAGTACTCAAAGCTCGATTTCACCCTGTTTTGGGCCCCATAGCCGAGGGTGCTGACTGGTAATAAATTTTCGGGCATCGCCGATGGTACATAACCACTTGATCTAAGGCTCTGGAGAGTTTCGAATCCATTGGAACAACCTACAACCCACAGTGGCGTCATAACTGCGCAGATAACTGCTCAAAGCTCGATTTTGCCCTGTTTTGGGCCCTATAGCTGAGGGTGCTGACTGGTAATAAATTTTTCGGGCATCACCAATGGTACGTGACCACTTTATCTGGGAGGCTGTGGGAAATCGGGTCCATGGGAACATCCTACAACCCACAGTGGCGTCATAACTGCGCAGGTAACTGCCCAAAGCTCGATTTCGCCCTGTGTGGGACCCATAGCCGAGGTTGCTGACTGGTAATAGATCCTTTGGGCATCGGAAATGGTACGTTATTACTTAATCCAGAGTTCTGTGGAGTTTCGGGTCAATTGGATCATCCTAAAACGCACAGTGGCGTCATAACTGCGGAGATATTTGCTCAAAGCTCGATTCCGCCCTGTTTTGGGCCCCATAGCTGAGGGTGCTGACAGGTAATAAATTTTTCGGGCATCTGCAATGGTACGTGACCACTCGATCTGAAGGGCTGTAGGAATTCGGGTCCATTGGAACATCTTACAACCCACAGTGGCGTCATAACTGTGCAGGTAAGTACTCAAAGCTCGATTTCACCCTGTTTTGGGCCCCATAGCCGAGGGTGCTGACTGGTAATAAATTTTCGGGCATCGCCGATGGTACATAACCACTTGATCTAAGGCTCTGGAGAGTTTCGAATCCATTGGAACAACCTACAACCCACAGTGGCGTCATAACTGCGCAGATAACTGCTCAAAGCTCGATTTTGCCCTGTTTTGGGCCCTATAGCTGAGGGTGCTGACTGGTAATAAATTTTTCGGGCATCACCAATGGTACATAACTACTTGATCTGAGGTTCTGTAGAGTTTCGGATCCATTGGAACAACCTACAACCCACAGTGGTGTCATAACTGAGCAGATAACTGCCCAAAGCTCGATTTTGCCTGGGCCCAATAGCCGAGGTCGCTGACTGGTAATAGATTCTTCGGGCTCCGAAAACGATACATGACTACTTGATCCAGAGTTCTGTGGAGTTACGGGTCAATTGGAACATCCTAAAACACACAGTGCCGTCATAACTGCGCAGATAACTACTCAAAGCTCGATTCCGCCCTGTTTTGGGCCCCATAGTTGAGGGTGCTGACTGGTGATAAATTTTTCGGGCATCGCCAATGGTATATAACCACTTTATCTAAGATTTTATACAGTTTCGGATCCATTGGAACAACCTACAACCCACAGTGGCATCATAACTGCGCAGATAACTGCTCAGAGCTCGATTCCGCCCTGTTTTGGGCCCCATAGTTGAGGGTGCTGACTGGTGATAAATTTTTCGGGCATCTCCAATGGTACGTGACCACTCGATCTGAGGGGCTGTAGGAATTCGGGTCCATTGGAACATCCTACAACCCACAGTGGCGTCATAACTGCGCAGGTAACTGCCCAAAGCTCGATTTCGCCCTGCGTGGGCCCCATAGCCGAGGTTGCTGACTGGTGATGAATTTTTCGGGCATCTCCAATGGTACGTGACTACTTGATCTAAGGTTCTGTAGATTTTCGGGTCTTTTGGAACATTCTACAACCCACAGTGGCATCATAACTGCGCAGATAACTGCTCAAAGCTCGATTCTGCCCTGTATTCGGCCCCATAGCTGAGGGTGCTGACTGGTAATAAATTTCCCGAGCATCACTTATGGTACATAACCACTTTATCTAAGGTTTTGTAGAGTTTCGGGTTCATTGGGTTATCTTACAACCCACAGTGGCGTCATAACTGCCCAAAGCTCGATTCCGCCCTGTTTTCGGCCCCATAGCTGAGGACGCTGAATTGTAATAAATTTTTCCGTCATCACCAATGTTATTCATCCACTTGATCTGAGATTCTGTAGAGTTACGGATCCATTGGAACTTTTTACAACCCGAAAAGGTGTCATAACTGCGCGGAACATGCTCAAAGCTGGATTCCGCTCTGTTTTGGGCCCCATAGCCGAGGGTGCTACCTGGTAATAAATTCTTTGGTCTTAGTCGATGGTACCTGATCACTTGATCTGAGGTTTCTCAGAGTTCCGGATCCATTGGGACTCTCTCCAACCCCCAGTGACGTCTCGACTGCGACTATAATAACTCTAAGCAGGGTCCCCCCTGTTTTGGGCCCCATGATCGAGTTGGCTGATTCGTTATCGATTTCCCCATTATCTCTGAAGACTCATGTATACCCAGCTTATCGTCAGACAGGTTTTCATATGCGATTGGATTATTTCAATCGCACGTTATTGTACAGATGTAGCTCAGCCTATCATATATTTCTCATCTCGCCCCGCTCCAGCTCTCGTCCAGCCTCAGTTCCAAATATCATTTTCCTCTTGGTCTTGGGACTATCTCAACCATACCTTTCGAGAGTAATAAAAAAGTGATAAGATCCCGTGTAGTTCTAAGTGTCCTCGAAGCTTCGCCTGTATATGGTGTTCGCTATCGTAATCTTACGCTAGCGAAAACCATCCCATTTCAGCCTAATCATATCACACGCATATCTTGAGGACATATTCTGAGAGTAATGAAAAAGTAATAAAAAATGAGCTATTGCACATTCCCGTAAGATCTTTCCCCGGCCACGTGTTTGGTAGCGTAAGCTTCAGCTAGCGAAAACTCTCGTATTTCGGGCCCATGACCAGTAATAAATTTTTTTCTTTTATAATAAATTAGTAATAAAAAAGTAATAAAAAGTGAAATTAGTTTGGGACCGATTTGTGAGTTAGTGTTCGCTAGCTTCAGGTACCCTGGATTGGTGAATGTGGGTAGATACTAGAATCAATCAAGTGCGAGAAATCACCTGAAAATGGAGGAATTCACATGTCACTCCATCAGACTCTTGAAGTTTGGCAAGCTCTCATGAGTGGATCATTCCTGAGCGATTCTGTAACTCCTCAGACTCATTTTTAATGATTCAAGATATATGATTCTTCTGTTGGAGGGAGCTTTGCCTTACCATGCTTAACCGTGACACGTAAAGATGAGAGTGTCACTAATTTTTGAGGAAAAAATTCTAATATCACTTTTAATGCCGCAGCTCATGGAGCGTAGTCCAGAGGCAGTTCGGAGAGTTTTCATCGGATTCTTAATGAAAAAACAGAGAAATTGAGCTATCGCAGACCTATTTGCGTCGACAGAGGAACCAGGGAACTGCATGTTTCGGGGAAAAACGTTGTTACAACTTGTATAATCGCACATCTTTTTGGAAAACACATGCGCAGTAGGACAGGCACAGAATCGTAAATACTGTGAACATGTTACCAATACCTTCAAAATATCGTAACAATTCCCCTCCAATGAAACCCTACACGCTCCACAAGTATATCATCCGTTTGGACAAGGAGAAATCCACTATACAATTATTTGATATCCACCAATTGTTGAAACATCCCAAAAACTCTCAGTGTGTGACGCCAAATTTTTCGCGAGAAATTCGTGGTATAAGGTATGTCAAAATCATGAAATTTGTCCGATGATCAATTTGTTTATCCGGACGCATCTTTCTGTGCAGCAATCTCATGAAACTTGAGATGACTTAACAATTTATCTGCCGATTTCTCTGACGGGATTCAGATATAATTATCCAGAAACTCACTTAGGATGAATTTTTTTCTTCAAATCCTTCTTTTTCTTCAAACTTATCCATCACGAGATTCAATCATGCTTCCGCACAAACCAGTCGATGGAGTGTCCTGAAATTGTCTCGTATGTTTTTTGCTCAGGATATTCTACCTTATTCAACGTAGACAGCAGTCACCCCAGCTAAGGTGGATGATCTTCAATAGTTTAGCAAGGTTTGAAAAATATTATACTCTGATGAAATTTTACCATCCATCAGTTTTGTTTCATAGTTACACATCAGATTCCACATTTCATGATGTATTTTCAAATGGTTTACAAAATTTTCCACAGAATACGTCATTATTTGTCGAAGGATTTGATTCATGAAGTTTATTCTCGAGATAATTCAATGCCATCCACAGTCAGCGATTAAATTTATCGGTTGCTCCTACTATTATTCAGGTGTTTATCACAGCAACGTTTCTTTTTTGTCTCCAAACAATCTTCTCACCCTTATAGGTTCCACCAGCAACAAAGTGAGTAGTATGATCGAATAGGAATGGATCAGATACTTTTTTCTGAGGAACCCAACATTGTCTATGGGAATAATTGTAAAGATTGTGAAAGAATCGACGTAGGTACGAGTAAAAAAGCTAAGAATAGGATTCAAGAACATATGAGGGATGTAAGGAAGAGATAAGCGCGTTTGGCTTTAGCCGTAGATTCCTTTGAGGGATGCTAAATGTTTGCTATCGTCCCAATAATTTGAATAGCATGGGAGACACATTAGATTTGAGAAAGGTCTGTAAGAATTGTGTGGATAGTTCCAAGTTGATCAATGCGCAAAAATGACGATAACATCATGATGTCTCGGTCGATCACTCATTCAATAGAGAATCGATCATACCGAACATTAATTGCTTGATGACTACTGCCCTCTATCCCGCACTGATTTCAGTGAGGTTTTATTTGAACTCTATCACTTCAGTCTATTTTGGGAGCAGTCATGTATAACATATGAGACCATTTCCATCTTTTTGTTCACAATAGATGAGGAATTCACCAAACAAACTTTTTTCATTCCATCATGAGTTCTACAATTATTCTGCATTACTATAATTGTATAACCTGCCAATAATCTTCATGTCGGTTGCTTTTCGCCAGCTTTGGATTACTACACGCCAAAATTATTATACGAATGTTACGATGTGAATTGGTTTCAATTTTGCTTTTGGTCGAAACATAAACAGGAAATGATTTCAACCCCTCTCAACAAAATTCACTTCATGCTTTGGGGTATAAAATTTTCCTTGTTATGATAAAATATAGTACATGTTTATTCTGCGCTTCCTATGTATTTATGTGACCATATGAATTTTTTGCTTGATAAGAGTTGTTCAAAGACACAACCAGAACGTTGCTCTGATATATATCTGAATGAATAACAATCGAGACCTATAAGTGGTTCCTTAATCGCCCCTGTATCCTGCGATAATCGCAGTACTCGAAATTCAATACCATGTCCATCAGCCCTGAAGGAAAGTTAGTGGGATTTATAGCTGTAAGTTACAGTCTGCCATAGGAAATAGCATGGCTAACTGTAAATTACAGCTGTAAACCCCATTAACTTCCCTACAAGGAAAAAATCTTGAAACTATTATTTGTTCAAGAGAGTAAATTAAGTATTCAAACGTAAGCAACTGTTTATGAATTGTACCGCAATGGTTTCAAGCTTGCTTTCATAATAATGGGCAAGTATCCTTTGGAGGAAGGAAGCATTCTGATAATAACTTTCAGAAGCGTTTTTTTGATGGCACATTAATGTTAAAAAATTGTTATTCCTTCTCTGGAGTAAATTCTCTCCATGGGAAATTCATGGTGTCATAGAAGGAAACAATATTCCGAGGCCAATTAAATCCCGAAAAAAGAACAACGTTCCAAATACGTTACAGGACTGGGCTCAAAATATCGCCATTCGCATCGAACGTGTTAAACTAAAAAATGGTGATTGTCAGTGCAGGATAAAACTACGTGCTTTGTTAGGTGAAACCAAGAGTACATCAGATTTTTGAAGTCACTACATTGCAAACTCAATCGGCTATCGATACTTCTCCATTGCATTCAATAATTTTGAATAAACCAGATCAACAACGTCGTTGGCCCACGTGAAATCTATATGATTGAACTTCGGATCTTTTACTTTGTAATCCAGCATCTTGTGTGGCAGCTGGTTATAAAAACGTAGTATATCCTGGAAAAAATGATTAATCATGATTGTTCCATCTCGATATGAGTTTTTATCGTCAAGTCAAGGAATGGGACAATAGGAGCCATGGTGAGTGACAGATGCTCAATTAGGTCACCCTGTAGGCATTTAGTTTCCTTTCCACCGTGACATGGCTCATTTTTTGTCGCTGAATCTAATTTGAAACCTCACAATTTCGATTTCAGAGTGAATATTGGAAGGATATTATAAATTGAGCCATACTATATTTTAGAATTTCCATTATTTTGTGGGAACGGGCCTATTTTACGGAAAGCTGTCACTTTGTTTGCTCCCCAAATTCACCATAGAAACGATCAATCCATAATAGGAGTCTCACATTGTAGGAACAAGTATACTGATTCCCGGAGGTAAGTAACGATAGTGAACAAAATCACAAACTTACGTCTCGATCTGTGATCAAATCATTTTCGGACCAGAATATGCCGATAGGTGTTTGTATTTTTGACACGTTGTATTCGGGTGGCTCGCTGCTATTGTACAATTTCCAGTTTTCTTCAACTCCGTGGTCGTAACGTGCAAATTTCTTACTATTCATAGCCTGATAATAATGAAAAATACTTCTCAATGAGACTCCTGCTGGTACGTGTGTCAAAATGAGGGGAAGCAGATCCTGAAAATTTGATTAAAACTGCTTGGTCAGTCTTACAATCTTGTTCTATATCATCGGAGGCGAATGTCATGTTCACACTTACTTTGTTGAGTTGTGCAGGGTTGAAACCAAATAGGGAAAAAATTATATTCATACATCCCTTCTGATGTATAGAAGAAGAACAGCAGAAGTATTTGATGAATGAGTCAAATACAGGATTTCGTGAAAAAAGATTGCCCAACTGTACTGACTTCATGAATTTCTGAAAAGTAGGAATCACACTTCAGTAGAATACCTTGGATAATTCAAACATGGACAATGATGAAAATATTTGTCTCTTGTAGTACAACATGTCTCATGTTTATGAAAATTGCATTATTGATCTCAAAGAGACTCGCAAATTTCCAAAATAATTGAACGATTCTTTTCGATTACCTCCAACTCCTTGGTAAATTTCGCGGGCATTCTCAAAGGGCTTTTGAAATTCGACATGTATGCTACCGGTGACAATGCAAACATTGCTTTAACTTTTTGCGTGACATCTGGTTTTTCCATGGCCATAACGAAAAACATCGTTGTACCCATTGAGTGACCGATGTAGATCATTTGCTTCTCAGTCTTATTATTGACATATGTCAAAGCAGCAGGTAAGTCGTAAACTCCCATTTCGTGCCAGCTGAAATTTTACGAAAGTTGAGGATATGATATTTAGCTACATTCATTCAAATTTCTCCTGCGGACCAATTTCAATATAATTTCAACAAATACAACTTCAACAAAGGATACTCAATGTGAGAGGCTAATGACTGATTTTCCGTGGTAAGATATCGTAGATCAACTGCAAAATTTATTTCTGGAGGCTATGCATATTTTGAGATTTTGAGACTTGGCAAAAAGCATTCGATTCATATCCATTCCGTTCAGCGTTGATATTTTTTGAAATAGGCGATAATCATTCTTATGTAATTGTTCACGGATGAAACACAACTTGGATTGGTCGTGTTGTGGAATTGGATTCAATCGTTTCACTGTATAGAAATACTTCACACCGCCCCATCCCAATCCATTCATAATGAGAGTTTTGAGAACTGAATTTGAGACATTCTACGTGGTGGAGTTTATTGAGATTCGTCAGCTCAAAATTCGACGACTTGAATTTCATTTTCAGTATATTCGCAAGCTCCAAAGTTGCATCAAGGAAAATGAGCAATAGGATCAGTCTCTAACACGTTTGCTTTGGAGGCTGAAATCAATGATCTTTCCCCCAGGTGCGGCGGGACCCACCGGTGGGCCCCGGCCAATGTTATTTCACATAAGGACATAATGCTCAGCAGTGAGGGAAAGACATGCGGAACTCACCGGTGGGCCCCATCGCAGCGAACGTGCTAACTCAAAAGTATGATGGATACGGAACTGCAGTTATTATTACTGATAGTCTATGATCGCGATACAACTTTTACCACGTGTCTGAATTCTACTGTGTTCACATAGTTGAGATCTTTTTGAAAAAAAAAAACTGAAGTGATGACAAATAACATACTTTGACTATTGACTTACTCAAAATTCCAATATTTATACTCAGATGTGGAATACTTGACATGGCGCTGAGAATATATATTACCTCTTGCATTACCCAACCATACGTCATATCCTTGATCAGATAGTATGAACGCTGTAAAAAGTAATGAGGCCATAAAAAATATGGATTCTATGTTCTTACTTGTAATGGATGAAATATGAAGGATCCCTGGACATGCCATTACAACACTGGCCAATGGAATCACAGGAGTAGATTTGCTGAGAAAAAGGGAAAATTCATATTATACCTAGTGCCTTAGTTTTACCACTCAGAACCCAATCGAACGAACTACAAGCGATGCCATGCTGCAAAAAAACTGGTGTTGATCCTGGTTTTCCGGGAATCCTATGCATTGTCAAGTAGTAACCATCTTCCGTCAACACTTGATGTTCTTCCGCAGGATAGCCATTGTTCTCAATGAATTTGATCTAGAAACGTCGTGTTGTGAGTTTTATCTGACTTATATATCTCTATGAAAATCTTACAATTTTTTTCCAGGACATGAAGATCATCATTTTCCAGGAAGTTAGTGGCTATTCCACTCGTCACTTCACAGTCTTTGTTCCACATATTGAAAATCGATGAGTTAATCACTCTTGTTCTTTGAGACTATCAATTTTTAGGGATCAGAAGAAGTGTCAAGGCCATGAAACAATTCTTGGATCGACATTTCTACTGTGGAGGCTGAGATCGCGGTTCTGGACTCGATTACAAGGACTGGCTTTGCTTCATTTACGCTCCACAATGACAATTAAACTTCTTCAAAAGCTATTCCTTGGGACATAATTTACAGGTAATGCAGTCATTTTAGCGAGGCCCATCGGTGGGTTCCTTAAAAATTGAATTGCACGTAAAATGCATGTAAGCAAAATCCTGTAAGGAGGATTCCCCTAACCTGGAGCGTTAAATTACGTCATGTGCGCTCATTAATGCTTCCCGAGGTAGCCTCCCTGCCCTGATAAACCTGTCTATGGCTGTAGGCATGCTTCCCCTGTTTTTTAGCCAGTAAAACTGAGTATATATCAGTGTCTCTTCAAACTCCTACCAATTCAATTCGAAACCTTTTTCGTGTGAAGGTGAATCTAGACAAATCTGATCTGATTCCGATCTCTTACATATACTCTCTATCATCGCATTCTCCTGCGGGCTGCCGACCAAGCACCTCGATGAGGAATTAATTTTCCATCTAGTTCGATTCATTAGCCCCCTCTCTCCACATTCCAACCCTATACAAATGATTATGAGATAACTTATTAGGCGCCCACCTATGCTCGCGTGAAAAAACGATCCGTTTCGATTTTCGCTATTGAGATCAGTTTTTATGCCAAATGCTCTTAGAGGGTGTGCATAAACCACGTAACCATTGGGGGGGGGGGGGGGGGGGTCTCGGACTGGTCTATCAAACATGTTAAAAAGATATGAAAACCGGCCACCCGGGGGGGGGGGTCAAAATGACTGGAATTCAGGCGCTACGTGGTTTATGTACACCCCCTTACCGTGGAAAAAATATATCGAAAATTGCTCATATCTTTCACTTAGATTGACTAACCTTCATGCCCGTCTGGGAATTGTTTTTGGATTTCAGACTGATTGGAAAACATGTATGAGTAGTCAAATTGCAGCTATATTTCAACTAATCAATTTTTAGTCCAAGTCCCGACCTCCGCCGTTTTTGGCCTCAAAATATCTAAGTTATCTCATAATCACGCATATCCGTAAGCCAATGCACGGAACCGACATTTTGACCCTCAATCTCCGAGAATAAAAAAAGACGAGTGAAGGGATCGATTTGGAAATTCATTCCCAAGTGTATTTCAATCTAATACATGTAGGAAAACTTGAACGGAGTGATTCGGAGCTTGCTCGTCGAAATGAAAGGTTCGGGGTAAGTTATCGGGATAATATCCGTATGTAAAATTTCTCACTGTCTGTCCTCGATTGGTTCAAACTCAAAAAAATATCGATTTGACACAATACTTGATTCCTGAAAGTGATAGATTGTAACATTGCTTTTTCTCCAATTTCTATAATGCGACTTGAATTGAATTTGATAGTGGCTTACCGTCGTTAATCTAGCCGCCGCCTTCAAATGTGATCCTGGTGTCATTCGCAGAACATCGAGGCAGTTAGTTTTCGAAAGATTCTTCTCCTTTTGCTTGATTTTAGCTGGAGCAAATGAGCTGTCTCCTATTGAAGTAGAAATCAAAAAATAAAATAAGATCGTAACGAGATTCCCTCCCATTATTCTATAATAGTAACTTGATTTCTGAGTCACAACTGCCGATGTATTCGGTAGCATGGTCCTTATTAATAAAATACTTCATAAGAGTAAAAAATGCTGAATACTACAGAGTTGTAGATACACCAAATATAAGGCGGAATCAAAAAGATTTCGTATATTAGTCGACTCTATAAGAAGAATGGAGCTGCATATTTACTAAGCTGACTTTTGTACGGCATTCTTCATACGATGTTTATTCACAAGGAACGAGTGTTCAAGGTAATGCATATATAATTTAGGGTACGCAATACCGAGTCTACTATAGCTCGTGATTACTCATACTCAGTCGATAAGGTGTTTTTTTTCTACTAAATGTATGATTCTTTGACAATCGCAGTAAAGGTCATAACTTGAATATTACTATCAAAGCTATGCTCATCAGAGATATTTTGTCCAAAAAACATAACTGACGTTTTGTGGTACCCACGTGGTCCCTGAATCCCATGATAGGGTCTTCATTCGAAGCTTTTTATTTTAATCAAAATGAGGACTACAGAAGAGCCCAATTATAACAAGATAATGTTGTTGGGAAAAATTAAGTTATGGCGCTTTTTTTGTCTAAATGGAAATAGTTTGGAGACAATTTTCTTAATACATTTTGTGCAGAATGATATCAAGTAATCTTTGCATTACATTTTCTCTTTATCCTGATAGGTAACAAATATTCTACTCATCCCGGAAATCGTATTTTAGAGGTTCGGGGCAATTCAAAAAGCTAGGGTCAGACAGTTAAAGTGTGTACGTGTGAAATATAACGTAAAAAGTTGAGTATTTACCGAAGTACCGAATCAAGTTGGTTTACTTTACATAACGAGAAACTCATTTGAACCCGGAGTCTATTGTGAAAATGACAAAGAAATTGAATATCTACTCATTCGTGAGTAATTCGTGAATGATGTCTAGATAGTTTCACATGGATATACTCTTAAAAATTTGGGACGTTTATAAAATATATCCAATCGTGTATTTGTGTAATTGTCTGAGCCTCATCACGTGGGTAAAACTGATAGTTTTTCCTCTTAATCAACCAATAACATACATATAAAGTGCAACGCACAGCCTTTTCTGATTCGTAGGAGGCTGCTTTAACCATTTGATCGTATCAAGGATGTAGTAATTAAGCTTCGAAATTCGACGCATTATTTCTAATTCGAGGGTGTTGTTGTGAAAAAAGTACAAAAATCGCGAAAAACTTGCAATTTCGTGGGCTCTTGAAAAGTAATTCTTAAAAATTAACGCCTATTAAAAACTGACACATGAACATCATCTCTGAACAGAATGAATTTTTCATAAACAGCCTGCATTGATTATGAGCTGACGCGCCTCAAACATTCAAAGCTAAATTTTGCAATTTTAGATATCCTTAGCTTAAACCATTTTCTCATATTGTTGAAATTCAAAAATTTTATTATTTGGCTTGATAATGACAGGAGGGAATGTAAACTAGAACTAGTTCATATGATATTTTGACGAGCGCAATGTTTAAATGAAACATCTATTTTACAACAGATCAAATACCTTCCTTCCGACGCATTCCGGTTATATTCTTAGTACATCAGGAGGGCAGATTCCATGGGGTATAACAAAGGAAGAAATCGTTCTTGGACTTTGATAGACGTGATACGAATTTATGTATGAAGGTGGTTATGATTGTCTAACCGAGGAAGTATTTCAATTTAAAGATATAGTTGACGAATGTTATACAAGAAGATGCCGGAGAAACATTGAATCCGCAGTGCACATTTCAGGTATTAATGGAACATTCTCAAAGACCAAAAATGATTGCTTCAAGTGCGAATCAATTTCATGAATTTCTTTGAGGGCAGAATACCAGGAACAGATACGAAAACACCTAATTGAATGTGTGAGACTCATCATGACGTGCTTACGGAGATGCTGAATCATGCAACTGTTTCATTCGCTTTTGCTCTGTCCTAGTGCAAAAAGGCATGGAAGAATGTTACAATACATGATTTCGACGTAAAATGATCTCATCTTTCGGAAAATGCTATCAGATTCTGATTTGAAATCGACCTAGTAGCACTTCTTCAGCTTTTACTCAGAAAATGAGACTTATCGGAAGATAGTTCCTCCAGGTCACACGCAATCTAAAATCTAATAGCATTTTCTGAAAGATGAGATCATTTTACGTTGAAATCATGTTTTGTAAATTGTTTTAATGCGTTTTTTGCATTAGAACAGAGCAAAATCGAATGAAAAAGTTGCGTGATTTGGCATCTCCATAAGCACCCTATGTTATCCAGAGTTTTCTCTCCAAGCTCGTTACTCGGACAAGAAAGGTCGTAGAGGAAACTTCACAAAAAAGAACATAAAGGTCTTGAAAGAAGCTACAAGATTTTGTTAAAATGTTTACGATCGGATCATGCTCGTCAAAACTACAGGTGTTTGACTGGAGGAAATAAAAATTATTTTTTCGTCGTTACTCATGACCCCATGGAAAGCACGGAGAAAATCTTTAAACAAATGAATCGATAGATTTTTCCTTTGATCTTCAATCTGCTTTTTCCAAATTTCCTCTACAACAAAGAGGGCCAGAGTAATCACTCATTTACTGAGGCTGATCATAGACCATCATTTTTGGCGGGTACTGTAGGCGCAAAGATTTGGCGTCGGAACCTCTTGTGCAACGCCTTTACAGAAGTTTCCATCGAGAGAAAAGCATCGAACATATCTACGACCGTATGACTCATCCATGCATGTTGCGTTCTCACTCGCAATCCCACATTATATGGTTGAAATGAAAACTTTTGAGCGATTCCACTGAATTCCGCTGAAAGTGAGTGCCACCGAGATCCACAAAGCGCCACCTCCTTCCACCAAATTCGTGCCGAGTTCCATCCTCGGCGAAATCCTCGGGCACTCCACTGTATCCGAGCTGAGATTTTTATTTAATGACTATGCCGTGTTTCCGCGAAAACATTATGTGAGGACGAATGTTCGATGTTTGCGACACGTGCGCTCAGCAATATGGAACTATTGAAAGAGTTGGTGGTGATGGTGCGAGGTCCATGATGGTGAGATATGAATTTCAATCCAGACCAGCAACACCTTGAAAAAATTTGCGATAATGTAAGAGTACGCCAACTTCGATTGTACTGAGATGTGTGTGTATGAACAGCGTAATGAGAGGAATTCTCCGAGGATAAGACGAGTGGAAGAAGAAGAAATGAGAATGCTCAATGTCTGTGGAAGTCCTGACATGAAATGTAAAATAGCGGTGAAGAAGAAAATAGCATTCATCGGCAGCGAAATTTCATATAAAGAGCTCAGCGCAAGAATTTACCAGTTGAATCTAAAATTGCAACTTTTATACGACGCAACGCCATAATCACTGCTTGGAAAATGATTTTCTCAGCTTGTATTGAAGTATGAAAATTGAGCAAAAAATGTGAACGAGAATGGTTACTCAGCTTGATTGATCGAACAACATAGCTAACTGCCCAGCCCCGGAGTGCACGCCCAGCCAGAGCCTCAGCCCGGAATTATCAGCTAAGTACGTCAGCAATCCGCGAGATTATGTGCAACAAAAAATTGTGAGAACCTCGAAGAAAACCACATTTTCTTGAGCATTATTCGTGGATTCCAATTTTTGATTTTTCTACGGGAGGAAGGGTTGTGCATCGCACTGCTGCGTGCATGGGCGACTTTCCCCAGCGGAAAAGCCATCAATTGGTTGGAATGTTATGTCATAGGCACTTGCGGGGTACGGCTTTACAGCTTTGAATTGCCATCTTAATTTTGTGCCACAGCATCAGAGTGGCGCCCCTCACTGGTCAACTCTTGCATTTGACTTCTGCTAATCCTGCTCGATGACAAAAAAGGGACTTCCCTATCGCTAAGTTATGAACACGCCGGTCCTCGTGGACGCGGGGATTATTCACGCTCATCGACTTGTACAGTACACATCTGTCTATGTAAGCATTTTTTGTAACTCTGATTTGTGTATTTCTACATGTCTTTTTGTAATACTTTTGTGACGTCAATCGGAACCAAAATTTGTATTGGAAATCTTTAACCTTCCGTCCAAATTATACTATTGTGGGGCTTCTTTGCCAAGCCTGCTGTTTGACCATTTTTGCCTCGGGTTTTCACCCGAAAATATTTGATTTCTTATTCAAAAAACTCCTTTCTTGTCATCGGAAAATAGTCCCAAAATCCCACTCCAAAACCCAGCTTGAATGTAGTTATTCTTGTTGCGAGTTCCTAACATCTACAAAGAGCCACTGAACTCATTAGATATTCCACTGGATTCCATCATTTTGCCACTGGATCCCTCCGTTCTTCCACCGAGATTCCATTCCCTAACATCACCATTTTCCTCCCACGACGATATTTGACAGAAGTGGCACGTTCTGCCACCTGCGATCCACCGAATTTCGGTATGACTCCACCGAGTGCTGGATTATGCCAATGTTTCTCTACCGAATTCCACCTAATTCTACCGACTTCCGCTAAATTCAATTTTCTTATCGAATCCACCATATCCAACGCACCTGCACTATTTACAGTTGAAAGAAGTTGTGGTCTTCCGATAATATTGCAACAAACAAAAGTATGAAAAACAATACTTAAGTATCAAACGAACCAATTGTAACGATACTCGAGTGAACAATTCTCTTGTTAAACTAATCAGAAAGAATTCGGAATTAGATATTATCAAGGGTTGTTCGATGATGTGAGAAGCGCTGCACCAAGTGATTCCAAAAATGTCGAGAACGAAGAGAGACTGAGAATCTCATAGAACTTACCTTGAACATTAATTGGAAGTCAACGTTACACGAAATAGCATTATCACGATGTGACGGTGAAAATAGTTGAAAAGGGAAGACCATATCTATTCACCGCAATGGCTGACTTAAAATCCAAAGTAGCATGGAAGTCAAAGAGTTTTGGAAAAATTCCCGAGAGGAACCACACCATATGATATTCCAGAGATGTTGCTTGGATTATTCAAAACTGAATTTGATGAACTTTTGAAAGATACCATGCGTAACGATATATTTGGTAAAGCCACAGCTCATGTGCATATACAGTTGAGTTCCAAGAAGAAGACTTCCTCATGCTCATTTACTGATAACGTTGCATCCAAACCTTGAGATGGGAATTCTTGGTTCGATAGATAAGTTCATATCTGCTGAAATTCTAGACAATGACAGAGAATTCTGTCAATTGATCTTACAACGTATGCTCCATGGTCCATATAATGTTACGATCCCAAAATGAAAAACTGTTGGAGGAATTCTCATGAAGATCAGATCCGAACTAGTTCTGTACTGATTTTTTTTTATTCCACAGGAACGAAGATTCGAGGTTGTAATGACATGTGACACAAAGTTCAGCTAGATCGGAGGTGCGGAAGTAGTTTTTTTTGAGGTTAGGATATTGAAACACGCCGAAGATAGGGTTAGGGTCGGAATGCGTTCGCGAAATTCTTGTCAGGTACTCGGGCAGTCATGAGGACCAATCTGCC
The DNA here is from genome assembly GCA_029851415.1 of Eretmocerus hayati. NCBI lineage: Eukaryota > Metazoa > Arthropoda > Insecta > Hymenoptera > Aphelinidae > Eretmocerus > Eretmocerus hayati. The sequence goes on from CM056742.1 coordinate 23,418,088, forward strand.
ATGGGTTTCGAGCCGCTCGAAAGTGCGGAAGGCAGTCATTTTGGAGGTTATAAATCTGAACGACGCCGTAGATAGGGTTAGGAACGGAATGCGTTCGCGGAATTTTTGTCAAATACTCGGGCAATCATGAGGACCAATCTGCCATAGGTTTCAGGCCGATCAAAGGTGCGGAAGACAGTTTTCTTCCGAGGTTATGAATCTTGACCACGCCGTAGATAGGGTTAGGATCGGAATGCGTTCGCAAAATTCTTGTTAGATACTCGGGCAGTCATGAAAACCAATCTGCCATGGGTTTCGAGCCGATCGAAAGTGCGGAAGGCAGTCATTTTGGAGGTTATAAATCTGAACGACACCGTAGATAGGGTTAGGATCGGAATGCGTTCGCGGAATTTTTGTCAAATACGCGGGCAATCATGAGGACCAATCTGCCATAGGTTTCAGGCCGATCAAAGGTGCGGAAGACAGTTTTCTTCCGAGGTTATGAATCTTGACCACGCCGTAGATAGGGTTAGGATCGGAATGCGTTCGCGAAATTCTTGTCAGATACTCGGGCAGTCATGAAGACCAATCTGCCATGGGTTTCGAGCCGATCGAAAGTGCGGAAGGCAGTCATTTTGGAGGTTATGAATTTGAACAACGCCGTTGATAGGGTTAGGATCGGAATGCGTTCGCAAAAATTCTGTCAAATACTCGGGCAATCATGAGGACCAAACTGCCATAGGATTCAGGCCGATCGAAGGTGCGGAAGACAGTTTTCTCCCGAGGTTATGAATCTTGACCACGCCGTAGATAGGGTTAGGATCGAAATGCGTTCGCGAAATTCTTGTCAGATACTCGGGCAGTCATAAAGACCAATCTGCCATGGGTTTCGAGCCGATCGAAAGTGCGGAAGGCAATCATTTTGGAGGTTATAAATCTGAACGACGCCGTAGATAGGGTTAGGATCGGAATGCAATCGCGGAATTTTTGTCAAATACTCTGGCAATCATGAGGACCAATCTGCCATAGGTTTCAGGCCGATCAAGGGTGAGGAAGACAGTTTTCTTCCGAGGTTATGAATTTTGACCACGCCGTAGATAGGGTTGGGATCGGAATGCGTTCGCGAAATTCTTGTCAGATACTCGGGCAGTCATGAAGACCAATCTGCCATGGGTTTCGAGCCGATCGGAAGTGCGGAAGGGAGTCATTTTGGAGGTTATAAATCTGAACGACGCCGTAGATAGGGTTAGGATCGGAATGCGTTCGCAAAATTTCTGTCAAATACTCGGGCAATCATGAGGACCCAACTGCCATAGGATTCAGGCCGATCGAAGGTGCGGAAGACAGTTTTCTCCCGAGGTTATGAATCTTGACCACGCTGTAGATAGGGTTAGGATCGGAATGCGTTCGCGAAATTCTTGTCAGATACTCGGGCAGTCACGAAGACCAATCTGCCATGGGTTTCGAGCCGATCGAAAGTGCGGAAGGCAGTCAATTAGGGTTAGGATCGGAATGCAATCGCGGAATTTTTGTCAAATACTCTGGCAATCATGAGGACCAATTTGCCATAGGTTTCAGGCCGATCAAGGGTGCGGAAGACAGTTTTCCTCCGAGGTTATGAATCTTGACCATGCCGTAGATAGGGTTGGGATCGGAATGCGTTCGCGAAATTCTTGTCAGATACTCGGACAGTCATGAAGTTCAATCTGCCATAGGTTTCGAGCCGATCGAAAGTGCGGAAGGCAGTCATTTTGGAGATTATCAATCTGAACGACGCCGTAGATAGGGTTAGGATCGGAATTCGTTCGCAAAATTTCTGTGAAATACTCGGGCAATCATGAGGACCAATCTGCCATAGGTTCCAGCCCGATCAGAAGTGTTGAGGACAGTTTTCTTCCGAGGTTATGAATCTTGACCACGCCGTAGATAAGGTTAGGATCGGAATGCGTTCGCGGAATTCTTGTCGAATACTCGAGCAATCATGAGGACCAATCTGCCATAGGTTTCAGGCCGACCAGAAGTGGGGAGGACAGTTTTCTTCCGAGGTTATGAATCTTGACCAGGCCGTAGATAGGGTTAGAATCGAAATGCGTCGGCCAAATTTATGTCAGATCCTCAGATATCCATCAGAACTGATTCTAGATAGGCCCCGGGTCGACCGTAGATGCGAAAGGCATTCTTTCATGGTTATGCATCGGAACGCGTCCGCAAGAATTCTGCCAGATTCTCGGGCTTTCAATCCCCAGTTTCGAATCTCCGTTCATAAGGTTATGTTCCAACTATTCCAGAAAATTGATTGCGAGATTGTTTCACCGATGATGCAGTTGGTTTATCTGTACCTGGCATCAGATGTAAGAAAATGGCTCAAGATATATATCCTTTCGTTTGAAAGGTAGGCTTGGAATGGTAACGTGAATCATCCCATGCGTGCGCATCAAAATGTGACCCTCGATCGTCAAAACTCCACCCACGATCTGTCCAAGCAACGAATATTGATACTCCTGATATCATGGCTCGACGCTGTCTCCCAAGCACCCCCTCCTCCTCTTGGTCAGTTCTAATTTGTGGCGTGGTCAAGATTCATAACCTCAGGAGGAAACTGTCTTCCGCACCTTCGATCGGCCTGAAATCTATGGCAGATTGGTCCGCATGATTGCCCGAGTATTTGACAGAAATTTTGCGGAAGCATTCCGATCCTAACCCTATCTACGGCGTCGTTCAGATTTATAACCTCCAAAATGACTGCCTTCCGCACTTTCGATCGGCTCGAAACCCATGGCAGATTGGTCTTCATGACTGTCCGAGTATCTGACAAGAATTTCGCGAACGCATTCCGATCCTAACCCTACCTACGGCGTGGTCAAGATTTATAACCTCGGGAGAAAACTGTCTTCCGCACCTTTGATCGGCCTGAAACCTATGGCAGATTGGTCCTCATGATTCCCCGAGTATTTGACAAAAATTCCGCGAACGCATTCCGATCCTTACCCTATCTACGGCGTCGTTCAGATTTATAACCTCCAAAATGACTGCCTTCCGCACATTCGATCGGCTCGAAACCAATGGTAGATTGGTCTTCATGACTGCCCGAGTATCTGACAAGAATTTCGCGAACGCATTCCGATCGTAATTCTATCTACGGCGTGGTCAAGATTCATAACTTTAGGAGAAAACTGTCTTCCGCACCTTCGATCGGCCTGAAACCTATCGGAAGTTGGTCCTCATGATTGCCCGAGTATTTGACAGAAATTTTAAGAACGCATTCCGATCCTAACCTTATCTACGGCGTCGTTCAGATTTATAACCTCCAAAATGACTGCCTTCCGCACTTTCGTTCGGCTCCTAACCCATGGCAGATTGATCTTCATGACTGTCCGAGTATCTGACAAGAATTTCGCGAACGCATTCCGATCCTAACCCTATCTACGGCGTGGTCAAGATTCATAACCTCGGAAGAAAACTGCCTTCCGCACTTTCGATCGGCTCGGAACCCATGGCAGATTGATCTTCATGACTGCACGAGTATCTGACAAGAATTTCGCGAACGCATTCCGATCCTAACCCTATCTACGGCGTGGTCAAGATTCATAACTTCGGGAGAAAACTGTCTTCCGCACCTTCGATCGGGCTGAAACCTATGGCAGTTTGGTCCTCATGATTGCCCGAGTATTTGACAGAAATTTCTCGAACGCATTCCGATCCTAACCATATCTACGGCGTCGTTCAGATTTATAACCTCCAAAATGACTGCCTTCCGCACATTCGATCGGCTCGAAACCCATGGGAGATTGGTCTTCATGACTGCCCGAGTATCTGACAAGAATTTCGCGAACGCATTCCGATCGTAATTCTATCTACGGCGTGGTCAAGATTCATAACTTTGGGAGAAAACTGTCTTCCGCACCTTCGATCGGCCTGAAACCTATGGGAAGTTGGTCCTCATGATTGCCCGAGTATTTGACAGAAATTTCACGAACGCATTCCGATCCTAACCCTATCTACGGCGTCGTTCAGATTTATAACCTCCAAAATGACTGCCTTCCGGACATTCGATCGGCTCGAAACCCATGGCAGATTGGTCTTCATGACTGCCCGAGTATCTGACAAGAATTTCGCGAACGCATTCCGATCGTAATTCTATCTACGGCGTGGTCAAGATTCATAACCATGGGAGAAAACTGTCTTCCGCACCTTCGATCGGCCTGAAACTCATGGCAGTTTGGTCCTCATGATGGCCCGAGTATTTGACAGGAATTTCGCGAACGCATTCCGATCCTAACCCTATCTACGGCGTCGTTCAGATTTATAACCTCCAAAATGACTGCCTTCCGCACTTTCGATCGGCTCGGAACCCATGGCAGATTGGTCTTCATGACTGCACGAGTATCTGACAAGAATTTCGCGAACGCATTCCGATCCTAACCCTATCTACGGCGTGGTCAAGATTCATAACCTCGGAAGAAAACTGTCTTCCGCACCTTTGATCGGCCTGAAACCTATGGCAGATTTGTCCTCATGAAGGCCGAGTATTTGACAAAAATTCCGCGAACGCATTCCGATCCTAACCCTATCTACGGCGTCGTTCAGATTTATAACCTCCAAATTGACTGCCTTCCGCACTTTCGATCGGCTCAAAACCCATGGCAGATTGGTCTTCATGACTGTCCGAGTATCTGACAAGAATTTCGCGAACGCATTCCGATCCTAACCCTATCTACGGCGTGGTCAAGCTTCATAACCTCGGGAGAAAACTGTCTTCCGCACCTTTGATCGGCCTGAAACCTATGGTAGATTGATCCTCATGATTGCCGGATCATTTGACAAAAATTCCGCGAACGCATTCCGATCCTAACCCTATCTACGGCGTCGTTCAGATTCATAACCTTCAAAATGACTGCCTCCCGCACTTTCGATCGGCTCGAAACCCATGGCAGATTGGTCCTCGTGACTGCCCGAGTGCCTGACAAGAATTTCGCGAACGCATTCCGACCCTAACCCTATCTCCGGCGTGTTTCAATATCCTAACCTCAAAAAAAACTACTTTCCACACCTCCGACCTAGCTGAATTTTGTGTCACATGTCATTACAAACTCGAATCTTCGTTCCTGTGGAATAAAAAAAAATCAGTACAAAACTAGTTCGGATCTGATCTTCATATTCTCGTGAAGATCAGATCCGAACTAGTTCTGTACTGATTTTTTTTTATTCCACAGGAACGAAGATTCGAGGTTGTAATGACATGTGACACAAAGTTCAGCTAGATCGGAGGTGCGGAAGTAGTTTTTTTTGAGGTTAGGATATTGAAACACGCCGAAGATAGGGTTAGGGTCGGAATGCGTTCGCGAAATTCTTGTCAGGTACTCGGGCAGTCATGAGGACCAATCTGCCATGGGTTTCGAGCCGCTCGAAAGTGCGGAAGGCAGTCATTTTGGAGGTTATAAATCTGAACGACGCCGTAGATAGGGTTAGGAACGGAATGCGTTCGCGGATTTTTTGTCAAATACTCGGGCAATCATGAGGACCAATCTGCCATAGGTTTCAGGCCGATCAAAGGTGCGGAAGACAGTTTTCTCCCGAGGTTATGAAGCTTGACCACGCCGTAGATAGGGTTAGGATCGGAATGCGTTCGCGGAATTCTTGTTAGATACTCGGGCAGTCATGAAAACCAATCTGCCATGGGTTTCGAGCCGATCGAAAGTGCGGAAGGCAGTCATTTTGGAGGTTATAAATCTGAACGACACCGTAGATAGGGTTAGGATCGGAATGCGTTCGCGGAATTTTTGTCAAATACGCGGGCAATCATGAGGACCAATCTGCCATAGGTTTCAGGCCGATCAAAGGTGCGGAAGACAGTTTTCTTCCGAGGTTATGAATCTTGACCACGCCGTAGATAGGGTTAGGATCGGAATGCGTTCGCGAAATTCTTGTCAGATACTCGGGCAGTCATGAAGATCAATCTGCCATGGGTTTCGAGCCGATCGAAAGTGCGGAAGGCAGTCATTTTGGAGGTTATGAATCTGAACGACACCGTAGATAGGGTTAGGATCGGAATGCGTTCGCGGAATTTTTGTCAAATACGCGGGCAATCATGAGGACCAATCTGCCATAGGTTTCAGGCCGATCAAAGGTGCGGAAGACAGTTTTCTTCCGAGGTTATGAATCTTGACCACGCCGTAGATAGGGTTAGGATCGGAATGCGTTCGCGAAATTCTTGTCAGATACTCGGGCAGTCATGAAGATCAATCTGCCATGGGTTTCGAGCCGATCGAAAGTGCGGAAGGCAGTCATTTTGGAGGTTATGAATTTGAACAACGCCGTTGATAGGGTTAGGATCGGAATGCGTTCGCAAAAATTCTGTCAAATACTCGGGCAATCATGAGGACCAAACTGCCATAGGATTCAGGCCGATCGAAGGTGCGGAAGACAGTTTTCTCCCGAGGTTATGAATCTTGACCACGCCGTAGATAGGGTTAGGATCGAAATGCGTTCGCGAAATCCTTGTCAGATACTCGGGCAGTCATAAAGACCAATCTGCCATGGGTTTCGAGCCGATCGAAAGTGCGGAAGGCAATCATTTTGGAGGTTATAAATCTGAACGACGCCGTAGATAGGGTTAGGATCGGAATGCAATCGCGGAATTTTTGTCAAATACTCTGGCAATCATGAGGACCAATCTTCCATAGGTTTCAGGCCGATCAAGGGTGAGGAAGACAGTTTTCTTCCGAGGTTATGAATTTTGACCACGCCGTAGATAGGGTTAGGATCGGAATGCGTTCGCGAAATTCTTGTCAGATACTCGGGCAGTCATGAAGACCAATCTGCCATGGGTTTCGAGCCGATCGGAAGTGCGGAAGGGAGTCATTTTGGAGGTTATAAATCTGAACGACGCCGTAGATAGGGTTAGGATCGGAATGCGTTCGCAAAATTTCTGTCAAATACTCGGGCAATCATGAGGACCCAACTGCCATAGGATTCAGGCCGATCGAAGGTGCGGAAGACAGTTTTCTCCCGAGGTTATGAATCTTGACCACGCTGTAGATAGGGTTAGGATCGGAATGCGTTCGCGAAATTCTTGTCAGATACTCGGGCAGTCACGAAGACCAATCTGCCATGGGTTTCGAGCCGATCGGAAGTGCGGAAGGGAGTCATTTTGGAGGTTATAAATCTGAACGACGCCGTAGATAGGGTTAGGATCGGAATGCGTTCGCAAAATTTCTGTCAAATACTCGGGCAATCATGAGGACCAATCTGCCATAGGTTCCAGCCCGATCAGAAGTGTTGAGGACAGTTTTCTTCCGAGGTTATGAATCTTGACCACGCCGTAGATAAGGTTAGGATCGGAATGCGTTCGCGGAATTCTTGTCGAATACTCGAGCAATCATGAGGACCAATCTGCCATAGGTTTCAGGCCGACCAGAAGTGGGGAGGACAGTTTTCTTCCGAGGTTATGAATCTTGACCAGGCCGTAGATAGGGTTAGAATCGAAATGCGTTGGCCAAATTTATGTCAGATCCTCAGATATCCATCAGAACTGATTCTAGATAGGCCCCGGGTCGACCGTAGATGCGAAAGGCATTCTTTCATGGTTATGCATCGGAACGCGTCCGCAAGAATTCTGCCAGATTCTCGGGCTTTCAATCCCCAGTTTCGAATCTCCGTTCATAAGGTTATGTTCCAACTATTCCAGAAAATTGATTGCGAGATTGTTTCACCGATGATGCAGTTGGTTTATCTGTACCTGGCATCAGATGTAAGAAAATGGCTCAAGATATATATCCTTTCGTTTGAAAGGTAGGCTTGGAATGGTAACGTGAATCATCCCATGCATGCGCATCAAAATGTGACCCTCGATCGTCAAAACTCCACCCACGATCTGTCCAAGCAACGAATATTGATACTCCTGATATCATGGCTCGACGCTGTCTCCCAAGCACCCCCTCCTCCTCTTGGTCAGTTCTAATTTGTGGCGTGGTCAAGATTCATAACCTCAGGAGAAAACTGTCTTCCGCACCTTCGATCGGCCTGAAATCTATGGCAGATTGGTCCGCATGATTGCCCGAGTATTTGACAGAAATTTCGCGGAAGCATTCCGATCCTAACCCTATCTACGGCGTCGTTCAGATTTATAACCTCCAAAATGACTGCCTTCCGCACTTTCGATCGGCTCGAAACCCATGGCAGATTGGTCTTCATGACTGTCCGAGTATCTGACAAGAATTTCGCGAACGCATTCCGATCCTAACCCTACCTACGGCGTGGTCAAGATTTATAACCTCGGGAGAAAACTGTCTTCCGCACCTTTGATCGGCCTGAAACCTATGGCAGATTGGTCCTCATGATTCCCCGAGTATTTGACAAAAATTCCGCGAACGCATTCCGATCCTTACCCTATCTACGGCGTCGTTCAGATTTATAACCTCCAAAATGACTGCCTTCCGCACATTCGATCGGCTCGAAACCAATGGTAGATTGGTCTTCATGACTGCCCGAGTATCTGACAAGAATTTCGCGAACGCATTCCGATCGTAATTCTATCTACGGCGTGGTCAAGATTCATAACTTTAGGAGAAAACTGTCTTCCGCACCTTCGATCGGCCTGAAACCTATCGGAAGTTGGTCCTCATGATTGCCCGAGTATTTGACAGAAATTTTAAGAACGCATTCCGATCCTAACCTTATCTACGGCGTCGTTCAGATTTATAACCTCCAAAATGACTGCCTTCCGCACTTTCGTTCGGCTCCTAACCCATGGCAGATTGATCTTCATGACTGTCCGAGTATCTGACAAGAATTTCGCGAACGCATTCCGATCCTAACCCTATCTACGGCGTGGTCAAGATTCATAACCTCGGAAGAAAACTGCCTTCCGCACTTTCGATCGGCTCGGAACCCATGGCAGATTGATCTTCATGACTGCACGAGTATCTGACAAGAATTTCGCGAACGCATTCCGATCCTAACCCTATCTACGGCGTGGTCAAGATTCATAACTTCGGGAGAAAACTGTCTTCCGCACCTTCGATCGGGCTGAAACCTATGGCAGTTTGGTCCTCATGATTGCCCGAGTATTTGACAGAAATTTCTCGAACGCATTCCGATCCTAACCATATCTACGGCGTCGTTCAGATTTATCACCTCCAAAATGACTGCCTTCCGCACTTTCGATCGGCTCGAAACCCATGGGAGATTGGTCTTCATGACTGCCCGAGTATCTGACAAGAATTTCGCGAACGCATTCCGATCCTAACCCTATCTACGGCGTGGTCAAGATTCATAACCTCGGAAGAAAACTGCCTTCCGCACTTTCGATCGGCTCGGAACCCATGGCAGATTGATCTTCATGACTGCACGAGTATCTGACAAGAATTTCGCGAACGCATTCCGATCCTAACCCTATCTACGGCGTGGTCAAGATTCATAACTTCGGGAGAAAACTGTCTTCCGCACCTCTGATCGGACTGAAACCTATGGCAGATTGGTCCTCATGATTACCCGAGTATTTGACAAAAATTCCGCGAACGCATTCCGATCCTAACCCTATCTACGGCGTCGTTCAGATTTATAACCTCCAAAATGACTGCCTTCCGCACATTCGATCGGCTCGAAACCCATGGGAGATTGGTCTTCATGACTGCCCGAGTATCTGACAAGAATTTCGCGAACGCATTCCGATCGTAATTCTATCTACGGCGTGGTCAAGATTCATAACTTTGGGAGAAAACTGTCTTCCGCACCTTCGATCGGCCTGAAACCTATGGGAAGTTGGTCCTCATGATTGCCCGAGTATTTGACAGAAATTTCACGAACGCATTCCGATCCTAACCCTATCTACGGCGTCGTTCAGATTTATAACCTCCAAAATGACTGCCTTCCGGACATTCGATCGGCTCGAAACCCATGGCAGATTGGTCTTCATGACTGCCCGAGTATCTGACAAGAATTTCGCGAACGCATTCCGATCGTAATTCTATCTACGGCGTGGTCAAGATTCATAACTTTGGGAGAAAACTGTCTTCCGCACCTTCGATCGGCCTGAAACTCATGGCAGTTTGGTCCTCATGATGGCCCGAGTATTTGACAGGAATTTCGCGAACGCATTCCGATCCTAACCCTATCTACGGCGTCGTTCAGATTTATAACCTCCAAAATGACTGCCTTCCGCACTTTCGATCGGCTCGGAACCCATGGCAGATTGGTCTTCATGACTGCACGAGTATCTGACAAGAATTTCGCGAACGCATTCCGATCCTAACCCTATCTACGGCGTGGTCAAGATTCATAACCTCGGAAGAAAACTGTCTTCCGCACCTTTGATCGGCCTGAAACCTATGGCAGATTTGTCCTCATGATCGCCCGAGTATTTGACAAAAATTCCGCGAACGCATTCCGATCCTAACCCTATCTACGGCGTCGTTCAGATTTATAACCTCCAAAATGACTGCCTTCCGCACTTTCGATCGGCTCAAAACCCATGGCAGATTGGTCTTCATGACTGTCCGAGTATCTGACAAGAATTTCGCGAACGCATTCCGATCCTAACCCTATCTACGGCGTGGTCAAGCTTCATAACCTCGGGAGAAAACTGTCTTCCGCACCTTTGATCGGCCTGAAACCTATGGTAGATTGATCCTCATGATTGCCGGATCATTTGACAAAAATTCCGCGAACGCATTCCGATCCTAACCCTATCTACGGCGTCGTTCAGATTCATAACCTTCAATATGACTGCCTCCCGCACTTTCGATCGGCTCGAAACCCATGGCAGATTGGTCCTCGTGACTGCCCGAGTGCCTGACAAGAATTTCGCGAACGCATTCCGACCCTAACCCTATCTCCGGCGTGTTTCAATATCCTAACCTCAAAAAAAACTACTTTCCACACCTCCGACCTAGCTGAATTTTGTGTCACATGTCATTACAAACTCGAATCTTCGTTCCTGTGGAATAAAAAAAAATCAGTACAAAACTAGTTCGGATCTGATCTTCATGGAATTCTCCAAAACAGTTTCAACAATCAGTATCCATCAGGACGGATGGATAACCAACCTAAAGACGAGATAACAGATATCAAGGTTATAGGTACATTTTGAAAGGAAATGGCGAGAGACTGCCAGTTGAAAATTGAATAGTTGAACTATATAATGGATTTTTGTTGAGAAAATTTGAATGCCATGAATATTGCGCTTCAACAACGAGTATCAAATGTGTTTACAAATATTTGCACAAAGATCGCGATAATGCTCGGTGTAAAATAATCCTGCAGAATCATGGCTGTGATGAAGATGTCGAGGAAATGCACAATGAAATTGATGAATACATCGATGGTAGATCTTTGAGCCCGACGGAATATACATGAAGATTGGCTCAATTTCCGGTAGTTGAAAGGATCATCTGTTAAAAGATGACCAGTCCATCTAGAGAATCAAAAGAAAAATTATTTTTGAGGGAGACCAAGAGGCTGAAGCGTTGATAAAACCCAAAACAGCATTTACTGCTTGGTTTGAATTAAATAAGAATGACAAATTGGCCAGGTGCATGAGATTAGATATTGTTAAATACTATCGATTTTACAAAAAAAAAAAAAAAAAAAAATGGGAGAGGTGAGAAGGAAGAACATCATCAAATACAAAACTATTGGCAGATTGAATGTTGTATCTCCGAAAGATAGCAAGAGGTCCTCGCCAAAGTTGATACTGAATCATAAAGATGAGGGGTGCTAATCCACTCAGAGATTTCAGGACTGCTGATGGAATAACTCATGATTCATTTCAAGAGACAGCGATAGCTTTGAGTCTCAGAGTGTATTATAATAGTATAATAATAAATTACATGTAGAGTGTCGAAGAACAAAGTTCTTGGCACAAGACATGTATGACATTTTATGAATCAACACGCGCAAATAGCTCGTTTTCGCATGTAAATCTTTGAACAAGCTTATGATATTTTTGAAGAAGCATATTCAATTGTGTTACATCTACAGGTGAGGAGATTCTCGTCTTGGTTCCTTTTGTCCGAAACGTTTCATACCAAATATATTTGGGAAAGATATAAAGAATTGTTCACTGAAGATTTCATAAAGGATTGTGACAATTCAGCTTTCTTTCACATCAACAGTATCTCGAATCTAGAGGACAAGTCTTGTACCAATTTCAATTTACGTATGCCTCACGTGAACTGAAATAATGATCATACAGATGACAACAACCATAACTTCACCTGTGATCAATGTGAAATGAAATTCGAAACGATGCACGCTATTTTGAACGAAGATCAAAAATTATTTTTCGATCGACTAGTAGGTACGAATATTGTGATGAATCTCATAGATGGACCTGGTGAATGTGGTAAGATATAATTACACAAGACTTTGATTCATCATTTTTTATCCATTGGTAAAAAATCATATCAGTGGCTTGGACAGAAATCTCTGATATCGCTAAAAAATTTTCATTTCAATATAAAATGAAAGTCACATATGCAGTGTGGGGGTTGGCGAGCGTAGCAAGTAGGAGGGTAAGTACCCCCCTAATACAAGTGTATATTATTATCGAGTCATTCCAACTCTTCTAGTTGATATTCGATTAATTTACACTGAGCTCATTAATGCAATAAGTGTTATGGTGGCGCTGAATATATCTCTTGTACAATTGTTGATGAAAAATTGAAAAACGTATATGATTGAAAAATTCCCCGCAGCAATGGCATTGGAATCATAGATAATTTTCCACCAGTTGAGATTAGGGATTGTACATTTGCATAATGTTATCGAGAGATAAGGTTGTTGAATTCGTTTAGGTCCTTATATTATATCGAATGATACATCACTTGGATCATCGTGAATTGTGAGCGACTTTTGATATATTGTGAATTAATCCAATGAATCGGCCCTGAAAATGAAAAGGCATTTTACTGTGAATCATTTCATATTTAATTGAGAGTCAAATCCTTGATCGAAAAAGTGTCATCGTCTTTTCCATGTTTCAGTGATTCCAATTTGACGATGGTATAAAAAATATAAGGGGAATGAATCCGTGCCACACATGGCAATGCTGAGCCATTCCATCATCTATCCAAGACAAAATATTTACATTGTCGCAAGGTTGAAATGATTGTATAAGGTTCCAATCGATACAACTCTTTCATCATTCGAATTGCTATACATCTTGGAATGAAGTGAGACTAACTTTGAAGACTCTTATGAAAGCGAACTATGAAGTATTTTATAGAAAATCGGATCACATTGAGCCCTTAAAAAATCTGCCCATGGCGATCTCAAAAGTAGTACAAGGACTAAATTCTCCTTTTTTGCAATTCTTCAATGAATTATTGTTTGATCATAATTTCACATGCCGGAACACCTGAAATGTGAATATGCTTCGCTCTAGATTACATCTTGTTGTAAACAAGTTGAGCCTCAAAAAATTGTGGTTAATGTGGCGCCATTCGCATGAAAACTCATAAATGACAGATCTACTTTACAGATATCCCTGGGGGAGGTGCAACAACAAATTTTCAATAAATTTTGACCAGTACGTTCTTTGAGCCGTCTCAAAATGCGGCATCTCGTGTCATCTGTTTTCTACGAAGAATTGACATCTTTGTATTCTCAAAAAAATTCGCACGTTTCAATTTTTTGGGACTTGAAAAGCCTCTGAGAGTTCACGTGAGAGTGATCTTTATGCCAAATATTATCCTCTCCAATATTATCCCTCATTTATGTTTGTGATTGATCTAACTAACCTTTTTCCTCATACACCTCATAGTTTGTGTGAAATGTCTGACGGATGATTTGATAGAACTTGTCATCGATATTCTTGCATTGCCTCAAGAAGTTTCTTGTATACAAGTTTTGTTACGTCAACTGCCATTAAGAAATCAAGGTGGTTGAATTTGGGGTAATTCACTTTGTACATGAAAATCTTGTTCGGTAAAGCGTCGTACAACTTTGTCACATCCTGAAAAATTACAAGATTAATTATCGGTATGGAAATTTTTAGAAGTCCATTCATGAGAGTACTAGGTTTGGGTAAAAACTGAGATAAAAAGGGCATTACTCTTTTTGTTTGATATAGGATAAATTTTCTCATTCTCATAGACCTCTGAATGAGTCTACGATAAGGTGTTTCATGATAATTTTTCCAAATGAAGTGATGAAAGTTCCTTGAAAGGATTGATGTGTCTTCGAAAATCTAGCGAGGAGTAAGTGTACTCAATTTCCTGTGAGTTAGCAGAGGCTAGCTCAATTCTTCACCATCCAAAATAAACGAAATCCAATTCAAAACATTGTATGTTTGAGGATTTAAAATCGTCGTATAGAGAGAAGATTCATTTCGAAACTTAAGTGCCCCAACTCTTCAAAGTAATTTAGGCACTCGTATTTCTTGAGCTTGAGATAATTTCATTCAATTCGACATCGATAGTCTATAACGAGGTCTATAAGCATCCGTAAAAAATCCTATGAACTCACTTTAGAACCAGCAAGCCAGTCATTCTCAGCCCAAAATAATCCAACAGGTACTTGAACTTTTGAAAGATCATACTCTGGTGGTGTAGAGCTATTGTACATTAAAATGTTTCCTTTCCTTCCGTAATCATAATACTGAAATTTTCCAGATTTCACTTCTTGACCATAGTGAATAATTGTCTTTGTTGATGCTCCAGCGGGCGTATGGCTTAGTATTCTTGGTAGAAGTTTCTGTTGGGATAAAAAAGTAGATATTGTGTTGTCAAAAAACGTTCGTATAATGTATATTATCCTCGTGGCCTTCTTGGGCAATAGTGAAATCTCAAGATTTTGCTAAAAATTGAGACATCAAAGGACCGCCATAATAGAAATTTTAGATGGATCGAAGTAAGTTATAGATTTCTTTGGATTTAGAATAACTTGGAGCTCCAAGTATTCTAATTCTACAAGGAGAACTTCTCAAAGATTGTACATACAGGAGCATAATTTGAAACAAATATAGTTTGTGATTCTTGTTACAAACTAAAACTGCTTTTATACCGATTTTATACAGAACCTTGAACTGAACTTCCCAGTGTAAGTTATTGAATTGAACTCAATATGCCACAACAAGTAAAACAAGTTGTCTCATTACATGTGTGCACATGATAATACATATTGATATGATAAATTTGTTGACAGGCCATGAAGGTCTTTCAAGACTTCTTGTTGATGAAGCAAACCCCATATCATACGTAAAATGATAAGTAAATATTTATCATGAAAATCCAACCTTGTTAAAACTACTGATTCCATAGTATTTTGACTCACGTAATCGAATTGTGATGCATCAAATCCACAAATAGCGAATAATGCATTGGCACAAATTTTCTCTTCCGTCACATAGACGTCACATCCATATCGAGCAAGGAACTTCAGTAATCCATTTTGGGGCAAAAATTCACCTTCGCCAATGTATCGGGCAATGAACTAGAGATTTTAAAAATTCATTTGAATTTATCTTATTTTGAAACCATGTATATGATGATTATCACTGAAACTCACCTCCAATTCATTCAAAAATGGAGTCAAAAGTCGTACGGGGCTTTTTATATGGTCTACAAAAGCAACTGGAGCCAAAGCAAACATTGCTTTGATTTTTGATGCGATATCAGGTCTTTCAATTGCCATTGCGTAAAACATTGTCGTTCCCATGGAATGACCAATATATGTTAGGTTGCTCTTTTTTAGTTCCGTAATGAATGATATCTGAGTTGGTAAATCGTAGATAGCCATTTCATGCCAGCTAGAAAGAAGATATGATTTTTTGTACGAGAGTTTCATAAATGGTTTGCTTTAGCACAAAAATTTCGTCGAAATGACTCCAATACCCGGTTTTGGAGGCTATTTAGGCTCTAATGATGTTATACTGATAGGAATACATAATAATTGATATTTTATCCATACTTGTCGAAAATATATTTCATGATTCGTAATCATCCCAATCTCAAATTACAAATTATTATAGGACAAAACAAGACTTTCTTGGAAGAAAATGGAAAGCAAAAAGGATCGCGTGGAATTCAGTTATTTACACTTTGTCCTATACATCAAAATTGGAAGCAACTTCGAATTTGTCAGATGTGTATCTTTTTTTGAGAGACATCATCTTATCTTAGGTTGAACATGAATCTCACAAGTATATCGGACCCGTAGGTCCACAATTCTTCGATTTTAAGTCAATTTTGATCCTTAGTTCTCCCAATATAAGCAAATACAGTAACTTACAGTTAACTTTGATTCAACGCAAATCTTGCACTTTATGATATCACAGTACTTCAATTTATTATAATACCATGATTACCTGAAGTTCCAAAATTTCAAGTCTGTCGTTGAATAATTTACATGACTCCTAGAATAAGTATTTCCACGAGCATTCCCCATCCATACGTCATATCCAT
Source organism: Eretmocerus hayati (assembly GCA_029851415.1). Taxonomy (NCBI): domain Eukaryota; kingdom Metazoa; phylum Arthropoda; class Insecta; order Hymenoptera; family Aphelinidae; genus Eretmocerus; species Eretmocerus hayati. The sequence goes on from CM056742.1 coordinate 23,434,470, forward strand.
GATCAGACAAGATGTATGCTAAAGAATAATATTTTTGGTGAGGAATCAACATTTTTCACGAAGTTAAATATTCCTAATATTATATGCATAACTGATTGACATACCGTCAACCGGTGTTACTTTGAACACTTTTTGAAAATTTTGCTCGTAATTTCCCTAGAAATCGTACGTCTTACGTTAAAAAGCTTATTGTCTTAGCTTTCGATTGTGCTGTGGTAGAGTCTAATTGGATACTGTTGACGAAAGTTATGAGCATTTTAAAAGGGTTCAGAGTTAGACCCCCTAGTTGGGGTAACTTTGAACGCTAGATTGATTAAACGTAAGATCCTCGGTAACGGACATGGTATAATGCTCTGTGTCTGTCTCTGTGTGATACATTTGCATTCAGCAAAGTATTATAGACTCATTTTGAGTTTTCTGAAGTTGAAACTGAGACTCAAACAATGAATGAGTAGTTCCAAGAAATCATCTGAATTGTGATCACAATCTGCACTTTAATTGAAAAATTTGCTTATACAAAGTTCTAACTTAATCCAGAAATTTTCGGTCCTCCATGTATAATAATCGAGAGAGTAAAGTAGGGCATTTTGAAAATCTAATGATCCCAACCACAAATCTCAAAATCAAGAATTATGGGAATACTAGATTAATTCGTATGATCCAGAGTTAGCCCGATTTTCTATTGACTACGGTTTTTTGAAGTGTTCAAAGTTACCCCATTCGTCGAAAAATCATGTATTTTCCCATTCCAGTGTTCAAAGTTACCCCGGTCTGGAGAAAAAATACGCACTTTTCAGTTTTCACCCTACAAAATTGAGTCAAGATGAAAATATTCTATTGTAACGATGGACTCTCCAGGATATCGGTAGGAGTCAATGAAATCTAGCGCCGGAGACTTGGATTAGCCCTAAAAGTGCTCAAACGAGACCACCTGTTTGGAGAAACCTTTTCATTCCTAAATCATGCTATCCAAAAGGTTTGTTGAAAACTCTCTTATAGCTGATAGAAACCCCCACACCGATGCAAAATGTTGTACACGTATACCACTGTCAAGCAAATTACTCCTAGAATCCTTGCGCATCCCTACTTTGCTGATTTCGAAAATTAAAAACTTATACCTTTAGTGTTCAAAGTTACCCCGTCTCTTCAAAGTGACCCCGGTTGACGGTATCGGAAGTTGAGCATCACAAACATTAATTTTTTTTACAATGGCAATTTCTGATTACGGCGTAATATAAGAAACCAGATAAATTTGTTATCATATGAGTAGTTCCACGCGAAAGCGACCCACGAAAAAGGGTCATGTCTCAGATCCTTTTGTTAACATTCTTATTCGATTCTATGGTACAAAATATGAACTTTTCACTACCTCTGGGGTCCCAAGAAAATTTTTCGGTCCCATGGCGAGAATTTTCGAAAATGAAGTAAAATACATCTTCTTAAAATTCTAGCAGCTTTTTTGCACTAAAATGCGAATAAGTCGAGTTTGCTCCCAGATAAAGATATGCGGCTTGCGGCATTCGAAAGGTCTTTCAAAAACCTATCAAAATCGCTATTGAAAAGTTGATTTTGGGGTTATGGGCAGCCTGTACGAGCAAAAGTGTAAAAATCACTAAACAGTGAGTTTCTCAGTTGCCTATTTTTTTCAATTTCTGAAAATCACATATTTGATGTAAAATTTTGTGTTCGTCCAGAAAAAAGTGGTCCCGACTTCCTTTTCCGACGTCTAAGGCCTGTTTCTTCAAATTTTCGCAAACCTATTTTTTAGGCAGTTTGGAATTGTCTGTTTACTGCGCATCCACAGGAATTTGGACTGTTAGAACCAATCCCATTGGGAAGCCAAAAAAATTTCCTTCAAAATGACCACTTGGCAAAGTCAATTTCATCAATTTGGCTCGGAGCTACAACGTTTGAAAGACCACCGAATCTCGATAACCAACAAGAGGTGGATCGGAGACACCGCGACAATAGTAGGAAAATCCGGGCACGATCTCTGGCCCGATGTATCGTTTGCCTATTGACGCACTCGAGCTGAAGCTTCATCTTTTGTAGGCTGTAACTCCGAGCCAAATTGACTTTGCCAAGTGGTCATTTTGAAAGAAATTTTCTTGGCTTCCCAATGGAATTGGTTCTAACAGTCCAAATTCCTGCGCATGCGCAGTAAACAGACGATTCCAAACTGCCTAAAACATAGGTTTGCGAAAATTTGAAGAAACAAGCCTTAGACGTCAGAAAAGGGAATCGGGACCACTTTTTTCTGGAAGAACACAAAATTTCACATCAAATATGTGATTTTCCAAAATTGAAAAAAATAGGCAACTGAGAAACTCACTGTTTAGTGATTCTTACACTTTTGCTCGTACAGGCTGCCCATAACCCCAAAAACAACTTTCCAATAGCGATTTTGATAGGTTTTTGAAAGACCTTTCGAATGCCGCAAGTCGCATATCTTTATCTGGGAACAAACTCGACTTATTCGCATTTTAGTGCAAAAAAGCTGCTAGAATTTTAAGAAAATGTATTTTACTTCATTTTCGAAAATTCTCGCCATGGGATCAAAAAATTTTTTTGGGACCCCATAGGTAGTGAAAAGTTCATATTTTGTACCATAGAATCGAATAAGAATGTTTACAAAAGGATCTGAGACATGACCCTTTTTCGTGGGTCGCTTTCGCGTGGAACTACTCATATCTGAATTCTCTCATGGCTTTCACCACTAAAAATGATAATAATGATACAAGATAAATGAAATCTATTTGAGTTATAGAGGCACAAATTGATCAGTCATTTCTTCTATGAATACATAGTATTTTCCAGACTTCTAAAGTCTAATTTTAAACTATTGTTAGTTTTATCAACGAAGAATATTTTTTGAATGTTAATTCAGTACTATTCTTATGAGAATCGAATTATTTAACATTGAGATGAACATATCGAAGAAACAATTTTTTTACCTAGACTCTTATTCTTGCCAGCGATTACCCAATCAGAAGAACTAGCAAGAAGTCCATGCTGTAAAAATACTACAGGAGAACCTAATGGCCCAGGAATTCGATGCATTGTCAATAGATATCCATCATCAGTCAATACTACGTGGGCTTCAGACGGATATCCCTCTTTCCTAATCATTTCCGGCTGAAAAGAAAAAATATAGATATTTGTATAGATAAAATATTTGAAATCCAGGTTAGCTTGTCTCGTTCACAGATCCATATTTTTTATTCTACCATAAAAGTTCCGAACTGGGCGTTTGAACGAATGAGATTGCATACTAATACAAAAAATTATCATTACTCATAATGATAGATGGCATGAGTCATGACTCTCGTAGATAGCATAATATTTATTCCATCAAATGATTATTCATATTCATGACGTCTATACATAGTTTCCCTAAAAATAGTAAAAAAATTCTGTTTGTCATCTTAATTTTGAGAACCAATCATCTGGAAAATTATTTTCCGGATGGTTGGAGAAATCACGGGATAAGCTTTGATGGAAAAAATTTTTGTTCTTTGGGATAGAGGAATTTGTTTATTGAATCGTTCGTGTGGAGTCTACATCTTTTGATGAATTTCTGTGTTGATCCAGTACGAAAGAATCGAATTGATGGAAATGATATTTGTAATGAAAAATATTCCAAATTTGAGAAGTAACTTTGCAATTTTCTGGAGTTAGGACTTTAGAATTTTGCGTACTGGATTTAGGAATCGATGGAAACAGTTAAAAAACCAGCAAGGATACACCACTGGTCAAAAGTTTGTATACACCTAAAAACTAAGAGCCCAATTCGGAAATTTCAATTCCTCAGGCTACATTGATTCAAAACTGCTTCAATTTAACTGTTCTGTAGCTTTTTTCTATACTTCCAGGAGACTTTAGAGGGTTTTTTTTCGTGCAACACAATAGATTTTTGTTAGGTCAAGTCGAGTTTTCGGGAAAATTCAAGTCAAATATGAGTTGATGGATCAAAATGATTCAAAAGCATCTGAAAGCAGGAAAGCCGAGACCTTCAAAATCCGCTTTTCTACCTCATTCTTAGGTTATTTTTAGTACAAGGTGTGACTGTTTTCGTAAAGGAAGATTCATCCCGAAAAGTTCAGCAGTATCTGAGAAATTATGGAAGAAATTATACAGGCACTGGTATATACTGCACTATTTTTTTCCATCCCCTGAATATGAGAAGGAACTTGAGCGAGATCTAGGAAATATCATTGTACGACTCTCCCATCACTTATAAATGCTGGATTTCTCTTCCAAGAGAGATCTTCCCTAACAAAAACAGTCACATGTTGGATCAGAAATGTCGTAGAATGATTCCAAAAAATGGATTGTTAACTCTTCAGTTCTAATTTCAGATGCTCTTCGAGTTGTTTCTATCCATCGATTCATATCTGACTTCCAAAGGTTTGAGTTTTGCCCCAATTTCTATGAATTTTTCAAAGAATTTGACTTGACTGAACAGAAATCTGTTACCTCACACGAGATGAATCCTCAAGAAACTCTGATATGAGATGGGAAATAGTAACAAATTGAGCCAAATTGGATTCATTTGAACCAAAAAGTCTGAAAAATTGTATTTTTAATTTGGGGTTTTCAATTTTAGCCGCACGCAAACTTTTGACCTATATAGTATATCCCTACACGAGCAGAATTTTATTTCAATAACTACCTCCCGTCTTTGTCTATTCAGAATGCAACGTAAGGCATAAATTTTGGAAGAAATCAATTAAAGTTACGTTATTATGATGAGACAAATTCAACACTTTTTTCTACAGTATATCTTCAAAAAAAAGAAGTGTATAATTACATACGCGCTCTATTATCGCATAATTATCTGATTGGATACATCGGATATCTCAGTAAGAAATTTCTATACAGTGCGCACTCAAAATCTCTGATGTAAGACTTCTCAAGAGTACTTTTTATAATAACCGCAGAATAGTTCAATCTTGGAGATAATTCGATTCTAGTCAACTCAACTTTGTCACAGTAAAAATTTTTTTGGACTGAACAGTTCAATTGGAGATTATTTCTTTAATCAAAATGATGCTGACAATTTGCACATATGGCTTTTGACTCAATTCATTTTGATTAAACGTAGAGTTTCGGAATGTCAGAAAATTGTCCAATTTTAATTTAGAGCATGAAACTTTATTTGTCGAAAAGATTGAAATGAATGCAGCTGAAAATTATACTCACAGTTGTCATTTGTACTTCTGGATCGATACTCTTGATCCTTCTTGGTAGGCCAAAAAGAAGCAAATCTCCAGCATTATTTGGAATCGATGCAACTTTACTGATGATCTCATCCAAAGTTGGAAAATCGCATTTTCCAAATTGTAAATAACACATTGAGATCACGAATGTGTACCTAAATAGCTGATTGATTTTCATCTTCATTGAGTGAGATCTGATATGAAAGAGGTTAATTCATACACTTTTCGTTGAGTCTATCTTTGATGTCTGCATCAATTCTTAACCAATAAACGATCAATTCCACACTCAAATTTCTCGATTTCGACGATTTTTTAGTATCTGAATGTTCTAATATTATTCATCATATTTTCCACTGATCACTTCCTAAATCAATATTTCTCAATAATTCTCAATTATTGAGTTGACGAAAAAAGCTCTAACTTGAGCTTCAAAATGATCTGTCTGATCCACCAGGTTTTCCCAATAATATTAAAAGCTCATACACTTGCTAAGATAATACTACCATAAAAATAAAGTTCCACTGACTAATATATTTATCACTGATTATTCACAATAACATCAATAACTTGTAAACTTATGTGTGTTATGAGATCGTTTGAGAAAACACGATTACCGCATTAATCACATCGAATAGAATTTAATTTAATAATTAAGAGAAGACGAAGCGAGAGTGGTATAAGCGCCCTACTGGAGTTCAATGCCGACTGACCGCATTGCGCGTTATTCGTGCGTCTCTCTGATGCGGTATTATATCGAAGTGATTCACACTATATTTATATTGTCTGATGCGCCAAGTTTGTTCACGAGATATTGTCACCAAAAGAAAGTAACCGAATCTGAGTCTGACCCTCGATATTAAATACTATACTTACATTGTATTGTTTTATTGGAAGATGGTTTGACTTGTGAGGTATTAACTTAATTGAATGTGACATTATCGACTTATAAAATATTGATGGAAAGAGGGGGCGGGGTGTACTGCTCAGAAGAGATTGTATTCTCACTCTCACACTTTTGTGTGCTATTATTAAGAATAGAAGAGTGCTTTTTAACCCATTTTTTACGTGATTTGTTTATTTAATGTTTTGCTCATTTTTCTGGACGGAGATTTTTGGAAGATTTCATCAATTCAGGTGATTAGGACATCAGAAAATGGCTTCAAGGAGTATTTTACAATTTTCGAAAAGCCAAAAGTTGGAATTCAAAATTATGGAAAGTCAAAAATTCGGTACGAAAATTCAAAATGCTAGAAAAGATGAAAATTAACACGTTCGCTGCGACGAGGAAAATCGCAGTTCCTTCCCTGTGTGCGGAGGGACCCACTCGTGGGTCCCTCCGCAACGTTACATCACATAAGACGAAAATCTGCCGCACACAAAGAAGGACAAGCGGGATCCACCAGTAGGTTTCTCCGCACACAGGGAACGAACTGCGATTTTCCCCGTCGCAGCGAACGTGTTAAAAACATAATCAATTTTTAATGATGACACTCTATTAAATTCCCAACTGATGTGTGAATAAAAATCTTAAAAAATCGCGTGACCCCGGCTTTTGTCGAGGCACTATTACCAGAGGGAACTTTTAATCGCCAAATGGCCAGTCTGCCCCTGATCAAGATCAACATTCGAATCAGCAAAAATCTGACGATAAAAATTCAAAAGTTGAAATGTTTGAACAGAACTTTCAAATTTCCATCGGAATCATATTCAAATCTTGCCTTTCCGGTCATTCAGAATTTGAATCTCTCCAAATTGTGGAATTATAAATTTCTGTCCTTTCAAATTTTGGCATTCCAAATTTTCAATCCTGTGCATCCCTAATGATCAGATCAAGTGAATATCTATCTTTCTGTATAAAAGGATCCTTCCGGAAAGCATTCCGAATTTTAGTCTCTCTGAGATTATGATATAATTATTATAATATTAATCATCTTTGACGTCTTTATATCTTCGTCTTCCGAGAATAAGTATGGTTCCCTTATTCAAAAAAAAAAAGGAAGGAAATCGTTGATGCTAGAAAACGACTGAAAATGATATCTAAATCTGCATTATTTGATCATACATTCGGTATAGAAGATTGATCTCGAGACTGACTGATTGAATCCCTTTGACAATCTTATCTTTCACAGAAAAAACAAAGTTCTTCATATGATGACAACTTTATGTTGATAGTATTCCTATTTGAACTAAAAGATTCTATGATTTTAGTAATTTTCACTTTTCTCTACAGGTATCTCACATTATTATTAATTATCAAAAATTTGTTCCTGAATCCCATCATCAGAGACGAATAACTACTATGGATTGACTAATTCGAGACATTTGGATATTTGTCTATTGTTTGGTAGCAGATGGTCCATTGAGATTAACCATTTGATAAACAAAATTTAATTGAAATTTGCTAGACAAGTTAACAGAAATTCAGTATTGAAAATAAAATAGAAGGTAGTTTCCCATATACATCTCATTGTTTGTATTCCTGAAGCTCGATTGCCTTGGGTAAGCGATATGATGCAAAGATCCAGACATACTCGTTGAAAGTTTTGAGGGGATTCAGGGGCTACTCTCGGTTTTATCATAAAGACCGAACTCATGAATAAAAAGCTCATCACTTTTAATGAAATTTCTTTAATGAAAATCGTCATTAGAGTCAACGCTATAAAAACCATCCTATATATACAAGATAGAAGTTATGACGAATTACATGTAATAGTAATAGTTCATGAGAAATATGTCGCAATATTAATCAATGTGAGGTATTAAAGATCAGTCACTTTCTGCAGAAGAAGAAATTGGCGCTTAGTACAAAAGTTTTAAAAAATCGTGAATATAAGGAATCTTCAGAAAAACTACACTGTACATAGAAATATAACTTCATGATCCTGTAACCATCATGATTGTACACGTAGGACAAATTTCTATCATGAATTTTCGTTTGGTTAACGAAAATTGGTGTCCCAAATGATGAAATGCTCATAAACTATCATTTTCATCAAAGAATGCAATAAAAATCTAGAAATTGATAGATCAATATGAATTATTTTGAAGCTTCAGTAAGTCTGTACTATTTACACTAAACATTCGAGCTAAAAGCTAAAAATATAATTCACCAAATTCTGAGTCTCTTTGGAGAAAATTGTTCATATGGCGGCTATAATTATCTTATGAAAAATATCCAAAAATTACAAAGGTTATCACATTAACTGACTTCACTATGAAGTCACGACGTCATCATCTCTTTCATGAAATTGCAATATCTGTTTTTCCTTATGGTACTACATGCAATTATCACCGATACGGGTTCATTGCTTCTATGAGTTCAGTATACACAAATTTATCCGCATCTTTTGCCCACATGAAATCAACGTGATTGAATTTCTTGTTTGTGATAGTATACATCATGATTTTGTTCGGAATCTTGCTGTAAAACTCCATTATATCCTGAAAACAATTTGATAATGAGTTAAATATTTACAGAAACAGATTCGAACCAAATAAGATTCAAAAACACAATTCCACCAACTTTAAAGGGATATCAGAATCTCGATCAGAATTGAATACCGCTGAGCCCTCGCTGACTAATAATTCAGAGCTCAAAATGTTTCCAAGCAAAATGAAATGATGTGTCATTTTAGATTAATTACTAGAGTTGTTTGAAATTCTTTGCCCGCGGGCGTCGAAAAATATGTACAGTAACCTGCAGAAAAAATGGAACACGGATACCTCCACCAAAACAGTCATCACTCCGACGCCGTTTGGGTTTACGCCATTTTTTCCAAAAAGCACTTGAAAAATAAGAAAATAATCTGTCAAATTATGTGTTTCAAACATTTTTTTTCGAAATTTGAAATCGAAATTTCATGCCTTTAATTGACACTCAAAATTGGAAAAATTCTCATTTTAATCAATCACCCTCCATTTATATGCAAGTCATGCTAGTGTAATAGTATATTTCCGTACTGAGCGCGGTAGCCCATTTTGGGCACTAGGACAATTTGTCTGTCGAGCGAAACGAGACAGACATGTCCTCCAGTGCCCAAAATGGGCTTGCAAGCGAGGTGCGGATATATTTTTTCATTACGAGAACCCTAAAATCCTATTTAAACGCGGCGCTTTTAGGTTAGAGTAATGAAAAAATTCTTGCGGGATATTGTAGCTCTTTCCAAGACCTTCAAAATCCTCTTTTTAAACTTTGCCTTACAATTATATTCGCACCTAAGTTACAAGCGATCTCGTAGAAAGAATTTCGTACAGCTTAAGGTTCACAAAAATACGGATAACCTCTAATCTACGATTATTATGTAGAATCTTCAGAATCTTACGAAATTATTGTCAGATTCATTCCAAAGATTGGTCGAAAGGACTTCCGCCCACCTCAACTAAGAAAAACTCATGTCTCCATACTTTCAATACCCTCAACTCGTACGAAATTCTTTGTACGAGATCGCTCGTAACTTGGGTGTGAAAAATCGTAGAACAACGTTCATAAAAAGATTTTGAAGGTCTTGAAAAGAGCTACAACATCCCGCAAGAATTTTCACCCTATAGCATGACTTGCAGTCATATAAATGGAGGGTGATTGATTGGAGTGAGAATTTTTCCAATTTTGGGTATCAATTCAAGGCATGAAATTTGGATCAAAAAATCGTTGAAAAACAAAATTTGATAGATTTTTATCTCATCTTTCAAGTGCTTTTTTTCAAAATTGGCGTAGACCCAAATTTATCGGAGTAGTGGTTGTTTCAGTGGAGGTATCCGTGTTCCATTTTTTCTGTAGGGTACTGTATGCGAACATGTAAGTACCATGAATCGAACGAAAAAATTTTTTCGATAAGACAAGGGTCGAAACACGAAACTATCTTTATTTGGCCAAACGAGTCTTTACGTAGTAAATAAGAATGTATTCAAGACATTTTTTGCTCATACGTATGAGCAAGTACGCGCAGTTTTTGGTCTATGTGTGCGATTAAGCATTTTGAATTTATCCTGTAAAAACAGATACAGAAATCGATTTCCTGAGAAAGATTCGTATTTTCTTTATCCCTCATCCCAAGGGCGATAATTTTCGATATATAGGTATTACATACATTTAAATTTCCAGTAAAACAGAATAACATCTGATACTCACGTCTCTATTCGTTATCCAATCATTCTCTGACCAGAATATTCCTATTGGTGTTTGGATCTTTGATACATCATACTCAGGTACAACAGTACTGTTGTAAAGTTTCATATTAATTTTTGGCCCATAGTCGTAATGAGCAAATCTTCCAGTATTCATTTCTTGAAAGTAGTGAACTGCAACTTTTAATGCTATTCCAGCTGGTGTATGAGATAAAATTAATGGAAGCTTATCCTGAAAATATCAACAACAATAATGGTTAATGAATGCTAAAAAAGATGTTTTTAATTATAAATGATTCGTGCTTAATTTACCCCCAGTTCCTAATTTACCCCCGCTCAAGATCTCGAATGAAAGCCTCCGCAGAATCTGATGCATATTTTTTTCATGTCTATTATACGTTAGAATATGAGAAAATAAACGTTCTCGACCGATCCAAAATAACCATGGAATTTTTTTATAACGCAAATACTGTTTTCACTACTAAGGTTAGTGTACCCAACTTGCGCCCATTAAACCATTTTTTCAACAACTCTGGTGTAACTCAACATTTTCTCCAACGTGCTTTAGCTCATTTCAGAGCTTGTTTCAATACCTCCTAAACGAACTAAAGTACGTGTGATTCTTGGAGTAGAGCTGTCTCAATTTTTCCAAAAAGTAATTTTTCAGAGTTTACAAAACGGTGTACCTAACTTGCCCCCGTTAGCCCGTTAGCCATTTTCTCAACAACTCCCATTTCGCCCAATATTTGTCAATCCCTTGAAAATGAAGTAATAAACTACGCCCCCAATTTTGATTAACTGGAGCCGAATATCATTTTTATCTCTGTGCAACCACTTTTGAAGATTTTTCATGGGTCCAAACACCAAAATGTTGAGTATTTAATTTACACAATAAGTATTACTTTGATACAAGAAAAAATTATAGAATTATAGATAATTAACAAAACTTAACGTCAGGACATTCATCAATGAATGTATGATTAACCGGAGATTATTGTACCTTAAAAATATGATTTTTATCATACTTGATCATGGTAATGGAATGCAGCATGGACATCGGAAATAGCATCGCACTGCAGGATAAGTTCTCGAACCGCGCTAGTGCGCATTATAGACTCGTTAACAAACCTTTGTTCTTCCCGAAATCATGTCCGTCAGAAATCTTGAAAATGATCATAAGACAAGCTCCCCCCCCCCCCCCCCCCAAGTGAATTTTTCTGTTCTCCAAAGATTTCTGGTCAGAGCTACAACATCATGCCATTTGACGTTCTAATGACGATGACAAGGCGTTCCAACAACTTTTCATGTTTCGGTCAACATCTTGAGCGTAGATTTGTCTTTTTGAATTTATTTGACCATCAGATTTTGTAGTCTAAGCATGCCATTTTTTTGACCTTCCGGGGGCATAGCTATCAGTTTTGGGGGCCCAAAATGCCGTCTAAATACGATTTTTAAAGAAAAAAATCGTACTTTTTGGCAAAAAAATTGAAGGTGACTTTTCAGGATCGCCTTAAACGGAATTTTCCATCACCTATCTCGAAAGTTCAGACAATTCTACATCGATTACGTGTACTGTAAATTTTAATTGAGGACTTTTTCGTACTCAATAACGAGCCCCAAAGAGATATGTCATGATGTGGCTTCTTGGGCGTTGATGGGTTAACCGATGTAGTATGCAAGGGTGAGAAAAAATCTGCATAATGAGCTGAGGTACGACTCATTTCGGCTTCCTGGAGCAGAAATATCTAGATTTCATGGAGAACTCTAACGTACGAACTAATCAATAACTGTGATTGAAACTGTAATTTAATTTGCAGGGCTAAATAGGGTTTTGCCCTATAGCCTCAATAAAACATATAACATTGGCGCGTGGGTGCAAGTTAGACATACACTGATTTAATCTCGGGAAGAATTGTTTCCTGCAAAATTGACGTAGTTCGGTTCCACTCAATCAAAATTAAACCTACCCCAACTCACTTTGAAATTTTTGGAACAAGCTTTAGAACGCGCCAAGATGCGTTGGAAAATATTGAAACGGGACAAAGTTTTAAGCAAAACAAAAGCAATAATAAAGGAGAGGAATTAAGTGAGTCATCTCCATCTTTCAAATAGGGTATGAGAATATTGCAAATATGGTAGAGTTGATACCATGGAAATATTTTTTTTTTTTTTTAATAAATCATAATATATGGTGAAATACTCACGTAATTGAATTGAGGATTGTCAAATCCGAACAGGGCAAAAATAAAAGTAGCACATAGTCTTCTTTGGAATGTAAGTGGATTGCAAATGAAGTGTAAGGCATATTTGATGAAACGAGTCTGCGAAAATAGTTCACCGACTTTCATCATCTTGGAGAGTGCCTAGGAAAATGAGAAGATGAAAATATTATCAAGATAATAAACCAGATGAGTGCCCTAATAAGTCAACGGTGATTTATGCGAGACATCTGCATAGACAGCTATTTTTTCAGTTATTTTATGAATTGAATAATTTTTTCCCTCCGAAATTTTTCGATTTTCCGATAATTTACATGGAACGATTAGAATATCTACTTCATCGTTCTATACTGATGCATTAATCACTCCATTCACTCTCAAGAAAAGATATGGTAGGCTGAGAAAAAGCGTTGACGAAACGAATAATTTATTACGGATTTTTTTCCATGACACCGAATTTTGGGTGATTTTTTGGAAATAATTTACTGATCCATAATACTAGAGATCAAAATTTGGAATTTGATTCTTATGCTACTTCTAGGTCGATAGATAATATCAACAGCAATGAATGTTGTTCACTCTATGATAAACCATTTTTTGAGAGAAAATCATAAAAATGGCGTGTAAGAATATAATACTAATCTTACTTCTATTTCTCGAGCAAACGGCGCTGGCCACTTTACAGGACTCCTCAGCCTATGGATATAGGCAACTGGCGCTAAACTAAACATGGCATTGACCTTTTTTGCAATATCTGGTCTTTCAACCGCCATTACGTAGAACATGGTAGTTCCCATAGAATGTCCAACATAAATAAGATTTTTTTGAGTCAATTTTGTAATATAATTAATCACAGCTGGTAAGTCATATATTCCCATCTCATGCCAACTGAAATTGAATATTAAATTGTTAGTATTCTAATTTTTGCCGATTCGACTTCAGAATTTCGATCTTTGGGTAAATTTTATACCTGAAATTCCAGTATTCAAAATCGGAAGTTGTATATTTTTTATGGCATGTCGAATACGTGTTGCCTCTGGAATTACCAATCCATACATCGTATCCATGATCCCACAACATCAGAGCTGAAAACAAAAATCGAAATATACATTACTCACCTGTATTGCTATACGATATTTCTAATGTTTGATCGAAATTTCTGGAAAAAGACCGAAAACTCTCGAAAAGAAAAATCAGTTAACCGAAACCGAGTTTGCGAATATTCATTTCTTACTATAATTTAAAGATTAATCTAGACCATAATCTGTCAATCTGTATTACCCAAGCGTACAATTACACTAAAATTGGTCAAAACATTCCAATATATATAGCCATAGCGGAACACGAGATCGACGCAGTATACAGCCACCATCACCGTGGCCTCCGCTTGTCATTATTTTTGCTCAGCCTTGAAGAATTTGCGTTTAAACCATGCGTACATTGTGACACGTGCATTCGTTCATTTTCCATAGACTTCTTTTATTTATTAATTTTTTTCTTTTCAGATTTCCATACATATAGTATTTGTGGAATATTTATCAAGGGAATCAAAAGCCACAGCGAGACTTCATTATCTGACACTTTCATTTTCATTTATCACGGATTGCGGATATGGAGGAAATAAAATTTTTACCTATAGCCTTGTTTTTGCCACTGATGACCCAATCGAATGATGTGCACAGGATACCATGTTGTATAAAAACTGGAGTTGATCCTGGTTTACCAGGGATTCTGTGTAATGTCAAGTAATATCCGTCATCGGTCAATACCACGTGTTCTTCAGCTGGATAGCCTTGTCTTTTGATCATTTCCGTCTGAAAATATGAAATAAAAAATAATTACACGATAAAAGTGATCGATGGACGAGTATTTCATGGATAATTTTGAGGAAGTTTATGTGAGCTGGATTGTAATACATATTTCGATTTCTCTGAGATACTTCCTATACAATCTTTGCCATGAGAATATTTGTATCATGAACTTTTGAGCCCCCAGTCAGAAATGAAGACACTGACTCATACATTCATTCATTCGCATACTTACAAGGATGCTGACGAATATTGTCGAAACTCAATTCTTCAGAAAACTTCAGAACATTTTCGACTCGCTTTTCGATTCAAGGTATTAAGAAAGCTTATGAAATAAGTTTTAGAGAATATGTTCGCGATTGGTAATCACTCCAAGATTTAACTTTTCTTACACCATAAATTTCATCGACACTCCGATATTCTCACGCGGCTCTCGAGTCGCGTTCGAGCATCGGTTCCTGAATATTGCTAGAATGTCATTTATAGCCACATGTGCTTGGAGAAACTCTGATCTCAAGTTTGTACCCGCCTCAAGTACGCTCTCATGGAGCGACGCGCTCAAGGATACCTATGGGTCTCATTGCCGAATGTCGGCACATCTGTTTTTCAGTTTCCCGTCATCGGGAGTTTTTAGGCTCATAAAGTCGCAATTTAATTACCCTGCCTGTATCCATTCTTACCCCACCTATGCTTACATATGTACATATATGTGTGTGTATGTGTGTGAGTACCGATGACGGTTGAACCCTCTACCCTCAGACGAGAGCTGAGTAGCGTCAGTAAGCTAAGCGATCTTGCATGATTCACATGTCGTGCTATACTCTGTAAAATCTTTTTCTTGTATTCGAGAATAAAGTATTATGTACGAATAAAAATGCAGGGTTTAAAATTACTTAGAATTTAACCCCAACAGTCGAAAAGTGCATACGACTAAATCACATTTCGTACATAAATTGGTCCTTCGAGCCGGATATTTCCAGCGCAAAACTTTACAAAATCGTGGATCGGTGCGGTGATCATTGACTTCAGTGCGTATGTGTTTTATGCACCAAGTGAACGAACCTTGTTATAACTCGACGAGTTTGTGCACCAAGTGAACGAATCTTGTTATAGTTCAACGAACAAAACTGGACTCATACCGAGTTCTGTTAACCATCACCGCACAATCTTCGCATTCAACAATTTGCCGCGCAACCAGCACTCGGCTGTCACTACCAGGCCAACGGCGTGGCGAAAGATTCACGTAACTCCATCTCAACAAAGTGACCGAAAATCACCTCATAGTGAATATCATCACCGTTTCGTGACTGCTTTCTCTCGCCACCACGCAATATTACACGCAGCGAATCAGAGTCACACTTTAGCCGCGGGAGCCGGATACTTCATTGGCATGCCTCTCTCTCGGTGGGCCACAATCTAGCCGCGAGCTGAGTGCTTTTTGTTGTGCCTCGCGACAGTGCGTGCTATAAACTTCATTGCTGTTGGTTACATCAGCAAATGAACTGACTACAACTCAACAGCCAATGAGCATACCTCGCACAAGTGAAGAAATATTGACCTCACGTCAAATCACGATCAGACCACAGCAGACCCTTCACCTCATAGTGAACCATCGTCGCCTCATAGTGACCGCCACCTCATAGTGGCTGACTGATATCAGGTCAAACGAATGAGCACCACCTCATAGTGATCGACTCAAGTTACCAAGTTCCACGTCATAGTGGCTACTCATTTTCACCTCATAGTGAACTGCTGTCACCTCATAGTGACTGTCGCAATTTTCGCCTCACAGTGAACTGCTGTCACCTCATAGTGACTGTCGCAATTTTCACCTCATAGTGAACTACTGTCGCCTCATAGTGACTGTCACAAGTTTCACCTCATAGTGAACCACAGTCACCTCATAGTGACTGTCACACCATTGTGAACAACCTACATCCCCTTGGATCACATCATGGCATTTTTCCACTCACACTGAGTGTTTTGACGAAAATCATGAGTTATTCTGTCCGACCAGACCAGATGCTTCGTCAACGAAAGCCGCAATAACCGGACTACATGTGACTGGTCCCGCATCATCAGACACCAACGGCACATGCAGCACCCAGCAAACTGTAAGCGTTCTCTTTGAATCACCTGTTCAGATTAGTTACTCAATTAGACTACTTGCAATTTATACGAGACTTGAATTTGCTTCCATTTCAAAATGAACACTCTACGGTTGAAATTACTTTTCTCACAGCGCGATTCTATAACCGGTCAGATCCTTAATTTTCGATCATTCTTGGAAGGCTATAAAAGCGAGGATGATTTGGTAGAATTGAAACTGCGATTGCAAAGAATTACATCACTGTCAGAAAAGCTCGACACCACGTGCGATGAGATCGATGCTCTCGACGGTTCCAAAGAGAACAAAAACAAGCGTTTCATTATATTTGATGAATTTTTCAAAGTGACGAGCCGAGCTCAACGAATAATTGATGAAGCGTCGGCTGAAGAAAGAAGGATTGAGACTGCAAGACAAACTCAAACTTTCCTAAATTCAAGGTTGAGCCACGGATCATGTGACGATCATCATTCTAGCTCCACTTTTTCAAGACGTCGCGTTAAATTACCAGACATCCCCATACCGACATTCAACGGGAACATCGAGGGATGGTTGGCCTTTAAGAATAATTTCGAATCCTTAATCCACAATGATCCTGAAATAGGAGATATGGCAAAATTGCACTTCTTGCGCAAGGCTCTCACGGGTGACGCAACGAAGAAAGTCTTGAATTTCGTATCTAGTGCAGACACATATGAACATGCATGGAAATTGTTGAACAAATCTTACGACAACAAACCATTGTTGATATCAAAACACATGTCGTCACTTTTGGACCTTCCTTATCAGAAAAGAGATGATCCTAAAAGTATCGAGGCCCTCATAGACGAAGCACAACAACACGTCAAATCACTCCAAATTCTGAAAGTCAACGTCACTGATGAGATGGTTGTCGCCTTAATTGAGAAACGTCTTAATAAATTCACTAGGATGAGATGGCGCCAACATTTGAAACGTGACGAAGTCCCAACTTTCGATCGAATGATCGAATTCGCATATGACACGGCCAATGCTTATAGTTATCAAGACTTTGACAAATCAACGAGTCAAAACCGTAGCGATGAAGGTCCTGTATCCAAGACGCGTAGAATTGAACCCAAGCATACTGCTAAAACATTTTTTACAAAACCGAAAAACTGTGTTGCTTGTACGAGTAACGAACATCCTATTTACAAATGTGAAAAGTTCATTGCAATGTCTCCGCAAAACAGAGCCAAGTTGATCAAAGATTCGAAACTATGCCCCAACTGCTTTCGATCCCACAAGTTAAGCGAATGCAAATCCGGTAACTGCAAAACTTGCGGCAAAAAACATAACTCTCTTTTACATTTTGATAAGATTCCACCCACAAATGGCGATGGACTCAACCCTGGAAGCTGACTATATAAAAATCCAAATTGGAGTATCACTCGTGCATGTCTCTCCGCTAACATCTCCCATTCATCCAACGAAATCATGACCAGCGCGATGGTGAGAGTCCTCGGCAAAGGTAAATCCGTGGTTTTATGCAAAGCTCTTTTGGATACTTGTTCGACAGCTAATTTCATCACGGAAAGAATAGTGAATCGTCTGAACCTTCCGAAATCTCCTTGCACTTTGACAATTGAAGCCATGAACGACATGAGCACAACAGCAAACTATTACACCGAGGCCACTATCAAATCAATAAACTCCGACTTCTCAAAGTCTCTCATATTTTTCATTGTCCCTCAAATCACAGAACTGGGCCAAGCAAATATTCATAGTAATGAACTTAACATACCGCGAAATGTCAAACTCGCTGATCCAGATTTCCATAAAGCAGCAAGGGTCGATATGTTGATCGGATCCGGTCCGACTTTGTCATTCATGACGTCGGGCCAATTAAAATTATCGATGAATGGAGATTTGATTTTGCAAAAAACCAGACTAGGCTGGATAATTGGCGGTGCACTAAACCAGTCTAAGAATGGCTCAACTTCGCACTGTTTTATTACCAACTTACAATTTGATCTTCAAAAATTCTGGACAATTGAAGAAGTCTCACCGCATGAACCAATCCGGTCAGCGGAAGAAAAATTCTGTAACGATCACTTTGAAAAACATGTAACTCGAAATGAGGAAGGTAGATTCGTAGTAGCATTGCCCTTCAAAGAAGGTCAGAACGTTGGTCTAACCAAAAGAATAGCAACGCAAAGACTGCAGCACCTGCGAAGGAAATTCAAAGCGAATCCAAAATTTGAGACGGAGTATTCCAAGGTCATGACTGAATATTTAGCTTTGGGTCACATGTCCCCTAATAGCTATTCATCTTCGGAGGGATATTATTTACCTCATCATGCTGTCATAAAAGATTCAAGCAACACTACAAAACTCAGGGTAGTTTTTGACGCATCAGCAAAATCCAGCAATGGGAAATCTCTGAACGATATTTTGTACGTTGATCCGACCATCCAAGACGATTTATTCACCATTCTTCTCAGATTTCGAACATACATCTATGCCATTATAGCTGACATCGAGAAAATGTACCGACAATTCTTGATTCGAGAGGAAGATAGGAAGTTTCAGAAAATTCTTTGGTTGAAAAACGGTACGATCGCCGAGTTTGTTTTGAACACAATAACATTTGGCGTTTCATCTGCACCATTTCTAGCCATCCGATGTCTTGTAGAACTAGCTGAAATTGGTACTAGCAGCCACCCCATCGCTTCAAAGGTATTGAAAAGGGATTTCTATGTTGATAACATGGTCACGGGAGCGAACACAAAATCTGAAGCTCGCGAAATGATCAAGCAAATGACTGATCTTTTAGGTACAGCATGCTTAAAGATGCGACAATGGGCTTCAAATAGTCCTGACATCTTAGATTACGTGCCGCAACAAGACCTTGACGTAGATTTTGACTTAGACAAAGACAATACACTCAAAACACTCGGGCTCTTTTGGAAACCAGCAAACGACGTACTTTCGTACAAATTCCAGAAAATCCCAATAGAAGTCAAATTGACTAAACGCAATATTTTATCAGAGGTAGCGAAGATCTTTGACCCTTTGGGCCTCCTTGGCCCAGTCATTTTATACGCAAAGAAAACGATTCAAGACTTGTGGCTCGCAAAGGTAGATTGGGATACGCCTATTCCATCAAAGATCGATCATGACTGGCGAACATTTCGCGATCAACTAAATTCCATTAAACCCATAAACTTTGATCGCGCGGTCACGTGCATGAACACGCAATTCATCGAACTACACGGGTTTTGCGACGCCAGTGAAATAGGTTATGGCGCGTGTTTTTACATTCGAGTAAAAACCGCGCAAGGAACGTATCAAACCACGCTGCTTTGTTCCAAATCACGTGTTGCTCCGTTGAAAACTACGACGATTCCTCGTTTAGAGCTATGCGCAATGGTCGTATTGGCAGAACTCTACACTCAAATCATCAATGCTCTTACCACCCTAGAAATCAATCGCACATATTTCTGGTCAGATTCAACCATAGCACTCAATTGGGTACGGAAATCACCCCATTTGTTGGATACCTTTGTAGCTAATCGAGTCACAAAAATTCAGTCAAAAACCGACAATGGTTCGTGGCATCACATTAGATCGGAAGACAACCCGGCAGACAAGCTGTCCAGAGGACAAATGCCTCTCGAATTCTTACATGATCCGCTCTGGTATCACGGTCCAAAATGGTTCACCTTGGACAACCAAGAGTGGCCCGTATCCTGCATCCCTCAAATGGACGAATTGCCAGAGATACGGAAAGCTCGATGCATGATGACGAAGGTGGGTCAAAAGGGCCTACTCAAAATCATTGAACATTTTTCATCATTCTCACAGCTCATCCGTGCCGTTTCGTGGTGGCGTAGATTCATTGATTATAAATTCTCCAAAGAGAAGAGCTGTTCATTAGGGTCTCTTAAAGCAAATGAAATGGCAAAAGCAGAGAAAAGCATTATTCGCTTGCTTCAAAAAGAGTCATTTGCTCGCGAAATCTTGGCCCTTCAACAAGGGAAAAATCTACCTCGCAAAAACGAATTAGAGAATTTAGATCCATTCATAGACGAGGATGGTATCCTCAGAGTCGGGGGTAGATTACAAAAAGCAATCATACCATATTCAGCTAGACATCCGATCATATTGCCTCGAAAACAACACGTTACGAACTTGATAATCAGGAGTTACCACTTACTCAACTTTCATTCAGGAATACAAAACACTTTATACGCTGTCCGTGAAAAATATTGGCCCACTGATGGACGGAGTCAAATCAAGCGAGTCATACACAATTGCATTCCGTGTTTTTCTGCAAAACCTCGCCTCAGCGATTACAAGATGGGTAACTTACCTAGAGTTCGAATCAGACAAGCTCGTCCGTTTAACCATACCGGTGTCGATTATTGCGGTCCATTTATCATCAAAGAAAAGAAACATTACAACCGAAAGTTCATCAAATGTTACGTCGCTATATTCACATGTATGGTAACAAAGGCAGTACACATCGAGATCGTCGAAAATCTTAGCACTGAAGCATTCTTAGGCGCTCTCAGGCGATTCATTGCAAGGAGAGGCATCCCTGAAACTATACACTCTGACAACGGCACCAACTTCCGCGGTGCAAAAAATCAGTTGAAGGAACTCTATGAGTTATTCAACTCTAAGGAATTGAAGAGCAAACTCGAGACTCTCACCACCAATTACAATATTGATTGGAAATTCATTCCTCCGTATGCCCCGAATTTCGGCGGTTTGTGGGAAGCAGACGTGAAACAATTCAAATATCATCTGAGACGCGTAGTCAGGAACGAAAAGTTAACATCCGATGAATTCTCGACATTTGCTCATGAAGTGGAAGCAATTCTCAACTCTCGTCCTTTGACTCAGATTTCTAATGATATTAACGATTTTACGGCTCTTACTCCGGGTCATTTCCTTATTGGTGATTCTTTGAGACGCCTCCCTGAACATGATTACAAATTTATTCCCGATAATCGATTGAGTCCTTGGGAACTAATCACCAAGTGGAAACAAGAATTCTGGAGACGCTGGCACAAGGAATACCTAAACAGTCTCAACGTGCGGCATAAGAAGAACAACAATAATCGGAGGAACTTGGAGATCGGCCAATTGGTTTTGATTAAGGAGAACCACATCCCGTCCATGCAATGGCAACTTGGTCGGATACACCAGACCATACCTGGCCCTGATGGTGTAGTGAGAACAGTGATCGTTCGAACAAGTGATGGTTTCAAGCAACGCGTAGCCACAAAGCTCGCAATACTACCAATAGAAAGACTCTAAGATCTTATATCTTAAACATCTATATTCATCTGATCATTGAAAGATCTTATTTGCAATACATAACTTCCCAATTAGGTGGGGGCAGGATGTTCGCGATTGGTAATCACTCCAAGATTTAACTTTTCTTACACCATAAATTTCATCGACACTCCGATATTCTCACGCGGCTCTCGAGTCGCGTTCGAGCATCGGTTCCTGAATATTGCTAGAATGTCATTTATAGCCACATGTGCTTGGAGAAACTCTGATCTCAAGTTTGTACCCGCCTCAAGTACGCTCTCATGGAGCGACGCGCTCAAGGATACCTATGGGTCTCATTGCCGAATGTCGGCACATCTGTTTTTCAGTTTCCCGTCATCGGGAGTTTTTAGGCTCATAAAGTCGCAATTTAATTACCCTGCCTGTATCCATTCTTACCCCACCTATGCTTACATATGTACATATATGTGTGTGTATGTGTGTGAGTACCGATGACGGTTGAACCCTCTACCCTCAGACGAGAGCTGAGTAGCGTCAGTAAGCTAAGCGATCTTGCATGATTCACATGTCGTGCTATACTCTGTAAAATCTTTTTCTTGTATTCGAGAATAAAGTATTATGTACGAATAAAAATGCAGGGTTTAAAATTACTTAGAATTTAACCCCAACAGTCGAAAAGTGCATACGACTAAATCACATTTCGTACATAAAATATGGGTTACTGGACGGAAATTTCCAGGAAGAATCATTATGATCAGCTCATTTTACAACTATGTTCCGGTTAAGATAGGGGTATAAAAAGACTTCATAAGTTATTAGAGTAGAAATAGGCGTAAAGACTCGCTTTCATTTTATTTTTTATATTCTTTCCATCTACAACAACGTGAACGAATTTTAGTTTATAAAACATTTCACTGAGACCACAGGAAAGTTTTTAGAATTTTTCAGATTTTCAGAATCATCATTTGATAACAAATTATGTCCAATTTACCGGGAAAGTCAAACCTCTGAAATGTGTCGTTCATAGACGACATGGGAAGCGAGGGGGATAATATTATCTTGAAAACACTATCCACTTACCACAGTTGAACGATATGCAACTGTCCTAATTGACAAAATTTTGATTCACGATGTGTTTTGAAAATATGGTACCTCTTTTACCAAAGATCAGCATTTATTAGTTCAATGAAGTTTTTATGTAATCTAAATAATTTCTTGATAATTTGAATCGCCTTGAAAATTGATAATTTTGTATGATCATGCTGTAACATCGATTAGGAGTTTGGAAATCTCGATGAGGTATCTCAGGCTGATAATGTGACATTGACTTATTTAGGGGAGTACCATGCAGATAAGATTCGGCTATCTGCAAGAAAATTCTCCCAAATCCTGGCTATAATTATCTGAAGGAAAATTTGAACGCAGTATCTTCGATGCGACAAACTATACAAACAAAAGATTTTTATCAACGATCCAAAATCTCAAAGAAATAATACTCCAAAATCCTAAAATGTATTACCTTATTTCATTGCCGATTTCAACATAACTTATTTGGATGACACAAATCGAAAAAAAAAAGAAAGGTTCAATACTTTGAATCGAAAACAGTAATAACAATTCTCCCGAAAGGAGTCCCTTGCGACAAATGACTATTCAGTCCAAGATAAAATCTTGACTGCTAATTCTTCCAAAAATTCGCGATACATTGCCCCTGGCAGATATAGGATCATTCTTTGCAGTTGAAAATTTCAATCGAGTTTACTCACCGTAGTCATGTACATATCTGGGTTCATCCTCGGATTCATCCTTCTGGTGCGTGACTGTCCTCCAGTGATGCAATCAAACATTGACCGATTGCCCGCAATTATTTCTGAATAAGCCTGGCCATCGCAGCTCAACACCGCAAAACCACAAATGAAGATCAAGGAACTGACGTTGAAACAAGTGTACTTCATAACTCCTAAACAAGACAAATCATTATATAGAAATTAATGATGGAAAACTCAATGACTAAATATGGATATGTCAAGTATAATTCTGCGAAGTATTCATCATATATTCTATTACTCGTAAGTACTCGTAGAGTGTGAACAAACATTTACTTTTTACCCAAAAAAGTAGATATTTCCAAGTAAAGTGATCAGTGAAATTCGATTCTTGTATTTTGCTAAGGTCGAGAAATCAGATGCGCCCGGAATAGTAAATTTTGAAGACGCCTCATTTTTCACCTCACATGCGTGAACCATTCATAGGCGCCACGTAACGTGAAAACCTGTTTCCCGAGTTGACTAGGTGCTATACCAGAATTAATGGTCCCATCATGTCAGTTATAAATGTGAGTATTTTGAATATTTATTGATGTAGGTTCTCGCGCTTTTTTCATGAGACTATTTTGATTAGAACCAAACAAGACGTTCATAATCATCATCCACTTCTCATATATTATTTTCATTCATGAAATCATTCCATATTCGGATAAAATCACGTTTATCAATGGTGCTGTTTCGCCTTGTCATGACATGACCCAATATCACCGAGGTAGCAGACCAAACTTTGGTTTCAAATAAATTCCTTGTCTCGTTTTCAAAATCAGTCTCCAAAACATGGAAAATTTGAGATGAGGTCGGTTCTATAAGACTCAAAATGCCACTGTGAGTTGATGACTTATTGCGGCTTGTCACTAATTACTCAAATCAGATTTCTGTTATAAGATACTTCACGAAGATGACAGTAGAAATAAGTTCAAATGAAATCCGGACGTCTTGAAATAGATCCGTTGCTTATTTTCATATGGAATTCGGCAAAAGTGCTTAATGTGCATTTATCATCCAATTGAGAAGTCAACAGCTCAACTCTATAGAATAAAGCAATGAGACGTACATGAGAAGTTCCGTGAAAACTTTGAAAAAATTACACAAGTCATTTACGATGTATTATTCATGCTTTTTTGTTCCGAACATTAGTTTTCCGGTCTAGGCTTTGCCATAAAGACTATCATCTGAGAAGGGGTCAAAATGTTAGGACCGTGCGGTGCGCTGTGGTTATTGGCGTTGGTGACTGTGAAGCGCCGCGGTGAGGCTCGTTCAGTACTCGGGCGGGCAATTTTATCAAATTTTAGAGTATTGAGCATCAAATCCCACAGCTACAAGGACCAAAATACCACTTTTAGGGCGCACGGTGCGCACGTATATTTTGGCGCGCAGTTTTGCCTAAAATTTAACTTGCTCAGCTTCCTTCGATAAAAGTGAATTTGCATCATTTCAGACCTTTCCACGCAAATTACTTCTTAAAGGAAATTGTCAGGCGCAACTTTTTCATCCCTTAAAGTATTGAAATAGTATATTACGCAACAAGTGCGAGAAGGTCAATTTCCGCACAAGTTGCCAAACGAGTGCGAGAAGTTAATATTCACGCACACTTTGGAACTTCTGGGTATGCGAGAAGTTTCGAAGTGTGCATGAATGTTACTTCTCGCGCGAGTTGGCAACGTGTGCGAAAACTTCTCGCACTTGTTGCGTATACTATTTTTTTCCAACTGTGTGAAAAGTTGTAATTAAATGCACCACTATCCGAGCAAGATTATCTTGAAAACGAAGTTTTCAAGAAAGGCCAAATTCAGAGGGATGACGTGACATGATATTTTGGAACTGTGCGTGAATGAAAATGCATTAGAGCGAGAAGTTACATTCACGCACACTCCACCAGTGCGTAAATGTAAAACTGTGCGAGAAGTCATTAGACTTTCACGCATTACTTCTCGCACTGTGAATAATGAAGAGAAGTCTCATTTTTTTACAACTTTGCGCACACAGTTGCAAAAACAATTTATTTTCACACTTCGTGTTGTACTTTCTCGCGAAATCTAGTTTTGCTAAGTTTTTTTTATCAGGGTCGTGCCCTACTGGCGCGACAACGCACACATAGGTCCTAGTTGGCTTTTTTCAAAGTATTTGATGGCCAAATAGAAATCCTAAAATCACCTAAAACCTCAAGACTGTAACTTGATCCGCTTGGTTGTGAGATCAATTTTGGTGGCAAATTTCAGGTCCGCGTGCCGCGCTACCGCGTCTCCCTGTGTTATCCTGTCAAAAAATACATCTGAGAACCTTTGCATGGAAGTGAGATTTAAGGTTGGCACATTTTCGACCCTAAAATATCGAAATTTTCGCGGAACTACTCACATACTTTTTCATCGTCTATGCACAAACGTGATGTTTCCGCACAGTTTTTTCCGTTTCCTTTCTTCCGCACCCCCCGCCCCCTCAGCCGATAAAAACAGTACATTTCGACGCGGGGATCAGAATGTATGTTTTTGCCCTCTGGGTTATATTTTCCAGCCTATGCCGATGGCGAGGGTCAGATTTACCACAAGCATGCGAGAGCCACCCGTCCGAGTGCCGAGCACTATTCTTTCGGAGTCTGTGTCAGGGACATGTCATATTTCCGCACAGTTTTTTGATTTTTTCCCACACAAGTAGTGTCTTTAACACCCTCCGCATCTTTGTAATAATTTTGACGCTCGCTTTCGGCTCTGACAGAAAGATATCAATCAGCATGAGAGAATAAATATTTTCGCACTCTTATCGGGATGTATGTGAAGTAGAAGACTGAACAACTGAAGACAATCGAAGTTAGTAAGCTTCTATACGAGGGCAGGAATATTTGTTTTCTCGTACCAACTGATATTTTCTAGTCAGAACCGAAAATGAGGGTGTTCTCAGTAGACATCAAAAAACTGTATACACCCCATAAATTTGACTATTGAACACTCAAAATTTCACCCTTTGATCTCGAATTCAATTTTCATCGGTGCAACGGTTCGACTGAAGTCATGCAGTATCTTAGAAAATAATCCAGCCGGGCCCCAAATAAAAACGTTACGAGCGATAATTCCACTATAACTCATTCAACAAGCGATTACGCTCCAGAAATTCAGGAGTGCATGTGTTGAATTGATAAATGGATATCTTCTCTTCTTACGAATAATAGCGAACTTTATGGTAGGAAATTAAAGTTAGTAATACGAGCTGTCACAAATTAATATGGTACACTTTGCATCGACGATCAGCAATCGATGCAAATACTCATGAAATTATAAGGTGAATGTGCCTAATTTGCCCTCACTGTTTTTTGTTTTTCTCAGAACTTTGAACCATCTCAATATTCAACGTACTTTTCTTATTTCAAGACTCTTAAAATGACCTAAGGTGAGCTACGTTTTGACAAACTAAAGCTGAGATATCTCGATTCTTGCAAAAATAGTACATTTCGATATGAGGGCGGGAATTCTGGTTTCCGCACAACGAGTAATATTTTCCGGCCCGAGCTGAAGACGAGAGTCGGAATTATCACGAGAATGCGAAAATCACCTCGCCCGAGTGTCGAATACTATTTTTCCATCTTCTTCGAGGAAGACAAAATCAAAACCCCGCGCGGAAAAGTCATTTCTCACAAAAAAGATGGAAAAAGATTTTTTTAAGTTTTCGAAAGGGTGTGCCTAACATTTTTATGAGATTATATGGATATTCGTAAAATCGAGATATATCTGCTCCAGCGCGTCCAAATGAACCGTGCCTTAGCTTATTTTGCAGCTTTTCTCACATTCTTTCATACTATTTGGGTTGAATCGATGGATTTTGATGGGGTCAAAAGCAAATTTAGAAGGTCAAGAGGGCCAAGTAGGCACACTGAGCTTTTTTTTGTTTTAGTAATATTATAGGCTTAGAATCGGTCAGGAATCAAATGTTGCAATTTTGCAAATAGCATTTCAAAATTGAAGTAGAGACAAAGAAAATGAGCCCAAGTCCTTTGAAATTGGTTGGATCAATTTTTTTGGCATAGCTTTCAGCAACTTACAAAAAAAATTCAAAACTTATAGCAGAAACAGTACTTTTGTTCCAAGCATTATACTGGTCATTCCGGACCACTTAGTATAATTAATTTGCCCATATTTTGATGTTACAAACATACAAAAAATGCGTGGTAAGCTCTACGATCGCGTACATTCGCGAGATCATGAATTGGGGTAAACTGGGCACATTTTTCCCATTAACAATTGCATAAAATGGTTGCCTACTTTTTTACCATAGTTTTTCATTTCAATTTGTTGGAGAACATGCAAGACTCACCCTTTTGAGCATTCAAACGAATTTCTTCGAAGTTAGGTATAGCATTAAAGTTTAGTATTTGTTGGATGAAAATTGAAACTGTAATGAACTATATAAATGTTTCATCGTTCTTCATATCGTACACTGATCGAAGGTTGAGAAATATCTCTCACAGAGTATAGTAATATTCTGATATCACTACCGATCTGATGATCTGTGCCATCATTTTTACTTATATCTTACTTATCTAACCCATAATCCGTAAAATACTCTTGAAATTGAATAATTTTGTAACAATCACTGTGATTGAGCCTAATACGTATATTTCTGATCAATACATTGTACATACAAAAAATGAAAATATTCTCATCATCATTAATCAATAATCCGATAAAAATCAAATCTATATTAAAAACAGCAGCCCTCTCACATTCTATAATCTTCCCCTCTCGTCACTGTAAACACTGTAAAATCCTAGTACGGTCAAAAAACCGAGCAAAACTAAGACATCTACACTTTTGTTATGAGCAAAAATTAATATTTGAGAGAGAAAAAGTGTCACACTCTAGTAACAGTCACTAAAAAAAAAAAAAAAAAAAAAAAAAAACAACTAATAAAAGTTACTAAACGAAAAATACGAAAGAAAAAAAATATCATCAAACCGCACCAGTTTGCGCGAAGAACATTGATTGAGACATCGATTATACTCACGCAAACGTTAGCTATACGATTGCACTTGTCACAGAAATCAAGCCAAGACAACTATAATATGTTGTATATGGTGAATAGGTATAGCGAAAAACGGTGATGTTGACCGCGCGCACTTTGCAAAACGACTGATGAGGATTATACTGCGAGGACACATTTTGAAGTATAATATTATTATCTCGACAGAACGAGAGAGAGAGACTGCCCGTTGCTACTCTGAATGACTTGATTATCTACTCCACGAAATCGACCCCACAGAAGGATTTTCCCTCAAGAATATTTTTCTTACAAGTATGTATTTATGTCTAATCATCAATCTCAACAAGTTCACGTACTACTCGGTAGATCAAATTTAACGATGACAAATATATTTTTTATCAATGTAGAATTGTCCTTGATATTTCACATGTCTCACTTATATACCAGGAATTATTCCTGAAGAGTATAAAGGGCAAAACAAAAAATGT
Source organism: Eretmocerus hayati (assembly GCA_029851415.1). Taxonomy (NCBI): domain Eukaryota; kingdom Metazoa; phylum Arthropoda; class Insecta; order Hymenoptera; family Aphelinidae; genus Eretmocerus; species Eretmocerus hayati. Next base: position 23,463,494 of record CM056742.1, read on the forward strand.
CAGAGTTAGGTTTTTAAAAAAAATTTTTTTTTACCGTTTGTAATTTATGAGGCCCCATTCTATTCGTGTTCTATTATGTTCTATGTATCAACAGAAATTTTTCAGATTTTTTCGATCTACTCCAGAAAAAATTATAAGATATTATTAAAAATCGTTATTGTTCTTTGAAATTGGCAAAAATAGTGAACGGCCCCAAGTCAACATTAATATTCTATCCTCAGAGGCTACTGCCATAGGTTTGCTGTAATATATTTACTCTTTTTTTATTATTTTTCCAAGGCTGGAAGTTTTATATGCACAATATTTAGGATCTGATATGCCGGAAAATATAAAATCGTGCGCGTCGAGATCAAATGTGGGATACAATGTATGTACATACATAAATATATATGAATATGTGAACCTTAGAATTGCTTAAGAGATGCAAAATCCTGATGGACGCATTGAATTCTTCATGCGGACACATAATCTTGTAATTATGGGGTAACTTTGAGCATTGCATATATATCCTTATCGGGCTTATCTTGAACGCAGGATTGTGAGTTTGAGCTAATGATGAGGAAAAATGTCTTGTTTGTTCATATATGTTGTGATGTTTGTGATCTATCGCTGTCTGATTTCATCTTGCTTGAAGATTTTTCAGAAATTCAAAAGATATTGAAAATTGTTTGCTAAGTTTTCGCAACTGAAATCGTGACTTTGTTAAAATATCTTTTGGCGAATGGCTCTTGTGCGTGTTTTACGCGTATTATTCTTTAAACATAATGACACTTTTTTTTTTCGTCATGTGAACGTTGAGTACCGATGTGGTCATATATTAATTTTATAATACCACGCCAGTTTATTTTTTAGATATCATACTTTTGTGTTCTCATATGGTTTTTTTGGTGGATAGATAGAGCTTTTGAGGAATTATTAGGATGCCAATGATGTGTATTATTTCAGCGCTCAAATCTTCAAACGCAATGATCACCACCCACAAATTACTCGGTCTCAATGTCAGAACCTTACCTCTTCTTTGTATCAAAATATACTACTGTCGAGGTAAAAAAAGCTTGTAAAAATGGTACGGGAAACCATGATGTTATGAGAAACATCTCTCAAAAAAATGTGCGTCGGGAACAGTCTTTACAATCTCATCAAGAATTAATTATCTGATAAAATTTATTCGTAGAGTCAAAATCAATACCGTCAACTTGGGTAACTTTGGGACAAAAATCGCAGTTTTTCCCTTGAAACTCGTGAAACTTGTACGTATTATACCAGAAACACATTTTATGTGTAGTCAATCGAAAGCTCACAGCTTCAGCTTTCGATTGCGGTATTTATAAAGTGCATTTGAACAACTCTGGTTGGAGCAATGAGCGCTCAAAGTCGTGTCCCAAAGTTAAACCGGTTTGGGATAGCTTGTGGACAGCATAAATTATATGGAAATTCCATAGTTACCGTCAACTGAGGTAATTTTGAGACAAAAATCGCATTATTGTCCTTAAAACTCACGTAACTTGTATATCTTGCCCCAGCCGCATCAGAATTGCATTGTGTCTGTGGTCAATCGAAAGCTCACAGTCCCACTTCTTGATTGACAGGTATAAAAGTATATTTGGACATCCTTGGTCAGAGTTATGGGCGTTCAAAGTCGTGTCGCAAAGTTACCCCGGTTTGCAGAAAGAACTCATTCTTTTCAGTTTTTCCGCGACAAAATGGAAATTGAGTGAAAGTACGCCAGTGTAATGATGGATTCGTTCAGATATCTGTACAAACAAGTGAAATCTAGCTCAGTTACCTTGGAGTCATCCTGCAAATGTCGGTACCTCACCCATTTGTCCGCGCGAAAGACTGTTTTTTGAGTTGGAAACATACTCTTGAAAAAGCCTGTCTATAAATGACCCCACAACTAATAAAAGACCTTGCGCCGGTGCAAAACACCAATAATCAATTTTCCGTGGAAGTAGGACTACTGAGAGTATGGAGCTGTCAATAGAGTGGGCTCGTCATTGATCAATTTAGAACAAACCCTCAAAGTTTCATGAAGATTGGTTGAGGGGTTCAGGAAAAAATCGCGCGACAGTGAGAAGACAGCATACAAATACACGACATAAAGCGCAAGTAAAATGTACTGCGGTACCATTTGATAGGTCTCTGCAAGTAGAATAAGATAGATAAACTTGCATTGGAGGATGGCTCGGCACTAGAAGGGTCAAAAATGAGAAATTCGAAAAATTTTCAAGCGAAAATTCCCGCACCGATACGATACTTTCAAGAAAGCAACAAAATGAGACTTTTTTCTAAAAATTTATAAATGATAATTTCTGTTCTCAAAGAAAGATATTATTGAATTTAAAAAATCGATATAAATGTGATAATACCTGTTTTGAATAATGTAGACGATATATCGGTAACTGAAAAAGTCTTCTTCGACGGCCAAACTTTTACCAACTACTGAGGATGTCTGATCACATCTGATGCTCAACTAGAAATGACGAATTTCTTCTGAGATACTTTAAGAAAACTCCTATATAGCTAGCCATCCAGTGTAGAAGTTGTATGATTGACTTATATATATATATAGAGGTGTCATCGAATCCTATTTTTGAATGACACGAACATTTCATTTATAGATGAGCATAACGATGTTTCATGATCAAAAAAATGGATACCTGCGCCTGCAAATTAATACAAAATCATCTTCCTAATTTTTCTAAGTAATATGGTTAATTCATATCAGATTTTTCATTTGAAATAGATTAGGTATGCATCGATCGCTAAGGTATGCATACGTAAATCAAGGAGAATATCCTAAATTAGTTGATTAGAAATTAAGAATAGACACGGAGTCAATGATCTCGAGGAAATGGTTATATGAATATCTATTTATTCATAAAAAAAAAAGTCTATTCGGTCTGTGAACATGGTCACGTATACCCTATGAATCAGATTTGGTCACTTCACACTTGCATATAATCGAGTATCGATCTTTGAGCGTAAAAAAACCGGACGTGGCAGCTAACGCATCTAATAATGATCCAGAATTTTAATGCGATTCCTATATATCACAAACATTAAATTTTCACTCAACCTTATATCATTTTATCTGACAATTAGGAAAGTTTTCGGGCATACAATTCCCTACATGGGAAACTATTATTTTGAAAAATTCGGTATTCATATTTGGTTGATCTTATAGATTTTTATAATTTCAATTCATTACCATTACATGCAAAAGATATGAAAATTTCTGTAGGTATATATTCTCACCTACTGTGACCGCAAAAAACAACTTGTGGGAAACTTTGATCTGGCGCTTCCGAAGATAAATCACAGAATGGCGATGATTCGGTCAATTTTACGAGTCTAAATAATAATGATCACAAGCAGAAATTTTTTTCTCTACCAATAGGAGTACTCGGAAAAAGCTCTCGTCATAAGTGATTTCCTTTCAATACGTTCTTATGGATATATAATCTGGCGTTACAAAAAAAGTGGGGAACAATAATTGAGACAAGTTATGCGTGAATCTCACGTCTGAGATCTACTATTATGTATATATTCTCTGACGCTGATTCGATGAAACTGCCAAAACATACGCGAGAACATTCCCATCTCATAGTGTATTATCTTACTTTTTTGTTGAATAAATAGGCTGATGTCTCTTACCGAATTCAAATTTTTTCATGATCTGTGTCTTGTATAGTGTATTCGAATGTTGAATCTCTCGTTTTATATTTTGAATTCGATAATTTCGCTGAATCATAAATTTAAATTTACATTCTTCCGATATACCGGCGGTGAATGGGATTATTTTGTCTTTTCTTTTGTTGATAAAATTGCAATAGCTGAATATATCATTATTGGAAGAGTGGTAGTTTAACGTCAGAGGATATCTAAAAATTGTGAATACTGGTCCGATTGAGCGTGCACGGACGATTTTTGTTCAAGGAATTGTGTGGGTTCAGCTACGAAATCGTTGATTATTCATTCTTTTGCCGAAATACTTCCGATATTTCTAGAAATTTACAGTTCATTAAAAATTCAAGAATTCGTATTCTCGCAATAGCTTAGCCAATAACTTTTGACAAATCTGAGAATAATCAGCTTTCCTTTGATCAAATCCTTCATTTTTGACGAGTTGCTTTGCGATTTTAGTCCTGGGTGATTCTTTTACGTCAATCGCGGATTTAGAAATTTTCATCGTCTTTTATTGTGTCATTCCTGTCTTCGTATCCTCGTCATTTTAGACGTTTAGCTATCAAATAATGGGACAGGCTCAATGGGATATTGATTGCTAAATTTTAATTTATAGTCGATAAAGAACAAGTACGGTTCTTTTGTACGAAAAAATGTGTAATAAGTGTCTGTTGAGTACGTCAACTGCGTTTCGAGTATAATTACGATAAAGGAACAAAAAAATCCTCGACTGTAGATTTCGAAGATTTATTGAAATCATACGGGAGAATATTTTATTTCCATTGATGATGGATTTAAGATGACAGAAAGATCTATTTTGATTTATTGTTAGTGGAAGTAAAAGAGTCCTGCTAAAGTTTCGACTGACAATGTAATGTATTTACATTCTTTTGACAGAACGGACAATATTTTTATGTTTTAAATAGCATGAAGCCCTTAAAAAAATCAGTAAATAAAAATCTCCACGAAAATAGTTCATTTTGAAAACTTTTCTGAGAACACCGTTCACATTCTTGTAAAGGAAAACTAACTCCCCATATTATATCTACGGAGGAACATCGAATACTGCATCAAGTTGATCTGAAAATATAGAATAATTTTTTCACTCAAATCGTGATGTTTTACACATTCTATATGTGCCTTGGAATTTTGTATGAAGTTGCAAACTGCACGTGTAAATTTTCACTTTCCACTAATCCAATGACTTGCGAACGTTGCGAATCAAGTCCGTATACGTAACATTGCTTAGAAATTTCAACTGAATTTGTCTAGAAGAAATCGATAAAAAAATACATACAAAGTTTCGTTTAATATGATGCATGAATTGAAGAGAAATATATAAGTTATATACTCTTGGATTCTTTGCACTATTTTTTGGTCTAGTTTTTGAAGAAAAATATTACGTTTCATGTATAATAAAAGTATTAATTGCAGTAACTCTACAAAGAAATTTGAAACACAGTACGTAGAATTTGCGAGAGAATTTGACTTTTCGTACATATTCAACAATTTCAATTTGGGACTGCATGGTGAACTCATCCGCGCGTCGCACGGGATGCAGGATTTGTGAAAACTGTAATTTTTCTGGTTTAATTGAATTCATTGCAATCTCCTAGTTTATTTTACCAATGCGCAACTCTGAGTATGCGTTTATTGAAAATTTCTATATATTCACTTGCAGAAACATCAATTATTTCGACCACCTTATTTATTATTCCATCAATATTATTTTCATGAATCAGCATTTTCAAGAACATTTCCATAAACCTGTAAGATTCCCATAAAGGTATTACCTTTTGTAATATATCTCTATGAAGATTCTACCTCATCAGAGCCGACAGAGCTAATTCGAATATAGTGATAAACTTAATCTCTTTTCGAATAGATTCTAGATAGAATAAATAGAAAGAATTGAAAAATCCAAATAGAACTGAAATTCAATCCACTGCAATCTGCATAAAAATCAAAATTTCTTTTTTGAAAGAAATTTGCGCGTATCTTGAAAAATTGTTTTTACATGCGAGTATAGCGTAGAAACACGTGTTTCCAGGCGTCCTCGCTTGGCGAGAAAGCCTGGAAACAAATGTTTCTACGCTACTAGCATGTAAAACACATTACGTATCTCGTGTGGAAAACTTTTTACTTCGTGAAAACCATACTGGACGTCGGCTTCGCCGACGTCCAGCATGATTTCCACGAAGAAAAAAGTTTTCCAGCACTCGATACGTAATAATACTATTCTTCGCCAGCTGAGTTTCGACAGACACAAATACATGTGCTTGCTGTGTGCGGTGCGGCGTGGCGTGTATTTGTGTATCCGTGAGTTTTTGATGTTCGTCTGCTAATCTGCTCCGCGGGAAAGCTGAAGAAAGCTGAAATAAACATGTCTGTTGATTGCTGTTGATCCCACGGTGATTTGGTTTTAACTGAATATAACTTTCAGAAGATTGTTGATAAATGTCATAGGAATCACCTCACAGAACTTCAGTTTGAGAAGTAACAGTTTAATCTTGATCCCTAATCCATCTCTACTCTATCCTTTTTGTTGTTGTTGGTAACATGTTGACTTACTTATTCGAGTATCCGAGCATGCCGGTTAACCTATAAGAATAATGATTAATTGATCAAAACTTAGGAAAATTAAATCTGCATTGACAGATTATCCCTCGTTTCAATACAATTGTCCATCAAAAATTTTCCTCATTACTAAATAATTTAATCTCATAATGCTAGTAGTAATAAACTCATCTTGTCCTCAACAGTATCATCAATTCCCAAAAGTACGTCTTGTAAATCATCAAAATGAATGAAGTTACGCTGCCTCCATCACCAAACTGGTACCTAAGCAGTGTCCTTGCTTCTGCAAAAGATGGCACAATCGCATGGGGAGCCAGGAATGCCATTGTTATAGCAAAATCAAAAAATGATTCCAAAGGTCTTGAATACTCCATTATTCAAAGAGCTCATCCAGACAAAGTAACTACGCTTGCTTTTTCACCTCGAGAACAAGAAGATAGTAACTATCAGTTGGTCTCTGGAGGAGATGATCATGCTGTGAGGATATGGAATTTAACCACTTTAACTGTTGAAATGATAAATACAAAGTTGGAGGTATGTAAAGTCTTGACTTGAATGTATTTCATTTTCTGATTCTCATTTTTTATTTTACTGAAACAGGCAAACAACAAAATAGTGGGAGTTGATTGGTCCAATCCCAAACCAAATCTCATCTGCTTTATCAGTGATAAAGGCTCACTGGTTGCATGGAATATTGATAGCAATTCTAGTCAACTAATTAATCTTGGTAAATTAACTGCCACATGCCTAAGCTGCTGTCCTCATAATGAAAACATAACTGCTGTTGGATGCAAAAGTGGTTTGATTTTTATTGTTGATGTTTGGGGATCTGGCACAGTCAAGTATAAATTGAGAGGTCATGATAGTGAAATAGTGAGCTTATCTTGGTGCCCAGTTCCTTTAAATGTTCTTGATGATCAGAGTTCTAGAGAATTTTTATTAGCCTCTGGTGCCAAAGACAGGTATGTATCAAAATTATTCTTCCAGTCCTCTTAATTTGGCTTTGAGAAAAACTTTGTTAGTTAACCATTGTATTTCCAGAAATATATTCCTGTGGAAAGCTGGTACTGATGGAAGATACCAAGTTCAAATATCATTGCCTACTTCACCAGTAGATGCTGGCCATCACAAGGGAAGAGTGAGCTCTTCAGCAGGAAATTTTACATCAGTATGTTGGCTGGAACCAACATCTCTTCTGTCAAGTTCACCGTGGGGAGAACTCCTGTTATGGAATCTTTCCGGAAATGTTAAAAGAAAGCTCACTCCACAGTTGATTCATTCCCAACATGGGAAAGGATTATTTGCCATTACAGGATCAGTCGATTATAATTCTGATGAACATCTTGAAAGTTCTGAGAGTGAAAATTGGAGATCAAAGACTGATATGTGAGTCTCACTACTCTTTTCCTTTCCATTAGTCTCAACAACTTTATGACATTGTTTTGCATTTAACTTACTAGCAAGGCAATATGGACTATTGGACAGGAGCGCCAAGTTGTTTGCTGTGGTATCGTAGATAATGAACCATCCATAAAATTTGCCATTCCAACTCAAGGTGGTTTCGTCTATTGTATATCAGCTTGTCCTGTTGATACATCACAAATTGCTTTTGGAGTTGGTGATGCAATGATTCGATTATGGAATTTATCCGAGCCACATGAAAGTACCATGGACTTACAAATGCTATGGGAAAAAATAATGGGACAAGTCAGAGCGGTAAGAATTTTTCACTCATTGTAATCTACTAATCTTCACAGTTATTTTAATTTTTTTTCAGTTAGCATGGCATCCTGAAAAAGAGAATTTGTTAGCTTTTGCTACAAATGAAGGCCGTGTAGGAATTTTTGATACAAATGCGAGCAAACCGCCTGTCTTATGTAGGCAGTATCACAGACACATTATATATTCTCTTGCTTGGGGGCCAGCTCCAAACGTGAACCAGTATGCTCTGTACGTGTGTGGCGATGGCGAATTAGTTTATTACAATCCAGAAAAGTTGAATGAAAGTAAGATCATACTTTCCTTGGCTCCTTACTAACTTAATCATTTTCTGTGTCTATAAATTGGTTCATGGCTTTTTGAGTTATGCAACCAACTGAGTTTTACAGTTCAATGAAGGTATACATGTGAATTGACTTAGATTATTGCTTTCAGATCCAACTATAGTGATGAAAAAGAAAAATTGTACTGAATTTTGTTGGAAACCAGACTACTCTATGGTTGCTCTTGGTTTTGGAGATGGGTATGTGTGGAACTTGATATTACACATATCAATATTAGGAATGAAGCTAAATATTTTATTTCAGCTCCATAACGTTTCTGGATCGGGAACTGACAAGTTATGGTAAAACTATTTCCGTGCTGAGCAAGTCTATTCAACGTCTCGTCTGGCATCCAGAAAGTACTTCCTCAGATTTAAATATTTCCCCGATGCAGAATTATTTAGCAGTTGCAACGACTGAGCCAACTGTTACTGTCTTTGATATTTCTCTTGCTAATAACTCTGGAAACTCTGAGGAAGATGAATTCCCATTCTATAAAACGGTTGCCACTTTGAGTGCCCATGCTGAGAAAGTTGTTTGTCTCGCTTGGAGTCCGCATATTAGCGGCTATTTAGTTTCCGGTAGTTACGATAAAACTGCCCAGGTGAAAAAATAATTTTTCAGTAGTCCTTGAGAACCATTTCATATTAAACTGACCACAAACTGACCACTCCTTATTATATTGCAGGTATGGAAAATAGAAACTCAGGAAGTGATTGCCACTTACATATCTCATTTAGGTCCAATCCAATGTTGTATGTGGAGTCCATTCAGTCAAGATTTAATAATGACTGGATCTGTTGATTTCACTCTACGCATTTGGAGTATTTCTAATCAGAAGATTGTTAAGTCAGTATCGGCAAGTAAACTTTCAACCAAGGGCAAAAGAACCAAAAAGAAAAAAATTGCTGAAGAATCTTCTAGAGATATCAAGACTAATGGTATTACTCAAGAATTGAAGAAATCAGAGGCGTGCAAGTCAAGTTCAGACAGTAAAAACACGAGTATTGGTATGATTGAAAGTGACATCAGAGAAAGTAACAAGTCGTCAAAGAAGAAGAAGCCTAAGAGGCCCAACTATTTCCCTGGTCATTCTGAGATAGCTCAAAATAAGAAATTATGGAGTTCTTACGTATCAGAATTGACTTCCCGCGTGAATAGTAATGTGTCGACCCAAAATGGTGTAGATCATAGCATACCTCAAGTAGGAGCCAATAATATTTCGAGTAATCCAATGCCCATCTTACTTGGAAGTAAATCAGATCTTGAGATTGCTTTGGACCATGAAAGTAAAATATTTAGATTAAAACTCTACAATTTCTATTTGTGCACTGACGGTTTTCAAGACAATTAATTCTATTTCAGAGAAAATACTTGATTCAAATGGCCATTACAACATCGTTGCCGAGATAGATCTTTGGCAGGAAAATCTTGAAGAAAGTTTGTCGCAAGCCATGAAAGAAAATAAACTCAGTGACTTTTCAGTATCTATAGCTCCTAGTATATCAAAGGAGTGAGTATTCCAAAGACCAGCACCAAAAAATTCAATCTTACCTTTTGGTATTTCAAATTTTTTCTTACTTTCTTGTACTCTAGATTTTGGAGAAAAGTGTGTGAAGCATATGCATGGCAATTAGTTGCAGAAGAGAATCCAACCAAAGCAGTTTCATACTTCTTATCTTTGAACAAAGTTCGTGAAGCTATTGTAGTCCTTGTTGCTGCTAAACTATTCAGAGAAGCTTATATTTTGTCAACACTCAGGCTTGATCCAAAAGATCCTGGGATTCCTAATATTCTTGAAAGATGGGCAGAGCAAGCAGAGAAAGATGGAAACTTCCAAAGTGCAGCTGAATGGTAAATACTATACTTAATAGCAGTAATGAACTTCCACGAGATATTGTGAATAATATTGTGCTTTTAGTCATATAAAATTAGGACAACTCTCTAAAGCAGCTAAATTGATTGAGAGGCGAAAAGATTTGGATAGTTTGCAAGTTGCATTTGAACTGGCTAAATCTGCTGAAGATTGTGACTTGTCTTTGTCATTGGCTGACAAAATAGTTCAAAATGCATTACTAAGCGCTGATATAGGTATTGCTAGGTCTATGTTGGAAAAATTTTCCGAAATACAGGTAATTTTGAATTCAAAAGAAAACTTTCATGATGGAATTTTGAATTCTCATATCGTTCATTTTGACAGTTTAGAGAAGTTGAAATCGAAGTATTCCACGCATTTAGTGAAGCTCTGCAGAGTGTAAACGATGAAACCATTCTGAATTGGCTCAAAGGCTTATCAAATATCAATGTCTTATCTACTCTGAATGACAAGTTCACAAAATGCTCGAAAAAATATTCACTACTGCTGCAGAAAGATGTTTTGCCTCTTTTTGTTGATGAAGTCACAGTGAGTGTATCAACGTCCTACGCCAAATAGATATTAACATTTAACTTTTGGGTCAGAATCACATGTAACAACGAATTTTTTTACAAACAGATGCAGCTGAATGTAAGCCATCAAATAGCTCTGTCTGTGCTCACTGATGAAAGAAAGAAACAACTACAGCACATAGTCACAGCCCTTGAAAGCATTGTACAGAATGAAGAGAATTTACCAATGGCCAAGGGAACAGTTCCTACTCTAATGAAGTACCTTTTTGCTCTAGATAATAACAAATTGACAAGTCCAGATAGTATATTCAATCAAAGTGAGCACTGTGTCTCCAAGAGTCTGAGAGCATATTTATGTTATGCAATAATAAACTGGTACCATGAAAGTAAATTTAGGAAAGAAGAAAATCAGGAATGCATGGATTTGATTGTATATATTTTGGAGAAGTATGTAGGTGATTTATTAGACAAGGAATCTGTCAAATTTAGAACTACAAGCAACGATATTCTCAAATTGGAGAGTGAGTTATCCACAAATATAGGTAAGAACTTTCTAAAGTAAAAACTGTTATCTGATCAATCATGGTACTAATGTTTTTATTCCTAAAAATGCAGGTAAATCACAATCCGGCTGTGAAACCCAAAGTATAATCGAACGTCTGGATCAACTTAGATCAGAAAGAAGACATTTCTTGGAAAATCAAATATCTGCTCCAAACCCACTTTTTGCTTACAGTAGCATTATGGAATTCATATCCGAAATAAAAGACGAAGAGCTGCGTTCGAAAGCCACGAATATAGTCATGGATGCATGGAATGAAGCGATATCTCCTCAAACTGGAGATTCAGAAATTGACCATACTATGACTTGACTTCATTCTTCAAGAAAGGATTTTTGCACAAGTTGATGAATGACATAATCAAAATTTTGTACCTTACAGTACTTAAAGTCTGTTAGCAAACTTCGATTTTTGTATAAAATGTTACTTATCAATCAATGTACAAATGATGTAAATATACTTTGGTAAAAATATGAACAAGCTCTAGTTTCACTTGGAATTCAATCTCCAGAATAGCAATTGTCTATCACTGCCAGCACATACAATTGGTGCTCTCTGATGCCAGCTCAACCCACCAAACAGAATTACTTGTCCACAAAGTAAAACTGGCTTCTGTTTGAGACTCACAATCTTCAAAAGATTATCGGGCCTGCCCAAGCTTGCTATGATATTTTCATTAGATGGACAAAATTTCATCATGAGTCCTCCTTCAATATGAAGAGTTCTTCTTTCTATAGGCCGACTGGAATTAGGAATAGAATTAATTAGATGAGTATATGAAAAATAAGCAAGAGCTATTTGAAATCATAGTAATTGACAGTATGAGTGAATCATCCTGATTGTATGGTAACATCATAATTTCATCATAATCAGGAATGAATTAATAACTTTACAATCAAATCTTTCTATTACCTGGGTCTTGACATGTCCCACACAACCAATTCTCCTGAGGAAACACATGCTACTTTCAGTGGGTTTGGTCCCCAATCTGCAGTCATCAATGGCACAACATCTGCATCTACAGACATAATTGCTTGTTGTGTTTGAACATTGTACATACGCATTATGCCACCCTTTTCAGCAACTAGAAGCTTTCCTGTTTCCTCTGGATGCCAGCGCACATTCATGCCTGGTGCCCTCAGATGGAATGTCAAGATACATTTTTGTTCTTCTTTGATGCTCCAAAGTTTGCAAGTGTTGTCATCTGAAATAGATGCCAATAATTCTCCCTCTGGATCATATGCAATATCATTCACATAGCTTGTATGACCCTCAAGTACCTGAAATGATGAAGAAACAGTGACAACTGTGAAAAGAAAGAAGCTGATCTATCGTAAGATAATAAAAATCAGCATTAGAACATACAAATTCTAGTCATAAATCCAGCATGTGATCAAGTGTGAATGATGTATCAATTCTTGATATGTTAAGGTAAATGAAGGCACAGAATATACAATTAAAGAATGATCATGTAATGGACAAAATAATTACCTCATATAAATTTTTTTCTCCCAGATCACTATTGTACAATCTTATTTTAAAATCAGCTCCAGCAACGCAAAAAGATACTATCTTAGGTACTACATTCAAGGAAGTTTCTGGACTCCAAGACAAGGCATGAATTCTGGTTTCGTGGTGAAAAGTCTTGAGAGGGGTATAGGCAATATCTTCCACTACATTATCTTCCTCCTAGAAATCATAATTTGCCAGATTATTTTTACATACATGTGATTACAAGTCTATGCTTTTTGTTGTAGAAATGTTTACTGATTGAAAATTATGTCAGGCTAAAAAGAAGAATCATGTGGTTTATGCAAGGTTGAGAATACCTGGAATTTTATCGTGGCTATGATAATTTCCTCTCCCAGGCCGATACAAATTAGATGTTGAGACCATTCATAGGGTGACCATTCAACATACTGAACTTTCTTTGGAAAGTTCAATTTGAATGTTGGATTGGTGAGAATAGATTCCTCCATCTTCTAATAAAGCTGAAACATTATAGAGATTTTTTAGATTACAAAATTACAATCCAACATTCTACAAATCAAATAAGTATGAATTGAAAAACACTTACAACTGATTTGAGATTTTCTTCTGGTCTTTTGTGTCCTGAGAGATAGCGAGAGTAATCTATCTATTGAAATTGGAAATGGAAAAACTGTGGTTCGATTTGAATTTCGACTGGCATAACCTGTAAAAGTCTATGTGAAATTTCCGAGTAAGATTCTCATACCCCTTTGAAATAGGGTATTATTTATTTCAAGATGTATAAAAGATGGAACTATTTAGGCTTCTTCGTTATTAAATAATTTACAAAGCCAGAGAGGAAGAAATTTTTTGTTGTTGCAAGGGTCGCGCACACGGATTGTTTACATTCACACGTGCATCATATAGCATGCAGACCAATATTGACAGCAGATTTTTGGCGCGAGCCGCGCGAATTGATCAGCGGAGTTTATTGGTAGAAATTCACGGAAATTCTGAAACAGGGCTTATATACCTTATATATTTTGCAATATTTTGCGACTTGATCATGAATTAGCGATAATTGCAAGCAAATGCGGCGAGGGGCTGACGTGACATCTGCTTCATTGTTCATTGTGTTCAATTTTAGTTTTACATTGTTGCTCTATTCGTCAATGTGTAAATAGTATAATATACATTGACTTCGAAACTCGGAACAACAAAGGTTGATCAGAGCTCAGAACCCTCAGAACACATAGTTTTTTGTAAAAAACTCGATTGAATCGGAAAAGATGATGATGAAAGAGCTCGGAGGGACGGGGGCAAGGAGAAGTGGGATATGGGTGGGAGTTCTAGTGGGAGTGGGAGAGAGGCAGCTATTATATAGCATAGCATAAATAAAACGCAAGCGCACAACCAAGACAGTCCAAGATGGCCTCCCGGTGTGTAGTGATACGCTTCATATTTAGCTGGGTAGCACATGCTTAGTTCACCAGAGTATTAGACCCTGTTACCGTCGTACTTTCGCCATCAGTGAGCGAGAGTGCAAGTATTATTACTACCTCAATCATCCTTGAAGAATTCGAATCAAACTCATCGAACCTTTGACCTGATAATGAAGTTTATAAGGACTTCGAAAGGTGAGTCTTTGAGCTCTCGTCGTCCTCTTTTTCTCTTCATTCTTTCCCTTTTGGAGGGACGAAAGAGTCTGAAATGATGCTTTTGCAGACTTTGAACTTTCTTTTTTAATGCTTCGTTTTTTGATCGAGTATTTCCTAGACACGAGCTAGCCTTTCGTCAAAATGAAACCCTTGGCCAGACGAAGTGCGACGCGGTGAAATCGATTTTGTTTACCCATGGGCATGGGCCATGAATGCCATGATATTGCTCGTGACCAGGCACGGTCGTCTATTAGGTAGTTCATTCATCATTGGCTGTGCGACACATTTTTTTCGGCTCAAGGTCTCGATACGCTCCGATGAACTTATCGTGTATGTGATTCGTTAATTTGTCATCATATTTGCTTACAATTGAGCATGGGATATTGTTTTGTCTAAATAAGAAGGTGATAAGACTCACAAATCCTCTTTTGATCCCTCTGAACATTTAGCGAATTTTAATACAACTCAAAAAGATTTTATGTTTTGCATCATATAGGTTGTGTTCTCTAATTCGTCAATTGTAGAATTGAATCAGTAGCAAACAAAGTAAAAGTTGCGTAAAGATGTATCAAATTTACATCAGAAGACAAGCAGACTGTATCAACATCTGATCCAATCAGCTTGCATTGAGGAATAACTCTGTGTCTATTCAATGCCTCTCATGAAAACTCTGATGAAAGTGTGACTACTTTTGGCATTGTATAATGTTGAAAACGTTTAGATAGTGATTTTATTCAACTGAGTCCATTGAATGGTTGTGATTTTAAATTTTTTCAGGCAACGAAGATTCGACTCCATAGCAGATGAAATTGTTAAGGAATGGTCTTTGACAACTAGATTTTAATAATGAACTGGTGGTGAGTGATATAGAAAATCAACAACATGGAATCGCCTGAAGAATCAGTTGATAAGGAAAGTGCTGTTGAAGAGCAGGAAAATGCAACTCCCAACAATGTTCCTCAAGCTTCACCAGCCAAAAAGAAATTCCGGAACACAGTATTTGCCAGCAAAATGAGACAAAAGAGAAAAGAAGAGCGTCTCAAGAAACTTGTTGCATCAGGAAATTTGGGTGATTTGTGTAAACAACTATCAGTGGATGTGACCCGCCTTGCTCCAGATGCTGTCCCCAAAACTACACCTAAGGCAGATCACAAAGTGAAAAAGAAGAAGAAACCTGCATGGGCATCAGGTGTGATTGTGAAGAAAAAATGGAAAAAGGCTGATCCAGAAGCAAGCAAAAATAAACCCAGTAGCCCCAAGAAGACCAAGCAAGTGAGTGGAAGTGTAGAAGTCTGCAAAGAATTGGAATCTGATAATTGCAATGATGCTCTGGATGAAGAAAGTGATTCAGGAGAAATAAGTGGCTGGAGTTGCAGACGGACAGAACCATTTGTTAGTAAATATATCACTAAAGAAGATAGGGAATCGAATATTAATAGATTTCTCAAGGAGGAAGCAAGCAAATCTTCTACTGCAGTACATACAAAAGAGGACCAAACTGATGAAAGTGTGAGCCATGAAAACACCTCAAAATGTGAACCATTAAAAAATGATGAGGATCAAAATAATAGTGAGAAAATAAGACTTCATGAGATGAAAGAATCTGTAGAGAAAAAGAATCAAACTTTAGAAGAGGAAAGTTCAAAAAATCCACCTGAAACTATGTCGGAGACCAAAGAGAAAGGTAATACGAATTCTATAAGTTGTAGGCGTACAGTGCCATTTATTGGTAGAAACCCTTGGAAACTTTCATCTAGTAGATGTAGTAAACTCATTGAATTGGACCTATCTAGTGAAGCTAATGCAGAGTCAGATTCAGAACCAACCGATGAACAGAGTAGTGTCCCTGTAACTCCATTGAATATTACAAAATCACCTGAAAAAATTGATGCTACAGAAGTTTCCAAGAGTTCAGCAAGTGTTACCAAGTCTTTCACAAAAGTTCATCCTGTTGCAGGTAAATCAGTCCTGCAAGAAAATGATGAGACACCTTCGACCTCCTTGGGAAAACTTGCACCTGAGTTAGATAGCAAAGATCATTCTAATGAAGCTGTTGATAATGAGTCAGGTAATGATTCTACGAAGAAGAATAATGCAGATCTATTCACTCAACCTGAAGAGAAGACTACTGCACCAGTTACTGGAAATGAACATCTAGATTCTATTTGTAACGAACGCGTTCCATCAGAGTCTTGCTCTATTGATAATGAAGAGACTTGGAGTTGCAAAAGAACAGATATCATAGAGGGTGACTGCAGGCGAACAAAACCTTACATTCACCCAGCACCAAAAGTCACTGATTACGATGCTCTGTCCAGTATTATAGATTCAGTAAGCGGTCTAGATGTATTGACTCCAACAGTTGAAGCCAGATCAGAATCTAGTTATGCACATATATTCATCCAAGAACTGAAAAGAAGGAGGGAAAAGAGAATTGCAGCTGCTAGAGAAGAAGAACTTGGTGACTCAACCAATACTAATTCAGAAACATCGTCTCAAAACGGAGAATCGACATGCAGAAGAAAACGAGAAAAAACGCCCTCGGATAATGAACTTGAGGTACAAATTTTTATATGAATTTATTAATCTGACAAGGATGTCACTACTGGTTGTAGTATGTCTGATCTTTCTGAGATCAACTTATTACACTCATAATGTTATGTTCCATTGCCACTGAAATACCAAAAATTTCTACACTTTGAATCTCAGTAATTGATTTATACTCTCTCATTTTTGCTGCTTTATGTTATAATGAGTTTGAACTGTTGAACATCACATAGGGAATTTGAATCACGTTTGACTGTTGACTGGCATTCGTTGTTGAAAATGTTGTAAGAGTGAGCATTTCCTGATTTGAGGACATAAACTTTTTAGTTCCACAAATTTTGTTGGCTTGATTAGTAAAGTGAAATATTTCCACTTTTCTACTTTACAGAATGATGATTCTCCAGTCGTTCAACACTTGAAGAAACAGAAAACATATTCATCTCCGAATTCCAAGCATTCCTCATTTACCGTGGGATCTCCGACACATTCAGTATCGCCGAAAAAAATTAGATGTTCTTCATTGTCGTTCAACAATGATATCCAGAATCATATTTCCCACAAGGAGGAATGCCGTGCCCCAGACATAGTTACGAGAGAAGTCTGTATTATTTTAACGAAACTAGAAAATTCAAAGGATCCTCTCGCGATTGAATTTGTGAAGAGATCTAATCGCCCCTCCGGACCTCATGATTCTTCCACGGTCTCTGACGAAGAACCTCAATCGTCCGACCTCGATGACGAAGATGGACAGGTTACCAAAGAAGATTCGTCCAAATCGAAAAAATCGAGCCCCAGAAAGTCACCACAACTTGAAACAAATTTCCATAATGTTGATGTGGAAGATTCGATAGGAACTCTGGATGAAGTTTTTGAACAGATGGAAAGTGTAAATAGTACTCGTAGTGGAGGTGGTAAAAATAATTCATCATCAGATTGGTCGAAGAGGAGAAAATCTCGTGTCAGTAGAGAATCGTCGGCTTCGCCAATTATCGAACCAGGAAGAAGGAGAAAACCGAAGGTCGCCAATTATGTTGACGATTCTTCAGATTCTGATGGTCTTGATACATCTGCATATCTCACTGATAGGTTTAGAGTTCGAACACAGGTACGTTGTTGACGATTTTTATGCTGCATTGGAATAGGTTGTTATCGATGATAACCCTTCAAAATATCGAGTAGTCTTTGTTAGTTTATTTTAATTTTGCGTCCGCTAAGTCTGCCGACAATCGAGCATCTGTAGATATCGATTCTTTAAACGAGCCATAAGATTCATCTGAATGCATATACTCTTTGTTTTACAGACTAGGAATGGTTCGTTTGGACCAACTTTGCGCCAAAGGAATAAATCAGTATGCTATAGCAATGATGATGAAGATGACTTAGAAGTAGAGGCCTTCTCTCGTCGAAGTCGAAAACGACGTATATTATCCTCAGACGAAGATGAGGATTGTGCGGAGATTACTACTTACATGACTAGATCACGCAGTCGAGGTCCTAGTGTTGCGATCAAAGAGAGACAATCGAGCGAATCGGAAAACGATGAAGCATCGTCTGAACCACCAACTGTAGATTCATTGACCAAAGAGATGGAAAAATTCTCTTCAGAGCTCGACAATGCTCTGAAATCGGTAAGTTCTTCTCCAGCTTCTTTTTAATCTTGCGCATTTGTGTGAATAGCGAGTGCATCTTGAAAGCAAAGTATCGGAAAAATGATCGCGCTATTCCAACTTGATGCTGTTGAGTGTTTGTTATATGTCCAGATTTGCGAGTCTGGCGTCAAGTCTCGCCATGAGTTTCTTATACTTGTTATGTCCTTAACGAGTTACACCAGATTGATACTTCGGGAAGAGTAATGAAGATTTCACGAAAATGTTCACGATACATCAGATTGAGCTTGGGTAATCATGAACGATTGTTCTACCCTCATTCAATCATATACACACACCGAATCGCCACACCGTCTCCAGACGCAGATTCTGAACGACTTTTGATGGTATATTTCTTTGGAACTCGGTTGTACATTTAATGAGTCTACGGGTAGAGATATACCAAAAGAGCAAAAAGGTGATATCGCCCGCGAGATAGTGAAAGAATGGTGCCTCAGGAATCTGTTCACGCGAATTTTATGAATCACGATGAGACTCTTATTAGGGACCACCCACTAATTAAGTTGGAAAAATCCGTGATTCTTCGACCCCCTCCATCCATACCGTATTGTTCATAGGGAATTGTCGACTTAATATGGAGCGTGAAAAATGCATCCACTCCCTTAAGCCCTTACGTGATTAATGAACAGCCCCTTACATGATCATCAATAAGCAAAAAAGAGAAGCATTCATGTGTGCGTCGTGCAAGTCATAATTCTATTGTGCTGACTGAGGGCATGTTGTATTTCGTGCGTGTTGTACAAATAACGGTGAGATTTCAGACCGGAAAGGTGACCTCAATAACACACTCCCAACCGTATTCGAAAGTAGACATCGAATTGCTTAGCGTCCCATGGTAAAAAGAGCTCTGGCATCATGTGGCGCAACGCTGTGGGAAAGTGCCAACTCAGCATCGAATGCCTACGTGACTCACGGCTGAAATATTTGTTGCATCATCTCGCGCAACATCTCGCAACCCTCACTGAGCATGCGCGGACAAGTTCTAACCAGTCGAGACCTGCTTTGTCCTGATCGATGGGCGTTGGCCTCACGCGTCCCCACTACAGCGCGCACTCCCACTTGACTTTCGCTACCTCTCCTTACGCGCTTATTCTGCGCAGCAGCGGTGCGTCGAGCCGCCAAGCGTGCCCGAGTCTATATAAGCGACATACGAAGCGTTACGCTCTCAGTTGCCTTGAGCTGTCCTTAGCATCGCCTAGCTTTTGGTCGCGTGACCACGAATGTTATAAGAGCGTTGGGTTGTAGCCGAGTGCGTTGTTGGAGTCAACTGCATCAAAATGAGCATGTACGGGAAGTACAGCTTCCCAGTACATTCAAGCGTTGTGATCAAAGGAGATTTCGACAGGCAGCACGGTCATACGCCATCCGAACTGACATTCACAGAACCTAAGCGACTTTCTCGGCATTGTCCTCTCAACGTCTGTCTACAGCTTTTGAAGGTGCTAGTTGATACTACTCCCGTTGATCAGAGCCATCTTATACGGCGTTTGGAAAGGAAGTTGTACAGGCTCACGAAGCATTCTATCGGAGAGATTGTGAATCACATGGTAAATTTTCATGTATTTTGATAGATTACTGGAACTGGAGACAAATGATTCTAATGAGTGATGATCAAGTATCGCTACTCTTCTTTTTTGACTATTATTTTGAAGTAGTGCTGGCGGTACTCGGGAGTCCAAGTGCAGATCAAATTCTCGGTTTATTCGATTCCGCCCGTCCTTACAGGTATAGTAATGCACACAGCAGACGATAACCTAACTCCAAAACTGCCAAAAGTTGTGACATTCGCTCGGATCTTCTTTTATAGGCCTCTTAATCATTGATTTCTTTGTTTCCATACATTTTCGGGCACTCTCACACTTGTGTGCTCTTTTCCTTGAAAATCTTATTGTAAAAATGACTATCGATTTTTTCCATGAGATGCCATGTTAATCAGCTATACCAACTTACCGAAAACTTCTCTTTCCGGCTCGCACAGACTTCAAAATCTCAACTGTTTCTGTTTGAAACACTAATCCACCTCTGTGCCGAATTTTGTGATTTCTTGCTAGTTGATTAGAGTACCGCTAGTACTGACTTAGATCTCCATCACGTATTTTTTCTTGAAATGTTGATTCACTAACTTGAAACTCCGGTGCTAGTTCCTCTGACTGCCATTTCCCCCCTCCCAAAGTGGTAGGGATATAAAGGCAGCGCGCATGCGCCGTTAGTCCTCTCCATCTTGTAAGGTTGTAGGAGGGGGATATAGGTCTGAAGTCGGGCGCTCATGAGAAAGATCCAACGTCAGAAACTGCCCGTTCAGAAATCCAAAAAGGGGTTTGTTCAGTTCCTGATCATGGTACCCGGATTAGCCGCTCCTGGACTGATCAGGGTTTCGGGCGTTTGTGGTCATGATTTGATCAGTTCATGATCAGGGTACCCCGGGGGGCTTGCGGTACCGAACCCGGAAGATACCCTGAGTTTGAGTTTGAGAATTTCTTACTTCCCTCTACAAAACGTGGAAAGCAATACCCGTTTGCTCGCCGTGTCAAGATGATGATTTACAATTGCTAAAATAATGAGATGGACTTTTTATGTCGAAAATGCGTATTAAACTTGATAAATAAAACAAATTTCTGGTCCTGGCAAACGTATCACGTATAGGTGTATATATAGCATGTGAGACTTGTCTCCTGACCTAACCTAACGTGACCCCATGTGCACATGTGCTGTAGTAGCTTGCTGTGGCTGATGGTTTTTTTTTCAAAAAAGCGTAGAAAAACTGAAAATGATTTCTGAAAACACCATTCCTTTTTGTGAAGAATTCGTAACGGCCGCTTCACACCGCCATTTGGCTGAAGCTTTGATGCTCATCATCATTGTCCACTTCTTCACATTCTCTTTTTGCACCAGATTTCTTGCTTCCCTCATCATCAATATCTGCACTTGCACCAATACTGATAGTGGCAGACTCTACTGACTCTTCTGTCTTTGCTTTCCGAGCAAATCTCATACTCAGAGTTTTTCTGATCCGCCGACTATCTTGGTCCATTATTAACGTCTAAAAAAGCAATATACAGGAGCGGCAGACTATACAAAAACCCTTTTACTATTAAATTGACTTCGCCGATGCGTAACAGCTGACAGTTGTCATTCTGCTGCATATTTGCTAAAAGAAACTTTTTCAGTTTCTGTTGCGGCTTCGCTCCGGGCAACCGTGAGTAGTGTAAGTACGGGTACCCTGATCATGAACTTATCAAATCATGACCACAAACCCAAGCCTAGCCTTAAGTTGATTTTAGGGGGCCCCCCTACCAAATACTGATCAGGAACTGATCTTTCGTCCGGGTACCCATAAGACTTTTCTGAACGGGCTGGCGTGGTAGGCGCACCGTACCTCGTTGGGCTTTCTCACTACAACAAAGACGAACCCACGCCACTCAATCCACCCACCTTTTTCCGAGGGGATCCCTAATGTAGTTAGATGATTACATCGCCAACGAGTCTTGCGAATGGTGTGGTGGTTTTCATTCGTCACATACTTGAAATTCTATCATTGGTGTGAACTTCATACGAGTTAATCTGTAATTCGATGATGAACATATGTGTAAGTGAAAAAATTGAAAATCCGGAATTTTGTACCACAGTTTCAGTTTTCAGTACAACGACGAAATGAAGCGGGTTGTTGAATAGATCGAAACCGAGAGAGAGTTTCAGTTTGAAATTCAGAATTCGCCCGAAATTCGTTGTTCGTTTGTGTTTCTGCTGCTGATGAGCTTCACGAGCTTCGTAGCGAGCGGACATTTCCGTCATTTACTTCTCCTTTCTTCATCTTATGTGAAATGCACACTGTAAAAAATCCTGGCATCAAATCACACTGCTGAGCAGTGAAAAAAAGAGGACCCTCGCTGAGCGAGGTGAATATACAGCGCCGTGCGATATAAGGTGACGGGCGGGCCTGTCAATTCACGAGCCTATCTTCAATTCACCGCCGGCGGCTATGTTGACTGTGCTCAACCAATGAAACCTGTCGGTAATTTCAAAATCTTATTCTCGCGCAAATATGCAATTTATCCATTTAAGAGGTACTCAAAAAATCGAAAATAATGTATAGAACGCATAAAAAATTAAAAAAATTTGATCGAAACACTTGGGTTGTTCCGATAGTGCCACGAACTCACAATCTTCGGATCACGTGTCGAACGTCTTTCCCCGGGGCCAGCGAGGAAAGTTACATGTGGTGATACGAATGGCTTACTTGAAGTTTGGATATAAAATATGGCATGTTTGCTGTTTTGTTATTTTTTGTTGATTGCGAAATTTGGTAGTCGATCAAAGCCGCAAGAATATACAATATGTGTCGTAATAGGTGTACATACCGCAACTGGGGTATAGATGGGATTTTGTAATTTCGTTGGGAAATATCAAAATTTTTTGTAATAGCTTTCATTTTTTGTAACTTTTAATTGAAAATGCCTTTCAAATCATTACATTTGTAATGCTTTGAAGGGGGTGCCAACTTCGCACGCGTGTTGATTTACCCTTAATCATTACATAACAAACAAGCGTCTGCTGTGTAATGATTAGAGTGAGGGCCATCGAGGTTAAGCTACGATCCTTATCGTTTTTCTGTAAAGGATAATAAAATTATTACTGTTTTGCGGTAATGGTGGTGACGAGAGTGATTGCAAGTGCGCGAGTGTTGATTCTTTTGTGGGCGTGCGGGCATCGGTTTAGCTGCGGATTAGGCTGCGGAGCAAATGATGCAGATCATCAACATTGGATGCCATCATCGTCGTCCACGTGTTGCAGACGGCCTCCCCTAAAAAAGAGCTTCTGCATCCTGCTGTGATCTTTACGACAGACGCTCTGTTGCGACACAATTCTCAAAATTCATTCAGCACACGCGACTGATCACTCCCGTGGCGTTTTTGTGCGGGCATCCACTCAGTCATACAGAAGTCCTGTGCCGTTTTCAGAAGTGCAATACTCGCGTGTGCTAATAATGATATCTCTCGCGTGAGCTAAGCTTATTACTCAATTTTAGCGTACGCTAAAGTCGCCTTTCGCGTGCGCTACTATGCAGAGTTTGATTTTCGCGTACGCTAATTCCCTGGAAGTATACACCATGAATTGTAGCGCACGCGAAAGGCAACTTTAGCGTACGCTAAAATTGAGTAATAAGCTTAGCTCACGCGAGAGATATCATTATTAGCACACGCGAGTATTGCACTTCTGAAAACGGCACAGGACTTCTGTATGACTGAGTGGATGCCCGCACAAAAACGCCACGGGAGTGATCAGTCGCGTGTGCTGAATGAATTTTGAGAATTGTGTCGCAACAGAGCGTCTGTCGTAAAGATCACAGCAGGATGCAGAAGCTCTTTTTTAGGGGAGGCCGTCTGCAACACGTGGACGACGATGATGGCATCCAATGTTGATGATCTGCATCATTTGCTCCGCAGCCTAATCCGCAGCTAAACCGATGCCCGCACGCCCACAAAAGAATCAACACTCGCGCACTTGCAATCACTCTCGTCACCACCATTACCGCAAAACAGTAATAATTTTATTATCCTTTACAGAAAAACGATAAGGATCGTAGCTTAACCTCGATGGCCCCCACTCTAATCATTACACAGCAGACGCTTGTTTGTTATGTAATGATTAAGGGTAAATCAACACGCGTGCGAAGTTGGCACCCCCTTCAAAGCATTACAAATGTAATGATTTGAAAAGCATTTTCAATTAAAAGTTACAAAAAATGAGAGCTATTACAAAAAATTTTGATATTTCCCAACGAAATTACAAAATGCCATCTATACCCCAGTTGCGGTATGGACACCTATTCCGACACATAGTGTATATGTATACTGTACGATGTTTATCTCTCGCGACGTTCATCGCCTCGACCGCGTGGTTACTGATCGTGTTTCAACTTGTTTACCTCGTTGTTTACAATTCCGCTCTCGACAAAAAATAACGAAGTGGCAAACATGCTATATTTTTATCCAAACTTCAAGTGAGCCATTTGTATCATTACATGCAACTTTCTTCGCTGGCCCCGAGGAAAGACGTCCGACACGTGATCCAAAGATTGTGAGTTCGTGGCACAATCGAAACAACCCAAGTGTTTCGATCAAATTTTTTTTATTTTTTATGCGTTCTATACATTATTTTCCATTTGTTGAGTACCTCTTGAATGGATAAAATGCATATTTGCGCGAGAATAAGATTTTGAAATTACCGATAGGTTTCATTGGTTGAACACAGTCAACATAGCCACCGGCGGCGAATTGAAGATAGGCTCGTGAATTGATAGTCCCGCTCGTCACCTTACATCGCACGGCGCTGTATATTCACCTCGCTCAGCAAGGGTCTTCTCTTTTCCACTGCTCAGCAGTGTGATTTGACGCCAGGATTTTTTACAGTGCAGTCATGGATCGATTCGGGGACCTTCTAATCGAGAATCTGCCCGCGCCGGAGATCCACATAGTCTGAGCACATCATGTGGAAAATCTTCTTCACGACACAGGTTTTGGGCAGAATCAACGATGTCCGTATCGTCCATAAACTTTTCTTCTTCACCTTCCCAGCAGAACTAGGTCCTCCTATCGGTACAGCAGGTCTACGCATGGACAATGTAACCCATTTGTTGGTGATCATTATTCTTTGAGTAAGCAGTCAACTCGTCAGTGAGATTCATTTTATCTTCTGATACCAAACCGCTCATTCAGTGCGGTATCATGGTGACGTCTGTTTCCCATAATGTCTATTTTTCTCCGAGAAATACGGCAGTGTAGGAATATTGGGTTTCATACAGTGTGTACGCCCCCCCCCCCCTCATGATAATGGGGCAAGGATACGGCCTGCTGTCGCGTCGGATTGGAAAACGGACATGACCAAGTGAACGACAAAGTAATGGACCGCCCCTCCCCGCTGACGACCGAGCTCTGGGCTCAACCTCCAGGGCTGGGATACCAAGGTGCCTCAACTGCCTTGTTGGTTTCCGGGAGGGGCTAAAACACGCTGATTTCCTGTCTCGGGGCCAGGTCACTCCCACCGGATTTGGGGCAGAGCCCAGGTACGGTGTCCCTACAACTAGGGCCGGACGGTCTCCACACTACTGGGCTCCCTGTACCATCCGTCCGGTCCTCCTTGCGGCTGAGATATGCGAGTTCAGAGGTTTTGCGTCCGTTGAGATCTCTTCATTTAGCAAATCTCGTATTCGTCATTATATTTCGGTCATTGTATTGTCGATTACTCACTTGATTCCATACGGTCCGATTAATTTCGGCATCAACTGACTACTCGTGCCATATTTGAAGCCATGCGATCGTCTAGCCCCCATTGCAACACCTGTTTTGAATGCCCTCGGAGGAGCCTTTTTTCAATCGTGTGATGATATTATCTCGATTTGATATCTTATAACGTTTTATGCTCTTTTACGCGTACTTCTATCATCCTAACCGTGAGATGACTCACCAACGCCATGTAAGGGTGTTACTTTGGCTTGACATCGTGGTCTATAGTCTAGCGAAAATCCGGTGTATTCCTTCCTTTGCTACAGATCATCGTATTTGATCAAACTCAACCTCACTTTGTGATTTCCGCAATCCCATTAGGTCTCTTCCTGAAGGTTTGCTGACATAGCATCAAGAATTGTACGGTTGTATCGCTGATCTTGAGCGTTACGTAGTGTGGCCACGCCCCCTTTCACGTGCTTGATATGCACACTTCTACGAAATTCTCCAAATCTTTTACTCGTATAAGCGCTTTCATGATAATCAGCTGAAAGCTACATGTAATCGAAGTTTCAGTCAATCTCGATGAACCGCTCAACCTGTATAGTTTTAATATTCGGCCCAGCAAAATACGAACTTCGTAATATGCATCAACTGCTACTATGGTATGTTGATTTTCGAAAGTAATTTTAACAAATGGACGAAGGTGATCGTCAGGTGGTGCTCAAATTGGTTCAGTTACTCTCTAAATCGGAAGCAGATATCCCGGTATTGAACGTCCCGGCTCTTTGTTATGGAAACATTGAACATACGATGGTATGGGTCCTGTAGCGTACCGATTCGTAGATGGGAACAAACAATCGTTCCGCAATTTCTGCAAAGTCTTCTCGAGAGCCACATCGCCCATCTTGTCATGGCATATCCAAATTATTTTGTCATCTAATTTATCCGGGCAATTGAATGGTAGATCTCATTACGAACTCAATCCTAAATTATCTACAATTTTGTGATCACATCATTTTTTGAGAAAAATTCAATTTAGACTGGTATTTATAGTCGCGAGTAAAGTTAACTCCCCATAGATGTGGCTATAGTAAGAAACGCTTTGACTATAGCAAATACACTCTGAGTTAACTTGACTCGCGACTATAAATACCAGTCCAGCTCATGCTTCGCTCACATGGTAAGGTAGAGCTTCTGCATGTTCTTGAGCCTTGACTCGTGTAGTTGAGCTAGCAAGATTTGATCATCATGCTGGATTCGGTATAGGCTAATAGTTTCAATCTCTTCACCGTCGACAAGACCTCCAATTGCAGTTCGAATACGAGTATCTATCTGAGATACCTTTGTACCGGTACGGTACTCAGAAGAAAAATCATACTTTCGTAATTGGACCCACCACCTACCGACCCGTGGCATTGGATTTCGACTGACAAAAGTTGCTCGCAGAGAACCGCAGTGACTCGTGACTCTTAAGGGAATTCCAATCAAATAAACTCTAAATCTATGTAAGCTAGAGCTTACAGCAAGTTTTTCGAGCTCGTGAGAGTGATACCGACGTTCCTCTCCATGGAGCGGAACAACGCAGTCGTTTGTATTCTGAAGTAAGCCATCCGTGTGCAATTTTGTTTCCTCTTGCGGATCATACCAAGCGAAAATCGATCTCGCGACCAGAACTCTCTTCACTTCTTTCAATGCACGCTCTTGTTCATAATTCTAAGCCCATGACTTATTTCCCTTCGTAGGAGGAGTATGTCCTTCCGAGTGAGTGATCTAGTTACTGTTGCAAAATACTTGGAGAATTTCCTGAAGTTCTCCAAATTCCATTAAACTGAATCACTTCACTAATCTTAGTTGATCTCTTGACATTTTCAACGCCCTCTATCTCACTTTGTCCTAGTTGCATGTCTTACAATGATACTTCATGACGAAGAGAATCCACTTTCGCCACCAATAGTTAACATTCAGTCAGTTTGAGTGTCGAACCTACTTGGCGTAAGCACTCAAATAATTTGACTAGAGCTTGCAAAGCCGACCTATCTATCGCGACAATAACAGGATCATCTGTATAGGCAAGTTTCGTAGCGTTATGTGAGTGACCAACCAATGGAGCAATAACGTTCAAAACTAGTCGTACGAGTGAACTTGGCGTGTTTGCTACACCTATCGGTACTCGCGATAATTTAAATTGACCATCCGGGGTCAAGAAAATCTCTTTTTTTTTAAATCCTTGGGAATAGGAACTTGGTAGTATTCAGAAAGAAGATTTCAAGTATTAAAGACTTTCATCCGGGCCCAATCATTCAATTGATCCTTATTGGTTGAAATAGGATGCTTATCTCGTTTCGTGATCGAATGAAGTGCGCGTTAGTCTCACACATCCGCCATTCCCCGTTCTTCCTACGTACATGCAGTACAGGACTTGCAAAAAAATGCTGGATATCTGACAATGCCGTCATCTCCCTACACATTTACAACACCCTTGCCTTTTCTCTCTCTCTCTCTCTCTCACCTACGCCAATCAGAGAGAGGGTCTAAGAGAAAACAGCTCACATATCATACTCCTCGCACAGAAGCCCTTAATCAATCTCTTACTATCCGTGCATCGTTTCTTCTGAATCAACTTCCACCTCTTGATTTTGACATGAGCCTAGATGCCTTGGAGAAATGTTTGCTGAATTATCTCTTGACCCGAGACCGTAACGACTGGTTCGAACGCGCCAACCGTGAGGGTCTTGTTCCCGTACCTCAATCTCTCATACATGTCCTTCAACATCCTTCATGAGACTTACCGGAGTTTTATCGATATGAAAATCGTAGGAGAGCTCTCAACGTTGAAGTATTATTGCCTAATCTTTGTTCAAGTGTGGAGGGAGAAAAATGTATACTGCACTGATTTGTTAATCGTTTGTCCTGAATTTGTTAAGGCACCTTTCATACACTCCCACAGTTTGTTATTGCTCAGTTTCAACTTCATTTCTCGTTTTTATCTAAGTTATTATTATTTTTGCATTATGCTATGTATTTCAATTTGGGGCAAATGGGGCCCAACCCCCCGTCCACAATAAATAAATCAATCAATCAATCAATCAATCTCTCTCTGTGTGTGTGCTAGTCTATGAGGTCTGTTATAAACCGGCTTATCACCCGTGAGCCTTATGTCGAGTTCAGCAGTCATATGGACTTCCCCCATTCAACTCATATTCATCGTAATACAGTCTCGATAAGTATTCGAAATCCGAATAAGTTTCCCACAATCTTCGGCTCTTTCATTCTCACCGATATCAATCGAATTCTGTGGGGACGGTTGCTGTCTAATCGCCTACGAAGGAGTACGTGCGCTTCATCTCGAGTAGCCCCTATTGGCTCTTTGGAATCCTTGCGTTTTTGCAACGTTCACAGGATTAGTCGGTAAAATCACTGTGGAGAGTGATCAGACCGATGTATTAATCACACAATGAAAGATGCAGTGTTACCGATTCTCTTTACTACGCAGATACGACTATTCCTATGCGTCACCCACATCAGATAGATCTTCCACAATCACCTTGATAGCGCCTGCTGCTCTAGGGGGAATGATGGTGGCCTCTCCAGTCGATAGTCCTACTTTCCGAGGTGATAATATCTCCACCTCTGGGAGATCAGCCGCCTTATACATCGGAAGAGCTTAACCTCGCCGCCACGCTACATGTTGACGACGGCGGATTTATCGGCGGAATGGTTGTCCAACTATCATGAGGACGTCCTGAATGTCATCCGAAATGACGCGTGCGCGGATGGCTACCTCGGCCCATTCCACCTTCACGGAGAGAAGAAAAAGGTAGTAGATGCTCAAGTGCCGAGTAGCTACTGCTCAACTCGTTCAGGCATGTCTTTATTCGTAGAGCCGAGCAAGCCGTACCTCATGAGTTGGGCGATTATTACTCAACTCTCCGATGAACAATAGCAGAGGACTCCGAGAGTTTCCTCCATACGCAAGCCATGGCCCGCAGCATTTTTATCGCGCGA
The DNA here is from genome assembly GCA_029851415.1 of Eretmocerus hayati. NCBI lineage: Eukaryota > Metazoa > Arthropoda > Insecta > Hymenoptera > Aphelinidae > Eretmocerus > Eretmocerus hayati. Next base: position 23,493,321 of record CM056742.1, read on the forward strand.
CCACCGTGAAATCATCCGATAGAATGATCTAAAAATTTGCATACATGTAGCCGAAGAGCACTACTTCCACACAGTTGAACTTTTGTGATGAATCACCGTGTCAAAAAAATTTGAAAAATCATAGCATTTTTCAACATTCATACGCGCTCGATCCTTGCAAGCACGATTTTCGACATGCGAGAAAGTTTTTCAGTTTTCAACTATAGTAAACCTCAAAGCGAGAAAGTTGTTCGGAAGGGTCTAAATTGAATTGATATCCAAGATTCAGATCGAATGATGCAATACGACAAAAGTTTTGAGACTTCGATTAAGACTTTTAAGCGAGTCATCGCGAACTCACGATTGTACTTGTCAGTCCGAGTGTCAGTCGCCCACGAGTCAAAAACAAATACTCCCATAACTTTTTTCCTATACCATCATTTGACCTGAATCTTGAAAATTGAGAATATTCAAACCCTTCCAAACAACTTTCTCGCTTCGAGTTTTGATATACTTGAAAACGAAAAACTTCTTCGCACTGAAAAAAATCGTATAAATCTCGGAAAATGTTACGATTTTTCTAATTTTTTTCAAACATCACGAAACTTCGATTGTGTGAGAGCAGTGCTCTTCAGCTATGTGTATGCACATTTTCAGATCATTTCATCGAATAATTTCACGGTGATCGTGTGATAAGCATGCGTATCTGTCCATTCACTGTTCCGCCACTCGGTCGCTCATCGAGTTTCTCGCCCAAAATATTAGGCAGCATTTGCCCAACTTCTCGAGCAAGGCTAACCAAACTCAGCGCAAAAGCGTTGGGCGAGTCCTACCTTTTTCTTCTCTCCGTGTTCAGCACGACTTTGTAGACTATACGGAGCCGTTTTATGGCACCATGGTGATCACGACGAAATAGACCCGTCTCCCCGACACCGAGCTGTGACGCCTTAGCATCGGTTTCTCGGAGGAGGGTGACACACTTACTCTCGAGATCCACATGCTCGCATAGCTTGGCCTTGCATCTATGCCTCAAAGAGTCGGTCGTCCTCGTTTTTCGACTGCGGTTTGATGTTGAGATCCGTGTCTCGGATCTCTATTTTTGCTTGATTGCAATCTTGCGCATAGTGTTCCTTTTCGCCACATACGTAAGACTCGCCTGCGGACATGTCTTGTTCCTTGGAAGCACTAGTGTTCTTCTCACATGCATCACTATCTTCTACTTTCAAGTGGTGAGACGTGCGGTTGCCAGGGAATATCTTGTTATAACCAGAACGTTGATAAGAACCTAGTCCTCGGTTGTCGGTATTCTTGTGCTATGGCTCACTCTTCTTAGGCTTGGATTGATTACCGTAGCGCGATAAGAATTCGCACAAATCTTCCCAATCGTCATAATTTACCGGTGGCCTGAATGGCATCATCATCAATGCCATGAACGATGTTCTCCACAGCGTCTATGCCTTTCAAGTTGCATGCTGCAACTATGAGTGCCTTGCAGAAGATATATAGGTGGCCTTACTTTCATGGGAACGTTTCACTTCAGACTTAATGTAACATTCGAGACAGCTGCGCTGGAATATGTATACGATGTTAGAATGTCGTCCGTTATTTTTCCTTGAAGTGTCCCACTGTAATTCGACTGAGAGCAGCCCTTCGTACCAAGTGCGTGCTAATCTCATCAACTATTTGTTCATATGCGTGGATGTCGCTGGCTCAGACCACTCTTGCATTTCTTTCAACCCTTCGATTTTGTCATCGATCTATTTCTCCACCGTTCAGTGAAGATCTGCTAGTCGGAATGGCAGAACTGCATTCTTATGCATGCCTCCATCCCTGTCATCCGGCTGCTGGCCCAATCGAGAGACTCTCTGCATTGTCCCGGAGAGGCTGTTGAGCACAATCCCGAGCGCCCGTGTGGCACTCGATGACCGCTCGCTTGGAGCAAGTGTATATGACGCGAGCATATAACCCATAGAGGTATAAAGAATAGAGTGGGCAAGCCGTATGCTGCCCCGTGCTAGGAAACGTCCGCCAATTCCTCGCAGCGAGAGAGAGACAGAATGATTAGAATCCTGCTGGAAGCGCATGCGCGTGCGCCAGAATTGCAGCAGGTGCACCCGCGCGAAAACTCGAGATCGCTGCACACGTACGCCAAGCAGGTGTGCTCCGAAATTTTCCGGAGTAGTGCCAGTATGCCAGACATTTTTGGATCTGTTACTGCTTCGAGGCCAAGAGAAAATCTTTCAGCTTTATATTGTGATAAGTGTTTTTTTGTCAACTATTTGACCACATATATTTTGTCAACTACTTGATGAGTCTTGAAAGACACGCAACTAGCTTGTTATTTCCATATTTCTACTATTTGTGGATAAAACCATTTCCAACATTGAGGACAATTATGACTAGTGGCATTACTAAAATAGTCGTATTTGCAGTCTCATTGATTTGCAGATTGCTTATACACTCGCGCGAGGAACGCTCATCAGGTACTGTTCTAAGTATGGGTACTGTGTCTGTGTCACGAGCGGTGCACATGTGTGTGTCTCTGGCAGCAGCCGCCACGCAGAGTGGATAGCGCACGCGCGTCACCCAGAGGATTCTAATCATTCTGTCTCTCTCTAGTCCGGACGACTTTCAGACCCACTCCCCCACTCTATTCTTTATACCTCTATGATATAACCTCGATCAGTTGCGTCACCGTACGCTGCGGTCACGTGTTCCGCGAAAATCATCTCTGCGTTCGTCGATCTCACTCCTGATCTGTTAATATCCACTTGTTTGTACGGATGGCTAGGTGTATAATTGAATGCACTAAACTATTGATGGGTGCATGGTATATAGTGGAATATAGTTGACAAGATGAAGATACATTGTATATTTTGTGACTGTACACAGAAGATGTGATAAATGTGGGTGCCCGTCTAAGACTAGCTTTCCGCTGGATTGTAGGAGCTCTGTGTTCCGTACAAACAGGCCTATGGAAACGAAACATGATGAAACTCATGCAATCGGGTATAAGAGTAGCCTCCTTCATTGTGTTGTTCCCAGTCTCCCTTGCTCGCCGGGTATAGTTTACGACCGACGAGTTGAAGCCTGTATGGTGAAAGAGTCACAGGCGTGATATGATCCTGGACCTTCCTAGAGAACTTAAGCTGCTCTCGCGTCGCTCTAGAATTTATCTCACTTATCGCATGATAATGAGATGGAAAATGATATCAGTGAAGAAGAAGAGGAAAAAGAACTACCCGAGCCTACAAAACAAAACGCGTGCATGCTAACTACTCGGCTATCGCAGCCTCTCCCCGTGTTCGTCCTACAGTCATATACAAGGTGCAGGCTCCCAAGCGCGTAGATTGGGATTTGAGTCAAAATACGGAGTTCGCTGGTGAGTCAATTATTGAAGATTTCGGATAATCCAGACTTGGATCAACTTATCCTTGATCGAATGTCATTGCATAGCGTTTATAGGCCTGGTTGTGTAAGGTGGCTCGCTAGTGCGATCTATGGTGTGCTGCTTATGCAATTTTATCGAACAGTTTCCGACTGGATCCTTTGGCAGATTTGCGAGTTATTTGATCGCGATTGCGAGCTTCCCACTCCAAGCAAGCAGCTGGAGCTTGCGCGCGACTGCTTATAGGGCCGGCCATACTAGATTTCGAGCGGAAGCATAGGGGCGGGGGCAACTGACTCTCATCTCAAGTACTAACCGCAAGAGGGACTCTGAGGCAGCGGCCACATGCAGCAAAACATTTGGCGCGAAAGCCCGATAAGCCATGAGTGCGACAAGGAGGTTAGAGTGGCGCGAAGTGTTGCATCCTTGTCGCACTCACAGCTGGTATACGTCCAATATGGTGCTCCCGCCTTCATGTGGCCGCACCCTGAGTCCCGGGGTATGACGACCCTCCAGCACCAGTTGTTGGAACACCGTAACCCAAGCCCGGCCCAACTCAGGCAGAGGGGAACCTGACCCCAAGACTAGTACTCGGCGTGCTTTGGCCACTCCCAAAAACCCGCAAGGGGCTTGAGACACCTTAGTGTCTCAGCCCTGGAGTTTGACGAACTCTCGGCCTCAGTCAGGGACCGTCGTAAAGTGGAGACTGTACATCCCCATCCAGGCCCCGGGCCTAAATGAGTCCAGGGACTCGTATTAAGACTGTCTGCGTATAGCCACAATACGAGCCTGAACAACTCACGCAACAACCCGAGGGGCACCCCGGGCTCCGAGGAAGCCTAGAAGAGTCTTCAAGCCCCTCGCCGAGGGATAGGTCTCGGACTTGTGCTGGAGGCCGAGCCCTCAATTCAGCAGTTGGGGAGGGGTGGCGGGCCATTGCCGAGCCATTCGTGACTCGGTAATGGCTGTGCTCCAAACCGACGCGCTGGCAGGGAGTATTTCTGCCCAACGCTCGTGGTGGCAAGCCGGGTTGGAGGCGAAGAGCCGAGCATCCGAGGTACAGAAGTTGAATTCCTCATCCGAAGTGCGGTTGCGAGCTAGGAGTGAGCAGGCTTTTCTTCTATGACCGTGACTGAGACTAACAAGTTGATGAAAATATAGTAACATTTGAAGATGAATAATAATCAGAAATTTTGGGATGTGACGAATGAACGATCGGACATGATCAACTGAGGTGTCGAAATGTCTAGTGCGTAGTGAATCATTGAAAATAATGAGTTGTAGAGATGAAATGTGTTAGTGTGTTGCGCGAAAGTCCGCAAAAGTCGATGAGACGTTTGAAGTGATTTATGCGGTTAATAGCCCCAATTGTGTTTTCTGAGAATGCATTCGAGCGCAGGTACAGAACCAAAAGGTGCCTTGCGTGTGTGCAAGGATTCATCTCCAGATGGGCGATCATTAGCGTTGACGATGAGTGTGAAGTTTTCATGAAAGCATTGAAATGGAATGAACCATGTGGAGTGACTGGAAATATCGTGTAAATGGATTGAGTTATCTAGTGAATGGAAAGATAATTATATATAAAAATGACGTATCGAATGATAGTCAAGGATTATGAAAATGTGATTTATCGAAAATGATGAACTGAAGAGTCAAAATATGTCATTGTGAGTAATGAATGATCACAAAAGATGAGTTGGAGAAATGATGAGTATCTTGCGCGAAGGAATGAAAAACTTGATAAGGTGTTCGAAGTGATTGGTGCGGTTATGGGTCAATTAGCCTCATCCTTCTATCTGAAGATCAATCCGATCGCAACTCCTAGGAGTTGCACCTGCACCGAAAGGTGACTTACAGGGATTCATCTTCAAGTACGCTATCATCGGCATTCACGATAAGTGTAAATGATGTACCACTCATGTTTTTAGCACGGAAGAGAACTCAAAGGCTGCCTTATAACTGGTGCTGTAGTCACATTTAAATCGACATAGAGATCATCCTCCAATAGTGATAAAGACATGATGGCAAAAAAATGATCGTGCATATGATGTGAGTGATCTGCTACAAATGAAGTGAATGTGCGTTGAATGAGGCAAATGGATTGAGATGATGGATAGATATGACATATTTGTGCGAATAAACAGAAATTTGGATAAACAATGTACGTGTGTGTATACGCAATGAAGGTGAAAATGCAGGAAGTGAAACGTATGACAGCATTGAAAATGAAACTATGAAAAATGATGTCATAAATTATGAAAATGTCTCAACCTTCTTTATAGTTGCCCAGCTATACAATCGAGCTCCTTGCGGATCGTCAACACGGCCGTCAAGGCTTAGCAGCTTGTCAAGCTTGTAGCTGGGTGACTATAAAAAATCATATGTATACCTCGTGCCACGCTCGCGGCTTCCCATGACTCGTTTGCAGCACTCGTCATGGAAATTTCGCGATTGCGGCTCTCGGGTACATAATGTGCTAATTGAGAGATGAACCTGTACGCAATTTTCACACTCGCTCAAGTGTCTTATTACCACCTTTCGTGAGTTCGTAGGAGGGTTTGAAGCAACTATTCGTCCGGGGTACATACAAGTTGAACATTTGGTCTCGTCGATCTTGAAGGACGGTGGGGAACTAAATAAATTCCCAAAATTTCATGATGGAAATTTTATTGCAACGTTTCGTCCACTAGGTTTTGTGGACCTCATCAAAATATATGTTTTCATATATATGTCACCTGCTGTACACTGCGATCGCGCTAATATAAATATGAGTGAAAAATGAGACCGATGAGTCACTCTGTTTACTTGCATTGACAGGAGCCAGACGTTATGTCTGTGCTCTATTACAAGATCGTCCAAAATATCATGACGATCTAAAGAATAACGGAAGTTGCGCATCTTAAATATTTATACATCCATCATTTGTAAAAAATTTTCATATTTTCTATCTTTATACATATGTCGAAACAGAAACCTGAAGCCTGATGAGGTCCAAAAAACCTAGTGGACGAAACGTTGCAATAAAATTTCCATCATGAAATTTTGGGAATTTATTTAGTTCCCCACCGTCCTTCAAGATCGACGAGACCAAATGTTCAACTTGTATATTAACCATCAAGGACGAAAAAATCTACCAAAATCACTTATGATATTCGTCCGGGGCTTAAGTACACTGTATTACAATTACTGAGTCCAGAAAGTCATCATTTATAGCATCTTGAGATTCGACGCCCCCCCCCCCTCGCTTCTTGTAAATGGTTGCGTTGAGGCAGACAGATTACCTCCAATGCCAATGGTCGTGAGTCTCAGCATATCGTGGTTTTATGGAATCCAACAGGTCACATGCACGATAGACAGCAATCCATTGACTCAGAATTCATTCAGGTTCCTTAATCGTCACCTTGAAAATCTGATTAAAATTATATCAATGTTGCAGAGTAATGTTGAGATGTCCAAAAGACTCGATACGTCAATAATAATGGAATGTGCTTGTTGTCCAGTTCAACGTGTAGCATGCTTCATGAGCATTAATTCGTGAACTTGAGTTATGCGGTCATTATTTGTGTGAACCTGTTGAATGGTGCAGAACGGTGTTGAGATAGTGAGATTCACTCAGGTGTCTGTAAATGATGATGGAGCATGCGTTTTCGGTTTGCTTATCATTAATTTATCAAATATCAATGACGCAGGATGACATTCGGCCTCACCCGCAGCCATTTTGCCTCTCGCGTACTCTTTACAGGAGAATTCTAAGTGTCAGCCATATTGGATATTTCTTGTCATCGCAAAGAAGATATAGCTTCATTCCCAATCTGTTGATCAGATACCCTCAAATATTTATGAGTCTTAGAATATTGTAATTTTTTGGAACTTGTCCCAATCGTTTGTATTATTGGTATAATTTTCTGGGTTGCCGATTTGTTAAAAACGATTTGAAAAAAAACCTGCTTCACATCAATAACGAAGAATAACATGGTACGGTTATTAGATAGCCATCAAATGCATATGAAACCCGATGTGTCGTGTTTTCTATCGATTCCGTCAGGTCATACGCACAATGAACTCTGCTTCCAGAGTCAAAACTTGGGTGTCCTCATTGATTACAAGTCTAGGCCCAATGATAAACGCCGAATTGTAACGCAGAAGAATTTTGAGATGGTTAGATCACCTCAAATATTCGAGTTAGTGTGACAGATTTAGAATCATACGACCATGAGTCCGAATAATATAACAAAGTGTTTGTCAAATCCAACAAGTCCTTCATACCTATCATACAGATAATTCTACGGGCTCATCGGGTTTGTTGATCATGATCTTTTCTAGCTCAAAGCTGATGATTATCAGCGAAACAGAATAATGTTGAGAATGTTTGATGAACTCAAATGTCCATAAATCTCACTGACAATTGGTTTCTTTCTCGAATCTAACAGTTCGTGAGTACCATGAACATTATTCTGCGAAGTCGAACCTGCGCATATTTGTTATTCATGATGTGAATCTATCCTATTGAAGACAGAAAAGCGTTGAAGCGGCAAATAATCTGAAACGGCCATAATATTCATAATATCGCTATTCTTCTCCATTCTCACGAATCGAATGCATGCATGGACATGATTTTTATATTCATCGATGATTAGGTTTCCTTCACTTGGTTAACTTCAATCAAGTCATTGAACTATTGGCACTGTATCAGTCCCCTGCATTGATCTTCCGTAAAAATTAATTCTATTTTCCCATGCAATTATATAACAAGGCCGATCATAGTGTACTCTCCTCTATCTCTTGCCGTCATTATAGTGAGCTTTTATTCTAGCTAATCATTGATACAAAAATTCAATTCCCGCATTTCAGAGAGAATCCGGAAAACACAGGCACAGACCCAGGAGTCGTTTAGGTCTAGTGAGGAGAACGAGTTCGGGACGAGAGTTGTTGAGCCAGGATAGCGATACAACCGTAGACGGTTTTCTGGGATCATCTACTCCTCACCACTCTGGTCGTATTAGAAAGCAAGCTCCAAAACTAAACAACGTACTCAAGGTCAGTAAGAGTATCTCTAATCTATTATTTGTTAGGTGCATGATCTACGCACTATTGAAGCGTGCTCACGAGGGGTCATTTTATTCATTTATTTTTATTTTTATTTTTATTTTCATTCTACAGGATTGTAAACTCATTTGCCTGGTTTTTATGTTGTCTCAGCTTCATGAGATATAATATTATACTGTGAAGAGAATTTATCCGAAATACACATACATCATTAGGCGGGTATCCTCTCATCCTTTCGATAGAAGATATGGACAACTTGAGATGTTTTTGGCAGTTCTGTTGTAAAGATAACGATCTTTGATATCTTATTATCTCAATCACTATTCTAGAGAAATTTTTTTGCAATCAGTGTGAGAGTTTCACAGTGCATGATGAGATGTCCTAAAGAAATTAATAAAGCACTTGAATGAAACCGGAGCTACGAACCCGGCCATAACGATGCCACGGACTAAGCTCTCATCGTCTATTCAATATCGGCCTAACGATAGTTCGAAAAAGAATTGTAGGCTTTTATCTGGTTAAAAACGTTTACAGTCCAAAAATTTAGACCTCCCTTGATTTTCGTGAAAATTCTCAACCATATTAAAATCAATTGATCCTCTCCGCAGGTCCAACTGGTCCGTCTTGAGTCGATATGCAGCGATTACAACGAGCTTCCAGCTGGGGCAATCGAGCAGTTCACGGAAGATTACATGTCCAACTTGTTTACATCAAAATCTACTCGTGGTACCTGGCAAACTCCCATCAACTACCATCAGTTACGACTGGATCGCGATGCACAAGATGCTCAAAGCAGTGTCAGCGACAACGGCGACAACGACGATGGGAACGACTACGATGCCTCCGATTCGGAAAGGTTATATCTAGTAACCGATCCGGAACCCAAGGATCGTCAAACTCTAAACGAGGAATCTTCAAAAACTATCGACACGGAAATGGCTGAAGGTGCCAGCCCGTCCAAATCCCGAAAGACTCCAACCAAGAAGAAGACGATGCCAAAGAAGTCACCATTCGAGAACCTGATCAAGGCATTACGCCAGCAGGAGGAAAATGCCGCAGTAAGGAAGGAGTTACCAGAGGATGAGCCACAATCTACGGAATCTTTGGTCAACGAGCATAAATCTCCAGAGAAGGTAATGGTCAATGGAAATTCTCCAGAGAAGGTAATGGTCAATGGAAATGTGTTCCTTGCCTGTCAGAACTGTAACAAGATTTTTACGGGCAAGCATTTGTTCGACAAACATCAGCAGGAGGCCCACAGAGACGTTTTGGAAAGTGAAGCAGATGTCAGTACAGAGGGCGCTTCTTCTATTGCACCTTCGGCGTCTTCATTAGCCACTTCAGCTACTTCAGGGTCTACGGCTTCGAAAAAGGATGGTAAGCAAGCGAAGAAGGATAAGAAACGGAAGATTTTGAGGCCTTTTGTATCCGATACCAAGTGCACCATCTGCGCTGCAGAATTCGAGTCAAAGGATGCGCTTTTCCACCACATTATGAAACACAATGGTGAGGAGCTCAATCAAGCCTACGAAACGGAAAAGAAGAAACTTGAAGAGAGACGAAAATCAGCCGAGGAAAGGCGTAAGTCGGCAGCCACATCGGATGCGTCGTCCGATGAGTCGGATAGCGATGACAAAACCAAGAAGGCCAAGAAAAACAAGCCGGTAAAGAGAAAGAGTACTGATAGTCTCAGATCGTCCGTCGAGATTGAAATTCTCGAGGAACGGAGACCTGATCAGGAAGATCGGCCTAGCAATGCTGGTGCTGTACTCATTTCAAATATGCCTGGCTTGCCACCTCATCCGCAGGTTAGTATTGGGTTGTTCGATCATTTTTGTTTTGTTGATACATTTGAAGTTTGGATCCAAATAGTTGAGAATATTATAATAAATTGGCATATTAATTGAAGATTCGAATCATTTTTCAAAATTGGGCATAAAAGGTTCCTCTGTGGGTTCTGTGAGGAATCCATATTCTGGTAAGAAAATCATTTTTTTTCTATGTTTGACAACCAAAAGTGAAAGATTCAAAATACAAAATGAAAAATAGTTCTCCTTTCTACAAAGAAATGAAATTCCATAAAACACATTGGAGACCGAAATTATGCAGAGATACCCGATTTTCCTCTGCTTGATCTCTATCCCATCATATTTTTAATATCCAGTGAATTCAAATTTCTTGAAATCATTGGCCCCTACGAAAAATAGCATAGAAGTTCTGTCCCCATTTTTCAGCCATCAGTATCATCTCACGACTCACGTCTTGATGTTACAAAAAAGAATATATGTGTCTGAAAAAATTACGCCTCTAGTCATGAGATCTATTTTTCTTAAGATTGCAATGAAACGAATGCATGACAGACTATGAAATTCTGAGTGACTTACAAGAATCAAATCTGTTCCAGTCTGCTGAACCAACTCAAAACGAAGCAATGGCAAACATTCAACTGGCTCCTGTAGAACAAAGACCAGTGGTAATATGCGCCTGCCACGCCAACGAGTCAACGAATCAAGACCTACAAATTGAGATGGTGTTGACTTGCAAAGTTTGCCACGTCGTATTTCGAAGACGGGAGTGCTTCGAAGTTCACTTTCGTTCGAGCCCAGATTGCCGACAATTTCGTACCAACAATGAAAACACCAAAGTGCCTAGGCTATTCTGCAGTGGCTGTCCACTTATTTTGGATTCGCTTGTCTTGATGCGTGCACATCTTGAACATCATGCTCAAAGCAACAGTCAAGGAACGGTTACCTTTATGTGCAATATCTGCAAAGTTGCCTTCTTTGGCGTTGGTACCATATTCTATCAGCATTGGTACAGTCACGCCAAGTCGCCCGACTTTGTTGCCAGCAGGTATTCCTTCCCCAAGCTGTCGATCGTATCTGTACTTGAGGAGAATTACGCTCTTCTGCCGAATAATAAGAGCCGGGATGGTTACTTCTATATAGCTGAACACGTTTGTCGAACATGCAGGTAAACACGTCATTTTTGCGTAGTCTGGGTAGTGGTGAATGTTTGATTCTTTGCTCCAGTATTATATCATGGGAATTTGAGAACTCTTCATGGCTGTTACTTACCGATTACTTCCATTTGAATCAATTCACCATCTATTTATTCAAAACTTTTTTATTGTCAAACACTGCATGGTAAGGGTTCACTCATGACTCAGAGAGATCAGAGATTTTTTCTGCCTAAGATACGGTTTGAATCAAGAGATCTATCATTTTGTCTCCTATCGTACCATATTTTACTAAACATGACAGTTGTATTACAAGATTGATGAAGTTTCATTCTCATAATCGTAGAAAATCTGTATAACGCATTTAGATTTCTGAACAATTCCTTAGTGCATTCTAAATTCATCAGCGATTTGTTTGCAGATTGCCATTCAGCTCAGAACCCGAGCTCACAAGACATCAAGAACAACCATGTCAATCGCTTACAGCAGCTCAACAACCTGCCGATCCATCCGATCCAAACGCTCCACAATTTTTCAAACTCATTTGCGATCTGTGTAAGAAATACTACGTCAGTAAAGAAAGTTTTGATCGTCACTGTCTGGAGCGTAAACATCTAAAAACTCAACTAGTCAAATGTTCACGTGTTCCAATCGGAATTAATGAAGCAGCCTTCGTGTGTGGATTGTGTCGCGCTGCAAAAAATAACATCATTGACATGAACGAACATTGGAGACGTATTCATAGCCCAACAATGGAATTGTACACATGCAAAACTTGCAATATGGTACCTACTTCCGATCCTATGAATTATACATACGAGAGGTTTGAAAGGCATTGTAAAGCTGTTCACAAAAATGAGTTGGTTAATTGCCTTGTATATTACGTAACCGCTAGATATCACTGTGCCAAGTGTAAATATGGATTTGAAAATGAGAGAACTTTGAATGAACACAAACTTATGCATGCGAGGCAACAAACTCAGAAAGGATCAGGTGGTAGTAAGGCTGGAAAATCTACACAGTTACCAAATGGAGCATCAGTTGTTATCCCGCCACAAACACCGACCATGTGGGTTGCCGAAGACCAAGTACAAGCTGATGGAGGAAGACGTGTTTTCCCCATCTATCACAATGGAAATGTTGGTACTGTCAATTCAAATATCAATGGAATCGTCAATGGAGTAGTTAACGGAATAGTTAACGGACAAGTCAGTCAAAATGATAGTGCGACAGTTACTTCAATGCCATCAAGTAAGAGCAAATATTCATGTCAATCTTTTAGAATCTCCCGGCTCAAAAATTTATGTTCCATTAGTTCCATTTAATCCTTGATTTTATTGATTCCTCGGTTTTCATTTGACAGTCTTATTACACTTTGCTGTCATTTTGAATCACTCTACCTTTAATTTTAATGATGCATCTCTCCTAATTTTGAAAAATTTTCTGAATTAGATGGAGTATTGGTACAATCGGCACCAGGAGCGGTGGCTTTAAACCAGGTGAATGGCATCGCACTCCAAGCTTCTACGGAAAGTCCTCAAATTATTCGAGCACCTATCAGTAATAGTGCTGCAAACAATAAAATGCTTCGCACGATGCTAATTAATAATGCCAATCAGCAATTGCAACAGAACACAACACAGCAAGTTGAGACAATCGATCTTGACTCAAGATCCAACAGTCCCATTCTTGATAGTGCAAATGGACCAGCTGTGACTACGAATCCGATTCCTTTGCCTACTCTTATACCGATTTCGAGTGCAAGTATTCAAAGTAAGTCTGCTGTTTTGTCATTATTCAAGTCGGTTTACTCTTCCAGACATTTGCAGATCCCATAGTAATTGAAAAATTAGTTCATTGTGGCTTTGATGCACATTCTTGATGCTTCAAAACAGTCTTAGTCTATCAATCATTTCTGGTAATACTTGAAGTTCTCATAACGCCTTTGACCCACTCGAGAACTAATTGTTTTACAAAATTCAAATTTCATTCTCGAGTCACTCGAGACCTCTTTTCCGGTCTCGGATTCTTTGAGACAATGAAATTCAAGAACTAGTTGCAAAATGATGACATATGTCTAAGTTACAAGATTGGAAAAATTTTGTTCGTTCCATTTTCTCCAAAATAGAAGCACAGAGAGACTTTGTCGCCTTAGAGATGTTTCCGGCGTTGCCAGAGATTTTTCAGACTTTCTTTGTGATTGTTAGGATGTATGCTACTAAAGTCATCACAAATATCGGAATTCTAACTCGCTGAACGATCCTGTAATCTAAAACTTACTGTTCCAGCTTCAAATTCTGCTCCCAAACAGTCATACATGACGTCAGTAAATCCAGAATTTGATTCCATGATTGGATCCGAGGTAACCCAATCGGGTGACAATGCTTCCACGTCAAATGCAGCAACTAATGACGCATTAAACTTGTCAGAATCTACTAGCACGATACAACCATTTGAAATAGTCCTTCTCAATGACGATGCGAGTGACAACTCGAATGGAATCGATGTACTGGCGAGTGATGAAACTAACGCAGAAGTATCAATTCCTAAACCTCAACCTGTTGAACAGCCTCCACCTCAGCCTAGAAGAGAATCATCAGAGACCAAATCTTTCCTGCGAGTACGATCTGTAGCCGAGTTGCAAAGTATAAAGATCCACGAGTGCAAGATATGTGATCTAAGCTTTGAAAAGCTTGAAGTTTATGAGCAACATATGATACAACATCAATCAGTGCAGGAACCACAGCAATTACAGCAGCCTCTAATCCCGCCTTCGCAACCATTACAACAAACACATCAGCAGCAGTATCGTCAATTGAATGGTACAGATCCACCTACGCAAATTATCCAACCAAATGTCACCTTAAACAGAAATTCAACGACTGCTGACTTGATTAGGCATTTGCGAAGAAATATTAATAATGCAAAGTATAATAGCCTTCAACGTGTCAACATGAGTAAGGAAACGCGTGTTATTCAAATCGAATTATCATCTTTCTCTTATTTGAGGATGACGGGTAACGCTATATTTTGCACTCTCTTTTTGCTTACTAATGATGATACGATGTAGAAATTTGAATAACAATGGCAACCGCAACATTCTAAAGATTAATTCCTCATCTTATCAGAAATCTAATTTTTCTTTTTAGCAACGACACTTGATACGCTTTTGTTTGAGACTTGTTCAACGTTGGTTGAACCTATTCGATTTATAGCAACTCTGATTTCTGATTGTCGCGCATTACGTAATGGATCATAGATTTGGATTATTGAATCGTCCTGTCACATTTTGATAACCATGAGAGACGATCTTGGAGGACTGCCCTTCAATGTCGATCTCAAGAATACATAGTAAGCTGTGTGATCTTTGAGTCAACGATCACACTATTTAGATCGGGTACGGCATGTCAAAATATTAAATTGCCTCATTTTCTCAATTTTTCGTCGCGCAAACTCATTTTTATAGACTTATGCGATTCTCGGTGTCAATATACACGCACAAAATTACATCAACAACTTTAGCATTGATCAACTTGAATCTGTTGGATACCTTCACTTAACGCAAAATGATACTTTCTGTTCTGATGTATGTACAGGCTTCATCACTATTCTCGCTCAACGTAAGACCGTGAAAAAAAAATTTTTCCATGCTCAGCTTTAATTTTCTCGCTCAACTGTGTAACATTCTTCTATAATCTATATAATGAATCACTTCAACGTGTTAAATCCTATAGATTCAGCTCTAATTTTCCTACAGTAAAATTTTGCATCCCCCAAATTCATTCTCATTCAAATTTCTCGAACCGCTTAAATAACTGAGGTCGGGGCAAATACAAATAGATAACTTTGAATCATCTTCCAATGCTTATCACGAACAGCGCTCTTATCGGTACTTGGTAAAATTTATAATCTTCAAATTTCTTGAATCTTCATATCAGGTAGTGGAACCAATTCACCAGCACCTCAGCAGTCGTATCGGCAACAGAATCGCGATCAGCAACTTCAACCACGTCAGCTACAACAACAACAACAACAACAACAACAACAACAACAACAACCACAGTGGTACAACACCGCAAATGGTACAAATACACCATCACCTCCTGTACCCAGTGTTCCACAACGCAACCTTCCGCAGCTTGTTCCAAGACGTTCTACAGAAAAACCTGTAAGTCAATTGGATCGTCGAGCTCCACCTCCGCCATATCAGGCTAACGCAGCTCAAGCCAATCGATCGGGAGCCATTCATTTGCCTGAGCGAAGCAATGCAACGCCTAATTCAAGCAAACGGCCATCTGGTGCAGCGACGAGAATACCGCAGAGCTTGCCGAGTTTCGAATCTTTTCGTCAAGCCGTAAGTCCACTTTATGACTTCATGATGGTAATTATATAACGCTTGTCTCTAATATGCTTTTGCTTTGCACTCACTACCGATCATGGATGGAGAGTTTTGTTTGAGAATCGAAATTTAAAATTGTTTCCACTTTCAGAGAACTGGAAACCTCGAAGACTGATGTTTTATCTCAGTAAATTTCAAGTGATTGCTTCCACAACGTTCGATATTTTTTTTCCAAGGTATCAAATTGAATTGAATTTCAACTATCTGATGGTGGAAACAATTTTGGATTGAACATTTTTACCATTTGGAAACATCCACATAGATGGAAGTGGCGTGCAGAGTCCTTGAATAAATCATTCAGTTGCTAAATACTCAGATTCAAGTCAACCGGAACTTTAAGTGCCGATCAGTCTTCGTAGTTATTGTTCGTTTTTTTCGTATTTTCGATTAAAGCATGTAAATATTCTGATTGCTATCTAGCGTTTGAGCAAACTCAAATTGAATGAAATCATTATTTTTGGCATGCTACTCTGTAGACTCAAGCATCGTCGTTTTCCATAAATCACGTAGAGCTCGTGAAAAAAATTTGAAGCCCAGTTTCTAAGATGTGGAAGCTCCTTTTGAGGAGGTCAAACGATTCACCGAGAACCGCGCAAGGCTTTAACTGTCACGTTAGAAGCTCAGGGTATTTATAGATCCTGGGAATCCTGAAAATCCTTTAATAGCTCTATAAAATCCTTCTTATGTTTGGAATATGGTCCGCGAACTCCTGGAATATTTCTCTACATCCTTTTGTCCGAGTTGTAAACATCCTGCCATCTTTGTGAGTCAAAATACTTGTTTCTCTGGATGGGAAGTTTTTTTTGAGAATTTCAATACAAATCGTCTCAAGTCCCTCTAATAGTTCATGAATTTCTCGGTTCCACCTCCTCAATGAGACGTAATACTGACTTCAAACATTCTACAGTTACCCCGGGAAATATTCAAGTGGAATATAATTGTATATCGAAGACATTGTTATGTATGACTCGCGAGAGCTTCTTTAGGCTTGATTATAATACACAGATGATCGATGGACTTGCGGGCATTACTTCTTAAATTGTTTTTTGAGCATTGCCTATCTTGAACACTAAGGCCAAAAGCAGGATCAGTCGATTCTTTGGGTCAGTAGAAAAATTTAGAAATTGATGAACTTTCGTAATTTTTGGTAGCAAGTTCAATCCTCAGTTTTCGTAAAAGCACTCTTTTTGATTGTCGTCAATCCACTTTGATTCTCGTAATTTTCTAATCATTTATGATTCCGTAAAATGTCCCTCGTGAATGAAAGTACACTATTCCATTCAGCGACTCCCAATGAAGCCATTTTTTCACCATTCAATCACAGGAAAATAGTAGCCTTGAAAACCTCCAGCAGTTAAATTTTGCTGTGTGTATCTTGTTAGTTTATTAGGATTGTTGTATGCCTGTATGTATGTTGAATGACAAATGTGGAATGAGTTCGCACGTGGCACCGCTTTGGCAATCATTTCATATTAATACTTGAAATTAATCAATTTTATCTCTTTCCTTGGTCAGAATGTTCAAATACCTTTCAACTGTGATTCACCCGAAGCCCAGAATGAACAGCTGATTAATAATTCCATCCTGAATCAATATCCTCAGCAACGGCAACAACAGCAACAGCAACAACAACAACAACAAAACCTTCAACAGCAACAATCGATTGCACTGCCACAGCAACAGCAGCAACAACAGCAACCTCAAGTACAGCAACAAGTGCTGCAACAACCAAGAAATTATAGTCGGAATAATACCCTTAGTTCCAATTATTCAAACGTCGCTTCTAATAGTGTAACCTACGGGCAATCGCAAGTGATTCAGCAACAGCAACCACAGCAACAGCCACAACAGCAATTGCAGCAGCAAAAATCACTGGCACAGCTTCAGAATCAGAACACTTTGTACTGCAAAATTTCAGGTTGTTCATTCCGCACAACATCTCCGTATATGTTACAAACTCACGAATTCAGTCACCAAGCGCGCTCTCAGAATTCTTCTGCAAGTCCCAATCAAATTTCAACGATTCAAAGTAAAGTGCAACAAATGCAACTTCAACAGCAAGCTCAGCCATATCAACAACAATTTCAGCAAACGCAATCTCAACAATTACAACAGCAACCTCTACTTCAACAATCGCTTGTACAAAATCAATATCAACAACAGCTACAGAATCGTGCACCCATAAAACAACATGTAGCTGTTAGCCAAATGCCAACAAGGCCAGCAACCAGTGTTAATCGAGCAGTGCCACAAATGGTTCCTGAAAATCAATATCATCCTTGTAATCAATGTGGACTTGTTTGTAATTCACAAGCAGAACTTGTACAGCATGTTACTGTTACACATACTGCTACTGAAACAGCACCTATGTGTTGTTTTGTATGCGATTATTGCCCATCGCCTATATTATTTGATAGTGAAACTGCATTACGTAAACATATGAATCACAGGCACAATTATCCATGCGATATTTGTAATTCTAGATACCCTTCAAAAGAAGATCTTTCGCTGCATCAAGAAGTTCATTCGAGAAATACTTGACAAGAGACTGATGAAGATGTTATATTGATTGAAAATTGAACTCGAGAGGTAGTTTTGTAATTCGTGAATTATTTAGAAGTAATTGCAAGCTGTTCGGAATTTACTCAACGTAGTACGCTTAGTGATGAAGTTGAAACTGCATACATTAATAAGTAACTTTAATCATTATTATAATGGAATGTTTTAGTAAGACATATGTATGTTTCCAGTGAGTTTTTCAATTGAAGACTGTTAATCGAAGAATGATCGTCGAGCTCTCATTTTTGTCAGTTGAAACCATCTTTTGTTCTGATTTTACCTTGTCTTATCTACTTTTCACAATTTTTAAGGCGGCAAACTCAACGTCTATTTTCAAAATTTTTTTGTAAATGAACGTGAAACTTGAATGATGAGTGGTTTTTGAAATAATTTCACAGTGGTAAAAAAAATGACTTAGAAACTAAAGAATCACCAATTCGTCATTAGAGTCAATTCATTGTATTTAATTTTGTGAATGTTTTATGATTCTCCCATGAAAGATGTATTTCGTCTTCAAAACATGAGATTTTTCAATGTTCATCGTCTAAACGGACGCTGATCTCAAAACGTCTCCTTTTATTCATTATCTTGAATGTTATGCCAGAAGCCACGCTTGACATTTATGATTCTTTACCGAGGAAAAGTTTTAGTCCAGTCGTCGAGTAGCTGAAATATTGGATCAGAGTTGATGATAGTGCTGCAAAGATTCGTCAAACAAATATTATTCGTCAGAGAAGACTACTTATGTCGATTCTAAGCTCATGCTTTTCTTCACTCGACAAGTTCTCTTGCTCCCATTCGAAATCACGTTTCACAAAAGTCGGGGATCATTATCAATAATTTCTCATACTTTTCAAACCAAATAATTTTTTGTACATATGAATATTTCCATGGATGAGGAGTATCATAAATGACAACATGTATTACTTATGTAAAGAATTGAGCTCAACTTTGATGGATCCTTCATTGCTGGTACAATGGAAATGACGAAAGTTTTTCACGAACCTCTACGGTCAGAGTGAAGAATGTATCACTCATGATCGCATCTCCAAGAACTTTTTCAGGGAACATCAAATGTACGGACTCTACTCCCATTTCTTATACTGTAAATGTACCGTGATTGATTTTTTTACGTAGTCAGTCTTTCAGTTCCGGGCATGGAGAGTCATGATAAGATTATGAATTATCATTGAGACACTGTTTGTAGAATTCTCTCATTGTATTCATATAAATTTTGAACAAGATAATTTCATATTCCATTTTTGTTCATTTTGAAGTCTACAATTATCGAAATGAATTCATGAATTGAGCTCCTGTACCTCATAGATACGATGAGATGAATGAGTTTTTTCACAGTTCCAATCTGCAAACAATCAAATGAATCGAGCTATTTACCGGATAATTTTTACGAACTTTTTACTTTGTTAGTTTTGTAAAACACGTACAGAGTTTGAATGCCATATATTATTCTGTCATTAAAGATTAGATATATTTAAGTTCAGAATGAAAAGAGATTTTCATTTATAGTATGAAAGTTCAATGTACATTCAAACACCTTATTTGTACTCAAATCTTGCTGACGTGTATTGATTCAATATTCTTACAAAAAATATTCAGACATCCGAATACATTTGTCATATTAATACGACTGCGTGCACCTGATGCCGAAATCATTGAGAATGCGAACAATTGAGATGGTCATCACAATTGATTCGCTTGCATTAATAGAAGTAACTTTTTCACTTTTTGATCCTTGTACTTTTGAAGATGATGAATTTTAATCAAATGTAAGCATCTATTTAGATATTTATATACATATTCCTTAACTAATAAGAATCTATCAAGTAACGCGAAACTTCGATCAAAGTCGGAGGAACCCTTTGTCATAATGATACCACAATAGATTATTTTGTAAATATGAAGAAAATTTTCGTAAATATAGGATTATTTGGTAAATATATGACGTTTTGTAATTCATCTGCTTTCCACCTTTACCAATTAAAACCTGATGCCAGGTTGACCAGAGGGCTACTAGTTCTTCTACCCTTGAAAAATTTTACGTATTCATTTAATACTATTCAATTATGAGGTCAGCCTCGAAGTGGGTACGTAATATATCAAAATGAAGCATTTTTGTTCCCATAACAAAAAAATCTTCATCGTGGGCTCTCGTGAAATTTATAATTGAACAATGGGATTTTCGAGCAACTCTGACCGTCAAGGAAATTCACGACTGAATTCAAAGTGTATTGTTTTGGGTGAAGGTTTTCAGTTACGGCCAGAATGATCGACGCTCACATCACTATAATGTTGAATTTCTTCTTTAGGACCATTTGTACAGTTGAATATAGACTAAAAGTTGAAAACTTGTCCAAAATTGAGTCGTGTTCTTAATCAAATTTATAAACATCAAAGACGTATGCATAATATTTATTCTACGGTTACTAAATTCCCGGGGCAGTACCACTTTATTCTAAGAGTAAACACCGAATGATCTGTCATCTCACTTCAGTGTTGATACATAACACGCTATTGCACGCCCAGGAATATTGCACTGGTGAATTTCCTTTTATTTCCGGAAGTCATGCACAAGGCTATCGACGAATTTCTTCATCAAGAAGAAAAAAAGTATATATATTAGGGTGTTCCTTATTTCCCAAACTTCGATTTTCCACGATACGATCGTGGATTTTCGATTTTTGATATATAAAAATGTGAAAAAACTTTCGCCGTTAATATTGCAAAGCCGATACTGGAAAATTCGCCCTCGCTGCTCCCCCGTGTCTCCAAGGTCACTTTAATTTTTCATGGTGCCTCTTGCCGCTTGAAAAATATCAAAACACGCTGTTTCGACGTAGAATTTTGCGAGGAATACGATAAAAGTATCCGTTTTGGGCTTTAAAGTGCCACTTGCGTGGTATTGATGATTTTTTGAAAAAATAGCTCATACCGTAATGAGGTTATCTTTCAGTTCAGATCTGATATTTTTGTCGTATTTCTCACAAAATTTCACGTCGAAATAGTGTATATTGATGTTTTTCAAGCGACAAGAGGCACCATGAAAAATTAAAGCGATCTCAGAGACACGACGGGTTAAAAGGGCGAATTTTCCAGTATAGGCTTTTCAATATTAAATATGGTGTTCGCGCGGCAGCTGGAAATTCATCGCACCGGGTTCGGCAAAAGTTTTCCCACACTTTTATATATTAAAGATTGAAAATCCACGACCGTATCGTGGAAAATCGAAGATCGGGAAATAAGGGACACCCGAATATATATATATGGGTGATTATGAGATAACTTAGGTATTTCGAGGGCAAAAACGGCGGGGGTCGGGACTTGGACCAAAAATTGACTAGTTGAAATATAGCTGCAATCTGACTGCTCATAGGTGTTTTCCAATTTATCTGAAATCCAAAAACAATTCCCGGACGGGCGTAAACGTTAGTCAATCTATGTAAAAGATATGAGCAATTTTCGATATATTTTTGCCACGGTAAGGACATTTTGGCACAAAAAGTGATCTCAAAGGCGCAAATCGAAATGGATCATTTTTTCCGAATACATGGCCTATTTTTACGGTGAGAGTAGACTGTAAAAAAATTTCTGGACCTTGACGTTGCATAGTGTTCGAGAGCCAATGACCACGGTAAGGACAATTCTTATTTTGCAACGGAAAAATTGTCCATAAATCATCGCGTGAGGAGCTGTTCCCGTAATTCATCATTCCGCTGGTGGTAGAAATTTGTTTTTCGGTGTATTAGGAACCAATTACCGCCGTTATAGAGACGTTTAAAGCAATTCGCTGACCCGGAATCGAATTATCGAGAAGCATTCGAAAAATTTACAAAATTCCAGGACAGAATGTCGGCTGTATTTTGACTATTCTGAAGTGAGACTTGATACTCGATTTGTACATGATATCACCTATTTATAACCGAACTTTGATGTTTGAGTGGTACAGAACCGAGATTGAACGAATATCTCGGTAAACTACACGATTGGAATGTGTAACTCCAGTTTAGGACATGCCACGGTAAGGACATTTTGACCACTTTTGGTAAGCTCAGGTCCACATTAAACTTATATCCACTCCTGGAACTATTGGGACATCTTCATTTCAATAGATTACACCAGATATCATCGTTAGACTCATCATATTTGGTCATTTAATATGAATGCGAGGTCAGGACATCAAATGCATAAGTTATCTCGGAATCACCCATATATGAGTCATTTTGGAGCAAGCTGGACAAGACCGTCACCAGAGGGATCTGGGAAAAATCCGCAAAAATTTTTTTCTGTTAGTACTATGTTTAAATAGTACGGAAAATTTTTTCCCAGATTTTTCGCCCCTCCCTGTGGACCCTAGGGCCCATGAAAAGTCCATTTTAGGCCCTTTTTAGTCCATTTTAGATAAATCATAGTTTCAAAAGAATCCAACATTTTTCAACGTACCTGAGCGCATTTTTCTCGTGAAGACTGATACTTTTAAGAAAAACATTGTCCCAGACGAATAAGTCAGCCTGACGACTTCTGCAGGCTATTTATTGAGAGCAAATTTTAGCAGTTTCTGAGTCATCTTGTGGGCGACCTGGATCCAACTAGAGAGAAGATAATTCACTTTCACCAGTGGTCATTTTAAAGGTATTGAAAAGACCTACAATTTGCCTACTTGTAAAAGTCAATCATCACACTTTTTGTTGGAGCTACAGTCGGTACAAGCTGAGCTATTTTCGAAAAAGTCGAAAATTTAGGACTCAATTCCAAAAATATATCTCCATTTTTTTCCACTAAACTTGTGCGAAAATGTTCTTTGAGACATCTATTTTCCGTAGAAAAAATTTGGCAGTGGTTATTTTTTAAAATTTTTTTTTTTGCCGAGCGTTACAAAATGCCGCGTTTTGTCGTTTTAGCAAAAACGGCATATGCTCCCATCTGGACTGATGTGCACCAATCTAAGTGAAAGTACCCTCCAAAGTACCCCCAAGTACGCGTGAGAAGTTGCGGGGACGAGCCTTGATCCAGGTCTGCCTTGATCGGTCGAAAATTGCGATTGTGTCACGTAGAAGCGTCTCCCAGTACCTTGCTAAAGCAAGTAATAGACTTCTGAATGACGCAGAACTATCGAATATGAGTAGATCTCAAGAATGACCCAGTGTGAGTGTTGGAAAGAACGCGAGTGTTCTTCTCCCCACGTGAAAACTGGCCTGTTCGGCCAAATCGCATAGTTCGTGAGATTTGCCCCTATAAAAGTTGGGTCGAGACAGTCTCTCTCTCTCGCGTCCGAAAAGCTATCTGAGGAATCTAATTTCACCTGAATCGGTGGTTAGGAACCCACCTTAAACTGTAGCTCCCGCAAAATAATCCCTGAAAGAGGTTGAAAATGCATTCATAAAAGAAAAAAAGATTTCACCTGAAAAGTACACTGTATAAAAAAAATTCGACTAAATCGCTGAGCCCACCTTGGGAAATGAAGCGACCTACGCTGGGCGGAGTGAATTTGCTACGGAAACGTAAATTCGCGAACCGGGGCTTAGCGATTTCACTCCGCCAGGTGGAGCCCATCCAAATTTTTTTAGGTTATGGACGGCTTTATTTCTACTCGACTGGACTCGTTTACGCGGTTGTCCAGGAGTCCTTGTACGTGCAGGGCACTGCTGTGTTAATATTTCATACTCGGATGATACTCTGAAAGTAATTGGAGGGCTCGTGAGGACGTACGAAGATAGTCCAATCGCAAAGTACCGATGTTTCATGCTTTCTCAATTTCAATAAATTTACCACGCTGCCTTGCGCGAATTCGCTAATCTCGGATTAGCGTGTTTGCTTCAATGTTTTTTGATGGAATAGCTTCAGGCCGACGTGAAAATCGATCAATAATTGTTAATAAGTACTTGTAACCTTCTGACTCTGGTAGAGGACCTACTATATCTATATGTATATGTTCTAGTCTACTATCTCATAATATAAATGGAGCTGGATTTGATTTCACATGTCTAGTGACTTTGGATTTTTGGCAATCGAGACAGTTTTTAACTGAGATGGCAATGTCACGGCTCATAGATGGCCAGAAATAATGACGTCTTATTAATCTATCAGTGGCTTTGGCACTTGGATGTGCTGTTTTGTGGAATACATCGAATATGTGTTTGCGTAAAGATAAGGGTACGTATGGTTGTATGGCTTCATCTCTTAAGCTGAATACAATTTTGCTTTGTTGAGCTCCCCAAGTGAGGATTTCGTACTGAGATTTGAAATCTGGCGAGTTTACAATGTTTTTTAACTCGTCGTCTTCGGATTGAAATTTTGCTAGATCTTCAGGCTTATGTCTAGTGGCAATGCGATTGTTCCGATACTACTTATGGCTATAGCATTTATTCTAGACAATGTGTCCGCTACTACATTAGCATTTCCAGGTAAGTATTCAATGTCGGTGGTAATTTGAGAGATGTAAGAAAGATAACGAATTCTTTGAGGATCTTCTTTGTTTGCTTTTTGCATAAATGCATACATAAGAGCTTTTTGGTCTGTCACAACCTTGAAATTTCGTCCTTCTAAGAAATATTGAGAATATTTTATGAATGAATATATTGCAAGAAGCTATAGTTCATGATATAGCTTATATCATAAGTACTATAGTTTCTTTGGGCGTTATTGAATTTTTTTGAAAAAAATGCAAGTGGCTTCCAATTATCTTTCAATTTTTGCTCTAGCACTCCACCCATGCATGAATTAGATGCATCGGTGACCATTCTCGTTTCTGCATCACCAGATGGGTGTGCTAAAATTGCGGCATTTGCCAAAACAAATTTAGTGTGTTCAAAAGCTTCATTAGTGCTTCGATTCCAAATAATTTTACGTTTGTCATTTCTTTTGCTTTCAGGCAGGAGTTTTTCAAGTGGCTCTAATTTGTTTGCTATGTGTGGTAAGCTTCCACGGTAAAAATTGATCATTCCTAGGAAACGGCGTAATTCGACCACAGTTTCTGGTTTTGGGAAATTTACAATCGCTTGAGTTTTTTCTGGTTGGCTTAGCGCCGTCTTTGTTGATAGTATAGCCTAGAAAAGTTATTTCACTTTCGCCGAACACACATTTGTCGACGTTGATTTTAAGGTTATGGGCTTGGAGTCTTTTAAATACCTCCCTAAGATGGAGTCTGTGTTCTTTCGGTAACGATGAAGCTATCATAATATCATCAGCGAAAACGGAAACGTAATTAAAATCTCCAAAAATTGAATTTAAATATCTTTGCAGGGTTGCCGTAGCATTTTTTAAACCGAAAGGCATATATAGATATTCGAATAATCCGAATGGCGTTATCACTGCTGTTTTTGCTATATCTTCCTCATACATGGGAATCTGGAATGGGAGCTTTTCGCAAATCTAATTTTGCAAAAATGGTTTTTCCTTCAAGCGTTGCTGGAAAATCTAGTAAATGAGGTGGGGGATATCTATCTGGTACAGTTATATTGTTTGAAGATCTATAGTCGACACAGATTCTCCATTTGCCCGGACCTTTGCTAACCATATGGATAGGGCTTGCCCAACTACTGTTTGAAGGTCTAATTACGCCTAACTTTCTTAATTCATCGAATTCTTTTTTGGCAATGATCAATTTTTCCAGTGATAGCCGTCTAGGTTCTGAGTAAACTGGTGCGCCTTCTGTTGTAATATTGTGGAAAAAATGTGTTTGTGGTTCTGATTGTTTCTGTGTAAGTTTGGTGATTTCACTGAATTCTTCCAATAGATCAGAGTATTTGTTGTCGACCTGGACTGTTTTTATGCTGATTGCATGAACTTTTTTGACTATTGTGCCTCTACTTAGACCTGTTACTGTATCACGTAATCTCCTATTTCTGATGTCTATTAAAAGACCATAATGATGCAAAAAATCTGCCCCAATGATGGGCTGTGTTACGTCGGCGTAGCAAAAATTCCACTTAAAATCTCTGCGGAGGCCTAGGTCTAGTTTCTCAATTTTTTCACCATATGTAGGTATTGTTGTGCCATTGGCAGCAAAAAGTTTGAAATCTGTTGGTTTTGTTAAGTATGGAGGACGTGGCAGTATAGAAATGTCTGCACCGCAGTCTATTAGGAATGTGCGTTTACATGTGTGATAAAAAATGTGCAGTCTTTTACTTTTTCGCTCTTCTCCCGTATCTTTGAAGCTGGGCAGATTCAGTTTCCCTTATCATCATTTTCACCGGATCTATTGCCATTTTGATTGGTCTTGTTGTGATCTACCCATTTGCATACATTTGGCTCACCACAGTGGAGTGCTTTGTTTTTGTACTTCAAATGAATTCTACAAAGATAATTGGTGCCTTGGTATCTATCGGCTGGAGTGTGACTTCTAGGACGAAAATTTCTAGGTTGTGAATTATCTCTTTGCCGTGGACGAGATCTATCTTCTTTAATTGAAGCTATCTCTTTTTTCATTTCAGCAAGTTCTTTTTTGATCTCTCTTAAAACTTTGTCTAAAACATTGTCTTCAGCTTTTTCAGCTGTGACTGAGTTGACTTGTGTACTTTGATCGTCATATATCAAATCTGCCATTTCAGCTAGTTTGTTTAAATCATCAGTACCTTTAATTTTCAAGGCATTTCTACTAGAACTGCAAAGTTGATCGAGGAATATGCTTTTGAGGACTTTATCATTGCATTTGTTTCTGGGTAGACTTGTGAGACGGGACAGAATTTGCGGAGGTTTTCCTTCATTAGAGACTTCGCCATGTAAAAGTTTTCTGAGACTTCTTTCATCCGATTCAGCAAAAGTATTCAAAATTCTTTCTTTCAATGATGTGTGAATATTATTTGGCATTTCACCATCAACTAAGTCGCGGACAGCTGTCATGATGTCACTATTCAAGTGCGGTATAATGAATATAGCTTTACTCTGTTCGTTGGTTACATTATAACCTTTGAAAAGTAGTTCTACTTGAACGAACCAAATGCTAGGATCAGAGTGATTGAATTCTGGCATTTTAAAATTTGGTGATCTAAAAAGATTCATGAGAATTTTGGCGGTGCTATTTCCGAGCTTGGATTCTTTTTGGCATTTAGATTGTTCTGTGCTGGGTTGGTGGGAGGAGTTTCAGATGCATTTATTTGATTTACTGAACTTTGAGACTGAGGCTCAATAGGATTTGGCACTTCGCCATTTACAGCTAAATTTTCTAACGCTCGGCTATTTGAGCTGATGTTTGAACTTTGGTCGAAGTTCGATGTGAATTGAAAAGCTCGGCCATTTTAGAAATCAAGTTGTTGCTTAATTCGTCGATTTTCGTGTCAACTTGCGCAGTGATCTTCTTTAAGATTTGTGCGTCTAATTGTTCTTGAGGATCGACCTCCTCGCCGTTTTCGCCGTTTGTCATCGTGCTTGTGAAGAAATCTGACACTATATCAAGGTTATCTGCCTCGTTTTCGTTAATCGACTCTAGACTAATATCAAGGATATCTCTTGATTTTATTCTCTGAGTTCTTCTTCTTCTTCGCGCATTTGGCCTGTGGACTACTACAGTCCTCTCGCCATAACCGGATAGTGTATTCTCTGAGTTGGAGAGCTAAGAAGAGTTTTCTTAGGTGCAAATTGCTTCCCGTTTCTTAATCTTGGAGTATGCTCTTCTGTATCAGACATGGAGATTCGACGTGGGCGACGGAACGCGCATTGTATCTACATGCACACGCAGGTGCTGTGGTTTGTGGTTGTCCCGCGCCAAAAGACGCAAAAAATTTTGAACGGATTCGAATTCGGTTGAAGGTCAGCGTGCTGTTGCTGCTTGGATGTGGTATGGTCAATGCGCGATGTAAATAAAGGCTCACCCGCGCGAGGCCTGTAAGTCACGTGACAAATCGGACGTTATTTGGCGCGGCTTCGTAATATTCTTATAGCTAAGATTTTCGGTTTACCTCGGACGCAAAAGGTACACGATGATCGGTGTCGACGACGACGATGCTTGTAGATCGTTGATGTAGTAGACGATGCTGAAAGTTACGACGACGCTCGACGATGCTGTCGTTGTATCTCGAAGACGTGGTCGATGAAGTTCGACGACGATGTGTGACGATCGCCGCCGGAGATATCGATGCTGGCACACGTCGTTGCTTTTTGGTTGGTTCGTTGGGACCCGATGGCCCTTGTGGGGACCCGATCGTCCTTTGTGGGGCCAGGTGGCCTTTGAGGGACCTCTTGCGTGGCCTTGCTGCTACCTCTGCACGCTCAGAACGGCAGGAATAAAAATTGTGCTGCGCGCTGTATTTGTTAGCACGATGGCGATGAGGATCGCGCCAAATTTGCGGGCGCGAGCTTCCTCTGGAACGATGTAGTGCCCCGAGCTGCGAGTCCGCAGATGAGAGCTCTCCAAGTGGTGGTGAGCAGCTCGACGACGGTTTGCGTCGTCTTCGGGGTCACTTTCTAGTCGATTTGATGAGGGCACTTGTTGCTCCAATTTTCATTTGTGAAAATGGCGGCAAGTGGCTTGGCGGCAGGACGCAAAGTTTATTTGTCTTGAGCAGCAGGTGGGCATCGAGGTGATGGTGGTCGCTTTTGATGATTTGCTCACCTGTGCGTCTCAATCTGCAGTAGCCTGATGTTTTCCGTTGGTATTGTTGGTGGTGATGATTCACCAGGAGTCGGCTCCGTCGTTTAGTTGAAGTGCGGCAGCGTGGTAGACCGGGGTCACCACTGTTGGCTTTTTACTCGTGTGCCAAACTAACCCCTCGTCGAGGACAGGAGCTCGTGAGTGATCTTGACTCCAAATCTAATGAACTATTCTTCCTTTTATTAATCTGACTCCAGAATAAGTTACAGTACATTTACAATGCTCGCTCAGCGAGGCTGACTGTTCAAGGGCTAAATCTGTTCTGCCGTTTGTGGCCGGCTTCTCTTTTTTTTTTTTTTTTTTTTTTCTCAAGGTGGTTAGAGGGCAAAATCTGCCTCAGGATCCCTCGGATCCGTCCCCAGACACCGGACTGGTTCAGCTTACGCGGACTACGCATAGCCCACGCAGGCCATACCAGGCGGGACACGGGTTTGGGTGGGGCCCACCGAGAGGTGGGCCCGGCCGTGTTATATCCCTCTCCCCTCGATGTCCGATACCTAGGGCATCGGGCAATCAAGAAGGAGATCCACCTGCATCTACCATCTCATCCCGGAACCGCGTGAGCATTACTTCAGGATGAGCGGCATGTCTCGCGCTCGATTGCGAGCATTCCTCTTCTCCATCTTCTCTCTTCGGCCACTTGTCGGCATCTTCTATCTTCATTCTCCATTGTTCCCTCTCTTTCTTCTTTCTTCTTTCTTCCCTCTTCAGTGCATCAGATTCCTCCTGGAATCATTTGGGCCTCTTCTGTTTCGATCGGCAGAGTCACTGTAATTCGCCTGCTTCGAGGCGCCTTACTTCCCTCTCTTTCTCCTCTTTGCGGGTCATCACCAGCTTGATGTATCCGGTGAGTCTATCCCATGTCTCCTGGTTGCGGAGCAAGTACGGGACGAGATTCTCAGGTGTTAGTTGAGCACCCAGCCATTCATCCAGCTCGGCGCGCTCTCTCCGGGTGTCGCTGCACTTGAACAGGGCATGTTCGGCGTCATCCCATTCGTCCCCGCATGACTGACATGCTGGGGTCGTCCTCTTCTTGAACCTGGTTAGATAGGAACCGAAGCAACCATGATCGCTCAGTGCCTGCGTCGTCCAGTAGTCCATCTCTCCGTGGGTGCATTCCGCCCACTTGGCTACGTCACGGATCAGCCGGTGCGTCCATCTGCCGTTCGCAAATGGCGAATCCCACTCAGTTTGCCAATGCTCGAGGCTGGTTTCCTTCTCGTTGTCGCGGATAATCTCCTTCATCGTTGGAGTGAGTACTCGTTCGGCTCCGATCACTTTCTGGCGGTCCCAGATCCTCACTCGCTCCGCGACGAGCAAGTGGATGGGCGGAGTACTCGCCAATACGTAAGCCGCATCTCCTGACACAGTGCGGTAGGCACGGATACTCCTCAGGGCCGCTCTTCGGTGGACAGGCCCCATTCTCTTCTCGATGATGGTCTTCTCTACTCTCTTTCCCCACACGGGTGCACCGTACAGCATGATGGAGGTAGTGACGGTGTTGAGAAGTGCGCGCCTCTTTTCCTTGGGTCTTCCGATATTCGGCATAAGCCGCTGGAACGCCGCATCGACCTTGCTCGCCTTCTGGGCGGCTTCCTGGATGTGCTTCTTGAACGACCACTTGTCGTCGAGCCATACACCGAGGTATTTCAGCTCTGTCTTCCGTGGAATCTCTTGCCCGTTGATATAAAACCGGGGTAAGTCAAACTTAATACGCCTTGTGACCACGATTGCTTCGCACTTCTTTACAGCGAGCTCCAGAAGCCTGCTAATCATCCACTCGTAGACTCGGGCCAGCGCTTCGTTCGCGCGTCTACCCAAGAGTTCCTCGTTGTCAGCCCATACTATGAGTCCCGCGTCGTCCGCGAAAGCCACTATTATCACTCCTTCTGGCAGTTCGATAGACAGTAAGCTGTCATACTGGGTGTTCCAGTTAAACGGCCCGGAGACCGATCCCTGTCCGATTCCGGCGGACAGTACCCGAATCTCTTGTCCCTCGTCGGTGTCGTACACGAAGGTCCTGTTCCGCAGGTAGTCACTCGTGACGGCTAGTAGATAGGGGGACACTTTACCTGCTTGGGATTGATAGACTCGCTCCCAGCTCGCGCAGTTGAATGCGTTCTTTATGTCCAACGCAATGGTGGCACAGAATCCTCCTCTCCCTTGGTATGGGTTCCCTACCGACGCTTGAACCCGTTCTTGGACCGCCTCGATCGCGTGCACAGTGCCCCGTCCCTTCCGGAACCCGAACTGCATTGGTGATAGCCCACCGCCTTCTTCGTAGGCTTTTTCCACCCTGTTGAGCACCATCCTCTCGTACATTTTCCCGATATTGTCGAGCATGCTGAGAGGGCGTTGACCTCCTTGATCCTTAGGTATCAGGACCAGCTTCTGGCGTTTCCACTTGTCCGGGAAAGTTCCCGCGCGCAGACAGATGTTGGAGAGGTCGAGACTTAGATCTGGCTTGTATTTGAAGACCAGTTTCAGAGCCTCGTTTGGGATGCCATCCAGGCCAGGGGCCTTGCCGTTCGGCATTCTCTTCGCCGCTATGAGTAGCTCTTGCATAGTGAAGAGCGGGATGGGGTCTTCGCTCTCCGTAGGGAATGTATCTCTGGGTTCTCCTGCTGGGAAGAGGTCTTCCACGATGGTGCGCAATGTTGCTGCATCGGTCGGTGCTGGGTTTGCCCCTCCGGGGTCGGACCTTTGACATGACCACGCGATATGGCGTGCCCCAGGGGTCTTCGTTAACCATGTCGCACAGTTCACCCCAGCACTTCTCTTTGCTCCTCCGGATGGCTAGAACGAGAGCCTTCTTTGCTTCTTTGTACGCTCTGTCATCTTCCGCCAGCGATGATCGTTGCAGCTTCCTTGATCGCCATGCGGTCCTCCTTTTCTTGTTGCTCGTTCTTCGTAGAGCCTTGATCTCATCGGTGATCCAGTGCTCTGGTTTCCTCCAGAAACATGGTGTTGTCCTGCGAGGCATCGACGCGTCGCAAGCTCTCGTGATGGCGGATGTTACCATCGCCACAGCCTCGTCCGAGGCGGAGTTCATCGGGAGATCTTCGACTGTTTCTATCGATTCCCGGAATTTTCCCTCGTCCAGCTTCCGTACCTGCCACCCCGTTGGTCGCGGTCTGCGTGTCGTCTGTCTCTGTCCGTCAGTCCTAAGTCGAAACCGAATATGTCGATGGTCACTCAGTGTTTCCGTGTCCAGAACTTCCCACGATGTCATACGTCCCATGAGCGACGGGCTCATGAACGTCAGGTCGAGGACCGATGATGAACCTCGCTCCCGGGACCGAGTGTCGTGCCGGTAATAGGTGATAACCCCCGTCTCGTTCGCGAGCACTCATCCCAATGCCTCCATGGCATCAGCGAGTATTACCCCCCGTCTATCGCGCGGCCCCCCGCTCTAAGTCGGTTCCTTGGAGTTGAAATCTCCCGCGATTATAACTGGGCCCCCCATTTCCTCACATCCTCTTCTAGGTCGTAGAGCTCGTCTTCAAATTCGTACGTCTTGAGCGACGGCGAGTAGTAGCAGCTGTATACAGCTGTGCCCCCTATGGTCTTTCGAGCATAACCGCGGCCACTAACAGCTGGTTCAGTCTCGCGGATCGCGGGATTCGTGATCTGAATTACAGCGGTCCCCCAGTGATCGAATGTGGAACGGGAAAGTTCGCGCTTCCGAGGCGGTTCGGAGATGATCAGAACATCGATACCCCCTTCTTTGGCGGCAGTGTGTAGGAGGTCACAAGCGTCCCCGCTTCTCCTGAGGTTGGCTTGGATGAAGTTAGCCATTTCTTCCCCCCCTGCGTCTATATTTCGCCCTCGCGTTTTGGTAGGCTGTGCAGTTGCTGGAGCCCGACCTGTGGTCAGATCTGGTTCCGATAGCCACGCAGCTGAGGCATTTTGGTTTCTCTTTACAGGTAGCGGCGAGGTGTCCTGGTTCACCGCACTGGAAGCAGAGTTTCGGTTGACGTTCCTCTGCCTTCTCTTTTTTGCAGCCTGAGGCCTTGTGGCCATACTCTAGGCAGTTATAGCAGCGTGGGATGCCTCCCTTCTCGCGGATTCTCACTCTGCTCCATCCCACCTTGGGTTCTTTCCAGTCCAGGAGGCGGTGAGCGAGCCTCGCTGGGATGGACACAACCGCTGTTTGGGTGCCTCGGGAGCCGTTTCGCAGGCTCTTGACTATTAAGGCTCCATCCTCGTTTTCTGGTAGGGCCTTCGCGAGGTCCTTCTGCACTTTAGTTTTGTCGACATCGTAGTCGACTCCGAGAACCTCGAGGGTCATGCTATTTGCGAGGCAGTGGACGGCCCCTTCTTGCCCGACGACTGGTGTCAGAGCCGCTTTGATGGCTGCAGCGTCAGTTCCCTTCCTCAGTTCAATGAGGATTTGTCCTTCCTGTGTCTTGCGGATGCCCGTGACTTTAGAGCCCACTTCTTCATTAAGGTCATCCGTCTTCATCTTGCGCAGCATATCTGCGTAGCTTAACCCACCTTGGTTTGCCGTGACGAGAACGGCGTCGGATTTCGCTCTTTTTGGCTTCATCTTTGCCTTCTTTCCAGCGGTGTCACTTGATCGACCGCTTTTCTTTGCCCTCTTTGTATTTCTCTTAGCGACCACTTCCTGCCAAGGCCCGTCCTGCTTGGGCCTATTAGGAGTCGATGTCGAGCGCGGTGTTTCGAGGGCTCCCGATGGATGTCCGCGTCGCGTCCTCTTCGTATCGTGCTGTTTCCCTTGTCGCGATTCCGGTTTATTCGCCCCCCTTCCCTGTGTGCCGCTTCCCGACGCGGCTGGCCCAGAGGGCTGCGCACTCCTCTTCATTTTTAGGGTCTTCTCCGCTTCGAGAAGTGTGGTCTCGAAAGCCACTCTCTTCCCTTTGTCTGCCGCAAGTAGGCCTTCGGGAGCGTGGCCAATCTTCTTGAGCTCTTCCATGTCGCCCTGAGTTCCTTCTGGGATGTTGGAGGCAGACTCGGCTATCCCTATGACCAAGTTCAGGTGGTCGAGGAGAAGATGAGTCTTCTCCTCCATCTGTTCTCGGCTTCTCTCTCTCTCTCTCTCTACTCTTACTTCAATCTCTGATAGGCTTGGGCTCTTTTCAATTAGTCTTTTTCTAGTTTTAGTCGAGTTTTACGTGGCTTACCTGTCACATAATTCTTAAATCTGTGATAGTTTCCGGGCCCATGTCTGTCTTAATATATGTACTGATGTACCTCGATTAATTACCTAATTTATTTTGACTCGTGTGCATCTCTCGATGCCTTTTCAATGACTAGTCACTTCCTGTGATAAATGAAATTTCCTTGACCAAAGTGACAAATTGTATAATACTTATATCTTGATTATGACCGTTATATGTATCTCATTTAATTGTATTTTTACTTTTGCCACCAGGCGAATAAAGGGAATCAATCAATCATGCAATCTCTCCCTCTCTCTCTCTCTCTCTCTCTCTCTCTCTCTCTCTCAAGTTGATAAGAAGAACATCAAGGAGGGGATTGCTCGACTGGGAGACATAGGGCGACTTGTTGCTGAATGGGCTAGGAACTCCGACCTGCGCCTCAACGCTGGCAAGACCAAGGCAATCTTTTTCAGTTCTGACCGGAACGTTAGAGACTTGCAACGAATGAACTTGCCAGGGGTTGAGATACAGGATGAAGTGTTTGTCCCATTCAGTGATACTGTCGTGAGTCTTGGTGTTACACTTGACAGCGAACTAACGTGGAAATCGCACATCGATCAAGTTACCAAAAAGGTCAACAGAGCCCTATATGGTTTGCGGTTTTTTAGGGCGTGTATCACCAGACCTCTCCGAATTCGCCTAGTCGAGTCACTTGTTCAACCGCATTTGGATTACTGTACGGTCGTGTACCTCGACGCCACGGACGAACAGCGGCAACGGATACAACGACTAAGCAATTCATGTGTGAGATATATTTTTGATCTTAGGAGAGACGAGCATATCACCCCGTTTAGGGAGCGTTTGGGCTGGTTACGTACTGATTCGCGGCGAATGTACTTCGCAGCTCTCTTGATGCATAAGATCATGCACTTAGGGGAACCTGGCTACCTAGCTGCGATGTTTACCAGGTACCAATCTGAACGCCCCGCACGTGGTGATGCAGAAGAGCGGACACTCAAAGTTCCCAATATGAGACTTGAATATGGTAGAAGATCTTTCCAGGTTCAATGTGCTCACTTGTGGAACTTATTCCCTTCGGGCTTTCGGCAAATTCAAAAAATTTCACTTTTTAAAGACGCTCTAAATGAATTTTTCTTGTCGCAACCCTCCCGGAGGATTGACGTGGACCAGCAACAGTACTTCAATCTCTGATAGGCTTGGGCTCTTTTCAATTAGTCTTTTTCTAGTTCTAGTCGAGTTTTACGTGGCTTACCTGTCACATAATTCTTGAATCTGTGATAGTTTCCGGGCCCATGTCTGTCTTTTCATATGTACTGATGTACCTCGATTAATTACCTAATTTATTTTGACTCATGTGCATCTCTCGATGCCTGTTAAATGACTAGTCACTTCCTGTGATAAATGAAATTTCCTTAAGAAGAGGGAAGAAAGAAGAAAGAGAGGGAACAATGAAGAATGAAAACAGAAGATGCCGGCAAGTGGCCGAAGAGAGAAGATGGAGAAGAGGAACGCTCGCAATCGAGCGCGAGACATGCCGCTCATCCTGAAGTAATGCTCACGCGGTTCCGGGATGAGATGGTAGATGCAGGTGGATCTCCTTCTTGATTGCCCGATGCCCTAGGTATCGGACATCGAGGGGAGAGGGATATTACACGGCCGGGCCCACCTCTCGGTGGGCCCCACCCAAACCCGTGTCCCGCCTGGTATGGCCTGCGTGGGCTATGCGTAGTCCGCGTAAGCTGAACCAGTCCGGTGTCTGGGGACGGATCCGAGGGATCCTGAGGCAGATTTTGCCCTCTAACCACCTTAAAAAAAAAAAAAAAAAGGAGAGAGAGAGATTGATTGATTGATTGATTCCCTTTATTCGCCTGGTGGCAAAAGTAAAAATACAATTGAATGAGATACATATAACGGTCATAATCAACATATAAGTATTATACAATTTGTCACTTTGGTCAAGGAAATTTCATTTATCACAGGAAGTGACTAGTCATTGAAAAGGCATCGAGAGATGCACACGAGTCAAAATAAATTATGTAATTAATCGAGGTACATCAGTACATATATTAAGACAGACATGGGCCCGAAAACTATCACAGATTTAAGAATTATGTGACAGGTAAGCCACGTAAAACTCGACTAAAACTAGAAAAAGACTAATTGAAAAGAGCCCAAGCCTATCAGAGATTGAAGTAAGAGTAGAGAGAGAGAGAGAGAGAAAGAGAGAGAGAGAGAGAGAGAGAGATAGATAGATAGATAGATATCCTTTATTCGTCATACGACAAAATACACCTACATATTTTCATATGTGTCACATATATGTATATATAAAATTAATAAATATTCCGATAAAATCATATTAAGAAATAATTTGGTCAAGGATAGATATATCACAAATTGTGACTAGTCATACACTTTACGATTTCACTTGAAAGAAAATGAGATAAATGGCATGGGTTCACGGAAATATCACAGTTTTTCTTCAGTCTGGTGACAGAAGGTCACTTACAATTAAAAAGAGATAGAAAGCAAAGGAACAAAGCCCTAGCCCATCAAAGATTAAAGTAATGCTGCTTCTCCGGATCAATCCTCTGAGGAGACTTTGTTAATAGGAAATCTTTCAAGGACTCTTTGAACAAGGGTGTTTTCCCCAGCTGCCGAAAGCCCGGAGGGAGAAAGTTCCAAAAATGAGCACATTGAACCTGGAAAGATCTCCTTCCATATTCAAGTCTCATATGGGGAACTTTAAGTACCCGCTCTTCTGCATTACCACTTGCGGGGCGTTCAGATTGGTACCTGGTGAACATCGCAGCTAGGTAGCCAGGCTCTCCTAAATGCATGATCTTATGCATTAACAGAGCTGCGAAGTACATTCTCCGCGAATCAGTACGCAACCAACCTAAACGCTCCCTAAACGGGGTGATGTGCTCGTCTCTCCTAAGATCAAAAATGTACCTCACACATGAATTGCTCAGTCGTTGTATCCGTTGCCGCTGTTCGTCCGTGGCGTCGAGGTACACGACTGTGCAATAGTCTAAATGCGGTTGAACTAATGACTCGACTAGGCGAATTCGGAGAGGTCTGGTGATACACGCCCTAAAAAACCGCAATCCGTAAAGGGCTCTGTTCACTTTCTTAGTTACTTGGTCGATGTGCGGCTTCCACGTCAGTTCACTATCAAGTGTAACACCAAGACTCACGACTGTATCGCTGAACGGAATGAATTTTCCTTCCTGTATCTCAACCCCTGGCAAGTCCATTCTTTTCAGATCTTTGATGTTCCTCTCAGAGCTGAAGAGGATTGCCTTGGTCTTGCCCGCGTTGAGACGCAGGCCGGAATTTCTGGCCCATTCAGCAATTAGTCGTCCTACTTCTCCCAGCCGAGTGATGCCTTCCTTGATCTTAGTTTTCTCGACTTGGAGATAAATTTGAAGATCATCCGCATAGAATAGATGATATACCGACTTTCCGTCTAGCAAACCAGGTAAGTCATTAACATATAAGCTGAAGAGTAAAGGCTCGAGAACGGATCCCTGTGGAACACCCAGATTGGTTTCAAGCCAATCAGAACTACCAGATTTTGAAGTGACTATTTGGGTGCGGCCTTGTAAGTATGATTTTATCCACAGGAGTGCCGATCTTGAAAATCCAAGGTTTCGGAGCTTCCTCAACAGCTTTGACGGTGTTATTGTGTCGAAAGCTTTGCTAAAGTCGAATAGTAGGAGTAAGGTGATCTTCTTCCTATCAATGCCTACTCTGATGTCATCCGTCAACTTTAGTAAAGCTGTCTGGGTGCTATGGTATTGCCTGAAACCAGTCTGGAAGCGATCAAGAAGTTTCTCTACTTTTAAATACTCCGTGATTTGGTCATGTGCAATTTTTTCCAGAACCTTGGAAAGGAAGCACAGCAGCGCTATGGGACGAAAGTCCGAGACCGCTGATGGAGCTGCAGTCTTCTTCAATGCAATCAGCTGCGCTTGCTTCCAAGCCTCGGGAAAAACGCTATGAGCGAAAGAGGAATTGAATATATGTACAATAAGATCACCAATTGCCGGAAGAGCCTTCGCGATCACACTCTGAGGGATCCCATCCACCCCGCGGGCCTG
Organism: Eretmocerus hayati; assembly: GCA_029851415.1. Taxonomy (NCBI): domain Eukaryota; kingdom Metazoa; phylum Arthropoda; class Insecta; order Hymenoptera; family Aphelinidae; genus Eretmocerus; species Eretmocerus hayati. The sequence goes on from CM056742.1 coordinate 23,531,504, forward strand.
CGAGGAGAAATGTTTAATAGCAAGGACTACATCATTGAAATTTGTGGGCTTAAATTTAAACCCCTCCTCCGGTGCAGAGTTAATATCGTCCATTGCTTCATTGATATTTTCGTGAGGGGAAACAGAGACCCCCGCAAAGTGAGCGTTCAACTCATCCGGTGTGAAACCGTGAAGTTCTTCCTCTTTGCTCTTGGGCAAGAGGCCGAGATTGCGCATCTCCTTCCAAATATTCTTGTTCTGATCAAGAGCGTCTGAAAGATGGTTTTGAAGGAAGGAATTACGCTCTTGCTCAATGCGCAGATCGACCTCTTCGCTAAGCCGAAAGTACTCATTTTGAAGCTCAGGACACTTGCACTGGTTGCGTTGCATACGCTCCCAACGCCTGCGCGTCGCGTCTCGCTTCTTCATGAGCACCCTCAGCTCAGGACCAATCCAAGGAGCATCATTTTTACGCGGGTTTATAGTTTTTTCCGGTGCTAATTCATCTAAAACGATCATTAAATTTACAGAGAGAGAGAGAGAGAGAGAGAGAGAGAGAGAGAGAGAGAGAGAGAAGCCGAGAACAGATGGAGGAGAAGACTCATCTTCTCCTCGACCACCTGAACTTGGTCATAGGGATAGCCGAGTCTGCCTCCAACATCCCAGAAGGAACTCAGGGCGACATGGAAGAGCTCAAGAAGATTGGCCACGCTCCCGAAGGCCTACTTGCGGCAGACAAAGGGAAGAGAGTGGCTTTCGAGACCACACTTCTCGAAGCGGAGAAGACCCTAAAAATGAAGAGAAGTGCGCAGCCCTCTGGGCCAGGGGAGTCAAGCGTAGTAGAGTCCCTCCCCTCAAGCCCCTCTAGTCGAGTGCAGAGAGCGTCGCGGCTCACGGCGAAGGAGCCCCTTCCTTGCGACGCCGCGGCACGCTCTACACATGACTGGAGGGGCTTGAGGGGAAGGACTCTACCACGCTTGACACCCCTGCTCTGGGCCAGCCGCGTCGGGAAGCGGCACACAGGGAAGGGGGGCGAATAAACCGGAATCGCGACAAGGGAAACAGCACGATACGAAGAGGACGCGACGCGGACATCCATCGGGAGCCCTCGAAACACCGCGCTCGACATCGACTCCTAATGGGCCCAAGCAGGACGGGCCTTGGCAGGAAGTGGTCGCTAAGAGAAATACAAAGAGGGCAAAGAAAAGCGGTCGATCAAGTGACACCGCTGGAAAGAAGGCAAAGGTGAAGCCAAAAAGAGCGAAATCCGACGCCGTTCTCGTCACGGCAAACCAAGGTGGGTTAAGCTACGCAGATATGCTGCGCAAGATGAAGACGGATGACCTTAATGAAGAAGTGGGCTCTAAAGTCACGGGCATCCGCAAGACACAGGAAGGACAAATCCTCATTGAACTGAGGAAGGGAACTGACGCTGCAGCCATCAAAGCGGCTCTGACACCAGTCGTCGGGCAAGAAGGGGCCGTCCACTGCCTCGCGAATAGCATGCCCCTCGAGGTTCTCGGAGTCGACTACGATGTCGACAAAACTAAAGTGCAGAAGGACCTCGCGAAGGCCCTACCAGAAAACGAGGATGAAGCCATAATAGTCAAAAGCCTGCGAAACGGCTCCCGAGGCACCCAAACAGCGGTTGTGTCCATCCCAGCGAGGCTCGCTCACCGCCTCCTGGACTGGAAAGAACCCAAGGTGGGATGGAGCAGAGTGAGAATCCGCGAGAAGGGAGGCATCCCACGCTGCTATAACTGCCTAGAGTATGGCCACAAGGCCTCAGGCTGCAAAAAAGAGAAGGCAGAGGAACGTCAACCGAAACTCTGCTTCCAGTGCGGTGAACCAGGACACCTCGCCGCTACCTGTAAAGAGAAACCAAAATGCCTCAGCTGCGTGGCTATCGGAACCAGATCTGACCACAGGTCGGGCTCCAGCAACTGCACAGCCTACCAAAACGCGAGGGCGAAATATAGACGCAGGGGGGGAAGAAATGGCTAACTTCATCCAAGCCAACCTCAGGAGAAGCGGGGACGATTGTGACCTCCTACACACTGCCGCCAAAGAAGGGGGTATCGATGTTCTGATCATCTCCGAACCGCCTCGGAAGCGCGAACTTTCCCGTTCCACATTCGATCACTGGGGGACCGCTGTAATTCAGATCACGAATCCCGCGATCCGCGAGACTGAACCAGCTGTTAGTGGCCGCGGTTATGCTCGAAAGACCATAGGGGGCACAGCTGTATACAGCTGCTACTACTCGCCGTCGCTCAAGACGTACGAATTTGAAGACGAGCTCCACGACCTAGAAGAGGATGTGAGGCAATGGGGAGGCCCAGTTATAATCGCGGGAGATTTCAACTCCAAGGAACCGACTTGGAGCGGGGGGCCGCGCGATAGACGGGGGGTAATACTCGCTGATGCCATGGAGGCATTGGGATGAGTGCTCGCGAACGAGACGGGGGTTATCACCTATTACCGGCACGACACTCGGTCCCGGGAGCGAGGTTCATCATCGGTCCTCGACCTGACGTTCATGAGCCCGTCGCTCATGGGACGTATGACATCGTGGGAAGTTCTGGACACGGAAACACTGAGTGACCATCGACATATTTGGTTTCGACTTAGGACTGACGGACAGAGACAGACGACACGCAGACCGCGACCAACGGGGTGGCAGGTACGGAAGCTGGACGAGGGAAAATTCCGGGAATCGATAGAAACAGTCGAAGATCTCCCGATGAACTCCGCCTCGGACGAGGCTGTGGCGATGGTAACATCCGCCATCACGAGAGCTTGCGACGCGTCGATGCCTCGCAGGACAACACCATGTTTCTGGAGGAAACCAGAGCACTGGATCACCGATGAGATCAAGGCTCTACGAAGAACGAGCAACAAGAAAAGGAGGACCGCATGGCGATCAAGGAAGCTGCAACGATCATCGCTGGCGGAAGATGACAGAGCGTACAAAGAAGCAAAGAAGGCTCTCGTTCTAGCCATCCGGAGGAGCAAAGAGAAGTGCTGGGGTGAACTGTGCGACATGGTTAACGAAGACCCCTGGGGCACGCCATATCGCGTGGTCATGTCAAAGGTCCGACCCCGGAGGGGCAAACCCAGCACCGACCGATGCAGCAACATTGCGCACCATCGTGGAAGACCTCTTCCCAGCAGGAGAACCCAGAGATACATTCCCTACGGAGAGCGAAGACCCCATCCCGCTCTTCACTATGCAAGAGCTACTCATAGCGGCGAAGAGAATGCCGAACGGCAAGGCCCCTGGCCTGGATGGCATCCCAAACGAGGCTCTGAAACTGGTCTTCAAATACAAGCCAGATCTACTTCTCGACCTCTCCAACATCTGTCTGCGCGCGGGAACTTTCCCGGACAAGTGGAAACGCCAGAAGCTGGTCCTGATACCTAAGGATCAAGGAGGTCAACGCCCTCTCAGCATGCTCGACAATATCGGGAAAATGTACGAGAGGATGGTGCTCAACAGGGTGGAAAAAGCCTACGAAGAAGGCGGTGGGCTATCACCAATGCAGTTCGGGTTCCGGAAGGGACGGGGCACTGTGCACGCGATCGAGGCGGTCCAAGAACGGGTTCAAGCGTCGGTAGGGAATCCATACCAAGGAAGGGGAGTTTGACAACTATTTTCTATGAGGTATTTCTGAGATCGACAAGTATTTGACAAGACATTTCATTGACAACACCTCATTGATGGATAATGGATATTTCTCTATATTCCAACCTGCCTCGGAAACTTGGGATAATAAGACAATGTGTCTGACATTTTATTCGACTTCCGTTCCCCAACTCTTCCGATCTCCGACATTCACTGGTCAAGAGTCAGTGAAAGCTGACATTCACTGGGCCGGGTCAGAGAATCAGAGAATGCTGACATTCACTGGTCGATGCCCAGTGAATGCTGACAATCACTAGTGAAAGCCCAAAATATGGCTTCAGCAACGATATCAGCTACGGATCCCGGACTTTCACTAGTGAATGTAAGCATTCACTGGCCTCGACCAGTGAATCTTAGGATTCACTAGTGAATTCCCGGCAATCACGGATTTCGGGCTTTCACGGTAACATATACACTACCGGTCAAAAGACCTACAAATCAATTGATGATTTTCATATTTGGATATTTCAGGACCTATTGGTCGTAGGGAGCTCTGGGTGATCGCATTTTGTAGGTCATGTCGAGCATTGTCAAATCTATTTCCTGTGTTTCCCATCTCGCATATTATACTAGAAGCACACGAGTCAAAAAAACTACTTTTTTCGTAATTTTTCAGGCAAGATAGAACACCTGCCGATTTTGGAGAGATTGTCGGATCGCTATGAGACCAATGATATCTTCAAGCCCATAAAAATACCTTCAAAATTCGTTTTTGAACGTCTCTTAAAGTGGTTCTGGCATTGAGATAAGACAGATTGTCTGCGGGTGTTTTTCTCTCAAAAAAATCACACGTATTGCATTGGGTGGCCAGAAAAAATGGTCACATTTCTACCAGGGGTGGCATGGAGGCGATTGTGGTATGTAAAAAAGAATCGACTATATCAAATATGAGTCCTGAAGTTTGAATATAATTCACCAAGCAATCAATAGATACATTGATGAAACATGCAGAGAATCAAGAAATCAATGACTCAATGAATAAGAAGTTAAATGAATCAATTGAAAAATAACTCGATCTCTGTCGGACAGCAAATATTGAGGGATGGATAGTAATATCCGTAGAGTTCTTCGATGTCCATAGATAGCTGATACACCAGTCCAATTTACTCTTAATCCAAAATCACCAGATTAGTTGACGACTGATCTCATGGTAGAGTTCTCGACTTTTCGAGTCTTTATCAGAGCGTATAATCAACTCATCGCCAATTTCGAGATAGTACAGGTTTTTTTCATCAGATGGCATCCAAGTGGTGGTGATAATTTGATCATCCAAAACTGGAGTAGGATTCCTGATGTTTTAAGAAAAGATATATTTGATCTATTCGATGATACAATCACGATTATTGTACAAGGAGAAAGAATTGCTAGTACTCACCCAGTAGCAGCAAAATTATACCACATCCGAAGCATTCTTTCCATCATAAGTCTCTCTTTCGAGCCCTTTTGAGGACATTGATTTTCAGAATCTAAATGTCCTTTCAAATGAACCAGATGGAATAGGTAAGACAATTCAGTACCATGAGTGATCCCTGAGGAAAAGCATTTTGCACTTCATTTTTTGGACCAAAGAATCGATTAAGAATAGTGGAAAAACAATCTGAGATATGTTTGCGATTATGCAGACATACCTCAGATTATTTTTTCGTTTCTTACTCCTATCTCGCAATGAAACTCAAATTAATGTTTTGATCTTGAATATTGGAGAGGTTTATGAAAAAAATCCGAAGCTCTTAAAAAATAATTGCCGGGTCGGTAGGGAAAAATTACCAAAACTTAGATCGCTGCGGTAACTCGGCAGGGATTGCCAAGTTTCCTGGCGAATTCTACCGAGTCTTTTCTTTCAGTTTTGTTGTATCAAATATTCCATTCATAGGATCATTTACTGATTCAACAACTCATTCTAAATATTCGTATACTCAAGATTTCGTACATTGGGAATTTTCCAACGCTGTGACTCAAAAGAAATAATATAGAAGGCGAGGTATAAAAGACAGATGAGTTACCCTTGACTCTTTGTGGTCCTCTTTCAAACTCATAAATCGTTGGTACATTTCCATTAAATGTGAACTTGTAATTGTAAGTGGAACTATGGACACGTTTGTTCCTGTTATCAATAATCTTCCGATTTTGATTAATATAAACCAGATCCGTCATGAGATATACAAGATTCCACTTTGTGTTCTCATCGATTGGCTTGTTGTTGAAGTAAAATTTTAAAATTTTCCTCATAATGTCTGGTAACAATCCTGGATACTTCAATGGCAACATGTTCTGTACAAAAATATCTAGGTTCTGGTTGAATAACTCATATGTGTCGTCATTCAGACAACCTGCAAACGAAAAACGCAATTATCTCCTTTTTAAATGAATGAACCGATTGTGTTTTTTTACTCATGATAACGGTAAAGCCTTTGAGATACCTTTGAAAAATGAGAGACCCTCGTATTCGTTGTGTCCAATAATCATGGGTACGTCTGCTTCATTATCCATTAGCTGGGCCAATGGTAGGGGTATCACAGGGTCTTTGGTGTAGGGTGCATCATATACAGGACCGTATTCGTGAACATTTCTAATCAATTCCCTCAAATATAATGTTTGTCCAAAGGTTTCCGTGCCAGAAAAATCTTGATTTGAAGTTTTTTTGTCATAACCATAATTGGTAGTGTTACGAGCTTGCAATGCAATTAGGTCCTCTCCTGGAATAGAACGAAGAAACTCTAACACTTCGACAGGATCGTCGGACTCCATTCCCAATCTTGCAGCGATTTGAAATCCACTTTTGGATCCCTCGCCATACAGTATATCAGGGCAGTAACTGGTGACTGTCCCACCCTGGACAATGACTTTGTGGAAGAGACCTTGAAAAAATCGAAATTTGCATCAGAAATTAAGAAATGTATCACTATAATGAGATTGATTTTCAGATTATAGATATTGAAGTGTATTTGCGAACGCAAAGTGAGCCAGATTCCATTACGCAATATTTTACTCCTCTGATTACTATTGGATTATTCCATAATCTTTAACTCATCTCCACCTTCATAACAGCCGTTCAAAAGCTCAGCAAAATCATCTGAAGGTGTTTCATCTTGCTAGAAATTTCCAGAAGCCCTGGACTAAATGCATTGATCATACTATAAAACAAACTCTTGAGATCGGAATATACTGTTATTCTGGTGTATACATTGGTAATATAAGCACCGAATATGAAACAAGCTTTAGAGAGAATTCAGAATAAGATTTTCCAATATGTGGGCTAAAAATCATATGAGTACTTCTGTGCAAACTTTGATATGATGTGTGCCACCTTTTACGATCCCTTACATCGATTGAATGAGTAATGATAAGAGTAACTTTTGATGATTTTTTGATGCTTTTTTGGCGCAATCGTTAGTTTTCCGAGGTTTGCCCAAAGATATTATCAAAAGAGGAGTCAAAATTTCAGGTCCGTTCAGTGCGTGGTTTTCCCTTTTTTTCAACCTAGCAGTTGGGCTCGTTCGGAATTTGGACGGACAAACTTATCGGATTCACTGCTATGAGAGCCCAAAGACCATTTTTTGTGTGCATGGTGACCACATACGTTTCGTGGCGCGATTTTGCCTAGGATTTTACTCGCTCAGTTTTCCTCCGTAAAAATGAATTTGCCTTATTCCGGGCCTTTCCGCATCAATTTATTCTTCAAGTGACGCTACTGCGTTTCTCCGTGTTATCCTTGGAGATACAGTCACCGTGCACGCTGAAGGTTATTCGAACTTCAGTCCGATATTCTTGCGTTTGGGCTACACGACGAGAAGACGAATACTGATTATCATCTAACTTGAACTTGTCTTCTCGTCGTTTAGCCTCAATTGCAAAAGAATCGGATAAAATTGAGAACCACCATGTGCCTATATTATAGGTTAGGAGGTGCCTGCGCTCTAGTTATTCCCACTTTTATCCATTTTTTTGCAATTTGAGCTAAAACGACGAGGAGACGAATTCAAGTCAGATGATAATAAATATTCGTCTTCTCGTCGTTTACCCCAAATCGAAAGAATATCGAAGACATGTGCGAATAACTTGCGCAGTGACCGCATCGGCTTAATTATTCATTTTTTACTTTTTTTTCTTTCGTGTTACCCTCATGGTATCGATGAGTGGAAATATTTATTTTCGTGCACGACTTAAGGTATGCTTCATATAATTTGAAAAGTTGGAAAATACATCTTAGAATTTTTGGATGTTAGTTTTAGGGTTGGCACATTTTTGACCTTAAAATATCGAAATTTCCGCGGAAGTACTCATATGCATATCACATACACAGTAGGCGTCGGCAAAAAATCCATTGTTTCGAAGACTGCTTCGTGCTAGTGAAATTTCACTGTCCTTTGACGAGATAATAAAGAAATCCCGTCACCGCATGCTCAGGATTGAATTCAAGATTGAATTTTTCTGGCGTAGCCTCGAAGATTAGGAAAAATTAGTGAAAACATGTTCGTGGAAATTTTTTTGTCGTTGTTGTGCATGAAACTTCGGTGCATCTCAACATTTTGACACGTATTCCAACTAATTTTGAAGCTTTAAAACGCATGGAACGAGCTAAAGTACGTCCTAATTGAGTTGCGTAAACCAAAGTTGTTGTAAATTCACGAAAAATGGTTTGCCGCCCCTTTTTTCTAGGTTTTTTTTACCCTCGATTACGGGGAGGCTATGCGTAATGTAGCCATGCGACAAATGGAATTCTTCCCACGATGTTACATTTGGGCCTCCACAGTATAGTAGGCCTCCCAGCGTTCGTGCGTTTGAGTTGTGAAAATCGACTCCAAGTTGCCGAGGAACGAGATCCCGTGACGAAGCAAAGAGCTAGGATGTTTGAAAAAAAAATAAGGAATACACGATGTTTTCGTGCTCTTTCTAAAAGTGATGTGATGAAGCACAAATCATTTTTGCCACCTGAATCGTCATATAAACAACCTCTTTTGGTGTACTTACACGACTTACACCTGTATAAATCGAAAACGAGGTTCACTTAGGCCTCAAAAATCGAGGGTTTTTACAAATTGCGAGATACCGATCCTAGCGATAAAACTATACTTTTCCGGAAAACACCAAAAATCCATTCAAATCGCTGTGTTGTTGAGATGAGCGTTCTAATGGACCTAAACTCTTATCAAAGTATGATATCCTACGTATAATGACTTTCCGGAGACGACCCCGTTAGTTTCAGAGAGCTTGGATGCATCAAATCCACGTGGTGAGCAGAATATGGCGACGGACGGTTTTCGTTCCATCATCCTATGCGTGAGTTTCCTATCCTTAGGGTGCGTCCCCAAATGATGCATATGCATGCATATGCAGTGCACATGTGCACATGTGCAGCTTATCGAAATTGAGCAAAAATTGAAGGGCTCGCATCAGAGAACTTCTGATATGAATCGGGTTTTATCTTTGCTGCGTTACCGGCTGATCTAAAACAGATCTATAGACGAGTTCCATCTGGTTTTGGCTAAAATTTGATGAGCTGCACATGTGCAGACCTTTGCTCCGCCACAAGATCTTGTTTCTTGGAAGCTCGGAGGTGATTTTTCTAATTCAAATGCAAGATAGTGAAAACTGTGGGAACCTAAATGTAACAATTTGGGAAAAGTTCCACTTTTTAAACGTCTACATTACGCATAGCGTCCTCGTGATTGCCGGTAAAGAATGTATAAAAAAAGAGCGGCGAACCATCTTTCGTGGATTCACAACAAGGACGTATCACAACGTTGAGATGCACTGAAGTTTCATGCAAATCAATGACAAAAAAAATCAAAAAACACGTTTTTTAGTTAACAACTTGTAAATGTACTTGAATCGTCCCCATTGACTGATACTTGGAATGACTATCTTAGTCTTCCAAGATCGATTCAAGTCACTCCAAGTACGTTTTTTAGTTATTCTCAATCTCCAAGGCTCTTATTGCTCCACATGAAAAACTCAATTCTGAACATGGAACAAAAAGGTTTCCGTATTTTCTCATCCAAAGACAGTGATATTTCACTAGCGCGGAATAATTCTCGTGAAAAAGTTGGATTTTCGGCCCACCCTAATACACAGCAATAGTATTTTGGCTATATTTCAAAAACATTTACATCGTATCTATGACTGCGACCTTGTTTCAGTTTCAACGCAGTTTCAATGGAACAACACATTTAAGATCATGTGCATGTACGATAGAATGTTTGTACATAAGGGACGCGTGTAGCTCAAAATATCAGATGAATAAATCAATTCCTTGATGATTATACCTTTTGCGGCTGGTATCAGGGTCAAAAGCTGGCACGTCATAGATCCGGCGCTGTTTCCCCATATGGTGACGTTATCGGGGTCTCCACCAAACGCCTCGATATTTCTCTGAACCCATTTCAAAGCCATCAGAACGTCTCTAATGCCCTGATTGCCTGAAGCATCTTCATGCCCAAGATTGAGGAACCCTGCAGAGTGAAATGTGAAATGCCACTTTAGTACACTTGTACAGAGGCTATTTCGGACCATGCCAACAAGTTCCGCGTCGGTGGGGGGGGGGGGTATGAGAAAGTCTTCAAATGTAATATCTCGCAAATTTATGTGCATATTTTATAAGATAATTTTACCAAGAACTTTTTGGAAACATTTTTTAGTAAGGCTGAAAAAATATCATTCCGAAGTCAATTCTATGCATTTGAACCAGAGCTACAACGTCCAGAAGACCACTTATAGTCTCAACAAATATTAAGAGGTGGGTTGAAGATACCGAAGACAATGATGAAGGTAATCCGTGCACGATGGCGCAAACCTACCAGCCCTATACTCGAAATGAGGTTTAAGGGTGCTGTGCTCCTTAGACTTTGACGGATAATCGGCGCGCCGCCTTGCCTTGCGGTCTAATTGATTCATTGTAAGTATTACATAAACCAAACATTGTAGAACGACGTGTGAAACATCGCTATGTGCGTAGGATTTCTCTACGAATTAAAAAAAAGTTTTCATCATAATCGGTGCGCGATTGAGTGAGCTATTTATAGCGGGAATATTTTTAATGTATATTCAAAACTATTGCACATTTTTTCCGCAAAATAGCTGTTTCAATTTTTCACCGATGTTGATGAATTTTTTACCCAAATTCGTCGAATATTTCTTCGCGCGTGGTGCCTTCTGCTTACTCATTATTACATTTTGATGAATGGCGCTCTGTGCAGGTGACGAATGATTGAAAAGTTGTAGACAAATTAGTGAATGTGTCTAAATACGGCAAAAAACATAAATCTATCAACAAAATTTGTGCTTAGTTGAATTACTTCACATGGATTGTAGTCAATCTTCCATTACCGATTGGAGATTTACGGGGAAGTATTGAACTTAAAGTAGAGAAGCTTCGAAATTGGGACTACTAATATCAAAGTCAGAGATGTGAATTTTTTTCATGGAGTTGATTGTTTAACCATTCAAAATTTTCGAATCATTCTGGAAGGTTCACTTGAAGATATTAATTTTATGAAAGAGTTCAAGATTTTGAACTGACTTCGAAAGTGGATGATGCGAGTTTCATTTGAAAAAAAATTTGTGCACATGTAAAGTATCATGGGTCCTGTTACTCAGATAAAAACAGAAACCGACGGTAAGATTGAATCAAATGATTGGGATATCATAATAGAGTGGATCTAGACCGTTGATTCTGGCTGTTCTAATTGAGTGATTGTGATGTCATTTTTATCGAAAATTTATCTAATTACATGTCAATCAACGTGATTGAAGCATCCAATTAAACGAACGTGCTCCTTGAAAGAACACATTAAATATCCATGATTACCCGTACCTTGTAATTAGGAATATGATAAAGCATACAGTTCCTACTATCATCTATGTTCTGAGCGAGCATGGCGAGCGAGGCAATAGCGCTAGCCATTTATTCTATATCTTCTCATAAATTTGAGCATTTATTCTAAATAATTTTGAAAAGAGCCGTTCGCAATGGAATATATACCCTACAAGTACAATGATTTAGATCATCAAATTCTATGAGAAAGTTTTGTCCTATACACTTCCCACATACATCGTTTGAAATCAAGATCAATCGAGGCAGCCTATGGTTATCAGCAAAATTCGATGACCGGTCTCAATTCTGAGATCTAATAGTAAAATCAATAATATTGCCATAGCTTGGAAAAAAAATCATGGGCGTGATAACTATATGGGAATCTTTCCCTTCCAATTCCCAAAAAAAGTAATAATTGCTTGAGAACTTGCAAAAAATGATTGCAGAAACTAATTAATTCGACTCCGATGTACTCAACTATACCACTTTCAAAAAGGGTGTATCTAAATGAATAAATATCAAAAAGGCCTAACTACTTCTATCACTTCCCGAGAATATGAAAAAAATGCTGCTAAAACAGATCAGTAGGATGCTTCCTCAAAACGCTATCTGCTCATTAATAAGAGAAATCTCATAGCCGTTCTCATACTAATGGGAAATGATACATTACTCGTTGATTTTCTACTGACATCGACAATCGATGATTCACAATAGTATTTCATATATTCTTCATTCAATTATTGTTGAAATATATCTCAGAATGACCTCGGTGAATTTTCGGTATCAACCCATTTTGGCCAAATCTATGAGAAATTCATCTTCTTTGTCCCATTAGTGTCGTGTGTCACTCTCTGTGTCGTTCACAGAGAAAGACACACAATACTGCTAGGTTGGTCTTTGAATTTCTGTTCATTCTAGTTCTGTTCTGCTAAATGTCATTCTTTGTAAGATTTTCAAATACCATCCTTCAGAAGTGGATTATGGCTCCTTTACTATGAACTAGGTCATTACCGAAAGAGGACTCAATAATAATTAAAATTAATTCTTAGTTATTACTCCCAAGGAGTCACCTGGCTCCATTTTTCACCGTTGAAAATTCATGTCCAGAAGTTTTTGCTCATAAAAAAATAAAAAATAAAAAATAAAAAAACAAAAACTAGCCAAAATACGCCAGAAAAGATTGGCCTGAATCGGAACTATGATTATTTGAAAACAGGTCTAAAAATGGGACTTGGCTTTCGAGAAGATCTTGAAGAAATTCCTTAGAATCTTCTTGTGTTATCTACATTTTTTTGACAGAAAGAAGTTGTTTGGAAATTTCTTTTCCAAATTCTCATCCTGACGGAATATGTCGAACTAGTCCGAAATTACACCTGATCTATTTTTGCATTTCTAATGACAAATCCAAGTTCTCATACCCATAGGCCCGAGTCTGTAATTGAACACAACGAACACCATGTCCTGAGACACCAAAAATTGTTCATTGTATCTGGAACCATCGCCTGCTCCTGAACGGAAGATACCTCCGTAGATGAAAACCATAACTGGTCGCTTGCGTACTATAGCATTGGTATACACATTCAAGTAGAGACAGTCCTCGCTACCTATCATTTTAAACGGAGGTGGTCCATACCATTGATACTGCATAGGAATATCTCCAGCATTTTCTGATGCATCTCGGATCCCGGACCATTTCAACGGAGGTTGTGGAGCCTGTATATAGGATGATTTATCGATTACTTTAGTATTGAACGCATTAGTTCTATATTCGAAGTTTTTTTACCCATTATTACGTAATACCTTGAATCGCAGAGGACCAATTGGAGGCTGAGCAAATGGAATACCTTTAAAGGCAAAATAGTTCATCCCAAGCATACTTTTCAGAATAGTTCCACGTAGTTTCCCTTCGGTTATGGTTATTATGGGGGCTTCCATTTTGTCACCTCTGTCTGCAGCTCAATCACAACGTTTTTACAGTATTTCGGCCACGTTGACTGCGACGATGATGGATCTGTCAGAATTTATATCCTCGAACCCAGCCTAATCTAATTGAGTAGATAAAGAAACAGCCTGCGGAAATTGATCTATCTGTAGTTTTCCTCGGACCCAGCCGGATATAATTGAGCAGATAAAGAAACAACCTCCGGAAATTGATCTATTCGTAATTTTCGTAATGATTTGTTTAATTGCTTGGTCCGATTCAGTTACAGAATTCTAGCTCTGTAACTGGTTTTCATCGTTCAAATAGGGTCGTTCCGATCAGGGTCACATTGAGTTATTTTCACGGTCGTACAAACGACCGTGGTTATTTTGTATCACTAAAATATATATATATATATATCTTTTTTCTGCTTCATCAATAATTATCTTTTATCCACAAAATTACCCAAGATTATCTTTTAGCAACGAAATGTCAAAGTGGTTAGAGACTTTAACAAGTTTAGTGCGAAGGCGAAGAACGCGATTCTGCCCCATACAGCGAGAGCCCTCAAAAGTGAATTTCTGCACTCGGAAAAGCCAAAGCTGATGATCTAAGAGGATTAGGCTCAGATGAAGTCATTTTGTGGGAATATTGAATCCAGGATAGAAAAATACCTTGCGGTTGAGGGGACTGGCACTGATGCTATCTTCGACTTTGCGCACGAAATTGCAAAAAATTCATTTTGATGCTGATTTTCGGTAATCTCACTTTAGTGTTGTTTTCGTGATAGCCTTGGGTCTATCCATATAAATTCAGCCGATGCGCGATTCACGTTGAGGATATTTTTGAAAATTTGCGAGAGTTTCGAGTCTTTGCGGTATGGCCTCGCTTCGCAGGCTGGCATTAGTACAAGCCTCGTCGAAAATTTGTGCGAGCGATCTTGGCGGTCTTGCTATGGTCGACAGGGAACGATGCAAGCCCGGTGAATTGAGTCAACATTTTTGCTGAATCAAAATTTTGTTCATCGATGCTACAACAGACTTAACCCGTGATCCAAATTTTACGAAACTCTGCCGTACGCGCGACGATTGCAGTACCCAGATGTTGACGCGAAACGACCTCATTTGAAAAGGTTGTACAGCGAATGCAGAAATCTCTATGGGTTGCCGCAGTCGTGAAAACTCACGTGTAAGTATGTTTAACAAGAAATAATGCAGAACGACATTATCGAAAAAAATGTCAGAATCAAAAACTGTTAGGAAACCGGTCTTGGACATCGTCATGAGAGTTTGATTGTAGTTTATTTCCAAACTATGTATGAATCCTATAAGTCTCGCTATACGTTAATCGAGACTATCACTTTCAATATATTTTGACTTGCTGAACATGATGGCAGTGGTTCTAGAGGGATGCCTCTAAAACGAATGATAATCTGTTTTTTTTTGAGCTGCCGAGAGGATAAAATTTGACCAATTTCGAAATGAATCTCAAGATGCTAATAGAATGGACTAGAGACATCCTTTTTGAGCTCACGAGAGCGCATTCCCTCTGATTTTATACACAAGAAAAATAAAAAATATTCGCAATAGCTCAAAAATAGATGGGTCGACAATACATGTATTATTCCGAAAGAGGCGTTTCAAGCGATTTTTGAGGTGAGCTCAAGCACGTAGCGTTAAGTGAAATCCCAAAAATTCGGTCCTTGTGGCCCTCCAAAACTATTGAGGGAAGGGTAAAACATAATTCTGGAGTCTGGCCTAAAAAATGATGGGGGCTGGGATCTACACTATATGTTTTCTTTCGAGCTAAAAACAATGACGTAGTCGTCGGGTCCAGGCAACTTTTTTTCTCTCGATGTCTGTCATATGCAATTTTTTCATTAATTAACACCTCCACGATCAAACCCGATCGTTAATTTCTCAATTAATCGATCTCAAACTCGAGATCGATAGAGAAATAAAATTAGTCCTCCAATGCCGATTTACGAATATAATATCATTCAATGACGTAGTCGGTTTTCCAAAAGAAACAACGAATTCTCGACCACATTCGTCTTCTGGTTCGCGCCCCCTTCGGCGGATGAAAGTCCCCTCAAAAAATGTACGACCGATCCATGAAATTCTGTGGGATTGGATACATTTTTTCGGGTCGAACATCTGAGTTTTTTCGATAAAATGCCTCAGAACTCGAAAAATATTGGTTAATTCAAAAAATTACGAGGATGTTCCCTGGTTCAAACGAGGAAATTACATCCGAGAATTGAACGAAGAATGGCAAGGATCAAGAGAAAATATCACCAGAATATTAAAATAGTAAAGCGCTTGTCTAAATCTTGTCCGTCCGGATGCCTCGTATCGAGGTGGCGTCGCTGGTGCTGATGTGGGTTGGTGAGTCGGCGGGTCGGTGGGTCCGTGTTAGTTTTGCTGGTGTTGTTGGTGTTACTCGTGTTGCTGGTGTTGCTGGTGATGGCTTCCAACTATTCACTACGAATTGGGCTATTTGTTTGATTTGATGGTCCGATTAGTTGATTTATGATCCAAACCAGTGAAACTTTTCTTTCGAATGGGTGAGTTGTGGCTAGGGCTCTAGCTGGGACAGAAGCTGGGGCTGGGGCTGAGGCTGCGCTGTGGCTGGAGTCGAGCCTGGGACTGTGGCTGTGCCTGTGGCGTAGGCTGGGCCGAGGCTGAGGCTTGGGCTGAGTCTGGGGCTGTGGCTAGAGATAAGGCTGGGGCTGAGGCTGGGGCTGGTCCGAGGCTGGGCTCGGGACTGAGGCCGTGGCTGGGGCTGTGGCTGAGGCAGGACTGGGGTTGGGGCTGAGGCTGTGGCTAGAGCTGAGGTTAACGAAGTGTTTGCACACAGCTCAACCGCACAGAAGTACGGGGACGAGTGCAAAAATGTCGGCACCCTCGTCGCTTACGGTATTTTTCGTTATATTTGTGAGCAAAAATGTAACTCGACCCAACAAATAGTGGTCGCTAGGGAAGTTGGCTATCGTCTTGAGAGTCGATGAGCTTTTTTGCTTTCTCTAAAGAGAAAACTTTGGTTTCATACCAGCAAAATTTTGATCAAATTTTCTACTAAATCCAATATTTTCTTCAACAAAATTCCGTTTATCTAAAAAAGGCTTAGACCATTCTCTTCCTCTCGCCAAAATCTATCAATTGTAGGTAACACTTTTCCTCCTAATGGTCTTCCACATCAACCAGAAACCCATCTTTGCACCGCTTTGTCCGTGTTCGTGTGTGTGTGTGTTTCTTGTTTTATACCGGACACGCTTTCTCTTTTACTGGTCACCTTATCAGCTTTTGGCTTTCTACAAGTTGTACAGAATCCAATTTCTGAGAGCCCAGTGATTTGGCAGCTTTCGGCTCTCAGTCAAATTTGATCCATGGGGTTTTTAGAGCAAAACAGCTTAAATTTCGACTCTTAATACATAAATATCTTTTTCTCACACGGTATCACCACGAATTGAGTCACCTAAACTATGGTTTTTTCTGCAAGATCTATCGATTGGTTAATACCGAAATTTCATAAAATCTTCACAAATCTCAAATTTTCGAAAAAATCAAAATTTCCACCAAAAATTTCATTTGGACCCTTTTTAAACCCACTGCATCGAAATTCCGTCTCAACCAAACAATGGATATTGTTAAAAAAACCTCAGACTAGAAGGCCCAAATCTCTCTAAAAAGCTTCCTCTAAAGAATAACTGAAAAAATAATGGGAAATTTTTCTTAATATTCATTTTTTCCTCGTACCTTCTTTTATGACTCATTTATCTCGATTTCAATGACCTAAACTATGGTTTTTTCTGCATTATCTATCGATTGGTTAATACCGAAATTCAATTGAGTCTTCACAAATCTCAAATTTCCGAAAAAATCAAAATTTTCACCAAAAATTTCATTTTAACCCTTTTCAAACCCACTGCATCGTAATTCCGTCTCAACCAAACGATGGATATTGTTAAAAAAACCCTCAGTCTAGATGGCCTGAATTTCTATAAGAAGCTTCCTCAAAAGAATAACTCAAAAAATAGTAGAAAATTAGAATTAATATCCATTTTTCCCTCGTATCATCCTTTACGACTGATTTATCTCAATTCTAATGACCTAAAGACTTACTTATGCGCCATTCTGAATCGATTGGCTGATACGAAATTTTCATAAAATGCGTAAAACATTATTCAAATGAAGATTCTTTCGGGGGAAGGGAATTTTCACAAAGGACTCCAGTTTAATCATCTTTAAACCGACTATATCAAAATTTTCTCTCAATCAAACAATAGATATTGTTGGAAAAATCTTCTTCCAGATGACCCAAATCTCTCTGAAATGCTTCCTCGAAAGAAAATCTCAAAATATAGGGTACTTTCTTTTTCGTTGAAAGTATCATCATATAACGCCGTGAGAAAGCATTCTGCTAATCACTTTTAGCAGCGTATTTTCTTTTTGCGTTTGTGTGTACGAGCTCTATCTAGAGGATCTCATTTTAATATTTCATACACATGTAATTTTGTGGAGTGATGATTGATCATCTGAATATATCTGAGAAGATTGTCCCAGAGATCATGAACATCTCTATCTCTAACGATCGAGTGAATATCTTTACCATGAATTCATTTGAAACGATGAGCAATTAGAGTGGCTCACATCCGCTTCATAGCGACACATCGACATGCATGCTCAGTTCTTCAAGCTATTTACCAAATCATTCACAGTAATGAACCCATAATATATATACTCTCTCACTGCCAGTGAAATGTTTTCCAAATCATTCACAGTTATGAACCCATAATATATATAACTCTCTCACTGCCAGTGAAATGATTAGATAATAACTCAATTTCAGTGCGCAAACGAAATCTCAACGCCTTGTTGGCGCATGGATCTTCATTTACTCAGTATGTAGAGAAAAATTGGCGCACTTATCCTCGTTTACGCATTGCGTAAAAAAATTTTGGCTCACACTTGTTCCTAAATAATGCGCAAATCCGCTATTTACGCACGCACATTTGCGTTTGAATAGCCATTTTTGCATGCAGAATAACAAACAGGATATTTCTGGTCCATTTAGTAAGCATTCCAAGATTGATTGCGAAATCGGTCAAGTTTTCCTGATGGCAAGTCGAAAGATCAGCTTAACACTCGTTTTGGACACATACTAGGGCTCTCTCGCATAAACCACTGCCATCATGTCCAGCAGATCAAAATACGTGGAACCTTGATACGCTCTTGGTCCACTGCAGGGATATGTCACGACAGAAATCAATTGAAACAATTAGCGAAAAGCTAAAGTCGCTAATTTCGTGAAGAACAGGTTTTTGTAGATTATAAAAGAAAATTCTGATGTCTGGGAGGCAGAACGGGCTAGGGGATCGGTCTCTACGTCCTAATAAAGTACACAAAGAAATCTCATTTTTGTAAGTGTGCCATTCCAACTCCGAAATTTTGTTGGATTTCTCATTCGAAATGAATCATTCGTAATACACTATATCTTATTGAACAAATGGAATAAGTCGTTCAATATTGATCCTATCCGAAAACTAATGGTGGATTTTGATTTCTGGACTTTTTTTAGTGTAACTTTACAAAAGCTCATCCCCCGACCTATTTGGTATGAGATACAGGCAAAACTCCGTATTCGCGGATTCGGTATTTGCGAATTCGCTTATTCGCGATTTGTGGATTGCTACCCGTTCTCCTCATTCGCGAGCTAAAATCCGCTTATTCGCGATTTTTGGTCAAGTTCATCATCCAGAAATAGTGATTAAAAGTACAATTTTTCACGCGAGATTCGTGCTCATGTAGAATTTCCTACATGCATGTCGTGTGTGGAATCTAGCTTGCACGCTTCAAATCCGTCCATCTGTTCAAGAACGGTGATATTTCTAATGTTATGCAAACAATCACGACGATTCCTTATTTGATTCGGGGTAGCACTGGGAAGTATTCCTGATGGGCTTATAGATTCTCGAAAAAATGGAATCGGATTATGTAAAAGGCAGTGGATTGCCCTGCTGAAAATTTCCCCTCCAATCGTCACGTGACTATTCATGATAAATGATGAAATTCATCAGATTACACCATACTGATGATAATAATTTTATCCACGAACGAATACCGTTAACACCTGACGAATGAAAAATGTTCAGATAGAAAATTTATTGCCGATTACATGATCTACTCAATTCCATTTTTTCGAGAATCTGATGAGCCCATCAGTAATGGTTCTCGGAGCTAACCCGACTTGAGAAGGAAATCGTCGTGATTGATCACATAGTTTCCCACGTATCACCATTTTTGAACGAATCGACGATTTATAGAGCGCTCGAGCTAGATTTCACACATTACGGTTTCAGAACTGACAGGACGACGAGAGCTGTCACACTTTACAGTCATCTTTTCCTCACCGTAGATGACCGATCTACCTGTGGCAGCCCAACGCGAGAATAACTACCGAAAAATGTCAGCTGACTGACAGTTTATATTCGCTGTGATAAAATTGTCAATCAGTGGTTGACCAGTTTGGTTGAAAGTCAACCAATTTTTCACAGTGTAGGGCTGATTTCGACCAATCACACATAGCAGTAAGTTCAGCTATCCATCCCGAGACCTTTGTAAAATTAATTATGCAAAAAAATTTTGCAAGACTTTCTAAATTTTTCCCGAGACTTCGAAGTCTTGTTCATCGTCGATGGATCTGTCGAAACGTGAATATTTAAACACAGCCGGATATAATTGAGTAGATAAAGCAACAACCTCCGGAAATTGGCCTGCAGGTGGTTTCCGTCATGATTTGTTTAATTGCTTGGTCCGATAGAGTTACATAATTTTAGCTCTAGAATTAGTCTTCGTGGTTCGAATAGTGTCATCCTCATCTCACACTGTGTTATTTTATATCACTAGAACATATTCTTTCTGCTTTATTAATGGACCAAAGATATCTCTCAGCAACGCCATGTCGTACTCGTTAGAGGCTTCAACATCTTTGCTGCGAAGGCAAAAGTCGCGATACAGCCTCATACTTCAGACGCGCTCAAAAATGAATATCTGATACACTCAAAATAGCCAAACCTGATGGGAAGCCATATATTTGACATCAAATTTTTGCGAGATTTCCGGGCGGGTCGTGCAAAATTTTCTCTGTCGGAGAGGGGAATTATGTGGATAATCCATGCATCTAATCCAGCATCCCTACAGTAGAATATTAAGCTAATCTATTGGTACGATTCACCTGACAACAATCCGGAATTTGCACACATTGCATAGGTGTAGAGATACTGTGTAACACGGTGTATTGTATACGAATAGCAAAATTATCTTACTGCATCGGACTCACTTCTTTTTACACGTTTTCACGAGTTCTGTTGACTTACCCAAACAATGATTGGGTTACTTCTCATAATTTTAAATATCATTCCTCAGTTCTCTCATTATATCTCTAAAATGCTACACGCTCTGACCAATCGATTCATGCGGTTTCACTCGAGTCCTGGAGGATAAGATGAATTGATTGAATGAATCCTCCGTTCACCCGCAGGCAAAATACAGTCTCACAGAAAAATATACATGAGTCATTCTTTTTATTATCACCAGGTTTTTGGTCGATGGTCAGGGATTTTTCTGTAACTTTAGGTACATGTTAAACATGATGAAAAAAGATGAAAAGCATAGTTTATAGGCCCCAAAATTCATCCGTGCGGGCTTGACGCGGTATTTTCGTTTTTAAAATTTGCAAAAAAATCGACTTCTTCTGATTGATTTTTTACGGATGTAAGACACATTGAAAAATTTCTTCCAAACACAT
This sequence comes from Eretmocerus hayati, assembly GCA_029851415.1. Classification (NCBI taxonomy): domain Eukaryota; kingdom Metazoa; phylum Arthropoda; class Insecta; order Hymenoptera; family Aphelinidae; genus Eretmocerus; species Eretmocerus hayati. The sequence continues at coordinate 23,552,711 of CM056742.1, forward strand.
ATTTCGACGTAAAAAAAGCTGAATTTTACGAAAAAAATACTTTCAAATGTGAAAAAGGTCAACATAACCTCAAAAAAGTAGTTTTTCTGCATAAAAACGTTTTTTTGGCCCTTCAGTCAGATTTTATCTCAAATTCAATATTTTTATCGGATTCCTCGTCAAATTTTACGTCGAAAACCGTTCTTAAAAAGTTGGGACTCGGATGGGATTGGCCGCTATGATTGTAACCTTAGGAACAGGGTCATAAAAATAGTGCTGAATTACGTGGTTTTAGAGGGAGACTTATTCCACTGGACAACGAAACTGTGGGTTAGGGATAGTGCGTTGACCGGACAATGACTTTTTTGTGTATTTTTTGACGTAGAAACCGAATCCGAAACCAGTTTTGCACCTAGCCATCAGGAATTTTTTCAAATCGCGAAATAGTGAGCTTCTACAAAACTGCGTTTTCAGCGTTTTTTGCAGATTTTGTAGATATGAAATTTAGATGGTGCAACGTTGCAGCGGGCTTTGAGCGTACTCGAGTTATGATTTCTCGCGTATTTTGACCTGCTGAACACGATGACAGTACTCTAAGAAAGGTAGGATGCGTTCGAGACCAGTCGTAAGATGATTCGTCGAGTTGCTATCAGTGAAATTTGCCTGATTTTGCTATAAATTTCCAAACGCTCACGAATTCGATCAGAAACATCTTTTCACAACTCACGAGGGCGTATTTTCTTCGTTTCCATGTATACAACAAGGGAGAAATATTCGCAATATCCCAAACATAGACTACTATCGGTTTAAAAATGATTGACACCTAGAGAATTTCTGCTATCCTGGCTCCAAAAAAAATCGCTAATTTTTTTAACTGGGAGAACGTCGAAGCACATCTACTCGCGGCCATGATAAAATTTTCTTGAAGTCGATCGGATGACAATTGCGGCTGTAGCTGTTATCAGAATGTAAAAAAACGCGGGTATAAGGCCAATTTCAGAGTTAGCTCGACTTTGGGATGCTACAGCTCTGTCAAAAAAAATTCTGGGGCGATGCAAAAAATGTAGGTGATAGATATTTGGTTCCCCAACAGCGTCCAACAACAATCAGCCAAAAAAATTAATAACTTTTGGAGATAATCCAGTTATTGTTATCTCGGGATCTATTGAGGTTGAAGACTTGATTCAAAAACAGAAAAATCATAAAAAAATTCTGGATGTCAAATACAGAAATGCAATATGAGATTTTAAATAAACAAACGCGTGGCAAGGTCGCAAAGTTGAAAAAAATTAAAGTTTGCGCCTATTGTGAGGCTTTTATTGTCCTTTACAGCCGGGGCCCGTAAAATCGTCGATGGGCGAGACTACCTGACCGCGGACCATAAAAGTCGTAAAGTCGCGGTCTCGGAGTCAATTAGGGTACCATCAGTCTGCTTCGACTGCAATAATGAAGCTGGATTTTCAACAAAGAGAGCAATAAAACTATTTCGAACGCGATTTGGGCCTTGCGTTACAAATATCGCCGATTCATCGATGAAGCATTGTCAATGATGAGTCGAACAGTATATCAATGACGCGTGTGTGCAGGTGTCTTTCTCTCTCTCAGAGTTTCACGATATCTGCATGTAAGTATTCTTTGGCGGATCCCTTAAATGATTGATAATATACAATCAGTACTTTATCCACATGATTCCGATGGTGAAAGAGTTGGATATCATTCCTATTGATAAGATGATAATCAACAGTTGAATGATTTTACTATTATCTTGTTCGATCGTTGACTGATAATTATTGATTGTGCGAAACGCGCAATAACACGACATACATTCATTTCTATGATGCTATAAATGATCGGTCGAACAAGATGATGGTAAAACCATTCAACTGTTGATTGTCATCTTATCAATACGGATGATATCCAACTGTTTCACATCGGAATCATGTGGATAAAGTACTGATTGTATATTATCAATCATTTAAGGGATCCGCCAAAGAATACTTACATGCAGATATCGCGAAACTCTGAGAGAGAGAAAGACACCTGCACACACGCGTCAATGATATACTGTTCGACTCATCATTGACAATCCTTCATCGATGAATCGGCGATATTTGTAATAGTAACGCAAGGCCCAAATCGCGTTCGAAATAGGTTTATTGCTCTCTTTGTTGAAAATCCAGCTTCATTATTGCAGTCGAAGCAGACTGATGGTACCCTAATTGACTCCGAGACCGCGACTTTACGACTTTTATGGTCCGCGGTCAGGTAGTCTCGCCCATCGACGATTTTACGGGCCCCGGCTGTAAAGGACAATAAAAGCCTCACAATAGGCGCAAACTTTATTTTTTTTCAACTTTGCGACCTTGCCACGCGTTTGTTTATTTAAAATCTCATATTGCATTTTCGTATTTGACATCCAGAATTTTTTTATGATTTTTCTGTTTTTGAATCAAGTCTTCAACCTCAAAAGATCCCGAGATAACAATAACTGGATTATCTCCAAAAGTTATTAATTTTTTTGGCTGATTGTTGTTGGACGCTATTGGGGAATCAAATATCTATCACCTACATTTTTTGCAGCGCCCCAGAATTTTTTTTGGCAGAGCTGTAGCGTCCCAAAGTCGAGCTACCTCTGAAATTGGCCTTATACCCGCGTTTTTTTACATTCTGATAACAGCTACAGCCGCAATTGTCATCCGATCGACTTCAAAAATTTTTTATCATGGCCGCGACTAGATGTGCTTCGACGTTATCCCAGTTAAAAAAATTAGCGATTTTTTTTGGAGCCAGGATAGCAGAAATTCTCTAGGTGTCAATCATTTTTAAACCGATAGTAGGCCATCGTACAGATTTCACAACAAAAAAGGATGAAGCATTTTTTTTAGGTGAGCTCATGCCTCCTCATGGTGAGTCAAATTTCAAGTTCTCTTGTCTAACGTATGTACCTTTGAGATTATCCAAATGATCCCCTTTCAATCACACCTGAATGGTGTATCTAACTCCGGATGCTTAGATCCAGTTGTTTTGGAATGGAACTATTGAAGTGTCCACATAAGCTTGGGATGGAATACAATGTAAACATGATTGACAGGATCTTAATGATATATCGAGGTTCACTTGATATTACCAAAGTATAGATCTCCGAAATTCCAGATATCGTGCCATGGTAACAGAACAGAACTACGCAAACAACGGTTTCCGAGGGACGTAGGGAAAAGAACTCACGATTTGACTCATCACGAGGAGGCTTGAGCCTTTTCCAGATAATGCTCAGAACGCGTCTTGCAGAATAGTACATGCATACTGGTCCCATCCGTCCTTGGGCTATTGAAAATAACTTTCCCCCGTTGTATACATGAAAACGAAGGAAATACGCCATCATGAATTGCGAAAAGATGTTTCTGATCAAATTCGTGAGCGCTTGGAGATTTAGTGCAAAATCAGGCAAATTTTGCTGATAGCAACTCGAAGAATCATCTTACGACTGGTCTCAAACGCATCCTAGCTTTTTTAGAGTACTGCCATCGTGTTCAGCAGGCCAAAATACGCGAGAAATCATAATTCGAGTACGCTCAGAGCCTGCTGCAACGTTGCACCATCTAAATCATATATCTACAAAATCTGCAAAAAACGCTGAAAACGCAGTTTTGTAGAAGCTCACTATTTCGCGATTTGAAAAAATTCCTGATGGCTAGGTGCAAAACTGGTTTCGGATTCAGTTTCTACGTCGAAAAATACACAAAAAAGTCATTGTCTGGTCAATGCACTATCCCTAACCCACAGTTTCGTTGTCCAGTGGAATAAACTCGGGAATAAGTCTCCCTCCAAAACCACGTAATTCAGCATTATTTTTATGACCCTGTTCCTAATGTTACAATCATAGCGGCCAATCCCATCTGAGTCCCAACTTTTTAAGAACGGTTTTCGACGTAAAATTTGACGAGGAATCCGATAAAAATATTGAATTCGAGATAAAATCTGACTGAAGGGCCAAAAAAACGTTTTTATCCAGAAAAACTACTTTTTTGAGGTTATGTTGACCCTTTCCAGATTTGAAAGTATTTTTTTCGTAAAATTCAGCTTTTTTTACGTCGAAATATGTGTTTGGAAAAAATTTTTCAATGTGTCTTACATCCGTAAAAAATCAATCAAAAAATGAAAAAGTCGTTTTTTTTGCAAATTTTAAAAACGAAAATACCGCGTCAAGCCCGCACGGATGAATTTTGGGGCCTATAAACTATGCTTTTCATCTTTTTTCATCATGTATAACATGTACCTAAAGTTACAGAAAAATCCCTGACCATCGACCAAAAACCTGGTGATAATAAAAAGAATGACTCACATGTATATCGGTCATTCTAGAGCAAGGTAAACTTTTTAAAAATCGGCGGATTTGTGACATGCCCCAAACATTTTTTTCTTGTTAATACTACTGAAATATAGTTGAATAAAATTTCCTCCAGATTTTTGGAGACCCTCAGTGGGTCCTATAAATTCTCAAAGGTCCATCGTTGGCCATTCTCTTCATATTTTTGCCCTTTCTTAAAGTCTATAACTCGGACGTAGGTACATTTTCTTGAGCCCACTTGGATGCATTTCTTTCACCGTAACGTACTATTTCGAGAGAAAAATTGGCCGATCTAAAATCCGATATCTGGTAGGTTTGACATTTCCATCTAATAAGGCCCAAAACTGCAATTCTGCACCATATTCGGAAGCGTACAATTCGAAATGAAAGCCTCGGAGCGAAATATTAGTTTGAAACAAATTTGAACGTTTGATGAGACCTTTCATTTGGGTTATCGGGAGTGTCAATATCTTATCATCCGCACGAGCTACAGCAAATTAAAGTTGGTAATTTTCACAAGAACGTATAACTCCAAGGCCAATTTTGAAAAATCGTTTTTCTTAACTCGACCCTAGGCCTATGAGAGAATGTTTTTTGAGTTGTCTAATTAAAGGGCCCACAATGATATGACTGTGCTATGTCGATTTTGATTGCATACGAGCTGTTGAAAAAAGTCGAAAATACCGTAAATCGAGTCGAATTTGAGTCTTTTCATGATACTTTGTGAGCTGGGACTCCCCTCGCTCTCAGTTCATGGACTCTGATTGTACAGCACTCAGCATAAAATATTTTGAAATATAAGGCCAAGATCTAAAAAATGATCCGTCGTGCAGTATTCTACGATGAATCAGTCAAAAGTTAGAATAGATACAAGATAGATGGAAAATACCGAAAATACAACTAAATTGGACCTATTTGTGCTCTTTGCGAAGACAGTCTCCTTCTGTTCTTGGTTTGACGGCCTCGATCGTATTATGTCTCTTTGCCTAAATTACACCACGATAGTGAGTTCAACATCAACATAATATTCCCTCCCAGCATATACATATTGTACAGTGAGCAATTTTGCAATTAGACCAAATACATACATGACCCTGAGATGGCTTTGTGAGCCGTTTCCAAGGGATTGCTGTCTTCTCCGGTTCCTCCTGGAGTCAAGAATGCCTCATCATGAATTATGTTTGCAACCCCCTTTTCCCATCCATCCACCCTCTCCTGCATTTCATGAATGTATATTGCACATTTTCACATTCCAAAAACGAGTCCAATGACTCTGAAAGGACCGGAGTCCATAGCCTAGGTGCATTCCTGGGATCCGAAGACTTGAGTTCCTGCGTGGGGAGCGCTCTCAAAGAGGGGTTTACCGCAACTTTGAGGTTTCATTGGCACAATGCAGAGAAATGATCAAACGTTTCTTTTGATGACGAAGTCATCTTATCACGCGTTGAGTTGTGTGTACCACGTAGTCACGAACATTATAGTAACATGCAGCACGGCTTTGTGTGTGTGTGCGCGCGCGCGCGTACATGTGTGTGTGTGTGTACGTGTGAGCACAATATCATACTTGAATAACGTATGCAAGTGGGGATCAACTATTTGTTTGTTCCTATTTGTTCCATTTCTCTCATTTGTATTCCTGTCCTGTGGTGCTTCCGACTTTTGCAACTCTCAGTATGAGTGAGCACAGCTAAGACTGGCAGCAGAAATCGAATGCTAATCGTGATTGTGGGATTCCGGGTAAAAAATCTATTGAGTGCTGTTGATTTAGGGACGGATTTTCCGGATGGAGCATTTTTCCGAATGATCAAAATCCCGAAAGCTCTTTTCCCGAACGGTTATATCACCGAAAATAAAGTGGCATGAGCACTGAGGAATATTGTGGAAAACTTCGAAATTTACGAAGAGATGGAATATTTACGTATGATATTGCACACAACATCACTTTTTGAATTTTCGAACCCTATATTTGACCTAAACTATTTTTTTTCCATCAATTCTATTTTATTCTTTACATATTTGATGCATTTGTTTGGAAATACACTAGTATATGTGACGGTCATTTCGGGAATTTCTTCATTCGGGATTTAAATTGTTCGGTATAATTTGTATTCAGGATTTCCATCACTCGGGAAAATGATCGTTCGGAATTTGCCAAAATGAACGAGAACGGTTTACAGTATCTTCCTATACTAATGTAAAGAGGAGAATTTTTTTTGTAATTTTTCCCAGACTTCTCTCTGTCGACGGCTCTAGTGGAACTACTCCGAAATCACACCTATAGAGATCTTTGTTAGATCGCATGTATTGACAATTTTCATTCGTGTATTCATCCGCCTGCGGGATAACGTTGACCGGTTTGGTTGAAATGTACAAACGAGATACAGTCGAGTGAAATTCATGGAATATTTATTCTCAAATTTTACAATGCTTATATAACGTTTTTATACACGTTCAGCCTATAAGCGTCTAATTAATTTACAGCTCACATTCTGACTTACATATATGTAACACTTTTGAACATTCTACATTACAAAATGGGGATAAAAACCAATATTTTTTATCAAAAATTATCCTGCTTCATGAAATGGAATTCAGACTTAGTACGTTTGTATCAATGATTATTGACTATTTTGCACTAAGGTTTGAAAGACAAAAATTCCTGTTTGGGAAAAAAATTCTTGTTTTTTCATTGATACTTCACATTACAAGACGTGAAATTTTCGTCATCAGGATTAGAAAATTCATGATTGATTATCAATGTGATTCACGTCAGATTCTCTCATACAATTCAAGTTCCAAAGTTAGAACAATATTGATGACTGATCTAATCGCAGAGTGATTACCTTTGAAAATGATTTGATTTCGGGAATGAAAATGATCACGAGATAAATACATAAAAATCTCAAAATAACCTTCAAAAACATTAGAATCGTCGAGAAGACTAATCAGTCTCCCAATTTTAGATGGAATTCCGCTTTACAAACGGGCTAAACTGAAAAGAAAACCAAATTTAAATACTACTACTTTGAGATCAGATTGCGCGTTGCATAATTTACATTAGTTTCTATCTCTAAGCTTTGGCACGATTAATTCACGGTGACGTTTTACCGTTAAAACGTCTTCGGAAGGTTGTAGAAAGACATATTACACAAAGAAACTGTGACGGAGTTTAGGCCTCCATCATTCGTACTGTGCAAATGTGTACCTTTATGCAACCTACACGAATTTAATCATTTATCTTAATGTACACACTAATGTTTGCTTGGTAGAAATAATCTTGAGGAACAACATTTTTGGGACGAGATGTACTTTACAAGAAGGTTAAGACTCTTTTTCAATTAACAGAATCCGATGGAGGAGTCAATCTATATGCCAAAATGATTCATCAAAAAATGAACTCTTCGTGAACAGCGCTTTCCAAGTTTTTCGCAAATTTCTCCCAAGGATTCACTTTAGCCATGCTCACTTATGATCATTTTGAAATTAAAGGCTCTTTGAATTCACTTTTTCTACGGGTTTAGCTTTCTGACACACAATGACATTGTTTCATGAGGACCGAAGGGAGATATCTGATATCAGATGATCAATTTAGACTGAAAAAACGAGTTGAAATTAGCTTTTTACTCTAAATTCCAAACATTGACGCAGAAAATAGAGTCTTAAATTCGATCGATGCCTTTTCGAGATGTAGAACGATTAGCATCGTTTTCAAGACAACTGACGATAACCTACCAAGGTCTCCACTTCGTCATGATTTGGCGAATTTTTTGGATAATTTAACAATACATCACTAGGGTCATCTATCAAAGGAATTCACAGAAAACTCTGAAAATACTGGAATTGCGGTCTTTTACGATCAGAAAAATTTGGAAGACGCTAACTCGAGATTTTTTCAGTAATCTACGTCAAAAGTCACCATAAAATAATTTTATCCTCAAAAGAACATCTCGACCCCAAAATTGTGTGTTTCTGACTATATATAATCTTTGTACAACATTTGCTCATGCAGAAAAGCAGTGCTTGCTATGTGCATTTGGGAGGATCACTTTTTCGAAGACTCGATTTTGTTTCGCATTTTTCATTTCGAAATTTCGAGGCACTTCTCTAAGACATTTATTTTAACAGTACCAAGCTAAGTACATAATACATTTACATATATGCCTTCTACATTTGATAAGATATCGATAGGTAGTTTGCTCTATGTATTGCAACAGAGGACTCACCACTCTGATATTATTACGAAATGAAATTTTAACCATGAATATAGGGGTGTCAGATCAGTATGTTTCAGCCAAATTATGCCCACGACCCCCGCGGATCCTTTCGCCAATTTTTTATATGAAAGTGAGTACCAAAAATAGTACTTTTCTAGAGTTTCAGCCCGAAAAAAACGTTTCCATGCTCGTTAGAACTTTTTGGAATTTCCAAAAAGCAGTTTGCAGCATTTTTTCGGAAAATATTCAAATCAACCAAGATTGTTACAGCGTCTGCGGTAAAAAATTGTCTTCGTTTTGGCGTCAACTATCAAGAAAAAATTGTGATGAGGTTTCAAAACCAAATGCACCTCTTCCACATAACAATATGTAAAGCCACTTTTTTCAATTTTTAAACTTCTCTAAAATGGATGCCATCTCACCGCATCTCAAAATTTTCCCATCCAACTTTGCCAGTTCTTTTGCTCAAAAAATCCTACAATTCGCGTTCATGATCGTACGAGTCGGTCGAATGGTGTCTGAGCTATGTGCATCAGAAGTTGGTGAGTTATTGAAAAATGCTCGATCCGTCAGCTTGCCAAATCTATCTCACTCCACCAATCAACTTGGAACTTGACAATGTTACTATTTCAAGTGTCCCAGATAGGTGGAAAGAATTTCTTGCTGAGTTTCGGCCTCCAATTGGACCCATGACTTTCAATAACACCATAACTTTTGCTGATTTTTGTGTGATTCCCAAAGTGATTACCGCTCTCTACCTGCGCATCAGATCTGCTGCGCATGTATACGCATCAATATGGCTTTAAAAGCGTTCTTGATCGATAGCCCTTAGAATTTCCTTCAAAATTACAACCCTGATAAAGTTGATTCGATGCAAGAGAACCAGAGATCTATAGGTAATACTACGGCAGCTGGAGGAGGCCCGAATTGCCAAAGTATATCTCATGCCGCTGCATGCGCAGAAAGAGATCGGGAATCGCTTTGAAAATCACACACGAAACAGCAAAAATTATCGTGATCGTAGAATCCATAGGTCAGATATGAGAGGCCAAATCACAGCGAGGAACATCTTTCACATATTTGGGCACCTGGAAAAAGTAACTTTGTCAAGTTTCAAGTTGATTGGTGGAGGGCGATAGATTGGGCGAGCTGGACAAATTGGGCATTTTGCAATAAATTACGACCCTCCGATAGACATAACTCGAGACCACTTTAACTGATTTGGACGTGCAAGGGCGCAAATTGTAGAGTTTTTTAAGACAAATAAAACTAGTTGAGCTTGGATGGAAAATTTTTGAGATGCGTCGAAATGACAGCCATTTGAGAATGGTCTAAAAGTCGAAAGAGTGACTTCACGTATCATCGTGTGAAGTAAGCGCATTTGATTTTGAAAATTTTGTACAATTTATCCCTGAAATTAGGCACATCCGGAGATCTCGCTATTATGATCTTGGTTGATTTTGATATTTTTTGAAATTCTAGCGGGCATGAAAAATTGTTATTCCGGGCTGAAACTCTGAGAAAGTACTAATTTTGGTACCTCCTTTGCATATGAAAAATTGGCGAAAAGATCCGCGGGGGTCATGCGCACGATTTAGCCGAAATATACTAATTTGACCCATAAAAATTTCCATGTTCGACATCATCGAGTGCATAGATATTGTGGATAGTTGATTGCCAATCAACATGAGTCAGCATGTAAGATTTTTTCAATTGATTGTCCTGGATTTTTCGCTCTCGACAACGTTAAAAATATTTCAGTAATGCCGATCAACATGAATGTAAGTATCGATTTGTGAAAAATTTTGCATAGGTAATACAGATATTGTAACTTCGAAGTATCAGTCTATGGATTTTGTTATGAGTTACCGCAAAAACTACTGCCAAAATCGCATAACTCCAAAACCGAAGAATATTGCTATCTTGCTGATAAATAGGGTTTTTTTTTGAAACATGAAAGATGCTCCTGTTTGAATTGCATGATTACAATTCAAAACTAGTCGATAGACGCATCCAAAATTCTTATGTTTTTGAGTAATTTGTACATATGTGCAGCATTCAGCGAAGGAGTTATTTGACTCAGGCTTCCAAGCTTCGTCTTATTCTACATTTAATACTGGTATCAGGCATAAGATGCACGTTTTGATATCATACAACTTCTCAGATCCAATAATATTCACAACCAGAAAGGAGGATAAGGAGCTAAAAAAAAAACCAAATATTTAGGACGAAACTGAATCGACTGTACACGCATGGTTTTGTCAGTTTAAGTGAACATGAATTCATCACGACAAAATAAAAACCTCAATTGTCATATATCTGTTGTATTCATGCGATAATTGAGGATTATTTGCACATTGCTTGAAACCCTGACAAGAATTGAATCTAGATCAAAATCAAGTTCATAATATACACTACCGGTCAAACGTTTGTGCACACCTAAAATTAAATTTTCGATTTTGCTCACTCGGCTGCTCGGATCTCCTCGGTCCAAAATGATTCTAATTGAGCTCATTTTGTAGCTTTTTTTCAAGCACTTCAAGAGCTATTTGGTATTCTTTCTGCGGAGCTCAATAGATCCTTGCAGAATCAATCTGAAACCTTGCAGAATTTCACGAAAATCAGGTCATTACCTGCAAGTCCCCGCAAGTCTGGCGAAAATGGATGAATTTAGATGATTCAAAGAGCATCTGAAAGTAGAAGTCAAGAGCTTCAAAATCCGTTTTTAAAGTTATTCTAGCTCGTTTCTGGTGCGAGATGTGAATCTTTTTGTAGAGGATGATTTTTCTTGGAAAAAAGACCAGTCATTGAGAAATTATGAATGGACTCATTTTTTCACAGGTATAAGCACTGATTTCGGTTCCTCTCACCAACAACACCGAAAAACTCGGAAAAACTCAGAGAAATACCACCGTGAGCCCGATTTCTTCACCTTTCGTGTTTCTTGCGACTCTTCTTCGAGAAATATCTTCCTTCACAAAAACAGTCACAGCTCAGATCAGAAACAAGCTAAGATAACTTTTGAAAACGGATTTTGAAGCTCTTGAATTCTCCTTTCGGATGCTTTTTGAATCATCTAAATCCATCAATTTCCGCCAGACTTGCGGAGGTTTGCGTAATGACCCGATTTTCGTGAAATTCTACAAGGCAAATTGATTTTGCGAAAATGTCTTGAGCTGGGCAGGAAAAATATCTAGAAGCTCTTAAAGTGCTTGAATGAAGCTACAAAATGAGCCCAATTAGAGTTATTTTGGACCAAGGAGATCCGAGCAGTCGAGTGAGCAAAATCGAAATTTTTTTCTCAGGCGTACACAAACTTTTGACCGGTAGTGTATAATCAACTACTCGGTGGTTTCTCAGAACTCTACATTCATGGAGTCAAAAGAGTTTTTCAATGGCAAATAATGAGCAACTTCAACCTTGTGAATGCTTATAAATACAAAAATGACCGGATTCAGTTGAAAGGTAGAGAAGTAATTTGATATCAATAGGACTTATAGAAGGAAATGAAATCCCAGTTCCAAAATGCGGTGAAAAAATTATGATCTACTTTAGATATAGACTTATGAACATAGTGTCAAGATAATACCTAAGATGTGGAATACCTATTCTCATGAAGTTCTAACAAATTCTGTAACTATATATAACTCTATACATTCCTCATTATGCATAGTGCAAATGGTACATCGTGTCTTTGTATACATATTTAACAAGACTCGTGATTGTGCAGTCTTATAATCCGATTGTGGATACCATTTATGACCGAGCATCTTTTTTCATATGGTAATGATACAAAGGAGTATTCACGGTTTATCAAGTGTATGCTCATGACTGGTCAAATGAATGATAATCAAATGATATCCGCGAAAGTCTAACATTATCTTATGATCTAAAAACTTGCTCTCACTTGTTATGTTGATTACCGCAAGATGGTGGGTCCTCATCATTTTTGGTGCAAAAATATGAGATTATTATCTAAACATCGGTAATATTTCGTACAATTTTTTACACACGTGTATAATTTTAAGGTCTCCTAACGTCTAGAATCTATCAATATCAGTACAAATATACACTCTCTTTGACTTAATTGTTTTTTGTCATATCTTTTACGCCAATAGATATTTTACATGCTCGCATCCTGGCTTGCAAAAACTTCAGTAGCATCCATGGAAATTATTGCGGAATACATCATTTTTTATTACACCTTACTAATATTTCATCAAAGTGTCGGTCAAATTGTGCGTATACAACATTTTGTAAGTTGTACTCTTACATTTAGGTATTTTCACTTCATTAATTGATGGAACATTAATATTGTTTTTTCAATTAATGGAAAAAGTTTGAGTAAAGACATGCTGATGTTCGAACAATATGGTACATACATATATATTCAGCTGAGAATGTTCATTCCGAACTTCGAACAATTTTCATCATTTGCAAATATTTCGCGATTGTTATTAAAAAATATCGAGCCTCTTTTGTGCTTCCGTGCTTACTGCTTTTCATTGTATCGCACTATGGAGGTTTAAATTCTAAATTATTGTATTTCGAAAGATATATCCAGGGATAAATGTATAATTTCTATATTTTTTACTCAAAATGTCAAGGCCTTAGGTGAAGGGTTTCTCTGTCAAAAATCTTATACGAGTCGATATTCAGTATGGAAGTGCTTCCCATAATCACTAGGTATCCTATGGTCGAAGTTAACAAAACTTCTACAGCCTGTCACATCGCCGCTACAGATAGAATAATTTAAAAATCTGATGGATTTTGTAAAGTCAACAAGTTTTCCTTTTTCAGATTCACAATTATTCTAAAAAGAGGAGCTGTAATTAACGCGCGGGTAATGTCAACTCATCCAATTGGAAACGGAAAACCAATTATGATGCAAATAGAACTTCGAGTAGAACATTGCCACACGAATAGCTTATCTTTGAAATTAATCGTACTGATTATAATATGTGAGTTTGTCGTAGAGTCCTTATTACAATTTTAATTCACTTCGAATCAGCGGGAATCCCAATCCCAGCTGATTCGCTCATAGCTTAGACAAAAACGGGACAATTTTTCTATCATTCAATTATTGAAATCATAATACGAGCAATGGAGATTGAGTAGGAATTCAACCTCTCCAAATTGAATGAAATTTTCGAAATAATGGAGGTTCCAGAAGATGCAAAACTTCGAAAGGGTTTGGAATAAACGATGCGATTTTTGGAAGCTCAAAAGTCGCAATGTCAATTTTGCGGATGACATAGCCAAAGCCCCGCCTTAGAGGATTGCTGGTTCTTATAAAAAAATACACGATCCAGTTTATACACCACGCAAGAGCGAGGTTCAAAGCTATACCGTGTCCGACGAGCAATTGATAATAAAGAGTATCGATACGAGACGATGAACACGAGATTGAAAATGTTATGTCCAGGCTGTATTCCCAGAAAATCAGTGTGCTTTTCATTTAGCAATCCATAGAATATCTGATATCTCCTCGAATTCAGTTCCGCATTAATTTTTGTTCTTGTTGTGGGAACGAAATAGGAACCCTCGTGGATATCTTACAACAATAGCGGTGACGCTAATGCGGCTTGGCGATGATTTAATACAGAAATATCGAAAAAGTAATATGTCAAGGGTCATCTTAGTGTCGGGGGAAAATAGCCACGAGTTCTACCTGCATACTTTTTTACATTGCTACATCAAGGAATAAATACGGCTATAATGTGCGTGCGCTTGCAATAGACGATGGACAATACATAATATCATTTTTCTTATCTAGTAAGAGGGTACATTTAGGCGTTAAGATGACCAAAAAATAAATTGTGGGCGTGAGCGAATTCGGTAACTTTTCAAGATTGGTGGAATTATGTTTGCGAACAACCACATAACATGTATGTGTGAATATTGGTGTAGGGCGAGAAAAATGAGGGATGAGGAAGGTCGGGATGATATTACACTCATGGGATATATGGACGTGAGTAAACTCACTGGGTTGATTATCATAAGGTTGATGAAGTCAGGACATGACCTCACTCTTCAACAAATCTATGAATCCCCTACCAGTGACAAGACGCTAAGCCGCCAGGATATCTTGGGGTGCATATGGTAGGTTTATTCAATTATGCAGTTCTGGGCGCACTGGGGCGCTCCAGAGCGCTCTAGAGCGCCCCAGTGCGACCCAAATCGAACGAACGTTCGGACAGTTCACACCAGTGCGCTCTGGGGCGCCTCCGAAATATTTCAAGTTGTTCCTACGATTATGCATGTGTGATAGGTGGCGCTCCCACAGATTCTTCACTTCAGCATACACGCATAACCACTGAACCGCGCATAGCTTAGGCGAAAAACGAGCCAAAATTCCATCACGTACTCACTAGAATCATAATAGAAGGTATTGTCCTCAGCATGAGGACTCTCTAATTCTGGGTCAGTAGCCACTTTAAGAATGAAATTCTCGATTTGTTCTGACAAACGATCTGTTACCTCCAAATCTTTGACCGACGCGACTGATAAAACGATACAGAACGTTTGGAAGATTTAACCATGTCACAGAACAAAAATCTAATATTACGGACAGATATACGAGAGATAGCAGCGGCTCAAGATATCAGCCTCGCTAAGGGAAACGGGGATCGGCAAATGATGCCTCAATTGAAACTGCTGGCTGACGCCTGAGTCACTGAATCAATTAATATTTTATCCAAATTATTTTTGAATAGCAACCAGAACGTCATTACCAAATCAAGTCTGGTGAAGAGCTATTCTAGAAATGAATTGGGCGGGAGCAAAATTCAAATCTTGAACTTTCTAGAAAATCGTGTGTCGGACATATCGAGTTTACACAATGCCATATAAATGACAGAGAACTCCAAGATACTGTAAATATCTGCTACACCTTCTACAAACAAGCCCCGTCTATTTCTTTCCCTCTAGAAAAACTATTGAGCGCAATTTAAACGAATAAATATGAGCTGGACGTCATTCCCGTTCACAAAGCCATTTTAGAGGTTATTCTTGAGACAAAATTTAAATTCCCTAATCTAGAGAATCGTTTGAACCAGCTCACGAGTTTGTCCGAAGGAGACATTTTTCTCGAGAATGACTTTCTGGTTTTCGATATAAGAATAAATTTTATGGTTAAAGAGAGGTTCATGTTATGGAAAATGACCATATTACCATATTTTCAAGACGTACGTGAACAAGTTGCAGCCTTTATCCAACCCAGAAACGAATTAGTGGACATTCCTAGTCAGTCCAATCTGCAAGTGTTTCTGCTTATAGAAATGAACTCAACGACTTCCCTCAAATCCAAAATGGCGGTTCCAGAATGGGAGAATGGAAATTTCAAAAAACTGATCAGTTTAGCTCCAAATCTCTTCTTGAGGATACTCAGAGTCGCTGAACACGAATAAGGGATCAGAAAACGAATCTCCCAAATCCAAGATAGCGAACAGGAAACTTCCAAAAACTGGTGATTTTAGATCTTGAAACTTTTCTCAAGAGTTTTCAAGATTGCTGATATGGTGGATGAGAGATTGGACAACAAAGCAAAGCAGTAAGCTTGGATGATCAAAGCGGCTCGATAAAGTGAATTACGCACACGGTCGTGCTGGATTGAGTTTCAGAAACGTACAGCAGCCTAAAATGCATGTACCAAGTTCGGATCTTTCGCACTTTTCATCCATTGTTCAAAATTTACATAATTTCAACCGAGATTGTCTCGCTTAACTCCAAAACCACTGATTTATATACAAGTTGAAGCTTTGGTCTCATCGATCTTGAAGGACGGTGGGGAACTAAATAAATTCCCAAAATTTCATGATGGAAATTTTATTGCGACGTTTCGTCCACTCATCTCATCGAATTGCATCAATAGAAAAGACGATATTCAAAATCTCAGTCAAGTATATAACCCGTTGTGGGCAACGGCTGACAAAGCTCGTTGACCCCCCGCTCTCTTTCTCTCTCCCACATGCACTACTTTTTACATATATGTCACCTACTGTACACTGCGATCGCGCTAATATAAATATGAGTGAAAAATGAGACCGATGACTCACTCTGTTTACTTGTATTGACAGGAGCCAGACGTTATGGCTGTGCTCTATTATAAGATCGTCCAAAATATCATGACGATCTAAAGAATAACGTAAGTTGCGCATCTTAATATTTATACATCCATCATTTGTAAAAAAATTTCATATTTTCTATCATTATACATATGTCGAAACAGAAACCTGAAGCCTGATGAGGTCCAAAAAACCTAGTGGACGAAACGTCGCAATAAAATTTCCATCATGAAATTTTGGGAATTTATTTAGTTCCCCACCGTCCTTCAAGATCGATGAGACCAAAGCTTCAACTTGTATATTAACCATCAAGGACGAAAAAATCTACCAAAATCACTTATGCCACTGATTTATATTTACAGTAAAACACCTTAAACGGAGTTGATGAGATCAGCTCTTAGAACCTACTGACCGCTTCGTCATCAGCGCCAAAGCTGTTAGTACTTCTCAAAGCTGAATTGTACATACTGTATGTCGGACTAACCAGCATATGTCCCATAAGACCGGTATGTTTATCATCGATATACGATGAATATCGAGTATGAGGCCTACAACCTTTATCTGATCTACGAAGGGTAGTTGCCATTCTAGGAGGTCCACCATAACCACCGTCATCATAGTATGGCCTTAGTTGGTTATCTTGAAGTAACCCTCGTTCATCGATTATTACACCACTTGAGTGGTGTCTACTTATCGTCCCATAACTGTTGTTTCGTCTAGCATACTGCTGTTGATTTTGACTTGTTGGGGTTGGGGTTAAGGAAGTAAGCTGGTTATTGCTACTTTTGGGACAGTTTTGTGGGACGGTAAGACGGCAGTCGTCGTTGCGTAATGGCATCGATGGGTAGGCTGGTTGACGAGCTAAAGTTGTTAATGCTCGGTCACCCGTGTCGTTGAAGCTGTAATTGAAAATATTAATTTTTAACAACATGTTATTAGAAAAGCGGTTGGACTTCAGAGGTGACCGTCTGAATTAGTTGGCACCCTGAGATGAGGTCCAGATATGATAATGAAGTAGAATAGAAAGACATTTCCAGTGAAAAAAGAAGAGCTTCTTGCGATATGAAAGAAGTTTCTAGGATATTCTGACGTATAATCGAGTTATGTTCCCTGAATTCCCCAGAAAGGGAAGTAGTATATTCAGTTCCTAGTGAAGCACTTGAATGATGACTTGGATGAAAAAAACACGACCCCAGAATATGATTTTTAATGACACTGAATAATATAGTGCTTATCAACAAAATCATACCTGTGATGCCTGACAATACCACGTTTAATGGTACAATGTTCATTTGCAGGGTGGCCTCCAATAGCTGTGCCATGAGTTTTACACGCTTCGACGCCGGGAATAGGCGATAACGAAGTTGGACCAAAAGAGCCACTGCTCTGACGTCGGTCAAAAATGTTGACCATTTCCACTGACGGCGTGGGTGAGAATGTGCCCTGTGAATGAAACAAAGGTTGTATACCTGGTATATCTTCGAGAGCCTGATAAAAAGTATTTGTGCAGAAAAGTAACGAACTGATTGTAAAATCTTTGGTAACAATTATATGTTGATGAAAAAGCTATGATCGAATACTGTTACCTGTAAAGATGGCCTCCGCAGAGTTCCACCATCCATACCAATGAGTTTGACACCCTTAATGTTCTTTTTAACGATCCCTGAGCCATCAGTCAGGTTAAGATTCAGTTCCATGTTACTGCGATCTCCACCAGCCCGATCTCCTTCTAATCTTCCATTAGTTATGATTGTCGTCGGAACTTTGATGTACGGTGCGCCTGCAAAAGAGGCGGAAATGAAAGTTCTCGTTCCGAAATTTTCGGTTGTTTCTTGTCAAAATTACTGTTTATATCAGTGAGATGATAATAAATATGAATCTAAATATACGGGCTAGATATCCTTTTTTGACAAGTGGTAAATTAGTGTATTTTTTTTCCTATAGAAAAATGTGAATCCATCTCCGACTCTTATTTTTCTATTGAGGCGAAGTGTTTGAAGAGTGAATTTACGTCTCTACTGGACCTATAGATTCAGGTGGATTCCGAACCAGCAAAACCACGGTGAAGGCACTTGAGATGATTTTCGCGGGGATAAAGCCCACATTGCAATCTTTCGATTCATAGGCGAGAACTGTAACCCCGCTACCACGAGATGGTTTGCTTTTTTTATGTAGCATACGTAAATTTACTCAATAGTCAAAAAGTAAAGAGTGAGGATATTTTCCTGATGGAAAGTTTACATTCTAAAAAATCACCAGTTAGTTATTTCTCCAAGTTGCAATCAGCACAGATTACTTCAAATTCACAGAAAGTGCCATATAATGAAGAGGTTCATACCATGGGCAGTTGGTGCAGTAGGACTAAGAATCCTTTGAGACGTTTGGCCATGGTTGCAATCGTGAGCTGGAGTGAAACTTGCGAGATTCTTCACTCCAAGTATCTGTCCAGGTGCAACTGGGCTACTAATCATTGCCGACGATGAGTGATGATGGCTCTGTCCCGTTCGGTTTACTGTTGCTGTCTGGTGGTGTTGATGGTGTTGACCAGATTTATTGTTCTGTTGATGATGTTGTTGTTGTTGATGTTGCTGTTTACCTTCGTTATAGAGTACGCTGACGGGATCATAATGCTGCACGGTATCGGTACTGCTTGCGTCATAGTCCGTTCTACCACTTGAAAGTGTTGGGGCGTCTGACAAGTGTCCTGGAGATGCGTCCTAAAATGTTTTTAATCAATTAATTCTTTTCATTTCATCACTTATTATTTTGTTGAATAGTTCTAAGGAATATCTCAAATAGAAATAAATTCCTTATAAAGAACCCAAAGCATTGGCCAACTATAGATACATGGTAAAAGACAAATCGCTATTATGCTATTTCGTTAAAAATTGCAAGAATCTTTTAGAAGTGTGATGATGATGATGATTTCTACCAGTCAAACAGGCTCCAAATGAATGTTTGAGTCGAATCATAGCTTATTCAGAGTTTTCTCTGATATCTCATAGGAAGTCTATGCGAATCTACACTTCCCAGGAAGAGTTCTTGTCGATTGATTATTTTCCAATCAGACAATAGTCAAGAATATCAGTGAAGAGTTTTTCAAAAAAGTTGAAAAAGTTTTTGCTCCAACTCGGAATGAAACCGCCTAATCCAGAGCAGTTTCTAAGAATGGTAGATCACCCATTCAATCTAAAGAAAAGAGTCTGCAGATAGATGTTGAAAAACTCACATTTAGAGCGTCAATGAGAGCTGCCCCAGAACTGCTTTGCACTACACCATTTGCTTTGCCCGGGGCGTACACAGAAAGTAAATCACAGCATCGAGGCAAATAGCCTTCACCGAGTAGATTCCGCGTAACCAAACTGACCAAGAGTTGTGCAAAAATTGCTGAAAGCATAGCTGCGCTACGAAATGGAAACTTTTGCGTGTGAGTTCTCGAATCGTACCAAGGATACTCAACCAGTACCGGTATTCCTAAGCTCTTTTCGCCACCTGCAACGTTGAAAAAAATAAAATCAACACGATTTCATCGATATGAAATAGATATTTGTGGGGCATTTCATGGAATCTCGAGAAGTCATATGATGATGAAAATTCAGTCACAGGGCTTTATCTTGGAAAAGATAGGCATGGAGACGGTCATTGGGAAAGTTACTGAAGTTACTGTTAGGTTTGAGATGACTGAGTTTTGCATTTATAATCTGTGAATGTGAGACTTATCATGGTGGAATTTTATTCTTGCGATTAGATTCATAAATAAGTAAGAGTTAAAAAAAATTTTTTAAATACACTTTTATGAACTGCGCCTAGTGCAATGCAATACATGAGCATCTGAGACGCGAGTGTGCAGCGGGTTTCCCGAGAATGAGCTGAGGCGCCACTATGTCGCGAAGTCCCGTCACAATGCAGCAGACGATTTGCGGCATTCCTTGCCTGCCACGTGGAAGGCCCGAGGCCGGCACCAATAGTTTTTCTTTATTAATCAAATAATCTAACACTGCGCTGATCAAAATGACACGATATTAGGGATTCTGATCACCACCCACAACAGTGCACACCCACGAGATCAAATGGAGCGACTAGCCGGAAGTTGATTATCGGAAGTCACGTGATAATCCCAAAATTACTAGATCCAGGACGGAGAAAACATCAACTCGGTGAAGTGTAATAAAAGTGTATAAAAAAAAAGAGTCTCAGCATTGACTGAATTTTATAATGATATCATCATAGGATAGCGGCATGAGTAACTGTGAATTGAGAATCTTGTAAATTACACGTTTGACAAAAAAAATCATCGAAATCCTTTCGATGATAAATTTATCATAGTATTTAGAACAGTAGAAAAATTGATAACTATGATCTTAATGATCAAGAAACACTACTTACCAGAGATTCGAATAGCAACAGCAACACCATACCCAGCTAGACATCCATACGAATCAACAAGTGTCGGC
This sequence comes from Eretmocerus hayati, assembly GCA_029851415.1. Taxonomy (NCBI): domain Eukaryota; kingdom Metazoa; phylum Arthropoda; class Insecta; order Hymenoptera; family Aphelinidae; genus Eretmocerus; species Eretmocerus hayati. Next base: position 23,573,772 of record CM056742.1, read on the forward strand.
CAGTGTATCACCGACAGCAATTGAGGAAATAGCACCACGTAAACGAGATCAGAGCACAAATATCTGCAAGGAACATTCATTCATAGCAATTTTTTCGGAAAAGTTCTTCACAGTAACAAAATAGAAAATCAGAGCAACCCAATTCTTGAGTCGTTTGGTGGTACTACTAAAAATCTTAAAATGGCACAGATAATGAAAGAAGTATTAAGTATATTATGAGAATGAAACTAGGGATGTTATGAGAGTTATAAAATTACTTACGCTAAATAGTAAACACTGCCAACATTAAGAGCAATCGCCGCAGAAAGGAAAGAAACTAGAGCGACCGAAATTCTTAGAACCCAATCCAACTCTCTTTCAGAAGCCTACGACAAAGAATTTGATATCACCCTAAACCAGATTAACCCATTACATGCATAGTCCAAGCCATATGAGATGAATTAGTACATAATTATACTTGATGGATCTAGACTGAGAAAGTATGAGTATAAATTCCAAAGGTTGAGCATGCGTGAGCAAGTACTACCCGAGAAAAAAAAAGTCTTGTTGAATGTCTTGCAAAAAGTTTTTGCGTTTTTGATTATGCTCAAATTTGAGGATGGATAGCTGAACTTGGTGCTATGTGTGATTGACGGAAATAGTCTTGCATTGCGAGGTAATGGTTACCCTAGTAGAAATCATATAGTCAATGTCTGGATATCACTTTGCAATCTACACTGTGAAAAATTTGTAGGAAAAACTTCAACCCTCAAACAGTGGTTGATGCCGCTAGTCAACCAATTGGTTTATTTTTTGCGGCAACCACTGGTTGAACATTTTTCACAGAGGATATGAGAGTGAATATGGGACCCATAAGATTGATAAGTGGTGGTGCCCGGACAACTTTTTTGGATCAGAAAAACAAGTTTCTTCGTATTTTTCCATAACCAAATATAGAAAGCGACAAGAGCGCAAGTGCTGAGAGCCTTCTCGGAAGAACTCATGTTAAGCAACGTTTTTGCGATTCAGTATCCGGATTGGTGACGGCTCAAATAAGGCTCCTAAACGTAGCGGGTTCATCCTTATTTTTTTTTTTTACTCAATAATGTTTTCCGAAGACCACCTTTGACCGATTGTATGGGTCGGGTATTACACCCATAAGAATCTTTCACGAGAGCGAAGCGTGGCAGCCCCAGATGCCAGGTCACCAATCCGGATACTGAATCGCGAAAACGTTGCTTAACCTGAATTTTTTTTCCGAAAAGCTTCGTGCGGATGACTCTGCTGGTTATGAGAAAACATGAAGAAACTTGTTTTTCTGACCCAAATAAATCAGCCGGGGACCACCACCTACCAATTTCATAGATTCCATTTCCATAATCTCATATTCGCTGTGGTAGAATTGTCAACCAGTGGTTGACCGATTTGGTTGGAAGTCAACCAATTTTTCACAGTGTAGGACTGATTTCGATCAATCACACATAGCGGTTAGTTCACCTATCCATCTCCATGATAATTTTTGCAGGGCTTTCTGCAAGACTTTTCCAAAGACTTTAAAGTCTTGTTGAGACTCCTATATGAGACTCTCTGCAAGACTTTTTGCAAGACTTTCAACCAGACTTATTATTTCCTCGGATAGAGATATTTCGATGAGTAATGGAAATTTTAATGATGAAGTGAGTATCACCAGGAAATGAAATCATACCTTGGGCCTCATAGTTTGTTTGTACACATTTCTAGAAAACATCGAGCTGATTCCAAGAATGCTTGAATCTGCAGATGCCATAACGCCAGCGAGAATTGCGCCGAGCCCTGAAATGATCAAAATATTCCATGAAATCATGCACCATATTTGCATTGGTCATAATTCTCAGTTTCATGGAATTTGTTTAGAATTCAACATCATGAAAAATACATTCACGTAAAATGTATTATTTTCAACTGAGTTACGCCTTCCAATTACATTTTCTTACTTCTGACAACAATTATAGGTATTCAGGTGAATGTCATTCAAACTCAATGATGGTTTTGTGAAGGCAAAACCATCATTGATAAATCATGAATTGATAAACCATCTTGAGAGCTATCCCTAACAGTTGATCAACAAATGATTGGATATTATTTCCAATGGCTTTTTTAAGAAACTATTGGCCGATCTCAATGTTGATTATAATGATACTTTCTCACCTGCAAAAGAAACCCATTTAGGTGTGAGGTAGTGCAGTACCAAAGGTAGAACTGTATTTCCACCATCCTGCCAAATTTTTTTATCTGATGAATTTGGAGACCATTCGGTTGCTCTTGCAACAATGCCGATCATGGCCATTGGCACAGCCAATGCCAAACATCCGAACATCGAAGCTATTGACAAAGTTCGTGCTAAAGATGGACTTTTGACACTCAGTATTCTCTGGAAGTAACCCTGTAAGAAAATCATCATTATCGAGTTAATAATTTGACAAATGATTAGTTTTTTCTGTCTTGTTAAGGAACGTCCATAAATTACGTAAGGGGAAATTTCATGATTTCAGACCCCCCTCCCCCCGTAAGATTTTTCTAATGGGAAATTGCTGACTCATATATGGAACATAGGGAATCGGAAGACTCCCCTCCCCCTGAAACCCTTACGTAATTTATGGACGTTCCCTTATATCGGGGGATGATAGCTTTTGTTCAAACAGCTGTACAGACAAACATGGCGGGAATACGGAGCACACTACATTATCTCTGTATGTACATATTGATCTCTACAAGTTGTTAGTATTGTTATCACTTTGTGCCTTCCAATCACCAAACCCTAATTACACTATCAAGTCTACAGATTTGATAGTGACACATGACAACTTTGATACCACATTGCTGCTTGGAATTCTGTCATGTAACTGTAAGGTTGGTAAAATTTACTAAAAAAGGAAATTTTCATCATAGAAGATTGATGATGGAAAAATCTGCGGGTATAATAATTATTTTTTTTGCACGGTTGATAAAAAACAATCGATTTTTGGGACAAAATTCTTCTGATCAAGTTATTCGCCACCTTAAAGCTGCACACTCTTGAGAAAGACCCACTGTAGATGAATAAACCAAGTAGTCTTAACCTCATCCAAAATTCCTAAAGCGCATTCCATCCAACTTGTGAATACTCTCCACAACTTTCATAATTAATTCAGTCATACATAGTAAACAAACGGTGCCAAGATAACGAGGGACAGAGAGAGAGAGAGGTTAGAAAGGAAGTTGCTCAGAACAGAATATGTCTCCGCGCCAACTCCGACAAATTTTGCACCCCATTACTCGCGCCTCGAGTATTTTCTTCAATAGCACTACTCCGCCAGTTGGATAAAGCTCAACGTCATCAGACTAGAGCTCTCTCAGAAACCTTACTCTGAACTGTCTGTTTCAGCTTCAAGCCAACAAGTTTTAGAGGCTTTGCTCATTTGAAATTTGTTGTCGAGTATGTATAGGACATAAAGGCTATGCTCAAATGCACAGTCACTGAGTGACGCTTTTAAATTATTCAAATGCTCAATTTTGTAAAGCTCTAGGGATGATATACATAATCAGCCAGAGTGAATTTTGAGGCTTGGAATTATCTCATCTCTAGTATATACATCTCTCTCTTATAGGGGGCAAACTCTAGCTAGCCTTTTCAATATTAATCCTTAGGGTGTTAACTTGGAGTCTCATATTTCAACGTGTTCAAGTGAATTTTGCCATTCATATATCACACTCTGAGTGCTATGATATGTGCCACCCTTTATTCCTATATCAGGAAGTCTGTGGAGGTTCACGTTTGCGAAACTAATTATATCAGTAGCTAACGTATCGCGCACGAAAAAGTTGGTGGTGAGTTGAACAGTCCCGAGAGGTAGTCATAGGTATGGTCGATTTTGGGATTAGATGTTACGAAACATTCATTTTCATTTTCACAAGTATTATCACATATGTGATAATACTTGTGCTCTAGTTATTGAAGGCACTTTATGGAACCATTCGTTGCTCATAATACGGACAGAGAATGATGGAAATTTCTAGAAAAAAAAGTTGTTCAGGAATCTTATAAAGGTCGGAATAGCACAAGACCTCAATTCATGTAAAACATATGCACAATGCAGTCATTCGGGCGTAGTTGCTAAAATTCTTCATACCGTCAACTGGGGTAACTTTGGGACAAAAATCGCATTTTTTCCCTTAAAACTCGTGAAACTTGTACGTATTATACCAGAAACACATTTTATGTGTAGTCAATCGAAAGCTCACAGCTTCAGCTTTCGATTGCGGTATTTATAAAGTGCATTTGAACAACTCTGGTTGGAGCAATGAGCGCTCAAAGTCGTGTCCCAAAGTTAAACCGGTTTGGGATAGCTTGTGGACAGCATAAATTATATGGAAATTCCATAGTTACCGTCAACTGAGGTAATTTTGAGACAAAAATCGCATTATTGTCCTTAAAACTCATGTAACTTGTATATCTTGCCCCAGCCGCATCAGAATTGCATTGTATCTGTAGTCAATTGAAAGCTTACAGTTCTGTTTCTTGATTGACAGGTATAAAAATATATTTGGACATCCTTGGTCAGAGTTATGGGCGTTCAAAGTCGTGTCGCAAAGTTAACCCGGTTTGCAGAAAGAACTCATTCTTCTCAGTTTCGACGCTACAAAATTGAAACTGACAAGGAGAGTCCGGAGTTTCCGGGTCACCAAATCTCTCCAAACTTTTTCCACAGGCTCGTACCACCCAGTATATGAAAAAGTCAAATAGGCCTTATTGTTAGAGTTGCAAGCAAAAACGTTAGCATTGTCAGTACATCTATACATTAGGGTGACACTTATTTCCCAACTTTTCTGGATCCTTTGCGCACGTGCGGATATTTCAATAAAACTAGATCAATAAAATTTCTTTCAGGTTTTTAGAGGTAGCCTATATAGTGCCCATTTTGACATACATTTTCGATTTTTTTTCAGTTTTAAGACTTTTTCGACAAAATCCATCAGCTTTACTCGGCAAGCGTTTGCAGTCCAAGTAGAATGAAGTAAACCGAGCTGAATAACATTGATTGAGATGGTTTCAGGAAAGTCTTAACGCAAGGAGCGGTTAGTTTTAATTGAATTCAAGGGTCAGAACGGGGCCAGAACAGTCCTAAAATTACTTTTCATCGCAGCTTTCGAGTTCTCCTACGCATGCGTGATTTTCTACGGTTTGGATAATATTTTCAATCGATAGCTCGTCCGATTTTCTTCAAAATGACCACTGCTGAAAGTCAATTCGACGCAATGGGACCGGAGTAGTGAATCATTTTGGATGAGGTAAAGTCTAAGATGGAAATCCGTGCAAATTCGTCGAGATCGCCTGCGATGCTTTCGATTTTGTCCAGCGTGTTTCTCTGGTTTCCCTGCGTCAAATCGACTTCGACAAGGGATCATTTTGAAGGAAATTGTCTGAGCTATCGAAATTAGTAGATTGCGGCGTGTTAAGTAACCGGTAAGTAACAATATAGTTGCGCACAACAGTTGAAAACACTTTTTTATTTGATTAAAAGCCATCATCTGTTCGATTTTCCATACCTCACCATCAACTTACCACTCCGTAGCTTACTCATTTCGATAGCTTGGTCGATTTCCTTCAAAATGATCCCTTAGCGAAGTCGATTTGACGCAGGGATACCAAAGAAACACGCTGGACAATATCGAAAGCATCGCAGGCGATCTCGACCAATTTGCACGGATTTCCATCTTGGACTTTACCTTATCCAAAATGATTCACTACTCCGGTCCTATTGCATCGAATTGACTTTCAGCAGTGGTCATTTTGGAGGAAATCGCACGGGCTATCGATTGAAAATATTAAACCGTAGAAAATCACGCATGCGCAGAAGAACTTGAAAACTGCGATGAAAAGTGATTTTAGGACTGTGTTTCTGCCATTCTGGCCCCGTTCTGACCCTTGAATTCAACTAAAACTAACCGCTCCGTGCGTTGAAAGTTTCCTAAGACCATCTCAATCAATGTTATTCAGCTCGGTTTGCTTGATTCTACTTGGGTTGCAAGTGCTTGCCGAGTAAAGCTGACGACTTTTGTCGAAAAACGTCTTAAAACTGCAAAAAAAATCGAAAATGTATGTCAAAATGGGCACTATATAGGCTACCTCTAAAATTCTGAAAAAATTTTATTGATCTAGTTCCATCTTGAAATTGAAATATCCGCACGTGCGCGAAGGATCCAGAAAAGTCGGGAAATAAGTGTCACCCTACTATACATATATCACCTTTCAACATGGGCCTATATGGGCAATGCTAATGTCATAGGCTGTAGCTTTGAACAGGAGGCCCATTTGACGGAGTTACTCTGGATTCTTCATATCCTAGGTGGTACGAGACTGTAAAAAGAGTTTGGTGAGGTTCGGTGACCCGGACCCTCTGGACTCGTCTTGTGAGTGAGAAGATACACTAATGAAGCGATGGATTCGTCGAAATATCTGTACGGAAAAGTGGAATCTAGCTCAGTTACCTTGGAGTCACTCAAACATATTTTTCCGAAAGACTGTTTATTAGATTGAAAACGTACTTCTGAAATAATCTGTTCATAGACCAACACAAATCTCATGTGGGCCCTTGCGCTGACCTCGAGCATGATACCGACCTTTTTCATGGGTTGTCCCAAAGTTACCCCAGTTGACGGTACTTTTTATGTGAACTTTTTTAGAAAACGGATCAAATTCAGTCAGAATACCTGAATTCCTGACGATAGATCCATTGAGTGGAGATCCCGTGACAATTTTCTTAGGTTTTTAGAAAAATTTCGGAAATTCTTTCGTCGAGTCTTTCGTACCTCAATTTTTTTTCTTCAGGAACTAACAAGATAACTTTCTCAGCTATTGATTCCAAGAATAGATCACAGAATTAGCAGATACTTGTTTAAACGCAAGCTGAGGTTTTAAAGATACAACAACTTCAGTAAATGACAAATCATCTTCAGGCAACAATGAGGTATATTGATTATTTTTAAAATAAATATAGTACGAGTAATTTAGATGCTTACCTGCCACGGTATACTACCAAAAATAGCTAAAAGCATGGTGTCAAGCCACTCTCCAAGATCACTAGTCCTTATGTCACCGAGCCAATCTTTGGAGGCAAGATTTTTCTCGAACGAGACAGCTGGATGGAGAGCAGCGTAGGGTGCAGTCAAACCCAAGCCTACAGCAATGCACAGTAACTGCAGAGCATCGGTCCATAGAACTGAGTAAAATCCACCCGATATCGTGTACCTGCAAAGTCAATAAAATCGTAACCAAGTCGAAGTTATTTCTTATAGAATTTTTTTTTGGATGTTGGAATATGAGAATACTCCAAATTCCCTTTTCAATACATGAAAGAATCGCACCGAAAGACTGTCAATAGATAAATGGTCGAGGAATGAAAAGTTCATGCTTATAAAGAACTTGATTAACTTGAGTCGTTTTTTTAGATCGAGACAAATCTTTCATCAATATTTATGAGGGTTCAAGAACTCTGATTATAGTTCAAATCTCCAACTGTGGTCCCATTGGATTCCTGAATGAAATTGGGAATTTATATAGTATTATGAGAGCCAAAATGATTTTAAATCTTTTATCAAAGTTTCTCGAAAAATCTGAATATATACTAGACACGAGCCTGGGAAAGACTTAAGAATTGATTAGCACTAATTGATTTTGACGGTTTTTTTTTTTCAATGTGACAGACCCAAAGAACCAGCTATGAATACTGTCTCACTCTGCGGGCACTCGATACACCACATCACATCTATTGACGTGAACCCCAATCTAACGACGTTCAGAGAGTTAGACGTATTTGATAATAATCAGTAGTAGACTTGTTATCCAATTCGAACCTCTGATGTGAAATGATCTACTCTTATTCAATCAAATTGCAGTGAACCGCGAATCGAACCACGAAATCATTGCGTTCGTCGTTAACCTGCGTATACAATCAACCGACATTCAATCGAGCACAAATGCCCATGAAATACGCCACATGTTTCGGACAGCTGTCCACATAATGTAGCCCTATATACCTACCGATGAGCGTTTTATTGGCTGTCAGTATAGATTCAAAGCCACAACTCTGACACAAACTTTATCCGAGCTTTGGAAACTAGTTTGCGGAGTTCATCGATCGGAACTTTGACTTTAGCACTTCATTATCTTTTAGAATTGCTCTATTTGGATGATGAAAATGATGTGGATGAAGAGTGATTGTTCAGGGTTTGGTTAGGAATTCAGAAAGAAAATTGGTTCATCTAATAGAGTTGTCAAGGATGTGATGAAATTACAATTTAGAATGAGTTTTTGAGAATTGAAGGAGGTCAACGGCGCGCGGCAATATCTTTTTACATAATTTTTAGTATTTACCTCGACCTTCTCCGATTATTTCATGATTTTTTGATTCAGCTGGAATATAATAATTTGACTCTTGATGTCATGGTAATTACATAATTGGTTGCTGAGGAGTTAGTGAGCATTTTCTTCGAGTTTTATACGTCAAAATACTATTTCACTATTCTGCATTTTGGGATAACGATTGAATACTTTACACACAAACTAAAATTATTTGTTCAAAATAGTGTATGAAAGACACGTGACATGATATCTATGAAGAGACCCGTTTTTCTGTTCCCAATCCCAAGAAACACGAACTCATCCTAAGAAGGAGTAGAAATCGGACATTCGCGTGAATGAAAAACTTCTAAAAATTGAATAATTGTTTTCTTAGGCAACAGAACGACTGGTCTGAATCCGGTAGTCTTCAAAAATCTATCTTCTGAATATCTATGAGAATTTATCTAATCTTGAGCAAGTTCTTGTTTCACACCGTATCTCTAATTAAATGATGATCGACTAATCCCTGAATGATTTTCTACCAAATTCTTGATTTCCGTCAACTTACGTAGCAGCAAGAAGTGCTGTCGCTGGTATGCTCATCACAGGGTCGATTCCTGCAACAACGCTGAGGCTGGATCCGAGAGCTTTTAGTAAAGCAGCACACCAGAAAAGCTCGCCCGCGAGCGCTGGCACAAACATGAGGCTGCCCACTCTTGCACCGTATTGTTGCTGAAGTGGATCCAGCATCGTTACATACTCTGCCTTGCGCATTGGCTTTGCAAATAATAGGGCACCTGTTGAATCCAACAAATGTGATTTTTTTTAAAATTTATCAACATTTTGAATTGTGTAGAATGTGCATGCAGGAGGTCAGTCTATATTCTGGATCGGGAAATATTATTTACACGAAAGATTTTCAATTTCTGGGTTGGAATCTATTTCAAATTTCATTAAAATGCGTCATTTGATTTTTGAAATAAAATATCGGCTGGTGTAATTTTCAGCTGTAATCGTAAATTGTTGCGTGAAACGACGTATGAATGGTTATGTGGTCAGTAAATCGCGGGCTTGTTTCAAAACTATTATAAGAGTTTTTCATGACGCATTCCTTGAGGTATGAAACTTTTACGAGGAGTGGAAGATCACAGTGGGAACGGAATTTTGGGATTAAATCCCGCAACAGTATCATCAAAATGTATGGTGATCAACTGGTTCATTCTTTGCACAAGAGGTGAGTTATATTGGTAGACATCAACGAGACCACGGATTTTTCATGATTGTCTAGCAATCATGCAGTGAAAGAACGATGGACTGTGACTCTTGACATTTGAACTCCCAAAACTGAATGATGTATAATCTTGACATGGATCAAATCGGGCTCGAAGAAGTCGAAAAATAGATTCAAAATCGCTGCTGATGCTGATGGTTTTCATGCGCTAATAAGGAATTCTTGTTTGTGAGTCAGAGTTTGATGAAAGAAAGTGCACACGAAAAAATTTTTTCTTGATGACACAACATCTCCAAGCGACGGAAAAATTACCTCAAGAACAATTTTACTTGAAAAAGATTCAAGCGCTCAAAGAGTCTCATATCATGGTCTTAGAGTTTCATTTTCAAAGGCAAGCTGCGATAGTGCACTTCATATTATGAACAGAAAAATACCTTCACGCGAACGAAAGTAATCCTCGCATTGAGAAAACTCATCCAAGCTCCAGCTCCAAGAATAGAGAAGACAATATTTCTGCATTACTCCATTCACTGAGCTCCAACTCACACCTCATGTTTCATTCTCTTTTACACACAGAAGTTACACATCCTCCAGACAAATTGGAAGAGCCTCAAGCAATTCGACGTCGACAAGAGTTTCATAACTCGACTAACGAACGAGGTACGCGCAAAAGAAACGTCGAGATGCTAGAGAATCATCAACGCGACACAAGAGCTCATTACACGCAATGTTGTACCTAATTTCAAGCTTGAATTACTTTCGGCGAGTCGTATAAAACTTTTTGTTTCACGATTTGTTGCCTCAATTTTAAAAGATAAAGAGTTCATCAGGAAATTGAATTGAGATGTGTTTGAAATGTCTATCATAAGTGATTTTGGATTGTGTGATTATGGTGATTGGTGTGATTATGTGGTGATTATGGAGTCACTCTGTTTACTTGTATTGACAGGAGCCAGACGTTATGTCTGTGCTCTATTACAAGATCGTCCAAAATATCATGACGATCTAAAGAATAACAAACCTGAAGCCTGATGAGGTCCACAAAACCTAGTGGACGAAACGTTGCAATAAAATTTCCATCATGAAATTTTGGGAATTTATTTAGTTCCCCACCGTCCTTCAAGATCGACGAGACCAAATGTTCAACTTGTATGTTTGAAATGTCATCCGTTAATAGATACATGATCACCACGTTTTTTTTGCTCATGGGGCAATAGTATAATAAGTGCTTTGTAGGGCCACTTACCAAATAGCAGACTGAGACTGTAGCCTATAGGCACCTGGCACCATGCCAGGCCCTTGCCGAAAACTCCATCCGCGGTGCCATTGACGAAAGTATGACCGACCCATGTTGCTGCAACAGGTAGATGAGTCAATGAATTGATTGGGATGTTGTGATTTTTGAGAATTGAGTCAAACATGGAGTTCTGGGCTTTTTGGTGAACATTTCTTATTGTTATGATAGAAGTTTGATCTGAAGGATCGATGTGACGAGATACAAAAGGGCATAACTGGTTTAGTTAACATTTCAACAATTCCAATCTTTGTTATGAAACCGTAAGAATTCAAAATCATAATCCTTTTCTTTCACCAACAATTTTCTTTCAGCTCCTCTGTTCGGATTGTCGTGACATCGATTACTCTGGGAGTCCAAAAAGTAAACACCCCGATCCTGTTTTTTTTTTTTTTTAAGAAACGGGTGAATTGCGGTAAACCCAGAAACTTGAGGTAGGTGACAACATGGCTGCACCTATAGCGAACTCTCTTTTCAGTCAAAGACAATGCCATTATGGAGTATAATTCTATTGGTGTTTTATGATAGAGGACTCGGATTGCCTTTAGTTCGATTTCCGGCCACCCCATACTCATTGCATACATAAATGACGCTCGAGTCAAATCCTATCTCAAGTAAAAGTCCCCTTGTTTTCCTGGAGAATTCCAGTGGCGATCTTCATTATGACCTTAAAGGTCAGAGTCAAGATTGTTTGGAGGTTAACTCGATTTTTTAAAATAGAAACACCTGCTTTCGACCTCGGATTTTAGTAGAATGTAATAAAGTATGAAACTTTCTACAAAAAAGTTTTTCAATCCAATCTGACTATGACAAGATGAATGGAGGTCAATATCGGTAAGCTGTATCAATTCCCAGGCCCCAAAGGTAAGTGTCATGTAGAAAAATTTGAGATGTAAGATTTTTGCGATCAAAACAAAAATGAGCTAGGTAGTAATCTTGGTTTTGACCTTAAGACCATTCGGAGGTCAATTAAGTTCGTTTGGAGACATCGAAGTGACCTTCGGATGACCTTGAAAATGACCCCTAATGTCAAAACCAATGTCACTAGCTCATTCCCGCTTTATCATGAGCGAACTCACTTTCAGAGCCACGGTGATTAAGGCCCCCCGATATTGACCTCCATTCATCTTGACAAGGTCTCACGTCTGATCGAAGTGTATTTCAGATAGAAAATTTATGAAATTCTACATTCTTTTACAATTCGAGGTGGAGATAACGGATTCCGTTCTCAAAAAATCCAGTTGAAGTGCAATGAACTTAGAAATGACTTTCAACCTTGATCCCATAAAGTTGCAGAAACGTTTCTTACTACTTTGTAACTATCAAAAAATTGCCTCTGACTTCACAGGCTCAATTCTGTACTTTCTTGCTAGAGACCTTTTTTTCAATCTGCAGGAAAATTCCTCGCATGTGGGAATATATTGCACTGCGCTCTTTGCTGTTTGCTTGATTTTATATTTGTAATAAGCCAATGTGTACATCACCTCGGTCGCATTTTGAGGCTGGGCAGCATTCTTGATTAATTGCACTCATACAGTGTATAATTAGTAATCAAGATCTTTCTACGTGGCCGTAAATATCATACGCGAACGACAGATTCACGTACGCGACTTCATCATGAAACTAGAGCTGAGAGGTGTTCAATTCACGTACGGGTTGGCTACGTAGCCGTACATATCGTACACAGACGACAGTTTCGCATACTCTAATGTCCCTATGGGACTGAGGCTGGGAATTGTTTGGTTTGCGTAACAAACTAGGCTTTCCAGAGTGTCCCAGATCCATGATACGTGAATACGAGTCCGCGTGGAAAAAAATCCCTGGGAAAATCATGGGAAAAATTCCCTGGGAAAACCATGGCAAAATCATGGCTCCTGTCTGAATCCCAGGCTTTTCCCATGGTCAGATCATCTTCGCAGACATGGCAAAATCCTGGCATAACCCCGGCCAAATCCTGGCAAAAACATGGCAAAATCATGGGATTTCAAACAGTAGGAATATTCAAATTAATTTTTTCCATGGTTTTCCCAGGATTTGCCGGGATTTTGCCAGGATTTTGCCAGGATTTTCCCATGGATTTGAAGATGATCCTTTGTAGGGAAAAATATAGAATTTCACGTAGAGCAATGATCTCTGCATGTTTCGCCTGCTAGTTTTGACACGGTTTCACCAGGGAATTACTGAATCTGCTATCAGATATTCTGCTCGCTCAGACACATCCTTCGTGACCTTATTTATGGGACACTCATCTTGTCAGCGATTGCTCTACTGCTCACCTCTTTCGCCTCACCACTACTAGTATTTGAGTTACCATAATAATGGAAACTACCGAAATTTGCGTATGTATCCGATCTATGAATATTCGCGTGCGCGACCCAACTAATGCATTACTTCTCACGATACCCAATCAATGTGGATTCGCGTATGGGTGCCCCGTTCTTTAGGGAATCACGTAGGATCATCAAACCATGGATACTCGCGTGCGTGCGCGATCTAAACAAGAGAGATTGGCGTACGTCATTCGCGTTTGGGACCCATCTCGAATTCACGTATGAACGCCAAACCTAGGTCATTCGCGTACGTTACCCGGAAAACAGAGATTCGCGTACGGGTCCTGTTCTCCTGAAATTTTCCGTGTGGATGTCAAACTATGAATGGTCACACACGCTACCTGAGTATAGATTTGCGTATGCGATCTATTCATTTAAAATCTACATGGGAAGAGTAAATCGGGGGCGTACGCAACCCAAATAATAGAGATTTGCGTACGTGACTATGTATTATTCGGGTAATGTACGTGAATAATCGTGTTGTGGTTCTTACACGCGAATTTCAGGTAGGGAAATTTCTCAACGCAAAACTTTAATATTTGCGTACCGTATTCGACTGTTTATGCTTGGTATTCACTCGTTGATCTCATAAGAAAAGGCGAATGCGCGAATTCACATATACTCGGGAAGCGAACGTGAGAAATCGTGTTGTGGTTCCCATGCGCGAATTCCAGATGAACAATCCCAAAATACGCAAATCTCTATTCCTCGGATGAAATATGCAAATAGCCTCAATTTTGGTATTCACACGCGAATTTTGGAAGAACAGATTCCATTCGCGTACGCGAATTCTCATCACTCTGGTAGCGAACGTGAAAAATCGTGGTGTAGTTCCCACCCGCAAATTCCAGATGAACAATCCCAAAATACGCAAATCTCTATTCCTCGGATGAAATACGCAAATAGCCTCAATTTTGGTATTCACACGCGAATTTTAGAAAAACAGATTCCATTCGCGTACGCGAATTCTCATCACTCTGGTAGCGAACGTGAAAAATCGTGGTGTAGTTCCCACCCGCAAATTCCAGATGAACAATCCCAAAATACGCAAATCTCTATTCCTCGGATGAAATACGCAAATAGCCTCAATTTTGGTATTCACACGCGAATTTTAGAAAAACAAATTCCATTCGCGTACGCGAATTCTCATCACTCTGGTAGCGAACGTGAAAAATCGTGGTGTAGTTCCCACCCGCAAATTCCAGATGAACAATCCCCATACGCAAATCTCTCTTCCTCGGGGGGCGTACGCGAATAACCCCACTTTTGGTATTCACGCGCGAATTTTAGAAAGAAACTGATCCCATCCGCGTATTCGCGTACGCGCATTTGCATCCCGTGAACGTGAGGAATTGTGGGTATGGTTCCCACGCGCGAATTCCAGATGAACAATTCCCATACGCGAATCACTCTTCCTCGGCTAACGTAAACGAATAACCCCACTCTTGGTATTCACGCGCGAATTTTAGAAAAAAACAGATCCCATCCGCGTATTCGCGTACGCGAATTCGTATTATTTGGGTCGCGTACGCAAATAATCGTGGTGTGGGTATTACGCGCGTATTTCAGAAGAACAGGTCCCATACGCGTATTCGCGTACGCGGATCCGTATTATTCGAGTAACCTTTGCGAATCCTGACGGTTTGATATTCACACGCAAATTACAGAAGACTAGATTTTATACGCGAACTCCACACGCGAATCTTCATTGTCATAGTAGCGCACGCAACTATTCATGGTTTGGTGGTCATATAAATTTCTGAAGAACGGCAACCATACGCGAATCCACATTGATAAGGTAGTGTGAAGAATGTCGCAATAGTCTGGTCGCTTGGCTACATACGCGAACTTTTTTAGTAAGAACCATCATGGTACGCGAATTCGAGTAGTTTTATACATTGTCTCGCAGGCGCGTATACGAAAAATCATTCATCTGGGGCACTCTGAAACACCTTTACCTCTGTGATCGTATAACACGGCGCTTCATCCGCAAAAGCGAGTACCGTAATATACGACCCTCGGTTTGGTACGCGAACGAAAAAACTCTCGCCCCTAATATCCCTTGAGGGAACCCGCATGCGCAGATCTGATGTTCGGGTACAATATTTACGGTCTCGTAGCTAGGCCGATAAATTTCTACTTTTATCAAATGATTTCAAGAAAAAAGGTGGATTTTTCATCTATCTGAATCTACGTATCCTACTCGGCATTATTTTCAAGTCGCAAGCATCCCTCGATTAATCAGGCGAGAGTCATGAACAGCGAAGATCTCAAACTTCCATCATGACTCCAAAAAAGTTCCCCAGAAAAACCCGGTGGTATCATGAACTTCCAGACCTGTAATTATTCAAACGGTCAGTCTTTGCATCTACCACCCCAGCTTTTGTTCAGAAATAAGCTTTCCTCAGCTCTATATACAGTCTCTGCAAATCGCCAGACTTTGGTAAGCTACATAACCTCACACACTTACATATGTGGATACACTTCGTGCATTAATCATAGAGTATACACGTGACAAAGCTAAAGCAGGCGGATCTTTTTTGTTCATCCCATGTGACCCATACGGGAAACTGGTTACACATACGTAGAAAGGTATATTCGCTTGCGATGTATGGGTTGTATTTGCCGTAGAGTCTCGTAGAATCGACCGCCTTCGGGTATGGCAGACGTGAATCTGTGGCGCCAATGTTCCACAGATACATAAGTAACGATATGAACGTCTTAGGTTCCTGGAATGTATAACCTCAAATAGGATTTATCGCCTATCATTCACCTCAGGCTAGATGTAGACTCGACTTTCAATAATCTCTACGGTATTGATGGAGAATTCTAATGTATAGCAGAGCTAATTTTTATCGGTTTATGAGTTTTCGAATTCTGTGTGATATGTTGAGCTTGAGGCTGTCTTATACTTCTTGCTTTTGGTGATTTTGAGAGTAGTGGTATAGTATTGAGGAAGAGGGAGGAAACTTTGAGATGACTGATCGGACAAAGTTGGATGGGATTGATCTTGAGCTGGGGGAAACAGTATTGATCTTGAGGTTCTAGTTTTGAAGTTTACTTTGCGGTCTATGTAACAATTGTGGGGAGTAAGGAAATGTTGACGTACTTTGGTTTGATTCATTGAGAATTCTCTATATTTGGATTGGTTCTCGAAGGGTTAGGAAGGACGCTTTTGATTGAGCTGTTGGAGTTTGGAGTAGCAAATGAAGTATATAATTACATATGGATGATGTATGATGGGAGTCCGGATAAGTGTGTAATCGTATGTCGGTGTGATGCGACGTTGAGATTTGTATGTCTGGAGATTTTATAAATATAGCAATAGAATTTGATACGATTTGTGAGTAATCCGTTAATGAACGTCCTGGCATATCTGGATCGATATATAACCATTTGAATAATTCAACGAGATTTTGTGCCTGTCGGTTCGCTTGGCTGCTCTGCTAAAATCCGATGAGACTCGATAAATTATGATTTCTCATGGGAGAAACATCATGCAGGATTCATCATTCACTACCAGGAAAATAACAATTCTATCTCTAATAATGATGAATATTTTAAACATTTTAGTATCCCTTATTTTTTTTAAAAAATCTAGGACGCATCATTCTCAGACTCAGAAAAAATTTTTAAATCCACAATATATGTACGAGAGGCATTTGCAGAATTAAATACTCTACTATACGAGTGTGTGAATGAATTGTTTCACCACTACTTGCTCACTCTGGAATTTTTTTTTCTATACCTAGTTAGTTCGTTTACGAGGTGATTAAAATTCCAATTTGTCAAGTACTTATGCAATAGAAATGACATGCGCCCTGCACAAAAAAATTGTTGCATTACCAGCTACATACGATCGCCTCAGAACCCAGAGCAGCTTCTCTGAAATTTTCTTCCAAACCCAGCGTTATTGATTCACTCTTCCTTTTAGTCTGGTAAATCAAGTCATTTGAACTACCTCTTGTATTTTTTTTCCCCGCTCATTATTATTTATTATGGCTTACGGAAAAGTCATGAATAGACTAACAAACTTAATCAAAATTTTCGGTTTACGCCATTTCCAAAACCCAAGAATACTAGTTTGTACATACTTTGGTTTTTTCAATCATTCAAAAAAACGTCGACATAATGATAGGGTTTGCAATTTATCAACGTAAAAATTAATAAGATTTTCCAAATAAAAACATAATTGTCATAGTCCAAACTCAATTCTACAACTTTCAAATTCATGAAAGCGCAAGGCAATACAACGCACAAAATCGCATTTTATCATCTCAATAAGGACGAATAACCGGCTCAATGAATATATGCAACCGATTTGGCAAGCTCGAGAGGGTCATAAAATTCTTATGCATTACCGAGATGACGTTATTGATCTGCTGCTGTGCAAAGCTCGAGCGCTTCGGCTCTCATTCGAATTGTACGAGGTTAGTAACCGATGCAATTCACATAGGCCTGGAACGAAGGTGAAACTAAGGGATAGAAAGATACTTGATCTTTTTTTTTTAATGTAGTACAGTTATAGTGTGGATTATATCTTATGCAGCAAAGTTTTTCATTGTAAAATCACCATTAGAGCGATTTTTTATTGAGCTTTTGCGATCGTTATCATCCATCTATCTGGACTATTTTTTAGAGTGGCTAATATTCTAGACTAAGATGCAATTTTTGAGTTCATTGGTAGCAAGAAGAGTTATAAATCTGGGTTGCAACGTCGTCATTGAGGATAAATAAAACCCTAGAATGACAGTAATTTGGCCTATATTGGCTCCACACATTTTCTTTTAGTTCAAAAGAATCCACAGGAGTTCACATAATCAATGGACACGGAATGATCATCAGAGAATATGCAACTTTTGTTCAAAAGAAATCTTACATAAACCTCTTCGTATTCTGGTAGTTTGCTATCGGAGTTGATATGTTTGAGTCAGAAATCCAGAGTTGCAATTCATCGTAGTATACAAAAAAGTTATCTTCTTTGATGGAAAATAAATAAATGACGCGAAATTCGATGAAGATTAAAGTTTTGGGAGGAATAAGTCAAAAACTACATACGCAATGTATTTTAATTATAGCAAATACCAACCACCCACCAATTTCGAAGGTTCTCTCTTAACTTCTCCGAGTGAGATTTTTCACTCGGATTCCGAGTGAAAGTCCATCTCACTCGGTAAATAATCAGATATCAACGAAATCAAAAATTTCACTCCGAAGTTCGAGTGAGATTTCACTCGGATGCAAGAGTGAGACGTTCAAATCAAATTTTAGGTTATGTTTTGCAGCTCATTTGTTACTGATGGATCAATGCGTAGCTTACAAAGAAGGAAATGGTAGATTTCCTGCAATATTCGTTGAAAAACTGAGCTAAGAAATGTCAATATCCTCTTCCATAAGTTTTATAAATGCATGTACAGCCCAATATTAGGTTTCACTTTTGTTATTTCTACACTCAAAACAATAGCTAGTTTTTACATTTTCATTTCCACTTACGACACGTATTATAAAGTTACACGGTGCATCATTCCCATAAAAGGGTGCTATGAAACACCTATGTCAACAGCAGCAGTAGCCCAGTGGAGAAGCAGTCCGACTTACATTCAAGACAACCGAGTTCAAATCCCCGCACCTCCCATATTACCAAAGTGTCGAAGTGACCATGCCGCTACAGGCGTGATAGTTTTTTTTCTTTTCTTCCAACCTTCGGATGATTAATAATTATTTATTAATTTTATAGTCCGCAACGTATTGATTAAACGAAAATATTCAGTTTCAGCTAAATAACATTTGGATTCGCTCGGATTCCCCGAGTGAAAAACCTCACTCTTTTTTCTGAGTAAAACTCACTCGGTACCGAGTTGCCACGATTTCACTCCGAACTCCGAGTCAGAACTCCCTCTTTCCGAGTGAGATCTCACTCGGAAAAGTTAAGAGAATTTTTTATGTTGTGAATAAAGCTCGAAAGAAAGTATTGAATCATTCTGAAGCATTAAGGGACACAATACTCGTGAATTTCATCAACGAAAACGTTTAGAGCAAAAATTCTGCTTGAATGATGCTCAAAGTTGTTTGTTATCAAACCGATTCAAACGCGGAGTCCCCCAAAGTTACTCTGGATATCACTGCTTCACAGATGAACTATCACAGATTTTCATAATTTTCCGTCGTTCAATGCAAAAACTCAATGATACGTATTTCCACGAAAATAATGACAGAGAACGGCTTCGTCATCTCATAAGGTAATGAGAACCCATATGTTGTACCACGCGAGTGCTTCATCTTCCAATCAAATGAAATAGGCCATATCTGAGTCCCGGAAACGCGTTAAATAAATTCCAGGATAAATGCGGCCTTTTGGTCACCCAGTTGTATAAAATCTCATTGTATTTCACTCATCGCCTAATAATTAGTGCGCAGCGGAAAAATATTGACGAATCAATTAATGTGTCTCATCATGCCATATACTTGAATACTTGAAATCAGTTAAACAGAAGCGCAGTCATGTCCATTTGTCTATAAACTCATTTTTGAGGGATTGAATGCTTTGATAAACTTTTTTATTGTTTCATATATCTATGCGAGGGACAATTCTTGGTAGAAAATCGGTTGCGGGACCTCGTCGCGCGTGATGAGCTAACAATGTTGAAGTTTACTCGATAAAATCGTCTGGTCCATAAACATGAAATATTGAAAAATAGGAGCCCCTAATTTTCCAAGAATTCGAAGTAAGTGTGATTGATTGACTGATCCTCCGATCTAGGATACCAAAAAACGCTAGTAAGTTGATTTCTAGTCATTTATATTCTATATATGTCTTATCTTGATTTTTCCAGGGACTGTATTATATATACTCAATGTAAAAAAAATTTGATTCGGGACAATGATGAAGAACACAGTCATTTTACTTAATCTTGCCCGGAATAAATTCATTGAGCAAATTATGAAAGCAAGAATAGAAGACAATTTCAGATCACACGTGTGTAATTTTCCAATTACAATTTTCTGATATCGCGATTGACTAACCTCTCCTTCGAATGAAACAGCTCATCCCAGATTGTCCGAAAAAAATTTTCTAGACCCTATGCCTAAAAATTTTCATTCTCACTTCGGCACCCCACATCTTTTCTCAAAACTTATGAATATTCTTACAACCCACGATGTACGAAGACCTCATAACTTGGCAAACGTGACTACAAAAAAAAGTGCCACAGTAGCATCCGGTACATTTTTGACAAATAACCGAGCCATATATGAAACTTGATGCTGTACCACACCACAATAAAGGAAGAATTTTCACGACTGTCTATATCTCAGCGTATGTTTTTATCTTCAAAGCTATATATATATAATTTACTTCGGTTTCCTGGCAAGCTTTGCAATAAGTCGGTGGTGAGTTGACACTGAGGGTTAAAGTACAGAAGCATACCGACTATACGGTCCACTTCTTGCTTCCCTTGCAAGATCGGTCAAAGAGTCGAGATTCTCTTATTCCCTTTCTAACTCTTGCTGTTTGTTCTTTTTTTCTTTGTCTTTCGAGGGATAGGATGGTGGTGTATATATATGAGAGCTAGTAATAAAATTGGCTGCTTTATTGCGTGGCGCTTCTGTCGTTGGCAAGTCAGAATATATACAACTCGAACAGAGCTCGGAATGATATTACGGGAGAAATGTAAGGAATACGAAGACGTCTGACCAAAGCTTTACACGAACTACTTATAATGGTAAGTTGCTTAGATGCGAGTTTTGTGATGTGGTCAGAATTACTCTGACGATGGATTTTTTGGAATCGGATTGATTTTTAACGGTACACTTTTTGATGATAAGGATATCTTGATAATTACTCACATTCACTAAGTATTTGAATGAATGAACGTAGAATTTTCTTGATAATTACGAATTTCAAACTGGGAACACCGCGGAATATACTGTGATTTGTGTGTTTTCGTATCGTATGTGTACCTGAGTAGTATGTATACACTGGGCAGAAAGGCGAACTGCAGTGCATCGAGATCTACCACCTCACTTGCACTCATAGAAAAAAGGTCGAAGGAAAAAATCTGAGAAAATTCACCCTGGACAAGTCGTATTTTTTCAATCTATTGCAAATGTTTTCAACAATTGCTCAGGTTCCAATTTTTTGAAATGAATAATGAAGTCGTACCACCTGTTAGTAGCGATATTTCCGTGTGAAGACGGAAGTAAGGGACAAAAAGAATTGCTCGTCATTGCTCACGATCAGATCTTAATTGCTCAGCCCTTCAAATTAATCAGAATCAATTTCTATCATAGGTTAGGGTGCCATAACCTATGAGTGCGAGGGATACAGTAGATCTCGATGCATTGCAGTTCACCTTCCTGCCCAGTGTACAGCTGTGTCACGTTACTGCCATCGATAGAAATCAAGCTAATAACAGACTTGGGAATTCAAGTCTCGTTCCAAATTAAGGTCAACAAATTGATCCAAAATTAACCGCTAAATTACTAGTAAAATCATTGGAAGATGCCCTTTTCTCGTTAATTTTATTTAGGAAATTATCAGAAGCACTGTGACTAATTTGAATATTCAATTACAGTAATTTTGGGACTCACCAACGAGAGAAAAGACTCCAAGAAACAATCCCACCCGGCGATCAGCTAGCACAAGACTGGCATTTCTACAATTGGGACCCTGTTGTCGACGTTCTTGGCGTTGCCTTCTTTTGGCCCCTGCCAAAGCTGCCCACAGACCTACCAATAGCACCGCGACGTAGAGACCGCCCAAAGCGGCCTCCCCAGGTTTTATTATCAACATCGTCATCGTGATCGCCACGATGCTATGCGGCTTTGACCTGCCCCTGTAACAACAAAAAATTATTTTGATGAGTATTTTGATTTGAAAAATATGCGTGATACAGATAGTCCGGGAGCCGAGCAGGGTTCCGTAGCATCTTCGAGGTCGCCGGGTAAAAGTTGGTGATTCCGATGTATTTTGACCCGCTGAATCCGATTTTTGAGGGTGCAAATTCGTCCGAGCGTGTGGTAAATTGTTATTAACAAATTTTTATAAACAAATGAAAAAGTTGGTAAAACGACGGGAAAAAATCATTTTTACATTTTTTGGGTGATTTTGCGTCGAAAAGGTCTCATGACATTTTTCATGAAAATGCGTAGTTTTTCCGCAAAAAATTCCTAAAGTTTGAAAAAAGTAGATTTTTGCAATAACAGTCTGGATATTGCAGAAATCAACTTTTTTCAAACTTTAGGCATTTTTTGCGGGAAAACTACGCATTTTCATGAAAAATGTCGAGAGATCTTTTTGATGCAGAACCACCCAAAAATATAAAAATAATTTTTTCCCGCTGATTTATCAAATTTTTCATTTGTTTATAAAAGTTTGTTAATAACAATTTACCACACGCTCGGACGACTTTGCACCCTCAAAAATCGGATTCAACGGGTCGAAATACATCGGAATCACCAAGTTCACCCGGTGACTTCCAAATACCAGAGCAAGAAGCCATGCCCGAATGGATTAGTGTTGGGTAAATGACGGAAACATCCATAGTAAAAATGGGGTTGTTCTTGCTGACGTTGCACACAAGGTAAGCAATTCCCCGCCAGATTCATCATCCCCACCCATTGAGAAGGCTTCAAAGAGTAATTCAAGCCTGGGTGCATTAAAAAATTTCAATTTGCAACTGAGCAGCAACAATCTGAAAATTGCAAAAATCGACTTTTTTTCAAACTTTGGGAATTTTTTGCGGGAAAATTACGCATCTTCATGAAAAATGTCAAGAGACCTTTTCGACGCAATATCACCCAAAAAATATAAAAATGATTTTTTCCCGTCGTTTTATCAACTTTTTCATTTGTTAATAAAAATTTGTTAATAACAATTTACCACACGCTCGGACGACTTTGCACCCTCGAAAATCGGATTCAGCGGGTCAAAATACAGCGGAATCACAAACTTTTACCCGGCGACCTCGAAGATGCTACGGAACCCTGCTCAGCTCCCGGACTAAGAATCACGTTTCGATACCTGGAACAAGTTCGTACAGAGAGATTATAGATTCATACATTTTCATTGAAATATTCAAGAGCACAAGGAGTATTCAACGGATAAAGTGGAGTCTCCGAAAAGATGCAAAAAAGGCTAATCAAATGGGTCCGATTTTCCGGACATCGGGCGTAATGGAGAATTTAGTAAGATATACAGAGCTTGGTAAACTGGCCGAAAAAATGTCTTTTCAGAACACTATTTCAAAGAATTTTTTATCAAGTCTGTCCACAAGTTGACGGTTGTAAATTCTGTAGATTGCCAGTTTAAGAGGAAGATCTGCAAACGAGTTGGTAAAAAATTCAAGAAATGCGTCTCGGGTTATGCCAAGTTTTTGCTATTCTCTCTTGAGAGGGCGAAAGTTTTCACCTTCATAATGCGACTTCTATGTATCGCTCAGCTATAAAGGCACGATACAACAAAGTTTGTGCGAGAGTTTCCAACAGCTTTTGTGCTTGAAAATTTCAATAGTGAGGGCAAGCAAAGAGGCCGTGTGCAATCCCATTCATTGCAGACATTCTTCTAGTTTACAACCAGGTTATGGCGGATTTTGGGGTTTTGTAATTTATTTAACATGATATTATGAGCTGGTTTAGAAATTTGACGGAATGGGATTTTTTGGAAGGGTCCAAATACCATAACCTATAAAAATCTATTTCACTCAATGTGATGAGTCAATTTTCACTTATCTTGAAGTGAAAATTGACTCAAGCTTGGAGCGAATGAAATATTTCTGTGGTTTCACTCTCTATGAGTCAAATTTGCAATCTAATATGAGTCATTTTATGTCATTTCGAGTATCACTCCAAGCTTTGAGTCAAAATTTCACTCCAACAGTTTAAGAGAGTAAGATCCTCCTTCAAAGTTCATTGCTTCGGACAATCAGATCTTTTCTAACCGACCACAATTTGAAAATATTTCTTGATTCAAGCACCATCTCTTCAGGTTCCTTGTAGAAAACAATGAATAGAATATTGAAATTAAGAGCTTCATTGAGCCTTGAAAATTACCGTCCTAAATTAAATTAATTCAATTAAATCAACCGTCCTAAATTAAATCAATTAATTAAATTAACGTCCTCGGAAGTCGTCTAGATGATGAATATCCATTCGAAACAGTTTGTAATGAAGATGAAATTGTAATTGCTGCAAAAAATTGATACGTGAAATCATGCAGTGTTGTTCGGATTGAAGGGCAGTATCTACATATGAATACGTTGTCTGTGTTAGTGGAGATTATCTATTCTCAAAATTTCATCAACGAATCAGATGACGTGAAAAAATTTTATGCCAAGGGAATAATGTTAGCAAAAAAATTTTCAAAGAACTGTGTAAAATGCGATGTACGCACTCGTCTCGTCAAAAAAAATTCTTATCGGTGTGACACTGCGAGACATGCTTCACATGAATTCTCTCAAATCTCCCTATTCTGATAGATGTACCAAATCAGACTATTATGAATACGAGTTTTTTTTGCTTAGATGATACATGCAGGATACTTTCGGTTTACTCAAAATTTTTGGCTAATTTTCTATACAATCAGAAATTATATCATGTATCTCTTAAAGCTCATAAACCATTTTGAATGGTAACTTCAGAGCTGAATTATTTCAGATAGTCGTGTCATATTAAGAACTATTGCATTCCAGACCATGGCCTCATCGGAAAAAACGTTCAAGAAAGTATTGTTCTTTTAGCTTCTTATATCGAACTCAATTACTCACTTCGAGAAATTCTATGCATGCTTCTCTACTCGCTACACTACATGGTTCAGATCAACTCTTGCCCACCATTGAATGCAAATATTATGTTTGCAAGTGGGTTAGCAACTCTTATACCAATCAAATCGGCAAATAGTTCTCTCCTCGATTGAAAAATCTTACGCCGTATCACCATGCACCGACTATCATAAAAATTGTATTCCTAAATTGCTCATACCATATCTGATTTCCATAAAATTTTTCTTTTCGACAATCGAAATTACTCAACGAATGACAAATTTACCTTTCAATTTTTGTTTAACTTATCAACATCTTCATCCCAGTTCGCATTGTCGCCCAAAATTTTGATCAACGAATTTTGAAATCTCTTGGTTCACGAAGCCGATAATATTGAGCTTTCCGTTTTATTCAGACGCATAAAGAGAGCTAATCGATTGGAAAATTCAACTTTTCGGACAGTAAGATTATCATATTTTTTTTTTTACCCCTACCCAAAGCTCTAAGCCTTTACAACATACTAACTATAGAGAGTGAGATATGGAGGGAGCTTTTTGTAATGATTTCATTCGCGAAATGAAAATACCATGGATGAGCTTGTGAGGAAGTCTGGTTTTCTGTTCCTGGTCAAATGCTCGTGGGGATATTGGAGATTGGTGAAGAGGCCAAGACGAACTTTTTGCCCGATTGATTCATCCATCGGGCGATATTAATCCGGTTCTCGAGAGTTCGTCGATATCGACATACATATCGTGTACCGTGGTTTCTACTTCCATTTGATTTATCCTGGTGCGTGTTGATCTGAACCTGTTAGATTATTCTGTTCATACGAAATTACATGGTCTTATGATTTATAATTTCCAGTTGATGCATGGATAAGAGGGGAATTTTCTAATGAAATTAGTTTCGATATGGTGTGGCACGAATGGTGAGAGTGTCTGTGAAAGAGTTTTTGTTAACCTTTCAAAACATGGGTACAAAAAATACATCAGCAAGGTCAGATTTTCAAAGGATACCTAGTCCCCCTGGAAAGCTTGAAATTGACTGCACACATTGATTCACGTGAGAGGATGATTAAAGTTCAAAAAGTGTCATTTAAATTCCTCGCCTCGCTAATGTATATGAGTGACACCGAGACGAGAATCTTCCGGACCCTTTTCCACGGTGGCGATTCGTCACTGTGACCGACGCCTCGAGAATGCTGGCCATGCGCGCGAAATTCAAAATCTCGCTTATTGACGTAACCTAAAATGGAAATTGAGTGACTCCGGAAAACCCGCTGGTTGAAAATCGTTCTGTCCAATGTTTTTGAGGATGCTGAACACGAATACGAACTCTGTTTCCATCTAGAAGTAAAGAAAACCTCTAAGAATCACATTTGAAACAAGAAAAAAATGTCCGTTAAAGAATATTCCAAAACGTTTTGCACCTGTCATTTCGGAGGTATTATGGTGCATGATTGCCAGATATCACTAGTATGATTGTTCATTCTCATCCATCTTCGTTAGTGATACCAATATATTGTGCTAGGCCAAAAAATAAGGGTCTCAAGACATTAGAAATTCTTTCACTTGCTTGATGTTGATACTCTTATTCCACAAGCCATATACTCTCTCCGAAACCATCAGTGAGAACTCACTGAACTTCAGTTAGTCTTGGATCAACTCTGACTGAAGACTTCAGTAACCTTGGGTGGTCGGACGAGTCCCCATCACTGAAGTTTCAGTGCGACTTCAGTGGATATTCACTGAAACTACTCACTGAAGTCTTCAGTCAGAGTTGATCCCAGACTAACAGAAGTTCAGTGAGTTCTCACTGTTGGTTTCGGAGAGAGTAAGCTGTTGCAAATCCATGATACATACAACCAAAAAGATCCACCAACTAACATGAATATTTTTGTCTCATTCATGACTTCTTCTTAACTTCACGTCGTATTTCGAAAAGATGAAATCTTGGATTACAATCCACCGCAATCCATGATTTAACTTTAAGCCAATTAGGACTTGTGAAAAAAACTTGTGTACAATTTTTAGGTTATAACAAGATCGAATTAAGGCCCCATCAAAATTTCTCCAGTCAAATTTTTCAATTCCAAGGAAAATTTGTTATTTCGTGGAAACATACGGTGAGATATCGAAGACAAAAAAGTTCAGTACTTTTTGGTCAGACTCAAACTAGACCCCTGGAAAAAATTTTCAGCTATCCACGTGC
Organism: Eretmocerus hayati; assembly: GCA_029851415.1. Classification (NCBI taxonomy): domain Eukaryota; kingdom Metazoa; phylum Arthropoda; class Insecta; order Hymenoptera; family Aphelinidae; genus Eretmocerus; species Eretmocerus hayati. The sequence goes on from CM056742.1 coordinate 23,600,932, forward strand.
CTAACACTAGCTCCCTTCGAATCTACATCAAAATCTTTCAGGTCCATCATTTTGCAACAGTGCCATTTTAAAATATGATACCATAAAAAGATGAAGAATTTAGTAAAGCAATTTCACTCGTCTCAGGTGAAATTTGATCATCTTTTATCTACTGAAACATGTCACAAATATCATTGGTCCTATAAAAATCCATGACGAAGAACTTGAAATTGATTTATGATGCCTAAATTCTACAAAGCACATTACAATATTGAAAAATTTTCAACAAATTGTATGGCTGGAAAAAAAAGAAGAAAACCGCCTTCTCCAATTCTCAGTTCTGAACCAAGACTCGAAAGGGCTATTATTAGTTTTCAGAAAAAACTTTTTTGCATCCACTGTAAATTATCTTTTCATTCTTAATCTGCTGCAGACTCATCGGAATCAAGTTGATATTTTCCACATACTACGTCAACGCGTAATACATAAATCGTACATGTCATCCTGGCATGAAGATGTTGGACTTCCTAATTTTACCGGAACTCTGGTGTAATGTAAATCACGAATCGAAGGTCCTGATAAGGATTAATTCAAACAACTTATAGTTACTCTATTGAAGATTCCCGAAGTCGAATGGAAAGTTCCAAGTCTAGGAAGTAGCTGAGTTTGCAAGAAGTTCAAAGTGCGATTACGGTTTTCGATGGGTACTTCAAAGCGCTTACGTTTCAAAACCAGCTCAATTATTTACTTCAAAAGTGGTATATTTCCTAATTACTGTGAGTAGAGTCTACTACTATTAATCACGATCAAACATTGCTAGACTTGTGAGTACAAGTCCATTGAAAATTACCATTCAAACTTGGATTATTCGTATCGAGGCAAGGATTCGCCTCGATAAATAAAATTCAGGATTGAGCTAATGATGTATAAGGGTTTCAAAATGGCTCTCAGAAGATCTGAAACCCATTTATATTGGATTTTGAATATTTAAGTTCATCCATACGAGAAGATAACTCGTGAAGGCTCCAAATATAAATCAAGATCAGCAGATTATCGTCCATTTACATCCCCGTCCAAGATATTTGTGAGGATGAAACCGGGAGCAAAATATAACTGCACATATACCTACTTGTGATTCGAACGGATGCGCCTCCGTTTTCCAATATCTCATAAAACCAAGATCGATTCTCATAATTCTTCCAATACGAAAACCTGTATAAACCTCGCCATAATCCAATATATATCGATCCAACCAAACCCACACTCACACACAAACATTTTCACCACAGGTATACAATCTACAAAATCGAAAAAAAATCTGCCCCCTAAGACAATAATATCCAATTATTTTCTTCTATAACTTCTGTAACTTGCCTATAACTTTTTCGCCAATTTTATCGTGTAGGTATTCATATCAAGCGTAGGCAAAGAAGAGGAAAAATACAAGCTTGAAAAAGAGCAAACAATGAAGAAAGAAACGAGCTTGAGAAACATTTATATTTGTTTAGATGTGTATATGCTCGAGGGTTTGTCGTAGAAACATTTCAGTTTATGTTTTCGGATGTGATACCTGGCGAGGGAAAGATTCTACTTTTATTTTTGCAGAAGATTGTACAGAGAATTGGATGAGGACTTCTCATGTGACAGAAAGGTTGGATTGAGGATTTTTTAATAAAAAATGAATTCATACGATTGAAGTATGATACATATTTTTGACACGTGTGGTGAAGAATATTGAATAGGAAAATATAAACATTCCCTTCAAATTCCCGGTTCTGATGTCAATTTGAAGAAAGGGAAAATTTTTGAGTTTTTCTGTGATGTTACGGAGTGCTACAAAAAAATTTTTTTCTGTGTGTGTGTGTGTGTGTGTGTGTGTGTGTGTGTGTGTGTGTGTGTGTGTGTGTGTGTGTGTGTGTGTAAATCACGATCATGTAAATTATTTACGTGCCATTCGGCCGATCCATTGGAATTATTTCGAACATTTCATAGTTGAGCGGAATTTCGAGTTTGAGTTGAACTAGGTGGTGTACTAGTGACGGATGAGAAATTGTGTCAGGAATTATTGCAACAAGTTTCTGTATTACTCTGAATCATGGCTCGGGACTTTGAATTTGGGTGAAAGTTGAACGAAACGCGTGTAGACGATCGTCTTTCATCTGCAACTGTCACCGGCAGCATTGCTTTGTATGGGAAGAAGGAAGGAAGCTTCTGACGATTTACGACAGCTCAAGCAGTTATTTTGACAATAGCTTCCCAGTAGATTTGAGTGAAATGTCAAAGTACACGGAGTTGAAATGGTGGTGTAAATTTCTTCATATGTCGGTAGTTTTGGATGATTTATTTATTTGAGGGGTTGGTTTTGTGAAACATTGAAAAGCTAGATTAGCCGCACAGAAGTATTTGACGTACCGTGCTAGAAAAAGCTGATTTTGGAGGTTTTTTCTTACAGTTGCCTTTCAATCGTGAGATATCGTCTTGAGTGATATTAACAAAGAGGGACACCTCATATATAACCTATGATATTTATATCTTTACCACAAATTTTTTGTAAAAAGAAAAAAAAACACATTTTTGAGGTTATTTTGTAATAATACGTGAGAGAAGTTGAGATAATTCCGAGTAAGAATTGATTTTCACATTTCCATAGTCTTCTATAATATACAGTCAAACTTTTTTGTTATCTGAAAATTCACTCTTCATTCGCAATTCAGAAGAGTGTTTCACTTCCGGATCACAAACTCATCTGAAACTTTGGGGATATTCTCCCGTTAGCCCAACGAAATTGGATCCAAAATTATAGATTCTAAAGCACAATGCTTTTCGAGCTACAGACCGAAACATCGATACCGTAAACCGGGGTGAAGTTGGACACCGGGGTAACTTTGTGACACTTTTATTTTTGCTTTCATTCTCGATCAGGTTATTTTGAAGCATCGTGCAAGCTGTCAATTAAAAGCTCTCGAATAAACCAACAAAATGAGTGCTTACAGAATGTTCCACAGTGAGCCAGTCAAGCTGAGTGAACGCAAAGACAAAAGTGTTACAAAGTCACCCTGATGGTTTCCAGTGTCACACCTGTTTTACCGTATTGGACATGATATACCTATCTAAGTCGTTTTTTATCATAATCATAATGGCAGTGTGAAAGAATACTATTACCTGAATTTGGTATCCAGTTGTAGAACCCCATCCTGATGTCAAGCCTAACTTGAGATATACAGTGCCCTCCAAAATTAATGGATAATAGATAGTCTCAGTCAATCAACGAAATCTTCAATGCGGTTTGTCGTATGGAAATTTTTAAAAAAGCATCTTGAATATCACAAAAGAATCTATCGATTTATGTGTTCTAAACATTTTAAAAGTATTTTTTGGTTGGTCTCAGTCGACATTGAAATTTCTAAAAATTTATCCATTAATCAATCACTTGTATTTTTGACGGAGTTCATTCGATTGTAAAAATTCTTACAGGACGTTGTAGATCGTCTAAAAATCTACAAGTTTGGTTCCCTGTAAAATTTTCCTACGACCCTTCCTATCTGACACACGAGCTCCGAAAGAAAATCTTGTATCACCATGGGGTGCTTATGGAGATACCGACGCTGGCACTGGTTCCATTCTCTCTCGCTCTATTCTGGTGCGGAATTGAATGAAAAATATATCATAGCACATGATTTCGACGTAAAATGATCTCATTTTTCATAATATCTCATCAGATTTTGTCTGATATTTGAGGTAGCAACGATTTCTCGAAATTTGATGTGAAAATTGATAAATTTCGTGTTTTGCTCCTATAGATCACATTTGAGACAAAATCTGATGAAATATTCTGAAAGATATGAGATTTTTTACGTCGAAATCATGCGCTATGATATTTTTTCCATTCAATTTTGCACCAAAATAGAGCGAGAGGGAATAGAACAGGTACCAGGCTCGGTATCTCCATAAGCAGCCTGTGTAATACAAATTTTTCTCTCTAAGCTCGTGGCTCCAGCGAGAAGGGTCGTAAGAAAATCTTACAGTGAGAATTTTTACAATCGAATGAATTCCGTCAAAAATACAAGTGATTGATTAATGGACAAATTCTTAGAAATTTCAACATCGACCGAGACCAACCAAAAAATATTAAAACACATGAATCGATAGATTTTTTGTGATCTTCAAGATGGTTTTTTTAAATTTTCCATACGACGAACCACATTGAAGATTTCGTTGGTTGACTGAGACTATTCATTATTCATTAATTTTGGAGGGTACTGTAAGTGATGGAAGAATTCCTCAAAACCTTCGTTTCCAATTATCCATCAGTACAATTTGAAATAAGGACAGCAGTATTAATTCAATGTAGATCTCTCTACTTCAAAAATTTCTTCTGACAATTTTGCAATGGCACAAAACTGTAGTATCTTTGCAAAATATGATTGAATTTTCATAACTATTCAAATATAGTCAGCTCTCGTATATCGAAGGTATGTACATACTAGCTTAAATATTTCACCATAATCGACGACATTTTCCTAGAATCGTCAAAAAGGGGGCTCATTGACATGAAGCGCACAATGTAGAACGCAATCGACCGTATTTCACACTCGTTAATAGTTTGCATGATGCAGCAAATATCAATAGAAACTATTTGCATCCCTAGAACTTTTTCTATTCTCAATGATTGCAGGTATTTTCGAGATCTATTTAATAATATCCTGTATTTTATCATTTAATAATAGGTCTATACATTTAACTCTTCTTGTCTTGACATTTTTTGTAGATTGAAAGTGCACTTTTTTCGTAAGCAATGGCTCAACGTCAGCGTGAATCCCACGAGTGTTACATTATTTTTTTGTAGAAATGATTCACACCATATCGAATATTACTTCTCACCTAAAAAAAAAAAAAAAACAACGCAAGCTCTCCCCTCAACTTTAAGTTTTATATTATGGAAGGTCAGAACAAATATCATGCGACCGCAACTACCAATATTTTACCAAACGCCAAAATCCAATACGAACCCGTCACGTGGCAACCAACAAAAAAAGGAGCAACACTTCAGATAATATATAATGGATTCAAAGCAAAAAAATCTTTGAGGCCGAAAGATAACTTTACTACGTTATACTAATATATACTTATATTTAAGGGTGTCTGAACAATGAGTCGAGTATTCGAGGAAGCTTCAATGCCGAGATAAAAGGGCAAAAAAATAAAAATCAAAAGGAGTAGTGAGAAGGGAGGATAAGCCTTTTAAAGAAGTGATAGATAAAATTGAAGGGAAAGTGCAAAAGGGAACAGATCGTCACGTGGCAAGAATTAGAAAGGGAAACTCGCAATATAGATTCACCATAATCGAAATGTTACCTCGAGCTATAACGGAAACTGCAAGTACATCATTCGTGTGTAGGTATATCGCTTCAAAGTTGCCTTCGGGCATTTCCGTATAATTTTGCCTCTCGTCGAAACGCGAGAATAGAGGGTACGACATCGATGAACATTTCCAACTAAATGTACGGATTTGCCAGTTTGAGCGGAAGTTGTACACCCTTTTGCGGTTCATCAAGTACCGAGCTATTTAATGAGAGTGTGAGGTACATGCAATGATACAAACGAAAATGAATATTGAGAGCTTCATGTGAAGCTAATTTGAAATAAGTTAATTGTTTGATGGCATCACTATGTAATTTGGAACTAGCGTTATTGCCTCTCTCGCTATCCTCCATTCGACTTGTATATTTTCTTGATAATTCAGAGACTCCTGAAATTTTCTTGTAGCTCAAAAAAATGATATTTGTAAAATGATGGATAATGATCAGTTGATAGTGTAAGAAATTGATTTCTCATGAAGTTCGCACAGATGACATCTTGTTGAAGTGGGCCCGCTGATAGATAAACTTGCCAATTAGCCCGTCTAGCCACCCACTCATCAACCTGTTTACCCATCACCCGCCCGACTATCAACCTAACCACCTACTGAATCTTCTTAAGCCCCACTCACAACCCACATGGCCATATTCTATATTTTAGCCAGCCTATAGCCTAGATTAAACCGTATCAGACCGTCCAAGACTGTTCCAGACCATTCCAGAACGTCCCAGACCGTTCCGGATCGTTCCGGATCCGGACCTTTCCAGGCTGTACCAGATTGTTCCATAGCATTTTAGACCGTTGCTGCAGATCTTCCCAGACCGTGCAAGACCATTCCATACCGTACCAGATTGTCCCAAATGTTTTCAGATCGTTTAAGACCATCCCACTCCGTTTCATTTTCATACCATTTCAGACCGTTCTACATCGTACCAGACTATCCCAGGTCATTTCAGACCGTTCCAAACCATTCCAGATCATTCCCATCTCCCATCTTCCACATAGGCAACCCGTTACGCAGGATCCGGATGAACAAATCTTGGCTCGAATTGAACCATTACTAGCGGTAATTGCCTCTCTGCAATCAGACTTGAGTTTGAAATGAATTTGTACGTGAAGAGCTGTGAGTTAAGAAGCGCTTAGCGCCACTTGAGTTACAATTTGAAATTCGATATAGTTAACAGCTAGATGAAAGATGATATATTTAAAATGAAATAATTAAGAAAAAATATAGGATTCATCTCGAGATCTCTGGCCAAAAAGAACTGCATATCAGCGATTTTTCATAAAATTGGTCGATTCAAAGATTTTTGGGAGATGAAAGGATATTTCGAACACTTCGGGTGAGAATGGAGCCAAGTTATACAGAGTAAGCAGTCAGACTTCTTGTAATGATGAAAACTACCAAAATTCGTTTGGGCGTCAGTTACTGTTCACAATCATCTCTGTCTGGCAAGAAGTTGACCCAAACGTCGGCCAATGGAAAATGATGAGTAGTTACTAGAGTGAGAAAAAATAATCCCGAATTTTGAGACGACCTATGTTTAGAACCCTCACTTTCAACTCAGATTTCTAGCTCTTCGAATGATCCGTTTTTGCCCTGGATATTTCATGACAGCTTTCTTTCCCTATTGTCCTCTCATACAATTCCATTCGATTCTCTGTCAGTTTTCTCGAAGTCAAAAAGTATCAGAAATTTCTATTTTATCACTCAAAAGTGAAGTCCACGTTCAAACTCCTGAGATTTGTGTTTTCTATTTGAATTTAACATGGATACGCTTATTTCGATTTCCATCAACTTTGTCGATCAAACCATTTTGTAGTTTATCAGATTAAACTTCCTCATACCGATTCGATATGCTTGAATTTTGGTGGTAATCATTAACTGAGAAAATTCATTAAAATAGGGATTTATATTTAATGGTTGATTTTTGCTATTTTGCAATACGAGAAAAATCTGTCTCAAACAGACACAACTTCCAAAATTGATCTCATAAATCTGTCATTCAGATTCCGGTGAATAGATGGCTACTATAAATAAATAATCTCGTAATTCAAAAAAGCATTTATTTTTGTGATGCCGGGTTTTCATTTGACATCAAATAATATCCAAGCAATGTAACTAGCTTTCAATCTAATTTTCTGATATTTCCTTTGATGCCAAATCCACATTAACCGTATCAAATTTTAATTTCCATCAACGTATGCAGTAAAAGCATCGCGGTTGAACCTGCTAATTAGCAATCAGCCAAACGTGGATTGTGCAAACTGGAAAACGTCAGCAGAGAACTCAATTTTGTAACTCAAATTTGCACATCGCAATCGGTCTTTCGCAATCCGGGTAAAAATTTTTCCCCTCCGATCTTTTCTTCCATCAACAGCGGACATATATACACATACGTTACTGACCATTGAACGTTTATATCGGGGCTCTTTTCAAATAGAACGAATCGATATCCCCTAATTATGTGAGTCCAGGCAAATATTCGAAGCTTCGAGTATCGAAAAATTGCAGACTGGCGATTTCGAGCACCCTTGTCGAATTCTCATTTTCGCGTGTACTTTTTTGAGTACCTTCAATATACATCTTTCATTTCAGGAATATTTCCGTATACCTTGCAAAAATTTCAAGTACCTGAGAGAGGATCGATTCTTTCAGTTGGATATCAAAAATTCACATTCAGACTTGTTTTATTTTGTAAACACGATAGATCGATGGAGTGATCTTGATCAATTTCTTTCAACCTTTGAATTGATTTTGTTGCTGGTTGTTTCGCGAGGAGAATTCTTTTTTTTTTTTGCATAGTGCGACTAAACGGCCATTTTCCTTGCCGGCTCGAATCAGAAAATTGGCATTTAATCGCCCTGATACCAAAAAGCAGTATATGCACCTCGCTCGTCGGGCTGTTTGGGGCATCGGGGAAAATTGATTCCCATGCCCCAAAACAGTCTAACCTCGCATCGGTGCGTAATGTACTTACTATTTTGTTTCTTGATTATGAATTTCCAACCTCTTCTCAAGGTTGTTCTGCAGGATTGTGTGTGTGTGTGTGTGTGTATTATTGGCATCCCAGGTGGGGGCCTTGGGGACCCCCTTCTGTTACGGCCATCAACGGGCTTTTTTGCGCAATGCGCGAATAATCGGGATTTTCTTAGCACTCAGGAATTATGAGTATTCAGAATTTTTTGGTGTAGTTAATGTGGGTTTTGTTTGTCGTGTAATTCGCAATGCAGGGTTCTTATTCCGGCCGGGAACATCGCCCGAAAAATTTCCCTCCGCAAAAGAAAAATCCGAGCTGAGATCCGAACCACGGAAGCCACCGAAAGGCACTTATGAAAATTCATAATGGTGCCGGACGAGATTTGAACCCCAGCCTTCTGCGTTGGAAGCAAGGATCTCATCCACGAGGCCACGGTGGCGCCTTTAAGGTGGAGATGTAATTGAGTATCAGCAGAATATTGAGCCCAACAAGATGCATGAAATCTCCCGTCGCATTCTAGGAGTTTTAATTCTCGGTAAAAAGATTCTCCAGACAAATTTCAATGAAACTCATTCTTATTTGACTGGAATCTTACTACCACTCCTGCTCTATTTACTGGTGGATCTGATAACAGACGCTTGGATAATTTTCTCAGGAAGAACATATTTTTTCATAAAGTACTGAGCATCATGGAAGATCTAAATTCTCTGCCAAGACAGCTTTATAGTGTTGTACAAAATATTTAATAAAGTCTCGAAGGTTAGAAGCGAAATATATCGGCTTTGCCTGGCTAGGCAAGAGGCTAAGCTGGCGTTGAAATACGGCTCAAAGGTCACGAGATTAAAATTTAAGAGTGACCCCAATATTGATCAGCTCAGTGATGGACTACACTTCTCTGGTTCAGTATACCTATAAATTAGAAAGAGTCTGATGTGCTGCATGATTTAGGCATCCATTTATGAGTCTACGATCAGATATTTAGTATGAATAGATTGAAAGTTTGTGCTTGATAGACAAGAATGGTTTTACTGTATTCATATCCTTTGAATTTATGCCCAGTGTGATAAATTGTCAGTCCAGATTTCCACTGGATAGGTTGGCTTAAAATATTTGTCGAATCCTCACTCGTATGAAACTTACGAGGAACACCCAGGGGTTGTGGAACACGGATTTTGCTGAAACTTTGGGGATAGTCTCCTTTTACCACCAAAAGACGAAACCCAGAACCGCACCTGCAAATGCCCAACCGTATTCGAGCTGCAGCTCATAACATTAGCATTACGAGTATAACTATTTATATCTTTTTTGAAAATGGGCCCATATGGGCAATGCTAATGTCATAGGCTGTAGCTTCGAAACTGCTCGGCATTTGCAAGTGCGGCTCTGGGATTCATCTTTTGGTGGTAAAAGGAGACTATTCCCAGAGTTTCAGCCAAATTCGTGCCCCACAAGCTCTGGGTGCTCCTTCTTAGAGGACAAGGATTATAATATCAAAATATAAGTATGATATGATGAATTTTTCTTGGCACGTGGAGCTTTTAGCGCTTCATAAAACTTCAAAAAATTGATATTCAAGTCACTCCAAATAAAAAGAGATGAATATATGACATGAAATTTGTTACATACGACATTAGCCAATCCTCACATACTCATATTCGCTCGAAAAATCTTCCTCATAAATATCTATTGTAGTATTTACTTAGCTATAAGGGCATGATCAATACACCAAAACAATGATTCACCTTTAGGTACGGATGTCTCTACCAAAATATGGGTGTTCAGCTCGGGACCAGAATAGAATCACGGTACACCATAGCTTTGCACCGAACGCGTTGAATGGTTTTCGTATGAATCTATGAATTAATCCAATTTCATCTCTGGTTAGTTATATTATCACTATTATTCGTCCTGGAGACTCAGCGTAAATTTCTTCAAAAAAAAAAAAAAAAATCGCATGCTGAGGTCAATTTGATGGAATTTTATCAAAATAATAAGCAAATACATGTAGAAGCTTTTTTTAGGGCTTACGACTTTTGCAGCTCGGAAACGTAATTATTTTTGAACAGATGCATCTTCGTCTGTAATGTTTCAGAAAGACTATAGATATATTACGGAATGAAAGTACTGTCTGAGTGACTAAAATTTCGGAAGAGTATTGCTGGACACCGGGAAATCATCCGCAATCTTGGCAGTTCTATAACCAAGTACGATTTTCAATTTTTTAACTCCGAATGGATGAATTCAACAATATGCATCGAAAATCTAACATTTCTCACACCTCTCTTCGAGCTGCGACAAGTATCACAAAACTGACACTAAAATCCACTTATAGGGTGTTCTTCAGGAGATCCTACACAGTAAGGATCCTCAAAAATCCGAGGAAGAATCTGTTGGAATCGACATTGTAGAGATGATTTTGAGTTGATGGATGAGTTAGAGGGGACAAAGTAACGAAAAACACAACAGAAAAAAATATTTTAGGAATCCAAACATTTTTTTATTTCATTGGGAATTTAATATTGGTTGTAAAATGTAATACTCTTCCAAAAAAATGGCCTCAAACACCTTTTTTGCGTTCTAACTGCCATTTTTCCAAATCTCTTTTCAGGCGTTTGGGAATCGTCTGTTTCTTGCGCATGCGCAGAAATTCGGATTTCTGGAAACAATTTTCTAGAAAAGACAAATGATGGCTCAGCTCGAATAAGTTAAGTATTAGGCGGGCGTCATCACGCACGAATTTCCCTCACTACAGTCTTCGGTGCCTTCGACCCAACTCTTGAGAGTTATTCAGTTCCGTTATTGTAGATTCAGGTATTCCTGATTCAGTGGTCATCTGAACGTTGTTTGACTTTGCCAAGTCATCATTTTGAAGAAATTTTTTTTTTTTTTTGGTTCTCCAACAGAATCGGTGTCAGGGACTCAAATTTCTGCGTATGCGCAAAAAACAGACAATTTCTAATCACCTGAGAAATTAAATCTACAGATTTACAAAAAATAGCAAAAGTAGGTCTTAGAACGCGAAAAAAGAAGTCGCGTAGAATTACTCATCATGCACAGATAGGATTCTGTAAGACTAACGAGGGGGACCCACGGAATGTGGGTCACCGAAGCTCACCATTCCATTTACGTTTATCGACAGGAACCAGACGTTATGTCTGTGCTCTATTATAAGATCGTTCAAAAATATCATGACGATCTAAAGAATAACAAACCTGGAGCCTGATGAGGTCCACGAAACGTAGTGGACGAAACGTAGCAATAAAATTTCTTTCATGAAATTTTGGGAATTTATTTAGTTCCCCACCGTCCTTCAAGATCGATGAGACCAAATAATCATCTCATATATTAAACATCAAGGACGAAAAATCTACAAAAGTAGTCATGAAGCTCGCCAAACTTTTTTCACAGTCTTGTACCATCTAGAATATAAAGAATCCAGAGTAACTCCGTCAAATGGGCCTCATGTCCAGAGCTACAAGCAAAAACATTAGCACTGCCCATATAGGTCCATGTTAAAAAGTGATATAAGGTAAGTGTACCCAACTTGCCTCTGTACCCAACTTGCCCCCATATGCCGATCTCAGGAATGGGCGCTCGTTGACCTTCCCACAATTTTTTTTTACGTTTGTTATGTTAAAATATGAGAAAATACGTAGTTTTCAACGACCCCGGATCATTTATGCGTTTTCCAGAAAATATAAAGTGAGTTTTCCATTTTTCGTGTTTGCACGGCTAAGAAATCACCGAGGAAATCACGTTCACTAAAACCGGTGCCAATTTATTTTTATTCGACCAATCTTGACGTACCTTAGCGCATTCGATTCCTTGTCTCAAGACCTTCCAAATCCGCTCTTCAGGGTTGCAGAACTCTGATTTGGAGCGATTTTATGTACAAAACACGAAGATGGTTTGAGAATCAAGAAGGCCGACATCGGAGTGTACCCAACATGCCCCCATATGGTTATCTCAGAAAGGCGTGCAGTATGACTTTTTTTACCACTCAGAACGTGTTTATCACGTCAAAATAGGTCGGAAACGATGTCTTGGGCCAGCTCAAAGCTACAAATGTCGCTGCACGGTGATCAAAATGGATCAAAGCCATTTTTCGCATTTCATCGCCGATTTACATTGTTTTAAATGATGGGGGCAAGTTGGGTACACACTTTTGTAAACTCTCAAAAATCACCTTTTGGGAGAATTCAAACAGTTCGGCTCCACTTCATCCAAATTGGACGTATCTTAGCTCATTTTAAAGGTCTTGGGACAAGCTTCAAAATGAGTTAAGGTACGTTGGAAAATATTGAGATTAGCCAGAATTATTAAGAAAATGGCTTAATGGGGGCAAGTTGGGTACACTGACCTTATACATATAGATATACTGACAATGCTAACATTTTTACTTGTAGCTTTGAACAGGGAGCCCATTTGACGGAGTTACTCTGGTTTCTCCATATTCTAGGTCGTACGGGACGGTGAAAAAATTTTGGTGAGATTTGGTGACTTGCACTTCGTGGGTCCCCCTTGTAAGTCCTCGGTGCACGCCTCGATGATACTTGATCTGCCTGCCTGACTTAGACTCTGCCCAATTTTTAGCATCACCATTTCACAACAAGTGAAGAGAGTATCGTGTTGGTTTTGCAATGATAATGAACGTAAAAGGGAATGGGCCGTGGACAGTATACAAGACCAGTGATGAAATTATCGATCCAGGTACCATAGCACAGTTTCGCTTGAGGCTTAAAAATATTGATGGTGATTCGGGTAGTAAGTAAAAAAGATGAATAATAGAAATTGTTCAGTTTCATCGACTACTTGATAGAATTCTTCCAAGACTATCGAAAAAGAGTTTTGAGCAAAGTTTGCAAAATCTCCCGCAATCACATGTCCAAATCAAGTAAATACCACGGACTGCCACGAATCTTCGTTTTCACACTGGGGCTTCAAAAATTTTCGATTCTGGTACCCTCAGTACACAACAGAATACTCCTAGTACCCTCTTCATGCCCTATAAAAATGCCTGCGCATGGTTCCAATAGGCTACCCCTTTACGCGATGCAATTTAGATAAAGCTCAGTCTATCTCACCCTCCTACTCTTCTACATATACTTTTCTACCATATTTCAAGCTCCGCAAGCTCTGCAAGCATCCCAAGGGTTATACAGCTCGTAGAAGATAAGCTCGCAAGCACAGCATCTCGAATGCATAATATTGATAATGGACAAAACAAAAGCCTCCGGCACCAAAAAAGCTGCCCGCATTCTTTGCAAGCTTCGTTTACTCACGGTTTCGCTTACACATGAACTTGCAAGTTCTCTGTACTTCCATGGTATGTGTTTTGGAGCTTGCAAACTAGATTCCAATTTTTGATAGAATGTACATCTGTGTTTCAAAAATTGAGGTATTTTGAGGAAATTTTGGGAATGAAAGACTTTACCTCATTTTTCAGAGGACAACAATTTTATTTTGTGCTTGAGAATATCGGGAGCTTGATCTCAAAACTGAGCTACGTGAGTGAAAATCTGATAACAGGTTTGATTTCTACGAAGCTATTCTTCAAATTCCAAAAATATTTTGTAAAAAATTAATGACTTGAAATGATCAGAGATATTGAAATTTTTGAGCTATTTCTTGAGCGTGTCTTAGCTCCTCCCAAATTATCTTGTCACAATTTTGACTTTTGAACAGTCTGAAACAGAGCTTTTGATCGTAATTTCTTGGAATAGAACATTTTTTGAGACTCCCGAAACAGTTTCCTTTGAGAAACACTCCAAGATAGAGCTTTGAGTTTTTCGATGTCTCGATTAGGTCTTTACATCTCAAAATAATGGAATAAAATCGTCATCTCCTGGAATCACCAAGATCCATCTCTGTCATTGATTCATTTAAACACTATGACAAGCAGCACGCAGAAAACAGTAAATCGACATATAATACGAATATTGGCTGATGATTATGGTATAGGACCTAGTGAAGTCCATTACGATCGATATAGTCAAGTTTGTATTGGTGCAACGTGCCGCGCATCAAATGAGTATTATAACCATGACGGGACGTTATCAGAGCTCCGTCAACCCGTTCTCTGCTCGTTATTAATAGCCACAAGAGGATGCAATGCGAACCCTTGCGTGTAACCACTCGTACATTGGCTATACTATTGAGTTACCTGTCATCGGATACGTCCTTGGTTATAGGGCCTTGTATGTTCGTCTATAGAGATGTTAAGGTCGATTGAGCTTTCGATATTATAGACTCTGATAAAGAGCTTGACACTGAAGCTTGAGATGGTTTGGTGATCAAAAGGTGAGTGTCTTTGAAGTTTGCAGACTTTTTGATGATGAATATCGATGATTTTGAGTGTTCGAGAAAATAGTGTCAATTCCATTCCTTTAGTGCCTCGACAGAAAGTGCGCGATGTTCTTTTCTCCAATTTTTGCCCTGTGTATAAGCATAGGCGCTCGCTTTTTTCCCCGTTTTTTCTCCGTGGAAGTAGCGCCATTGAGCGCCCGTGGTGGCCACTGCAACTACAGCGCCTATTCTTATACAAGGGGGGAAAAATGAAGAAAAGAGCATCGCGCACTTTCTGTCGAGGGCCTTAGAGTCTGACAAAAAATTTAAAGCTTTGATATTATTATAAATTTTATTGCTGTCAACGTGAACATTTTAGGTTTCCATAATCCATGTTTAGTTTCTGAAACCAATTCTTTTTCCACTCGTGGTACGTAAGACTGATGAGTTTGATCCAGAAAGCGATCGTGGCTCACTTGATGGTTAGCGAAAACACGGTTGTCGGGAGGGCGCGGGTTCGAATCCCGGTCGAGTCAAATTGAGATTTTCCGAGCTTTTCCCGGTCGAAATAAGTTTTCTGCGCTTAAATACACACCATTCACACTTGAAATTACACAATCAACACAAAAAACAAACAACAACAATTCAAAATGCCACCATCCCATCCAGCAGCTACCGTCTACAAAAAACATTTGTGTAATGGCTGAAGTTACATCTGCCATCTGATTCAGAGATACACTACCGGTCAAAAGTTTAAGCTCACCCAAAATTTTTTTTTTCAACTTTGTGAGTTGAATTACTCGGCTCTATTTGACCGTAGAGGACTTTTCCGGAGCTCATTTTGAAGGTTTTTTTCACGTATTTTAAGATGGCCTCATTCATTTTTATCCGTACGGATCGGGATCTTTCCAATTTGAGCTTGAAAAAATGTCAATTTCAACGATTTTTGAGAGAATCTTTTGGCTCCTGCCAATTTGAGCCACATGAATGTTTCAATATGGGAGTTGTGGGATATGAAAGTACCAGTCTAGAGCTTCAAAATCCGTTTTTGAACGCCCCTCTACGCCACTTCCAGTCCGAGCTATGACACTTTCTCTGAGGGAAGATTTTTTGCGAAAACTAGCACCTGGACTCAAAAATGACGAGAAAATTAACTTTTTGGGGCATATTTCAAAGGTTTCTCATTTCCTCAATCAAGATATAGATAAAAGATGACAGAAATTATGATTATACTTCATAAAAATGCGTCTTTGTATCTTTCTCGAATTGGAGTGCTAGTTTTTGCGAAAAATCTTCTCTCAGAGAAAGTGTCATAGCTCGGATTAGAAGTGGCGTAGAGGGACGTTCAAAAACGGATTTTGAAGCTCTAGACTGGTACTTTTGTATCCCACAATTCTCATATTGAAATATTCATGTGGCTCAAATTGGCAGGAGCCAAAAGATTCTCTCAAAAATCGTTGAAATTGACATTTTTTCAAGCTCAAATTGGAAAGATCCCGATCCGTACGGATAAAAATGAATAAGGCCGTCTTGAAGTACGTGAAAAAACCTTCAAAATGAGCTCCGGAAAAGTCCTCTACGCTCAAATAGAGCCGAGTAATTCAACTCACAAAGTTGAAAAAAAAAATTTTGGGTGAGCTTAAACTTTTGACCGGTACTGTATAGCCAAGAAAATAAGAAGAAAAAGAAGGTTTTGATCCATTAGATTCACTGTAGTGGCTAATCAAATCAAATGAAATTCACTTTCACCTTCACGGAAATTTTAGAAAAGAATCCCATTGACTACCGTTAACCGGGGTGACTATGGCCACTTTTCCAGAAAGAGATTGTAATAGTCGTAACTCCGATGCTATACAACCTAGAAAGACGTGCAAGGGCGCATTTCAAAGCTTAGGATCTCTTCTTTCAAAATATGTCAGCTCATTTGTGATGAGACAGGTTCCATTCACCCTTTTTTCCATTGGAATGAAAAGAAAACTGTCAAGTAAAAATTTCATATTACAAAAATTTACCTGAAAACCCAGTAGATCCTTTTCTATCTCTTTTCAATGATTTTTTCTTAGTAGGTTATGACGTCCTCTACATTTTGCGCTATTGCCGATTGAATTTGGATGCAACACTTATTTAGAACGACCACTTGAACGAGAAGTTGTGATTTCTCGGCTGCCCCGGGGTGAATGTGGCCACTTTGTTACTTACAACTTTCGAGAAAGCAAATGAGTGGAAAAGAATTCCAAAAACAGCATTTTAGAGGTGACGTCAAGGCGCGTCGAATGAGTACAGATACATATAGGTTTGGTCGAAGAATCGCAATGAAACTCAAGTAGAAGCGCCAAAGTGTCCAAAATCAAGCCAGACGCCATTCGAGAGACAACCGTGCTACAAATTCCAAATTGGCCGCTTGACTCGGGTTTTTGAGCTATCGAGTTGAATCCAACGGTATTCTCTTAGTAATTAGATGAGCTGAGAGATGTGTTATCCTAATTTTGTTTCAAACACGAGCCGTCGGGGTAGGGATTCGCTCAGACCACTATAATCTCGGTGCTCAACGAGGGTGCATGGCCATAGCCACCCCCGATGCCGGGGTGAATGTGGCCACCCTGCTTTTTACACTTTCCAAGAGATGAAATTGTGAAGTCAGCATTTTGAAGAACACGCCAAGACGCATCGAATGACCCCTATAATATAGGTCTGTTCGGAAAATCGCAACGAGAATTTGATCAGAAGGTCCAAAGTGGCCATTGTCACCCCAGTTTACGGTATCGTAGAATTCTCTTGAAATTTATAGCACATAGCTGTGAAAGCTCCTTACGGGTACGAATTTTTGTTTTACGTGCCAAAAATTGCAAGGATTAGTTCCAAAACCTAATATCTAATAAGAACTATATCTTTATTATGATATGCAAAGGATTTAGAATTCGAAGATGGATACTCTGAAAATTATTCCGAAATTAACTCAAAGATTGAATAGATTGAGTTGAAAAACATTCCTTTTCAATCTCTCAACACTAATCGAATGAAAATATTGATTATCGCGTTCACAGAAAGAGTAAAAATAATAATTAACCATCAATCCGAGTCGAAAGTGATAAACACAATAATATTTTTAGTGAACTTTATGTAAAAATTGGCGAGGTAACTGAACTTTTGTTCAAACAGAAGGTGTGTGGATTGTAGATTTTTATTCGAGCTGTTGGTTTTCCGAGTGGTTTTACGAAACGGAAGCTTCGGCAAATGAAACGACGAGTGCAGCAGACTTTCGTTAGATTCTCGATAAACTTTAATTGCAAGGCGAGAACGAATTCCCTTCGGGCGAATGAGTTTTCGGCTTGGCAGAGTTCCGAGTGAGACAAAGAGGAGCTTTTTTAATGGATCTTTAATGAGAAAGAGAGGTAGCGAAAGGGAGAAGGCTTTAGCTGGGTCTGAAGTGCATCGATTCGTGATATTGTGTTTCATTACATTGACAAGAAAGTTATACCGAGAATTGAAAGAGTAATCTATATTGAAACGTTTCAACTCTCTTTGATGTCATTAGCACCTTTCTCTAAGAAATTTTTAGAGACTTGTTTTGTGCATGAGGGAAAACACCGTGATATGGATGAGTATTATAAGAGAATTGCAGATGGTAGAAAGATGATTGGTTTGATTCTTATTTGTTGGAGAATAGTACATTTTGATACAAGGGTGGAAAAATAGGTTCTACACACTCGTGTATCGAACTGTGCTTTTCGACAAGCTGTGCGATAAAGTGTAAAATCAGTGCGAAAAAGTCAAATTTCCACAAAGTGTGTCGAAAAACACAGTTCGATACACGGGAGTAACAGTACATTATGCACCGATGCGAGGTTAGGCTGTTTTAAGGCATGGGAATCAATTTTTCCTGAGTGTAACGACGAGGGGAAAAGATTCCCAGTGCCCCAAAACCGCCCGACGAGCGAGATGTATTTACTGTTTTTTGGTATCAGGGCGACTAAACGCCAATTTTCTGATTCGAGACGGGAAGAAACATGACCGTTTATTCGCACTATGCCAAAGAAATCTATACTTCGCATCCTCGTGATGATTCCGACCCTCTCCTACGGCTCGGAACGGTAACCCATCACTCGAACGTGAATTAGTACATTTTGATAGGAGTGTGGAAACGACCCCGCCCGAGTGTCGAATACTAATTCTTCACGTGGAAAAGAAAATCAAAATTCCGTGCGAAAATGACACTTTTCCGCACATACGATGAGAAATGAGTTTTCACACCCTTAGATCGAAATGTGCTATTTTGATAAACTGAGTTAATAGTTGACAACTGTGCACAAAGTGAAATTTTATGTACAGTCTATCAGAAAGATGTTCCATCCAAACAGCCATTATCGAGGCCATTATGTATAAGAACATTTTTGGATGCTGATGAGCCGTTTGAGGGAGTAATTTCTCGGAATGACTATGGCGCTTGAAATTTTAGTTCGAAATTTCAAAATGACCACAAAAGTCTGTACAAATTGGCATGATGTATCACATCAAGACGTTATTGAGTCAGAGACCGTGCCAAGGATGAAAATAATTGTAGATTTATTGACAAACCGTGCGAGAAAGTAACTTTTCCGCACTGATTTTCCACTTTCTCTTACAGTTTGTCAAAAAATAGAATTCGATACACGGGTGTGAAACTTATTTTTCGCCCTTGTATCGAAATGTACTATTTTGTGCTTGCGTGCGTCAACCTGTACGGGAAAGTTACTTTTCCGCACAGTTTTGCGTGCGGAAATGAATGCGGAAAAGTACGAGCCGAGCGGAAAAGTAGCTTTTTTGCACGAGTCCCTGTGCGGAAATAGTATTTTTCGATTCGAGGGTGGGAAGTTTGGTTTTGCTTTTCGAGCGATTGGTTTTCGGACCGAGCCGCGGGCGAGGGTCGAAATAATTGCTCGGAAGCGGCCAACCTCATGATCAAGGCGCGAATGCTATTTTATGCAATTTTGTAAGCGCTCAACCATCAGAAAATCGCATAAAATATTTTATCTCGAGATATCTGTCAAATTCATCAAAAAAGAAGAGATCTGTGGTAAACCACGGACCAATGGAAGAACAGTTCTGGCTACAAAATTGAGAGAAACTATCAAAAAGAGACCCATCAAAAGTTTGAAACTAATTTCCAAGAGATTTTCATTCCACTCTTCGAACATATATTTCTGAGCCTAGTTGCCTCCACGTGTACTAATAACTGTTCTGACAACTTGATGATTTTGTGGCCAAAGTGGTCAGATTAATTCGAAGATTGATGGGCTCTTCGCTTGCCATAAGATATCAGATCTGAAATACAAGTTTTACAAATATAAAGTGGCTTGGAAGAATTGAAAAAGAATCAGTTTTCACGAATTGTATCACAACTTTATTTTGCACCATCAATTCCGTATGGAATAAGATGCAGCAAATTCTATTTATATCATTGTATACCCACTGACTCGATTGACTCCGCAACTTGTCAATGTCTTCGTTTAAAAGTGAGTTTCAATTCACTCTTTGATATTGGAATAGATAAAAAAGAAGTAGCTCAATATCGGATCTCATTAAAATTCAACAAAATGACATCAGCAACTTCACAAGTATCTCATTCAGGCCAATACGCTCAACCCAATATTCTCCTTATCAATACCCATCTATCTATGTCAACAAACTTCGATTGCCAAGACATCCTCATTTCAGTCCTCCACGGAAACCGTTCCACCATCACGAGCACAGAAAAAATCGTAATTCATGGAGCAAAAAAAACGACCAAACAAAGGCATCCTTTGTTAGGCCGTTAGAATTTCTACATATCTCGCAGCCGAAAGCATGTAAAAAATTGTTCAATTCTCGATTTCCCGAACAAGCTCCAATTTCCTAGTATACAACCACGTAAAAGTTCGTTCATGAATCGATATTTTCAAATATTCGCTCGAGTAATTTCAATTCCCTGCAAAAATGCCTACCCTTTTAACACCCATCATGTGAACTCGGCATACACTCACACACACCTATGACATTTTTTCCCTTTCACATCATTCACACACTCTCGAATTCCATCTCATGCTTCAAGAACCATTTCTCACTAGTTTTCCCAGGAAAACCCATACCTTTTGACTCCCTTGAATTTCAACACAAGAAAGTTTTGAACACAACGTGTTGAAAGTTTCAAACACATGAAAAATTATTCCCAATACTTGAAAATCCAACACACTTTTTTTTCTACACGATTCTAATGTGTTCATATTTTTAACTCAGACCAACACGGATAACAAAGTAATTTCAACACCAAGGGCGAAAAAAAGAACACCATCCAGAATAAATCCAACACCATTGCGGAAAAAACCAACACAAGCTTCGTAATTTCCAACACAAGTTGTGTAAATTTATACACACAATCAATAAAAATCAACACCACCTTCAAAAAATGCACACGCCTCTAACACCATCCGGGATAGATTCAACACCATTGCAAAAAAACCAACACAAGCTTCGTAATTTTCTACACAACTTGTGTAAATTCATACACACGACCAATAAAAGTCAAAATCGCCTTCAAAAGAATGTACACGCCTTACCAAATGTGTTGGAGTGAATTTTGATCCAAACATAGTCAAATTTGCTAATCGGCAACCCATACCCAGGCAAAAAGATTAGTCGGCAAAAAACTACTCTTTCTGCCTGGGTATGGGTTGCCGATTAGCAAATTTGACTATGTTTGGATCAAAATTCACTCCAACACATTTGGTAGAGGCGTGTACATTCTTTTGAAGGCGATTTTGACTTTTATTGGTCGTGTGTATGAATTTACACAAGTTGTGTAGAAAATTACGAAGCTTGTGTTGGTTTTTTTGCAATGGTGTTGAATCTATCCCGGATGGTGTTAGAGGCGTGTGCATTTTTTGAAGGTGGTGTTGATTTTTATTGATTGTGTGTATAAATTTACACAACTTGTGTTGAAAATTACGAAGCTTGTGTTGGTTTTTCCCGCAATGGTGTTAGATTTATTATGGATGGTGTTCTTTTTTTCGCACTTGGTGTTGAAATTACTTTGTTATCCGTGTTGATCTGAGTTAAAAATATGAACAGATTAGAATAGTGTAGAAAAAAAAGTGTGTTGGATTTTCAAGTGTTGGGAATAATTTTTCATGTGTTTAAAACTTTCAACACGTTGTGTTCAAAACTTTCTTGTGTTGAAATTCAAGGGAGTCTACCTTTTCAAAAATCCTTTACAATCAAAGAGCAGACTGCAAAACAGCAACGATTCCACCACAAAAGCACCCAGACATCACTCTGTCTACATAATACTGTACTCAAAGGCAAACGACCCGTTCGAATTTCAAACGGAGCTTGCAAGCTCTGACTTTTCCCTGAGCTTTCGTAAAATTTCGCAAGCTCATCTTGGGAAAACGGACTAGAACCCTTGTGATCTGAGGTTCACGATATTTCTTAAGGGATTCTCAAGGGTGAAATCAGGTATATCGAGCTTTAAAGCTTTACCGAATGAAATCGATTTGAGAGTGAGCTTTTGGGAATTTGGGCGTAGCTTTGAGTTTCTCTACGATGCAAATATTTCGGGGGTAATATTAGGCTGTGTATAGTTCTGTGAACATATATAGTTTGAGGGACTAAGGTAGAAATCAAAGTGGGTCAACGAGAGGCTGTCTATCGGCGCGTAAATTGATTTTAGTCGTATCCGGGTCGGTAGGTATATAGTCCTATAAATATATATATTAGCTCACAAGGCAATGAGAGGCCTCCTCTGACGATTGAGTCTCGTACAAACTTGCAGCTATGCCGCGAGCTTTATTGGATCTTCGATTTATCGAAAATTTAAGGGAATACTATTTGGAATGGTCTGAGTGTTTCGACAATCTTTGATAGACTTTGAGAACATTGGGAAATTTTTGTAAGATATTTTAGGTAGTATTACAATTTTATTGTAATGTATATGACTGAAATGACAAGTATTGGAAGATAGAATTTTGGATGAGCTTGAAAGCTCTGAGCCGTGTATTTTCATCGTTATTCGGTTGTTTATCGGAAGAGTAGACAATGCAGATAATCCACTCATCGGTTTTGTTGTGTTCATTAGGTGCATGCATGAAAACACGAGGGAAGAGTAGGTCATTGAATTTGTCAAGTGTATAAAATCGAATACACTAGAGCGAAAATTTACATGTAAATTAATTCAACTCTGTTTTGTTGGTGAGTACAGAAAGTTACTTTGATGCCACTCGATGGGTCGAGAAAATTTTTTTACATTGTCCTGAAGCTTTTATCGGGAAAATTTTCTTTGAAAGTCGAGAAAGAGCTCTTGTAGCTGTTTTTAAATGGATTTACACGGAATTTATTTGGTAAGTGCTGTTTGGTAGGCTGTGTGATGAGATAGAATGTCTCTTTTGAATTCTGGTTCAAATTGAATTTTAGAGAATTGAATTTTTGAGAGTGTGGAGTCGAGGTTTCGATTTTGGGAGTTATGCATAATTGAGATCCTATTATTGGAAATGAGAATGCCTGTTTGTATTTCATCAAATGCAATTTTTCATCAGACAGATTAGTGAATTGAAAGGTTCTTTTTGTACGATGTAAATACTGAACGATGTTGTAATTAGGTAATTTTCCAAAGTTATTTAGAGAGTTTTGAAATGTGAAAAAAAGGACTTGTATCGATATCTGTCGTTAAATGGGACAATAAGATTTTCAGTTTTGGGGCGATCGTTAGACTGACATGGCAACATAATGTTAGTCGCCAGCGGGAAACGGTTAAGTGTTCCTTGGATCCCTTGTGACATTGCAGTGACGCTTGTGTTTTTTCTATGAAGGAAATTTTACGTGTGAGGTCCTCCAAAGGTCGGAAAAACTATATTGGGTACTCTTTCAGAGTTGTTAAATGTGGTTTAGGTACATTCAAGATTTGAATCATTGTCTAGATTAGTAGTGGAATGAGTATTTTGGGTCCCAAGGACCTCGCATGACCTGCCTGTTATTTTCAGTGGAGTTGACCTCAACAAATTAACGATAATGAGTGAACACATTCTTTACGAAATGAGAGCGCAGTCTAAAGAAATGGCCATATTCATGAGTTACGAAAATATATGGATATGAGTTTTTGCGTTTTAAAGGCGAAATACGATCTTTTGGAGCAAAAATTAGGGCAGGATCATTTTTGTCATCAAATTTTATATCAAAAACGTATTATTTTCAGAATTTTGGTACCCCCTGAGAACCTAGAAAAAAACTCTAGGTGTGCTAAAATTTTCAAGAGCGGGGTATTTTCCTTCTAAATCAATATGGTGAGTAGATAATAGATCAAAACTGTCAAAACTATGGACGGGATCAAATTCTACATCTCACGACGGGAAATTTTTTTCAGCTATGCTGGGAAATTGAAAAGCAACGTAAGCGAAGATCGCGCATTTTGAGCTTCTCTATCAGCATACAATGGATGTTGTGTACTTTTAGTGATTTTCTTACTTGTTTTTTTGCTCTACCTCTCACATCTGGCTACTCACGCTCCTGAAAATTCCCAAATAATAAATTTTACACGGAATTTACGAGATTGTAACCCGCGCTTCTGAGTGATTGATTTTCAGCCTGAGACGCCAGGCAAAGGTCAAAATAATCGCTCGGAAGCGGGGAATTTCATGAGAAAGGTGCGAATGAATAGTATTTTCCTTTACTCCACCACTCTAACCTAAATATGGCGCATTTGAACGCGATTACAGGGTTCTCGTGATGGAAAAAGATATCCACACTTTGCTTGCAAGCACATTCCGGGCACTGGAGGACATGTCTGTTTCGCTTAGCTCGACAGACAAACTGTCCTAGTGCCCAGAACAGGCTACCGCGCACAGTACGTAAATATACTATTTTGCAATCTCATAAGCACACAAAAATTGAAAAATTGCAAAAAATACATTCTTGACTTAAAATTTGGCGCGGGACTTGATCTCGCCCTTGTATTTGGTCTATCTAATCACCACTTGCGTTCAAGACGAAAATATCCCACCAGAGAAAATTTAGCACATTTAAGGATTTTTCTAGCTTCCTATGGGAGGGGGGGGGGTACACAATCCTTGCAAAAATACGTGTGTGACGTGAAATGTGATGATGAAAACGAATCCACCCTCACTTTTGCCGTAAAATGTCTGCATTTTCCTCTAAAACGCAAAAACTCATCTTCAGGTATTTTTGTAGTCCAAGCATAAATATGTCCATGACTTGAACATGATCAAGAAAAAGTGTTATTCTGAGTTCAGATTTGTGTTTAGCAGGTCTAAATCCGTCAGTAATTAAGATATGACTTCCACCTTTTAAGATCGGAAATTCTGGTCAGAAAACCTTCCTTGTGGGCTTGTGTTATCAGAGAAAATTCATTGGATTATTGTGTGAAATCAACAACCGCGCCGGTTGGAAAGTACTGACTACATCTACAACGGCAAATAGAATTGAAATAATTTCACATGTCAACAATTCTAGACAGCTCCCAGAGCTTTCATCATCATCAAAAAGCTACCCTCATCCCAATACATAACCAAAAAGAAAAAAAAATCGATTACATCATCTCTCAACCATCGACAAGCATCTCAAGTGCATCATCAGACCACATCAACTATTCTTTCTTTTCCCAAAGATCGTATCCCTAACATCAAGGGGGTGCGATGAAAAAGCGCGCAAACACCGTTAACGAAAGCTCTGTTTTAAAAAGAAAGAATAATCTACAGCAAGCTCTCTCACTTCTTTTACACACATACAGGTATACAATCACGTATTATATAAGGGTTGAGCTTTTGAAGATACAGATATATATGTATAAGGGATCGAGAGTCTCCTCGGTAGCACCACGTCATGAATATTCATCCCATAATGTCGGGCTCTCTCTCTGAAGCTCTACCACGTTTCTCGAGAAGCTCTCGAACGCGGTCTCCAACAGCGAAAACACGCGGGAAGAGCTTGCGTTCTCACCATCTGGAGATATGTATAGGGTGACGATGCTCCGATACTACAAACGATAATATACTATCTTATGGACTTTGGGCATTCCATAGGTGCATTCACACTTCTAGTAAGGTCAGTGTGCCTAATTTGCCCCCCCCCCCTACTTTTGTTTTGCCTGCCATTTCAACTCATCTTCATATTTTTCAACGTACTTTAGCTCATTTTGAAGCTTGTTTCAAGACCTTTGAAATAAGCTAAGGGACGTTCAATTTCAACGAATTGGAGCCGAGATATCTTGATTTTCGCGAAAGAAGAAATTTTGCGAGTTTTCAACAGTGTGTTCCTAATTTGCCCCCACAGGGGAAAGAGGCGTATTTTCATGAGATTATACGAGTTTTTCGTATAATCGGGATATCTCGGCTCCCAGACCTCCAAATGAGACGTACTTTAGCTCATTTTGTAGCTTTTTTTACCCCCTTCTAAACTTTTTGAGGTGAATCGATGCATCTTAATGGAGCGAGGAATGAGTTTGAAAAAAGACTATAGGAGCAAATTAGGAACACTGCACTTTTTCTAGTGATATGGTCGTGGAATCAGCTAAAAATCGAATTTTGCAATTCTGCAAAAAGCATTCTAAAGTTGGGACGAAGAAAAAGAAAAAGAATTAAAGTACGTTGGAATTGATCACATCAATTTTGTTTGGCATAGCTTTTAGTGACTAACAAAAAAGAAGTCGAAAGTACAGAAAACCACTTTTTTGTTGTAAGAAATGCGCGGGTCATAGAGGATCGGTCCAGAACGTTTATTTCCTCATATTCTAACGTAACAAACGTGAAAAAATGCGCGGCAGGGTCTGCGGGTGCATACATTTGAAAACTTGAATGGGGGGCAAATTAGGGAATGGGGGCAAATTAGGCACAGTTACCTTACTCGTGTATATGTTCTTATGTTTTTGCGCGCGTGTGTGTATGTGAATTGGTTGGTTAGATGGTTGATCGAGCTTGCGAAAATGGAACTTGGTTATATGTATGTATAGAATGTGACCAGGTGCAAACTAGTACCTGTGGGACATTTCGAGAAATCGAGAAGCTTGCACAGCTTGATTGCTTTGGGGATTCCATACAATGGGTGGTTGAATAGTTATCACATTTTATCGCATCCGCGAGTAATGGGCTTCCGGCCAGTGCCACAAGAGAGGCTAGAAACTGGCATGAGGATGCGAAATAGTACTTTATTGCCCTGGGCGCGTACGCCCAGTTCGGGCGCCACGACAGTACAAATAAGACAGTATAAATAAGTCCCCCGCATCCGAAATGGGCCTGCGAACACGGAGCAATAATGATTTTTCAACCTGAGAACCCTAAAGCCGCATTTTAATGCGGCTTTTTTAGGTTAAAATAATGAGAAAAATCATGTTCAAAGTTGCAATTTTTAGGTTAGAGTGCTATAAAGTGTCTTTTCGAAGTGATTTTCCACTTTCTCTCAGTTTGTCAAGAAAAAAAAATAACAGTTTGATACACGGGTGTGAAAGTCCCGCGTAGAAATAATTTTGTTTGGGGAAGGTTTGGGAAATCTTCTCCCCTCTTAAACTTAGGCCAAACTTAAAAAATGAGACATCCTCAAACTTGGTGATTACGACCCAAGTTTAGCGTGCAAACTTCTCACATCTTCTCAGAAGCTTCGCGCATGATTTCGACCGTCGTCTGCGGCTCGGTTCGAAAAATGTCATTTTGGGCCTTGTAACCACTTTGTGATTCAATTTGACGCAATAAAATTCCAATTTTCCTGGATTAGAAAATCATGATGGAATTTTGTTTTGAAACTTTACAAACGATTGACAAAAGTCGCCTCGAGGAGTGGGACGAAGAGATGTAATACTTGAATATTATAAAGTATCGCCAAAACTTTCCATAAAATCTGCCCAACTCCCATAGGAACTGTCCGACTTGTCTTCAAGAATGAGAATTCAGTCTGAACGTTCAATAAAATAGCTGAGATTTCGTTGGTTAATAATGGAATCTCGATCTCCTCCATGTAGTGGCGATGAAGTTGAGCACAGTTTCAACCATTTCGAAAGTTATTTCAACGTTTCAATCACCCCAAGCATTACTTCTTGCATAACGTCATGAATTAGTGTAAGTGAATAAACTTCCTTAAATTCGTACTTTTACATCTTGATTCATATATTCAACTCTTGGCACTTTTTTAAAAACCATAAAGTGTAAAATGACACTTGACTCCAGACTTCTATATTGAAGCACAAATTTCAACACACTTGAGCATGAAGTCAGAGTGGAGATTAGATGGTTGGCTTTTGTAACTTTTCTCTAAAGAAAGATGGACGATGTTTGCGGAAACACGTCTCGCTCAAAAATGTTGTGCCATCAAGAAGCTCAACAACCTAATTTCTCAAGCACCTCATTTTCAGAGTACATTTCACTGTCAACATTCATTTTTTGTAGGAAAGTATGTGGTGCAGGAAAATCTCAAAAAGTTTACTTCCCAAAAAGTTCTTGTCAAACTTTTACAGTTGAAGTCATATCATTTTGGGTCAACTTCTTCGACAATGGAAACAGGAACAATAGTATTCTGATAAACCAATTACTCAGAATGGTAAATAAAATTGAAAGAAGGGAAAAAGTTCGAAAGGAAAATAAAATCGAATTCGACGTATTTGAAAAAACGAAGCAAATTGGTTTTCGATTCGTCGCAACACACGAGGGCAAAGTTCTGATGGCAGATCCCAACAAGCCACTTGATGAATCGCCCATGCGAAACAGACCCAGCCAGTCTATGTACCTACACGACATTCAAATTGACAATTGCTTTTCCAACGTCAATCGCCCTTGTACACGAAAAAAAGCATCAACTTTTAGTCATCGTCTGATCACAGAGTTACCAGTAATTATGATGCTCAGGATGCAAATGTGGGTACTTATTTCTCGATAGTTGACAACGGCAACTTCTATACATCACGATTACTTCAGTACGGTTGAAAATTTTCTTTCATCATTCAAGGGGCAGATCTTATACGGTTGAGACCAGAAAAATTGCGAAAAAGGCATAAAATGATCACAGAAGTACCGTGTTCCCTTTACTCTAGCTGACATAAAGGTATAATATTACGAAATTCATCATAAATTTGATATGGTTACACAGTGAAAGATCTTGAAAATTTTGAACAAAATATTTGAGTGTACAAACATTTATTTCCTCCAGAAATCATATTATTTCTAACTTTCGCTATGAGTAGAATTCGTCAAAAATCTAAAATCGCTGATAATAGTATTTTTTACTTTTTGGACAAATAACATACTAATTGGTGTACAATAGCAAAGATTTTTGATCGGCCAGTATAATTATGTTTTCGAAGGTAAACTTTTCACACTGAATCGACTCTTTTCAAACTCAAAAATTTTCTTCAACGTCACATGGATACTTTTCCCTCAAAACCCCTGTATGCACACAGAACTCGCATCTTCTCTTGTGAGAAGCTCCTTTTTCATGTACGTCGGACGTCAAATCATTGCTCACTCTCTCGGTCTAAAGCGTAAATTTCAGTATATAGTACACTCAACGAGAGGTGAACGAGAGTATGGAAGCTGGGTAATGGGTATGTGAAAATGGAAAAGGTGCGATGTAGTATACGTCCTTTGAAGCTTTGCATCAGGTTGGTTGGCTTTTGTGTAATCGAGGATTTAATGTGAGTGTGAGTGTAAATATTTGTGTGAGTGAATCTAATCTCTGGTTAGGTAAATTTATATATATATGTGTGTGTGTGAGTGTGTGCTTGTAGGTGGATGTGTTGGAGGGTTTGAAAGGGTAACTATTTTATTTCGATTTAAAATTAAAAAAAAGGTGGTGTCACGTCTATTATCGGTGGAATGAAAATACTTTGTAAAATGCGTGGATGGAAGGAGAATTTGTAACAGAGAACATTTTTTTGCTGAGTAGTATCTTTCAATAAAAATAACCTGTGAATGTGTCAAGTGCTATTTATGCCATTCAACGTTTATTGATTTCTAAGAAGAGTCAACCCAGAGTACTTTATGTGACGGGTTATCTTTTATGTAACGAGTTTTTTTTATAGTACATCGCTGGACCTATTGAATCATGAATGAGTCAGTTGTCGGCACGGTTTGGATTATTTTTATAAAAAAAGAGAATGCTCATCATAATGGAATCTCACCAGAAGAGGTGATTTCCATATCTTTTATTTTAGAGTATTTTTTGTTCCTTTTTTTTTCTCTCAAAGTTATAAGCACACCATTCCCTGACACTGTCAGATATTGTGTGAAAGGCTGTGAATAAGCCCTTGGATGATACACTTCCATAACGCGTCATGAATGATACACTGACCAACTTTACTTTGCGCAATGGTTTTTTCATCAATTGCGACGGAGGTAGTCGCAATTAACTCGGAATTTCAGAGCCCTCAGAATAAGGCACCACGTGTCGGTAGAGCCTCAATATGGTGTCCCTTAACATTGAAAAATATATATATAATGTGAAAATTTCGCACAAATTCAGAAAACTTTGATTTTTTACTGTACAATGAAGAACTTTCTTCCTTTTCGATGCAACGGGCTGAAAGTTGGTAGGAATTTGTATCTCGTGCTATACTTCAGGCTATATAGATGACCATTAACCTGTCTTCTAAGAAGGTATTCAGTTTGAATCATCACAGATGGGAGAAAATGGAATTTCTCCATCAAGGTGAAAGAGGGATTATAATCGGCACAGTAATCGTATACTGGACATTTTAATGAAATGAAAAATAAGTGAATCATTCTAAACTCAACCCCCTGCACTGAGTGTGTATTCACATCAGAATGTGATATAGACAGTTAACAATCAGCTTCGGATGAGATCTGATGTGCACGAATGACACACTGGGGTCAGGCTGACCCTAGTATCAAATACGTCTGGGGAACACGCCAACTGATATTTCTAGAGGTATATGGCGTGTGGCTATCGAATCAAGACAGAAAAATCAGCACCAGATTTTACCTACACTAATGACACACTGGGGTCAGGCTGACCCCAGCCAAAATCAGATCTGATTTGAGGTGGCTACGACCGCGAGACTATAGTGACGCGCGGTCCTTGCACCCTGCACCCATAGATAGTGGGACTGTTAGACTGGAGTCAATTGGCCCATGTTGGACGTTTTTCGACGATTTTGACATTGAAAATAAAATTTGAAAATCGCTTTGGGTCAATTCGACCCAGTGTGTCAGCCATAAGTTAAGATGAATGAATTGATAGATATATCTTTGAAATATGGTGCTGTATGGAAAAGTGGCCAAACATTCATTTGAGACTCACAGTATTCTCAAAATTATATTGCAGTATACAAAATTTCATCTCGCTTATTTATTAGTCGGAGTAGCCATTATTATCAAGTGATTAGTTTAATTTTCCCTTCTAAAAATTTTGTCGACGTAGAGAAGGAAATATTTTTATCGATACACGCGAGCCGGACTTGTTACTATAAAAGCTGTTGAGCTCTCCTCTTTCTCGGATATCTTGGCGTGAAGCCCAGACAAGCTACTACACTCTGGAGCCCCGTTTTTTACACGTATTGAACTTACCAGCATCATAACGCAGTCTGCTTCGATCATTGAACTCTATCTAAATCGATCATTTATTATACCTCTGTAATAGAGTCCTTAAAATTGGAAGATTTTGTGCAGGAATTTTCAATTGATTCAATTGTTATCAGTTGTTTTCCTATCGAGCATATTTTATAAGTGCACATTTTCAGCACCCTCGTTTTTTCCTTAAATAAAGCTTCTATTAGATCCATGTAACAAAATTGAAAAATTCACTCAATGATGTGAGAAGTTTCAGATTATTATTTATCCTTCCAAGAAACAAATGTGTTAGTGCAAAATATTCATGAGTACACCACTTTATCTAGAAAAAAAAAAAATTATAAAGACGAAGTACAGGAATCCCTCCGTATTCGCGGAGATACGTATCAGCAAAGTACCGCGAATACGAAAACCGCGAATAAAAAGACATTGCTCTTAAGGGAAATTATGGGTTACGTCACAAGCTCACAGAAGAAACTCAATTTCCCGGACCATATTCAGAATTTATTCCTCTTCATACAAGTGAAGCTACAAATCGATTATAAAAGATGTAACCATCGCTATTTTTGGAAGTAATCAGTTAGTTTTGATTGTCTAGCACGCCTACAAGTATCTTTATACAAATCTCTGTAAGGGGATAGCGGGCTAGCAATTGGCCAATCGCGGATAACAAAAACCGCGAATAAAAAGTCCGCGAATACGGAGGGATTCCTGTATTTCTAAATCCTTCATTTTTTTCATTTACCGTTCAAGATCAGATTGTATATGGAATTTTCTCAAAGTTCATATATCTAAATGAGATGAAATCCGTAATACGAAATTAAATTCCTTCTCACATCTTCAACAACTCAAATTCAAGTTTCTACAAAATCAACAAAGGCAAAGTACAATATTCTTTCTCTACTACCCTACTCTTCTTTGACAAAGTCTTTGAGTTATCCGCTCACTGCAATAGAGCTGCAAGACCCCCCATAAGGTTTCATCTCATCTGCAGTATATTCACGTCTTATCCTCAACCCATATGTCGTTTTAGGACGTTCCAAACGTGCCCAGGCTCAGAATCAAGATATTAATGTCGAAAATTATCTCACAGATGTCATCAAAATCATTCAGGATTATTGCAAAAGTATCCATCCAATTTTCCTGACAACTAGATTATCTCAATCCGGAAATCACAATTGCGATGAAATTTTTCGCCTAAAACCAAAATTATTAAGGGCTGTTCATGAATAACGTGACACAAATTTTGCCTCTTCAAATCCCTCTGATTCGTCGGAATGAATATGATACTGATGTTTAATAATTTCTTTAAAAAATTATGAAACCATGAACTTCCTATCCCTCTGTTTTGTCTCACGTAATGTATCAATGGACCGTTAAAATGCTTAATCTTACAATTTCATTCGGCAAAAATTACTGAAATAGGCTAAAACACTGTACCAACGCATTTTTTTGCATTCAATGGAATTCAATGGCTGATGGATGGGCATAAAGAGAAAAAATTTCCTACAAAAGAGGCATGTTTAGCCTGTAGAGACAGAGTAGCTGCATAGAACGAGGAAGATTATCACACAGGGTCAGTGAACTATTTCTGAATGGAGCCAGAGAGTGTGTGAGAGAGAGAGGCATGACCTGAAAGCAGGTCGGGAAATGTACTCAACTCTCTGATATCGTATAGTAGTTTCAATGAAAAGCCGACAGGCGTTCATCACTCGCTGATGGAAATTCATACTTGTCGACCGAGACGTCTCTAGGATGGGAGGCCTCTCCATTTAAGCTTTTCCTATTTTTGTGTCAACTTTTTTACCAACGATTATGTTTGCTTTCATGGTTGGATTATTCAAACTGGTCAATACACGCAAACAAAAAGTGTTATTGAGCAAAAGTAATGGTTTGGAGGATGGAAATTTTATATATTTATACACCATATTTTTATGCATGAATTCATTTTTTAGCAAAAAGATCGGAGAGAGTTGTATGAACATGGACTAACAAATGTATGATGGTGTGTATGTGTGTGACTATTTGTGCGTGTGCATTGTAAAAAATTCGCAGTCAAATTCTCTTGTAGTGGTTGAAAATCGTTGACAGCCACAGTGGTTGAATCGATTTTTCAACCAAGTGATTAAAATATCGATTCAACTACGTGGTCGAACTTAAGTTATATGCGTCATTGATAGTCTCGTGTATTTCAGTATACATTTAATTTCAATACCATCTCATAATCTGTACATCTATTGTGGAATCCGGTCTTACCGCAGAAATTCAAAAGTGCACAGCAACCATTCAAATTTTGCTCAGTAGTCGTATAGCCACTGAATTTCAACCACGCTTGCTAAGTTTTGGTTCAATTTTATGATTTTTTTTACAGTGTGGGTGTGCGTGTGGGTGTGCGTTTATGAGGCTTTATGAACAAAGAGGAAAGAGCATCTCATTGAAATTAAATGTCTTGTCCAGAGGTCGTTTTTAAAATTTTCTTCGAGATTTTCTTGGTACTCAAAAATATCATACATGAGTACAATGCTGTGATGTTGTTTCCTGAATTCGTACTCAGACTACATATTAGAAATTCAGTGCATCTAGAGCTTGGGCTCACGGCGAGCCTTTGATCTAGATGCACAAATGGAAACATTAAAAGCGGCTTTTGTGAACAAAGAAAAATGTTGCAATTTTCATGCAGTAGGCACATGTTAGGAAAGAGAAAATTCGGATCAAAGTGGGCGATGTGAACTTAATTTTTAAATATCTGGAAAAATGTTATGAATTCATTAAAATTTGCCCTTCCAAAGCACAGCTTTTTCTTTTACAAAAACAGGCGTATTTAATTTCAGGAACGATATAGAATTATTGAATCGCCATAATTAGAAGTATGATCAACCATTGCTTCAGCTCACTTGCATGAATTGGATATGGGATTTAATATCTTATCTGAAATGAATTTTTGCACACAACTAGTGGAAATCGAGGAACCTCTTCATTTTGATAAATTGTATGCGTTGTTGGAAGATTGTGCATCAGATTTGGTGGATGATTGCATGGGTTCATAAAAAATGCAGACAAAGGTCCTTCATTGCATTTTTAAGTTTATCTTTTTTGTAAGTCACTTCACAGATTTTTCGTTGTATGAGCGTATCATGCTCGGCGTTACATTGACTCTTTTTGCCTCATATTCACGCCTCAAAATGGCGAGTAAAATCATTTTTCCCGTATATATTAAGTACATGAAGGCTCATTTCGATGAATTGGTGATTTTGCCATGTTTCCTCATTAATCTTTTGATAACTCAAAAACGGACCGTTTTATCGAATAATGTGTAGAGAAACTTTTTGTAGAGCTTTCAAAGATCTGAAAAACCATGTTCTGAAAGATTCTCAAACGATGGCTCGTTCTACATAGGACGCGCTCAGCGCGTAAGCGTAAACGCATACGCTTGCGCTCAAAGCATTTGATGCTGGGATTTTCATGGAGCAGCCTCACCAGTCGTTTTCCACTCGGAATTTCCACAGGTAAAGAACTGGTTGATGCTTGGTGGGCCTCGACTGACATTATCGAGTTCACCAATCAAGTTTCTCCATGTTTTTCCATGAACGAATAGGGAGAAACATCAGCGTTGGCCGCGAGAGCCTTTTCGGAAAAAGATATAGGTTTAGCAACATTTTCGTGATTCAGTATCCGGGATAGTGATCACTCATCTTGATCTTGCGTAGTTTTTGATCCCAAACAAAATTACAGTCTTCGCAAACTAAGGCGGGTGTTCACCAATGCGGATACCGAGTTGCAAACACGTTGCTCAACCTGAATTTTTCCGGAAGAGGCTCGCTGGGCCGCCACTGCTGATTCTTCCTATTTGTTCATGAAAAAACATGAGAAAAATTGTTTTTCTGACACAAAGAAGTCATCCGGAGACCACCATCAATCAATGTCATAGGTTTCGTATTTCACCGATAATGATAGAGTGGGTAATTCTTAGGGTGGCCAACGCTGATGTTTTTCTCTAATTGATTGTGGAAAAACATAAAGAAACTTGATTTTTGGCTCGTCAATATCAGTCGGGGTCTACCAATCGACAACCAACTCTTCCCTTGGGAAAATTCTGAGTAGAAAACGACTGATAAAGCTGTCTCATGAAATTCTCTGCATTAAATGCTTTGAGCGCAAGCGTGTGCGCATACGCTCACGCGCTAGGCGCATCCTATGTAGAACAAGCCGATGCGTCTACTTCGAGTTGTGAGGCGTCTTTATTACAAGTTTTATGAATTTTGAAATATTTCCATGGGACATCGTGTCTCGAATTTCATATTTCTAACCACTTTTGCAATGTTGTGAGATGATTCAGTGAACTTTTCTTCATCAGTTATCAAGATTCTGCTCAATACAACTCAAGAGAATCTTCCAGCATTCCATGTTCAAAATATGAAGTTCGAAATGTCATGTACCATGGAAATATTTGAAAAACCATGAAACTTGGAATAAAGACGCCTGACAACTCGAAGTAGACGCACCGTTTGAGAAACTTTTAGAGCACGATTCCTTGGATCTTTGAAAGCTCTACAAAAAGTTTCTCTACACATTTTTCAATACAATGGGCCGTTCTTGAGTTATCAAAAGGATAATGAGGAAACATGGCAAAATGACCAATTTACCGAAATGGGCCTCCATATATTTATACCGGGACAATCATTTTACTCGGCATTTTGAGGCGTAAGCCGGTACGATTTTGGTCGAAACGGGTCCTTACTGTGTAGGATCTCCTGAAAAACAGCCCAGAGGTGAATTTTGGTGTCAGTTTTGTAATACTTATCGCAGCTTGAAGCGAGGTGTGTAGTACACTTCGATACAAGGGTGGAAAAACCTTTTTTCATTACTCTAACCTGAAAATGACGCGTTTAAATAGGATTTTAGGGTTCTCGTAATGAAAAAATATATCCGCACCTCGTTTGCAAGCCCATTTTGGGCACTGGAGGACATGTCTGTCTCGCTTCGCTCGACAGACAAACTGTCCTAGTGCCCAAAATGGGCTACCGCGCTCAGTACGGGAATATACTATTTTGCATCTGAGTGATGGATTTCCGGCCTGAACCGTTAGCAAAGGTCGGAATCCACACGATGATGCGAAAAATACGTTTTTTGGCACACTGCGCGAGAAAGTAACTTTTCCGCACTGATTTCCCACTTTCTCTCACAGTTTGTCAAAAAATAGTATTCGATACACGGGTGTAAAACTTATTTTTCCACCCTTGTATCGAAATGTACTATTACACTCGTGTATTGAACTGTGTTTTTCGACAGCCTGTGCGAGAAAGTGGAAAATCAGTGCGGAAAAGACACTTTTCCGCACAGCGTGTCCAAAAGCATTTTTCATTACTCTAACCTAAAAATGCCACGTTTAAATAGGATTTTAGGGTTCTCGTAATGAAAAAATATATCCGCACCTCGCTTGCAAGCCCATTTTGGGCACTGCAGGACATGTCTGTCTCGCTTCGCTCGACAGACAAACTGTCGTAGTGCCCAATATGGGCTACCGCGCTCAGTACGGAAATATACTATTCCTGAAAAAATCTAAAATGAAACGAGATCTGCGTCGAGTCATACTAGAGTCTATTCGAACAAGAGCTTCCATTTCTGCCCTTATTTCGTTTTCAATAACCGAAAAAATTGAGTTCGGGAAACGTTCAATCCTACAGTGAAGACGATTTTAAAAAGTGAGTACCTTATGGGCACATCTTCATAACGCTCGTCTTTCGCAATACCACCCGAGTAATACGCTATATTTATCAATACTCGAATCACCTACACATATAAGATGTTCTAACGGGGGCTATAAAGGGTGACAAAATCGATCGTCTCGCGGATCTCTCAATCCACTCCAACACATCCGCTGCTCGAGTTGCCCTCTTCTTGCTAACTTGCTTTGCACAGTGGATCTATTCTCATCTTTGCATCTTCGTTGCTTCCGATTTTCTCGTCACTCCATTGATGCACGTCTCTTATCTCAAAAGATGTGAAAAACGAATGTAAATTTTTCACGTTTTGTACTTCAAGGCAAAGAAAAAGTATGCGGGCTCGGTGATAAAAAACAATACCGGAAATCGGATCAAGAAGTTAAACACAGCGAGATCAGAAACATGCATTTTTGAAAAATATGCTCTTTTGAGGCGTTTCTCATCCGATTAATCTGAATAAAAAGCATTTCCCCAGAACCTTGTCATTTCCAAGATGAAATTTGTCTGATATGATTGTCACACCACTACTTTTTATTTCAACCTCGAAATTGTGTTTGAATCCATCGTTAGCATTAGCGTGGGATAGAATACGAGAAATCATTTTACAAATCATTTTGTGGGTAAACATTAAATCATCTATGATTTCGATATAATTACATGATTGAAAAGTCGGAAACCTCAAAGGAAGCCGTACAAAAGCTCATTTTTCCCACTCTCTAAACTTAAAATTCATTTCGCAGATTATGATTTCTCCTCGGATAAAAAATACCGTTACAACTAGGAATTTTAAAATCAATCCAAGTACAATTTGATCGATGTAGTACATTGTTGAACACTGGGTATGATGGTATCATGAGAATTATTTTTTACATCTGAACCGACCTCATGCTGGGATAAAACTATTGAAAAATCTCAAAACGCAAAGCTTCATAACGAATTTTGAGCTCAAAACCCTAAAAATAAAGTCCTTCTGGTTTGTCCATTCTGTAGACTTCAAAAAAGTGAAGAACGATTACACGAATCGGAAAAATATTTTGCCAAAAAGCATGGCTTCGAATCCATTGTGCGATATGATTTTTTTTTCTTTTTATTGTCCGATACGACTTGAGCAGGCTTTGCCAATTCTTTCACATTCATCTTGAACCGAAAAGCTTTATCGGTAAATCTGGATCTTCTTACGAGTCAATGCAGATCTCATAATTCCGATTTATCATACTACTCAAATTAAACAGACGAGATCAGTATTTGCAACTTTGACGAATGACGGGTGACACCTTTTCCTCCCCCTTTCTCCTTCATTTTTGCTCATTTCCATTCCAATCGCTTTGTGTTCAGTCAAAAATGAACGGAACCATACCCGCCCTGTACATGGCCTCATAGAAAATCAGTCAGAATTTCAACAGTTGTACATACGTGTTACGAGCAAGTATCTCGAAAAGCGTATACATCTTTTGTCTGGTCACGTTCAGTGATGTATTAGATAATTGTCGTATATATACATACATTAAGCTTTGAGATGTGGCAACACCGGGCAAATTTCAAGGTCTAAAATAAGATGTTGAATGTGTTTGGGTCCATTGAAAAATTAATGGTCTGCGAAAATTCCTTCACGCCGGTGACTCGATCTTTCTTTTGTAGCAGAAGTAATTCTCCGGGAAGTCGATTTTGAATTCGAGATGAATAGGGCATAGTGGGAAACTTTCTCGGGAATTCCAAAATTTTGTTTTTGCAGATATTTAAATTCATCAGGTAATGATACACTGCTTCCATGAATTCCCTGCGAGTTATAATAAGGATACGTCCACGTAAACTAAGATTGGATAGTAAATTTTATTGGTATTGCGATTTTCTATTTCATTCATGAGTCAATCACTTGCTGATTGGGCTCATTTATTTTAGGAATAGATCACGGTCAAGTTTTTTATGGGATATAATGGCGTTGACCTCTCAGATATCCTTTTTGTTAGAAAGCTATGGTATTACTCTCAGACATTCTTATGCAGCTAAAAGACTATCATGTTATGAAATCTAACAATGATTTGCAAAAGTGTGACTTCTTGGATTCAATGGCTGCTCCTTTAAAATTAGAGTTTTCTGCTCCGTAAGACCGGATAAATTCGGACTCGCGGAGTGATTTGAAGCTGTTTTGAGAAATAAATATATTCGTCTTTGAGTGGGGTTTCGCTATGATTTTGGATTCATTTGCATCTCATAATATCCTGCATTTTTTGTTTTGAAGAACCTTTGTTTCTGTTGATAATTTTGGTTCCCATCAAAAACTCAATCAGTTCGTTCAAACAAGCTTTCTCAACCATTTTGAGCCACATCTTTTCATAGTGAATCCAAATGTACTTCATGATGAGTCAAATTTTTAGGAAAATGGTTTGCGGCAAACCTCATATTCTCCACAAAATTTGAATACTTATCCAAGACTTATCCTGGACTAGGTGATTCAAAAGGGAAAATTATCTAAGCCTGGATGCTCATGAAGGCCCAAATCCTACAAGCCTTATTCATTCTTTTCCTTCAAATTGCAAAATTTACATGAGTGTAACTCGTTTATATTTCCCTGACAATAAAGTTCTGGAGACAACCTGAGAAAATTGAAACTTTCTCATTCACATCTTTCCCCAAAAAATTCTATTTTTTATGCTAATCCAGAATTCTCTCTCGAATTTGGAAATCAAAATTCCGTTAAGAAAATTACTTTAATCTTGGCTCGAAGACCCAGCCAAATAACGAAAATATAAACAAATCAGCGCCGTTAGAATCAAAGGTTCTACATACAGCACAAGTGAGTGAAAAAAAGAAAGCTAAAAAATTCCAAGCTCAGCTTAAACACGTAGAATTCGTAAATAAAAAAAGGCTCCTTTGATTCCGCTCGTTACATTTGCCGGCTTTCGAAATGCAAAAGTCGTCGCGCCACCACGACGACGACCGCTCTCTGTTTGACGAATTCTGCAGCCCTCAATTCGCGTGGATATATGTACTTATTCTCTCAAGCGCGGGTGGCAAGTAATTGCGAGAGAATTTTAGTCGAGCGTCAGCCTCAAACATTTCTATATAGAGGTACTTATACTTATATTCACAAAATATATTCAAGGCTACTAGGGTTTATGAAGCTCATAACCCTTGAAAATTTTCGCTTTATTCACAGTTCTAGACTTTACCGATCAATTTCTGTAATTAAATTAATTAAAAAAATTTCGGAGCTTGCAGACGCTGCGCAAGTTTGCAAGCTCGACTAAACTCTTGTTGTTTTGATGGAGAAACTAATATCGTAAAAGTCTGCAGATCAGCCCTTTGGAATTTTACACACGCCCTCTTTTGGTTCCCCAAAGAGGGCGTGTGTAAAATTTATGAAAATCTGAGAAAATTTGAAGATTTTCTTGGAAAATTATCTTGAGTGTAAGATTCGTTTCAAAATCTGATTTTATGCTTGCTATGGTAATAAGAAAGGGAAACATTTGAAATTCGCTTATCCTACAGTTTTTTTTTCCTACAATTTTCACTACAATAACAAGTTTCTTAATAAGATCTACAGAAGGTTTGAGCGGCTAAATGAATGGAGTGAATAGGATGAAAATAAAAATGTCAAGAAGATTCTTAAGAATGAAGATTCCAAAGAAAATGGAAATGAATTTCATGACAATTCCAAATTATTCAATGATGAAAATATTGACAGTTTCAACTTGGCACGAATGAAGAAAGGCAATCTCAAAATATACTCAGGTGAACTCTCAAGTAGTAAAAAAGATTTTAATAAAAAAGTACGTTACCTTCGAAGAAAAGCAGCTTTCACCCACCGGCCGGCAGCTTTTGCAAGCTCATCTCACTCCAAGGTGGCATGTTTGCACTCAAAACCTCCAACCCTACTCTTCTTTTTTTCCCCCTCACATTTTTTCTTTTCCAAGCATCCACAATCTCATAAACTACAAAAAAATCTTCACATCTTGCACTTTTGAATCACCAATAAAAAAATTTTCAAAATTCAAAGCTTGCAAGCACATTAAGAATCCACAAACAACTACCCGAGATAACAATTTTATGGTCCATCCATCGCGTGCGGTGTCTCGCGCGTAACTAAGCACGCTTCACGGCATGGACCGGTACGGATTCTATACTACAAACTCACTAAAGTGAGTGAGTGAGAGAGAGAGAGCAAAAGGGATGCTGAGAGGTACTGTGTGCCGGCGTATTGATCCAAACCGCGGG
This sequence comes from Eretmocerus hayati, assembly GCA_029851415.1. Lineage (NCBI taxonomy): Eukaryota > Metazoa > Arthropoda > Insecta > Hymenoptera > Aphelinidae > Eretmocerus > Eretmocerus hayati. The sequence goes on from CM056742.1 coordinate 23,642,005, forward strand.
AGTTGCTTCTCCCTCGCGCAAACTCCCATGCATATATATACTATTCTACTACTAAGTTTATGTAGTATATCTCTACGGTGTGTGGTTCTCTTTTGGGGGGTAGCTTGCGACTCTACTGATGCTTTTCTATGGTTTAGTATATATGGTGGTATGTGTATGGGGCGGGGGTATACCCTTATCTATATGTGAATTTACGTAGTGGCAGTAGTAGTAGTAGTAGTAGTAGGAACCTGTGACATCTGCCCCAACGGAAGTGTTAGTATAAGGGATTCCGATGCTTGACGTAAGGGCTGGTATAGTGCTATCTAGAAATGTACTAGAAGGGGATTTGGAGATGTGGGGTGTGGTTGATAAGGGAATGAAGCAAAAATTTATTTCCTAGAATTTCATTTCATTCTGTATTGGATATAAGAGAAGTGTATTCAACATACACCCCCCTCCTCCCCCTTGAGCCTTTTTGACAATAATTTTGGTCTACTTAAATATTTTTCAATGGACTTTCGCTTATTTTGAAGCTTGTTTCAAGAACTCCAAAATGAGCTGAAATGAGTTCGATTGTGCAGGCCAAGCAGAGCCGAGATATCACAATTTTTCCAAAAAGTGATTTTTTACGAGTTCACGAAAAGATGTATACAAAGACTCCATCGTTTAAGACGATGTAAATCGACGATTATAAGTGTGTGAAATGAGGAAATTCTTCCTATCTCCATATCATCGCGTTAGAGCTTTTTGGAAACTCAAAACACTATTTCCGGCTTATTTTGACGTGATAAACACGTTCTAGCTGGTAAGAAAGTCGTACTGCACTTCCTTTCGAGATAACCACGTGAGGGCATATTGGGTACAATTCGATGTTGGCCTCCATTTTTGCGAATGATCTCCGTGATTTTCTTATAAAATTGCTCCAAATCCAATTTTTGCAACTCCAATATTACGGATTTCGAAGGTACCGAGACAAGGAATCAAATGCATTGAGACACGTTGAGATTGGTTGAACCAAATTCATTTGGCACTAGTTTTACTGAACGCGACTTACTCGTTAATTTCTTAGCTGTGCGCAACGGAAAATGGGGAAATCACTATGAATTCCCTGGTGAACGCAGAAATGATTCAAGGTCGACCCTAATCACTTATTTACCCATATTTAAAAACGAAAAAACACCAAAAAGGATTGCTGGAAAGTCAACGAGATTCCTGAGATCAACATATGGGTTCATGTTAGGTACACGTACATACCTTATGACTCGGATGAAATTTTCGTCAAAAAAGAGAGGGGGGCGGTCATGACGTGTGTGAGTGAAATCTTTTGAGGGGGGGGGGGGGGGGGAGTCTGCTTGAATGTGACAAGGTGTGACAAGGAGGAGGGAGGGGTCCGAAATCCTTGAAAATTTTGCAGACGTCTTTTGTGCAAGCCTCCTTAGGAAGCTTTAGGGGTGAGATTACGATGTATTTCCACGAAAGACCTCAACTCTCTGGTACTCAAGTATTTTACAGAATTTCACGAGGAATTTCTTCTCTTTCCAAAGAAATAAACATCTGAATGATCTTTCCATTAAAACAACAATAATTCGATGGAGAAGACCTGCCCTCGGCTTACTAGTGTGGATCGTCACCGAAAAAATACCACTGAACAAATAATTTGGAGTATATCATGTTGTCCCCTCAGCTGATCAGCCATACAACTAATAGGCAATTTAAAAAATTCCAAGGCATTGGTCTAGCATTAACCAACGCTGGTAAACATGGTTTTGAGTGAGTATTGGCTACTTACACGAGAAGAGGGTGGAAAAACGAGTGTAAAAGAACCAGAAAGACGTTATAAAAAGCCTGCTCCTACTGTACTTGGGGTGAAAAATACAATTTCATCTGAGGGTTACTCGAATCATGTCAGGAAGATTGATTAATTTGTCTGGCTCTTGAATCGACCTTCGGGTATACGAAGTGTCATATCACATGTGTCGCTTCCCTAAATTGAAAAAGTAGGGGCAGAGGGTTGATCGATTATCTCAAGATCGTAAATCATAGAAACGCGTCTCTGAATTCATGAGAGAGATGAAAGAAAATCGTTTTATAGAATTAGAGAAATCAGGCACAGCATCAACGTTCATTTTCGTTTAAAGGATATTTGGGGTTGTATCATATCGGTTTCTCTCAATAATCTTCAATGCGTTCTTGATTGCATTTCAAAATTTATTTCAGGAGTCACAAAATGAGCTACGATATTTTCTATTTGAAACATTTGGCGATGAACTGTCACAGATTTACGAGGAGATTCATTCTCATTAAAATACAAAGGGTGCGTTATTAGCTCTCATATCCATAGAAACTGCGTTTTCATGAGAATACATTAGTTTTGCTGTAAAATCATAACATTGGCACTCACGAGGTATTTAGTTGAAATGTTGGAGCGTTTTTAGTCTGCTGCGTGGATTATTGAAAGAATAAAACTATTTCCATAGAAGGGGAGAATGTAGAAAATGGACTTCAAAGAGGCCGGCATTTTGGAACGGTGAACTTTTGGAATGGTAGAATTTTGGAACACAAACACTCAGTTAAGAAATATTTGAAAAATAGAAATTCAAAGCTGCTCAAGTACTTGAAAGTCTAAATTTCAATAAAATAATTCCATAGAATCGAAAATTTAAAGACATCTGAATTCTAGGGTCGCAATAGTACCAGACAACAAATATTTGGAAACCACGGATACGTCAGAAGTATAAAAATTTGTCGTGCCAAAATCAGAGAGCCAAATGGATCCTGATTATTGCCCTTTCGGGCATTCCGAATATGGGCATTCCAAAATTTTATGTGTTTTTTTCCTTCTTTATCGACGCATTTCCGATCTTTATTCAAGGCCATTCTGCGGGACATTTAGTTTAAGGTGAATTCCAAACCACCGATCACGATCAAGCTACACCGAAAGGCATTTGTAGAAATTCACATCGATGCCGGTCGAAATTCGAACCTCGGCCCTGTGCGTCTGTTTTGCCAATCGTATATAATTTTCCAACTCAAATTCAGAATTTTTTCAAATTCTCAAATCTCCACAATTCAGCCTTCTAAATTCTTAAATAGTAACAAATAATTATATAACAAGTTGTGGGGGTACGCTCATAATACATGATTGAAATAACGGAGGATGAAAAAAAATACTTACCTCATCTTTACTAGATTGATGGAAGCACTTTCATCTCATTTATTTCTTGTCTAAACTATTATTCTATTTCGCAAAAACCAGTAGATAAGCTGTACCTGTTTTTGAATAAATTTTGATTGGAATTTTTTTTGCACTTTCTTGATATTTGGGTGCTTACATAATTGCATAAAATAGTATTCACGTCTCGTTCATGAGGTTTCCCGCTTCTGCTGAGCAATTATTTCAACCTTCGCCTGCGGCTCAGGCCGAAAACCAATCGCTCAGAAGCGAGCTACAACCTCATAAACTCGGTTCGAGATGTACTATTTTGTACAGCTCTCGGGCTAGCTCAAATATTTTACCTCTTCCAAAATAATTCTCACAATTTCAAACTTAACATATACTTTTATAAGAAATTTTTATTAAAGTATACTTCCAGCATCGACCTTTGCCATCCATAAATTCCTACAAATCAAATCTTCAAATCTCTCTCAAATCTTACTCGTACTAAAGTTTTCCACTTGATTCAGAATCTCTCTCACATAGTTTTCAAATGGAAATCCTTACTATAAGCCGAATAAGCATTCTCTCAAAATTCAAATCTCAGCTAGCCCATAGATCACGTCTTACTATGAAGTAAGACCAAAACATCATGTTATACCCTGGAATCAAGGTAGATGTATATACTTACTCCCGATGCCAGCTCTGCTCAAAGTGGTAAACTCTCTCTCTGGCAAGTAACAAGTCTTGAGAAACTTGGACACTCCACAACTTCTCGTGATAACTCTTGGGGGCATGTATACGATCTTACCAGAGAACGCTGACCCGTATGCCCGCGAATGTTCAAACTTTACTTCAACTGATGCTTGGAATAAGTATGCTCTTGAACACCAAGTAGCTCACTCTCAAGAAATTGAAAGTTATTCAAGTACACACACACACACACACACACACACACACACACACTTACTTTTACACATGCACAAATATACATAGACATAGACATAGACATAGAAATGTAGAATTTGGCATTTGGGATAAGATGTCTGGGTATTGAGAAGCTCAGAAGTCCGATAAATCGCTCCTGAGAATCTTAAATATATCTATGAGACAGTCTGTTGAAGTGGATGAGCATTAACCCTAGATTAGGATACTACCTACAATCTATATCCCTCTGGGGTGACTTTGCGTCTAGTGGCTACTTTGATCTCAAACTCTTACTTTAGTAGACGTGCGGGACATTCATTATCCCCTTTTTTTTTCTCAGGTAAGTATCCGATAGCTACTTATTTCAGACACGTGGGTAAAATGGATAGCAGATGCTTTTACTTGGTTGTATACACATGTGAGAATTGAGTATAGATAATTATGGTAGAACTGATTCCAAAGCTCTCTGTCTCTGATACGATTGTGTTCAAGAGGTCTGACAGAGTGGGCACTCGGGATGAGCTTGGAATTCTCAATTGGCTAGCTAGCTACCTAGCTATCTCTGTGACACGGATCGTTGAATTCTAGTTGAATGTGAGGAAGAGAACAAGCGTATAGAAAGATGTAAAGGATCTCATTGGGATTGATTAGCCTTCGGATGATGTGATCGGTCTTTCGAAGCTTTGTGCAAAGTGATCTTTTTACTAGACTGTGATGAGATGATGCTTTGAGTAGGGTAGGTTTTCGTATAAAAGTTCTGAGGTCGAAGAGACTTGTTAATTTGTGTTTGAAACTATTTGAATGAGTTTTTGATTTGCTCGTCGCACATTCTCCCTGTATTATGGTCATTCCGAGGTTTTGAATTTTCATTCATTTGAACTAAATTATATAGGCATTATTGCGCAAACTTACATATTTTGTGTCCAAAAGTTCAGAAGTTGAAAATTGAATTTCTGCATGCCTATGACAACTTATTTCATGCGTTTCTGCATTATAGAATGATAATTTGTCATCAAAAGTATGGAGGAGTGTAGTTTTATTTTTTGTGTGTGTTAGTCGTAATTGTTATCCCTGGAAACATCTTTCGATTTCACGAAGCTGACATTTTGCCCTTAAAATCGCTCGAAAAAGTAATGAAAGTGACGCAGAAAACTTTTCCACGCGGAATTCATCCATTCCCATAATATACCAATAGGAGAAATTCTCTGCGCCCAGATGAATTGGCTTCTGATAAGGTAACACAGTGTCCATGGAACTGATGACTCACATGGCTAATGTTCGGCTATAAATGTACATGCAGCACTGAAAAAACTGATTCTAGGGCTACTCACGCCGGCATTTGATTATTTGACATGTTTCCATAAAATTTCGCTCGAGGCAAAGCGGTCAAGAGTGAATTTAGACGTTCATCATTTGAGTTGACTGGCGTACACACATTAAAAAAAAAAAAAAAAAAACGAGATATAAACTACCAAACCCACGACGCTTCTATCTCGACTCCATGATACTGGAATGATTCATCCATCAGACCGAGTCCAACATTCTCATGGATGGATGAATGGATGGATGGATGGATGGATGGATGGATGGATGGATGGATAGATGGATGAAAGAGATGGGCTGGAACGGGATGGAGTGGGGATAGAGTGGGTTAGGATGAATTGAACGGGGATGGGTCCTTTCTTAACCTCCCCGAGTGACTCCCCCTTTTGTGGCAACTCGGAAAGAGTGAGATCCACTCGGGCCCGAGTGGGATTCTCAATCCGAAAGAGTCAAACTCACTCTTTTCGAAGTTGCCACAAAGGGAAGTTCACTCGGAAAGGTTAAGAGAGGTTGGGATGGGATGCGCTGGGCTGAGAGGGGGTGAGATGAGCTGAGTAGGGCTGGGCTTGGTTAGGCTGAACCTAGCCGGACTGAGATGTAATAGGCTGGGGCGAGATGGGATGGAATGAGAAGGGAGAGGAAGGGATGGGATTGGGTGAGATTGGATGGGATAAGCTGGGATGCGCGGGGCTAGGATGGCCTAGGATGGGATGAGATGACCTGGAGTGGTATGGATTATGGTGGGACGGGAGATGAGATGGGCTGCGAAGGAATTGGCTGGGCTGGGATGAACTGGGCTGGGCTGATATTAGATGAGATAGGATGGGATCGATTGGGATGGGATGGGGAGCGAAAGGAAGGGATGGGATAATCGGTTGGATGGGGATGGGATGGGGTCGGTTGGGTTGGGACGGGATGGGATGGGATAGGATGGAATCGGTTGGGTTGGGATGGGGTGCGATGATATGCGATGGGATTGGATGGGTTGGGGTGGGGGTCGGGACGGGATCGGTTGGGTTAGGATGTGATAAGATGACATAGGGTAGGATGGAATCGGTTAGGTTGGAATGGGATAAAATGGAGTAGGATGGATAGAGATAAGATAGGAAGAAATGGGATGTGATGGGAAGGGATGGGACCGGAAAGGATGGGATGGGATGGGATGGGATAGGGTGGGATAGGGTGGGTGGGTTGGGATGAATTGGGTTAGGATGGGATGGGGGGGTGTAATGGGCTAGATGTACGGTATACATATGCAGGATCGCTATATATATACATTGTTATGCGTTCGTAAGTCTTACGAACTTGAACGGTGCGCGTCCTGTTTATCCAAATCGATTCACTCAGGCGTATGAGGTATCGGATAAGAAGGTTCCATTTTCGAAAAATTTTGTACATCTTTTCAGAAAACAATAATATACTTCGCGCTCGATGTCCAAGAGCGTTATTATGTTGAGACCTAATCAAACAAATATTGCACTAACACAGGTAAATCTAATGTTGAATCTGGCTGAATTACGTTGTTCTGCATAGAGTGTACAGACCTATGTACAAAATGTGTGATCTGACTCATGAAAAATTTGACGAATTGACGCCATTCATCAATCAGACATTTGCAATCTAATGAACAAGGCGCACAACCAATGAACAAAAATACTTGAAATTCCGATAATTTAGGCGAACATGACATCAGTTGTTATGATGGCGCCCAGTATAGCGCCTCAAGGATGGTTAAACCCTGCAATTCTGACAAGAAAATAGGAAGATGTATCTCAAATGATCGTTATGGATTCATGTAGAGGACCAAACATGAAGGGAAGCGCGATCAATAGAAGTCACGGATTATTTCATCCTTTCCAGCTAACAGAGTGTGATTGCTCTTGCAGAATGAATAGACAGTACCTCAGCGATACTCTCAAAGTACTTTCCACTGGTGCTCAACATCGAGGAATGAGTTTCAATTGGTTAGATCTAGAAATTGCAACAAGATACATAACCTTCTTGTAAAACTGATATCTCAAAAAATAAGATGTTCCAAAAGCCAAAGATACATACAAAAAATGAATCGAATCGCAACTCTGGGTAACCTTTCATCCATACACCTGTCACCCTAGCTACATAACACTAATGCCGAGTCAGCCATAAAAAAGCTACTAACGACAGGACTTCCTATCCTGCACACCGAACCAAATGTAATAATGGTAAGGTCCTGTCTGACTCATACAAATATAATATCCTTCGAACGCGCCAACTCAGCATACATCTCCTGCCGATTCCTCAACTACGGGTATAGGGTAAATAGCCTACGGGCTTGATCGAACACCAAAAGTCCAGAGGCTCTAAGACCAAGAGTACTCTATCTATGATTCGAGACAAGTGCCTTTGGCGAGCTAGATTTCCAAACTACTTTGTTAGCTCTTGTAGAAGCTTCCTCCTATCATCGTCATACCTAGATAGTAGGTTACACCCTATAAGGCTGTTGTTAGCTTACGGGTGTATTGCATAGTTGGAACTTGTCCCTAACGAGGTCCAGCGTTAATTTAAATTCCAGTAGCGAATTTATGGCAAACTCTTGCGGGTGGCTCTTCGGGCTGTATTCCAAGTTTAGAATTAATGAAATACTGTCTTGTTAAATATATATATATATATATACATCATAGTTGATTGGGGTTTATTGTCTTGCAGTATTGTATGCGGTCAATATTTGCTTTTAGGATTTTTGCTTGTTTGAGGATTAAAGTTAGTGTGATGGTCACGAGTTTGTAAAGAGTTTTGTTGGTGGAATTGAGAGATGTTTAACAGAAATCTGGTATTGTTTAGTGGAGGTTTGACTCATTTTATTGACGCTGAAATTAAACCATATACATAAAATATTCGAGACATGTGACCTGTTCCTTCGATTTTCTTGTTATGGATTTTCGAGGATCATTTGTTTGCTTTACTCTGATTCTCTGTGCAGTGTAAGATTCTGGAAATACAATGTGTCTCAAGAGTTAAAATCCTCTAGATTTATACCCGAAACGATTGGAAATCACGGCAAATATTGAAATAACATTGCTCGAAAAATTCTGCCAAAATCCAGTGACCACCTAGACACGTTGTATTCTGAGAAAGCATAGGCTTTAGTCACGTACCTTTGACGTACCACTCGTGAATGAACTTCGAGTTTGTGTTACCGAATTTCCACCAAAAATTCAAAATTCTCGTACTAAGCTCATGAAAAAATAACATTTCCGATAATCAAATAATCGAAACGGCTTTTGATAGCCAAAAACAATACCAATGACATCCCGCTTGGATCAAGCGAATGCGACCAATTACGTTGAAATGATAGCCCCGCCAAGATGGGTAGGTTCATGCGCCCATTCAAAAATGTCAAATTCTCATGGTACGCAAAGGGAAAAGGTGGCACGCTTCTGAAATGTTTTGCACATTCATCTTCACTTCATTACAAACAATATCCCACAGTTTCCATGTCCTGGCATGAACTGTTATTTGGATGAGAAGCATTACCAAGCTTATATCGATGCAATTCATATGAGGGTTTCCATGGAACTCTTAACTATCGACCCTGTGGAATAAAAAAAAATTTTCTCATCGCACACGTTTGAAAGGGTTTCATGTGATTCTTAGACCTTGAAAACATGTGAAAAAAGTGGTGCCACTCTCTTCCAAGCCGAGGTATCTGGTTCAGAACGAATTGTACGGAATTTCACACTTGAAACATTCGTGAATCAACTTCAATCGAATATATTCGATTAAAAACATTATCGAGACGATCGATACGGATTATATTTTGCCTGACTTGACTTTAAGATGAATTTCATCATCGATTTCTCCGAAATTCGATGTAAATTTCCAAAATCGAGTCACGAGCTATGAGTCTCATTTCAATTTCTAGAATACACTGTGGTGTTATTTTGTTCATATTTCAGCCGTATACTATGTAAAAATCAAGAAAATCGCGATACCATCACATTTAGAGGCTTATTTAGCTTACCATCCGGATTCAAATATTTCTCCTCAGCTTCTCACAGAAATACCGATCGACAATTGCAACTCAAAACAGTGCGGTTATATCCCTTCTGTGATGAAGAAAAAAGAGCACAACATTCCAATCCTGTGCTTTACGTTTCCTGAGTATGCCATCAAAAAATGACCGTTTCGAGAGCCAGTGGCGCGATAACTTTATGAGCTTTGAAGCTTTATAAAATTTGTCCGGATCAACGCACACTCACAAACGAAACGGGATTCGATTCGTCTTCTTTTTAACTTCAAAAACTCATTGCTAAATTCCCCGTTTCACGCAAGAAATTTCATCATTTTCGAAAACAATAGCCAGAGAAAGTTTTCCCACAAAACTCGGTGACATCGATGAATGAGAACTAATATCATAGCCACATCAGCGTACACCTCTGAATCGAACATTTTCTCAAAATATAAGATCAGGAGATGGATATATCATTCCACCGAAGTAGTTGAGGTATAAGTATTTTAGTTACAGCCATATCAATTCAAAAAATCGCGTTGGTAAGTTTGTAAACTACCCAAAAATCATCTTTTGCGGTCTGCTATTGACAAATCGGGATTCCAACAAAAAAGAATGTAGTCCATATTGAATGATGCCAAATACTGTAAAATGCCACTCCTGCGCACCCCGAATAGTTCAAAATACTCCTGGAACACTGCAGTAACACAAAAGTTAAAAGTTCCGTGGAAACCCCCATATGTGATCGAGCTCATGGGAGCTCTTCTATGACGTTGGAATCATTCATACGAATCTTGAAAACAGCTGAATTACACCAGAGAATCCATCTTTTCCCTGTAAGTGCCAGTATAAACTTGGTTTCGAGAGATTATAGTGTATTCTCCAAAACTACTTATGGGGATGCCAAACCGCTGATTGGGGAAAATCGAACGCTCGCGTTTGTGGTACATGGTCAAAAAGTAAGAAAAAAGTGAGATACAATACGTAAGTGTGTTTAAACCGACTTGTGCGTATTTTAAGTCCGTAGATCTAGATCCAATATGGCCCACTCAGTTTTTCTTAGACTGCTAAATGTGGTATTCATCGACACAAGAAATAACATTCTTTCAGAGCAGTGGGCACGTAATTTTTTTTACCTATTTTTGAGGTCCTAGTAACCATAGCAAAATTGGTTGTAGACGCGTGCCACAAGAAAAAAAATTTCACTTTTCTGCAACCCAAATGTTAAAAGTTCTGTGGACAGACTCATATGCTCAAATATTGATGTTCTGATACCTGCCAGTACTTACCGATTATGATCTCATCTTTTTCATTCTTTTTGGATCAAAAGAAGAATGAAAGAGGAAAGTGGAGGGTATTGTCTTATGTTCGGTGGTGTGGCTGTCGCTGAGTCTTGAAAAAAATTATTGGGACCTGTCATTCACGTGGCCAGACTCATATCAACCATTCTATGATGCAAAAATACTTTGTAGACTCGCTGACATTTTTTATGCCCTGATTACAACTGTTCTACGTTCTACATCTGCAAGGTTATCTTTTACAATGAGCGTGAAATACTTCTTTCCATATAAAGTCTTCTGAAACATTTTCCACAGCTTCCCCTACATCTAAGATAGCCTCATTCACGACATTCTCGCACTAGAATGAAAGAAAGCAGTCATTCTTGTCTCGAAGTGGGGTGACTCTGTGTTTGCACTTTAATTAGAAAGATCTTCACTCCTTGAAAAATCTGAAGAGATCTCTGGCTCGTTTGTCTTTGGTTTTCATTATGTTTCTCAAGTTGCCTTTAGAAGATGGACTGCCTAAACTTTCATTTGGTATTGAAACCAGCATGACTATATGAGTATATCCTCTAGGCCTTTATACAGAAATTAACTGGACTTTTCTATTCTAGAGTGTTTTTTTCTTTCATCTCATGTTATTCTAGTGACTTTTCTCTAATGATCAAAGTTCACCATAGAGCAATTGTTCTACGTGGCAAACAATACTTTAATATTAATTATATTCTTGGATAATGAGCATATTTTAACTAAGCACTCCTTGAACTTTTTTTCTTTTCGGGGTATTATCAACTAATTTGAATCATTTTTTGGAGAAAAATATATGTTCTGCGTGTAATCTCAAAATACATGTTGCTTCTTTTGCTTCGGATAGATGGTCAACGTGAAGAATATTCCAAAAATCTTCTATTTTATCTAACCAACGTGGTTATTAATTATATGTAATTGCATTACCCTGCAAGAATACCTTATTCAAGAATAATCTCATTCATAGGAACGAAGTGGTCAGATAAATATTTCCAATCGAATGCCACATCATCGGGTGATAAATTTTCGGTATCTACCGCAACAAATTCACACCACTACGCATTGATCATAGTTTGCATATAGTCGCATTGTTTATCTATTATCAAAGTGAATTATGGAGCCAGCCTATGTATTGAATCGAGCTTTCTGATTGCCTGCAAGAATAAAAGCACAAAAATCATACCGAGATTCAGTGGTTTTCAATATTTAATTTCGTATCCGAAAATATAGAAATTTCTGAATTATAACCTGTTCCCCGCTTACCGAAAAATTAAACTTTAAAACGCCTTTACATAATATCCTTTGGAAATGGTTGTGGAAATGGGGGTGAATTACTTGGAGATGAACCTTGTGATTCATGATTTCCAAAATCACGAATGCTCTTTCCATAAGCTTGAAGGTAAGTCTATAGTTACAAAAATCTCGTGTCATTAAATTTGGTCGCTTTGGCACAGTGGGTGCTATTTTGATCCAGACCCAGAAAATAACCTTCAAAACTGCGTTTGGCAAGGCAAATAATAATTGTATCGCTCTGCAGAGCATGTTTATGCAGAATATTTGTATTATGTGAGTTCTTGTGAATCGTAGGTCTATTCTCAATCCTCTAGTGCTCAAGGTATCAAGGACACGGGAAATTTTTTTTCACCTTAAAGGTCTCCATTGGACTCCTAGATGGGCGTCATAAACCGCAATTTCCTCAAAATAGTCGAAAACATCATTTTCTTGAGTGGGTTCTACAGAACCCATCGCGCGTTCAGGGTATATTGAGTATATTAAATGAATCCTTTGCTTTTAACGAAAACCCGGATATTTTTGAGCTTTTAGAGTAAATTGACGACAAAAAAGATAACCAACATAGAACAATGATAAAATCATAAAATAACATCGGTTAGTCTTAATTTTTACATTATAGACAGCTAATCTATTGATTGCAGAGGTATGAAATTACTGGAAACGCCGAATGGGTTCCGCAGGAGTGAGTTCCACAGGGCCCTTAAGGCGCTAGAGGATAAAAATAAGGTGTGATTATAGACAGTTATCCACATTTTGGGCATCTCAGACAAAAGTATACGTGAATATTCTATTGAGCAGATGTCATCTAATAAAATTCTGTAAAAGTCTCAGCCTAGAATCCCTGGACCATACTTGAAGGAAAACACCAAAAAAGCTCATTCCGTGGCTATAAAGAAGCTTAAAAAGGACGACACTCTCAAAATCTTCACATATTCTCCCATATTCTATACGTATACATTTTAGGAAGCACATTTTTCAGGCTTTACTTTCCCCAAAGGTAAGAGAGTATAATTATCGTCTGCAAGTCCGCAGAGCAGACCATATAACCTCTCTTTTTCTTCTTTTTTTACCCCTCTTTCTCTCATGGGGCTGTCTGGAAACATATACATACAGGATCCACTGTACAAAAGCTTCACTCTTGCACCCCATAAATGGTTAGAAACCTTACGCACACAATCATAAACGATTACTATACTCATTTGTAATGTGTATGTGTGGGAGATGTAGTGTAGGGCTCAGCATCAGCAGCATCCCCTCGCAAAAGAGAGTCGCTCTCTTGAAATTGCCGCGAGGGTGCCCACCCGCGCCTATACACCGCAACTGATGGTTGGGTAGGTATATGTGGTAAATCCCGCGAGTTTTCCGCTCTCCTAGGCGTCCAAGTGATGTATGAGTTTTGCGCCATGATATTCTGTTTTCTATATGTCCGGATTTTATGTGCGAAAGCCTATTTTGCTCTGGAGGAAGCTTGTATAGAGGAGATTAATATGTGAACAAAAGTGGCTTGGTTAGGATGATTTTCGTTGGGGTTTGAAAATGAATCGAGATGAATTGTTACGTGTGGCTATTATTCCTTATTCCCAGATATCTTCAAAATAGTATTGTTGTGAGAGATTTGGAAAAGATGGCCTCTGATGAAGTTTGCTAAAATTTTCCCATTATTTGAATCGTGATTTGTGGAAATTTCTTTTTAAAGCTTTTGGAGACGATGATCGCGATCGTGGTTGAGGGAATAAACAGCCCTCCTTTTTTATGTTGAATCATTTTAGTCAGAATTCATCAGAGAAGTTTGGAATGCATTGTCAGAAATCTTCGCAAAACTGTAAAAATATTCCAGAAATTTCACAATTTTTTTAAGTTTATGAACAAAGATGTCTGCGAAGTTACTTTCGGTCTCGAGAATTTGAGGGAATTAAGGCACGAGTCGGGGTCAATAAAATTGTTCATTCGAAAAAACGCATGCGTATATCCAAGTTGAGCAGAAACTATAAGAAATTATTTCTTGTAACGCGCCTGATGTGAATTAAATCTATTGAGACACACGATTTCATAAAGAATTCTTGATTACATTTTCACTTATTTCCCCTCAAAATTTGAACGAAAATACAATGCTCTTACCTTGGTTGAAGCTGAACCAGGCAATGATATCAATTACCCATTCAAGCGTCCAACTGCGGAATCGCAAGTTTATTTCGTTTGTCTGATAAAAAAAACATAACTGTTCTATTTTCGACGAATTCTTATCGATTCGCAACCATCGACGAAGGGTCTCGAATTTTGAGATATTAGCAAAATTTTCATCCTCAGAATTTCATTCCTCAACCAATCAAATGATATTTTAATTCGTTCAGCACGACAAAAAAAAGATTTCTCAAAATTGTTACACTTCTCAAAACCGATTTTCTCAAACTGAGTAAGACATTCACGGAATTTTTCTGGAATCGAGTGCTATTTTCTGTGGATGAGAATTTTTCCTCTATGGATGAGGAAAATTTGTGCCCAGGGGGACGATTTCAGAAAAATTAAACAGCTAGAGAAATCTATTCTCAAGGGAGTCAATGTCTCGGATCGAGTCTTGGATGTAAGAAAGAAGTTACTCGAACCTCATCAAGCTCTTATGTTTATTGTTGATGGGTTATGATGCATCTTCGCTTAGATGACTGCAATAATGAATAGCAAATGATGTATTCAAATATGAATCTCCCGGGCGCCGTTCAAAAGATTCCTGCGTGAAGATAAGAAGAATTGGCAACACAATTGTGCGGGTTTATTGCTAATTTTTGAGGTGCAAAATGATGCTACTCAAAGCTATCGACTTTTGGTAAAAAAATTACGGACATTTTCCCACGCATGCTCTGTGTTATATGAGATTTCAACGATTTCAAAGACGAGTGAGTGTTTATGTGAAATCGATCGGAGCAGCTCATATTTCTTGACTCACCAAGAAATAAGCACATGATCAAGTTTTTTTGCACGAATGAATCAATCAAAATCAATTAATGTAGCTACAGTTCTCTTAGGAGTATCCAATTCAGAGTTGCAACCCACTTTTTCGTGGTTTTCCTGTATTTTCTGATACCAATCTTGAACAACCGGGAGATGGGATCACGCAAATCGGGATTTGATTGCAATTGAAATTAAATGCCAAAACCATATCCTTGATAGGTTAACCGTTACCCGATCAGGAGCAATGATCGGTTTTCTCGGAACAAGATATTCTATCCCTCGAATTGAGAAAAGTCATAAGCAAGAAATTCGGGATTTCTCAAAAATGCATGTACTTATGTTTAGAAATTTGGTTTCTCGTCTTTAGAAATCTTTTTTGTAGTGAATTTGAACTTTATTCTTATACACTGAATTAGAAGAAATGTGTTAAATCTTATTGTCAGTTTACCTCAAAAAATTTTGAAATAAACAACAAATTGTGCATTTATTCGCATATAAATGAGACTTAAAAATCTCGAAAAATGAAAATTCTCAAAATAATAGTGAAGATATGAAAAGGAAATATTTGTATCACAAACAGCTGTCAAACACAATAGACTTTGAGAGAGAATCCTGCCAATAATTTGTCACAGTTTGTTCAGGTCAGTGAGTATCACATTACGTAGAAAACAGGTCAGTCAAAACCAAAGACTGTGTCTCTATACAAAAATAGCATGGAATGACAAGATCGAAAATCTGATTAACCTCATTTTGTATGTTTCAGATTGCTTTCGTGCTGGAAATCAAGAATGAATCTCGAAATCGTATTCGCAACTCGACTGGCTCAGATAGACTACATTGATCAAAGATACATTTTCCAACGTGCATCACGTTCACCAATATCAATTCAAATCTCGAGAAGAATTTCAAGTATCCTTCTCAGCCCTCCTGAAAGAACTAAAATAAAAATATATTTTACATGTACATACATACCTTCTATCTCTATATCCTGAAATACATGGTATCATTTCGTTATTGAAATACAATCTCGTGACTTGATTAAATTCACCTCTGCAAATCTCTACCTCCAACTCAAGGATATGAAATCTTTCAAAAATCTATATCTGAATTCAACCTAAACCATCCAAAGCCACCATCCACCCCGTTTGTGCGCTTTGTCCTCGGTGACCTGCAAAGAAACTCCCATGTTACCCCGCATCGCCTAGGCCTCGGATGGTTGTCTGTCCAAAGTAGACGTGACTATTTCACTTGCAACTTAGCCTACAAAACTATTGCCACGGGCACCCCTTCCTATCTAGCTGATAAATTTGTAAGATTAGGCTTAGACGTTGTACTGAGAAGGTCAGAGAGAAATCCCAAGGAGATATTATTATTCTCCAAAGCTAAGTCACTAACTTGGGAAAACTCATTTCTGATCAAAGCCTCCTCATTACTAAACTCTCTAAATATAACCGATTTTGATGAAAAGCGACTGGAACCTATGAAGAAGTTCTTTCGTCTTGAAATCTTCAAGCGTGACATTCAAGATTGGAATAACAGAATATCCAATGAAGGTCTGTCCCTGCACCCAATTGATCCAAATATACTATCTCCTAGTATACCCTCGGGACTTTGAACCTATGTTTTTCCCTTCGCTTAATTCTCATCACTTAATAAATTTCATTTCTTGTTGCCTTTATTTTCATTATCTCAGCAGCGGATGCCTAGATTCTAAGACTCAATCACTTTCCGGGGCAGCGCTCTTGATCAGCCCTTGTCTTCTAGTATATTGCTGCTATATTGTTTACCACCACAGTAAGTTTGATCGCTTGAAAGTCGCATTGCTACTACTACTGTTGCACTGACATGCCCTATTATTATCAATCCTTGCTATGTAATTACGTTCTTGATACCTTCTTGCCCAGTTACTGGTCTTTAATCTGTATTGTATTAATTTTATATTTTATATTTGTATTAATTTGAATATTTCATTGTAATTTCGTTAACACCAGACGGGGTCCTACCCCAAGGTGAAATAAAGATTATACATACATACATCCATACCCCTCGGGAAATTCAGCTTCTACACGATATGGACCAAGTTCAATAAATACCCCACCAGAAATTCTGCATCAAAAAAATAAGAAAGCTCAAGAATCTCAGATTATACGAAATCCTTCATGGTCGATCCACAAATCTA